>CM042959.1:3066442-4344294 GCA_023678885.1 Pogostemon cablin | reverse complement strand
ATGAGTAGTACAGCATGTATCAGGATCATACTCAACTTATTATGCTAACCAGAACATGCTTCTACTGAAAATCTCTCACCTAGATTAAACATCTGATTAGAAACTTACTGTTTTGGGATGTAAGTGAATGAGCAGAAGAGATCAGAGCCGAATACATACCCGTGCGAATTTTGTGGATCTAAAATGTATTCAGCTTCAGGCATCACAGTCTGGCTCTGCTTCGAAAAACGCCTCCTCAATACACAGAAGTAAATTGCAGTGTTCAAGTAAAAGTAATGATAACTGACCTCAAAATATGATGCATACTCCATAGGAGTTAAGGTAAACCATAAAGTTTGGCTGCAGAGTTGGTGTTTGCAGCTTCTGGTTGAAGTCCTTGAAAGAATATTGAGTCATGAGCCTCTGGAGCACGTAGTAATCGATCCTTGGGAGAATTCGAACCAACCATGACTGGTTGTACATCTCCCTTCTCCCATGGGAGATTGAAGTAGGGAATACTCCACTGTAATCCTCTTGCAAGTTCATAATATTCAACTGGCAGTGTGACTGCTAACCATCTAGAAAGAGCAAACACTTGAATATGGGATGCAATTCTCTGTATGAAGAAGAAACAATATTAGATCACATGTATCCTACGTGATCACAGAATGACAGATCTTCAGTGATGAATAAAGATATGAAGAGTAATGAGAAATTACAAAAAGATTTCTGGTAGGTTCAGAACACAAGATAGAATTTGGTTTGGAGAATGCTCCAGCAGATAGCAAGCTTGTGGTTGAAACTGTTAGAAATCCGGCAACTAGAGCTGTCAGAGCAAAAGCAGCAGTCGCAAAGGACGAAAGCACTAACGATTCAACTGGAACAGAATCTGCAGGATTAGACATGGTAAAAACACATGGCAAATCATCAAAATTGAAAGCTGAAGTCCCTGGAGAAATAGAAAAGAAGAGAATCCCTACAATGCCTGACTTGCAAAGTGTTGGATGCTGTATTTCCATTTCCCGAAACGTCTGCTGTTATGTTTTCAGGAATGTTGACAGATATGGTACCAGCATCTGCTCTCACATGGATAGTATAGCTTCTCCTACTTATCTCTTCAAAGCTGTAGAATGCATGCATACACAGAATCACCAACTGTAAAGGAATGTTTCTAACTTCATGCTAAATACATATGTCTCTGTGTGTTTAGTAATTGCACACCTCTCCAAATGTCCTCCAAAAACTGATACATGGGACGCGTTGAAACCCAACACAGGCTTCACGAATTTGATCAGTATAAGAACACTCTTCTCTTTGGTCCGCATTTTACTTGTGCTAAGTCTCACAGTAGGTCTTTGAGAATCTGAGACATGAATACAAGCAAGAAAATTCAACTCAGGCACTCATGTTGATAAAAAAGTGTTAGATTAAACCAGTTACTCATTCTCATACCGTAGAGGAAAGTTATAGGGGGAACTGAAGCAACAGGAGTTCCTTGTCTGCTGATTACCATGTTCGACTGAAGGCTCACGGTGGCAATTTCCAGATCCAATACATTGGTAAGCTTTAAGAGATAGAGGGAGCAAAAGAAGAATTCAGTAAAGATATGTCATTTGTTAGTGCAACTGTGCAAGTACCTCAGGTGTTAACTAAAGCATAATCTGGAAACCTGAAGACCAACCTGATAGCCAAATCTTCGCTGTCCTTTGCTACTCCCACTTATAGGAACCAGTATTCCTTGATTTATGTTAATGGAGTTCAAAATTTCAGCAGATGAGTTCATTACTGGTTCTGTGAAGTACAGATATATCTTCAAGAACTTATTCTTGTTAGTTGCCAGTATTGTTCTAGTAGCACTGTTTATCTGAAGTAGCCTTTCTGGTATGTGGGTTCTCATATTCACAAATACACTTCTTCTATCTGCAAAACTCAGCAACTAAGCACCATTATTAATTGTCAAATCTTCTGAGTAATCTTTCTTTTCTCAAATATAGTTTTAAGACAATGTTGGATGACAATAGAACAGATATGGCAGAAAGCTTTCAGAATCAAACTCACCAAAATGTATGAAAAAACTTGAATTCTCAGTCCTAGTAAATTGGTTTCCTGCAGAGTCTGTACAGATATTTGTATCCATTACCAAAATTAAACGTCCATATCGAACTCTTTCAGACACTGCGACAACAAGAGAGTATTTCAAGTTTGGCTGTATGACACTAAATGTATCCGGCATGACCTCTCCAGCACCATAAACAAGAAGCTGCCAAAATATATACAATCATACATCAGAACTACAAGATTTTCCATTATAAGCAATTACATTCTGCTATCCAGTCGCAGAAAACCATAAAGAATCCAACACATTAATGGAATATCAACCATAATCTTAGAAAAGAAATGGGGGTACTATTGAGTGTTAATCAAGTTTTAGCTGGCCACATACTCACGTTGCAGGCATTTACAGACGAACAACTAAAACCACTCCCACCACCACAGGGTTCACTGAAAGTTATATTCACAGGAACACGAGAAGCATTAGTAAATGATGCTGCAGCTGTAATGTATGCTGTTGGTTTAACCGTGTCTGCAAGAGATAAATATAGACTAATTAGGCTGATATATAGTAACTTTACCATCCAACACAAACTTGTCATCATATTCTTTTTCCCATTTTGTGCTTCTTCATTGAATATCAACATAGTATATACAAAGCTGTGTTTTTCACAAATGTAGATGCTTATCCTGCCTGTGCTAACTTTTGATGAATCATGAATCAGAGTACAAAATTTTACCCCTTGTCATAAATGATCTATTCATGTAGAGTAAGAAATGTAATATCATGATTCAAGATTAATAGAGAGGTTGTTCAACCAACTGTCCAATTGTAGGTGGCGCATGCGGCTCCCGGTGGCCCTTTGCTGCACACCTCAAAAGAATGATTCCCATCTAATATTCTTGTATATGAAACCTTTCCACCTTCACAAGCTGAAAACTTTCCAAGATCTAGCTGCATTTTGAAGATATGTCTAATAATTAGGTAAAAGCAAAAGATGCCAAAATACAATTAAAAGAGGATATCCTAAAATAACAAAAGGATAGGTTTTGAAATGATATTCCCAGATATTCTTTATCTATCCTGCAAAAGTACAAACTTTTAGAAGCATATTACTACTACCTTGGCATTTCAATTTTGCAGTAAAGAGACTATATATAATATATCTAGCTTCAACAAGTAAACATTTGTAAAGATAACTTAAAACATAGATCAACTTAGCAGAGAAACATGAATCCTATTCTAAATTCTCCTTCCAAATGCTACACAAATAATTTTAAGTAGTATCTACATCTGTTGCATATGAACAAGTAGAGAGAGAGAGAGAGAGAGAGAGAGAGAGAGAGAGAGAGAGAGAGAGAGAGAGAGAGAGAGAGCAGTCCAGTAAAGCTAAAAAGAAGGCAGATTTCAATGTGTGTAAGTGTGTGAGAATGCATCCAAACTAACCTTGCAATTGGTAGAACACTCGGTGCAAATGCTACCATTGCCGCCCACCAAAACTTGGAATGAAAAAGTGGCAAAATTTTTACTGGAAAATGCATGAGGAGTCTTCAGTAATTTCACAGCCACTTCAGATCCATCAGAGCAAACTCCCAGACTCAAAACCAGAAAAACCCAACAGTGGAGAAGCAAGAATGAAGAGAACTTGTAACCCATTTCACCAAACTTAATGAAAGAATGAGTTCATACTAGCTAGTACAACATTTACATCATTGCATGAATAATGTCAATTCTCATGTTGCTGAAGTTTTTCACCTAATAAGACCATTCTTTTGCATTCAACTTTGGGGAGTTGGACCTTACACTAGTTATGAAGTGTGTGACAGCATGAGCGAGTGAAAGGGGGTGGGGTGGGGGGTTGTAAAAATAAAATAAGAATTGACACAGTGAAATAGATAAAAAAAAAAAAAGGATATTAGTGGTGGATGAAAGGTTTGGTTGGGATAAAGCACATGAGACTGACATTGCAGCTCAGACTTGTGTGTGTACCATGCAGTGAAGATAAGAGAGAGAAAGGGGGGATGAGATTCCAAGAAAATAAGGTACATATTAAATGAAGATGAAGTAATATCACTTTCTTCTGATTCTTTGGCCATGAATGAATGAGGGAGAGAGACGTTGGTTTTTTAAATGCATTTGACAAATTTGTACAGAAAGTGACATATTCTATTTATGATTTTTTTTCCATCTGCATTATTATTGGTTTAATTAAATGTTCTTGAATAACCAATTGGATGTTGCATCTCCTCGTAACATAATTGAGCAATAATAATATAAATAAAATTTCAGACATTTATGCTCCATGAAATATTTTCTTTTAAAGTGAGGTAATTACATAATCCATCGACGAGGGAGGCATCTAATTTTCTCTCTCTTAAAAAATAAAATAAAAAACACAATATTTAACAAATTAGAAAAAATAAATTAATTAAGGAATAAAAATAGGTCCCAATGTATTGCAAGTCAAGAAAAATGGACTCTGGGTGTCCAACATAATCAAGAGATGCAGTAAAATAAAAACAAGTAAACCAAACAAATATGGTTGATCAATATTCGATGAAATCATAAATAGAAGCTTTAAACTTTAAAGATCCCATCCCACATACTATCATTATGAATTTTTCTGCTATCTTTTGGAAGTTAATTTTTGTTTTATGAACCGCCTTTTCCTATGATCTTTTATTAAAGATAAAATAAACATTAACCACAAAATGTGCGTGTAAGACAGTGAAATTAATATTTTGCCTACCCATTTTACCACTCAAAGAACATAGTATAATATAAACTATTAATCTAGTCTATATGTAAACAAATAAGGTATAAAAAATACACCAAATGTGCCATGAAGTTTTTTGTTTTTTGATACTATGCAACACCTCTTTATAAATTGATATGTGGTAGGATTGGAAAAATCAAATTAATTGCCCTTAAGATTTAGTATACATTTGATATGTATAAGGTGTAGTTTTCCTTGTATCTCCCACGCATTTCTCGTCCAACGAAATGACATATGAGATGTCACCGAAGATGCACCCATGAAAAATGGTGGCTAGTCCCCCTCACCTATGATCTGGATAATTAATTCAGAGACCACCTTGCATTCAATTGTTAATTTCCCTTTGGCCCTAAAACTGTCTTGTGTGCCCTTCCCTCCACTGTATGTTAAAAAAAAAAAAATCTCCAGAATTAATACTAAATTTTATAAATATAATTATATTCAAATAATGAATCCTATAAAAATAATGATTAAATTTCAGATCCTCAAAGCTGAACAAACATCCTAGTGAGTATGTGGACCGGCTGTTGCTTAAAATAAAAACCAAGTAGCTGATACTCTTTAATTTCTGTGGGACATATATTCTAGTTTTATCTTCTGTTGTTATATACTCCGTAACACACATCATGATTTTTTTCGCACTTTCGTATATTCATTTTAGTATTATTAATGATATAATTGATGAATATAAAAATGATAAAATTTTAATAATTACCCTTAACCTTAAGGAATGCTTTTCTTTAATTCTTTTTTTAATTTCTATTATTATATGTCACTCGATTAATAATTTGAAACAGAAAATGATAAGAAAATCGAAATCATATATGTTTATGTATATATAATGACAGTTGTGAACAATGTTTTGTGGCTAGAGTGTGAGCCCACAAATCCAGCTATCTACTGATATATTAAGGATGAAGTTACAGCTATCAGCTGATTTTTTTTTTTTAGAGACAAGGGTTGGCCATTGGGATAAATTGCCAAAATTTGGACATTTTATTTAATTTCCCCTTCTTCATACACCACAAATTCTTCGTTTCTCTTGAGAAAGAAAAGAAAAAATATAGAGAAATTTTACACACCACAAAAATATTGTCAATAGTTCCTCAAAATTATTGAATATGGATTATACACAAAATAAATAAATAAAAAATTAATTAACAGTACCCACTATCAATTTCACGACATATTTTTCTGTCAAAAAAAATAAAATAAAAAAATTCACCACATATTTTTCTTCACTTTGTTTAATTTAACGATTAATTTGCCTAATTTACTCCCAATTTCTGCACAACAAATATGAGGTCTTTGACCAGGTAATAAAGATTTCATAAAATCTTTGAATTTTTTATTTTTATTTTTATTTTAACACAAAATAAAGGCTGGTTGCATTTAATAATTTATCTTTCTCATATAAATTCATAGGCCAATTTTATATATCTTGAAGACTTAATTTATAATTAAAAAACCTTTTAATACTTATAATAATAAATTTTCAAAATTATTTTAAATTAATTAACTCTTTCAAATCTAAAAATTATTTAAAAATACTTGTAATATTTTATATGGATACTAAACCTGATGGGCCTCTTTTGCAGCACAAATTATGAAGCAAATTTGCAACCTCCAAAGCAATGGACAAGATGGTCCAATGAGATAAGTCTCTAAAGTTAGCCCATAACTAATATGGGGCTTCCTCCAATTAGACCGGCCCAATTTACATATATATAGATGGGCAATAGTTTTATTTATTTATTCCTTTGGAGAGGATTAAAAAAAATAAAAAAAAAACGAATATTCTAAATTCTACTCCAAAAATTATAATAATAATATTTTTTTTTTGGTGAGATTATATGTTTAAAACTTCTTTGTTTTACGAATTAGAATGGTTTTCATAAATAAATAAATCAGCTTGGAAATCTAGAAAGGCCATAAACATTGTAATTTAGACAATATTCTAGAAAATTATCGAAATTTTATTATTGATTTACTTTTAACTCTTTGCTAGTAGAATTGAACGTATTCTCCTTTTTAAGATTTTTATGTCATTTCATTTAAATTTAAATAAGTTAACATAAATATATAGATACGTGCATCAATTAAATTGAATATCAACTTAAATACTTATAAAATTAGGATGGTAAATTGTTAATTGTCAAGTGTTATCATTTTTTTTAAGTGTTTTATGAGCGATTAATTACTATAAAGAAAAGGCAAAAGGAAAAAAAAAGGACGTAATATGATGGAAAGGGATTAGTTGGGCCATCCAACTGCACTTCTAATATCCTTTTCAATAATTACACTTGACTTACTGAATTAATAATTAGATATTTCCAAACACATTAATAGTTTAATGCAAATAATTGTTTGAAACTGTATCAGGAGTTGATTTTTATTAGATGGATTTTTTTAATAAAAAGTAACGTAATATTTACCGTGATAATTGTACAGTGAATTAGTTTATTAATAATTTTCATTATAAATAAATATAATAATATTTTAAAAAGAAAGTAATAATATTTTTAATAAAAAATTATTTAATTAAAAAATATCAAAAGATCTTATGTTAATACCATCGATGTCTCATAATTAAAATATGCTACGTCATATTATATTCCTTAAATAATATTTTAATCTCATATGTAATATACTAACATAAATATAGACATTTTGTTCTCAAATGAGAAACCAAATTAAATTAAATATTAGAACACTTCAAATCAAAATTTTGTGGGCACTACTCACCTAGGAAGACTTCGATGATCAAATTACGATCTTATCCGTATTTAATAATAATAATTTTTTTATTTATAATTTATGGAAAAAAAATTAATTAATTATTTCATATTTAGAATTCACCTGACATTTGAGTGGATAACGGACACCCCCCCCCACCCCACCCCACCCCACCCCGAACCCCACCCACCTTCTTCCTCTCTGTATCAAAACACCAACAAGAAAATCGGGCATTTAGTAGCAGCGCAGGGGGCTGATACGGCTACTGTTACAGTACGGTGTCGTTTTGACCCCTCATTTAAGCCGCCATGAGTATGAGTTTCAGCTCAGACTCTTCTACTTCTTCTCCCTCCGCCGCTGCCGCCTTGAAGTGGAGGTTCTCTCAGGTTTTCGGCGATAGGCTACCCGGAGAAGATGTCCAAGACAGTAATTTCGCCTCCCTTCTTTCAAGCTATGAACATCCATTCATTCATTCAATTGCTTTTTTTTATTTCAATTTTTGTGTTGGTTACTTTTGGCTGCTTGCAGTTGATTTAATTACGGCAATTGAATTCGACAAGAACGGAAAACACTTGGCTGTAGGCGATCGAGGCGGCCGCATCGTCATTTTCCAGGACAAGGGTGGTAAAGATGTGCGATTTTTTTTTACTTAGTTTTTATATTGTATTCTCTGCAAGTTTTTTTTTTTCTTTGTCCTACTAAAGCTAGGTAAATTGTGGGAGCTGATATTTTGTAATTTGGACTCAGAGAAATTGATGATCATTTGTATTGTAGGAATTGAATAGATTCACTCCACGGAATGAGTTGGAGCAACTTGATACTGTCGTTTTAAAGCATCCACAATTTGAGTATAAAACAGAGTTCCAGAGTCATGAGCCTGAGGTACTTGCTCTAGTTTTTTTTCTCTCTTTATGTGTTGAAATTGTATTGTTGGTATGTTAATTTGGAGGTAGTTGACATTGGAATCTTCTTGGTGAACTGTCTATAGCAACTTAATTTTGTTATTGTTTCTTGATTATGTTTTATGTCACAGTTTGACTATTTGAGGAGTGTTGAGATTGAAGAAAAGATCAATAAGGCTAGGTGGTGTGCAGCATCAAACGGATCATTGCACATTCTTTCTTCAAACGATAAGACTATCAAATTATGGAAGGTATAATACTCTTCTAAGTTCTAACATCTTCACTCTAATAAGGAATAATCACTGGCTTTTAGAGTTTTTATATAGAACTTCTTACGATAGATGCAATGCAAGGGAACTCAACGTACAAATTGAGGAATATAATAAATCTAGACTCAAATTTTTTCTCTTAGTCAATGCAGTCCAAATCTCAGATATTCTAGCTATAGAAAAAAAAAACTGATTATATCGACTTATATTTCCTCGACTTTGTGATGAATTATGGTAGAAAAAATTGCCTTTCAACTGATATATATGTTATGTTCATATTTTTCCCTTTTGATTAACTGTATTTTGTGTCCTTCTGTACGATGATGTTAATGGGTGCTTAAAGGCAGGTCAAGGACCGTAAAGTTAAGCAAGTAAAGGAAATGGATATCAGTCAATCTGTATCTTCAGAGAATTCACTTTTGGCTGAAAAGAGCTTTATTAATGGGCAAAAATCATATTTTGCCAATGGTCATTCTCTAGAAGGGATAGAATACATGGAGAATGGTACATATGATAATGGAGTGCATGGCAAGGTACGTGTTTCAGAGCTTAAGTTGGTTGATCTTTTTCAGTATGTGCATAAGGAAGTCAGGTTTGTTTTGTATCTAGACAGCATGTTCAGAAGATGCTAGTGTTTCAAGAAGTCGAAGGGTGTATGCTCATGCTCATGATTTCAGCATCAACTCTATCTCAGTTAATAGGTATAGTTCTTTAAACATTACTTCAATCTTTTGTTAAATTGAGTTTTTATTTAATTTCAAATCTGGGACTTTCATGTCGTTGCAAGTACATGTAAAAAGAGGCTGTCCTTCTTTCCAACCTCAATTTGAAGAAAGAAAAAGATGAAATCTATTGGGACAAGTGACAGTTAGATTCAGAAATTAACTTAACAATTCCTTTACTCCATATTCGGTGGAATAAACTTTGTTCTTGACTTGTAGGGAAGACCATGATAGTATAAATCAAGGCAGCTCTTCTATGGGATAATTCAATTTTAATAGTTGGTTTGCAGTGATTTGGAGACGTTTCTTTCGGGAGATGACCTAAGAATTAATTTGTGGAACCTTGAAGTCAGCGATCAGTGTTTTAATATCATTGACATGAAGCCAGTGAATATGGAAGATCTCACAGGTATTTCTCAAAAACATAGTGGTACATTTCTATCTATAATAACTATTCTCATATTTTTGTTGCAATTCTTTTTTAAAGAAGAGCATTCTATGGTCTTTTCTACCTTTCTTTCCATTCCCTGTAATTAACACACCATCTCCTTACTATATGAGCGTGGCTTCTGGTCATTCATTTCTACTCTGGATCTGTATGTTTATTTTTAATGAACAATGGTTTGAAATTTCCTTCCCTTCCCTTTTTCACTCTCTCTTTCCCAAGTGCTATGGAAGGACTTTTGAAATGCACAGAATAGATTTATATTTGGGAGTTTCTTGACATTTTGTATGCTTACCACATCATTTTGTTCCTCTCCTTTCAAATAAAATGAATTATTGGTTTCTTGAAATTCCAGAGGTTATCACGGCAGCAGAATTTCATCCATTTCACTGTAACCTGCTGGCATACAGCAGTTCAAGAGGATTTATTCGACTTGTTGACATGAGACAATCAGCTCTATGCGATCACAGTGCAAGGATGTGAGCAGTGGTTTCTCCTTCAATAGTTTCTGTGCCATTCTCTTGCTGATAGTTATTTGTTTCCTTAACTTAAAATTTTATTTTTATAGATTGAAAGATGAGGACTTCCAGGGGCAAAAATCATTCTTCACTGAGATCATTGCTTCAATAACTGATATGAAGTTCGCACATGATGGAAGGCATATTCTAAGCCGGGATTTTATGAATCTAAAGGTCTTTCAGCTATTACCATCTTGAATATGCATTTCAATTAGGACATTTTTATTGTACCTTCTTATGTAATTTTCCTTCTGTCTTCTTCATTTCTTTTTCTCTCTCTGTCCTTGTCTTCTTTTCCTATTAAGTGCATAAAATAGTTTACTCTGTAATTCAAATCCAGATTTTCCTGCCATTTTTGATTGCTGAATTCATAAATCTTCAGACAACATTAAAATATATTGGGTTTTATTGTTATCCATTTCTTTCTTTTCTTTTTCAGCTCTGGGATATTAATATGGACTCTGGTCCAGTTGCAACAATTAAGATCCATGAGAACCTGCGGCCTAAGGTGAGAGATTATTGTATGTCACGAAAATCTTGATTAGTATGATTTTCTAGCTAATATTGTGCCACATTTTCAAAAAAATAAATATACCATCCAGTATAAGTTCAATATACATTACCTTATTGGCATGTTGATATTATTTCTTAAACATCTTTTTTTTTGGTTAACTGCTGCTTGCTGACCATTCTTCTGTACTTCCTAACTTCTATATTATCTACTTCTTTTACGGATATAACTTCATCCACAATTCTTATCACCTTTTCCGAAATCTTAATATGCCTCTGTTGCACAGTTGGCTGAATTGTATAATAATGATGCAATTTTTGACAAGTTCGATTGCTGCCTAGCTAAGGACCGCCTTGACTTTGCCACGGGATCTTACAGGCATGTTCAAATATACTTCTACCAGCCATATTTTCTGTGTTAGTCTTACTCAGTGATTGTGCTTGTACTTCAGCAATATGTTGCGTGTATTTTCTCATCCATATGGGGGTGAAGGAATAACCATTGAAGCCGGCAGGAATCCGAGCAGGTATATTTATCTGTCACTTTGTCTAACGGGTGTAATTCAAATCTGAACTATGTGAGATCATCGTGTTGCCTTCCTGGCCTTCTCTCTCAACACCAGATCACTGGAACTTCTCATTTTGAACACCATACCTCATTAACAATCGCTGTCACGAGAATATTTGGCCAAGATTCTGTCATGCATGGCACGCATATGAAAGCCTACTTTGTGTTATTTTGCCTCATGGACGTCACATTTTCTACTTATTTCGAATGCAGAAAGCATTCTGGGCAAACCACATCAAGACCCCGAAGGTCATCTTTGAGCAACTTGGCTAGGGGATTTTATCGACAGGGTGCCCACCTCATCTTCTGTCATTCCTTACCTCTTTGCTTTATTCTATCATGTGTTTAATCTTCAGTAATCTTCAGGACACGACAACCACGGTGCAGGAAGTAACGAGTTTTCCTACGATTTCAATTCTAAGATGTTGAATCTGGCTTGGCATCCGACGACTAATCTCATAGCCTGCGCTGCTGGAAGCACCTTACTTTTGTACCACGCATAAATGTAAATAGCAATGTACAGATCGTTAAATGGTGGTATTGGTATTGTTTGGTGTCCATATGGTACTGGAAACCCCCCACGGCTAATCAGGCCTATGGCTAACATTTCTCCATTTTTTGTGGTGTTATTTCTTATACTAGTGTTGAAATGTATATGTACAAGAATGGACTTGCAAATTGTACTTTCTAGCTCTTCTTTTGGATGTCGGAATTTGGATTATCACAAATATAGTTCAGTCTGCTTAATAATAACATAATCTTGCTACTTGTTAAATTCGATTTTTCCCCCTCTAATGTTCAAAACTTTTACGTGAAACAACAATAGGTTAAAACTTGCACAAGACCATTCTTATGTTTTTGATATATTTATATTATGAATGGTTTATAAAATAATTCCCCATCCCACCATCACTTTTCATTCATCCTAGTATCGCTTTATATTAATATGTTTTTATTTTTTATCATTTTAATGTAAGTCTTTTCTTGAGACGGTCTCAAAGAATATTTGTCATAATAATAGTAAAAACTGACTTTTGGATTTTTCTCACATAAGATTACCATGGGAAAATTCCTTCGTCTCTGCCATTTATTTGTGCCCTCTTCTAACCAGCACATCTTGCACTATACTTACCATGCGGTGACGGTGAGAAGTGAAATTCATGGGTAAAATGCTACAAATAAAGTAATTATAAGGAAATCTGCTAAAGCCACTAGTACAGTGAAATAAAATACCAAGTTCAAAATCTAGAAAAAATCAACAACAACAACAAAATCAATTGATCTAAATTTGGTTTTCAAAACCGTGGTAAAAATCCGCTTTGGTTTCAGAGAAATGGAAACTCTGAAAACCTATAAAACACCACAAAAGGACCTCAGATGCATCATGCATGCTATCGAACTTAACAATCACCTCATAATACAATACAGATCACAGAACAAATAATTCATTTTTTTCATAACCGCCAACTCGGATGCAAGAGAAAAAATAACCTCGAGCATACAAGAAAACACGATTAAAAAAGAGGAAAGAATATGTACAATTAAGCCAGTATAATCAAATGGACAAGGATATGCTCTTCTGTGTTCCAAGTTCCTGTGGCTTAACTTCCCATGATTCTATCTCGTCTATTTCGTCCGGGAGGATAAAAGGCAGTGATATCTCACGGATCATCAAATCACCACAAAATGGGCATTCACTAGCTATAGCTTCATCCAACTGTGATCTTATCTGTTCAACATTTTAGCAAAAGGGAGTGAGTTAATTCTATACATTCAAAAAGAATAATTGTGCTTTTTTGTTTAAGATTTTATGGTACACATTAAGCAATAAGTTTACTGGCTCTCAGAAAAATCCAGAACAAGGGTCCAAAAAAATCCGCAATATTTTTAAGAAATAAATTACATTTAGTGAACTATGAAGTAGCGTTTCTTTTCAATATAAGTCTATAATAAAGTAAATTAAACGATAAACCAAAATTTATTTTATAACTATAGCATGCAACAACTAATGAACAAAGAAAATTGTGGAGCTCGAGATGTATGTTCAGAAAATGCAATTCAAACCTTATCCCCAGGAGTCATGCTTGCTATTGGTTCCTCTTCTGTTAAGCCTCCATTCATTTCCTTCCTAGGTTCGTTACCTAATAAAGTTAGCTGCTTTTGCAGATCCAATATGTATTCAGCCTGAAAATCAATAAAAGAATTGGGAGGAAAATGAATTAGAGAATCTTCAAATAAGATGGATGTATTAGTTTTTAGCCAATAAAATAAAACACAAAAGAAGATGGGTAGAGGTGCTTCCATGTTCAAGTTCAATCAAGTTAATTCAACATTATTTTGCAATCCTTCTAATGACATTGTTAGGTAAAAGTTAAAAAGTTAAGGTACTTAATTCAACGAAAAAGCAGACAAATGGAATAGATTGCATGTCTCTCAACTTACTTGAGCTTCACTAGAGAATCTAGTCACGTGTGCAATTAAGCAGTGCGCATGAAAGGAATGCCCACATGGAAAGACATAGAAAGGAGCCATAGATCCAACTGAAGTATAGGCCCTAGCCATTCGATAATCATCAGCTACATTTAATATTTTCCTCTGACAAACCTGTTAAGACCAAGAGAGGATAAGAACCTAATCCCGGGGCAAGTGTCATTTCACAAAATGAGAGCAGCGCAGCAGCCAGAATCAGCATCATTTTGCCAATGGATATCAAGACAAAACAGAAAACCTCAAACATCATGATCATGTGTACAGCCGTTGTCAATGCTAAAAGTATGTTAGATTAACCAAAATAATTGATCATTACCCCACATCCCTCATCCTTCTTCATGATAGCATATCGTTGTGCAAGTGCACTGATATCATTCCTAATGTTGTCCGCTCCATGAGTAGCATCATTCATCTCCTGTTTGAGTTTTTCAATTTGCTCATTGTAATCCTCCAAAGACGAGCAGATTGCTTCCTACACCAACAATGAAATAGTAAAGCTGGGAATAATATAAGAATTGATTTTTTGCTTCTTATAGAATCTCCTAGATTGACATATGCAGCAAGAACCAATAATGCAGGAAGTTAACCAAATAGATCAAATGATAGGAAAAAGTTATCATGCACCATATATGAAACGGGAGGCAATAGCAAGTTAACATACTTTGAAATCATCAATCAATGCAAAATCTGGAAAAAATGGTAAGATGTCTTCAATTTTAAGAAGTCCATCAGTTTCCTTTAGAAATGCTATAGCTTTCCGTATGTTCTCCCTCTTTGTTCCCTTCTCTTGTTCAATGACATGCTTTGCAACCATAAGCCAGAGCTTCTTCCGCAGGTCTTCATCATCTTCGACCTTATCAGCTTCAGCCATAGCGAGCTCCGGATCAACCTGTTGATATAGTAGAGCTTCATAATCAGGATTCTTTTACGAAATATCAATGTCTCATTGACCGTCACAGGAATTAGAAGTTTGGTTTCAGCAAGACTAAAGACAGCATAAAAACTACATTCAAGAAAACTGCCACATTATGCAGAAAGACAATGTTAGGTGCTCTTATACACCCTCTCTATTATCCTATACCAACCAACATATAAGAGATATCGTGTGTTTTAGTGTTTCAACAACTAAAAGCTTGACTTAGTAGTTTTGTCCTGCTCATCATAGAAAAGCTGAGACTGAGAGACTACTGCATGTGTAATTTAGATCAGGGGCATATAAACAACCAGCAGTGACATATTACCTGAAGCGCAAGAGCAACTGCTTCTTCATGCATAGACATCATACTGTATATGTGGACACAGGCGCGCATCCGTTTTTCCTTCAAACAGAGACGCAAAGCATATTTTGGATCATAGAAGAATTCAGGGCCATTTGGTTGCCCCCTTCCAAATTTGCATTGGAGGAAACGCAGAAGATTGCTCTCATCCTCCTACAGAGAGTATAAGGGATCATTAGATTCACAATAAACTGCGAAAACCTTCCTGTGTATCCTTTCCAAATAAACACGACAACTGTGATGATAGATTTAATGCAGATTATGTGTGGATTTGCTAAGACGTTTTGAGCCATAAAAAGTATAAAATGTTCATAAAGCTAAATAAAAATCCTGGCCAGAGAAACCAACAAAGACTTCCAGTGTCCATATCATTACTCTCTTCCAGGAAGTATAGCAAAAATGGGGAGATTTGAAACATATGGGCAAAAGATTGCATGCAACATTTAGAACAAGATACTGATATATTAACCAAGCCAACCTGCTTGGTGTACAAAGAGAGCAACAAATTGTGAACGCCAGGGTCCTCATTCTGCAGACGATGCACACAGTACTCCAAATATTTTATCACTTCATGAGTTTCATTCCTGCAAATATAACAATTAATGGATTGAGCAAGAAACTATTCTACAAAAAGGAAAAGAAAAAAAAATCACCCTCACAACTACTCATTTTATGTCAACATACATTTTAAATAACTAATTCGTTATGCATCCTCATTAACGACATTGTGTTTGCAACTCAGGAAAACATAATTACAACTTTAAGTAGAAATCAACTCAGATCAGGTATTCTTATCTTCCAGGCAACATATCTAGTCGAGCTACAACATGAGTCATTTCTGCCTGATTAGAGATGCACATTACTTTGCATGTGGTTCACTTGAATAGCGCATCATTGCAGGAATCAGCTTTCTTGGGTTTAGGTCTTTTGTAGTCATCCATGATTCAACAGTTTCATACGCATCAAGCATGATAAGGTCGGGTGCAAACTTGTACTGCATAACAAGAAAAATTTTCAATAACATGCACATAAAGGATAGAAGACAGTGTGTGTTACTTATAGTTCGAGCAAAACATAAGAGAATGGAAAGACTTTGTAGAACATGTCTGTTCACACTAACAACAGCGAAAAGTCTAGATAAGTTTTTTCGAAAAAGTACAGGTAAGTTTTTCCGACATAAACAGAAAATTTACCTGAAGTTCTGTAGGAACGTTAGGCTTCTGAAGAACTCTCAGTGCCTTCTTTGCTTCTCCAAGCTGCATAAAAATCAAGGATCGATCTCAAACACAATCATTGTTAGAAAGTATATGTTTAATTAAACATCATAAGGATCCATAAGATACAATCACACTCAGATTCTCTAATGTCATGGGCAGTAAAATATGGATCCTCCAAATTATTAAACATTTCACGAAATAGCAGACAGTTCAATGACAAGAAAAAATAACATAACGTAGTTTATTTAACAAAACCGTTCAGCGTGAGCTGAAACAAAGGTTTATCAGTTAGTTTAAACCAGGTTCCAGTTGGTTAGCCAGCTACGAAGCTTCCACAGCCATGTACATTGTACTTTAATAATATAATCATTATATAAAATTAAAGTTTTGCTATTTAGGTACAGATCTCAAGCACATGATTTCATATGCAAACAAAATGACACTGCACATCAATCATGAATACAACTAATTAACAAGATAGCAGCAGCATGCAGCAAGTACAATTCTTTCAAATGGAGACAAAATATTTCTCTCAAAAGTTCTCAATAGCCAAAATTAATTAATATGAATTGTAAATTCAAAAGCACACGGGCGAGCCAAAACTATGAAAAGTCCCAAGGAAAGGGGCATAAACCAAATATAAGCCCCAAAGCTTACTTATCAGGCACGTGATTAGAACAGCTTTGCACACTGAAGGGGCCTGTCTAGCTCAGAATAAAGTCAGCCAAATATGCAGGATAAGTATAAGTAATAAGTTTGAACAATATAGATTTAATAACGGGTCAATGCATCCAATCGACTAAAAAGTAAAATGTAGCCTGGAGGGATGGTAATAGCACATAAATGATGAAAATATTAAAAAAATAAAAGCAACAATAGCATGGAATTGAGAGTCACCTGAATATAATGATGAACTACAATCTCATGTTGCTCCTTAAGATTAGCAAAGAACACCAATTCATCAACTCTACCATAGCTGCAAAATTTCACAGTAGGCATGTTTTTAGATTGAGATTCAGGTAAGTGAATTAATATAGAAATGATTGTATCACCTTGCAAAAGAAGTCTAAATATAACATTGTATGAATAACAGGTATTGCTATTTGTAACAATGCATGAAGTGTATATACCAAAATGAAGTATCACCAGAGTATTTTCGAAGTTGATTACCATTACTACACACTGCAGTGAAAGCTTAGGATGCTAAGAAGAAATTCCATCACAATGGCTCAAAGTAAAAAAATTCAAACATTTCTTAACCAGGATTCAATGGAAATGGGCTAAAGACAAAACTAACTAAAAGGAAAAGTACCTTTCTAGAAGTTTCATGGTCGTAGCCTCATCCAATACATCCTTGCAATCGCTCAAAAAGGCACGGAACTCTGTGATAACTGATTGATATTCTGAGCTCAAACTATCAGATACAGCATCGTCTTCCAAAAGTAGTCTATTAATCTGATACCAAGGAAAGATTATATCAGGAAAGACTGCATTGGCAAAAAAAAATGCACAGAGACTTATGTGCCTCAAATTTTATATACTTATGATAAACAAATCTCTCGTACGATCATCTAGATTTTTGAAGTATGTGAATAAGCCCAAGACATATTGTCCAATACAAAATGCAATTTTTATATAGTTGAAAAGAAAAGAAATCATCTAGGCACGCTAAAATTAAAGATTATGCTATGTTGTTACAGAGACCTCTTTTCTGAATTAGGCCAATACGTGTGGAAAGAGGGGGTCAGGCTTTAATCAATGCTCTAAGGACCTACTCTTCCTACTGCAACTAGAAGAGGTTTCTGCCTATGGGAGGAGGATGAGTCTTAAAAAAGAGTTGAAAAAACAAGTTAAATAACAAAAAGGAGGTTTATTGAACCCAATGGGTGAGCAAACAAATGTCTCAACAGAAATAACAACGTAATTGCTACTAATCAAATTAAGCTAGACATCTGAGTCATGTTTCACAGCATGAATATAGAGCCTTGCTCTTCACAAATGAATTAGACAGCCAGTAGAAAACTACCATAACAGAAGAAGAGATCCCAGGAACCACCAAGCAGGAGACGAACCTTATCCAGGTATAATTCTGTCACCCATGTGGAAATCATTGTAATTTGGCATTTATCATCCTTTGCAAAATTATCAAGTTTCCGCAACAAAAAGGTCCTTAAAGCATCCTGCAAACAGAGAGTCAAACCACTATATCAGCAGCAGGAAACTACCCCGACATTGACATTTTCTATAAGAACTATTTTACCTGTTCTCCTATGCTAATAAACTTCAATGTGATCTCTTCAAATGACAATGCAAAATTAATCTGTGCAAAATGTAATTTCTTGAGTTAAGAGAATCATGTACGGAAACACATTTCTGGATTTCATTCAACAGGTGTTACCAATAAGCAAAGTATACCAAATAATACAAGCATATTCAAGCAGCAAGAAAAGAGTGGACAAATGAAACTTCGCATGTAGAGGGACACAACGGAAAAGATTAAATAACACATACTAGCTTAAATTGGTTTCCAAAAAAATATGAACAAAGGTTAAATATATCATGCCAATGATCAATCTTACAGCTCATCCTTATTGAAACAGTTGGATGCTCTATCCACACTAGCTCACCTAATTTTAATCCCCAACACATCAAAGTTGCTACTCCAACTAGTATCTAATTAAACCCCACAAGCAGGTATCTCAACAGAAATCAATTTCATCTCTTTTTAAAATTTATCATATCATCATTTGTATAATTATATAAGCAATTTAAGTCCAGTTTGTAACAGTGAAGCATAGTAACATATTAGTTGGGTCAAATGCTTATCATCATTTCAGGAAACGATGTGGGCCACACATCATCACATCACCAACCTGGAAGTGATAAATATCCTACCTCCATCATGTCAAATTTATAAACATTACAAATCTTTGTAGAGAAAGCATGTAAATGTGTGCTCAGTTTGAGTAGTTGAAATTTCAATAATTGCCTAGATGAAACAATTGGAATTTGGACAGATAACAAGTCCAGAGAAAGCCATCTCTGAATTTATTTTTCAGATAGTAGTCATAGTAAAACAACCAGAGGCATATACCAAATTGTGTGCAGCCGCATTCTAGTAACCTATGCCGACATTGTTTCCAAGCTAGGTTGTTAAAACACATCATACTTTTCATCTGCTTTTCTGATATTATCTATGTATAATCAGAATGCACACAACTAAGATGGGAATTGCACAACAAAAAGAAAACTACCTTCGCATAAAAGGAAGCTGCTCTGAGATAATCCTTAGCAGTAAAAGCAGCTTCAGCCTGCATCACAAATTTTCAGTCATAAAGCAGCCAATATGCAAGATTTAGTATATATTATTTTAGGATAAACTTAAAGTGAACTTAAATCAGAATATCATATATTATATACCAGACCTGCACCAGATAAACTTGATCTCTTTGGAGAGCATCACGACAATTTGCCAAAGCCGCAGCATATTCATTCAAGTCTAAATACACTTTCCACATGTCTCGGCCTTCATCATTCACGGATACCTAAATCAACATGTCAGATTGAGAAAACAATATTACTAATCTGATTGATACATAATAAGCAATGTGTAAGATAGTTTAACCAAGGTAGCACCTGAAAGATGGAATTTTGGTCATACGCATAAAAAAGGCCAGCTGATGCATCACTGCATAAACCGAGAACACCCCTTGAAACCGCATCTGTAGTTTGATCAAAATATAACTCCTCAACAATCTGTTCACTGATCCTATTAACAATCTACAAAATATTTTCAAGAGAATAGAGTTGTTAATCCTTCTAATCAGAACAGGAAGCATTCAAAAAAGGAAAAAAAATAAAGGGCATTTTAGGAGATAAGCTATCAGTTATGAGACAGAAACCAAATAATGGAATTTGGCAACTTAGGATCTAGGTCAAAAACAATTAGGTTGAATTAGTAAATTAAACTGTTGAGAAAAGAGTCAGCTGAAAATAGTTTATCTCTTTCAATTCATACTCTATACAAGCAAAAATCATCAGAAGTTTTGTCCTAATACCTGAAAATTTTCCTTAAGGGGATGTCAGCAAGTTCCAATGACATCAATTAATTATCAACATTCATAAGACAACATAAATTGTAAATGCAAGATTGTTTTATAAATGAAAGGGTAAATTACAAAACTATCAGTGAGCTTTTAACTTATAGGCAGAAAAACCCAAAACTGCAAATTACAAGTATTCCTTTTGCATTTGTTTATATAAATGTATTGAAGTAGATATTTGTGAAATAAGAAAGTATCAACATTGAGATAGTATTAAAATTCACTGTTATTTGAGTCAAATTGACACTTATTAGAATGTTTGATTGCACAGAGTTAAGTGCAGCAGCCACATATACACTGTGTCTTTGCTCAAAATTTGTTCTACTTCATCGGTTTAATATGCGAGTATAGATGCAACAATAACATGAAGGGTGATGAATTGCTTTAGACTCACCTTAACCTTGTTCCCAACAAGAAGAAGAAAATGGAATTCGGAGACTGCCAGGGAACTAGGTTTGACCATCACATTTTCACCAAGTTTTGAGTAATCCAAGAGAGCCTTGTTCTCCACAAAGTTTTGATCACCATTTGGTGAACTAAAATCAAATTCCAAAAGTGTTGGTGATAGGAATTGAGAAATTTTTAGCTAATTAAACCACTATAAAAGAATAGAAGATGGAAATATGAGAGACAAACTTGTCCTTGTTAAAATCAATTAGGGATAAAAAGAGGCCAATAGTCTACCTATGTTGTGCTCCAAAATTAAGCCCACCATGATAGATTCCAGCTCCAGATAGCCATGCAAAATGTACTGCTCTTCTCTGCTTTATGAAAAAGTGCAGCTCACTGGAAGGAGGACATTCATGATGACAATTTTAAAAAGTTTTACGTCAGTCAAGAAAGAAAGAAAAAGAGTAGAACTTTTGAAAAATAAGTTACTACTTGAATATGTCAAACTGAACAGTCTGATCTGGAACATATCAATAATAAGTTATTACTTTTCAGAGAGTGTAATAAATGGTTAAGAAGTTGCTTCCACACAATATATGCATGACTTAAGCTAAATATAAATAAATAAATAAATAAATAAATAAATAAATAAATAAATAAATAAATAAATAAATAAATAAATAAATAAATAAATAAATAAATAAATAAATAAAAGACCCACAACTTGCCTATTCGGGATTTCACCAGGAAGTTCCATGAAGTGAACGGCACGTTCTGCATAGCTAGCAAACACAGACTGCAGAAAGAATAAAAACAATAAGGCATTGTATTATTCTCTAACAGTTTGAGGATTATCATCAGAAATCATTACCTCATATACAATAACTACAGAAGATATAAGAAATCGTGCTAGTCGAAAAATGGGAGTGAAAACCAACTCAGAGCATGCATGACTTACTAGACTAGAACTATTAGGAAATTCATGTATATGCAAATTATAAAAAACTGCAGACATACCTTTGTGAATAAATTACAGTATCACTTCCAAAAGCTGTCTAAAATTTGTAATTTATAAGTAAATACTAAAAATAAAGTATCAGAATAATCATAATTTTGAGGTAGGAAAATTAAGTACCATGTGAAAAGATAACTAAAAAATCCTACCAGAAATATATTTGCTTCATTACTTTCTCAATTTGGAGTTGGAATGATTGTCCATAACCACACAGAAAATAAAAGCATGTTTGCTACAACAGGAAAGAAAGAGGAAATATTAACTAAAGCAAGTCACTAGCTCAGAGTGGCGTAAGATGTACTTAATTTTAATAGGCAAGTATCCACATATGATTGTCACTAGAGAAATAACAACGATAGAATTCCTTATTATTATCTTTAAGAGCCAGGTGTATTACACACTTTTAGTGCTGGATGCAAAAGGTTCGAGCATAGAAACTGACAGGGAAAGATTTAAACTTACATCCAATAAGCCTATTCCTGTAAAGGAATAAAGTCGGGTGGGAGTGACTGCCATCACATAGTACCTAGTTCCATTATTCAAGCTAGTCGTTTCCATCTGGGAAAAGACAAAAAATTCAACACACCAATATAGAAGAACTATAAATAAATAGCATAAAAAAATTAAATTAAAGGTGAGAACATAAACAGAAACAGTGACACACCCAGCATCTGAATAGTACCAGAAGCAAGAGCAAGCAGCCTACCAAAAATAATATGAAGCCCGAAACAATTGAAATTATAATTTGAAATCCTTTCACAAGCAAAAAATTTCTAAAGGCGGTTTACTGTTGACCATATTTATTCCTGTCAAAAACCAATCTATGTATCTCTAATATTTATGATCCTGGAGCTCAAAGTGACAGCATCCATCTAAAGATTCCAGCACTTATCTAAAATTGTCAAATAATCAATAACTAACTGGTAAAATAATCTTTAAGACTTCAATGCACCCATTATTATGAATATACACTGTACTCTTCGAAGAAATCAAGAATGTAAAATAAAAGCAGAAACCGGATTAACACTTTATATGTTATTAGACATGCATGATTAACCATTCTTAGGCAAATTACAACCTCATCATCAGGTAAAATAAGAAAGGAAAAAGTATGGAAGAAAAATAGCTGTTAATGCATCAAACCTGCAATCCTGTGAAAGCTTCAGGAAGTTCATTGAGTTCAAATAAAAATTTGATGTATTTTTCCTTCTTGTCCTTCTCATCTACAGATATTTCATGAAGCTGACCGTTGTCTGTGCCAAGTATAATTTCCCTTGTGGAAGCTTCAAGAACATCAAATACACAAGATTTCGGATCAAACATCCAGATGAATAATGTGCCAATTTCAAGACAAATTTTGAGCTCCACCAATTTACCTTCTGTAATAAGCTGCCTATTCCAGGCAACGGCATTAATAATAAGACCTTTCAGTTTGCTCAAGATGCGAGGCTTAGCCCACTTTTTATGTGTGTAAAATGTATCTGACGTTCCACCACCAACTACAGTAGCAATACAGTGACTACCTCCGGGGTCAACAAAAACCCTGTGTATTGACTGCTCACCGGGTCTCCCCATGGAAAGATCAATATCTACACACCAAATTCCCAAATTTCTATGAAAAATAATTAATAATAATAATAATAATAATAAAATTGATTAGATTCAAAGCCCATTAAAATAAAAATATTATGTTCTAGAAGTGTTCAGCTAAATAAATTAACAGACCAACACCAACTCTCCTCTTAAACAAAACAACAAGATCCCATATTTATTCACATATATATATATATATATATATATAAATGAAAACATAGTGTGATGTCCAAGCTACAGTATTCTTGGATGTGTAATCACAATATGATTTTCACCTGACTGATAATTAACAGCATACGCACAAGGAATGCATTCACATTGAATCCACTTATTGATGATTATCAAAACTAACGAAAAATACAGTAGGGACACACCACAGATTTCCAGCCAATTGCTCCAACACGCTCACATTCTTAATCCAATATAGAATGCAAAGAAAGACATTGCTTTAAAAATTTACACACTGAAAGTAAAACTGAATGTATAAGTAACATTAAGATGAAATTGGCATGAGGAATGGCAGCTCCAAATTACATGATTAACAAAAACCGCTATTACCACCCCCAACACAACATCTCTCTCTATGCACCCCAAAAAATATTGGACTAAGTTGTTCCTAGTGTAAAACTTTAAATAGTCACCAGTATATATTTGAATCTTTTATTACTTAGCATAAAATATGAAGTCTAAGTAATATGTTCAATAGTAAGTAGACAAGTTTGGAAATAACAACTGCACTTTTACTTGGTATAAAGTTTGAAATATAAGTTCGGTAAAGAAAGGCATTGAAGATGTTCACCACCGAACAACGTCAATTCTACATGATTCAAAATTAAGACTGAAATATGTTTGGTGCTGAAGTCTGAACCCCATCAAACGTTCAGGTCAAACAACACTGAACACAGCCGAACACCATTGAACATATTCAGAACGACGAAATCAAAAATTTACATGCAATGGATGATCACAAGTAACACAATTCCCTCTATGTTCTCCAAGGAGTAACAAAACGTCAATAACCCTAACAAACACGTGACGAGCATTAAACTGATGAAATTTCTTTATAAATGTAATGTAGCATATATTCAAAAAGAGTCAAGGAATCAATTACTCCTCCCTACCATATATTAACTTACACACTTTTCTTTCTAGTCTGTCCCAAAATAACTTGGAATCTCACAAAACGGAACAACCCACAAAATTAAATGGAGTAACATTTATCCCATTAAATAAAAATAAATAAATAAAAAGTCACCAATAAAGGGAGCATAAATGAAAAAGCTCACCAAATGAATCGCCGGCGCCGAAATCAAGACGAATGACCCAGCCCTTGCTGGTTCCCAATACAATGACGTCATTGCCGGCGGCCACACAAGTAATCACACCCCGCCCCTTGGCGGCGTATCTTTCCAGCAAATCAACCGAGAATACCTGCCGCCTCGGCTCCATCCTACTCGCCCAATGTTATAATGTTACAACGATAAAATGAATCAAATCTAATTGGACTTCTAACGATCAGTTCACTGAATTCAACAATTGCAGTAAACAAACACCATCATGATTCAATCAATTGATAAGAAATTGAATCTGAATAATAATCTGCTGTGAGGGTTTAAGGCGTTAGCCCCATGCCATCTCCAGCGGTTAGTTAATAGATGGGAGAAAAAGCATAGATTACTCCAGCCTTGCACCAGAATTTTGCGAAGGAGTAGTCAAAATCGAGCCATCATTACAGCGTTTACACTATTTTGTTTTCAGTAACTCAGTTTCAAAATTCGGTTTTAGTTTTAAAAATCGGAATTACTAACTCTTAATAAAACTTAAACCCAAATTCTCTAGTAAAGAAAATATCTTTTACAATATTTTGTTTTCAGTAACTCAGTTTCAAAATTCGGTTTTAGTTTTAAAAATCGGAATTACTAACTCTTAATAAAACTTAAACCCAAATTCTCTAGTAAAGAAAATATCTTTTGGTCCGTATTTTTTATCAAAAAAAATTCAATTTTAATCCTATAACTTTTAGTATTTTTAATTTTAATTTTTTAAGTTTCAATTTTGATCATGTATTTTTTAAAATTTTAATTTTAGTCCTATTAGCTTAAAAATTAGAACTATATCTTTTTTAATCATCAAAATTAGTCCTTTTATAAATTATATCATATTTCAAAAGATACTGGATTAATTTTGATAATTCAAAAAGATATACGACTAATTTTGAAACTAATATGACTAAAATTGAAATTTTAAATAATACAAAACCAAAATTGAAACTTAAATGACAAAAATTGAAAATATTAAAAATTATAAAACTAAAATTGGATTTGATAAAAAATACGGGACCAAAATTGATATTTTCTCTTCACTTGTATAAGAATTCTATCAAAATGCACCCGACCAAAATACCCCTATCCCAAACAACCCCCACTCCTCTTACTTCCCCTCATGCCGCCGCCGCTCGTCGGTCGGCAATATAGTAACCGACACTCACCGACATCTATACCAATATAGGACATATAGAGTATTATTAATTGAATAATAGGGGCATTAAAGTTCAAAAAGTGTAAATTAATTAGATTTGTTATAAATGTTGTTTTGTAGTTGATATTGTTGATTTAGTTAAGTAAATTTGTATTGAGTGTGGCTATTTGTACCCCAATTTTACTATACGTACCTCGTAAATACATAAAATTAAAATATTTTTATATGTTAAGATATAGATACCACTGTATAAATTTAAAAAAAAAAGTATTTTAACTGTGAGAATTGAAACAGTTTGTACGCTATAATCGGACAATGATTTAGTGTTCGATTTCTGCGATCGAATGGAAAAATCGAGTCGGTTATTTGTCTATGATCGATTTGTGTAGTCGAACGCAAGCAATTCGTGTAACCAATTCAAATTCAAACGGGCCAGTATGCAAGGTGACTGACTCATGATCACCATCCTTTGTTTATATGAAAAATCACAGTTACGGTTGATGAAGTTTTGAACCTTGGAAAACATTGTCTAGTCTAGTGGGTAATTTGGTTTGTCGAAAATGTGGGTAATTTTGGTTTATCGAAAATCAAGAGAAATACATTAGTTACTAGTTGTGTTCGAGATAGCTCCATGAATAGCTCCAAAACTATTAAATGGTAGCAAGGTTTCGCATAAGGTAAAATTATTCCTTGGATTACACTCTCAGTCTTATACAGTATTTACAATGTTGATTTTGTTTGTTTGTCACAGGTTGATGTCCTTCAATTGGGATTGTACAGTGGGATATGCTAACGGGAAGCCAGCATAAATCACGGAGTAATCATTGGTTCGCTCTCACCTTCCTTGCTATATTTTCATGCTCATGTGTGTTGAATGTCATCACTAATCAATTAATACATCAGGTGGCATCGTGAACCTGTGGCCACATGTTATCAGCTTTTGTGATCCGAACATGCTTTGGTTCTCTCATTTTCTTTGGTTCGCATTATGTATTCTCTTCGTTCATGAGTTAATGGAATGGGTTTTTTTCTTTGTTCGCGTATGTGTCGTGTCTTGAATGGGGTAATGATAGATGTATGAATTTTGATTTTGTTCGGTTTTTGCAACTGAATAGATAAATTGGATGAATTTTACTTTTGTTCGGTTGTTGTAAACGAACAGATATAAGTTTTATAAGGATAAGGGATAATTGTGTCTTATTAATTAAGAATAATTTAAACTTAAATATTTTTGGGTACATTTAGTAATTTATGGGGTGCAAATAGCCGCACTCATTTATATTTTTAAAATTTTCCGCATGTTAAGCATGTGTGGTATTGTTATATAGTATAATGAATAAATAAAGTGCAATGGGAAGATCAGTCATTTGTACAAAGTTTTCCTCATAATAAAAAAACCACACCAGATATTCTGCGTCATTTTCGTGCATCATCTCCTGTGTCACGAGTTAAGTGATTGACACGTAAGAGGGAAATTAAATCCAACCATTGCCCCTAGGATTTAAGGATTAGGGTATAATTTCTTTTCTCTTATGTGTCGTCCATCAAACGGTTTGGCACAGAGAATCCGAGACGTAAAAAAACCTTCACATTTTTTCTCCCAAATGATGTTTAATTTTTTTTATTATTTTCAAGTCATTCCAATATGATTCAGTTACAATGGTACCAGAAAATACTCATCCCGTTATCATTCATACTTTTACCAATCGTGTTCTCCAGCGCTATCTCCAGCATTATGGCACGTAAGATCTTTAGCCTGTAAAATTCTATCATATGTTTCCCAATAACCAAACATATACTTTTGCATAACATTTTGGATGATATATATGTCTCATAGTCTTCTAGTCCTACTACTCATACCATTATTTTTATAATATTATTTCTATACATTCCAAAATTGTTAATTTATTAAGAAAAAAAAATACCAAAATATAAAATGCATGTAAATTATATTAGATTAAATTAAAATAGAATATAATAATTTAATATTGATTGAAATTTAGCAGAATGTGTCAAAAATATTTCTCACATTACCAAATTTATATTGTTAATAAAAAAATTCTATTATTATTGATATAAATATAGGTAATTACTGAGATTATAATATTTAAATGGATGATCGAGATTAAAATTGAATAATTTATAAATAAATATAGTAAAATTGAAAATAGGAAAAAAAATGAAGAAAAAAAAAACCGTTTAGGTTTGGTTATATATATATATATATATATATATATATATATATATATATATATATAGAGGTAGATAGATAAATGTATGAATATCTTTATTTATTTATATTTTTTCTATACACTTATTATTAATTTTTTATTTTAGTATCAGCAATTTTATTTAATTACTAAATCATTGAATATAAGAGTGAGTCTCAACTCTCATGTAAACCAATTTTAAATGTAAACCATATTTCTTAAAATTACTTTTTAGTATCTAAAAATTAATCTTTGAAGAATAATATTTTTTATATAGAAGAGTAATAATTCATGTATTTAAAAAGTAAATTTTTATGTACTAAATAGTAATAGATAAATCATGGTATATAATAATATGAAGAGTAATTTTTTAATTTAGATATTTTCATTATATAATTTCAATTGTATTTCAACTTTTCAATAATGTATGATTATCTTTATTTATTTATTTATTTATTTATTTATTTATTTATTTATTTATTTATTTATTTATTTATTTATTTATTTATTTATTTCTATACTTTTTTTATGATTTACTTATTCTTTTGCCATAAATGAATTAATTACAATCTAATCAAATCATATATAAAAGGAAAAAAAATCCATAATATACTCCTTTACCTAACCTATAAATAAGATTTTCAAATCATTCAACTACAAACACTCATAATTCTTCTTTTACTATAAAAATGAATTAATCATAATCAAATCATATATAAAAGGAAAAAAATAAATTCCATAAGAGTATACTCTTTTACCTCACCTATAAATAAGATTTTTCATCATTCATTACAAACACTCATATCAAGAGATATAAGTTTTCTTTTGTTTTCAAGTTCTTCTAGAGAATTAAGACGCAATGCAGTTGAATCTCGAGGGCTCGGAAACACTCTCCATTTGATTCCCAAACGTTAAGAATCAAGGTGAGTGTCACTGTCAAGTAAAATATACTATTATATTATTGGATTTACGCTAGTACGTAAAGATTACATGTTATTAAGTATTTTCGTGTTTGATGTTCGTCAAGTAAAACATACTATTATATTATTGGATTTACGCTAGTACGTAAAGATTACATGTTATTAAGTATTTTCGTGTTTGATGTTCGTTGCCATCTTTGGGAGAATACTAATTTTAGTGAATCAATTCACTTAGAAAATGTATAAACTTTGATTTAATTATTTTGATACATCATATTTTACAAATTTACAACTGAATTATAAATCTTCAAAGAATCTTTAAAATATTTGATATTTATTTTAAAAGATTATTTTTCTATATTTATTTGATTTGAATTAATTATTTTGAAATATCATTATCTCCGGTCTACAACTAAAATATAAATGTATAATATATTTAGTATATATCTATAAATAGATCACCTTATTCATATTCAACAGTATATAAGATTAATCACCAATTATACGGGCTTATTTAACAGTATAAAAGATTGTGTTGGTAGCTTAATTTTATGTGTATCCATAAATAAATCACCACTTATGTTTAATATAGTATATAAGATTGTGTTTGTAGCTTAATTTTATGTGATGTGGTTATTTTTATTTTATTTAAATCATGTATGTTTGTGCCTTAATTCGTATGCAACTTAATTTTATTATAGCTTTATTTTATGTGATGTAAAATTTTAACTTTGGGTAGTGGCTCGATTGAATCATGACAGCGCTCGCACGACTCTTCCTTGGTTGATTATGCAAGTAATTTGAATTTTTGACATTTTTCAATAAGTATAAAGTTCAATCTCCAAGGAACCATTATTTAATTAGATTTTCAATTTTCATTTCTATCTGTATTGAGTTCATTATAAATTTTAAAAGTTACTTTGAAAACTTCATATATCTTATAAATAAATATATATAATAAATTACTTGAATTAGATTTTAAACGTGTGAGGTGACATTCTTCTATAATTCCATTATTCTAAGTTATTTTTATTTGTTTGGTTTGTACTGAATTTCATTAGTTGATTATTATTATTTTAAATCATTATAGACTCAATTAAAAATAACTGTAAGTTACTTTTATTTTTATAGGCTCAATTAAATTTATTATTTTTATTCTAAATAAAAAGAAAAAAAAGTTATTTTATTATTTGTTTATTAAAAATTCATGTAATTAAGTAAATAAAGCTAAAAAAGAAATCCCTTAAACTTCATACATACATAAGAGAACGATAAACCTATTGGTGGCCTATTGATGGGATGAAGTATAAATTAAAACATCACGGCTATGTTTGTGTTTGAGTCAAGGTAGAGTTTGAAAAACAACACTTTTAATCTAGATGATTGTAAAAATGGATAAAAATGCTAGGGTGAAGGGAATATAAGCAATGGGACGAGGGAGCATGAAAAAATATATTTTATTATTAAATGATATATACCTTTAGAGTAAGGATGTATACCTTTTATTATTTGTTGAAGGAAAAAAAACTTAAAAAATATCTACTATTTAAAACAAAATGTTATACCTTAATTATATACTTTTAAAAACAAAATCTTATATCCTCAAACACCACCTTGTATACTTACATTTGTAGGACATAAAAGACTTGCTCAATAAAAAAACACCTTTTAATTTACGTGACTTAAACACCACCTTGTACACTTACATTTGTGGGAAAAAACACCTTTTAATTTACGTGACTTAAACACCACCTTGTACACTTACATTTGTGGGAAACAAGAGAACAGTCCATTAAAAAAACACCTTTTAATTTATGTGTCTGCACAAACATGTAAAAATACTTGTAGAGGGAGTATATGCAATATGACGAGGGAGCATGAAAAATAAATAGACCGACTATGACTTAGTTTGAGTGCAAATGAAGTGGTATTAAAAAATAAGGAAAATAGATTTTTTCTTCGGCTAACTTTTATTCATTTTGAAATTAGTTCATTAAATTTTTTTAATTTTGAAATTAATCCGTTAATTTTATAATAATTTTGAAATTAGTCCATTAACTTCATAAAATTCAACATTTTGGTCATTTGACCTGCTATAGCAGGTCATTTGAATATTTTTACCCCAATTAATTTATATCATATTTTTATTTAACCAATTTTATCTCACTTTTCATTTTTCACTTCCGTATATCAAACAAGCAATATTAATCTCATTACTAAAGTGGAGCAAATTTGACTAAATATTGATACTTTCTCCGTCCGCTCGAAAGAGAGTATTTTTTCTATTTTGGTCGTCCGTTTTAAAGAAGGTCATTTCATTTTTTACACATATGAGATCCAAACACATCCACTAATACAATTAAAATATGGGATCCACACTCCCATTAATATAACTATCCACTACACATTAAATAACAATACTTCTTAATCAACGTGCACAAAAACAAAATGCCCTCTTTTGGGCGGATGAAGAGAGTATAATATAAATTTTTAGTGGAGGCTATTTTTTTAAAAATAGTATATATATATATTACATATTTTTTTTTTATTTTTTAGAATAACCTGCTAATGACCTATCGAAACAAATGATTTTGTTGAACTTGGTAAACATGATGGACGATTTTCAAAATTTTCAAATATAATGGACGATTTTCAAAATTCTGCAAATATAATGGACGATTTTCAAAAGGTGAAAAAGTTATGAATTCAATTCAAAATTGAGCTAAGTTAGCGGATAAAAAAATCTATTTTTTCTAAAAAATAAATTAACGACCCAATCCAAACACGTCATATATGCCAATTTTGATAAGACTAACCTCTCCAATTTCTTCTAGGTGTATGAAGAATTTTTGAAAGTACGGACGGCTGCCACGTGATCATATTATTATGGAGTAGTAATAATTTGTTAAAGAAATGATGCAACCTGTTTGTCTATTCATGTTTTTACCATACCAGTAAGTGAAACTGATCTTACCAAAAATTTCAAACAAATTACCCATCTCGATTCTCGGCGCATCTTCCATGGCGGGCCGCTAAAACTTCTAAAAACTTGAATCTCTTTGAAATCATTTCATGAAATTAATTGTTTTCGGAGGGTAGTAGTTTTGTGAGGAGTGTTAACACCTGTTGTAGAAGCGTCTCTCTCTCTCTCCCTCCATTTTAACACGCCTGAGCTCCGGCCTAAGGTGCGGAAATTACGAGGGCGACTTTTCAGTGCCCTAAATTTCAAGTCCTGTTTGTGCCTAACTTCGGCGATTTCTGCGGTATGCTTTCTGACCCATATGGATTTACGCTTAATTGAGTTTATAATCGGTCAATTTATTATTTTCTTCTAATTGCACGGATTTCATTTCTGTAAACCCTATCGAATAATAGCTGAGGAAAATTATTTTAGGTATTGTTCAGCTTCCATTCAATTGTTTAATGATTTTTGCATGTATACATTTTCTTTGTGTTTGATGGAGATTGTAAATTACTAGTCCGAAAATGCAGCCACAAGTAGTTGAAAGTTGAAACAGCTTAGATGGGCGAGAGTGCTGACAGTTATTATTACCTGTACGCCACAGAACTATGGGCTAATGCATTTGCTTGGATTGATGATTATGTTAGTAAATGTCAAACATTTCCAATTGGTTATATATGGAGATTTTATCAGATATATCGGGATGCACATCTATGATGTATCTTTATTGATTGATACGCGGCCCCTTTGGGAGGAACACATCAGCAATATTTTACTGATTTCGGGTCAAAGGACTATGTGATATCGATGGGGAGATTGGGAGTCTATAGAGGGCCCAATGAACTATTTTTTACAAGACTTGCTATACAATGGAGATCTTTAGGGCCAAACAAGAAGATGAGCCCCAAGGTGGTAGATTTGGTGCTTTTTCTAAGCCCTGCAATCGAGGCTAGAGTGAGCTTTAGAATGCAATACTGTGCCAGGTGCTTTACACAAGTGCATGCCCATAATGTATTTAAAAAGGCTAGGGTTGCTAATTAGGTCAGGTTCGGGTTTGGGTAGGTGGATTTATTGATTCCTGACCTTCCTGAAAACCATGAGTATTATTTAATTTGTCTGTATTAAAGCCTGAACCGACCTCTTAATTTGAGTGTAATCTGCACTAGGCGTGAATGACATGAACATTTTAGACTCATTATTTCGACCCTAATAACCCATCTATATTAATGGACTATTTTCAACATGGGAAATTTATGTACCTCAATCAACATTTTCGATGGGATAATTTTCAAAATTCAATCAATATAATGGCAACCTTTTAAATTTATAAGGCATGTTTCTTTTTCCCTTTTGATTGTAGCCTCTATAACTTTATGTTTTAAAGGGATGAATGGGTAAAGTCAATTAATAGGTTGATTTGCTAGCAATTATATCTTTCCACAAAATATGTTGCATCTTTCAGTTATTAAACTTGTTATCTAAATAATAATTTGTATTGTCCTGAATTACTTGATATTAGTAATAATCTGAATTATTTCAAATGCTTGATGCGAACTTAACACAACTAACCCGGCAAAACCCAAAAAACAGAAATTTTTCTGTGTGTGAGCTTCTATTTTAGATTAGTCATTTTTGCTTTACTGTGTGTCATCTGTCATCATATTTGTTTTCATTTATCCCTCTGATTGGTGACGACTCCTATTCCCTCCTTATTGCAATATCATAATCTTTACTTAAAATATTTGGTCGCTAATTGGCCTCTGTTCATTTTGCCAGCCTCTCAGATGAATTATACCAATATAAATAGCAATCATGGTCCTGGAGAGCCCGGTTTGATAGCAGTTAAATTGGAAGAAAATTTGGCAGTATCAGCATTACAACAAAATGGGAGTCACAAATTTGATTTAATCTGTCGTGAAGAATCTGATTCACTAATTAGAAGGAAAGAAACTGAAAATAATAGAAGATCTACCATTTTAAATGCTTCAAATTGTGGTGCAAATGTCTTGGGTCAAAAGCAGTTGCAAATTGACTCCTCAAGCTTTTGCTCTACATCAGCAATATGTCCAGCCCCAGTTTGTCGTCAATTCTGGAAAGCTGGAAATTATGATGACGGTCTTAACACTAAGCCAACGCACCAAAGTACTTCACATTCTGATAATCAAACTTGATTTTATTTACATGTAATCTTGATTCCAAAATATGTAGTGTAGAGCAGTGCAATTAAAAACATATTTTAAAATTATTAGCTTTCCATCAGTTGTGCTCATATTCCAGGTTTATCAGCTTAATAAACTGCTGAGTGTATAATGCAGTTTATGGCATCGTGATATGGAATTTTCTGTCTGTTTGGCAGATGGCACAGGCTATCTTCGCATACACCCCAAGTTTCTCCATTCTAACGCTACTTCTCATAAATGGGCCTTTGGTGGTATGTAGTTTTGATATATCCTTGATCATACGTGATATTACATGCTGAATACTTCTGCTTTATATCTTTAACTTCTCACATGCTTTATTCTGCTCCATGTTAACAGCCATGGCAGAACTGTTCGACAATTCTGTTGATGAGGTAATTTTACACGGAGTTCATTATATGTGTTGTACTGAGCGATTAAGACTCTAAACACTGCTTTAGTGCTTGGTCATCCTTTTAACTTCTGATGATGGGTGCATGTATGCTAAGTGGATTACATTTTTTCTGTTTTCCTTTTCAAGGAACATTGCTTCTGCTCATCAATTTTTACTCGGATTAATTAGTGTTGTCTTCTTGCTGCACATTTTTTCTCTCTATCTTATTGAGACCACCTTGTAAACATGTAGACATTTGAGGGTGATCATGCATAAAAGTTGCTTATTTCCTTGTGCATATGCCTGTAGTAACAGATGTAGCCTCATCCTCGACATAGTCGGTTGTTAGAAGTGCAAATTAGAATCTCCAGTGAAGTTGATTTTTCTGCAAGCATGAATTGCTGGAGTAAAATACCATGTTTCCTCTTTGCATTAAAAGACATGTTTAGTTCATATTGAAGTGTCAAATCAACATAGTCTGACTTTGTCTGAAGTGCAATATCGAATGTTCAATTAAGTTGATGTTTCAAGTTAATTTGCTAGCTAGATTTGCTGGTGGAATATCTTGTTTCCTGTTTGCATTGAACAACTTGGTAATTCATGTTTATATTAATGGTTGACATTCCTTGTCTTGTTTGTTGCCAGATACAAAATGGTGCTACCTATGTCAACGTTGATAAAACCATAAATCCCAGGAATGGGACTCCAGCTTTGTTAATTCAGGGTACTTAGTGTCTGAAACTCAATAGACGCTAGAATTTTTGGCTGCACAGCAACATTTCTGTTTGCATTCTGTTTTTAATAGAGTAATAGATACATAATTGATTGCACTTGTATTCTATCAGATGATGGTGGTGGAATGGACCCTGAAGCAATGAGGTGTTGCCTTAGTTTTGGGTTTTCAGATAAGGATTCAAAAAGTGCCATTGGACAGTGTAAGTATATAGAAGGCATTTTCCTTTGTTTTTCCCTTTCTCCATTATCACAGTTTGATGTTGACTAACTTTCAGATGGAAATGGGTTTAAGACAAGTACTATGAGGCTTGGAGCTGACGTTGTTGTCTTTAGTCGCACCATAAGGGACAAGTAAATTTTTTTCCTTGTTAAATCTCAAAGGGCATATCATTTATATGAGTGTGTTGTCTAAAAACCTTTTCTAAACTACTGTTTTAATTTTTTTTTGAGTTCCAATATGTAATTAGCTGCATACAAAATAATCTTTAGAATCTTGAACACGCTCTTTGTCTCTGCTTTTAACCTTAAATTGTTTTTTTTTTTTAATTGCTAATTTTACCTTATCATTTTTTTCTTCAATCAGGAAGTTGACCCAGAGTGTGGGTCTGCTATCTTACACATTTTTAATGCAAACAAGACAAGATAGAATAATTGTTCCAATGGTATGTTTTTATTTCTGGTCTAAGGTTGTAATTTGATTCAAATCAATACTTATCAATTGTTTATTTCTATTTGTATCAGGCAGATAATTATTTTGATGTTAATATGTAGAGAAAATTAATCCATATCTTTGTGTTGTTTAAGAGTATTGATGACTAAACCTTGTGCGGAACCTCCTGCTTGATAGTATTGAACGATTGTATTATTAATCAAATATGAATCCTATAACAATTGTAGTTAACTGGGTAGGAAATCTGTGCAACGTGAACTGTATAACTGGTAAAACGTGTAATGTACTTTGATCTCAATTTAGGACTAACATTGGAAATGATAATCATGTAGGAGTATAAAAATTTATAGCAAAAATTTCAATTTTACTCATGCAACCCATCAACATATCTTCTTAAACAAAAACTTTTCAGTATTGTTGGTGGATATGACTCTTGTTTCTGCCACGCTTTGTTAGGCCTAAAGGAGCATTCATGCATTTGTTGCTACCCAATTTTGGTTTGACACAGCAATTGAAATTGTGCTGTGTATGGTCTTGGTTGGCCTTGAGATATTTTAGTTTAATTCTAAAATCTAAGTTATTGTTGTTTTTGTACTTCAATTTAGATGATCTTCTGCTTGGAGATGGTGATGTGCATGTAATTATGCTGTGAGTCCTTAGTCTGCTTGATTGAATGATTTTGGTCATCTTTATAATAGAAAAATCAAAATTTCTGCTAGATCCCCTGTTTTCTTCCTGGGGCATTCCTTTCTCGCGACTAAGATTAAAAAATAAATAAATATTATGATTAATTATTAGTTGTTGCCTGTTTTTTTCAGAATTGACAAATATGTGATAATCATGCTTTATTTCTATTTACATATATGCAGATTCATTATCAATTGAAATTGTGCTGTGTATGGTCTTGGTTGGCCTTGAGATATTTTAGTTTAATTCTAAAATCTAAGTTATTGTTGTTTTTGTACTTCAATTTAGATGATCTTCTGCTTGGAGATGGTGATGTGCATGTAATTATGCTGTGAGTCCTTAGTCTGCTTGATTGAATGATTTTGGTCATCTTTATAATAGAAAAATCAAAATTTCTGCTAGATCCCCTGTTTTCTTCCTGGGGCATTCCTTTCTCGCGACTAAGATTAAAAAATAAATAAATATTATGATTAATTATTAGTTGTTGCCTGTTTTTTTCAGAATTGACAAATATGTGATAATCATGCTTTATTTCTATTTACATATATGCAGATTCATTATCATTTTGACTCGCTTACTGGCTCATGGAATACATTACAAAGTGAAGCACATTTAAACAATAACCTATCCATCTTCTCTCAATGGTCTCCGTATAACTCAGAAGCCGAACTTCTAAAGCATGTATGTATAGCTTTCTAGGTGCTTCCCCCCCCCCCCCCCCCAACACACGCGCGCGTTAATATATTTATTTTTTTGGAACTCAACTATTCAAACTTTTGCTATTTGCTTTTTCCAGTGACTTTTGTTGAAGGGATTAAAATTTCATATAGTTACTTGCATAAATGTTCATCACCTTAATTTTTTTTTTCATTTGAATTTAATTTTTGCTATTTGATACAGAACCTTTATAACATTTGCAATTTGAATTTTCTGGTGACTTATTCGTTGAAGTATGTGAATGAAATAAAACGAAAATTAATAGTCATGATTTGCATAGATTTTCAAAATTTTGAACTTATTTGCAATTTTTTAATCAAGTTCTGACTGCCATATGCCTTGTCACTAGTAAGTTATTGAGAAATTGCCTTATGATAGATTTACAAAATACAAGGTGGTGTTTGACTCTGCAAAAATCTAAAGAACATGCAAAAGTGCTAAAAATTTGTGAATTATTTAGAATTTACAATTTTTTATATCTACGTTACAGGAAATATCGAAAATTGTTCTCATTGTCTATGTCTGTCATTGGCTGTCAACATTCTCTTATACATCCACGTACTTTCTTTCATCTTCTAAGTTAAATCTTTAATCTTTTTTGTTCCTGTTTTTTTAGTGCGATGACATTGGCCCTCACGGTACAAAAGTAATAATCTACAATTTATGGCATAATGATGATGGAAAACTGGAGCTCGATTTTGAGTCAGATCCTGAGGTTTGTGCTGACTGCTAAATTCATGCCTTGGCAGTATAGTGCATTAATTTTCATAATCAGCTTTATTCAATCTTTTTGGTATCAGGATATTTGTTTATCAGGGAAGGACAAAGATAATGCAAAATGTTCATCTCAGAGTGAACTACATCTTGCTAATCGTCTTAAGTATTCTCTTCGTGTAAGTCTGTGCCTGATATAGTAATATTTGCATTTAAATCTTTTAAGACTTGCTAAAACTTTGTCATCCTATTCATGCAGGCCTATTTGTCTATCTTATATTTGCGTCCCATGGAGTTCTGCATATACCTGCGTGGCCGAGTTGTTGAGTATCATAACATTGCACAAGATCTCAAATTTCCAGAATTCATATTGTACAAACCTCAAAATGTTGAGGTGCGGATTTGTTTCAGCAAGTTTTATGAAGTATTTGAGCTAGATACAGTATATTACAAATACTAGTATTGCAAATGAATGAGTGCATATATGCACTCAAAATAGATTTATGCTTACTTATAGCAAGTACTCAGGCACTGACAAAGACGTGTTTTGGAAACTGATTACTAGTTGCCAGTTCTAAAATTTTAATCACTACCTACCGGTAATCAAGAGGAAATTATGAGTTAGTGTTTTTATGCTAAATATCTTATTACTTATATGCTTTCGTGTGGTACGTTTAAATTGGATATTATATTTCTGATGTGGCTCTTAGCCTTTGGTGGATCTATTTTGTAGGTTTCTCATCCTTACTTTACTGATAGCAGGGATCAGTCATTACGACAATTGGCTTTGTGAAGGAAGCTCCAGCTGTTAATGTACATGGTTTTAATGTCTACCACAAGAATAGACTGATACTGGTGACTGCTCTTTCTTTAATCCATTACTCTTACGATGTTTGTTGATAGAGACTTCCTTTTAATATGGGTGCAAGCAATTGAAGTTTGCCATTCATGCATCCCTCTAACAGTTTCATAGAAAAATGTTTTTGGTAACAAGTTCTTGAAATTGTTAATGTTAATTGTGTTTAAGTTGCTATTGCCTTTAGTCATCAGTTAGCTTTTAGAAAATACTTTTTTTATGGTTGAAAAATCAAAGGGCACCGCTTCCTAATTGGATGACATGCGAATCACCGTATCATATTGAATAATGTGAGTGTTTTAAAATAATGATTGGCCTGATATGATGATTCCATTAAGCTTCTCTGGATGACAATGGTTTGGCTCCATGGTCATTGACCTTCTTAATAAGGACAAAAGAAAAACACATTGAATAGATAGATACATTGCATCATTTGTGTGTTACTTTCTGGATACATCTTAATATCTTATATATATATATATATATATAATTTTTTTCCTGTCACTGCAGCCCTTTTGGCATGTTGTGGCTTATTCAAGAAGCAGAGGCAGAGGGGTTGTGGGTAAGAATTCTGTGTATTGCTGTGCTTAAATGTTCTGGATTGAGTATAATTGGGGTTTCATCTCTTCATACTGGAATGACAGGAGTTTTGGAAGCAAATTTCATTGAGCCTACTCACAACAAACAAGAATTTGAGAAAACTACAGTTTTCCAGAAGCTTGAAGCCCGTCTCAAAGAAATGACACTGGAGTACTGGTTAGTCATTTATTTGGCAAAGAAATAAAGGATGCTAACTTGCTTTCATGTAATCTACTTGGATGACATTCCTTATGCCCAGCGCATAAAACTCCTTGATAGTCTAGGACTAAGAGCTTGCATATCTCTCTGTAACTTTTAGTTTATTTCTATACATATCAATATTCTGTCTTGGTTAAGTTAGAGGATGCATGACATTGTATTTCTGCAGGGATTATCATTGTGAATTCATTGGTTATCGTGGTCATGATGTTAGAAAAAAACCTCAACAAAAAGTGGTACACCATGCTGCTTCTGATAATAAAGTAAGTCATGGTGTATATCAACCTGTTATGCTGGCTAAAGGCTTGTCAGCCTCAGGTTCTATTGGTGCAAGAACTTCTTTGGCAGCTGGAGCTACTCAAGAATCATTGAATCATGTGTCAGCAAACTATTGTCAAAATTCACAGGGTAAGTACTCTAAAAATGTTAATCTTAGCCTTCCTAAAAAAAAAAAAAAATACACACACACACACACACACACACACACACACATATATATATATATATATATATATATATATATATATCAGAATGAAAAGAGTACACTTGATAATCTTGTGCTGTATTAAAATTGCCAGGAGGAAATTTCAAAAGGAAAAATAATGACTATGTTTTGGACCCTGAAAGGGTGAAAAGGCATGACACGGGATCTAGACCAATTGACATTGCTTCTGAAGAAGATATGGAGGTTTTATTATTATTATAACTATTTTTATTCAAGCTATGGTAGTTAATATTCTACAAAATTAATATTTTTACTAAATTATAATGCTTCTTCTTATTTAGCATTCACATCTGAATATTTTTCTCATTTTTGTACAAGTTCAATTTACCTCCAAAAGCTTTGTAAAAATAATATCCATTTAGGATCTTTAGGCTTATTTAGTTTTGTTCGTCTGGCACTGTATGAATGTATCTTATGTAGTTTTACAGCTGATCCTTTTTTAGTGTTTCACATTTTGTCATCCTTGAGATGGATAATTGTTGGTGATAGTTCATATCATTCATTTAAAGCTTGAAGCTTATGCAATCTGTTGCTGATGGCATTACCTTTCATGCAGTGCGCTGTTGATCCAGTAAAAGTCCGAGAGGCCTCTTGCATAATTCAAGAAAACCGAATGCTCAAAGCCCGGTAAGTCTTACATTATGGATCTCACTGCTCTCAATATCCATGCATGACCCTACAAGCCAAATATAAAGAACCTATAAGATCATCTGACAATATCAAATATTACAAGCGTAATGTGCTTTTTTGACTGTTAACATAAACTGAAAACAATCACGTGTTTCTCTTTGTACTTTAGATGCGAGGAATTTGAGAGGACAGACAAAGAATGCAGTCTCAAGGTACTTCTATTCACTTTCAGCGCTTCTCATTTTTGAATCTCTCATGCAGAATTTTATGATACTCTCACTCTGTCAGTTGATCATTCGTAATAGATTAGAATATCTTAAGATGCAGTATAATGCACGATTGATGGGTCACTCCATGCAATTCGTGTCAATCGATGTGTTTCTAAATAGCAGTATTTGTGCTTGTTTATGTAGATAACACGCCTCAGAGAAGAATTACAGGAAGCCAAACGCGAATACAGTCGTTTGTTTCTAGAATCCGCAATTTTGGAAAGAGTTAAAAGGGAAAATAGAGAAACTAGACATGTTTGATTGTGCTGCTTCTAATTATTTCTTTTGATTATACGTATGTATGTAGGAGTGTTAATTCTCTCTATCCATCTCTATCTCTCGTGTAATATTCAATGTTTTTTGTCGTAAAAGAGTAGATGAGCTCCTTTTAGTTAATCTTAAATGGTTTGCTCTCAAATTTTAAGCTGCAAGATGGAAGAAAATTATCGCAAGGTAAATGAAAAAAATGTTAAAACTTTTTGACGTAATATATTACTTGCCCCGGATGGACATAGCCCAATTTTTTTTTTAATTTTTTATTCTTTTACTCCTCTCTCCCCCTTCCTACCCTTCCAAGACATGCTCATTTTAAATGGAACGGATTTTCAAAACTAGTTAAAGATGGAATTGAAATTAGATATATTTTGGTTGGATTTTGATTATTTATTTAATGGAAGGTTTCGGTTCCAAACAAGAGGATTTATTATTATTATTATTAGGAAAAATTACTAATAGGTATATACTTTGTACTCCTAATTACTACTAGATACATTGATTTAAAATAATTACTATCACATACAAAATATTTAAGTAAAATACCAAATATAATCCTAAATATATATACTTTTAAAACACAAATTCTAACCTCCACTCACTGTCGGACTACCGCAGCCGCAGTCGGAAAGCTGACGGACCGCCGGCCGGCCGCAGGAAAAGTTGCCAGACTGCCGCCGCCAGAGCTTCGTCGGAGCTCTGTCGGACCACCACACTTTTTTGCTGCACACAACATTTATGTGCAGCACACAACATTTATGTGCAGCACATTGTATATTTTTGTACATTTGTATCTCATAATAATTAAGGGTTTTTTTGTAATTAGTAGTAATCCTCCCTTATTATTATTTATTTTATTTTGAATCACGATTTATAAAGGAGGAAATGATAACTAGCGGTTTCGAATTGGGAACTGGAACTGTCCTAGAACCAATTTGGTTCTGATTTTTTAATTTTGGAATTGAAACCCCCGATTCAGAATCTTAGTGTGTCTGCTCTCTCCCTCCCCATCTCTCTGCCCTGCCTCTCTCCCCCCTACCCCCTTTATCTTTCTCCCCTCCTTGCCCTCTCTCTAGTCAAAATAGCAAGAATAATAAAAAGAATACAGTAAATAAAATAAAAAGCAGTCTAAGGATTTGATCATCTATCATAAATAAAATAAAAATTTAGTCCTACGAACTTGATTTTGATTGCTAATATATTACTAACCACTATTTTAATAATTACTCCCTCCGTCTCAAGAGTATATTCATGTATTTAGTGGCATGAAATTTAAGAAAAATAGCTTTTTGTTGTAGATGTAAGAAAGAGAGGGGGTATTTTGGGAAATTGAATAGAATGAAGTGTACTCTCTCCATCCCATTTAAAGATAATTTTTTTTCCATTTTGGTCGTCCATCCAAAGGGTCCCCTTTATTTTTTTATACAAATGGGATCCACACCCCTCTCTAATACAATTAAAATATGAGGCCCACACTCCCACTAATACAACTACCCAATACACATTAAATAATAATACTCCTTAATCTAGGTGTAAAAAAGCAAAAGTCCCTCTTACGCCAATAATAATACTTCTTAATCTACGTGCAAAAAAACAAAAGCTCCTATTACGCCGGGACGGAGGGAGTATGATATAGTTGACTTTGACAAGATTGTGCGTAGAAAGAAGGTGACATTTTTGTAATAATGTAGTATTGTAAGGTTATTGATATTATGTATTATTTCTATTTTTAAAGTGTGAATGTATTCTTGAGACTGATCAGAATGGAAAATGTGAAAGTATTCTTGGGATGAAGGGAGTAAAAAATTTGATTGCTAATCCGTTAATAACATGATTTAGCAACGAAATTAGGGTATAAAATTGGTCAATAAAGTTGGTCAAAAAGTAACATTTCTTAAACTTCGTATCTACAGTGTCAGTGAACTTAACTCCGGGACGGAGGGAGTATTATGTAACTATAAATTTTGTTATTACATCATCACCCAATTACAAGACAATATTAAAAAGACTTCATGCACGCTTTAATTAACATGATCGACGTAAGGCATCTAGACAAGCACAAAAAAATCGAAATTGGCGGTTTGAATAGGGGAACCGGTGGTTTTAATCGGAATTGAAATCGCCGGTTCGGAACCGGTAAAAATAAAATCAAAACCGGATATATTTCGGTTCGGTTTTGGTTCCTCATTCCTTGGAAAATAAATCGGCGGTTCTGGTTCCGAACCGCCGATTTTTCAATTTTATTTTTTTACGTTTTGAGGCTAAAAATTAAAAATAATAATAATAAAAAATAAATAAAACCGAAACCAGCGGTTTGAAACCGGAACCGGAGGTTCCGAATCGGCGTGCATGTCTAAAGGCATCCTTCTTTACCATTTTCGTACATAATTTTTTGTGGCATACGTTATATAATTAACATGTGAGAGGGAAAAAAAATCCAACCATTATCCAATAGAATTTAAGTTTTTGTTTTTAATGGTATAATTTTCTTCTCTCTCTTATATATATTCTGTCTCGCAAAAAGAGTTACACTTCTCTTTTTGCGGGACGAAAAGATTATTATCCATCAAATGATATAGAATAAAAGATGATGTACCAAAATAATATAGAAAATTCAAATAGAATCTTAGAATTGAAAATAATGTTTTCATGAAACATCAAACTTTGTAGACAGAGTATTAATTGCTGAGTGAGGCTCATATGTGTCCGGGTACACGGGCTTGACCCGTGCGTCCAACCCGACCCACTTGTTAAAAGGATCATATATAAATAAAGAAAACCCCAAATTCATTTGTTTTCTTCACGTGAGTCTTCCCTCTAAGACTCTAATCCTCTGCGCGATCTTCTCTCTCACCATGCGTGAGATTCTTCTCACTCACTCAACTCTCGAATCTTCTCTCCAAGAAATGAAACAAAGATTTTGTACTCTCATCCTTCTAATTTTATACGTTTCTGACAAATTCATAGATTCAATTCCAACTTCATCGTCAAAAATCCAGATATCAGGAGCGAAATTCTGATCATAATCGACACACCAGATTTCGTAACTTCATCCTCGAATGGATCCTTTTTGTTCTGCAAATAGGTAATCTGATTTCCACAATAATGAATTTTGCGTGTAATTATTCTTATGAATGCATTAAGATTTTGCTCGTCTATCTCTTTCTTATGCGTACCCTCATGATAGGAAGCAATATGAGTTGTTTAAAAATGAATGGAATTGTATTTTTCTTAATGAAAGAATGCTTAATCGATTTTCAGTTGTTAATTTATAGATCAAATGATATTCAACTAAACTCCATATCATAAAGGGTATAATGTTAATTGTGAATACTTCTTTAATCAAATTATTGAAATTAATACTTAGTGTAGATCTGTTGTGAAATTGCTTGAAGTAATAATTTATAGCATTGTTGAAATTTGAGGTGATGCTGACTGGACAATGTTCCATGCGAAATCACATTTCTAATGTTCCACTATTTAAAGTGTTTCTATGACACTGTTATTGAATGTTTATCTTTTTAGTATTGAGTGTTATGTCCTTTTAGTATGAAATCATATATCATTTGCATCGTGTCATAATACCTTAATAATATAAATTTGAATATATTGCCAATAACAGGTACTCTAAACTCTATACCTTTTACATGACAATAATATACCCTTTAGTCATCAACTATATACCCGTTACTCATCAACAGTATACCCTTTGCAGCTTCATACATTTGTCAACAATATAGACTTTACATGACAACAATATACTCTCTACTCATCAATTATATACTCATTACTCATCAACAATAAACCCTTTGCAACTCCGCAGCTGCATATTGTTAATGAATCTTAAGAGTAAAGAGAACAATAAATTATGACTAGAATGATATTACTCTATGTTATTACATTATACCCTTTAATAGTATCCGTTATACCTAATAATAGTAATTGATGTATCTGCGCTATACGTTTTTGTTTTTCATTTATTAAATTTGCAGTTAATTATATTTTTTGTTGTACCTACTATTGTGCACTTGGATTAATAAGATGATTGTTCATATGCAGATCATATTCCATTCTCATCATCTCAAGAGGACATTTGTGATTTATCATGCTTGTTTAAAGACAACATTGACACATGCCATGAAGAAATTTTTGAGGAAATGAGAATCTATGAAAAAAAAGTAGTACATCAATGGAAGTTAAACCTAATGTTATTGATTTATCATTTTGTATCTAATGTAATACCCTTATTTAAATTTACAGAAAAAAACAACAACAATGGAATACCCTCCATTTACACTTTGCTAACTTATATTCCAAACATTTATCTGAAAATAATATATTCTCCATTAAGTTCCACTTTACATGTCAACAATATACACTTTACACGACAACAATATATCCTATACTCATCAACTATATACTCATTACTCATCAACAATATACCCTTTTGCAACTCCACACACTTTACATATCAACAATATACACTTTACATGACAATAATATACCCTTTATTCATCGATTATATACTCATTACTCATCAACAATATACCATTTGGAACTCCACACACTTTACATGTCAACAATATACACTTTACATGACAACAATATACCCTTTACTCATCAACTATATACTCATTATTGATTAGAGCTATTTTCACCTATATTTTAGTGTCTTTTTATATGTGTTTTCGTATTATTTTATCAGTATTTTATGTGTTATTTGGTTGTGTTTTGTGTTTTTATGGAAATGTGTGTGAATGAGCTTAAACTTAAGATTTTCACTTTTTATTTAATGCTAAACATGATAAGGAAGATGTAGGAAAAAGCGGACCTCAATTCGGAGTTGAAACGAGGAAGAACGAGCCGAAATAGTGAAAGATGAGAAGAAGCTGCACAACACGGCCGGCCGTGTGCAGGAACACGGGTCGTGTCTTGAACACGCCTCGAGTTCCGCACACGGGCCTGTGCATGAGGCCGTGTGATGTCGCCAGAAACACCAACTCGGCCACCCCTGTGGCCGAGCGCAGAGCACGGGTCGAGCGCAGAGCACGGGTCGAGCGCAGAGCACGGGTCGAGCGCAGAACACGGGCCGTGTACCGCGCACGGCCCTGTCCTAGAAGCCGTGTGCGGACACCAGATTACACAACACGGCCACCCCTGTGGCCGTGTGCAGAGCTCGAGCCGTGTAGGTGTAATTCCTGCTAAAAAATCAGAATCTTCTAGAAGGCCCACATGGGGTATAAATAGACCCCATTTCAACATTTTTCAGATAAGATCCGAAATCCTATCATCTACACACACCTCACACACCATTTCTTCCATTTTCCACCATCATCTTCATCCATCTTCATCCACCCATCATATCTTCCATTTTTGGTGCTAAAGACTTCAAATCAAGAGCTAGAGGTGGAGATCAAGAAGAATAGAAGATTCTCTTCAAGAAATTGATAGGGAAGAATCCATTCATTTTGTATTTCTTTAGATCTAAGACTATGGGTATTTGTAATGAATCATTTATTTGTTTTATTACTTTTATCATGTTAGGCTAATCCCTCTAGTGGGATTAGGAACATGAAGAGCATATTAGATTTATATTATCATGTGGATTAAATTGGTTTTTGATTTAATTGATGTTGATTTCTATTCATGGAGTTTAATTGTCTTGATGTTATGATGGCATGGTTTGTTATTCATGAATGTTTATTGGTTTAATGGATTGTTGATCAATGGATTATTTGTGGTAATTAAATGCTATCATGATGTTCATGTATGTATTGCTTGGAGTGAGACGGAAACGACCCTCTATAGTATTAGGAAGGCATGATTAGACATTGAGTTTGGGTTTGACCGAAAGGATATTTGAATTCAATGAGGGGAACCAATCCATTCGTTGGCCTTAGTACACAAAAAGGGAGAGTTTAATCTAACTAGTACCTAGATGGAAGGGGTTAATGTTGGGCTTTGATCTTAAGTGCTTTTGGGAGTCTAAAATGGATCAACAACCTTTGTAACCCGAAAGGGAGCTTAGGATACAATCGTGATCACCCTTAGTCTACATCAATTGAGTTGAATTCCGTTTGCATGATAATATGAATCGAGTGTGCTTGGATATTTCTAATCCCATGATTTTCCATACTTGAACTTTAGCACCCATTTTCATTACTTGTCATTTCTCTTATTTGTTATCCTTATTTACTTGCTCCTTGCTTTAGTTGTTAATCAATCTCAAAACCCCCGATCATCTTTACAACAACAACGATGAACATGAGCTCACATATTTTGCTAGTACGAATATAACTCCTTATTGGATTGATAATTTTTCTTGGGATATACTACTACAACGATCGAGTATTCTTGCTCGTGAGTGCTACAAAATAGGCAAACAAGAAAATGGCGCCGTTGCCAAAGGGGAGTTTGACGGACTAGTGGAGTACTGTGTTATTGTTTTAGTTGTTCTTGATAAGGATTCTTTTTATTTTCTTTTATTTATTATTTGTGTTTGTGGTCTCATTCTTTGACTTTTCGTAGGTGTTTTATGATCACAAGATCAAAGGGAAATCAATCGATTATTCCTTTGAATTTGGAGATTGAAAGGACCGCACGACAAAGGAAACGAGAGAGGCGTAAAGCTAGAAAAGAAAAAAATATGGAGAATCAACGGGGAGATAATGTTAATTATAACCCACCCCAAGATCCTTTACAAGATCAAAAGGGGGTACAAGAAGGAGTGCAAGAGAATCAAGCGGAGATAATGAGGAATTTCTTTGCTCAAAATCAAGAATATATGCAATTGCTTGCCAATCAAGAGGCTCAAAGGATACTCAAACAACAAGAGGCACAACCACATGTTCGTAGAAATGTCCAAGAGATGGTTAATATGTTCAATAACCAAGCAATGCAAGGAAATGTGCAAATACCTCAAGAGAGGCCAAGGCCTAGAGCAATCCGGGATTACTTCCAACCGAGAGCCGTACACAATATGGTTCCTCCGGTTCAAGCCAACATTTTAGAAATCAAGACCGGATTGATCAACATGGTCAAAGAAAATCAGTTTGGGGGAGGTCCTCTTGAGGATCCAAACATGCATCTAGCTAGCTTCTTGGAGGTTGCAAATACCATTAAGATGAATGGAGTATCGGAAGATGCTATTCGGATGAGGTTGTTCTCTTTCTCTTTAAGAGACAAGGCTAAGGCATGGTATAATGCAATTCCTTTGGGAAGTTGTAACACATGGGAAGATCTTGAGCAAAGGTTCCTAAACAAATACTTTCCTCCTTCAAAGACACTCCAATTGAAGAGCCTTATCACTCAGTTTAAGCAACTTCCGGATGAAAGCTTTTATGAGGCATGGGAACGCTACAAAGAGATGCTAAGAAAGTGCCCTCAACATGATTTTCATGAGAATCAACAAGTGGCTTTCTTCTATCAAGGGTTGAGCCAACAACATCGGATGCATGTAGATGCCTCATCCGGAGGATCTATATTTGGAGTGGATGCAATGAAAGCTATGGAAATTTTTGAAGATATTGCAATGAATGCTTATCAATGGCCGTCCGAGAGGATATTGGGAGGTTATGCATACGGAAAGGTGGCTCAAGTGGAAAGTGTGCATAAAGTAAAGAACGATGTGTTTCAAGGCCAAGGCATGAAAGAATTTAATGAAAGCATCAATGCTTTAACTAAGCAATTGAATTTGATCACTCAAGGAGTGAGTCAAGGGGGAAGCACAAGTGCTACTGTGAATGATGAGAGCCATGTTACGCAAAATGTAGAGGATGTTGCCTATTTAGATGGGAGAAATTACCAAGGAAATTTTCAACGTCAAGGGAATTTTCAAGGTAACTATCCTTCTAACCAAGGTAATTATCAAGGAGGATATCAAGGGCAAGCTCGGGTGAGTAATTTCAATCAATCAAGTGGAGGTTATCAAGCGCCAAGGAAGCATGAAAATTTCTCTTACTCTAATCCTCAAGCCGCCATGTCATTTCCTCCGGGATTCGATCCAAGTGCCAAACCATCGAATGGAGAGGGTAAAGCATCGGTGGAAGAGACATTGCTAGCATTTATGAAAAAGATGGAGGCTAGAATGGAGGAAAATGAGAAGAAGTCCGACAATAGGATGAGAGCTTTTGAACATCAAATGGGACAAATTGCTTCCTCCGTTGGATCTCAGCGCCAACAAGGAAAGTTTCCCTCTACCACGGTAACTAATCCTAAGGAGCAATGTTTGTATGTTACCGTGTGCAACATGGAAAGTAAGGTGGAGAACGGGTTGGTGGAAACAACAAACATTGTTTCTAAGGTTGAAGAAGTAGTTTGTGATGAAGTGGTGTCAAAAATGGAGGAGGAGATTATCATTGATGAAGAGTTGTCTTTGGATGAAGAGAAGATAATTGATGAATTCTTGTTTTGTTGGATGAGGAAAGTAAGTGTGATGAAGAGATGATGTTGAAACAAGATCATGACATTGTTGAAGTTGATGCTTCATTAAAGGTGAAAGACCCCGGTAAATTCGTTCTTACTTGTAAAATTGGAAATGGGGAACACTTTAATGCTATATGTGATCTTGGTTCAAGCATTAATGTAATGCCTTTGGAGATTTTTGAAAAACTTGGCATTGGGAGGTTAAAGGAAACGGATGTGGAAATCGGAATAATGGATGGTTCAATGATAAAGCCCCATGGAGTTGTGGAGGATACGCTTGTGCAAATAGAGGATTTTGTATTTCCGGTGGATTTTATGATAGTTGAGAAGCAAGCGGATCCTTGGATTCCATTAATTTTTGGAAGGCCGCTTTTGGCAACCGCAAAAGCAAAATTTGACATGGATAAGAAGGAACTCACACTCCGATCACATGAAAGAGAATTGGTGTTATCAAGCAAAAATTTAATAGGGCGAAATCTTCATTTGAACCCACCCATTAAGCCTCCGGATATTCGAGATGAAGTGTACCGCGCACGGCCCTGTCCTAGAAGCCGTGTGCGGACACCAGATTACACAACACGGCCACCCCTGTGGCCGTGTGCAGAGCTCGAGCCGTGTAGGTGTAATTCCTGCTAAAAAATCAGAATCTTCTAGAAGGCCCACATGGGGTATAAATAGACCCCATTTCAACATTTTTCAGATAAGATCCGAAATCCTATCATCTACACACACCTCACACACCATTTCTTCCATTTTCCACCATCATCTTCATCCATCTTCATCCACCCATCATATCTTCCATTTTTGGTGCTAAAGACTTCAAATCAAGAGCTAGAGGTGGAGATCAAGAAGAATAGAAGATTCTCTTCAAGAAATTGATAGGGAAGAATCCATTCATTTTGTATTTCTTTAGATCTAAGACTATGGGTATTTGTAATGAATCATTTATTTGTTTTATTACTTTTATCATGTTAGGCTAATCCCTCTAGTGGGATTAGGAACATGAAGAGCATATTAGATTTATATTATCATGTGGATTAAATTGGTTTTTGATTTAATTGATGTTGATTTCTATTCATGGAGTTTAATTGTCTTGATGTTATGATGGCATGGTTTGTTATTCATGAATGTTTATTGGTTTAATGGATTGTTGATCAATGGATTATTTGTGGTAATTAAATGCTATCATGATGTTCATGTATGTATTGCTTGGAGTGAGACGGAAACGACCCTCTATAGTATTAGGAAGGCATGATTAGACATTGAGTTTGGGTTTGACCGAAAGGATATTTGAATTCAATGAGGGGAACCAATCCATTCGTTGGCCTTAGTACACAAAAAGGGAGAGTTTAATCTAACTAGTACCTAGATGGAAGGGGTTAATGTTGGGCTTTGATCTTAAGTGCTTTTGGGAGTCTAAAATGGATCAACAACCTTTGTAACCCGAAAGGGAGCTTAGGATACAATCGTGATCACCCTTAGTCTACATCAATTGAGTTGAATTCCGTTTGCATGATAATATGAATCGAGTGTGCTTGGATATTTCTAATCCCATGATTTTCCATACTTGAACTTTAGCACCCATTTTCATTACTTGTCATTTCTCTTATTTGTTATCCTTATTTACTTGCTCCTTACTTTAGTTGTTAATCAATCTCAAAACCCCCGATCATCTTTACAACAACAACGATGAACATGAGCTCACATATTTTGCTAGTACGAATATAACTCCTTATTGGATTGATAATTTTTCTTGGGATATACTACTACAACGATCGAGTATTCTTGCTCGTGAGTGCTACAAAATAGGCAAACAAGAAAATGGCGCCGTTGCCAAAGGGGAGTTTGACGGACTAGTGGAGTACTGTGTTATTGTTTTAGTTGTTCTTGATAAGGATTCTTTTTATTTTCTTTTATTTATTATTTGTGTTTGTGGTCTCATTCTTTGACTTTTCGTAGGTGTTTTATGATCACAAGATCAAAGGGAAATCAATCGATTATTCCTTTGAATTTGGAGATTGAAAGGACCGCACGACAAAGGAAACGAGAGAGGCGTAAAGCTAGAAAAGAAAAAAATATGGAGAATCAACGGGGAGATAATGTTAATTATAACCCACCCCAAGATCCTTTACAAGATCAAAGGGGGGTACAAGAAGGAGTGCAAGAGAATCAAGCGGAGATAATGAGGAATTTCTTTGCTCAAAATCAAGAATATATGCAATTGCTTGCCAATCAAGAGGCTCAAAGGATACTCAAACAACAAGAGGCACAACCACATGTTCGTAGAAATGTCCAAGAGATGGTTAATATGTTCAATAACCAAGCAATGCAAGGAAATGTGCAAATACCTCAAGAGAGGCCAAGGCCTAGAGCAATCCGGGATTACTTCCAACCGAGAGCCGTACACAATATGGTTCCTCCGGTTCAAGCCAACATTTTAGAAATCAAGACCGGATTGATCAACATGGTCAAAGAAAATCAGTTTGGGGGAGGTCCTCTTGAGGATCCAAACATGCATCTAGCTAGCTTCTTGGAGGTTGCAAATACCATTAAGATGAATGGAGTATCGGAAGATGCTATTCGGATGAGGTTGTTCTCTTTCTCTTTAAGAGACAAGGCTAAGGCATGGTATAATGCAATTCCTTTGGGAAGTTGTAACACATGGGAAGATCTTGAGCAAAGGTTCCTAAACAAATACTTTCCTCCTTCAAAGACACTCCAATTGAAGAGCCTTATCACTCAGTTTAAGCAACTTCCGGATGAAAGCTTTTATGAGGCATGGGAACGCTACAAAGAGATGCTAAGAAAGTGCCCTCAACATGATTTTCATGAGAATCAACAAGTGGCTTTCTTCTATCAAGGGTTGAGCCAACAACATCGGATGCATGTAGATGCCTCATCCGGAGGATCTATATTTGGAGTGGATGCAATGAAAGCTATGGAAATTTTTGAAGATATTGCAATGAATGCTTATCAATGGCCGTCCGAGAGGATATTGGGAGGTTATGCATACGGAAAGGTGGCTCAAGTGGAAAGTGTGCATAAAGTAAAGAACGATGTGTTTCAAGGCCAAGGCATGAAAGAATTTAATGAAAGCATCAATGCTTTAACTAAGCAATTGAATTTGATCACTCAAGGAGTGAGTCAAGGGGGAAGCACAAGTGCTACTGTGAATGATGAGAGCCATGTTACGCAAAATGTAGAGGATGTTGCCTATTTAGATGGGAGAAATTACCAAGGAAATTTTCAACGTCAAGGGAATTTTCAAGGTAACTATCCTTCTAACCAAGGTAATTATCAAGGAGGATATCAAGGGCAAGCTCGGGTGAGTAATTTCAATCAATCAAGTGGAGGTTATCAAGCGCCAAGGAAGCATGAAAATTTCTCTTACTCTAATCCTCAAGCCGCCATGTCATTTCCTCCGGGATTCGATCCAAGTGCCAAACCATCGAATGGAGAGGGTAAAGCATCGGTGGAAGAGACATTGCTAGCATTTATGAAAAAGATGGAGGCTAGAATGGAGGAAAATGAGAAGAAGTCCGACAATAGGATGAGAGCTTTTGAACATCAAATGGGACAAATTGCTTCCTCCGTTGGATCTCAGCGCCAACAAGGAAAGTTTCCCTCTACCACGGTAACTAATCCTAAGGAGCAATGTTTGTATGTTACCGTGTGCAACATGGAAAGTAAGGTGGAGAACGGGTTGGTGGAAACAACAAACATTGTTTCTAAGGTTGAAGAAGTAGTTTGTGATGAAGTGGTGTCAAAAATGGAGGAGGAGATTATCATTGATGAAGAGTTGTCTTTGGATGAAGAGAAGATAATTGATGAATTCTTGTTTTTGTTGGATGAGGAAAGTAAGTGTGATGAAGAGATGATGTTGAAACAAGATCATGACATTGTTGAAGTTGATGCTTCATTAAAGGTGAAAGACCCCGGTAAATTCGTTCTTACTTGTAAAATTGGAAATGGGGAACACTTTAATGCTATATGTGATCTTGGTTCAAGCATTAATGTAATGCCTTTGGAGATTTTTGAAAAACTTGGCATTGGGAGGTTAAAGGAAACGGATGTGGAAATCGGAATAATGGATGGTTCAATGATAAAGCCCCATGGAGTTGTGGAGGATACGCTTGTGCAAATAGAGGATTTTGTATTTCCGGTGGATTTTATGATAGTTGAGAAGCAAGCGGATCCTTGGATTCCATTAATTTTTGGAAGGCCGCTTTTGGCAACCGCAAAAGCAAAATTTGACATGGATAAGAAGGAACTCACACTCCGATCACATGAAAGAGAATTGGTGTTATCAAGCAAAAATTTAATAGGGCGAAATCTTCATTTGAACCCACCCATTAAGCCTCCGGATATTCGAGATGAAGTGGTAAGTGCAATTTTAAAAGATGAAGAATTAACTAACTTTATGCTTGAAATTGCAGGAAATTTTTCTTCAAAAAGAAATACGCTTGGGGGAGATCCACATGTTGATTTGAAGATTGATAAAGGGCCTCCGGAATTTAAGAATGTGAGAAAAAGAGGAAACGAAGTGAGCTCAAGTGTTAAAGGAGCACGAAGTGTGGATAAAAAGGTTGCTAAAGAGATGTTTAAAGTGAAGATGCGGCCCGATGGGGTCTTGGATTTCTCCGACTGTTAAGAGCTTACATTCGTCCGGCTTGAAGACGTTAAACTTAGCGCTAAATGGGAGGCAACCCATTCTTTTTATCTTTTGTTGCTTGTTTGTTTTGGCCTTGTAGGTTGATTGTACTCATGGAGAAAAATGCACATTGAAGAAAAGAGAAGTGCTTCATGGATTCCAGTTGACATGTTCCACCATTTGTTGCAAACTTAATTCGTGACTCTTGTCTCGAGTTAAGTTTGGGGGGTGATAGTGCGTGGTGGGCATAGCTTGAGTCGTGTGGATGCGGTTACTTCTCAACAAGAAGATCATCAATGGAAACTACAAGGGTAAGTCTCACCACTTTTTGCAAACTTAAGTCTCAACTCTTGTTTCGATTTAAGTTTGGGGGGAGAGTGTGTGGTGTGACTCACCACTGGAGTATGATTCTTGTAAAATTGGGCAAATTTTAAAATTTTTCTCATGAGTTTGGGTTGATTTTGGCATGATTGGTGGTGTTGAAATGCATGATAGTCCATATTTATAATGAAATTGTTGAAATAATGGTGTTTGTTGAGTATTTGAGCATGAATGAGAGGTATTGGAAGCATGATGGAGCTTGGAGCTAACGCTTTCTTTACCAAATGCCTATCGAGGGAGTACTCTACACCTTATCATTTTACTACTTGAAATGAATTGAGTTTGATTTGGATTGATGTGACTAGCATGCTACTTCATGTGTTATGTTTGTGGGAGGTTTACTTTCGTATATTAGGTTTCCTTTTCAATAAAGGTTGGGATGAATGTGTGCTTAATTTTCTTATGGATGATGGTATTTTGTGTTTTTGCATGTTTTGTGTTTTTGTTGTGTCTTGTTTGTTGAGTCCTTATTTTTATGTTTGGTGTGTATTTTCATTTTTGTCTTGGGTTGTTTGGTGGTTTGTTTAGGGATGTCGTGAGTCATTTTTGAACGTGAGTGATGATATGTTGTGGCGATAAGTGATGACAAATTAGGATTAAGAATCTCTACACTTTCAAATTGTGACATGTTTTACTTAACTTGTTCAATTTTGAGATGAATGTGGTGTAATAAGTTCCTTAAGGTCAGAGCACAAGCTTGTGAGCATTTGAGCCTCAACCATGCATACATGGTATTTCTTCATGAGTGGATCGGTTGTGTTTGATAAGTTAGAACTTGCTCAAGGACTATAGGAACGAGCCCGATTAGTGGAGATTGGTGAAATGATCTAAGGCCATCCTTGTTATTATAGTCATTGCCATTTATGTTCCCTACCATGAACATCATCCTTAGTTAACCACTTTGAACCTATAAGCCCATTTCTTGTGAATTTAGCACATTACAAGCCTTAATTACCCATTCAAGCTTATATATACCTTTGTGTGGGTGATTGAGGAGATGGTAGCTAGAAAGGATTGATTGATTAGCAAAAGAAGAAAAAGGACATGGTAAACAAGCAAGAAAAAGGATGAAAAGAGCAAAACAAGAATGCACATGCAACCTCAAAGTAAGAAAGGAGCAAATCAACATCAAAATGCTCAAGTAAACAAAATTCAAAGATAGGAAGCATGCATCAAAAGAAGCTCAATCCAAGGAAAGTTAATGAATAGTGCTTTAGATTATAAAGATAAGAAAGGAAGAAATAAAAGTGGAGAAGTTGAGGAAATTGGCCATCTCTTTGATTACTTACACTTGTTGAGTCACTATTATCCATATCTTCCCTACCATACCAAAGAGCCTATCATTACATCCTAATTAAAGACCTTTTTGATCATTAATTGAAACTTTGGTGGTTTGTGAATATAGTCCGCGAGCAAGCTTATAGCGAGTCGAGCCAATCGATTAATGAGTGTGATTTATCCGAGTTCAAAAGAGTGTTGAGAGACATCGATATACATTGTGAGGCTTGGACTAAAAGGGACTATATTACACTATTACTCTCTTTTGATTGAACTTAATAATTTCTCATGTCATGATTTTAAAATTGTAGGATGACTTAGCATAGTTTGTAGTTATTATTGCTAACGTTATGTTATTGCTTATGTTCATTTAGTCTTTTTCTAGGTGAAAATTTCTATTTTTGGTTTGTCATTTTCGTTGCTCGGGGACGAGCAACACCTTAAGTTTGGGGGGTTGATTAGAGCTATTTTCACCTATATTTTAGTGTCTTTTTATATGTGTTTTCGTATTATTTTATCAGTATTTTATGTGTTATTTGGTTGTGTTTTGTGTTTTTATGGAAATGTGTGTGAATGAGCTTAAACTTAAGATTTTCACTTTTTATTTAATGCTAAACATGATAAGGAAGATGTAGGAAAAAGCGGACCTCAATTCGGAGTTGAAACGAGGAAGAACGAGCCGAAATAGTGAAAGATGAGAAGAAGCTGCACAACACGGCCGGCCGTGTGCAGGAACACAGGTCGTGTCTTGAACACGCCTCGAGTTCCGCACACGGGCCTGTGCATGAGGCCGTGTGATGTCGCCAGAAACACCAACTCGGCCACCCCTGTGGCCGAGCGCAGAGCACGGGTCGAGCGCAGAACACGGGCCGTGTACCGCGCACGGCCCTGTCCTAGAAGCCGTGTGCGGACACCAGATTACACAACACGGCCACCCCTGTGGCCGTGTGCAGAGCTCGAGCCGTGTAGGTGTAATTCCTGCTAAAAAATCAGAATCTTCTAGAAGGCCCACATGGGGTATAAATAGACCCCATTTCAACATTTTTCAGATAAGATCCGAAATCCTATCATCTACACACACCTCACACACCATTTCTTCTATTTTCCACCATCATCTTCATCCATCTTCATCCACCCATCATATCTTCCATTTTTGGTGCTAAAGACTTCAAATCAAGAGCTAGAGGTGGAGATCAAGAAGAATAGAAGATTCTCTTCAAGAAATTGATAGGGAAGAATCCATTCATTTTGTATTTCTTTAGATCTAAGACTATGGGTATTTGTAATGAATCATTTATTTGTTTTATTACTTTTATCATGTTAGGCTAATCCCTCTAGTGGGATTAGGAACATGAAGAGCATATTAGATTTATATTATCATGTGGATTAAATTGGTTTTTGATTTAATTGATGTTGATTTCTATTCATGGAGTTTAATTGTCTTGATGTTATGATGGCATGGTTTGTTATTCATGAATGTTTATTGGTTTAATGGATTGTTGATCAATGGATTATTTGTGGTAATTAAATGCTATCATGATGTTCATGTATGTATTGCTTGGAGTGAGACGGAAACGACCCTCTATAGTATTAGGAAGGCATGATTAGACATTGAGTTTGGGTTTGACCGAAAGGATATTTGAATTCAATGAGGGGAACCAATCCATTCGTTGGCCTTAGTACACAAAAAGGGAGAGTTTAATCTAACTAGTACCTAGATGGAAGGGGTTAATGTTGGGCTTTGATCTTAAGTGCTTTTGGGAGTCTAAAATGGATCAACAACCTTTGTAACCCGAAAGGGAGCTTAGGATACAATCGTGATCACCCTTAGTCTACATCAATTGAGTTGAATTCCGTTTGCATGATAATATGAATCGAGTGTGCTTGGATATTTCTAATCCCATGATTTTCCATACTTGAACTTTAGCACCCATTTTCATTACTTGTCATTTCTCTTATTTGTTATCCTTATTTACTTGCTCCTTGCTTTAGTTGTTAATCAATCTCAAAACCCCCGATCATCTTTACAACAACAACGATGAACATGAGCTCACATATTTTGCTAGTACGAATATAACTCCTTATTGGATTGATAATTTTTCTTGGGATATACTACTACAACGATCGAGTATTCTTGCTCGTGAGTGCTACAAAATAGGCAAACAATTATTCATCAACAATATAGCCCTTGCAACTCCATACATATGTCAACAATATTCTTTTTACATGACAATAATATTCCCTTTACACCATGTAATAATAATTTAACAACATTCATTTGAAACACTATTAACGCACAGGTGCTCTAAACTCTATACCTTTTAGATGACAATGTTATACATTTACTCATCAACAATATACCCTTTGCAATTCCATACACTCTACATGACCACGATATACCCTTTACATGACAACAATATACCCTTTACCTATCAACAATATACCATTTTCAGCGAACAATCACACTGATTAAATTTATATACAAGTTAGCAAAGTATAAATAAAGGGACAAAGAGTACAATATTTCCTTTACATACAAAACAAAAACTGTCTCACTGTACTAATTCTATATGCTAGTCATATACTAATCTTCAACATAATATCCAAAAACAATAGCAGCCAACAAACACTATTATATATGCCTCGTTTTCGGTTTAACTTTATCCAATTCTTTCCATTTCCCTTTAACAATTATTTTTTCTCTTCAGCGACCTTTAACCTGCAAAAGTTATAATCCATGTTAACCACCATAAAAATAAAAAGAAATATTTCAAAATTTAGCATGCAACAAAGTAGCAAGCACTCGTACTAAAATTAGAGACCAACACATAATTATATTGCCATTTATCTTTTAACAGTGAAAATGATAGCATCATAAAGTTTAGTATGTGGAAGCATTACCACATAAAATAACTAATACGCACAATAGAACAACATAGAAGTTTCGAGATTTCATAAATCATGTTGCATAATTACATAAATAATTTTTTAAAATAAATACTAGTGATATACATTTCAAATATAATGGAAAACTAGATTGTATTATATTATCTGCACTACAATATTTCGACTCTCTATCATATTTTTACAAACTTCAAAAACCAAAAGGTACACCAAGTAGCATAGATCCATATAGAGAAAGGAGAAAGCAAAACGAATCATCATACATAATTTATACAAAAAAAAGGAGAAAAATGCATTCAGATGTAATACATCGTGAAACATAACTAATACATTGAATTACGATGTTAAAAAAGGTGCAACCAATAATCAAACAATCACAAGAAATTTGAAGATGGGAAAACCAATCGGTATTATATACATCCAGACATTTACATAAAATTCTCAAATTATCAAGTGGAAATCGAACAAACAAAGTAACAATTTTAACAAAAAAAATTTAGAACAAACCTTGTAACGATTCTATAGCCGAATCAGACAACGAAAACTACAGAATTAAAAAATCTAAAACATTTAGCGAAAAACCTTGTAACGATTCTATAGCCGACACTTTGCGTCGACGGAGTCACCGGATGCACCATCGCTAATCGGTGGCGAGAAGTAGCGGAAGAATAGAGATGAGGAGGAGACGATACAGGTGAGAGAGAGAGAGAAAGAAAGAGAAAAAGAGAGCAGAGGGATGAACGATGTAGAGATCAGAGAGAGAAATAGTTCAAAGGGGTGAGCGATTGGAATGAATTTGGGTATTTTTATCCCTTATATACTCCGGGTCGGATCATAATTTGGGTAGGGTTGAATCTGGGCGCACGGGTCTAGATCCGTGTGCCCGGGGACACAAGAGCTTTTGTCTTAATTGCTAGCCATATATTATATAATTGAATAATAGTGGCTTAAGAAAGAAAAAAAAAACTGCTAGTATTAATACTATTCAATAATGGAAGCGGCAGGTCGGCAGTGCAAGTTGGGTGCCCGTTTGCCCGTAAACCTGCAACAACAATATTTTAAAGATTGAGAGGCCAACAATGCAATGGCAACCTCATCTATAAAGTGCTGCCCAAACAAACCCTACTTTCAAACCCATTCTCTATTCCCCACCCTCTTCTTCTTAACCTACTTCTCTTATAACCTAATCTTCCTGCTTGCAATATACATATATACATGTATATATCATAATAACAGCTATATATACTATTTGAAAATCTTGTTATGTTAGTGCATGTTGTAAGGATTCTTGAAGTTTTGAATTTCTTTTTTTTCAAAACTGTTTTGAGGGATCAGTCCATACAGAGCAAGAGCTCTCCTTGAATCGGAGATCCATCAGTGGATGGTGGGTTCTGGTCTCTCACTTATTATAAAAGGTGTATGAATGATATTTGGATATGTGTTTTTGAGGTGAATGAAATGTGCAAAACTTCCATCCGGTTGCAATATAATTGGGTTATGCAACACGGCCATAATATGCACAAAATGGAATAGAATTAATTAAGCACATTATTAATTAACTTAATATGTGCCATTAATCGCTGTTTTCAAGAGGTTGGTGCTAATTGTATATCTCAACTTTTCTTGGTTTTCACAGCAAACATTTTCTATGTCTAATAATTCCTCCATTTTTGAGAAATAGTATTATTAAATAACTAATGGAGTACGCTCTCATTTAATGTGCATACAATTTTAATTTATATATTAATTCAAAGTTATGTTAAAGGATTATTATACATTCAATAATTTTCAAAATTTTAAAACGTAATAAGGTAATTTGATTTTTTTTTTCTTTCTAAAATATCAATTACTCCTAAGAATTTTTTGGGGGAGGAAGTAGTTATAGACTGCCCCTATTAATTAATTGAATCATACTATCATTTTTTCACTCTTAAGCTTTCCTCCCCTATTTAAAAAAAAAGCATTCTTCCTCTTTCCTTAATGTTCTTTAATTTATTAGCTGGCAAACATTACTATTCTATATTATTTAAAAAAAGTTTTTTTTTTTTTTATTTATTTATAAATTTTATTGAATTTTAGAGGTATTTTAGCATTTCAGATATTATATAAAGTGTAAATCAATAATATAATACTTCCTCAATCCCAAAATTTTTTGCACACTTCCTTTGTAATTTACAAAGGAAGTGTGCAAAAAATTCTGTGATGGAGGGAGTACATGTTAAAGTAAAATTTTTTAAATTAAAATTTTGAAATTTTTGAATAATTTTTTTTTAATTTAAGAATAAAGATTATTATGATAATAAGAAAGTGTAAAACTTTTTGGAGGGAACTTATAAATGGGAGAGTGCACAAATGGAAACTGACCAGTTGGGCAATGGAGATGGTCTTTTCATTGGTCCACGTCCCTCAGCTCTTATCTACTAAAGACTTAGATAAAATAGAATATTCCAAGAACTATCCAAATTTGATAATAAAAGAAATAACTGTGCTAAACGTATTTAACTGATCAGAATTAATAGGACTTCTTTATTATGAAACTTCAAAAAATATTATTATGCTTATAATTATTATAGAGATAGATTCACATTTAAATTCTAACTATACATTAAATTATAAGCAAAAAGGGTAAATTGGTGTTGGTAAAATTTTTACTATATAAAATGAATCATATTATCCCTATAGATTTGGATCAGTTTAAAATTACCCTAAAGAAAATTGTTATCCATATAAAAAAAAAATTATATTTTATCTTGCCCATAAATAAATTTACTTTTTTTTTAACCATCTCACAAACAAGTTCACGCTACTAAATGAATAAATAGCACACAATCCAATAACCCCGTAATATACTTTAATTTCAATTTTTCCACCACTTTACAACTTATATAATTTACTTTGTAATTTATTTATTATACTTATAAAAATCAAACTACCCCTATTAAAACAAAGTCAAAAAATAATTTTTTTAGAATTTAGTATCCAGTGAATTTCACAAAGACGGAGGGAGTATTAAAATAGATGAATTGATAGTGATTGGGCCTTATACGAGTAGTTGGGTTAATTGTCAGGCCCAACTCTATGTTTTACATACAAAAATATAAAATGTCCAAATTGCTAAAGTTTTGTAATTAGCATTAGAGTTATTGGTTGGTTCCTCAAAAGTCCATTTAGGATCTAATTTATTAATTTTTGATAAAGGGATACTGAACAATTGATCAAATAAGTTAAATAGATTTTGCTATTGGATACTTTCAAAACTATATTTTTGTTTTTCAGGAATAACTAAGCATTGATTAAAGATTCTGGGATATAAATCAAGTTTGAAAATGATTGATCGGCCTTATTTATATCAAGAAATAGACTTCATCTGAGTTTGGATTAGGCAATCATAACTTCAATTTCTTTTAAAATGGAAATTAAATAATAATATAAATAAATATTTTTAGGTGCTGCTATGCTAATTTTCTGACTATTTCAAGTTCAATATATTGCTCATTAATGTGCATAAAATTAATTCCCTTTTCCACTTTAATTGAATTTTTAAAACTTTAAAGCTCCTTTTCATGGTGTACCCCACCATTAGGGGCCCCCACCGCCCCTGCCCTGGGGATCGGTGGAGGAGGTAATTAAAGCTCCTTTTCATAAATAGTGTCTTAGTGGTCCTAGTGGACCACGAAGTATAATTTGATATCTGTGATGTGCCATATTGGGCCCAAATACGTTATTGGGCTACTATACTGATTTCCAAAGCAATTAAATTTTGATAACGCAATCCAACAATTTAGTGGCTAGATTTCTTTCAATTATTCAGAATACATATATACTCCTTTTTTTTTTTTATTATGAGATTATTTTTATCCAAACACATACTATTAAATACGATTTCATGAATAACTCTAAGTTCGACTTTTATCTATCTATTCAAAATTATCACCTAATGATTTTTTGGAATTTCAACATTCCCAATAACACACAAGAACACGAGTGAGGCTTGCGTGCGCCCGGGTGCATGAGAACACATTTCGTGTGCCTTTAGAATTTAGTATTATGGGTAAGAGTATATTACTTTGGTCTAAAGGGTATATACTTTAATTAATAAAGGTACACCATTTTATTCTAAAAGATATACACTTTTATTAATATTTTTTATTTTTCTTCAGAAAATAAAGGGTACACATATCTATACTAAAGGGTATATAATTTAACATAAAATTTCAAAGGCACACGGAATGTGTTTCCGTGCGCCCGGACACATACAAGTTTTTGACATGGTACACATCTTTATACTAAAGTATATACAATTTAACACAAATTTCTAAAAGTGCACGGAATGTGTTCTCGTATGCCGGGCACACACAAGTTTTTGCCAAAGAACACTTTGAAGATGGCTTCATGAATTTTCTTTTTCTTTGAGGTGATTCTATAAATCAAAAGCAATAGCAACATATCATTAGAATTTTGAAGCAAATTATTACGAGATAGATCTAAAAAAGAATAAAAATATATTAAAACCATGAAGCATGCATATAATTTACATAATATAGACTTAAAGAAGACTATAAAGCATGTGGAGCAACATTAAAACTTTAAAAGGAAAATTTTAAATTTGAACCGATTGCAAGTTGAATTTTCTGTTACATATTTGTGTTTTATTGGTGTTTCACAATATAAAAAAACTATATCCTACAAATGTGTAATACCCATAAATTAAATATTAATTTTATATTACTTTTCAAATATTATTTATATAATTTTCTTGTTTTCAAAAGTTTGCAGAAAAAAATGATCGAGGTGTCCAAGTTCAAATGCACTTCTAGCGCAAATAAAATAAGAGGAACATCAAGTTTGAGTTTAAAAAGAAAATATAGACTATAAAATGGATAATAAGAATATGCAAAATATTTAACTAATAAATTACTATAAACGTTTAAATTGCCTATATATATAATAAAAGTTTTAATTTGCTAAAGAGCAATATTATGATACCTCACTTATTATATGATTGATAATCTATGAATTTTATAATTATAAATTATTATGCTTTAAATTTTTATTAAAGGTACAAAATATCATTTTTCTTCATTCGGTAAAATATGTATAAGCTTTTATACTTCATTTAAATTCTAAAATTTTAAAGTGACTTTGTCAATTTTAAATACATCATTATTTTAAGATAAAAAAATGTAAAGATATTTATGGTTGAAATTAAATCATGTATATTCAATTTTTTATAAAATAAAGAGGAAAATAGTATTCTTTTTAATTATTTAAATTTGATATTGATGGTTCTTTAATATTGATGATACAAATTATTATTTTACGAATCAAATAATTTTCAAAGGATTTATCCATGATGAAAATTAATTTATTTAACTATGGGGCAAATTAATTTTTCTAATAAAAATTTATAATTTATGAATTATTTTTTAAAAGAAATTTTTACGAGTAGCACCACATATTATTACACCTATTTCCACACATGCCTATATTTGTTTTTGATGCATTGATTTCATGAAGTAAAAGAAGCAAACGTTTCCATGAAATATTTCAAAACAAAAAGAATAAGAAAATTCTTTTTTTGACAACAACAATTATCTTTGAATTTTCCTCTATATATAGACTATTCCTATTTCATTTTTTTTCACACAAAAATTTGATCAAACAAAGTTTTAAAGAGTTGGAGTGATTCTTTTAAAATTTTGAAGTCAAACTCACACACACTATTTTCCAAAAGAATATTTGGACTAAAACTCACACACACTAGCACACATTTATACACACACTAACACCCATTCATACGTAAAATTTTTGCTATAAATATGTGATTGATTATCACCAATTTTTCACCCCTAAAACAAGAAAAAAGTTTGTGAGTTTTCTATCTATGTAGGCAACTTTCTTCTTGAATCACTATTATTATTATTATTATTATTATTATTATTATTATACTATCATTAATATTTATATATATTGTTATATACACATATACTTTGTATTTGTAATATAAGCAAAATTATTATTATTATGTCATAATATATTACCATGTGTATATAATTATCATTTTATGATTTAAAAGGAAGGTCAAGCCTCTGATCTAATCTTAAAATGATGATGATATATGCAAACACATATATTGTGTACATGATTATTTATCATATTATTTTACGTATATCATTTTATGATATAAAAGGAAGACTAAGTCTCTGATCTTATCATGAAATGAACTTACGTGTTTAATATGTTATTAATATTTTATTTAAACAATTGATTTGAACCCCAAAATAATAATTGTATTATTTATAATATATTATACAAATATTAAAAAATACCTTGATAAGATTTTGAAACTACTATACATAAATGAGATAGTTAGTAATTATGCTAGGTGAAGTGCTGGTGAACAGGAAATCGGATCATTCTTCCACTCAAGCCATAACACAGTATTTTAAAAGAATCAAAGGTGGGTAAAATATTTGAAAATAGTTGGATGTTATTGTTGGTTTACATATGAAGTATGCTTATTTCTTCTCTTATGGTAGTGGTTGTATGGGTCATGAATTTTATGGTTACGGCTGACGAGTCGTGACAACGGTAGTAATCGATGACTATGAAATATGGTAGAGACTAACTTTCGAATTGTCATGAAAAAGAGTAATCATATCATTATGTATTTACTGATTAACATTCTGCCAAAATTATCCACTGAGATTTCAATATTACATTTTCAAACAATAATTTTTCAAGTTAAGGAAGGAAGTCTTTTGGTCTGTAGCAAGAAGTGGGAACTCCGAATGATGTATAATAAACCAAATATATATTTATATTTATATAGATATACCTATGTATATAAAAATAAGTATCTTTACATTTTCTTAAATAAGTTTGGTTTGATATAATATATTTTATGAGATTTTATTTCCTTGTATTACTAAATAATAAATAAATAAATATATCAATTTACATTTCAAAACCTTTTTTAAGATAAAATTATTTCTTTTCTCAATATGTATTTATAATATTTAAATACTATACTTTTAATTGAATCTTGGATATTTATTACGTTTTCGATTTATAAATAAAATTTAAAGATAATTTTACTTTGAAAATTGTACTCTAATAAAAGTTAACATATGTTTTGATTTATTAAGTAGCTCTCTATTTTCAAAAAAAATAAAAAAAATAAAGAACTTTGGATTGGGGTGCTACAAAATGACTATTAAACCCCTGGAGCATATATTGAATTTTGGGTATTGATTGTAACAATGAGAATCATTTAATTTGTGGAATAACACATGAAACACCATTATAGAATAGGTGATCCAATTTTATAAACCCAACCTATGTTAGTTAGAAAGTGAAATTGCCAAAACACAATTAAGTCACTTAATCGTTGATAAAACGAATTAGCAAAAGAGTATGTAAGAATTTAAAAAATTAGAATGCATGAAGAACTAGAAATTAAACTGCAAAAGAATAACCATTTTAAGCAGCTAGCTTTACACTTTATCACCAAAAAAAAAAAAAAACTAATCTCCCCCAAAAAAAAAAAAAAAAGAAGGTAAATTTGTGAAACAAAATCGAAAGGCTCAAAGCATTGGATTGCTCTTGGGTGAGCTCAAATAGTTGAACTGAAAAATGCATGCTGCATCAGAAAGCTGTCTAGTTTTCGACGATGGAATCAGAGCCATTGATTTAGAGTTCCAGAGATGATCATGATCATCTCCCCCACTCTTGATTATCTCCTCTCCATAAACCCACTCTTCCTCTTCCTTCTTGTGCTCGAATCCGCCATTGTTGTCCGAGCAAGAAATCGCCACTTTTCTCCAGTTCCACCATATCCTCGCCATCACATACACCAAGAACAGACATATCAACGTCGACGTGAACACAATCGCCACTATGATCCCCGCCACTTGAGATTCCGACAGATATTTCCTTGCATGTACGGGCGATTCCGCACAAGAATTCAAGGGTGGCCCACACAGCATCGAGTTGCTCAGAAACGAACTCACTGGAAAACCAGAGAAAGTTGATGGGATCTCGCCGTGGAAATGGTTGCTCGACAGATTCAGCCTGTGGAGGCTCGATAATTTCCCTAACGAAGGGGGGATTTCCCCCCCGAGTTGATTGAACGACAGATTTAGCCTCTCGAGCTTAATTAGGTTTCCGATCGAAAAAGGGATTCCGCCGCTGAGTCGATTGAAACTCATGTCCAGCACGACTTGCAACTCACTGAGTGTGCCTAACTCGGGCGGTATCCCCCCAGTCAACTCGTTCTCCGACAGCCTCAATTCGTACAGCTTCTTACACTGCTGTATCGTGGCCGGAATTTCACCGGAGAGATTGTTTCTTTGGAGATTCAAAACGTTTAGCAATTGGAGTTTTCCGAATTCAGGTGGGATTGGCCCTGATAATCTGTTTCCACGTAGAGAAAGCTTGATCAAATTTGAACAGTTTCCGAGTTCTGATGGAATAATCCCACTGAAATCGTTCGACGAAAGGTCCAACTCACCCAGTTCTTGGATTTTTCCAAGCCACGTTGGAATTCTTCCGGAGAATCTGTTGTTGCTAAGCAGAAGGTGGCCAAGATTCTTCAACCCTGAAAGATCTGTCCGAATTAGATCTCCATTCAAGTTGTTGAATGACAAATCAAGAAACTGAAGCTCCTCCAGATTGCTGAACTCAGTTGGGATGTTTCCCGTGAGTGAATTATGGGCAAGTCGCAGACGAGTCAGGTTCTTGGACATCGTTAATTCAGATGGGATGTTGTCTGAAAAGCTGTTGTTGGTTAAATCCAGCTTAGTTAAAGAAGTCGAACCAGTGAGAGTAGCAATGCTGCCTGTTAACCGATTGTGTGATAGATTGACAATGTTGAGGTTTCTGAGATGGAAGAGAGAGAGAGGGAGTGGACCAGATAAAGAGTTGTTGTAAAGAGTGATGAGAAAGAGTTGGGACAAGAAACCAAACGTAGGTGGAATCGAACCAGAGAGTTTGTTATCAGCTAAAGCCAATCTTTGAAGCTTTCTACAGTAGCCTAAACTCGATGGAATCGAACCAGATAACTCGTTCTGCCTCAATTGAAGCAATGCCAAGTTCTTGAGCTTGCCAATCGTGGCAGGAATCGACCCAGAAAACCGGTTTCCGAAGAAATCTATCTCTTCCAAGCTGGAACAGTTGGTGAGCTCTCTCGGAATGCTGCCTGAAAATCTGTTGTCGTAGAGATAAAGAGATGTTAACATCTGCAGCTTTCCAATTTCAAATGGGATTTCTCCTGTCATCATGTTGCCAAAGAGGAATAACCTCCTCAAGTTGGTCATGTTTCCAATCTGCGGTGGCAGATTGCCTGAAATGCTGTTGTTGTTGAGCACCAGATCAGTTAGGCTCGACAGGCTGTTGATACCGCTCGGCAGAGCTCCGGTAATTTTGTTACCGGAGAGGTCGAGTTGGTGGAGAGACGAGCAGTTGAGAATCTCCGGTGGGAATTCACCGGAGAGGTCGTTTTCAGCAAGGAAAAGTACGCGAAGATTCGAAACTTTGGTGCAAAGATTCTGATGAATTCCACCATTGAGATGATTCTGATTTAGGGATAAAACTTCAAGATTCTTTAGATGATTGGTGTTGAGATTGACCCTCCCAGAAAGGTTGTTCATGGATACATCAAGAATCTGCAACTCTGCCAAATTGTTGAGTTCATTAGGGATTTGGCCTCCCAAAATGTTTCCTTGGAAGTTCAAGTATCTCAATCTTGATAGATAGCTAAACTCAATTGGCAAAAATCCAGAGAGGCTATTGTTGGCTAAATTCAAGATTTGAAGTGATTGAAGAAGAGCAATTGAAGCAGGGATTCTGCCTTCAATTCTGTTATTTGAAGCAGCAAATTTTTGAAGATTCAAACATCCACCAATCTCATCTGGGATCACCCCAGAAATACTGTTGGCCTGCAGGTCTAAAAACATCAGATTCTTGAGATTTCCAATCTCTTTAGGTATGCTTCCATTGAACTGACAGGAAGCAAGCCCCAATTCCCTCAGCTCAACCAATTCACCAATGATTGGCAAAACTTCACCTGACAGCAAGTTATCACCAATTCTAAGAACTTGCAGCTGCTTCAATAGTCCAATGTCATGAGGGATAGCACCGGATATCGAATTCGAGTAAAGATTGAGTATACTCAGGTTCTGAAGCTTTGCAAGATCAGGTGGGATAGGGCCAGTGAGGTAGTTCATAGACAAATCAATTGATTCAAGAAAGGCTAGTTTGGACAATTCAGGAGAGATGGTTCCTGATAAGCCACAACTAGAGAGATTTAAAGAGAGGATGTGATGCTTGTCATCTGTACACGTGACACCATACCAAGAACACATGCTGGTTTCTTGAATCCAGCCATGGAGGACCCCTAATGGATCGATGAATTCGGATTTTATTCTCGACAGCCAGAATGGATCAGAGGGATCATCTCCAAAAGTGGGAACAAGAAAAGATGCCATCAATGTAAAAGAAAGAAGGAGATGGGAGAAGTGAAGGGATGCCATTACAAGAACATGAAGAAGTTTAAGGATGTAGGAAGGTTGATGAAAGAAGTTGTAATAAATAGCTTGCAGAGGAGATTATATAGTTTCCATGGAAAAGTATACAATTTTGATGTATGGGTTTAAACAATTTGTTTAAGGATGTTTTTTCTTTCTACCTTTTAACTTTTGGAGATTTTGCTTAAAGTTTGGATATTTTTTTAGTTTGTCTTATGGCAATGATAGAAGTATGGAGCATGTCTTCAGTTGCTTTTGAGGTGAAGATTCAAAAGAAGATAAGATAGTGTGCTGAAAAATTATAAAGTTTGGAGAGGGGGACCCACCCCATTTGTGCAAACATGAAAAAAAATTGGAAATTAGGTGGGGGTGGGGGTCTCCCTTATACTATTCTATATTCCCTTTGTCCCAATAAGTATTTCACGTATTGGTGTGCGTGAAGTTTAAGAAAATTTTGTATTTTTATGTATAAAGTAAAAAAGAGAATATATATTTTAATTGATTTAATGAAAAAGGTGTGTAAAGTTGTTGGAAGATGTGAAAAAGTAAGTAAAAGTAAATATTATATTGGGATGTGTGTAAAAAATGAGTATTGTTATAATGTATTTTTTACCAAATTTAGTAAAAGTAAAATGTGAAATACTTTGAGGGACGGATGAAAAAAGAAAGTGTGAAATACCTCGGGGGACGGAGAAAGTACATGGGTGTATACAGAGTTCCTATACTTACACGATGTCGTATAGTGACGTATATTGTTGCGTTTCTTGATTTATGATTCTAGTATCATTCCAATTTTGAAACTTTTAAAAGTGTAAAGTTTTACCCATGTTTTAATATATACTTGCTGCTCGAGTATTTATTATTATTATTATTATTATTATTATTATTATTATTTATTTTTTAGATTTTTTTTTGAGAGAGGTTGTGAGATTGATACATTTGACAGGGGTTGTAAGAGGGTCGACCCTTAATATTATTAAGTATGCTTATTATATATAGGTAAAATGTTTATTGATATTTAAATTATGTTTGAAATGAATCATATTATAAAATTCTAAAGTTATATTTTAATGTATAATTTATCATATTTCAAAAAAAATATATTTTAACCACTAATAAATATATTCTACTTATATAACAATCATAATTTAACATGGATCATAGATCGTTTCACATGAATACCATGTCACAAGAGAGTTTGTCTTTTGTTTCAAGGTATTATTACTTAATTTGGACAAAATTGAATATTTATTAAAATTTGAAACCCTGAAATTGAACATTAAAGAAAAAGATGGTGAAAAAGGAGAAGGAAAAGAAGACTTATTGAGAGTTCATAAGAATTGATTTAGTTGAAGTTGACTTTCAACAAATGAGGTCAGATCATCTTCTACCATTGTCAACTTAATTGGTATTAATCCATTATGTCATTGTCTTGTCAAGATTGAAAGTTCTCAACAAACAAATAATGGAATGCTACAACGTATCATGAAGATCATACACACACATATAGTATGGAGTAATTTCTTTATTAAATGTTCAATCTTGTGAGTTTAAGTTACTCTATAACTTATTTATTAATTGGATTCAAATCCAAAAACGCTCAAGAAGTAATTTTTTGTTCCACTCATTTCATTTAGACGTTCAAATACAAATCTTAAAGTTGATTAAAGTTCAAGAAACATATTAAATTGAAAATTAAATAGTGGGCTCAAGTCACTTCATATAATTTACACCCTTTAATTGGAGGACAAAACTTGTGGGCTTGTGATCCCTACTACTTCAACTTACTTCTGTTTTATTCAACATAGTCAAATACCTTTATATTTCTCTAATTTAATTCCTCCCTTATTTAAAACATTTGGCATGTAATCTTCTCTTTCCCCAACCAAATCCCACCTAATACCAAACTTTAGTACAAGAAAAAACACAAGACAAAGAACTGCCCCAATTTACTAATCCTTCACACCATGCAGAAAAGAGAAAAACAACCCTAGAATGATAGAACCCATAACCAAAACCAAACCCATGTGGAGTAGTACTTTTCAGCAATCAGAGGTGTACCCATTGTCCAATTTCATCCCACCAAGAAGGAACAATATGTTTATGTGTGATGGTGATTCTTGCAAAGACACAACAGAGTATGTGGAGACAAAAATGTTGTCAGTTTCAAGAATGGAGTTACCTTTGACAATGAAGTTACATCCATGCATTGCTTAGTTTTTCATTTTCTTGCAAAGCTTTTGATAGTTGCTTAGTAGTCCAGGGTTCACCCAAAGCAACCACTTGGGATTGGAATAACACCCCATCTCACACTGTCCAATCAAGATCCACTTTCTCACTAGGGATCCCAATTTCACATTCATGGACCATGTTGTCACTATACATTCTTGATTACTTCCCACTAACTATATTTTCACCAATTTCATTTGGGCCATGTTGGAATCTCAACTAGATAAATACAACAAAATAAACATGTTTTTCAGATCACATTAGCACTTGAGCTGGATAAGAGATTTCGATAAAAGATCGAAGTAGAAGGGTTCATGTGAAGAGTGTTTGTTACTTCACTAGTTAAGTAAGAATCAATCAAGATAATATTAATTAAATGAAGAAACCACTTGTGGCCATGTGTAACTTCTTGAGAATAATTTCTTGTCTCAACCAAATCCTGTCTGGTTAGCAAATGTTCCATCTGGAGTAAAACAAACAGAATGCAGACATAAGAATACCAACTCTGAGAATTAAGAAAGCAAGAGAGAATAATTGAGATTGACTTATCACTACCAATTAAATCAAGAATGATATAAATAAGGTAAAATAAATCCAAAGGAGAAGGTACATTATTGACCCTCTGATTATGAATATTTAAATGCATAAAAAAATAAAATAAAAAATGCACAGCCTAAAAGTGGAGTAGGACCAATAGATATTCCAAGATCAAAGAAGAATTTTTTATTACAAGTGTATTTCTTGACCAAATTGGCCATGTAAAACTTGTGAAAATCATCCTGATTTATAGGTGTATGATATTTGCTGTGAATTAGTGAAAAAAGATATCAAAATATGTCATTATTAGATTAAAATGATTCAAAAATAGCAGCATTTAAATAACAATGAATCATATATCAAGTGAAGTAGAAAGAGTTGACTTCAATATATCAAATTCTCACAACAAATTAAAACCACTCTGCTATAGATATAGCACAAGTGGACATTGTGTTTTAACAAATGTAGATTTGGTACCATCCCATGCAAGGGTGGTCCTCCAACCTAATGCTCATCAACTTGCCGCAAGTGCAAGCTTTTCCAGACTCTGATAACAAATATCTCATGGTGATTAAATGGCGATCAATAATTAAAGCTCGTTCAAACTTTACTAAAAGTGACTGGTTGTAAAAAGAAAAGGAGCAAGTAGTGAAACACCAGAAGCAAAATTTGACTTAATTTTCAACTTTTATAGCAAAATCGTACTGTGGCCTCACCGATATCAAGAGAAAAGGCTTAGAATTCTCAATCATGAGATTTGGAACAATCCACAGAAACAGATCAAAGAATATCATAACTTGAATTGGCTTTTCAATAGGCAGCTTATCTGATAGATGCAGGTGAACTGCCCTAGATGATGGGAAACTAACATTTGTTGAACACCCACAAGTTGACTATAACTAATTTCATGCGTCTATGATTCTATAACCAATCATGAGTTACAATACTAACCAAATATCAGTATACTCAGTCAAGTTCATAAAGACGATGATTGGGTGATGTTCAACTTCTCTCATGTCTCACTGCTGACTGGTGGTGGACGTAAATATCTCATGACGAAACTTGAGAGCGACCAGATACAGATTACGCCAAGGAACTGAAGGACATTCAGGAGTGTACTCAACGAACCATTTATAGCCAGGTTGTGTGGCGTCATCTCAGCTCCTCTCACTGTGAAAGATAGAGCTGTCACTAGTTGGGCTGCTCTATTCAGTTGGTGTAACCTGTAAACCTTCACAGTGCAAATTAATCATCAGCTTCCTACCATGCAGAGGCCGTATAATGTTAAGACAGAGGCGCGCAAAATAACAGTTTGTACTTCGCAATTTGATATATGCAGTATTATCTCTCACACACACACACAAAAAAAAAAAGACATGATAATGGACTTCGCAATGTAATGTCCTGAACAGAAGGGTTTAGAAATAAATAGCGTAATTTGAAAATATACCAACAGAATTCAATAAATATTATCCAATAATTTAAAACCTGTTTAAAAAAAAAAACACAGTGATGTAAGATTTGAAATCAGGCATCATGTTATAGAACTATGTCAATTCGCACCAAACTCTGCTTAATGATAATTATCAGCAACTAAAACAGCAATTTGAGTTAGCTGTTCTATTATTTGATTTAATAGAGCTAAAAACTCAGAAAATTAAGAATCTGTTGAGCATTACTTGAAAGATTACGGGAATGGCAGGCCATGATGGTGAGCCAACATACTTTGCATACTGCTCAAATGCAAATTGAACAACAATGCCAACAAGGTATGGAGCTAGTGTAGCAGAAGCTGCAGGACCAGTCCATGGCCAGACGAAACCCATAGTGACTGTGGGGATTATAAGACTAAGAACCAAAACAGCAACAGAAGAAATTCGGTCTCCCAAAAAAGGCACACTATATTGGCTTATTTCTGCAGATGTTGGTTCCTTAGGTCTTCTCAGACGGTCGATCAGGAGAAGGAAAATAGCAACTCCACAATAGAAAATGGCCTCCGTAAAGAACAGAATTAGAAAGTCTGCAAGTACAATAACAATAAATACATCCTATAAGTCACTAGGTATTGAAACTCATAAAAGAGCTCATGTAGAAGCTAGAATTAAAGGAAAACTCAAGAAATATGATGAGCTAATGTTCTATCAAAGTGAATGGGAATTCTGCAAAAACAGCACCTGCATGGTCTTTTAAAGTCTTAGAATGGTTTCGAGCTGATACTACCAGTATATAAAAATATGATTCTTTGACATGATAAATGTTTAGGAACACGTGTTTCTTTATACTAATAACAAAGTTTTGCAGTAGGTTCTATGATCTAAGCATTGGCAAAAACATAAAGACTCCAGATGAACAAAAATCTGGTCGATGCCCTCTTTAAACTAGTATGTAATGAATCATGAGGACATATCAAATTGAAAATGCATCTGGGCTTTTAATCAGTACAGGTTGCTATTATTTTCTACTGCAATAAACTGCATTTATGATTTTGATTACAGTACCAGACAGTTCACATAGCAAAAGCAGGGAAGGCATACACAATGAAGATAAAAGCACTGCAGTAACTCAAAAGGCAGGTATTTTTTACCAACCAGTTAATAAAGAATCCTCAAATATTGAAGATAGGACTTTGCGCAAGTAAAGGGAAGGAAAGACGAAAGATGCAACAAGAACAGTGGGACCGACAAGCCACAATATGTTATTTCGACTTTCTACAGGTTTAGAAACAAGATTTTCATCTTCGATTCTCTGCGTAGGCCCATAAAAAGAAATAAATCCTGGTTTCCCCTGTGCTCTTTCAATGTGATGATAAGGAGTATTTGTGGAGGGGCTATCTTCTACTGGAGAAACCAGCCTTTCCAGCTCGAGGTCATCGGGCTCAAGCTCACTGTATGATTCTTGATCTTCAGAGGTGGCAAAGAGAATGTGCCTCTTTGACAAGACATCTTTTATTGGTAGCTTTCCAAGTATGAGCTTGCAAGGCTTAGCAACTTGCAAATAGAAGAGGAAAAAAAGAAGGAATTTTAGAGCCTTCAAAATCTAATAGTCAGCCATAAATGTCTATATAATTTCTAATTCAACATAAGTAAGCTATAATAATTAGCGAGTTCCAATAGACTCCATCAAAAAACAGGCTCTGTCATTCTGATACAACACTCCTCTTAAATTTGTTTATTTCCGAGATTGTGAGGTCACCAATATCTACTGAATTGTTGAAACATATACGATTGAAGAATTTGAAAGCTACCTTTTACACTACTAAAACTTCCTAATTTTATGTGCTTCTCGCAAAAGAGTCCTCGCCTTGAGCTCAACTGAAACTAACATATGACAATCAGAATGCAATTTATTGTGGATCATCTACAAAACAGTGGTTGAGAGCTACACGGAGTGTTAAATAGAAAGAAACAAACAACAATACCAATTAATAACTAACAAAAGTTGAGTAGAGTAATAAAATCAGGTGCATTAGTACAAACTGAAAGTAAAGAATTCATAAGTGTATTCATAAGTCAAGGCTTCTAACCTGGAAGTCATATTTACAGTCAAAATAACATATAATTCTACTTTCTTAATCAACATTACAAATACGCCGTACTCGAAATTCTAACACACTTCACTCTATAGTAAAATTAACACAATCCCAAGAGAGTAGTTCTATAAACCAGTTGTTCAGTTACAGATAGCAGCATCTAAAGCATTAACATAACTACAATTCAAACTCACAACTGATTGGCCAAGTCAAAACAATTAGCAAAAAAGAAAGCAACAAATACCTCCAGCTTTACCTTTCTCTGATAAGGTGAAGAAAGATGAGTAGAGACAACGGAAAACGAAGAATTAACTTTGAGCGCCATTCTATTCAACTCACAAGCGAGAAAACAGTAGTATCAATCGCTACTGCAACTCCAGAAACGTATAAACTCATTCAGGGAAAACCCATTTCATATCGATGAAAATTAGGTTACCCATTTGAGAAATCGTTGCGACATGGTGAGAATTGGGAGAATAAAATGGAAGGAGAAGGCAAGAACGCGGCAGCTTTGTTTTCCTTGGGAACTTATGGCTTGCACTGTTCCAAAGCTGGGATCTTTGGGAGGAGAGAAATTTAGTGAACTCCTCAAAATCAGATTTTAGGGCTCAAATCACATGAATACTAAGATAATTTCTGCACATTTTTGGAGAACGCAGAGATGTAATTAATGAATTTCTTTAGGGGAGGTGAAAAATATCAGCATATATTCTCTATCATTTAATTTCTGAATTAGCAATTAATACTCGTGTAAAGTTTTCAAAATTGTCGAATTATATTTTGGAGTCTATATAGTAGTTTGCACCGGTGAAAACTTACATCCATGTACATTCATTTTTATTCATAGGAGTATGTATTTTTCAATAATTATTATATACTCCCTTCGTCCGGATTCAAGGTGTCATTTACTTTTGAGCACGGAGATTAAGGAGTATTTGTTATTTAATATGTAGTGGGTAGTTGTATTAGTGGAGGTGTGTCTCATTTTTTAATTGTATTAGTAGGTGTGTACGGACGCCCAAAATGGAAAAATGATACCCTTAAAAGTGGACGGAGGGAGTAATTTTTTTACAAATTTTTATTCATTAATTAATATTATTATTCTATAAATTTTTAATGAGAGGTGCTTCAGGTGCACAAGAGAATTTGCCTATATTTTGCAGTTCGGATCTTATGTTACATTTGGTGTTACATCTCCTGTTACAAGCCGTTGGATGATTGACACGTAGGATAGAATAATCTATACCCTAACAATCAACTCTAAGGGGAAAGGTTGAGATTATTCTCTCCGCACACGTGTCACTCATCTAACGCGTGTAACTGGAGATGTAACACTAAAGTGTAACAGGACATCCAACGCCTATATTTTGTGAGAGAACATCGCCTGAGATTGTATCATATTTATTACTTTTATTTATATTACAAATTGTTCATAAAATACTTCACAATGTCATTTTTTTTTAAATTAATTCTAGTGATAATTTCTCTTTAATAAAAATATCACTTTTATTGAAATTTATTACGTTATTTTTACTCTCACATGAATCTTCTCATGATAATCACTTTTTATTTTTCTAAGAAATCTCAATCCAAATGATTTGCTTTAACTTTTTTTCCTCTTAATGGATAGTTTCACCCATAACTATTATCTTTTAAAATTTATGTTATATCATAAAAATAACAATTTATTATGCATATCATTTAGGTTTCACCCTTTATTTGACAAATCAAATTGGCAGAACAGCTAATTCAACAACACAAAATGAACTCGTGTTCACATTTATAATTTTTCTTTTAATATACAAATATTAAAAAGTGAAAATGCTACAAAGTAGTCCCTTCTACTTAAAAGTAATTTTAAGTGGTCACATGTCTTAAAAATAATTTATTCTAACCACTTTTATTGAAAGTGGTCAAAATACCCTTAAAAGGGACCCACTGATTACATCTTTGAGGAATCAGATTCCTCTATTTTTGAACCAAAAGTACCAATAATACAAGTGAAGAATCTGATTCCTCTCTTTTTCTTTAAAAAGTGTCAAAGTGCAATACCTAGTATTATGTAGGCATGTGCTCCCTCATTGTTCTATTCGGCCCATATATTTACACTATTCAACCTACTTCAAAGTGTGGTATTCGGCCTACATCGAGTTTGCTCTGATTTCACTCCTAAAAAATATTTGTTTTATTCGGTCTACATTTCCTTATATTCGGCCTACAAGTTGTTCTATACTGCCCACCACAGCTGTTCTATTCATTTGTTCTATTCGGCCTACGTTTTTGTTATATTCAGCCGACCACACTTGTTCTATTCGGCCTACGTTTAGGCAAACCACAATTTGCTCTATTCGGCCAACAAGCACATCTATTCAGCCTACGTTTGGGCAAACCACACTTGTTCTATTCGGCCTACGTCTGGGCAAACCACAATTTGCTCTATTCGGCCAACAAGCACATCTATTCGGCCTACACAATTTTTTCCACTTTTGGGATAAACTTTAAATTTTAAAAGTGCTCCCACCCACCCCATTTAATGCAATCAACCCTAAGACAATGATGGTCCAATTATTTTTGTCCTTTATCCTGACAGTTATAGAGGTAAATTGAAAAATGCACTTAATAGTGGCTAGTAAAAATTACTTTTAATGAAAGTGGCAAAAAATAATTGTACTTAGTGAATATTAGCTGGTAAAAATTTGACTATTAAAAATATAACTAAACTTATTATTCTACTGACCCAAACTTGAATTAATTACACAATTGATTTCCAAATACTATTAACATACCAAACCTAATTTTCAGAATCCCTTCACTTATAATTGAAGCAACTAACTATACAATCTTGGCAGAAAAAGGTAACTACAGGAAGAAAATAGCATAACAGTTGATGAAACATAAATGAATCCTCTGCAGTACTTTATGTGCATGTATGCACTTGCATAGATCATTTTTTAACGCGCATTTGTCGATAAAAAATGCTCGTTTGGGTTATAGTAACAAAACGACCATGTTGGACACACAATTCGAACAAGACTCAAGTGAAACAAGGTTCAAAATCACTCTAGCTCAACCACAATAATTATATATATCAATGTTAAAAAGAATAATCCTGCTCAGATAGCCCCATAAAATGGCACATTCTCTTGAAACAAATTCAGACACTGCCTTCAAACAGATAAAATAACAACCAAACCAAAAACGCACCTAGGTAAAAACATCTGCAACTCTATCGAGATACAACCACGCAAGCAAATTCTTCAATTTTCTCCACGCTAACTCTTTATAGTCAGTATTTTTTTATATCTACCAGGGGTTGCCATAAATATTTATTTATAGCTTCTTTTAGCTTCCCACGGAAAATGTAATCATATACCAGCAAGCAGTAGGAGGGTAGGTTCTTGACTAATTTTACTGTCTTCTTGAAGCTGAACACATAAAGGCCGCATGCCACTCAAAACATATTTATATAGAGAGCAACTATATTACTGGTCCTAGAATCCATAAGAGGGATTAATTCTTTTGATACATCTGATCCATATATAAGGTTCTCTGTTAGTGGCGTGCTGCAAACAAAATACATGGCAAGTCAACAACATGTTAGAGGTGTAATGAAATATACGATTATAAAGAATGAAAGGAGAAAAGTAGCACAAGACAATGGAAGAGAAACATGAGAATAATAAATTTAAACTCAGATCCTCAACTTATTTTCACATTCCACGTCTAGACACAATATTAGATAAGGATTTCAATAGATTTGTATGCCTTGGAGGATATGATGAGACAGGAATCATACTTCTATGCACCAATATCAATGCTCAATTCCATTTAAAATATTAAAGGTCATTGCTTTCTCAAAGATGGGAGTACTCACACCATGCACACACCTTAAAAAGTACACAGGCACATACATACTGGCCAATTACTTATCTAACCCAGAGAGAGAAAGAGAGATCTTTAGCACTTACAAAACTAGCAAGGGTATCTTTATTATTGCATCCAAACCCATGAAGTAGCACCAAGCTGCCTTCAAAACTTCAACTCTTTCTTGCTTTTGCACAATATTTTGCTCTTCTGTTGTTACTACGTGAGGTTCTGGAGTTTCCTCCACTGAATGATTTTGTGTACGCAATAACATTTACCAATTTTTAAATAGATTTTGCATTGCCAGAGACATGGTTGTTGTCTCATGAGTAAGAAGCTGGCACAACCGAGGATTCTTCACTTTCATGTTGCAAATAAGAAACCTTAACAGGTTTCTTTAAGGATTTCGAACCATTAGATCTGCCACTTGAATCATCATGTTGACTGCAACCTTTGAACGCAAACTCTGCTTTATGATAATTATCAGCATAGAAATTCTCCAGAGGAAACATGCTGCATTTCTCATGCCAGCAGATTGAGTCATTGGTCTAGAACAGTGTGCTATTTGAGAAAAAATATCTTTTACTCTACGTTCTGGGATATAGTGATTTTCATCTCATTCATTTCGAAAGAAGGTTGAAACTGTTGGAAATTCTAATAGAGAAAAAATATTTTGGTAAATACCTCTCCTTTTACCATGTATATTTATAATTTTTTTATCATTTAATAACTTTTATATTGAAGAGCTATACCTTTTCAGGAAAGATTATTCCCTCTGTGAAGGTGGAACTTTACTATTTACACTCTCAAGTATGATAATATACAAAAGAACAATCCAAGCTCTTCTTAATCATCTTGGTGAGAAATTTCAGCTTATTATTAATCTGTTTTTTAAATATTGAAATTAACTTAGGCTAATATTCTTTTAGCCTTCAGAGAGCGAGCTCAAAATCAAGCCCATTCCCTCTTATTGAGGGAGTGGTGGGCTCTGATGACAAACCATACTAGGATCAACCGTGATCTAATAGAAACTCTAGTAGCACTCAAGAATCTCAGCGTTATACACGAAAGTGTAAAAGACGGGGAATATGGAGCTCTGCGCCTAATCACTTCATACTATTCTAGTTTGATTTCACACAGGGATTCTCCCGGTAGAACACCACTCCATACTGGTGATCTACCGCCAGATGCATTTAAGTTGCTTCTACACGACTAGGAGCAGGCTAGAGCCGTCGTGACCCTAAAAGTCAATAGCGGAGACACGGTCCTATATTCGGTGGCCAGATCTCCCGTACATCTCATCACCTATTTGAAAGATGTTTGATTGTTGAGTTGCAAAGTGAACTAACTTGGTTTAATAATTCTTATTAATAATCTTACATTAAACCAAGTTAGTTCACTTTGCAACTCAGCAATCGACATAACATCTTTTAAGCAGGTGATGAAATGCACTGGCAATCTGGCCACAGAATGCAGGATCGTGTTTCCGTTATTGTCTCTTAGGTCATCGACGGCCCTTAGCATGTGCTCCTAGTTTGTTAACGAGCAATTTAAATGCATCTTTCTGATGGTAGATCACCACTATATGAAGTGGTGTTCTATCGAGAGAATCTGGTGTAAAATCAAACTAGGATAGTGTGAAGTGATAAGGCGCAAAAGCTTCATATACACTTTCGTGTACAACGCTAGGATTCTTAAGTGCTACTAGAGTTTCTATTAGACCACGTTTGATCCTAGTATAATCTGTCATCAGAGATCACAACTCTCTCAATAGAAGGGAATAAGTTTCGTTTTGAGCTCGCTCTCTCAAGACTAAAAGAATATTATCATAAGTTAATTTCAATATTTAAAGAACATATTAATAATAAGTTGCAATTTCTCGCCAAAACAATTAAAATTAAGAAAGAGCTTGGATTGGTCTTTTTGTATATTATCGGAACTCCAAAGCGCGCCAGTGCAAATAGTAAGTTCCACCTTCACAGAGGGAATAATCTCGACTAAGAAGGTATAGAGTTGTCTATGCAACATAAATATTAGTAAATGATAGTTTAAAATTATAAATATACATGGTAAAAGGAAAAGGAAATGTTTTTACCAAAATATTTTGTCTCTATCAGAATTTTCAACCGTTCCAACCTTTTTTCCAAATGAATAAGATGAAAATCACTACGTCCCATAAAGTAGAGTAAAAGATTTTTTTTCTCAAATAGCATGCACTTTTTTAGACCAGTAACTCCATCTCCCTCGGCTGGCATGAGAAATGCATCATGTTTTGCTTCAGGAGAAATGTCGATCAGGAGAAGGAAAATAGCAACTCCACAATAGAAAATGGCCACCGTGAAGAACAGAATTAGAAAGTCTGCATGTACATAATTAGAAAGTCTGCATGTACAATAACAATAAATACATCATATAACTCACTAGGTATTGAAACTTCATAAAAAAAAGAACTCATGTAGAAGCCACAATTAAAGGAAAACTCAAGAAATATGATGAGATAATGTTCTATGAAAGTGAATTGGAATTCTGCAAAAAACAGCACCTGCATTGTCTTTTAAGTCTAAGAATGGTTTCGAGCTGTTATTACCAGTATATAAAAATATGGTTCTTTGACATAACAAAAGTTTAGGAACACGTGTTTATTTATACGAAAAACAAAAAAAAGCATTGGCAAAACATACGGACTCCAGATGAACAAAAATCTGGTCGATGCCCTTCTGAAACTAGTATGTAATGAATCATGGGCGTATATCAGATTAACAAGCAATTGATTAAATTAAAATTGCATCTAGGCATTTTAATCAGTACGGGTTGCTATTATTTTTTACTGCAATGAACTGCATTTATGATTTTGATTACAGTACCAGACAGTTCACATAGCAACAGCAAGGAAAGAAGGCATACGCAATGAAGATAAAAGCACTCATGCAGTAACTTAAAAGGCAGGAATTTTTTACCAACCAGTTAATAAAGAATCCTCAAATATTGAAGATAGGACTTTGCGCAAGTAAAGGGAAGGAAAGACAAAAGATGCAACAAGAACAGTGGGACCGACAAGCCACAATATGTTATTTTGACTTTCTAGAGGACATCTTTTACTGGTAGCTTTCCAAGTATGAGCTGGCAAGGCTTAGCAACTAGCAAATAGAAGGGGAAAAAAAGTAATTTTAGAGAGTTAAATATCTAATTGTCAGAAATAAATGTCAATATAATTTCTAATTCAACATAAGTAATGCTATAATAATTAGTGAGTTCCAAGAGACTCCATCAAAAAACAGGTTCTGTCATTCTGATATAACACTTGAACCTCTTAAATTTGTTTATTGACGTGTTTGTGAGGCCACCTATCTACTGAATTGCTGCAATATTCATGATTGAAGAATTTTGAAAGCTACCTTTTACACTACTAAAACTTCCTATTTCTATGTGATTCCCGTAAAAGAGCCCTCGCCCTGAGCTCAACTGAAACCAACATATAACAATCAGAATGCAATTTTTTGTGTATACTCTACAGAATAGTGGTTGAGAGCTACATGGAGTGTTAAATAAAAAGAAACAAACATCAATACCAATAAATAACCAACAAGAGTTGAGTAGAGTAATAAAATCAAATAAATAATTCCTAAGTCAAGGCTTCTACCCTGGAAGTCATATTTACACTCAAAACTCAAAAGAATAAATAATTCTAATTTCTAAATCAACATTAGAAATAAGCTCTAACATAACTTTAGTCTATAGTAAATTAACACAATCCCAAGAGTGTAGTTTTATAAACCAGTTGTTCAATTCATAACTCCAATTCAAACTCACAACTGATTGGCCAAGTCAAAACAATTAGCAAAAAAGAAAGCAACAAATACCTCCAGCTTTACCTTTCTCTGATAAGGTGAAGAAAGATAAGTAGAGACAGCGGAAAACGAAGAATTAACTTTGAGCGCCATTCTATTCAACTCAGAAGCAAGAAAACAGTAGTATGAATCGCTACTGCAACTCCAGAAACGTATAAACTCTTTCAGGGAAAACCCATCTCATATCGATGAATTAGGGCACCCATTTGAGAAATCGTTGCGACATGGTGAGAATTGGGAGAATAAAATTGGAGGAGAAGCCAAGAAAGCGGCAGCTTTGTTTTCCTTGGGAACTTATGGCTTGCACTGTTCCAAGCTCGGATCTTTGGGAGGACGGATTTGGGTATGGAATCAGATTTTTCCTAAAACCCTAATTCCCTAAAATCACATGAATCTATCTATTTTTGTAAATAGCCAACTTTCCCGCCCAGCATATTTTTTAAATATATTGGAAAGTGATTCAAGTAATCAGAAAAAGCGTCTGGACTTATAATGACAAATTCTCTTGTATAACGTTATTCATGTGTGAGACGTGTTAAAGTATGTTTATTTTTAGATAAAATATGTTTAATGGTTGTTAAAGTATGTTTTATAAAGTATATATTAAATTATGCATTAAAATATAATTTTAGTGTATTATAATATAATTTATTATTGATATATTTTAACTATAAATAATCATATTTTATCTCTACAATAAATATATTTTAATAATAAATTGGCCCGTCTCACAAATAATCTATCTTACAATATAGTTTCTCTATAACTTTAGTCAGCAAAATCTTTTTATTACAGTAATATTAAATGCCTATTAAATGCCTACCTACTTTTTGATCGAATAAATGCATACTTACTTTTTGATTGCGTGTTTCGTATTGTCAGACGAGGAAAGCGTAGTAATAAAAAACTCCATAACCAACAGCTATCCAATGGATCAGATCCTCCGTGAGCTCTTCTTATTTGCATGTCCTGCCTGGTGAGATTTTTTTTTATAAATTTATATAAGGCCTTCTCCGACTCTCTACCCGAAAAAACAGATTTTTTTATTGTCATGCCAATGTCACCTCTAAAATAAAATATCTCTACCTCCAAAACAAAACTCTTTCCCAATCATATATCAAAAAGGCAGGTTTTTTTAGAGGACCCACTTCAATTTCATTTAATTTTCATTTAATTAGTCAATTACATTTATCTAATTTCAAAAAAAGTTTCAGAAATATTATCAATTACATTTAATATTTATTCGAAAAAAAAATATTATTAATTTTTTTCATTACATAAAACATAAAGTTGAACAATATAGGATAAGTTTCACAAATAAAATTGAACAATAATAGTTTAACGTTTATTGACAATGTAAAATGAAATAAGGTTGAACAATAATAGGTTAATGTTTCAAAATATAGATTATCGTTTCATAAAATATATTAACATTTCAGAAAATAGATTAACTTTTAATAAGATATGTTAATGTTTCAAAAAATAGGTTTACGTCTCAGGAGATAGATTAACATTTCAGAAGATAGATTACGTTTCATAAGATAGATTAACATTTCATAAGGTATGTTACTGTTTCAGAAGATAGGTTTACGTCTCAGAAGATAGATTAACATTTCACAAGATAGATTAATATTTCAGATGATAGGTTAACGTTTGAGCACATACATTAACATTCAGAAGACAGATTAACATTTCAGAAGATAAATTAATATTTCATATGATAGGTTAACATTTCAGAATATATATTAATGTTTTAAACAATAAAAATTTATATTAAAATTAAAATTAAAATGATACATATTAAAAAATAAATACAAAATTAACTAATAAAAATGTATATATTTTGTTAGTTATTTTTTGTTATATTTTTAATTGAAAATTGAGTATATAAAATTAATACTCCATATATTTATTAAAAAATGCACATATATTATCAATTAAAATTAATATAAATATAGATATATGAGTGTACTCATATATATATATATATATATATATATATATATACGCGCACAGAATACTGACTTAATTTGATTATGTTATATTAAAAAAAATTGTAAAATATATGAAAATTTAAATAAAAAAAGGGAGAGATAATTTTTATTTTTTATTAACATATTATAGGAAATAAACTTATTAAAATTACCGGAAGAGAAAAATTAAAGGGGAGATAAATTACATATTAAAATTTAATTAACATATTTAAAAAAAAAAGAAAGAAAACACTTAATAATAAAAAAAAGAGTGCAATGTGTTTATTAAGAAATAAAAAATACAAAAATTTAAAGGATGGGAAAAGCCTGCAGTGCGGGGCCCAAGCCACGCGCGCGTGAGAGCCACTTGCTCGGATGTTAACCGTTGTTAGGGGTGGGCAAAAAAGTTTTAAAACCGCAAAACCGATCGAGCCGCACCGCATTGCACCGCATTAAGTGATTTTTTTATTTAAACCGTGGTTAATTTTTTCGGAAAAAATCGCACCGTTTGAATGGTGCAATTTTGATTTTTATGTAAAATTACACCGCACCGCACCGCACTCTATTATATAATTATAAATATATTATATATATATATATATTATATGTATATGTATTATTGAAAGAGTAAAAAGATTTATAAAGATTAAATACTTTGGATTGCAAAATAATTTTAGTATAAGTTATTTTATGTTATGAATATTTATTTCAATTGCTTATGAATTTCTAACAATGATTTCATATATTTATGATCTTATTATTTAATTTGATAAATGTTTCAATATTTTATTTCTAAGGGTGAAGAAATACTTTAAATTAATCGCATATTTATTTATTTATATATCCAAATGTATTATATTGTTATGTTAAGTATGTTACTAATTAATAAACCGTTAAACCGCCAAACTGTAACAAAACCGCATAAAACCGCACAAAAAATTTTACTTGACAAACCGCAATTTAAAATTATTTGACAAACCGAACCGCACATAACAATGCAATTTACATTTTGACGAAATAACCATAAAACCGCACCGTGCACACCCCTAACCGTTGTCACCCACTCTTCCCTCTCTCACTCTCCCTCTTTCTAAAAAAATGATGTACCCTACCATTATGGGCCCCCACCGCCCCTGCTATGGAAATTGATGGAGGAGGTAAATCGCAGGATGTGCCTCAAGTGGCTTATAGGAAGGGCTCACTGTTAAACTTGTGCTTGCAAGGGGCCAAATCCATGCCAAAGGCAGGATTCGAACCTCCACCCTGCAGCAACCAAACTCAGCTGGAAGGCCTTTCCACCATTTCCTCTATCACTTGAGCTATGCCCTGGGTAGTATATGGGTAGTATAGAACATACCCATAAAAAAACCTCGCCACTTCTCCAGCGCATAAAACCTATTTATTAGACCTCCCCCAATAGGGAGGTTTTTAGTGACATGGCAATGTGAAAAAATCTAAGGGAGAGGTTTTTATTGTTGGGGAAGGTGAATAATTTTTTTGGGAGGTTTTTATTTCACTACCCATATATTTTTTTCTGATAAGAAGAGAGTGGGATAGTGGAGAGTGGGACTCACTCTCCATATTTCAAGCGCGTCTCTCTTACACGCGAGTGTGAGAACGGCCGCGTGGGGCCCGCCTGTTTTTAATCTCATATTTCTTTTTTTTTCTCTCGTTTCTTGCATCTTCTTTCTTTAATTAATTTGTTTCCTTATTTAATTTCTTTCAAATTCTTTCTTTTAATATCTTTCCATCTTTTCTTAATTATTTCCTTATTTTAATCTCTTCCCCCACATCTTATTTATTAATTTTTTATTCTTATAATTAATATAATTTAATTTTAATATATTTTGCAAATTTAATTATGATATTATCAAATTGAGTTAATATCATAATACATACTCCCTCCGTCCCGGGAAGTATTTCGTGTATTGGTGTGCGCGGAGTTTAAGAAAATTTTGTATTTTTATGTATAAAGTAAGAAATAGAATATATATTTTAGTTGATTTAATGAAAAAGGTGTGTAAAGTTATTGAGAGATGTGGAAAAAGTGTATAAAGTTTTTGGGAGATGTGAAAAAGTAAGTATTATATTAGGATATGTGTAAAAAGTGAGTATTAGTATAATGTATTTTTTACCAAATTTAGTAAAAGTAAAGTGTGAAATACTTTGAGGGACGGATGAAAAAGAAAAGTGTGAAATACTTTGGGGGACGGAGGGAGTATACAACTCACGTGTGCACTCATATTTAATTTTTATTACATAATATATGTATTTTTCTTAATAAATATAGAATTTTTTTATAAAATATTGTTCATTAAAAAATTAAATTATAAGTTACAAACTACATCAAAATATATATCTAACATGAAATTAAAAAAAATAATATTTTACAAAGAACGCACGTTATTTTTTAATATGCATTTTTAATATGTATTTTAATGTTTTATGTAATGAAAAAAATTAATAATATTATTTTTCTAAAATTTATTAAATTAAAATAATTGGAATATGGAGTATAAATATTTATAATTTATTTAAGAGTTATATAAATATAGTTGATAAATTAAATGAAAATAAAAAGAAATTGATGTGGGTCCCCCAAAAAACCTGCCTTTTGGGTTTATTGTTGGAAAATAGTTTTGTTTTGTAGATTGAGAATTTTTACTTTTTAGGTGACGCTGACGTGTCTACTAAAAAACTACTTTTTGTGTTTAACCACTGTGAAAGACCTTAGGTTTTTTTTACTTTTGCTACATAATCAAAAAACCTGGCGTTTGAGAGGTCTAACTTGCCAACTGTATTAGTATCCCCGTACAATTATCATTCTCACTCCTTCCCGGATAATTTTACCCATTTGTACGACACGTAAATTAAAAAGTATTACTCCCTCCATCCGCCAGAAAAATATACATTTTTTTATTTTGTGCGTCCGCACCAAATGTATACATTTTCTATGTATACATTTTCCTTTTTACACACATATGACCCACACAAATTACCAATACATTTAATATATTGGACCCACACACCCCACTAATACAAATATCTACTACACATTAAATAATAATACTCATTCCACGTGCAAAAAACAAATGTATACCTTAAGGGCGGACGGATGGAGTATTTTTTTAATATATAATGTAAAAAAATATGGATAAATTGTTAATATTGAGAGATAAAGTAAATAAAGTTGTTGAGAATGATGAATAAAGTGTAAAAAGTAAATAAATTTATTGAGATTAGTGAATAAAGTGTAAAAAGTAAATAAGATGTATAGTGTATTTTTATCATTAATGTAATGAATAAAAATACATGGACATCTCAAAATAAAAAGTGAATAAAAATACGGGGGAATAATTTTTTCCCCGCAAAAGTAACACTACATTTTATACTCTTCTTTTTCCTGAATTTGTGGTTTCACCGGTTGAGATTGTATTGTTTGTTGTGGGCATAGGAGAAACTCAATAAGATGGAAATGAGAGAAAAGAGTTGATGTTTTTTATGATAAAGAAAATCGGCAAAGATCAAATCTATTTATAATTGCAAAATTAGAGAGCAAATGTGACACGGATCTATTGGGTTTTTCATTTTGGGACGTAATATATACAATTCTAAAAGACAATCATTTTGCAACGTTAATAAGCTGACTGGAGAAAATATAAGCTAGTTGTTCATTCTGAAGAAAGCATATATATATATATATATATATATATATATATATATATATATATATATATATATATATATATATATATATATTATCATAAAATAACAATTTATTATTATTTACATCGTTTACGTTTCACTCTTTAACTTATGGAGTATGTAATTTTCCACATAATCTCATTGATTATCACTATTTATTTCTCACAAATTTTTCAATCCAAGCGATCCACTTCACCAAAATCTCAAACCAAAGTGATTAATTTTTCATTAATTTGATAGACCTTTTTATTAAAAAATTATTACCACTTCTTATTTCTTATTTTTCTCATATGGGAGGATGTCACACCAGGTCCCACATCTCACACTAGTGTCTGCCTTAATTTTTTAATTTTAACATTTTTTTCCTAGGTTGTATAGTTTCACCCTTAACTAATCTTGTAAAATTTTATTGAACTTTATGTTATGTTATATCATAAAATAACAATTTATTATTCATATCGTTTACGTTTCACTCTTTAACTTATATGTAATTTTCCACATAAAATCGATTACATGTAATTTTCTTTGTATTTAATTATTTGCCGAAACAAATTGGCCGAACTAATTCAACAACAAAAAATGAACTCGTGTTTAACATTTATAAATTTTCATTTGATATAAAATATTAAAACTATATGACAAAACTTGCTATTTTACTGACCCAAACTTGAAAATAATTCCAATCAAATATTAAGAGATACCAAACCTAGTTTTCAGACAGCTTTCACTTATAATTGAAGCAACTAACTATACAATATTGGCAGAAAAAGGCAACTGCAGGTAGAAAATAGCAAAACAGCTGATAAAACATATATGAATCTTCTGCAATACTCTGTGCATAAATGCACTTGCATCAAGCATTTTTTGGCGACAGGCGCGTTGCGATCGTAGTTAAAAAAATGCTCGTTTGTGCATAGTAACAAAACGACCGTGTTAGAACCCGGTTGAATACGCAATTTGAACAAGACTCAAGTGAAACAACGTTCAAAATCACTCTAGCTTAACCACAATAAATATATATCTCAATGTTAAAAGAACAATCAAGCTCAGATAGCCTTATAAAATGGCACATTCTCTTGAAACAAGTTCAGTGCAACTCTATCGAGATACAAATATTAACCAGCCCTACAATTATTTTTCGTCGATATCCTCAAGGGAAAACCCCACAGTTCAAAAAGGGGCTCAGCAATTATGCCTCTGGCGAATATTTCACCCTAAATGAACGAATAAAAGAAAATAAATTCAAGCCATTTGCAGTCTGAAAGAAAAAGCTCAATGCTATATTAGATTTGCCCTCTTCAAAAACCTGATTGTTCTGCAGTAGTATGGCCATATTGACTCAACATAGTCTAGGTACTTCTCCACCAACCACGCAAGCAAATTCTTCAATTTTCTCCGCGCTAACTCTTTATAGTCAGTATTTTTTATATCTACCAGGGGTTGCCATAAATGTTTATTTATAGCTTCTTTTAGCTTCCCACGGAAAATGTAATCATATACCAGCAAGCAGTAGGAGGGTAGGTTCTTGACTAATTTTACTGTCTTCTTGAAGGTGAACACGTAAAGGCTGCATACAGCTCGAAACATCTTTATATAGAGAGCAACTATTACTGGTCCTAGAATCCATAGAGGGCTTAATTCTTTCGATACCTCTGATCCATATATAAGGTTCACTGTTAGATACAGTGGCGTGCTGCAAACAAAAAACATGGCAAGTCAACATGTTAAGAGGTGTGATGTAACATACTATTATAAAGAACGAGCAAACAACAGGCGCTAAGCTGCTGAGATTGTTATATAACTTACATATTAGCACTATTTAATTTCATGCTTGCACTGGAATGCATAATCAAAAATTTCAAAGATATGCTACAACGAATAGCATGCCAGAACAGAATTAATGACAGCAAATAGATATTAATTTAGCAGTTTCTTAGTACTCAATTGTCGAGGCAATGGAGAAAAGTAGCACAAGACAATGGAAGAGAATCATGAGAATAATAAATTTAAGCCCAGATCCTCAACTTATTTTCACATTCAACGTCTAGAAAAATATTAAAGATTCAATAGCTTTTTATGCCTTCGAGGACATGATGAGAAAGGAATCACACAATATCAAAGCTCAATTCCATTTAAATTTTCAAAGGCCATTGCTTTCTCAAAGATGGAGTACTCACACCATGCACACACCTTAAAAAGTGCACAGGCACGTACATAGGCCAACCACTTATCTAACCCAGAGAGAAAAAGAGATCTTTAGCACTTACAAAACTATCAAGGGAATCTTTATTGTTGCATCCAAACCCATGAAGTAGCACCAAGCTGCCTTCAAAACTTCACCTCTTTCTTGCTTTTGCACAATATTTGGCTCTTCTGCTGTTACAACGTGAGGTTCTTCGGGAGTTTCCTCCACTGAATGTGTTTGTGATGGTGTACGCAATAACGTTAACCAATTTTTAAATAGATTTTGTATTGCCACAGACCTGGTTGTTGTCTCATCTGCTGCAGAGTAAGGAGCTGGCACAGCATTCTGTACCTTTGAAGCATCAACCGAGGATTCTTCACTTTCATGTTGCAAATAAGAAACCTTAACAGGGTTCTTTAAGGATTTCGAACCATTAGATCTGCCACCTGAATCATCATGTTGACTGCCACCTTTGAATGCAGATACTTTAAATAATTTTGACTTCGGTCCAAGAACAAGAGAAACTCCTCCACTGAAAGCAATAGAATTTATCATAATAAAACATGAAATGATGAAGAATGTGAACAACTCATAACAAATACACAATCAGCACTGCGAATTTATCATCATTAAAAAAATAGTATAAATTGTATCATCCAGAAATCATCGGTAAAATGTAGACTGATAGAAAGTCTTGGAAGAAAATGTCAAGTTAGCATATTAAGAGAAAGCAAACTATTTTCCACATGGTGATCTAAAAATAGGTAGTGGCTATTACCACCATACTTGCATAATTGATAATAGAATTCCTAAAAGAATAATTTCAAGCTACTAGCATTGTATTCTTTATGAAGATTGCTATAGCTATGATACCCCATAGATCTCTTCATAAAGCCAAATTTCCAGGTTAATTTTTTGTTCAAATAAGTAAATTCTGACAAAACAAACTCGCTCCTTAACATAAATGCGAGAAAAATATTTGTGCATTTAACCACATACTTGGTGTCAAAGATAACAATCCACCCTCATACCCTAAGTTCACACAACAAACCAAAGCTGGTTCCTCCCGCAAGGAACTCTACTCATAAACCAATAGAATTCACTGAGATGGAAACAATGATATTGATTTGAATTGCAATATATATGTCTCAGAATATATTTTAAAACATAAATTTAGAGGTGTACAAGTACAAAGTCTCACCTCGAACATGATTTACATTTAAAAATATTTAATCTATCTTTTCTCCCAACTGGATGGACAGCAGGCAAGAGATGTTTAAGCTTGCTCCTTCTGCTCCACGATGAAGACACAGAATGGAAAGTGCTACAAGAACCCTGATTAAAGTCACAAGAAGATTATTTCAAATGAGAGATGGAAACGAATAGCAATGTGTAAAAATAAAAAACATAAAAGAAAAGGTGCTACATATCCCACACCAACACAAATACAATTTTTATGAGTCTACATCATACTGTGATAACAAGGGACAATCTTTCGCAAATACCAAAAAGCACTTAATCTAAATGCATTATTTGAAAATTCTCAACTTGCAAAAACTTGTCAGGGTACATCATGTCCTTGTGAAAAATTAAGAGATTCTCGCAAGCACTGTTTCCAACAAGGAAAGACATTATGCAAAATCAGAAAGCTCAAACTCAGATAAGATATTACACATCAAGGAAGGATATAACTGCTTCAACCAAATAATGCAATTCTATTCATTTGGATACCAAATTATTCCTAAACTCCAAAAAAAAAAAAATCCATGGAACGTAAGCTCAAATTAGTTACCATTAATAATAAAGACCTGAACAGTAAGTTGTACCTGCAACTGATGTGTCGCCAACGCCATCATCTACATCAGATGCACACCAGAACTTGGCACTGAATCCATATGTACACCAACAACAGTCAGCCCTGGAAAAAAAATCAAGAAAAAAAAATCAGATGATATGATCCAATCAATACGTTTAAAAGCTCTTTACTTTCTAATTCTCTCTTCAGAAATTGACCCAAGACCGTAATTTGATAAATGTGATCTAATCATTCAGAGCAAAGGAGATACGCATAAAACTTATCAACCCTCTCAGATATATCAGCTTTTGAAATTCTTTTTTACTTCGAACCCTTCTACAAATGGAAAGTAGGTGGCTTTCTCTAGAAGAAGTAATTAGCTCTCTCAATCCACCTGAGTTGCGCAAAACACACAATTTAAAAATAAAATCAATAAACCACTTTCCCGAGGATCATTACAACCGAAGAAAACATGAAATTTACATCCAAGTTCCGAATTTTATAGTTTCAAAATATACATTCATACACAAATACGCCAACAACAATTTGAGAATTATCATACATATACATATACATTTACATAAATTGAAAGAAAGAGGAGAGCCCTTACGATACGAAGGCGGTCCGAGCTCTGAATTAAAGAATTTCTACGGTGACCTTGAAAAGAAGAAGATTTTCCAGGGAAAATTTTATCTTTGCGATAGAATTTGCAAAAAGAGAGGAGATTCGGATAGAGTCAACAAAGGGCAACCGAATGGACAAATGTGTGAAATTAGGGTTCTTTAGGGGCTCTTTGGATCCAATTAGAATTTGGGTTGGGGATTAAAACAATTTTTTTTATTTTTATGTACAAAAAATAGGACAAATTTATTTATTTATTACTTTATGAAAATTAGCAGCCTGCGTGTAAAAATAACGACCTCAAGAATTGTTCTACTAATCTTTATAGTGATAAATTTGAATTAAGTAACCTATCAACTTAATTACTTATATATTAAAATATTATTTATTCTTTAAAATACTTAATACTCCCTTCGTCCCGGGTATTTTTACCCGTTTGTACGGGCATAGAGATTAAGACGTTTTATTTTTTAATATATAATGTAAGAGAAAGTAGGGATACATTAGTAATTTAAAAAGAAAAAGTGAATAAAGTTATTGGGAATGATGAATAAAGTGTAAAAAAATAATTAAAATTGTTGGGATTGTAAAAAGTAGGTAATAAAATTTGGCTAAATATAGTGTGCACCCACGTACAAATATAAGCAAAAATATATACGATTATGAGTAAAAATGTATACAATTTAATTGTTAATTTTTTTAATAAAAAATTGAGTGTAAAAAAATGTACAATTATTAAAATACATGTATACACTATTGAATAAAAAGTTATACACATACGAATGCTTGTTTTTTTAATGAAAAACTTAGTGTGAAAAAAGTATACAATTATTACAAAACACGTATACAAAAGAGAATAACATGTATACAAAATAGAATAAAAAATTATACAAATATGGGTGCAAGGGTGCACCCGGGTGCACCTAATATACACTCATAAAATATTATGTATTTTTGCCAAAAATAGAATGGGTAAAAATACGTGGGACACCCAAAATGGAAAGTGGGTAAAAATACATTGGACGGAGGGAGTAATATCTTTAATATACAAAAGAAGAGTTTTATTTTGATGATGTGTCGTCACCAAAATTAATCTTAATTATTTTAATATTTAATTGAAATTAAAATTTTCAATAATTTTAATTATTAATTAAATTTAATGTAGATAAATGCATATTTATTTTAAGATTTAATTATTTTTTATTTTAATTCTGTTTTTATTTTATTAGTATGTAATTTTTTTTATGTTATTCATTTTGTTTTTCATGCTTTTGCAAATTTATTTAATTAATTTTGTTATAATTTCTTTTTATGTTATTTTTTAATTTTTTTTATGTTAATAATTTCTTTTCTTGGTTAGTTTTACTATTTTTTTAATTAAATTTTTGTATAATTTCTCTTTAGATTGATTTTCTATTTACTTAATTTTTTTGGTTTTAATTTGAAATTTTATTATTATTAATTTGATTTTTTAACATTATTAAATTTTTTTCATGATTTACAACAAAATTTAAATTCTAATGATGTGTCATCACCTGAATTAATTTTAATTTAAATAAATACTAATTAATAATTAATGATAAATACATAAATTTTCTTAAGATTCAAATATTTATTTATATAATTAGATCAAATAAAAATCAGATCAAATCTTATTTATAAACATAAAAAAAATTATCCCTCTCCACCTATATGATAAGACTTTTAATCAAAAAATATATAATAAGAGATAAATTTAATATCACACTAATAAAAATAAAAAATAAGTAAAAGAAAATTTTAAAAATTTAAAAAAATATAATGAAATTAATAAAAAACAAAATTTGTATATTTAATCATTAAAGAAATAAATTATAACAAAGTTATTATATACTAATAAAAAAATTATTATAAATCAATTTAAATAAATAAGAAAAGAAAAAAAAACCATAACAAAATTAATTCTTGATTTTTATAATAATAATGATATTTTTTTTTGAAATTTTTCATGTGATTTTTGTGCAACTAAAATATTTGCACCTATAAATAAAACTATTTATTCATTCATTATACATACATAAAAAACAAAAGTTTTCTTCAATTCGTATAAAATTCTGAAGAAAGATATCCATCATTATTATATTATTATTATATTATTTATTATTATTATTATTATTATTATTATTTATTTTTAATTTTCTTTTGGTTAATTTTATGGATATTTTTTTATATTTTTCGAACTTTCTTTTAATTATTTATTTTTTAAATTATTTTAATTCTGTTTTCTTTTAAAATTTTATTATATTTTAATCTTTGTATTTCTTTATGTTAGTAATTTTTTTTCAAGGTTAATATTATAAATTTTTAAACTAATTTTGTAATTTTTTTTATTTCATGGAATTGATTTATATTGATCTTTCATTAATTATATTTGTTAAGAATTTTTCCTTCAATGATTAAATTAACATATCTTGTATTTCATAAAAATTGGGGGCAATGTAATCCTTACATAAGGGCCGGCCTATCCAACTTTCAGGCATTAAGATACGTTTCAAGCGCGGATGATTATCATAAGAGATTCCCAACATATCATAAGATTATCGTTCTTGAAAATCCACGCTTCAACTATTCGAAAGAATTTGAGAATTTTAGTGAATAATTGAATAGATGTATCTAGGGAAAATTCGCTTTGAAGCAACTATTCCCTAGATACACACGTCGTGTTATGGACTCGTTGAGAATGATTCGGATCTAATTCATGACCTATTAGAAGTAGAAGTCGCTCTGGTGGGATCTTCACGGACATAAAAATATTGCAGTCCGTTTGATAATGATCGAGTTACATTGCTTCTTCAGCTGCTTCTAGGCAAACCTCCTGGCTGTCTCTGCACCCCTAAAATTTTTTTGATAATTAAATTCTGTAATAATATAAAAAATTTTGAAAAACCAATTTAATATTCTTTAAATTTTTTTTAATAAATTAATTTAATAATAAAATTAAGCTTTTATCAACAAAAGCAAATCTGAGTGTATATAAATTGAATTTTACCTTTCAATTAAAATTATATTAGATTGAATAGATAGTTATGTTAAATTTGAATTATACTCCCTCCGTCCCAGAAAACATTTCACGTTTACTGTTCCACGTTGTTTAAGAAAAGTTGCTTTTTGACTTTGTCAACTCACTTTTGAAGGGGTAATTTTGTCCATGCAGCTGGGTTTAGAGGTTTGGATTAACTTTATCATTAAAGTTAATCCAATCCCTAATCACCCGAAAAATAAAAAAAAATTGAAATAATAAAAAATTCTGAAAGTCCAGAAATTAAATAAAAAAATACAGTAACTTAAAAAATTACAGCACCTTAAAAAAATTACAGAAACATTGCATAAATCTACTAAAATTACATAAAATTGCTACACTTTTTTAGGTGTTTGATCATCAAGTCTGGATTATCTATTTTTGGGTTGTTTAGGCTCTAAGAAAGGCCCTTTTTGTTGTTTACAGCATAAACAATGGACTGTGTAATGTCCTTTTGATGTTTATGTGTTGTTTAAGCTGTAAACAAACTTCCTATAGTTATTGTATGGCCTTTTTTTGTTGTTTACAACGTAAACAATGGACTGTATAAAGTCCTTTTGATGTTTATGTTTTGTTTAAGTTGTGAACAAGCATTATATAGTAATGGTATGATTTTTTTTTGTTCAACATGCTCTCAGAAAAAATTTCATCACCGAGCACGGTCTCCTAAAAGGTCTCCAGTACCTATTGGTGACAAATTTGATATCAAAAAAATATCTGTAGTCTCCAAAATAGGTAAGAAACCAAATGGTGACTCTGAACACCTAATATGAGGGACAAGAATGGAGTTTGATTAAGCTTTTAATCTCAACAGAGGTTTAACATGGCTTCAATGGGAACTTAACCCTCGGAATAACATCGTCATTGGGTTCATAGTCTCCTAAATAGGCAAAAAAAACCTATTGGTGACTCAACGTACAGAAATCACAGGAACAGAGTCACCAAACATGATCATCACTGGGCAACAGCCTCTGTCCTCGGAAAATATTCGTCACCGGGCGATTTTAATCCTACATTTAACCCCAAGTTAGATTTAATATCATCATAATAGTTTTATAACCAAGCATGAAAGCCTCACAGGGCAAAGTAAGGACCAAATCCACCATAATCAGCCATCAAATGCCTCACTTTATAACAGAAACTGTCCAAATTAGGCATGATCAGGAACCAAATATCTCACACACCCACAAACATGCCTCACAGGGCAACGTAAAGTATGTATGATGCATGCACAGACACCAACTATCTCACACATCCACACACATGCCTCACAGGGCAAAGTAAAGTCAAACATATGCATCATCAGGCAACAAAAATCTCACACGGCCACCAACATGCCTCACAGGGCAAAGTAAAGTACCAATTAAGCATCATCCGACACCAAATATCCCACATGGCTACAAACATGCCTCACAGGGCCACATAAACGCCTCACAGGGCCACATAAAAGCCTCACAGGGCAAAGTAAATCGCAAGGGATAGGAATCTACCGATATTCAGGAAGGAAGAGACAAATCATCTCGTAGATGAATTTTTTAAATTCATCTGACCATTCATTCTGGACAAGAGGTGACTGAACAGTTCCAGCAACTCCATCGTTGGACTCCTTGACCCTTTTAACATGGCCGAAATCACAACCGGTGGGGTATCTCCGGAAAAGAGAGGGACGTGGGCTGAACTCTAAATCCTCATCTTCAACCTCGGAGTCCTCAGCCACTTCGTCGGATTCCTCAGACTCGGGAAAGAGTGAGTCCGGAACAGAATCCATCGCCAAAGAGTCGGGAACCACCACGAAGGGGGGGTTCCGGCGATGTTTCTTGCGAAGTTGTGGTTGTTTTCAACCGAGGGCACACACTGAACCCCAACCTCCAACTCGCTCCGCCTCTTCTCAGATCCAGACCGCACTTCTTCGATTTCAGGCGCCGGAACGTTATTTGGTGGAGAAAAGTTTAGATCGAACAGAAAAGATGTGGATTCGAATTCAACATCGTATGTTCAAGAGATGGTAAGATTTACACAAGAGAAAGGTAGATCGAAGGAAGATGGGAGCAAAGAAGGGGGTTAGGGTTAGGGTTGAGTCGATGAGGTTCAGATCTGCGTGAGAAGCACTAGGGTTTGTTCACGGGAAGAAGAGGCGAGAGAAAGATGGAGGAATGGATACGAACAAATCTGAAATGAAGGTGAGAAATGAGTTTGACAGCCGTGTGGGGGTGATTAGGGTTAGGAGTAGTTGGGTTAAGATTAGTGGATTGAGATTGTAATTAGTTGGCCCAAATCCAAACAATTAAACTAAATTGTGGGCCTAATGCAGTTGGGCCATTTGAAAATATTGGGTAATTGAAGGATAGAATGGTAATCTTTTTTTACTAAAAATGGGGTGTGAAAAGTATTGTGTGACGTCCAAATATAAAAAGTGTGAAAGGTATTATGGGACGGAGGGAGTATTTTTTAAAAGAGAATCATTGGGTATAACCGTCCTATAAATGATTTTGTGGAATCAGCGCACAATGTTGGGCACGTGGTATTTGGAGTGGGCCTAGTAAGAGATTTTTGGATTTAGTGCTACGCACCTGCCAACTGTATTACTTTTTAATTTTTATTTTTAAATGAAATGACAGCTGGTAATAGACGGACCGTTTCTTATATCCAGTATATCATTCCTTTTTGTTTTCTGGTATTCATTGTAATAAGTAAATACTTCCTCCGTCTGAGTGTCGATTTATTTTTTTAATATATAATATAAGAGAAAATAGGGATAAATTAGTAATTTAAAAAGAAAAAGTGAATAAATTTATTAGAAATGATAAATAAAGTGTAAAAAAGTAATTAAAGTTGTTGGGATTGTAAAAAATATGTAATAAAATATTATGTATTTTTAACAAAATAGAATGGGTAAAAATACGTGGAGCACCCCAAAATAGAAAGTGGGTAAAAATACATGGGACGGAGGGAGTAATAAAATTTAGTTTAAAAAAGTGATCCAATTAATTTTAAAGAGTAATTTAATTTTAATTTCGAGTAATCTAATTAAGTTGATTTAGTAATCAATCAATTTACAAATAAATAAAATTTTGAAAATTAGTCTCAAATCAAAGAATAATCTAATTTATTATAAAGAGTAATTCAAGTAACAAGAAAAAAGAACCTTGTTTGATCAAGCAAACTGAACATAAACAAAACAATATAAAGGATAATCCAAAAATGTGTACATAGTAATCAAATTCATTATAAAGAGTAACCCAATTAATAAAAAGAGAATAAGTTAGAAAAAAGAACTCAACTTTCAAAAAAATTAATTTAAATTAAAGAATAATTCAAATCATTATTAGAAGTAATCTGATTAATAGAAAGAAAGAAATTAAAAAAATTCATAAATTATTACGGAAGAAACCCATATAAAAGATTGGGAAAACCTTGCGTAACCAACAGTATTTCACCGCTCACCTAATAGAAAACACCCCATTTCATTCATCCTAGAGAGCTTGGTTGCTGCAGGGTGAGGGTTCGAATCCTGCCTTTGGCATGGATTTGGCCCCTTGCAAGCACAAGTTTTACAGTGAGCCCTCCCTATAAGCTAAGTCATTTGAGGCACATCCTGCGATTTACCTCTTCCACCAATCCCCAGGGCAGGAGCGGTGGGGGCCCTAATGGTGGGGTACACTATTTTTTAGAGAGATAAAGCAGCACAGCTAGTCCAAAAAGCGAAACAGGCAAATATTTTACAAATTAACTTGCAGAAATTAAAAGGTAAAACAGAATATTAATGTGGCATTAAATCATAATCAACCAGTGAAATACCGAGAAAGTGAGAGATTCGAGTGAACCAATTCAGCTACCTAGAGAGAGAGACCACGAAGAACACCACCTACAACAAAACACGCACACACACACACTGAAACCCCACATTAAAAACCACATCTTTGATGACTAAAAAACACTGAAATAGAGAAAAATGGAGGGCGATTAGTTGGAGTTGGGGAGGTACTAGAGAGAAAAAGAAGAAAGTTTAAGAGAGAGAGAGAGAAAATTTGTTTGCGGGTTTCCGCTTGAAAGGTGCAGAAGGAAGAAGACATTATTAAATCCAAGGGGAAAACACACACACAGACTTAAGATTCCATGGACGAGCTCCTCAATTCCATCAACGACAGGAATGGTGCTGCAGAATCAGACGTTAATGCTGGATTCATTCAAGGAGGGTCTGTTGGTAACTTCACTGATGCTGAAATAGATGATCTACTCAACAATAACTCTTCAAGCTGTAATGATAATCAGGCGGCTGGATTAGATTGTTTTAAGGATGTAGATGATGGATCGAAGGAGGAGAAGAGAAGAAAGATGGCGATGAGAGAGAGAGAGGGGAAAATGGAGGAAGCAACCCATATCGTGAGAAAAGAGGAGAGATGGAAATTGGGGATGGTGGAAAGACCTTTTAGCTTTTAGCTGAGCTTGGTTGCTGTAGGGTGGGGTTCTAATTCTGCTTTTGTCATAGATTTTGCCCCTTACAAGCACAAGTTTAACAGTGAGTCTTCTCTATAAATCACTCGAGACACATCCTACGATTTATTTATTCGATGGGGTCTCTTATAATGGGGTACACTATTTTCAGAAAAGAGGAGAGATATTTTTGATGTACTCACCGTTAGGGGTTGTAGAGGAGAGAGATATTTCAGGGCTAAAGATTAGATTCCATCAAATCTTAAAATAAAACTGTTCCATTCTAGTGTTTTTCTTCTTAAATTTGTAATTTTAAAACCCGTATATATAAGGGATCTATATTAATATAGATATATAAGACATTATGATTATATGCAATCATTTTAGTGAAATTAAATTTAAAATAATTTTAAAATGAATAAAAATATAAAACATTATCATAAATTAATTAATTAAATTATGTTCAATTATTTTTCATGGAGATAAAAAGAAACGTTCACCTTAAATTCTTTAATATTAAATTGTAAAAGTGCATGGTGTACACGTGCACAAGAAACCAATTCAAATTGATATCAAGAAAAATAAGAGAAATATTTTGATATGTACTATTATGTATATTTTAATTGACTTTTATTTTCTTATAATTTTAATTTGAATTGATAGCGAATTGTGTGATGGAGTATATCACTTAGGTGTAATAAGAACTAAATAACTAAAAAATATATATAAACTTTTAATAGGGTATATAATTTGATTAACTTTATTATGTAGATCGGGGTTACGGTGTGGTCCATTTTCTAATCCTATATATGCTAGAGTATTTAAATTAAAAAAAAATTATAGGATTAATAAGGATTTATAATATAAGCTCAATGTATAAGTGGCTAACTCTAACTTTATTGGTTATTGACGGGTAATATTTTAAATAATAAATAAAAAGTTAAATATGTTATTGTGAAATTATTATATAAATGACATTTTAGTTTGACGATTTTATGTTTTCATAATTAATTATCATTTTCATTAAATATATCATTACTTTATTTATATTACAATTATTCATAAAATAATTTAATTAAATGATTATTAATTTTTATCAATGAGATAGTATATTTTACTATACTTCCTCCGTCTGAATAATATGGAGTTTGATAAAAGTCACTTTTTGTTATAGTAATTTAAGAAATAGATGTGATATTTTGGGTGATTGAATAAATTAAAATGTACTGATATAGTTGACTTTGACTAGATTGCGAAAAAAAAAATGTGACATTTATGTAACATTGTAGTATTGTAAGATAATTGATAATATGCATTGTTTAAATTTTTTGAGTGTGCAATGTATTTTTTGGATGGACCAAAATAAAAAGTGTGCAAGTATTATTGTGACGAACACGTATATATTACTCCATCCGTCCCAATTTCAACTTTACACTTTCCACTTTGATCCGTCCTAAATTCATCTTTACACTTCCATAAAATGAAAAACAATTAAGTAATATCCAACTAACATACTTTAATTTAAAATTTGTCATCACTTTTTTGACACACATAATATATTTTATTATTTATTTATTATTTAAAAATACAAATTTATCCTAAAATTAAGTTAAAAGGTAATTTTTCTTAAATTTTGTGAACGTGAGGATGAATTTATGATAGATGGAGTGTTATTTATGTGTGGAACTCATTAATAACACAAGTTTTTGTCGTAGTTGAGAGGGTCATTCTATCATTCATAATTCTAGTTTTAATTATATATTTATTGTTAGCGAATGAGTAATATTTTGAAGGTATTAAAAATATATAAACTCATTCATAATATAATCACTTGATTGATTTAACAGAATATAAAGACATAAAGACTCGTTTATTTTTAGTATTATTACTTCTATAATTATGAATATTTATCTTTATCTATTTATGGAATATACTGTAATGAAATTTTACACTTAAATAATGTTGATTTAAAAAAAAAAATCACACAGAGACATTTTATTTTAGAAATAATTTCACATATGTTTCAAAATATGATTGTTTATTTATGTAGTTCAACTCATATCAATAGACCTAGCGCATTTGGAGTGCTTTGCAAAACTACCTTATCGTTTTTCCTCGATTATAACCGTAATGAATAAAAGAGTCTAATTTCGGTGCACTTGGGACTTCTCAATCTTTAAATCACTTTTTTATAGAAGTGTTAAATGAGCCGAGCGAAATTGAGCTCTCCATACTCAAGCTTGGCTCGAGTACTTATCGAGTCGAGCTCGAGTTCGGCTCGTTAAGTAATGAGCTTATATACGAGCTCGGCTCGACTTGAAAAATACTCAAGCTCAGCTCGTTAAGCAAAAAAGTTAATTTTCGAGCCTAATATTAAGTATATATTTTTTATTATATATTATTATAATTAAATAATAATAATTAATAATATTAATATTATTAATTATTATTTTCGAGCCTTAGTGAGCCGAGCCGCGCTCGGCTCGTTAATTAAATGATATATATAACCGAGCTCGAACTCGAGCTCGAATAGACACGAGTCGAGCCGAGTATTCGAGCAGCTCGTTTTATATAACAACAACTCTACTTTTTTACTTAATCCTCACCACTTAATTAAATAAAATAATTAAAAAAACCAATAATTACCCATTATCATTTGATTTTACCCTATAAATCTGTAGGTACACCACATAATAATCTGAATAAAAATATATGCGAAGAAAAATTTATATAATTCTAGCTTAATAGTATATTTGAAATTGAATATAAAAAATCTTACATTTGTTAAGAAATAAATATACATTAAATTAAGGTTAAGAGTTTTCTAAAAAATTATTGAATTAAAGTCAAGAGTTTGCTAAAAATGTGAATGCACCATATACGAGATATCAATTCTTTAAATTTGAGTTAATATAAAAAAAAAACAACATTCTAGGAGTATTATAGAATCATTTTATGACATACTTCCACCTTCCCATGTAAAGGAGTATTTTTTATTTTTTCACGTGGATTAAGGAGTACTTATTATTTATAATGTAGAGTGAGTAGTGGTATAAGTGAGTGTGCGAGCCCATATTTTAATTGTATTAATCTGTGTGGATTCATATTTATAAAAAAAGAAAGAGTACTTTTTAGATGAGATACCAAATATAAAAAAAATCATTTAAAAAGGATGAAGGGACTATAAATGTAAATAAAGAGGATACTTCTTCCTTCCATTGGAACCATTCACACACCTTATATTTATCCGTTCCATAATACTCTTCACATCATTAAATCCATATTCTCAATATTTACTTAAATTTCAATTTATCACTTTCACATAAAATATATAATTACTTTATTATCTAAAAAAATACCTTCAAGAAACAAAATTGATAAAAAATAAAAATTCTTAAACAAATACTCCATGTGAAAGTTTTTTGGTTACGGAATAAGGGGGAGAACATTTAATTCAATTTCTATTTCTAAGTTGCATGAGTTTTAAACCCAAGTAAAAAAATGAAAGGCAATTGGTCTGAGTTCCTAGGATTAGGCTTTCATTTTCCACCATTCATCAAAGATAATAATAATAATAAATAAAAATACCATTTCATTGCAACCCCCCCCTCCCTCCCCCCACTTTCTCTCATTCAAGATTAAAACACAAAGATAGATAGCAAAAGGATAAACACACACACACAAGAAACAGAGAATCAAGAAAGAATAGTCCTATTAATTAGAAATGGCACTCAGAATGTGGGCTTCTTCTACAGCCAATGCTCTGAGACTCTCAACTGCTGCTTCTAAATCATCTCTTGTTTCTCCTGCTTTCTCTCTTTCCAGAACCTTTGCAACTGGTAAAATACTCTGTATATATGTAATTTCAATTTCTGATATTTGATTTTGATATTCAAGAAATTTAAATTTAAAGGGAGTTTTAATTTGCAGTTTTGGAGGGGCTCAAGTATGCCAAATCACATGAGTGGGTGAAGCATGAAGGGGGTGTGGCCACCATTGGAATCACTGACCATGCCCAGGTTTAGTGTGTGTCTGTGTGTGAGAGAGAGTGTATTGGTCAATTATACATATAGATATATGTTTATGTATGTGTGTATTTGTTTGAAGAAGTATATTGCAAGTGTCTTTTGTAGCTATTTGAGTTCATTTAGAATTTTACATGCTTTGCCAATTAATGAAAATCTATGATAGGGCCAATGCATTAATTTGTTACTCTCTAATTAATTGATTTAATTTTTACTCCCCAATTTTAGCAATTTAATGATACATTCCTTTCATTCTACAATATCATTCACCTTATATTTTATTTAAAGTCTATGTTTTCACCAAAAAAAAATATATTTAAAACCTATGTTTTTATTCGAAATTCGAACTAATGACCTCATAAAAACAGAGTGATTTACATGTCACAATTATCAAAATTACAACCCCTTTTCTTTCTTTTTAAGGTTAAAATGTGTGAACACCTAGTAGGTGATGTTTATGTGAGTTTTCAGGACCATTTAGGTGAAGTTGTGTATGTGGAGTTGCCAAAAGTTTCAGACGGCGTGTCGCAGGGCAATAAGTTCGGAGTTGTGGAGAGTGTAAAGGCGGCGAGTGATGTCTACTCTCCGATCTCCGGTGAGGTGGTGGAAATCAACCCTAAGCTTTCTGATACTGCAACATTGGTAACCAATCAATCTCATATTTTATCATAGATAATTTTGAACTAGGTTGTAATTATGTGTATTATTTTGGAATAAATAAATGGGAGTGAAGATCAATTCAAGCCCATATGATGATGGATGGATGATAAAGGTGAAGCCCAGCAATCCTTCAGAGCTGGATTCATTATTGGGACCAAAAGAGTACACAAAATTATGTGAAGAAGATCATTGAATGTTCATGTCACAATATAATTTTCTTTTTTATTTTTCAAACTCGCCTTCAATTTTAATGCAGTTTAATTATTGATTAAGTTATGGTTAATTGATTATTAATCACTAGCATCTCATAGGTGTTTTTTTTTAGACAAGTCCAATCAAAAATTTGATTTTATAACCTCAAACATTATTTATATTAAGGATATAACATAAAAGTTGCGGTGGAATATTTCTTGTGAAATCAAATCCTAAATGGTCACCATTGTTCACGAAAAATATACTTTTCTGCATGAAATATTATTACTTTTCTGATTTTTTTTTATTTTATATCTTGATTTCTAATAAGAAATAATTTGTATATATTTTGAAAGTGTAATAATTAATCTACCAATTTGCTTGTCAATGCTTACTGATTAAATCTCTCTTTTTTGGAAAATTATTTTATTTTGTGTTTTTCATTCTTGTAAATTTTCTACATTTTTTAATTATTTATACCTAAAATTTTCTAGTTTCTCCGAATTAAAAAAATACTCCATTAATTTGCAATAGGTGCATTTATATTAAATATTACAAGAAATACATACCAAAGTGTCATACTTATCCCATATTTTATATTTACAGTACTAAAAAGAAAAGAATGCGATTAAATTGAGAATTTGAATCCTCTATATTACTTTGGTATGACATTTCTTGTGTTGTAATACAAACTGTCAGTAACATTGTTGAGATATAACAAGGTCCTGAACTAGTGTGAATTCATATAAATTCAACCGTAATTCATTACTATTAAAAATAAAAATAAAAATAGAAGATTGTATCTGCTTTAACACTTAGAAGTAATTTACTCTGAAATTCTTATATTACAATTTATAATAAAATAAAATTGCGATTTTTGATATATTTCACCAAGATAATTATTAATTCAATAATAGTTGAGTGACATATTTCAAATTAATAGCGATTAAACGAAAACACTAATGAATTTGTTATTATGAAAAAGAAAAAAACAAACCAACCAACCATATAATGGCCGCTCTATCAACGTTTTAAAAAAATTCGAGATAAGAGCTTCACTCCTGTTACATTTTCTCAGGTTCCTCCAATTAAAACCAAAGTCGCTTAACGACTAAGCCATAATTGTTTTATTAATTTCAGACTTCTTTTATTCTGCAAAGCGATTTTTTTCTTCAATCCGTGAAGTTGAAGAAAGAGTATTACCTCCGTTGACTCGATTCTCATCAACATCGTTTAATAGTCTCCTCCCTCGATAGGAAATGGGTTGTTCAAGAATTTCGATTTCAGGAATAATTGTATTATTAACAATCTCAATTATAATTGCCGGAAGGGCTGAATGCAAATCTGAATCACCGCAGTATACAGTGGTGCATTCAGAATCTGATTTTGAGGTGAGATTTTACAGTGAATCAGCTTGGATGAGTGCCCCTGTTGATGAAATTTCCTTTGAGAAAGCTACCAAAAATGGCTTCCACAGGTACCATCTTTCTCATACTCTCTTTGTACCATTTCAATTACATCTTCATAAACTATCTGCTGTGTATAATGTATTGATTGTTCATTGGATGTGAAAAGGGTTTTCTCTAAAGGAATTTTGATTTATTTAGGGTTTTTGGAGCTAAGTCCCACATAGGATGTTCTAGGTTTGCTAGAATTTGTCTAAAGTGTTGATTGATTCACTTTTCTGGAAGGTGATCTTGTAGAGAGACTGTAATGTTTAGACCTGAGTTCCATTGCATATTCTTAATTGGGTTTTGAGTTTTCTGGTTGATTGATATCTATGCAATCAGATGAATCAACGGAGGATGAAAAACATCGATTATGTGAGTCAATCTTGCAAAAACCACATTTCCACATTCTTCACCTCGTCTTTTTTCCAGATTGTTCCAGTTCATACAAGGCGCAAACCTGAACTCCTCCAGGATACGAATGACTACTCCCGTCTTAACGAGCATAGTACCTGGAGCTGGACCTCTGCAGTCGTCGGCCTACGCAGTAAAACTGTACCTCCCTGTGAAGTTTCAGGCCAACCCGCCCCTCCCACTCCCTGAGCTGAACCTCCAGCCCGACTGGTGGGGAAGCCACTGCATTGTTGTGAGGAAGTTCTCGGGTTTTGCCAGAGACAACAACATTGTGAAGGAAGCTGAGAAACTGGCTGTCAGTTTGAGCAAGAGTGAGTGGGCTATCTCAACTTCTACTCAGAGTGGATATGCTTACTCCATTGCTCAGTATAATTCTCCCTTCAAGTTCGTATCGCGGGTTAATGAGGTCTGGGTTGATGTTGGTGGATCCGACAACAATGGATGCAAATCGAGTCTCATGGCTTCATACTGAAAGGATTCAAGCAAGTAAATACCAAAAAACACTGAAAATATGAAATCCTACGTGGCTGTAATTTTCTTTTCCTGGAGATGTATTTCTAAGCTCTAGCTGTATTTTCAGTCATTCCATTTTGGGATTTCTGCTAACCAAATCATCATGTAAATTACAGAATGGTATAAACTTCATTTGTCTGCTATTACATCTTGGTTCAAAGCAACCTGTTTTATGTGATATTACTTGATTTAATCTGTCATGTTGAGAATTACACACTACAGATCAGACTACTAACCCAGCTCATTGGATTGAACCAACTCTAGCATAACAAGGAGATATAGCCCCAATCATAAAACTTAACCACCCTTGTGACCTGAGTTATAGATTCAAATCGTTGAACCGGTGTTCCATTCAACTGGTTCAACCCTTTATGGAAGAAGAGAGATCAGAGAAGAAAACATGAGCATTAACATTTTCGAGAACCAGCACAAGCAACTTAGCTGAACCAAAGTTTACAGAGACATGCAAATTTTCACAAAAATTTGTACTATTGATGATGTATTTTATGCGGACATACACTAGAAGATCAATAGATATTTCTATCTAATCAAGAATGCATCTAAAAGTTAATAACTACCATTTAGGACACAAGTACGGAGGCAATGAAGTCCTATTACTAGAACTTTTCCTTCCTAGCATAGGCAACTTAATCTGACAATGGTAAACGATGGCTAGAACAAACGACAGCAAAACAAATGTGAGTAAAAGAGAAGGTCTCATTACACTGTTTTTCAGAGTAGACACTCGATCTTGAACCTTTTCAGCATCATGCCATAAAAAATCTCCCTCAATTAGTGAAGCACCTAATGTCCAAGAAACATCTCCAGGCCCAAATATTATTTCCACATCACTGAGACACAGAGCATTCTGTATAAGTGATGTAAGATAGGGAACTCGGAAGCAATGATCACCGTTGATGTTCAGCTGATCAGCCCATGATGTTGAACATAGCTCCTCTCCCAACTCCCACATCCTAGTCAAATTTGCCTTTGAGCTTAGATTAAGTGCATGGTAGACGGCATAAAATCCAGACAATGCATGATAAGTTGGGACAGTGTGCAACATTTTTGCCAAGTTCAACTTGGCATTGCCTGCGGAGAAGAAATTGAAAGTCGATGTTCAGAATCAGACATTGAACAAGCTATACCTGGTCAAATTTTTGTTAACTGTTATTTTATAGTTACTTGGCAGTTGAATTATCTGGTTTCTATATCTATTGTTTTTTTATCTTTCCTAATGATGTAAAACATGATCTTTATATATAGAAAATAAAAGAAAGAGAAACTGCCTAAAAAAAGATCACATTTTCTGATAGACAAACTAATCTTTTTGTGAGATCAAACCCACCAACAGGGGATAAAGATTCAATAAGCAACAACTTGTCTATACGTCCTTGAGACATCAAACCCACCAACAGGGATATAAATGATAATTTAAATAAATTGCAGACAAATAACTCGCTCAAAATAATTTCCAACTGACCTCCATAAGCAAACAGCCCAACACATTTTGATCGATTAAGTTGGTGCGACCACTCTAAAGTGCTTGAATTGATGGCAGCTTCCCTAGCAATTATCTCACACTTCTCCCAATCCGGATCCCCAACAAGTAAGATAGAGCTCAACTCATTCTTATCTACATGATTGCTAAGATTTCTTGAAACTCTATAATCTACACTAGAGCAATCACGGCAAGTGTGATTCTGTACAAAACTAGAGCCAAGACATGGATGTTTTACTTCAAACGTGCCGCCAAGACTCCCTCTCAGTGCCTGTGTATGACTTAGCATCACAATTGTCCTATCAAAAGCTTCATTCAATCCAAAAGCTGGTAATGAATAAGCAACAAGATCATGTTCAACTGGCCCAATTTTTGACCTAAAAGCATGCTCATCTTCCTTCGGAACATCTACCTCAGCTACCACCTGCAATGATGAGCCTCCTAAATCAAGGAGTCCCAACGTGGACAACCTCGAAGAACTCCCAAACACCCCCATTTTATAATTCAGCGCAACCCAACCATAATATGCTTCTTCCTTCCCAATCAAAACTCTAATCCAACTCTTCCTATAGAAAAACCCATGCTCTTTCACAACATTTTCGACATCCTCCAAAATCTGCACAGCTTCTTGAGAAAATAACCTTCTCATTCCAGCTGTCGCTAAAACAAAGATAGGAGTCTCAGCATGCCTATCCAACGGCACCCATTGCTCTGCATATCTTATCAATGGCTCTATAGAGGCCCTCACACCAACTGCATCATTAACAAAATTATGCAACCCAGGCTCAGTTTGCATGCAATGGTACTCACAGCCACTGCTCTTATTGGCATTTTCTGGATAACTATGCAATAAAACAGGTAAATTCCCATAAATTTTACTTCCATTTCCGACCATCCATTCATACACATTGACTCTTGAGCCGGTACTTCCACAATCCAACACAACAGTAAAATATGTGTTCGTCTTCTCGGACATAAAAATGTGATCTTTAAAAATTAAATATCCACCAAGTGTTCCTAAAATTATTAACACTATTAAAACAGAGACTATAACGAAGTTTCGAAATCTGGGGTTGTTAATAAACCCAGAATTCAAAAATTTTGATTTCGAAGGTGACTTGGGCTCCATTCTAAAATCTAAATAATGTAAATCAAATCCAGGATCACTGATCCGCTTCTTTAGTACTACTTGATTACTTATAATCAATGATCCACAGCATAAATTGCTCCGAGTTGAACAGAGTACGAATCATCTTTTAGATTTCCAATAAATTCATCGATAAATATCAAGAATAAGAAAAGCAGGAAAGGTGTTCGATGAATTGCCAATATACCTCCTCTCGGTTGCAGATCAACGTCAGCTCCGGCAGTTACGGCGGCCGGTGAAGAGGCTGACCCCTGAAGGTTGTGCGATAATGAATTCCGGAGTAGGTAGTTACTGATAATACGATTACAGTTGCAGAGAAGAGGCATGATATCTGCTAGTGAAACTCTCTCACTTAATTTTACACATTTTTTACTTATTTTCTTTTATTACTTTTTTTAGAAAAACATTTTCAATAATTATGACAAACTCTCTTGTGAAACGGGTCATAAGAGAGACGGATCAAAAACGGTTTAACCCACATTATTTTTTATAATTTAATATTATATTATACTACCTCCGTCCGCCACAATGGGTGATATTTGCTTTTGGCACGTGGATTAAGGAGTATTATTATTTAATGTGTAGTGGGTAGTTATATTAGTGGAGGTATGTGTCCCATTTTTTAGTTGTATTAGTGGGTGTGTGTGAGTCTCATATGTATAAAAAAAAAAATGTGACACTTGGGGGCGGATGCCTAAAATGAAAAAATGAGACATATTAATATTATTGTTAATCAACCCATTATCTTAATTAGTTCCTAAAATTTAGGGATTAATTATTAATGTTTTCTGCACTAATCATTTTCATTACGTTCTTTTCATCGGCCAGTCATTCCATTAAGATGTGAAGATTAATTATGAATCCATCACCATCGCTGTCAGCCACCCTCCGCCGTTTTGAGTCTCGTCGTTAATCGTCATTTGACCCTATTCATCGCGCCGAAGTCGTGCGGATCTGTCTCAGGAAATACCACACACATCCGGATCTATCGCACCCTGTCGCCAAGTCATGAGCCATCGAAGTTCGACCGATCGCTCTTGCACTGGGACAATTCGTTCCTTACCGGAGTTCCACCGAAGTTCGACCGATCGTGCACAAGCTGCCGCCCACCGCCGATCAGAAGCTTCACCGCGATAAGTTAATGCTTTCATTCTTATATTATATCGAGAATTGATGTAAGGTTGTTATTTGCTTGTTATTGTATGTGATGAGTTGAATGCTGTAGTATGTTAGTTTTATGTTATAATATGTCATTTGATCGCTGTAGTATGTCATAGTTTGTTAGAGAGACATGAGTGTGATTTTACCATGTGAATGCTATAATATGTTATTTTTGTGTTAAAGTACTATATGATTTGTTCGCTGTAATATGTTACAGTTTATTAGACAGAAATAAATATGATTTTACCATGTGAATGCTATAATATATATTATTTTTATGTTATAGTATGTCATTTAACATGAAAACAATATACTATGAGACATATGTAATACACTATCTCACATGTAATACACTTTAAGATTAGAACATACTATAACACGAAAACGACGTACAATGAGACATATGAAATACACTTTTAGATAAGATATTACAACACAAACATAAAATATTATAACACGGGAAGGACGTACTACGATATTAATGAAATATTGTTTCAGGTAACATACAATAACACAAAAGTTATAGGCTAAATATAGTGTGCACCCACGTACAAATATAAGCAAAAACATATACAATTATGAGTAAAAATGTATACAATTTAATTGTTAATTTTTTCAATAAAAAATTGAGTGTAAAAAATGTACAATTATTAAAATACATGTATACACTATTGAATAAAAAGTTATACACATATGAATGCTTGTTTTTTAATGAAAAACTTAGTGTGAAAAAAGTATACAATTATTACAAAACACGTATACAAAAGAGAATAACATGTATACAAAATAGAATAAAAAGTTATACAAATATGGGTGCAAGGGTGCACCCGGGTGCACCTAATATACACTCAAAGTTATATATTTGACATACTATAAATAACATAATACTTTTAGCTGACATACTATAGCACTTACATTGCACACAATAACACGGAAACAACATACTATAACACTATCGAAATATTCTTCCAGGTAAGACAAAATAACACAAAACTTACATACTATAACCCATCCACGACATACTATAACAATGTAATGTACATGAGCGTTTATGAGGATGTTTTATGATTTGCAACGACAATTCATTGAAGTGAAAAATCGTCATACTGTGTGACTTATTTTAGAAAATTCCTAAATTTATGGGATCTATCATAATAGATTTATGTTAGTCAACCCATTATTTTAGAAAATCCTAAATTCATGGGATCAATTCAAATCGTTTATTTCTTAGTCAAATATTAGCACGTACAAATGCTATAATATGTTGAATATGGGGTTTAAGTATTATTTTAATTGTATGACGATTTTTTCGTCTCACACCCGTCTTTTCTATGACCCGTCTCACAAGATATTGACTCAAAAAAATACTCATAACCACCTTTCGACTGTGCTTTTGATAAATTATTTTATGAATGTATCCTTTAGCCCATAGATGGTGAGAATCCAAAATTCTCAGCCATTTAATTGTAGGTGTATTTATAAGTCATGCTTTCATATTTAGTTGTAGGTGTATTTATAAGTGTATTTACTCCTAGACTTTTAGAAATATAGACGAATACAACAGAATAGCTCTTATATTTAATATTTAGAAAATAATATAGTACTTTAAATTTTCTAAAAAAAACTTTCCCATGGAAAGTCATTAGGTTGTCGGTATATTTTTATAATTAGAATAAATTTACTTTTATTAGTATATATATATTACTACTAGACTTTTTAATTGCACAAAATGCTGTGTAAGATTTTCTATATTTTCTCACTTATTATATTTAAAATATAACAAAAGTTTATGCGCACCAGCCACCTGTTGTATTGATATAGAATCTGCACAATTAAACCCGACCCACAAAAACATTTCTAAGAATATTTTACTTTGTATTTAAATTAATACTATATATTAGGATAACATTAATGCTTAGGCAAAAGCTCCTGTGCACCCGGGCGCACGGAACACTTTCCGTGCGCCTTTAGAAATTTGTGCTAAATTGTATACCTTTTAGTATACAGATGTGTACCCTTTATTTTCTAAAGAAAAATCTGGGCGCACGAACAACACTCCGTGCGCCTTTAGAATTTTGTGTTAAATTGTATACCCTTTAGTATAAAAATGTGTACCCTTTATTTTCTAAAGAAAAAAAAATATTAATGAAAAGTGTATACCCTTTAGAACAAAATTGTGTACCTTTTAGTAATTAAAGTGTATACCCTTTAGACCAAATTAATGTGCCCTTACCCATAATACAAAATTTCTAAAGGCGCACGGAATGTGTTTCGTGCTCCCGGGTGCACGCAAGCCTCACTCTAATGCTTATACGTACAACATTCAGACAACTTAGACAATTCAATAAGTTCTCTATACACTTTACACTATACATTCAATATTACAACAAATATTTTCCATAAAAGATGTTTGACTTTCTCTCTCTAAAATTCTCTCTTCCCACTCTCTAGAAATGGATTCTCCAAATCTGATCCATGTTGATCCCAACAACTCTTCTTCCCACCCTTCTCCTCTGCCCAGCAAGAGTTTCAGGGATGCTGTCGGTAATTCCTCTCCGGCTCGTGACCAGCAATCGGTGCGCCCATCTGTACCGCTGTCAAACCCTAGAGTGGCGCCGCCTTCATCTCGGGGTAGCCCTTCCATCTCGGAGGACAACGATGCCCTAATATCTTTACAGCAATCGATTTGCGAAAAGGAGGATCCCTCTGAGATCTTTCCTTCAATTCGTTCAGGAAATGAAATTTCCATCCCTATTGATGCTGATTACCACCAATGCCGCGCCAAGGTCTGCTCGTCATTTCTGATTGTCAGAACCCTTTTCGAACAGGGACAACGTCCCCTTTCCCCGAATGAGTTGAATACAAAACTTCAACAAATTTGGAATCTCACGGCTACCCTGCTTATCCCTCTTGGAAGAGGGTACTTTAATCTTCTTATTGCTGATGAAGCACGCCGAAGGGAGATTCTCCAAGAGCGTTTAATCGATTTGCAACCAAGTAAGCTTAGGATCCAGAAATGGACTCCAGTTTTTAATCTCTATAAGGTGAAGTCCTCGGTTGTTCCCATTTGGATAAGAATCTATGAACTTCCGTACGAATTGTGGACGAAAAAAATTCTGAGGTCTATTGCTTTTGCTATTGGTTCGCCAATTCGAATTGATGAGAGGGCTATCAGTGGATCGCTGGGGCATTTTGCCCGTATTTTGGTGGATTTGGATGTCCAGGATACTCTTCCTGACCATGTTAACATTGATATCTCATCTACATCACTCCATATATCTATTGGTTACGAAAATGTTCATGATTTTTGTGATTATTATTGTAATTTGGGGCATACTGTAACGGATTGCAATAAAAAACAGAAGAAAAAACGCCCTGCTGTATCTAAAGGCTTTAAGAGCAAAAACAAGGACTGGAGAGCCAGGCCTGTTGCCGAATCAGAATTCGATAAGCCTGCTTCAACTCCTTCTCTTGAAACTGCTGATCAAAATCTCAGTTGTGTGAAGGAAAAAGGTAAGGGGGTGGCCCTCGATGGTGGGACCCAATCGGTCTCGCTTGCTACAGAGGCTGCTCATACAGCGGTTTCTTCTTCTGTTCCCAACAGTTTTGAACTTCTTACTGATATGCATAAGGATACTGGTTTGGTTCATGATATTGTCTCTTCCCATAATCCTCCTGTGTCACTATCGAACATGTTTAATGTTTTGGGCGATGATATGATGATTTCTGATCCTGTTGCTTCTAAAAATTTTGTTGAGATGGCTGTTCAGGTGGAGCAGCAGTCCGCTCTGGACAATGTCCAGGATGCAGCTGCCACCGAGGACGCATTTATTAATGAGGATGCTTTTTTGAGGGTTGAAGACTCCAACTTGTTGGCTGATTTGGCAGCCTCTCCTTCTGTTATTGATGAGGCTGTGCGCAATTTGGCACAAAATCAAAACGCCTCACCCAATTTAAGAAGACAATCTGCTGCTCAATCTCTTCTTGCTGAGGTTGAGACTCATGTGGAAGCCTCCCAGCCAAGGGAGGCAATTCCACAGGATATGATTGCAAATCAACCTACAGATGTCCATGCTAACTATGAATTTGTTGAACCTACAACGGACTACAATAACCTTGTTACTTTTGAGGAGTTTCCAACTCTGGAAAGTAGCAAGATTAAACAGAATAGGGGGCGTAACAAACAAATCAAGACCATGAAGCCAAATACGCGTCTTCAAGAGAGACTCAATTCAGGGATAAAACCGATTGATCAGATGCAACTTATTGCGGCCATGGAGTTAAAAAGAAGACAAAATGAAATTGGTTAATTTTATTTATAGGGCCACCTGTTTGGTTCTTTTAAAGCCACCTGTTTGGCTACGCTATTGATTTCTTCATTGCATAAACATCTTTAAGTTCTACCCTTTATACTCTTTTCTTTTCAATAATAGCCTAAATTAATCAATATTACAACAAATATGCAATAATTTACACAGTATTCTTAAATGTGTGTATTTTTAAATATAAATGGTTAAGATAGAACTATGAAAAGTATATTGCAATTAAAAAAAGCTGTTAAGTTCTACAATATTGTTAAAATAAAATAACCCTCAAAAGTTAGATGGAACAGTATCTGATGTGAAGTACTCCTCTCTAACGTCCTTCGCCGAGCAAAATCTCACCTTACAGAGTCGAAAAACACAAAAAAGATAAAAAAAACAAAGACTTCAAGTAACTATTCTGATAATGATGAGGTACATAGGGTCATACACCAGGCCAATGTGCATAATGACAGTAAAATCTTTGATCAAATTTCATGTTCGAAAGCCAAAAGTTTCACGTGTGTCGAGATAACTCAATAGGGTGGAGGGAATCATAGGGTGAGGAGAAGCAATAAGATAACTCATTAGATGCACTACTAAGGAGACGAATGACTAACAAAAGGGGCATCTTCAGAGAAATAAGTATGATCAGAAGTACTCACCAGAGAGGCATAGGATTTGAGCAAGGGCTTAATCAGCTGCCAAAATGGCTTGAACATGAATGGAGCATCCACGAACAGGACTTCACCCAATCTCCGCGGGTAGTAGTAGTAGAATGCATCAAACTGTACCAGATATAAACAGAACATGAAGTAGCTAACTTAGTTCAATTATCCGTTGATGGAGTAAGTAAATGATGGCATTCACCATTAAGGATATGTCCATTTATAATGTGGATGATCCATAAACCAGATAATTGACCAAGAGATTTCAGAAATACTATGTGACACATTTAATGGGGGACATACCACAAATTTGATGAACTTAAGGTCGGCATTGCGTGTCTGAAATCCACAAAGATCAAGTATAACCAGTACATCCTTCTTTCCAGCTGGAAGTTTCCTTATTGCCTTCTCAACCAAGAATATAAACAACTTCTCGTCTTCATGTTGTTCATGTTCCTGTTTTGATGAATACCACCACCAATAGAGTAAACATTTCGAGCGAGAGACTATCTAAAGCTAGAATAATCTCCTAACAAAAATGGCCAGAACAATAAAAGAAACGTGATATTTACTACAATTCAATGTTATTTTCTGTTGATAGGAACTATATTTTCTGCAACCATCCAATTTGGAGTATTCCAGAAGTCTCAATAACTTAAATGTTTCAAAATTCATTAATGGTTGTAATAACACAAACTTAGAAGGTCCTCCAGCAGTCTAGTTTAAAACTAAGTGAAGAGGGTTCATTCCTGGCTTGCAATAGAGAAAATACAATACGGTTTGGGATGAGGAGACGTACTCCGGGAAAATGCTTGGATGCATCGACTATTAGCACGGGCCTGCCATGTATATCAAGATGATTATGCAGGACACCCTTTCCAGTTTTTGCTACACGTATGACTGATTCTTCTGTCAATTCTGATACACGAAAATCCTCACGCCATTTCTGTTATAGTGAACATAAACTCAAAAGTGACACAAGTTAATAAAAACAATGTTTATGCACAAATTAGAAAATAGTTATGTTTCTAGAGAAACATTTAATCACGAGACACCAAAGGCTTAAAACTGAAACTTGTTTACAACTAGAATCTACATATTTCCTTGTCTTGTTTCTAGGTAAGGACAATTTCAGCCTAAGGCTCTACCTTTAAAGAAGAAATGCAAAGAATAGGGAGACGAACTACACTTACAATGGCTTTACTCAATTTGTAGACGCAATCTTCGACAGAAAACTTTCGATCCTTGAGAAACCAAAGAATCATCTCATCGTCATCTCTTCCATATTTGCCTACTGGTAGACTACCGTATTCCTTTTTAAGCTTTTCTTTAACTTCAGCCACCAGCTACAACAGGAAAAAGCTAATGATTTCATTGAATCTTATGCAGCCATCAACCTAACTATCAACAAAGCAACTAAAGTGAGCACAACTAGAAATTAATCAAACGCTATCCACATTGTAATTTCTTGGGATTAAAATTCGTTAAATTAGGTAGAAATTATCCAATTAGTCCACCTCAATGAATTACAGATTACTCCATCACATCAAGTGGCGTAAAAATGGCGACTCCTCTGTTTCAATTGAAAAAACTGTATTTAGAATTGAAGCTCACCTTCTCTAAACCCATCACTTCACATAAACACAATTCAATAAACATTCAAACATCAATTTCAATCGGAATCATCAACCGAACAAGTGCGTTAAAATATAACCCAAAGGAATCCCACCGACTGAAACATGAGATTAACTCAAAAATTGTAGTAGTACATAATTTACACACGAATTCACAGGAGGACTTGCAGTACATAATTTAAACACGAATTCTCAAGATGAAGAAAAAGTGAGTACTCTATGAGCATTTTCTGAAGAAACCGAACAACTGCGAATTCTACTGTTCAAAATCTTCGTTGGTTTCTGATAACGAATAGAAGCAGTTTGATTGAAACGGTGGGTGAAAGCAGGCTGGAGTCTCAACATTTCATCAAACGGTTTGTGATCTTTTTTTGGGTTTTGACTCTCTTTCTATTAAAACGCAAAGTTGTTACTCTCTTTCTTTCTCACGTTTTCAAAAATTTATTTCTCAATTTTGGATTTCATTTTAAAAGTGTTTGATTTTACCATTTTTTCTTTCTAAAATAATAAAACTTGCCTAATTTTAACTTTTTTCGAATTTAATATATATTATAAAATAATACACAATGTTAATAAAAAACAATATCCGTCTCACAAGAGAGTTTCTCTTAATATAATTATTTGCTTTGAAGGTTTATAACATTTTTTTATTATTATCTTATTTGACTCAAGAAAATAAATTTTATAATAAGTCTTAAAATAAGAGAAGAAAAAAAAAAAAGAAAAACTAAGGTCCTTAATTAAGAAAAGTAATAAAATTTAAATTTTAAATTAAAATTTTCATAAAATCAAATAAGAAACTTAAGCTAAAAATTAGGTTTTTATATAACTTAAATTAAAAATTAGGTTTTTATACGAAAATTTTCCTTTTCTTCAGTATTAAATTGGGGGTACTTTGGTCATCCTCCACCCAAAAGTTTTCACAGCAGTTGTAAGAACATTTATAAAAAAATGGCCCATCATTAGGGCCATCGCCCCAACCATGAGATTGGTGAAGAAGATAAATCGCAGGATATGATTCAATTGACTTATAGAGAGGGCTTACTGCTGCAAGGGGCCAAATTCTTGCCTCGAACCCCCACCCTATAGCAACCAAGCTCAGTTGGAAAGACTTTTCACCCTCCCCTCAGAACATTTATCAACACTAGGAGATGGAAATATGCAAGTTCAATCAACATCAAAGAAGTAGACTTAAAATTATTTTGAAATTATTTCTTCTCTCCCAACAATAATTAGCAATTTTATTTTTCAAAAAAATTAAAATTAACAGTTAATCTAAAAATAAATGCTCTATTAAATATTTGGCAAAATACCATCAAACTACAAAGCGCATACTTAGAAGTTGCAAAAACTAAGGTCAATGATCAACTTTCATACAACTCAAGAACTACATATTAGATGATCTCCAAAAAGAGGCTAGCTTTTGGGTGAAGTCCAGAATCTTCAGGAGTCATTCCCATTTGATCAACGCCATATACTTTCCTAGGGAAGTTTGATATTAGCCTATAGTTCCCATCTCCTACAAGGCCTAATGAATCTATGTACCGATAAATCGCCTGAATCTTGTCCGTCGACAAGAAGCTGTGCTCCCTTCTCGCCCCGTTTGGGAAACGGATCAGAATCTGGTAATCAATAAACGAGTTGTTAGTCATGGAGACGATTAATTTGTTCTTGATAATACAAGGCTGAAAGGAGCTTATGTATGGTACCTGAGTTGCTTCACCCTTTTGTCCTGCTTTTGTATCTGTTTTTTGAGAACTGTTGGATGGATTAAGCTGTTTTGGAACTCTATCCTCCTTCTTTTGAAGCCTTTCTCTGTCCTAAAACCACACAGATTGTGTAATGTCACAGTCTGTTATGTTACTTATGTACATGCTTCATAGTTTTGTGTTGAATCATTGTACCTGATCTATCTTCAGAGCTGCTAAATAAGCAGCATCTTGTTCTTCCCTCAAGCGATGATCTGCTCGTCTTTTTTCTTCAAGTGTTGCCCTTTCACTCCTAAATGCAAGTCCTTGTTCTTCCAGTGTTCGTTGCAGAAGTTCGAGTAACTCTGCTGGTGAGAGAGGACCTTCCATCTACAATCATACAGCAGAAATAAGCCTAGATAGTACTTCAAAACAAACAGGAGAAAATTAACAAGCAAGAATTAGGTCAGATTGATTTATGATAACCTGCTGTAGAACAGCAAGATTATCACCAGGAGCTGGAGCAACAACAGCACAGAATGGAAAACTGGACACTCTTAAAGCTGTAGCCATATGTAGACCTTCTCCTCTATTAGCAAGTGCACCCCAACAAACAAAATTTGTATCAAGAAACTGTACTACCACCTCTGAACAAAGAGTGTCTCTGCAGAAAGATGGGGTGAACGGATGCTCCGGCGAGTGGATGTACATGAACAAGAACTTGTGCTCATCCTGAGCCATCTTTAGTGCATCCATGAATCGGCACACGTAAAAGAAGGGATGTGTGGTACCAAACTGCTGCTCAAAATTAGCTAAAAAGGCCCACTCTTCTTGAACCATTGGAGGAAAACTCGAAGGATCTTGAAATGGAAAGTTTAAGGGTTGTTGAGAATTGAAGCTCTGAGGATGATGATAGTTTCTCCTTCCTCCCATTCCCATTAGGTCCATTCCTTGATTCATGGCTCTTGAAAAACCTCCGAGGAGGTTTCTTGGAAGCCTCACTATTCGGTTAACAATCGCCTCGCCGAATGCTCGCCCACTTCCTCTCATTGTTGAAGACATTGTTCTCAAGCATGTAGAAGCAACACTGATGATCTTGAAAGTAATTCTTAGATATGTGTTTTTCTAACAGGAGGAATCCTATGATTATGGTATGAGCCAAATGTGGAAGAGGTTTTTCATTTGTCAAACTTATTATCCCAATGTCATAATCAACTTTAGAACTGTCTTTTCCTTTATCAAAGTAAGGAACAGAACACTGTGCAGGAATCCAGATATATGCTTTTTTCTCTACTCTTCTTACCATTTCGAAGGAGATGCCTTCCTTGTAGTCGACATTGTTGCGCCATATGTCATCCTGATTTTGTGATCAGATGAATCAAATTAGTAGCAAGAATAGACGAGAGCATATACAACGTCGGATATGAGTTCCACGTCGAATTTATCAAGGAAGGTGAACTAGTTTACAGTCGTAGTCTCCGATGGACACTTGACACTGTGTATAGTACCAAGTTACCCGATTTTCTTTTTAGGGTTTAGTTTCCTAGCATCAAATTATGACTACATGATTTTTCAATACCACCAAACTGTAATCTTGAATGTGGACCTATTTCCATGAATAGAAAACATATATCCCTTCACTATCTTAGATTCAAAGCTACGTAAAGTCTCACTTTTGGACCTGCAATCAATACATACTAGTGGAATTACCTAAACATGATCCAAGATTTAACAATGTGTGTAGTAGAACAACAATCATGAAACTAGACATTGCCACTCTTCAAAGGTAAGACCACTAATGTGTTAGTGTTCTCTCTCATGATTAGTAACATGGACTAGCAAAATAACACTAGCCACTAACCAAGTTCAATTAAATACTCATCTTGACAGATGCAATATCAACTTCCCTCATCTTGATCTTGCTACAATTCCAATCACTATGCTTGTTTTAATCTTGCACATCTTCCTATCCTTCTATTCGATGGGGGTGTTTTCGTCTCACTGCGCGATGAAAACCTCGTCTAAAACCTTTGGAAAATGCATGCCACTCCCAACTCAACAAGCCTCCATAGCTTGGTCATACCACCCCCACAATGCAACTCTTGATCTAGCCTTCTTTGGAAGCTTCATCTCCCCCTCGGGGTGGGTCGGGTGGGGCATCAACCCGACCTCCCCTGAGATGACCGGAACGCGAGCATTGATCGCCTTTCCGGATCCAAACTCGGGTCAATTAGTCCTACTACCCTACATTTTAGACCCGACTGTGAAGCTCCAAAAGAACCCCCTCCTCTCCCGCCCCCTGGATATCCACGTCCTCACCTCCTCCGCCACCCTCTACGGCGGCCGTATGGCCACCATACACGACGGCGCCACCATCCAAATATACGCCACCATTAAACTGATACCAAACAAAACCAAAATCCATTTCATCTGGAACCGTGGATTGTACGTCCAAGGTTACTCCCCAACAATCCATCCAACGGCGATGAACGATCTCTCCTCGATAACCACCATAGATGTGTTATCAGGTGTAACAGCGAAGTCAAACAACAACATTCGACCACTCAAAATCGCCCATGGCGTTCTGAATGCGGTCTCGTGGGGGTTCTTACTCCCAATCGGGGCACTAACCGCCCGTTACCTCCGCCATATCCAATCCGTCGGCCCTGCCTGGTTCTACGCCCACGCAGGGGTACAGATCTCAGCGGTTTTCTTAGGAACGGTAGGGTTCTCGATTGGGATCAAATTGGGGGAGCTTTCACCGGGTCGGGTATACGGGCTCCATCGGAAATTAGGGTTTGCGGCGTTCTGTTTGGGGTGGTTGCAGACGCTGGCACTGCTGTTTAGGCCAAAAACGACTCACAAATTCAGGAAGTACTGGAAATCGTATCACCGCTTCGTAGGATACGCGTGTGTTGTTCTAGGGATTGTGAATTGTTTCCAAGGGTTTGAGGTAATGGGAGAAGGCGATTCTTACGCGAAATTGGCCTACTGTTTGGGGCTGTCTTCATTGATAGGGATTTGCATCGCTTTGGAAGTGAATTCGTGGGTGATGTTCTGCAGAAAAGCGAAGGAAGAGGAGATGAAGAGAGAGGGACTGTTTGGAGCCATTCCCGATGAGAGAGAAAGCGGATCATCAACCCGCGGATGAAAATTTCCTCCATTGATGTGAAAGTGGAGTCATTCCTGCAAGTTTTAATTTTTGAGCCTAATTCAGAAACTACAAATCATATGAAAATTTTAAGGTTGGAGTATTAATTATGAGAAATAGCAACAGTGATCATCATTCTTTGATTTCTGTACAGTAGTGGAATTGTTCATATGATTGTCGTAATTGAAAGAATTTTAATCCTTAAAAAAGAAAAGTTCAATTATTGGGACATGAAATCTTGAAAAAAAGATTAATTCCTTAAATAACTACTACTTAAAGATCGTACTTGGTTTAGTAAGTTGGGAGATTTTGAATCCATAATTGTATATCTATATACGCATGGGTTTAATGAGGCCCAAATTATTAAACAAGCCCAATAAGAACCTTAAAATTTGTCAGCACACAAGACCATTTGGCCCATATTATTTAAAGTCAAACTCAAGAGTACAAATGCTTAAAATTATTGATCATTGTTCTTTGAGCATTAAAGTATGCGTTGAGATATCCCAATCACATCCCTAATGCTCTCTTGACTTTTCCTACGAGTTTAAAGAATTTTTAATTATTCCACATTGATATATTTTTGTTTTTATAAAACCAAACAAACAATTTTTGATCGATTAACTAACTCGAGAACAATATTATTGAATCTTTAAACTACATTATCTCGATCTAATCATAATAAGGGTAGGAGAAGACATCCAATATTATAGCAATATGATAGAGTCAAAATATCAACAATTTAGGTTCACGAGAACGTGTCAAGTACGTAGTTATGTTCATGATGTTTAAAATTACACCATTAAATTTATGACTTCCACATAAAAATATTATTTTATAATCGAAAAAAAAATTGCTTAATTATTTGGTTTGCATGGGAAATTAGGAAAAGAAAAGAGTAAAGAGAGTGGAAGACTTTCAAAGAGTAAATGTGCAGATGACTTGAAGTAGATGATTCTATTCAACATTATATTGAATTTGATATTGCATATAAAAGTGAAAAACCCTTTATGAAACACTCCCTCCGTTCGGTTTCAAGGGTATCATTTGCTTTTGGACACAGAGATTAAGGAGTATTATTATTTAATGTGTAGTGGGTAGGTAATGTATAAGTTTTACCTTTTTATCCCTCCACCTTATTAATATGGGGAGGGGTAAATGGGTAATTTATAAATACATTTAGGGTTAGTAGGAGTATTATTAGTAGGTCCTCATTGTATATAAATAAAAATGAGACTTTTTGGTATGAACGTCGTAAATAGCAAAATGGAACCCTTGAAAGTGGACGGAGGAAGTATGTCCCAATTACACCATTTTCTTACTTCTTTTTCCTCTTACCGGGTTATGGGGTGGGGCTTCGACGGGTCTCCGGGGCAAGGGATGGGGTGGTGGTGGTTAGGGTCGGTTCGGGTCGGGTGGTGGTAGGGGTAGTCTTTATCTCTCAAGATTTTCTTTTTCTTTTTTTAATCCTAAAAGATACTCCCTTTTCCAATGATATTTTTCACATTTGCTATTCCACCTTATTTAAGAAAAATTGTACTTTTTGACCAACTTTATTGATTTTGGAGGGTATTGTAATATTTTTAGGTAATAAAAAAATATAAAGTAATGACATGTGTGAGAAAAAGGAGTAACAAATTTGAAATTAAAGTAACTTTTAAGATTGTTAGATAAAGTGATGTTTCCTTTTTTGGGTGTGAAAGATTTTATGGAACAAACAAATGAGGAAAGTGTGAAAGATTTTATGGGACGAAGGAATTATAAATTTATATCTAAGACTAGAGAAAATATAGCTTCCCTGAATTAACCTATATACTCTCTCCTCTTATCAGAACCGTTTATATTTTCTTTGTAATTTCAAAACTTTTGAATTTGTAATGATAGATTGTATCTTAGATTATTGATTAATAATTGTTATGTATATTTAGCTTGTAAATTGTATTTTAGATCATTGATCAACAATTGTGATGTATATCTAGTTTGAATACGTCCAAAAACGTATGATCACTTTAGTATATTACCAATAATTTGTTAATTTGTTCATACTTAATATTAAGTTCTTAAATATATAATAAGAATAAGAATATAGAATACAAAAGTTAAAATTGAAGGTGTGTTCAAAATGAAAATTTGATCTATGGGTAGAGTGAGTGTGTGGGGTTGAGAAAGAAGGACATGTCATTAATCACAAACATAACATCACATGATTTATAAATAGACATTACTTCTTCTTTCTTTTCATTTTTTTTTCCCAAACAACTAAATAGACTAATACTCCATTAGTTAAAGCATCACAATCTAGAGTTTCTTAAAGTAGACAATGAGTTGAATTGGATTGCAATTCCACTTGATAGAATTCTACCCTAAAAATGATCAATATTTATTAGTGGATATATAAATGGCTACTCTTAATATTCAACTCTCTCTCTCTCTCTCTCCATGCTCTACCTCCTTTTATTTATTTATTATTTTATTATTATTTTTTTGGGCAAGAATCACTCCTAGTACCTTGTCTATTGGAAATTGATTATTAGTATTACTTAGGAAAAAAATAGTAGCAATAAAATTTTATGTACGTATCCATTATTTGATCTACTTAAATTTGTTATACATATATAGGCTACATTTTAGTTTAACAAGTTTTATTTGATTTATTAGCCCCAGTAAACGTCTCATCTAGCATGATGATCAGTTTATTATACAGAGAAGTAGTGATAGGGTGGAATCGGTTCTATATATTGCACTCTCCCCTCCCGAAAAGAGTTACTCTTTAGAATATTAAAGATTACTTTATAAAATACTAAAGACTACTATACTCGATAGATTTTATAGGAATAGTAATATTATTCTATGTATTAAAGAGTAATTCTTCATTATTTTAAAAAGCTAACTCTTCATTGTACTAAAAAATAATCTGTATCTTACCGTAAAAACGAATATTTCATTCTAAAAATTGGGTAGTCATGTGATGGAGGCATATTATGATAGAGCAAGCATATAATAACCTTAGATTAATCTCAATTGTTTGAAAATAATAAAAGAACATAAACTAGCTAGAATCCTTATGTCGATCTTTAATTAAAATATGATAATGTCTTGCTTTTCCTAGTGTACATCATATATACAATATACTATAGCCAATATAGCTACCTAGCTTCGAATTTAAGTATAAATATGTGCCTTTAATTTATTTACTGCAACAAATTAAATATACCAAAAACCTATCCTGTTATAACAGTATTCTATAAATTTTTTATCAATATAAAAAACGCACTAAGTTGTATGGAATTGGAGCACGAATCTAGACATGCAAATTTTTAATTTGAACAGGCGGTTTTACAACCAACTAAAATGAAATCAAAACTATATATATATATATATATACTAGTTCGATTCCAATTCAATTTCTCATTTTATGAATTCGAAACTGGCATTTTTTTTTCCGTGAATAATTATATTTTTCACTATTACTTATAAATTAAATCACTTCTCCAACAACACATTAGTTTACGACATGAATGCGGAAATTTAAAAATAAGACTCGGTTTTCTATATATGTAATTCTATATTTTCTCATCATCTGTTCATTATTGCGAAATGGTTCTAATAAAATAATTTTAAGTAAAATTTTTAATTAAATACAAGTAAAATATAAGTAAAAAAATTTTTTGATTGGATCCACAATTATATAATAATATAATAAATTCCTCAGAGTAGTCCAAATCAAGGCAATAATTTGAAAATCAAGAACCCCCATGCACGCTGATTCCAAACAATCAATTTATGTACTCCCTCTATCCCCTTTATACCCTTTATACGTATCCATTTTTCCATTTTGGCCCGTCCCATTACAAAGTATCCATTTCTCTTTTTAGATTGATATGACTCACAATCACTACACATGGTCCCACACTCAACACTAATACAACTACCCACTATACATTAAAATATTATTTCTCTCACCTTACTATACATTAAATTATTATACTCCTTAATCCACGTGTAAAAAGTAAACGAATACCTTTTAAAATATAAAGCATTTTTATTTTTATTTTTCCATACATTATTCTTTAATATATTCTACCTCAAAATTGAAGCATAAGCTGGCAGCCTTTCCTTCTTTTATCAAAAGGGATGTTGCAAAAGTAAGAATTCCTCTACAATATACATCTCACATGCCCTCCACGCCACATCATGTCAATAACAATATTTTTGACACAATTTTAAATATGTACTAAAATTTAATTAAATAAAAAACCAAAAGGGTAAAATATTGTCGGAACTATAATGGAACGTAAAGTATTATATGAACTACACCCTAAAGATAAATACTAAAAACGAGCAATACTTGCGCTTGAGACTTTTTTACGATGAAATTGTTTTATTTTTATTTTTACTTAAATAACAATTTTTATTAATGATATTATTATTATTTATTAAAAATATTATTATTTTTTATTTTTATCATAAATTTTTTATAAAATAATTTATTGTAACATTTTCACTTTTCATTAACTAAATTATATCACATCTAATTATTCATATCAAGAAATCTCTAGTGTAAGATGTTCTGAGGCGATAACCAAATTCAAAAGTTACATGATAAAATATGAATCTTAAAAGTATAGACAACCAAATATTTAAAGTGTTTGCCATAATTAAAATATTTTTTTTTTTAAAAAAAATGCATAATTAAAATCTAAAAATTCAAAAAAATAATGCAAGTGATAGGTGGGAGTCTTGAATATTATGGAGAATCTGATGTTTGAGGCCACCCAAAACTTTACAGAAAGTTAATGTTTTCCACTCAGAAAATAAATTAAAGAAAATTAAATACTCTGCATATCTGTTGGGTGGTGAGTGTGACACTTTATGGCCCAATTATTCCATCAAATAGTTTCCTAAAATTCCTTTGCTCTGAATGTTCCTCTCTCTCTCTCTAAAAAGAAGAGATTGTGAGAATAATAATCTAGCTAGTAATGGAGTTGAAGTGAGAGAGAGAGAAAGATTGGGAAGCACCATTGCACCCCATAACCCTAGAAAAGAAACCCTATATTCAACAAGCCTTTCTGCTGTGAACTCAAAGCATAGTGCTAACCCACATGCATGCTAATCCCTTCAATAACCCTAAATGGGACACCTTTATTTTTTATATATTTAATGCCACATTTCATTGTCTATTATTATTCTTTTTTTTTTTTTAATTAGTATGGTTTGTCGCGATCCTATGTTATGATCTTGCAACGATATTGACCATGCCATTTTAGATATGTGTAAATTCTTACTACAAGAGAAAGTTTAAAACATAAAGGGTGTGATATATTTTTACTTTATTAGAAAGAATTCAAATAGTTAGGACATTCACTCTCGCCTTAAATCTTTCAGTTTTGTTTTGATTTTATCTCAAAATAATATTATTTTGCCAAGTTCGTCCCATAACTTTATGAAAGTATTGAATCAGTCTCATTTCATGAAATTAGAAAAGGTTGGACATTTTGAATTCAAATAATCATTTTGGTGAGATTTTAAAAGTTATGAGATTATTTTGTAGAAATTAAATTTCTTGGACTTTTTAAGAAAATAAATTTGTAAGGGGTGGTCATTTTAATTTAATCTCCTGTAGGGATGTAAGCGAACCAAACCGTTTGCGAACTATTCGGGTCTCGATTCGATAAAGTGTTAGTTCAAGCTCGTTCGTTAATCTTAACAAACCAAATCAAACTTAAATTTTGAGCTCGAATAGTCTATCAAACTAAACTCAAGCCTAATGGTGTTCGACTCAAAAGCTCGCGAATATATTCGTTAATGGCTCGCAAAAGTGTTCGTAAATTTTATAATTATTTTTTAGTATTATATATTATTATTAATTTATTTATATTCAATAATTAAATATTTTATATTAAACCACACAAATATGATAAAAACTTAAGTCATTATTTAAATATTTAAATATTTTTGTAACGTTTATAATTATATTTTGTTAATTTATTTATTTAATATTATGAATAATATTAGATGTTTATAAACCAAATGTTCTTTTAATATTTACGAACATAAATATTTAAATGTTCATGAAAAAATGTGCATAAACAAGTTACTTTATGTGTTCGTGAACACGTTCGTGAGTCTTAACAAACAGTTTGAATTCGAGCTCGAGTTCGATATTTTTTTTTCTTGACGAGTTCGTGCTCGGGCTCGAGTTCGATAATTCATTAACAAACGATACTCAAACCTAGTAGTGTTCGATTCGATTCGCTTCGATTACATCCCTAATCTCCTGTAAGAAGATGAGTAGTAATTATACATTTGATTAAGATTTTTATTTTTGAACAAAATGCAGGTGTTGCTAAGTTGAGTATTTAATTTTCTCTTTTATCTTCAGGAATTTAGAAATTAATGTCACGTCCGTGGGGCTCGTAGTTAGGTGATTATAATTTGGTCTTCTATTCAATATATATAGATTAATTAAGACGTGTGAGATCATTCACGGAAAATTTTCGTTAAATAGATAAAAATGATAATATTTTAATAAAAATAATAGGGGTGTACTGAAATATTTTATAAACAATTTATATATAAATAAAATAATAATAATATTTTTAATAAAAAAATAATAAATATGAGTAAAATGTAGAATCATAGTCTCATGTAAGTATTATCAGGTAAATATTACCTATAAAAATCTGATTTTTTAAGGAGCTATATATGTATGTAATTTATGTTTATTCATTAACTTAGCTTAACATTTTTTAATTAGATAAAAATTATCATTTCATGTATTAATTCTACCTCTATATTGTATGATATTGATGGGAACGAAAATCGTTAATGATGATCTCAGCCATGTTACCGTAATAATATGATTCGACATGATAATTAAACGCTCTATAGTACAATAATTAATATTTAACAATATTTAACCTTTCATAAAATTTGAGCTTAAATTTATTATTTGACAATTGTTTATAGAATTTTGTTGAATCTTAATTAAATATATAATTATAGCCTTAAATATTTTATATTCTAAGAATAAACATTAAATTTAAGAGAATAATAGAATATAAATTAATGGAGTCAGCTGGGATGACGATGAATTCATTTCAAGAAATACTTTATTTATTTTATAATAAAAAGTTGGGGCGATTTTTTTGTCAAATTAAATCATCAACCAATTTTGAAAAGATTTTTCAATTATTATTTTGTGGTTATTATAATGATAAATTAATACACTAATTATCGATGTTAGGCATTTTCACACGTATTAGAAAATTTATTAGCAAAAGCTTTTATATCCCCAAACACCCGCTTAAAAATGGAGCAAGTTAAGTCCATGCTCCGTACACACGAGATACTACCTCAAATTTATTAATGTCCACCATATTACCACGCAATAATCGATGATTTAGGGGTAATGTGGTAAGAAAAATTAATGGACCCTTAATTTAGAAATCTGCAAAATGTCACTTATATATATTTAACACTAAATACATCCATTATTGTAGGTTATCGGAAATGTAACATTTATTATTGTAGATAATTAATTACATCAATTATTGTAGATTAAATACATTAATATTTAACATTAAATACATCCATTATTTTAGATTATTTAACATGAAATACATCAATTATTGTCACACTCTACTTAATTTATAAGATTGCAAGAACTTTAATGGGATGAAAAGATTAAAAATATAAATATCCATAGATTAGCAATTATTAAAAAAATGTGTGCATATATAGTAGCTAGATACTTAATTAATCTTGAAAAAGTAGTGTAGCAATGAATACATTTATGGTAGATATCCTCCATCTAACTAATCCGAAAATGACATCACATGAAAATGATCATGCAAATCATCAAATCTAGATCATCATGCGATTTACCTCATCCATCAATTCCCAGGGCAGGGACGGTGGGGCCCCTAAGGGTGGGGTACACCATTTTTTAGATCACCATCATTTTGTTCTATAATATTTACCTAATTTCTTTTCAATTCTAGATTTTGTTTTTAACTATATTAATTTACTGATCCAATAGATAGTGTTCGAATTAAAGTAGAAAACAAAACACTTTAAAGCTTTTTTTTTTTAAATGCCAAAGGATTTTTCTAAAAAAAAGAATTGGATATTCAATGTACTCAAATACAATATATTCAATTGGATATATTTAATACACAAAGGATTCTTGTACATGCAGAATATAACTCTTTCAAGAAGGGTATCACTCAATATTTTTTAAAATAAGACTTCTCAAAATGAGACATATTTAATTATATCCGATTCTATGGAAAAATCTCTTAATTAGAAACCTAATTTTGCTCTACTATTCGAGTTGGCGTGAATTTAACTTGTTTGGGTTGTTAAATTTGTGGATATTGATTTTTTTTTTTTGCTCAAATCAATAAATAAGTAGGTTTATATGTGTGGAATAAATCAATAATGACAAAATTTTAACATTTTTTTAATGTGATTTGATGACCCATTAATTGGATTATACTTTATTTTTCCAAATAGAATGTACCACTTTAGTTTAATTATGGATCAACTAACTTTATAAGTTGCTTTTGGCAATTATCTCAAGAGACAAAAATGATTAAGACATGCCAAAGGTCAAAGTTAAAAGTGCATAATAAGCAATTTCATAAAGTTATTAATTTTTCTTGATCATGATGAATGCCATAACATGTCTTCATTAAACTCTTTTGATCTTAACTTATAAGGCCATCTCCAGCAGTTTGCACCATTTTGCAGCACATTCAGCACCAAAATGGTGTGAAAACAGTAATTCATCTCCAGCAGTTTGCACTACTTTTTCCACTAAATAATAAAAAATTCATTTAATCTATTTTCAATTTAATTAATATTATTATGCATTTAATTTTGATATATTTATCTTTACTTTAAACAAAATAAATTTATCTTAAATATTTAAAACCATTGCTGATCCCGACATGCGTGAACTCTTGAAAATGGAGCAACAAAATATTCTCCAGAAAAGAAGACAAATGCACCAACAAAATTCTAAAACTGCATTTGATTTGCTTGGACAATTTTTTCCAGATATTGGGGGGTTCTGGAGGTGGCCTTTCCGATTATTAAGAAAATGATCTACTTATTTAGTTTTATTTTATTGTATAACTTTAAGTTTTTTAATCTGTAATTTTATGTAATGTGTAATGTAATTTTAATTATGTATTGTGTAATGTAATTTTAATTATGTATTGTGTAATGTAATTTTAATTTTATGTTTAAATCTCATATTTAATCTAATTGTTTTTTAAAAAAAAATTATTTAAAAAAATATATACATAATACATAAAATAAAATAAAATTGCCCAAATAAAAATTCCATAAAGTAATTAAAATATAATACATAAATAAAATAATAAAATAATGGGCATTAGAATTAATTATCTTTTATCACTAATTAATAAAAAAGGAAAAAAAATAATAAAATAATAGAAATTGGAGCGGCATACCCACCGCAATTTGGTGGGATTTTATTGCTTGCAGCAAAATGCCGTCCAAGATGCAGTCACCGCTGGAGAGTGTTTTCCACTGCATAACATCTCACGCCAAATTGCGGTGCCGCTGGAGATGCTCTAACATCATAATTACCCTACTCATTACAAATTTTGCTCTAAGATTATTAGTATAGAAATTAAGTAGTTTTGGTAATTTATACACTTTTTCTATCAGTTTTCTAAATTTATGAGCTTTTCACTTTTTTTTTTTTAAAAAAATAGTCTCATGTGAATCAAATCTATCTTGCACTCTATTTTTGCAAAGTATTTTTCAATACATAAAAAATTACCTTTTAGAAAGATAAATAATTATACTTCTAAATAAAAAAAATCTCAAATCTGTTCAATAAGAAATAAGAATACAAAAATCACTATGATAGAATTTAAAGAGTAGTATTTTTCAATTAGAAAAATAATAGTTCTCTCTCTAAAAAGTGATCTTTTATGTTTGATAAATCAAGATGCAAGTATTTGAGTAACATTTTCATTCAGTCTTCGAAATAGTATTTTTTTTTTTATATGATAAAGAATAATCACCAAATTAAGTTTCATGTATAAACCGTGTTTGAAAAAAAATATTAAAACTAGTTTTGGTAAAACACTTAAATTTTCATCTTACCTGTTTATATTTAATTTCATTATAATTTAATTTAGATGCAATTACTAATTTGCCCCTGCAATTTAAAATTGGGCCCATCTGAATTTGCAGGGCCTGCTTTCAAACTTGCAATCAACCAAAAAATAGAAAATGGTCCACCAATCCAGCTGCACCAATATTTAGTACTGTCATAAAACAGGGTACAACTTCCCTTTACTCCTTTTTTATTTTCTGCCTCCTCTTTCTTTTTTTTTTAATATATATATATTTTTTTTTTCATTCCCTCCAAAAAGTATAAATAATAGCTCATCTTACACTGGTAACTTTATCAAGTGAATATAATTTTTTCTATTTCAAATTGTTGAAATAGATACTCCATCTGTCCGCTTCTAAGGTATCCATTTTACTATTTCTGACGTCCGCTTCAAAGGTATCTATTTATCATATTTAGTAAAAAATTACACAATATGGCACACCTCTTCCCTCTAATACAACTACCCACTCTACATTTAATAATATAACTTCTTAATCCATGTACAAAAATCAAATGAATACGATAGAACCGGACACGTGCCAAAAACAAATGGATACCTTATAACCGGACAGAGGAGTATATACTAACATAAGTACTCAAGTTAAGGCTAAAACTTATAGTTGACATCATCATAAATTTCCATTTAGCTTCTTGAAATTTCTGTAACTTTAAGAAAGTTAGACAAATTGCATACTATATCCCACTATTTTGTACTTGGAGAAAATTCCTATTTGGGTATAGTTATAGTATAAATATGTACTGCACATGGATTTTATTTCGATTCAAGATTAAAAGAAATGAGATTCATTATGAATTATGGCTAAAAGATTTTATATTTCAATCCAGAATTTTAAAAGTACAATTAAACTATTAATTCAAAGCTTAAAATCATACATAAACTATTAACTCAAGATTTAAAATCATAAAATCGTTAAAAAAATAACTTTATAAAATTGTCATATACTAATAGATATGTACTGCACATGGATTTTATTTCGATTCAAGATTAAAAGAAATGAGATTCATTATGAATTATGGCTAAAAGATTTTATATTTCAATCCAGAATTTTGAAAGTACAATTAAACTATTAATTCAAAGCTTAAAATCATACATAAACTATTAACTCAAGATTTAAAATCATAAAATCGTTAAAAAAATAACTTTATAAAATTGTCATATACTAATAGATATGTACTGCACATGGATTTTATTTCGATTCAAGATTAAAAGAAATGAGATTCATTATGAATTATGGCTAAAAGATTTTATATTTCAATCCAGAATTTTGAAAGTACAATTAAACTATTAATTCAAAGCTTAAAATCATACATAAACTATTAACTCAAGATTTAAAATCATAAAATCGTTAAAAAAATAACTTTATAAAATTGTCATATACTAGATATGTCATGTTAACAATAATAAATTATATAAAAAAAAACTTTTTAAAAGCCATGTTAAATGGGAAAACAACATTATTGTTGTTAAATTACTCTAATTTTAGGCTCTAATATCAATTTTAATATTCAAATTTGAAGCTCAAACAATATTGCTGGCTTTAAGTAATGTGAATCAAGAAAAGAGATAAATGGGTGTGAAAAAGACATGCTTCTAAGATATAGAATGCTTTGTATTTAAGCAAAGAGAATCCCAAATAGGAATGCAAGAATTGGTTGTTGCAATTGTTGCAACTCTCACTACCAAAATTTCACTGCAAGAAACTTGCAGTAACAGCCACATTTCAACAGGGCACCTATAAAATCACATTAAACTCAGATATAGAGAGAGAAGGTGGGAGGAGAGAGAAAGAACCAGTAGGTAAATTTGGATGAATATTTAGTGTCAGCCTATGAAACTCCCAAATCTTTAAAATAATCCCACCTTTGACCACACCCTGTTTTTGCTGCAAACCCCAACTTGTTAAGTGCCTATTTTAATAAACCCAACTCTGAAGGTTCTCTAATTCAAGAAACCAGAATCTCACTCACTCAGTGTGTGTCTGTGTGTGAGAGAGAGAGAGAGACAGAGAGAGAGAGTCTCCCATCTGTCAAATGGGGTCATTTTAAAAAGGTTAGATATTGGTGAGTGCAGAAGGAGGGGGGGTGTATTATTATTAACTTTACCTTCGTATGATTCTGCCACAGTTTAGTGGTGTTTTTGTATGGATTTGCAGATAATTGCAAGTGAGTTTCCATGGACAAAATTTTGGAATGAAACCTCAGGTGATTACATTACAGGACAACATAAATGCATACAAACACTACCACCTTGTTAGAACAACAACAAAAACACCACATGGATAAATATTCTGCTTCTATTATGGCTTCTTCCAAATCCAAAACCCCTATCATATTCACCCTTGTTACTTTCCTCTTGATCCTCTCTTCCTCAACCCTACCCGTATCTTCCAAACCCGTAAACTCCGGTGGCCGGAATCAAACTTTCCGGCCACATTCCAAGAATTTGAAGAGACTAAGGAACCACCTCAGAAGGATCAACAAGCCTTCTGTCAAGACAATTCAGGTTCTTGTTTAGTGATTCTTGACCACATTTACTGATTCTTGTTTCTTGATGTTCTTTCTGTTTAATTTTATCTTTTGGAATGAAAATTTTTAGAGCCCTGATGGAGATGTTATAGAGTGTGTTCAAACTCATCTTCAACCAGCTTTTGATCATCCTCTGCTCAAAGGACACAAGCCATTGGTTGGCACCACCCTTGATTAACCTTAAAACCCTCAAATAGATTTCTTCTGATTGTTTAAGGATTCAAATGTTGGCTATGGAATGGTTTTCAGGAGCCACCAGAGAGGCCAAAGGGACACAAATCCAATGATTCGAGCATGGAAACCCTGCAATCTTGGACAGAAACAGGGGAATCATGTCCAGATGGAACAATCCCAATAAGAAGAACAACAGAGGAAGATGTCCTAAGGGCCAGTTCAATCCGTAGATTCGGTCGGAAGATCAGAAGAGGGGTTCGAAGAGACACCATGAGCAGTGATCATGAGGTCTGAAACTCTGTTTCAATTCTATCAACTCTGTTTTTCATTCATCAGCCATTGAGATCACCACATTCTTGAATAGTAAACTCAATTCACAGTGCATTTATGATTTGTCATACAGCATGCTGTGGCGTTTGTCAATGGTGATCAGTACTACGGCGCGAAGGCGAGCATCAACGTGTGGTCGCCTCGCGTGACGGACCAATACGAATTCAGCCTGTCACAGCTGTGGGTAATATCTGGCTCATTTGGCAATGATCTAAATACCATTGAAGCTGGATGGCAGGTCTGTAGTGTAGTACACAAGTATTATGACTAATATCTACCCTTTGCCAATGCAATTACTCTCATGTACTATGCCTCAACTTATGAATCATGTATTGATTCTTACAACATTGGATGATGTGGTTGGTTTCAGGTGAGTCCGGAGTTGTATGGAGACAACTATCCTAGGTTCTTCACGTATTGGACGGTTAGCACTTCCACACATTCATTTATAAGTCATACTCATAGACTAGAGTGAGTACTAATGTCATTTTTGAACAGACGGATGCTTATCAAGCAACGGGATGCTACAACTTGTTGTGCTCCGGTTTCGTCCAAATCAACAACAAAATAGCTATCGGAGCAGCAATATCTCCGAGGTCATCCTACAATGGCGGACAATTCGATATAGGCGTCATGGTTTGGAAGGTACATTGCATGAATTTTCTATCTATGGTTGTCTAATCTACTTACTCTGTATTAGTTGACTTCAAGTTGTTCAATCTTAGCAGATCACTTAATCTGTATTAGTTGAACCAGTTTCTTTAGTCAACATTGACAAAACGATAAACAGACAGCAACATTTTAGTAGATTTACTAACCTAAATATCAATATTGTAATAACCTACACCTTGTTTTCTCATTGTCCTAATAATAAGAAATTAAGATGTTCAAGTTCAAGATTCTCTTCTCAGCATGTTCTATTGTCATTTAATATTCTTACCTAGTTTCACACAATCATCAAGCTTTCCTTTCTTATCACAGCCTATTAATCAACTAATTTCTCTCATAGGATCCAAAGCATGGAAATTGGTGGCTAGAATTCGGGTCGGGTTTACTAGTCGGATACTGGCCTTCTTTCTTGTTCAGTCACCTACGGGGGCATGCAAGTATGATCCAGTTCGGAGGAGAGGTCGTGAACAGCCGATCAACGGGATACCATACGTCGACACAGATGGGAAGTGGGCATTTTGCTGATGAAGGGTTCAGAAAAGCATCATATTTTAGGAATTTACAAGTGGTTGATTGGGATAACAGTTTGATCCCTCTTAATAATCTGCATCTATTAGCTGATCATCCCAATTGCTATGATATTAGAGCTGGAAAGAATAATGCTTGGGGTAATTATTTTTACTATGGAGGTCCTGGAAGGAACTCCAGATGTTCATAAATGGAAAAAAAAATATTATAGCCATGTAGAGATAACACCATTGATATTCAGTTAAAACTTATGATTTGATTTTTTTTATTTTTATATTTTCCTTTTTGGGGTTGATTTTTGGACCTTCTCTAGGTGAGCAGTCACTTTTTTTAGATTATTTTCAGACAAGAAAAATTTTTAAATTCCAAGTTCTAACAGGTTTGATGTTACATGTTCCCCCATTGAAGACTTCATGTAAATGTTTTGAGTTAAAGTGAAGTGATGATGCAGTAGAGTTTGTATTTCTATTTCCATCTTTTTACTAGTATTATCTTTTTGGGCTAATTTACATCAATTCTATTTTCTATTATGTATTATTAATGTTAAATTATTCAATTCAATTGTACTGATGGATCAACCATCAATTCTTGATTGAAATTTGTCTATTTTGAATTTGACTAAATAGAAGAAAAACAAACATGGTTTTGCATGTGGGAAACACGTAAAATGCGCCATGGAAACATATCTGGCAGAACCCAGATTTCTCTCTCATCTCTCTTCCTCTTTCTCTCTCTAATATTGTGAGATGACTCAGAAAACCAATGAGACAAAGATGAAGTAGAAAAAACAATAGGGTTGTATCTCAGTTAGGCCACCAATGCAAGTTTGTTTGTTTGTATGTTAATAATATATAATCAATAGCCCACAGCCAACCCTAAAGATTCACTAATTTAAGCCCTTAAAAACCAAGAAACTGTATTTCTTCAAGACCCAATTTGACAATTATGAAATAAAACAAAGATAGTTATTTGTCTTTTATTTCCTAGAGTACCATCAAAATTTGTGTACCCCAGTTGGGATTGGCCTGTTTTTCTTTTGAGGGTTCAAAAATCCAAGAGAGTGGAGCTTCGTGCGTCGACATATTCGAGTGGATGCTTGCGGTGTCCATCTGGTTCGTGTTGTTAGTGAAGATAGCAACACAGCGCACATACTCGTCCGATGGAACCTGCACTAAGAGCAGATTTCAGGCGAGCATGATTGTATGTAAAATGGCCTAATGAGTGGACACAGTGAGAAAATGTATATGTACTTATAAGTCCCAACAGTTGATATGCCAATTCACCTAAAGAAAACTATACATGGAAAGACTCCAAATTCTAGTCAATGGGGGCAAATTGGATTGATGTGGTGGGAAAATAAAAATAGCCAAATTTTATGAAGTAAAGAAAAGTAAAATTAACATAAACCTTAACAATCACATCATGGAATTAACTCGTACAAGAAACACTCACTTGCAAATAATAGCTGTGTGAGAAACATAACATGTTCATCTCATAAATATCTACAATGTCTCCTAGAAACTAGAGGCAATAATTTACATATAGGTAAAATGAATGCAGTCGACTCTGTATTTTCTTCAGTCAAATTTATATGTAACTGAGGAATCAACTTCTTCATTTTCCTCTTATCATAGTCATCATCATCAAAGCCCATTCCCGCGCCAAAATACATGGATTTTCAGGCAAAACACCTTTCTCGTTCGATACTAAAACTAGCATCATATTGATAGAAGAGGGAAACATTTGTTATTTTAGTATCTTGACTTCAAATCAACTATTTCCTTATTTAGATTATTTAGTTTCCTACTTCCTTATCATATTAGTTCCCTATTTCTGCCATAGTAGTACTTTTGGTAGGGTTTTGCTTATGGATCTTCAGCCTATTTAAACTCGTGTTACTAGGGTTTCATAATCAATAAGAAATTATCTATTTTGCTACCTTACTAGTTTGTGGCAGAGTTTGTCTCTGGAGCCTTCCTTGAATTATTGCAGCCTTCCGGCTTGTGGCGGAGAATTCCATTCTCCGTGGATCTCTGAGAATTATTTCGGTGTGTGTTTTATTTATTTTATTGATCGTGTGTGCATCTCTATCAAATATGGTTTTTCATACATGGGAATACTCTAGGAGTTATGGAACATTTTAAATTGTTCAACAGTGGTATAAAAAACATCAGAAACATCAATCAGAACGCCTAAGTGGAAGATTAAGGCATGGGTAGTGTGCACTTCTCAGTTATCAGAAAATAAAAACAAAATAGGTTGCAGATTATCACAAAATTAATGAAGTTCATTGCTTCCCTAACTACAGCTGAAAGCAAATTATACATGACTACTGCTTCAATACATTTCTCAACAAAAGAATGACTTCAAATAAGAAAGTTTCGTACCTGCATCAGGTGGCAGCAAAAACGTTGGAATCAGCTGTAACGAAGCTCACGTAACTTTCCAAATCGGTACTACAACGGGGAATGGCCAAGCAATCCTTGTGTATTTCTTCACAAAAATATGTATCAACCTTCAATCCCTACTAGTTCGAAAGCACAGTCCACAAACATGACCAGTTCATCAGGGTTATGGATATGAGAACCAAAAGGGTCTAAAAGTTTGAGTTCCTTGTGTTTCAAAATAATTTGATTTGGATTGAAAATAATTTCTCCATGGTGGTCCAGCATGTTATACGTTCTTCCTAAAGCATCACAGAACTCCATGAACAACTGATCCTCAATGGTATTCATGAGATCAGTAACAGCAATATCACGATTTTCATATGCCGCCACGGTTTTCATTTTCAAAGTAGTGCATTTGATGTTTTCGAGGTTGAAGCACAAAAGCCGAGCCACTTGAGACAAATTCCAGTTGATAAGTCTGTTATCACATTTTAGTTGGTACAAAAGGACAAAGTTGGCCAAAGCGAAGCGAATCATGAAGATAAAAAAATCTCTGAAATCCATGCCTGCAAGAAAATAACTAGCCAGCCATGAGATAGAAAGAATGAAAGACTATTCATATTACTACCCAAATTGATATCCTAACATTTGTAAAGAAAAACTATAATGAGTGCAATTGAATTAGCTGTGTCTGTGTGCATGACCTTAAACAACTCTAATGCTGTATAACTGCGTTCCACGAGCAATTATCATTTCTCAATTCACAAAAGCATTTAGGTTTCACAGTAGGATTGTATGCATCATTTAGCTGAACAAGATTCTGAAAATAACCTATATCGACCAATGGTTCAATATAATGTTTTGAACTAGCATAAACCTGCATTAGCAGCAAGATTTCTCTGACAAAGCCCCTCAAAATCATCACATATGTCCTTGATATCTTCAATATATCCCTTAGCCTCGTGATATTCTCTCAAAAGCAAATCCCACTGGTAAGATGGGATGAGGAATCATAAGAATAATTGATATATCAGGAATATTGACCAGCACATTATTCAAGATGATATGCTCACCACCCAAGATATGTTGTAGGCATTGAACCAGTTGTGATTGATTGATATCGTATCCTCCTGTTAATATTTGACTGTTTGTTGGCATTACATCTTTGTAATGAAAGAAAAACAACAGATTCTCATAGCATGGACATATGACTGGGTCTATTCTAATGTAGTGAGATGCAAGAGTTATTCTCTCGCAGAAAACATGTTACAGACCCAAGCAAATGACAATTACATGGTTCCAGTGTGTACTGTAAATCAGACTCATAACACATTTTAGACCATGATGCAGTTCCATCAATATATTCCATAATTGGTTCTTAGCTAAATCAGACCATACAGCCAAAGCTATGAACAGATAACTCTTAACCACCAATGAAATGATAATAAAGGGACAACATATTCGAGCTGAAAATTTACTGATATTAAGCATGAAACCCTTTTTCCGGGCAACTGGCAGCAAGGAGCAAGAATTTATCAATTTTATTTTAAATTGTTAAATGCCATATTAAAATACTTTTTGGTCAATCAAATCAATTTTCTTCATTCTCTTCAAGAGTACATATTTGGCATGCAGAATTTCATGGGAAATGCATAATAAACAGAGAAATATTATCTGAGTACTAAGTGTACCATATTATGAACTTGATGGTACCACCCACTTGGAACGAAGATTATCTCATTTAGTTCTTGAGTACATTCCCACCAGATTGCCTGGAACCACTCAAATATAGAAATTAAAACACCTCAGGGAGTTGAAGCAATGAAAACACTTAGGACTGGTAAGAATGCAAATTAGTTTGTAACGTACCTTCTCAAATCCAGGGTACTTTGTTTTGCAAACATCTTCAAAGATGTTGTAGACAGAAGATTTCATATATCTGAATACATATAAAACCCATAGGCCATATTAGAAAACAAAATGTTCACAATTCTCCCAATGTTATAAATAGACATATGTATACAACTAAATGTGCAATTTTCACTTTCTCAGTATGAGCAATGAAGACACCACTGTAAACCCATATTGCTGTCGTAGGATTTAGGCAGCATGTTTTATAAGAGTTCCCTCTATTTACATGTACAAGTTTATGCTCACCTATCAAACACAAGGTGATGTTGACTTGGAGACAGAAAATACCATTGTTTCCTGCCACATACATTGGCTGACCAACTATATGACCTGAAAACATCAGCATGAAGAGGAGTCCATGTGCCTGCAATTGAACCAGAAGATTCACAATGAATATACAATGTAAAATATGGAGTACAATTTAATCTATAATCAGTAAAAGAGTCGATATAAATTAATCAAAATCCAAGAAAATAATTCATTTGAGTTTATGCTCAAACCTTTTGCTCCAATATACACAAAACGGTAGTCTGAACAATTAATTACATTGCTTTCTTGAAAGGTCTCATGATCAGCATGCATACGGTACTTATCAAGATATAGATTCAGCCAATCATCAAGAAAAAAGATAGGTGTTTTGTAGGCAATGTAATCTGGGTACTCCTGCAAATGTTCAAAAAGCAAGACAACAGTCATGAATGTTTTATAAGTAAGGAGAAAAACATCATAAAAATCATTATACAGACTTAACGAAGCATAAGTACCATACTTTACACGACTCCATGCCAAGAGAGTTTACCCATGGAGCATGGAGTATTGGGACCTGGTAAGAAGAGGGAAATTTCATGCTTCCCTTCTTTCTTCATTTCCTCTGATACTTAGGTACAAAGTATCTAAAATAATACTTGGTCTTTCATGACTAGAGAAGGCAAATAGGCAGTGAGTAATAATACTTGGTCATCTTTTAGCAGAAATTGACCACACGAAGATATTGATAAATACACAGCAAAAACTGTAGCATCTCAGGCATTAAAATTGTTAATTACCAGAAAAGGAACACAATGTTGAAGAAGACGCACCTTAACAAAATGCCAGTCCTTCAAATACAACGAGTTTTCATCAGCCCCAGAAATAGAAATGGACCATGTGTTTATGAACTCGGAAACTGACATTTCGACTCTCTTCTGATCAGTAAATTCCCTTGTAGCACAATCAGCAACCTGAATTGAGTAAAAATCATCATCATCGGTTTCAATATCATCCCAACCAAACGACGTCGTAAGGTATAATGCGTACCTGGACTGTGGAGGTCCCGAAGTGATCGGAAAAGAAGCGGAGATTGGGAGTGCCGTCATCGGAAACCCAGTCTCTGCAGGCCCGCCAATCTTCCGTGAGCCCGGTTAGGATTACGGGCCGGTTTTTGGCCAGGTAATTCTCCACGAAGTCGGCGTAAGTCAACTGTTTTCCGTCTACCTTCTCCACCTTGTTTCCGATTTTCAGGCCCATTCTCCCACTTCCCTCCCTCTCCCCTCTCTCTCATCGACGCCGTTAGATGGCCAGACTAGAGAGAGAGAAAAAACTACTTATTTAGTTAATTTAAAAGATTTTTTTTTTCGAAATCTAATAAAATAACGGTATTTCATCATTTTATTTTTATCTTGATCCTCTCTTCCTCAACCCTACCCGTATGTCCCAAACCCGTAAACTCCGGTGGCCGGCCGGCCACATTCGAAGAATTTGTAGAAAATAAGGAGCCACCTCAGAAGGATCGACAAGCCTTCAGTCAAGACAATTCAGGTTCTTGTTTCCTGCGCACATTCAGTGATTCAGTTTCTTGATTTTTTTTATTTTTTTTATTGAAATGTTTCAGAGCCGTGATGGAGATGTTATAGAGTGTTCAAACTCATCTTCAACCAGCTTTTGATAATCCTCGCTCGAAGGACACAAGCCATTGGTACCACCCTTGATTAACCTTAAAACCCTCAAACAGATTGTGTAAAGATTCAAATGTTGGCCATGGAATGCTTTTCAGGAGCCACCAGAGAGGCCAAATGGACACAAAGTCGAGCATGGAAACCTTGCAATCGTGGACAGAAACAGGTGAATCGTGTCCAGATGGAGCAATCCCAATAAGAAGATCAACAGAGGGAGATGTCCTAAGATCCACAGATTCGGTCGAAAGATCAGAAGAGGCGTTCGAAGAGACACCGTGAGCTGAGCAGTGATCACCACATTCTTGAATAGTGAACTCAATTCACAGTGCATTTACGATTTATCACACAGCAGTGGCGTTTGTCTATGGTGATCAGTACTACCTTCGCCTCTCCTGATGGACCAATACGATGTTTTTGAAATTCTTAAATGTCATGGTAGTTCTTAAAAGAATGGTAACAAGTATAGATAATTGGAAGGTTTTCTGAGTATTTCATAATTTGATTGCACCATATCACTCTATTCAAGTCTTCTACATCATTTATCCCCAGCAACATATGAACAGATAATTACATCATTTTCTCAACACATATTTACCATGCAAAATATCATTACAAACCCCTTAAACCTTCCTAATCTTGATCAAAAAATGAAAAGAGATGGCTATGAAGCTGTAATGCTACCTAATCTCTCTGTAAATTGATCGAACACTTCATCACGAGGCAAAACGCTGATCCTTACGTATTTCTGGCTCTCACCGAAGTGCTTCCCGCTCCTCGTTAGTATCTTGTACTCGCGTAGAAAGCTTTCGCAATCCTCGATTTCCCCCTCGCACTTCAGCCAAGCAAAAGCTGCAAACCGACAACATCATCAAGTTGAAGCAAGCTCGTGGTGACAAAAGAAATATGAGCAAGTGTAGTAGTTTGTAATACCTGGTTGTAATAAAAATGTGCGACCACTAAACGCGCACTTGCCATGGGGGAATTCGGGCAAGCTGAAGAGCTTGCTCTTCTTCACGGCATCCCTGAGCTGTTTCCACCTCTTTGCCATGAGAGCATAGCCATGATCGAAGAAGGGCTCCACTTCCTTAAAGCTACCTCTGTGTTCATGGGAATCAGACAGGACTTGTAGAATCTTAGCTGCTCGTAGTTGTGACTCTTTCGACACTCCAATGGTGCTGAGCACGACGAATTCAGTCATTTTCCTGGCAATTTCTTCATCCTTTACGAGAGCCCAACTGCAGATTTCCAACACATCACTGCTGTTACATCATCGAATGAATGCATGCATTACTAATATGACCAGACTGTGTTGCTTACCCCAGGCGCGTTCCAGCATGGCCCGTGCTCTTGGAGACGGTGAACAGCATGATGTCATAATCGGCTGGAGGAGACGAGATTGAAGTGTACTGCGGCCAGTAGTATGCTAGGTCATGAATTAGTATCCCTTCTTTTTGCTTCACTACAGCTTCCCTTGATAATCCATCAGGGTTGTTTGGAGACGTCACTAATTCAATGTACGGTTCATTTTTCTTGAATTTGCGCGCATCTCCACCCCATTTATAAAGCCCCGACTTCAGAAACTCAGTGATCAGAGGATATGACTGCAAGAAATCAATAGCCTCGTCGTAAATTGAAGTAACTCTTAACATCAAAAGTTAACCAAGTGAAAAAATCAACTTGACTGCAACTTAGAGTAAAATATTGGTGTTGTATATGTGAAGTTTAAGTTAAAGAAAACAGCAAAATCTTGAAGATATCTTCATATAATCAGAACTTTCTATCTGCTTGTTGGCCAACTCAGAGCAATTAATGATCTTTCAGCTTATGTTCTTTGGGATAGTGTAAGAATCACTCAACTACAGTTGCATTCATGTGCATATAACTTGCTGCTAAAATTTGTGAAACATTTTACTACAAGGAAATTTTATTATATATCTCCAACCTCAATAATCGCTATAGATAATTGTTCCTTTATTCGAAGCGTAAGCCTGAATGGGAACAGATCTGTAGGTGGCAATAATGGATATATTACAATGTCTGCATTGAGTCCAACATGAACATGCACTTTGACATCCTAACTACTTAGATCAAGAACTAAGGCATCTATCTGTTCGATCCGATTTGCAATAGTGATACGTACAACTGTAATGAATCTCAGGCTGTTCCTCTAACAAGAAGCAGAGTATCAAGGACAGCTTACAGCTATAATGATGCAATGAATGCGAGGACTAAGCAAACTAGTACTATCAATAATGAAGCTTTGACTAATTAATTGAAGTGTATTTTTAGCTTAGAGATTTGGTTAGTCGACTTACAGAGTAGAACGGTGCAGCAGATACCACACTTATTGGTTCAGATGCATTGGGTGGAGAAACTGCATACAGAACAGCCTGGAACAGCTGTGTGGAACCGGTTCCCACCACGATGTGGCGGTCATCAGTGACAGCATTTCCAACGAGTTTGTGGATCCTAATAATTGCGTTGGCGAACTCTGGCTCTAAAAACCAACATAGGTTTCTAACGTCGGAGAAGTAACTGATGAATTTCCATCCGGGGATCACAACTGTTGTTTTATCTCCCATCTGTTGCCAATATCTTTCGTACATCGTAGGATCGCCACTGTACATGGTTAAACATTAAATAAGACAACTTTCAAATGTTTAATTTCTCAATATTTAGACATTAAAAACATTACAAGTTATCATACATCATGCCATTACAACTAACAGTAGTTGGCTTCCGGGGCACGTTGTCACTTTGTTATATTACCTAATAGAGATGGATAGATGATACATGATCCGCCACACATTAACACGGATGACGCCTATGAAATGTGTGGTAGATGTTCGGGTGGGTGAGCTCACCCCAAAATGGGGTCTGGATTTCCTGTAACATAATGGTGTAATATCTCCTATTTCACTCCATTAAATAAATCACATAGGACAAAAAGGGGAATCAACGCCCTAAGCCAAAGCTTAAACACTATGGTTATGTTAAATTTCTCAACCCTTTTACTTGTCATGTACCCAACGGGTATCAGGGAAGAAGCAACACCAAAATGTTACGAGAAATCCAGTTCCCAGGTAATAAAAATATGAAGATGCATGATATAACATCACCATACCCAAGGATGGTCCATAATGAAGGACAGTGGTCCTCACCACTCCTTTAGGTTTCAATATGGGTGGGAGGTAGGTATGGATGGACCAAACCAGTGGGTCTAGCTCTATCATATGATCAAATGATTGGTTAAATGACAAGTAAATATCAGGCACACAATCATTCTTCACATGAATAGACTTAAGACCAAAATATGGCTCCTAAAACCTTGTACCTCCTAAACTCCCTATATACACATAATACTTCATTTTAATTACCCTAATTGTTCTTCTTCACAAATTCATACAACGCTCGACTCGAGAACGATCTCAAGCGTGACGACAGTATTTCTCGGGTTGCTAACATCAATTCCCCCTTAGCATATTAAACACAAGAACAAGAAAGAATGAATTGATAGTGGTGAGTGAGGGAATCAAGAAAAACCACCACCCTTTGTGCAACTACTCATCATGCACACCACCACTGTCTTAAAGAGTACAACCAACAACTGCTTTGGAGACAACACATATGATAAAAACTCAGCAAGTTAACTGTGTTTGCTTTCTACACTACTCTAACATGCACCATGGGGATTCCAAAGCCAACAAGACTTGTCCCTGTCTGTAAACTGACATAGCGTGAACCCCCAAGCGCACGTTAGACTGTGCCAGTGGTGCACTATTCAACTCATTTTGAAGAGTCAACAAAACTCTTTAATACAATGATGTATGCATATACTATCCATCATTAATTATTACAGAATTAACATTATACCACTCTCTTTAAGATTTCTGCAAACAACATTAATTAATTGTAAATCCAGTCTTGAAGCCACCTTTTGGTATTGTGAAATTCCAACTATGAGTTAGGTGATGGAAAAAGGTTGAATCTTTAAACATGTGTTAGTCAAAATCACCACAAAGGTAACTTCATAGTGTTGTAATCATCATTACACAACCAAGTTCACCTTCATAATTGTCATTGTAATGAAGTGAATCATCATTCCAAAAACAAGATCATGGTTGAATTTATGCATATTAACTAGAAGAAGAACTAAGACAAAAGATCTAAGGTCAAACCCCACTACTTCTTTTTCCACTCTGACTAAGTTAAAAAATTCCTTTATGGTGAAAACAGTAAAATTAAATGGACCCCTTTATTTCCCACTCAAAAGTTGAGGGCGGCAAGAAAGTAGAAAGAGGTGAAAAAATTAAAAAATTGATGCATGTAAAAGTAAAACACTCACTGATCAAGATCAATAACTTCACTTAGAGCTTTTGAAGTTTCAAGAAAAGCCCTTTTACCAACATGGGAGTCCCTTTTAGACAACAAAGATGAATTCTTGCACTCATTGTTGAAGGTGAAAACATCTTGGGATTTGTGTTTCCCACTGCAGTAGTCTCTGTAGAGAAGCCCAGCATTCAAGGCCAAAGAAATCACCAAAAAATGGCCCAAAATCATAGTTTTTAACTCCATATCAACAACCCTGAAGCAGAAGAGAAGGCTTCAAGCTAAGGCAATGGTGCATGCCCCCTATGTGGGGGTAAAATGTGCTCACACACACACACACACACACACACACCCCCACCCCCACCCACCCACCCACCCAAAAATAGAAGCTTTTACTTTATAGTACAATAATACTAATACAATTTTTTACAGATACAAACACACACTATGGTTGCACATTTGATGTTTTACAGATACTAATACAATGTTTTACTTTATAGGCAAAGTCTTGTTAGACTGTAAAGTTGGGAGCTGAACAAGATAACGACGTCAACTGCTGGAATGAGACTAGAGAACAAAGAGATTATGCCTTTCTTTGTTGTATCCAAATATATTCATCATGCAATAACATAAAATAAGTACCTGTAAGAATCTCAAAAGAAATCCCACTTCAGAAAAGCTTTCATACACAATAGCTAGCTGAGATTCTACCAAGATTATTTTATCATCACATTGGAAAAAGATTAAAAAAGAAAGGTTTTGTGAGATTGAAAATTGAAAAAGTCAAGCAGAAATCGGAGTTCGAAAAGCACTTAATAAAGCTTCCGAATACCAAGAGGTATGTTGTGTTGCAGGGCTTTTCGGCCCAACATAAATATTTGGGAAAATAGATTTTTACGTCCGCTAATTTTCATTCATTTTGAAATTAGTCTATTAATTTTTTTTAATTTTGAAATTAGTCCATTAATTTTATAATAATTTTGAAATTAGTCCATCAACTTCATAAAATTCAACATTTTGGTCATTTGACCTACTATGGCAGGTCATTTGAATATTTTCACCCCAATTAATCTATATCATATTTTTATTTAACCAATTTTATCTTACTTTTCATTTTTCACTTCCATATACCAAACAAACAATATTAATCTCATTACTAAAGTGGAGCAAATTTGACTAAATATTGATATTTTCTCCGTCCGCTCGAAAGAGGGTCTTTTTTTCATTTTGGTCGTCCGTTCCAAAGAGGGTCACTTCATTTTTTACACACATGAGATCCACACACACCCACTAATATAATTAAAATATGGGATCCACACTCCCACTAATACAACTACTCACTACACATTAAATAACAATACTTCTTAATCAACGTGCACAAAAGCAAAATGCCCTCTTTCCGGCGGACGGAGAGAGTATAATATAAATTCTTAGTGGAGGCTATTTTTTTAAAATAGTATATATATATATATATATATATATATTACATATTTTTTTTTTAGAATAACCTGCTAATGACCTGTTGAAACGGACAATTTTGTTGAACTTGATAAACATGATGGACGATTTTCAAAATTTTCAAATATAATGGACGATTTTCAAAATTCTGTAAATATAATGGACGATTTTCAAAAAGTGAAAAACTTATGTACTAAATTCAAAATTGGTAAAAGTTAGCGAACAAAAAAATCTATTTTCCCTAAATATTTCTTGAGGTAATATACAATTCGTAGGCCCTCTCTCTCTCCAATTTTTTCAAGTGCCTAGGCCTCCCCAAACACAAAGATTTAGGAGAGAGATTACAAATAGATGAGGACTATCTCTCTCCCTAGCCGAGCTATCCGTATTTTTTTTACATTTTATTGTTACATCTTGTTATATTTTATTGTTATATCTTCTTATAAGAATTATTGAATGAATATTGTCTCACATAATGACTTTTATCCATAGATAAGAAGCGATAACTTCTTTTTTTGAAATGAAGACTTATATTAATATTGATGGAATTCAGTCAGCACTGATTGACAGATAAAATTGAGCATTACATCCCAAGTAACGTCACTAAAAACATTAAATTTAGCAAAATTGTGGGTAACAAAATTATGAGAACGAGAATGCCAAAAAAACCCTTTAAATCTATGAGATTGTGTCAAAAGAAAAACATCTTGTAGAATAGGGGCACAAGCAGCAGGGCAATCAATAAATTTGTTTGCAGCAAGAATGACTACAGCAGCATCACCAATGATTGAGAATTCAACAAGATTTAGGGAGGTTGCAAGAGAGGCTGCTTCTCTCAGAGCTAGGAACTCCGCCATTTGTAGACAATTGATGCCAGAAAATACCTTGGCATAGCCACGAAGAAACGAACCATCTGCTCTTTGAACAAAAATACCCATATCAGCTTTTGAATTGCAAAGGGAGATAGCTCCATCAAAATAAATTTTGCATCCCGTTAGAAAGGGCATGAAAACATGAGAAGAAAGCAAGGAGGAGGGCCTCTCTGGCCAACGATTAGCATTTTGAAACTCACGAAGGTAAGTAGAGCAATGCATGACAAGGGAGTGTGGATTAAGGAATTTACCTTCAAAAATCTTTTTGTTCCGATGCCACCAAATAGAGTGTGCAATGACTGTAAAGGAATCCAGTTTTTCCTTATCTCCAAGCATAATAATGTCACGGAACCAAATGTGACAAAGAGGCTGCATAAATTTACTAACAAGTGTAAGAGGACCAGCAGCATCCCATACTTTGGACGTGATCGGGCAAGTGAAGAATAGATGTGTCAAAGCACTGGTATTTTCATTGCAAAAAGGACAATTGATGAAAAATAATAATGATAACTTTATAATAAACATTGATACTCAATTGATGAAAAATAATAATGATTAAATAAATTATTTCATGAACAATTTACAGTATAAATAAAAAATTATAATATTTTAAATGAAAAGTAATAATATTTTTAATAAAAAATAATTTATTACGAAAGCATAAAATAATTACTACCTCCGTCCACCTTTAAGGGTGTCATTTGCTTTTTGCACGTGAATTAAGGAGTATTATTATTTAATGTGTAGTGGACAGTTGTATTAGTGGAGGTGTGTTCCCCATTTTTTAATTGTATTAGTGGGTGTGTGTGGGTCCCACATATATATATGTGTGTATAAAAAAAGAAATTAGATTCTTAGGGACGAACACCCAAAATGAAAAAATAATACTCTTGAAAGTGGACGGAGGGAGTACACCTTAATACGTTTCACAAAAGTGTGCCTCAAGGTAACAATATTAACTCTACTTCGACTCAAATTCTCTGTACTATTTTGGTACATCATCTCATGTGAAACATCATTTGATGGACGACACGCAGGAGAGAAAAATTATACCCTAAAGCTTAAATCCAATGGTTGGATTTATTTCCCCCTCCACATGTCAATCACTTAATGTGTGGCACAGAAGATAATGAACGAAAATAATGCAGAAGATCCGGTATGCTAATACTCTACTGTTCCATCCTAAAATTTACATTTACTTTTTGCACGAGGATTAAGAAATATAATATTTTAATGTGCAGTGAGGTGTGAGAATACATATTTTAATGTATAGTTGGTGGTTATATTAGTGATGTGTGTGGGCTATAAATTTTGTATGAGTCTCATTTACTCTAAAAAAAATATAAGCATTATTGTTGGACAAAGAGAATAGCAAATATTTTTGTTAAATGCATATAATATGAAATATACCATTAAAATTTTACAGGACATCGCTTATTTACTTACTATTTAATTACATGACATCGGTTATTTACTTACTATATAAATAATAAAATACATAGCGTTTTGTTATATTTTGATATTACACCCTCGGTGACGTATGTGTGGAAGGTGGGTGCTAAGGAAGAAAAGGGGGCGTGGCTTGGCTGGTTATGGGATGGCATACAAAAGCTGCTGTTTTCTCTGTGTTTTCCCCTCTCTTTATTACTAGTATATTATTATTTATTAATAATTCAGTACTAATCAAAATTCTCTGTCTCTGCCTTTTCTTTATACTAATAATAATTTTTCACTTTCCTTTAAATCTTTTCACTTTGCAATTGTATTCCCTTTTTTTTTCAAGTCGTCCAGTCCCGAAAAGCGGATCTTTTCACTTTGCAATTGTATTCCCTTTTTTTTTTCTTTTTCAATGAAACTTGTGAATACTAGTAATTAACAAAGTTTCTCGTGGAAAGATATTTATTTGATGTGAAAGTATTTTTATTAATAATTAAAATAATTTTTTTAAATATATAATAAATAATGTATTAAAATATGATTTTAGAATGTTTTAGTATTATCAATAAATGTACTTTACTAGCATATAAAATAAGCATATTCTAATAATGGATCAAATTGTCTCACATATATTTGTCTCAAGAAAATGACTCACGATTCACGAATCAATTAAATATATTTTAATAATGAATTGTCTCTCACCTATCCAGAGGATGACTCACGAATCAATTATGTGCAACTAAATCAACACAATATTATGTTTTCTTTATAATTTAATAATAGGTCTACTTGTCTCTCACCTATCCAGAGGATGACTCACTAATCAATTATGTGCAATAGAATCAACACAATATTTTGCTGATCAACACAATATTATGTTTTCTTTATAATTTGAGGGTCTTACTTAGCTGACCCAAACTCATACATGACACAAATAAAATCTGACCGTTTGATCAATTTACATTGAATCCAAGTCGTTGGATCAGAAAATATTATATTTTTATTTAAAGGCAACCTTCTAAGCAGGTTTGCTATGCAAATGAGAGAATATGGTCTAATTCTCAAGATGATTTTACCATTAACCATGGAGAGAGAAAGACAATTTTTCCAATAAAGCTGATATTTATATATTTATTTATGGGTGCAATCATGTTCAACTCCACACCATCATGCATACCTAAATGGACTATGCATTATCATTAAGACTATGCACTGAAGTAGAATAAGCACTCCCAACTATACACTACACTGGAGTAAAGTGACCACCATTTCAAAACAAATGCACATTCTTCTATAAACATTGCAGTTTCATCTCTACTCATATAAGTACTACTTAAATGTTAACACTGATATGTTATCTATCTCCGCACCCCCTAAGTCTTCAACGCCAAATCACTTTTACTCATCCCACTAAACAGTGCATGTATTGTAGTCAGATAAATTGAATGGAAAAATAGTAGTTTGTCTCCTCAATATATTTTCTATTTGATTTATTTAAAAAAATAAATTAATTTACACTCCTATTTTTTAATTATTCTACTCTCAAGATTATTTCTAATGCCTTATGTTTCCTTTTTTTTTCTTCTTAATTATAATTATAATATAGTATTTTAATATTAAATTAATTATAATTTCATGACAGCTGATTTAATTTCCATATACATATAATTAAATCCGATAAATTCATAGTATAGATATAATAGAAGATAAAATAATTAAAATTATTAATATGTAATTAATATACTATACAACTATATCTATATTATATATAGATACATGAATAATAATAATAAGAGAATTTCCCGTAAAATGAATTTCTTAAAATAGAGTTGGGATTTAACATTAAAAGAATGCTAAAACTCATGTGTCCGGGATACCATGCATCCAAACTTTAGTATTAAATGATATATCTTTTAGTATAAGGACGTGTATTTTTATTTTTTGAAAAAAATTAATGAAAATGTATACTATTTAAAACAAAATGTTGTACCCTTATTAATTAAAGTGTATACCCTTTACAATAAAATGTTGTACTTTTACACATCTTGTGCACCTGAGGACACAAGAAACCAATTCAAAGAATGAAATGACACAAGTTAAATTTGGATAGAGTGATTATTAGTAACAAAATTTAAAATTTAACAGCAATTTTTATCTTTTCATGATTTTTTTATTATTTAAATAAAATCTATATAAAAAATTAAAAATATTAAATAATAAAATGATTTTATTTATAATTTTGAATTAAAAAATTTTACTAATTAAATATAATAATAAATAATAAATATAGTTATAAATAAATTTTCAAGTATTTTCATAAAAAAAATTTATATTATTCCAGATGGCTAAGATTATTTCTCAATTATATTTTATAGAATCACCATTTAATATATATATATATATATATATATATATATATATATATATATATATATATATATATATATATATATATAGATTAAAAATTAATTTAAATAAAAATATTTATAATTCATAGTTTGTACTTTATAAATATTTTATAGCATGCCCATTTAATTTTTATATTTCATAGTTTTATCAAAATTTAAATAATACGTTCTAAAATATTAAAAGTAGAAGGGAAACGTTATAAAAATAATAAAATTTAAAAAGTTTTAAAAAATGAAAATAATCTACATTGAATTTAAGTTGAATAAAAAAATTTATTTTTTAATTCAAATGCTACCATTGGTCTTAAGAGAGAAGGTGCGTTATTCCATAAAGAAATCAGTGTGTGAGTATTTCAAAAGAAAGGCACGTACTTGTGTGAACACTGCAGTGCCATCTCCACAAATACTAATTAATGATCAACACATGTCCGCACCATGTATCTTACTAAGCATTGCACACTTTATAGTCCATTTTCAGTTATGTTTAATAGGATTGATTATTATCTAGTTTTTTTTTTCTTTTCTTAATCTCCTCACCATGTATCCCACTAAGCAGTGCATACCTTATAGTCAATCATGTATCATAATAAGCGGTGCACACCTTATAGTCAATTTTCAATTGTATTTAATAGTGATTGCTATCTTTTTTTTTATCTCCACGCCATGTATTTTACCAAGCGGTGCATACTTTATAGTCAATTTTCAATTATATTTAATAGGAGTGATTATTATCTAATTTTTCTTATCTTTTCTTAATTTCCTCACCATGTATCCTTCTAAGCGGTGCATACCTTGTAGTCAACCATATATCCTACTAAGCGGTGCACACCTTATAGTCAATTTTCAATTATGTTTAATATGAGTGATTGCTATCTTTTTTTTTTTTTTAAAATCTCCATGTCATGTATTCTATCAAGCAGCGGTGCATATCTTGTAGTCAATTTTCAATTATATTTAGTAAGAGTGATTACTCTCTAGTTATTTTTTTTCTCTACACCATATATTCTACTAAGCAGTGCACAGTAGTCAATTTTCAATTATGTTAAATAAGAGTAATTGATATCTAGTTATTTTTTAGTTTGAATTTTTTTATTTCATTGTTTAATTAATAATTTGATAATTAATTTAAATTTCTATTAAATAAATAAACAGTTACTATACCTATTCTTCAAATTATATACATACGCATAATAATCTAATTTTTACGTTATTAAATTTAAAGAATTTATTTAGACAATATATTATCCTAATAAAATTATATACAAATGAGCTTGTAAAGTTGTATAACTCTAATAATTAATTAGCTTACAAATTTATTGAAAATTCATAAATTAATAGCTGTTATTATTATTATTTAATTATTAGTAATTTTATATTTTGAAAAATATTAAAGTATTATCATTTTTTTAATATGTGAGGTGAATTCAATGAGTTTTAATAAAAATTTCTAGAGTTAGTCGCTTGTGTTTCTGGTGTACAAAGTGTATAAGAAAATATAATATTTAGTTATAAATAATATACATTTTAATTAATAAAAATATAATTTTTCTTTGAAAAGCTCGATTGAAATATGAATAATATAAATATTTAATAATAATTTATAAAATTAAAGATATAAATCCTTATATTAAAAGGTAAAATATTTAACAGTAAAGGATACGACTTTAAAAAAAATTAGTGTAAAACATTGAAGTTAGCCGTTAATTGAAAGAAGTATGTTTTGACTTAGTGTAAAATATTTTACTTTTAATTAAAAATAACTCATGACGAAAAAAGAACCATATTTAGTTTTCATTAAATATCAATTAATTATAATTACTCAATTAAATATTATTATTATCATTGTTATTATCATTATTATTATTATTATTATAAATTATTAATTAAACTAGTTTTAATTGTAAGATTTATAAAAGATTAGTTAAAACCTTAAATTACTTAAAAATAAAATTGAATTGGAAAATTAACACTAGTGCTCAAACGTATACAATTTTTTTTAAATATAAACATGTTGACGACACATATATAAATTTTTTTATGGAGGAATTTGGTAATACCACCCCTCTCTCTCTATATATATATATAATAAATATTAATTGAAAGATTAAAATTATTAATAATAGATGAGACTAAATAAACAAAATATTTTAAGAATGAATGTGACGACACCATATATATAATTAAAAAATTTTAAATATATTTTAAATATGTAAATATTTTTATTATAATTAAAATAATACATTTTTATAAAATATATTTAAAATATTCTTATTGGATTATTAAATATAAAGTATCGTGGGAACATGAATTATTCCTGAAAGCTCTATGGGGTATCATAAGTTTTAAGGGAACGTAGTGCTAGAGGCAATCACAAGGATGATGACATTGAAAGGAATTGTAACTATCATATTTTTTTATAAACCCAAAAAAAATCTATCATTCCATAGAAAAATAATTGTTTGTCAAACCCAAAATTAATTATTTATCATAATGAAGAGTAATACGAGCAAATGCTTTTTTTTAATGGAATAGTCTGCATATGATTTTTTATGAATTCAAAATTGGCATAGACTAAATACACACCCTTTATTGAATACACACCCCATTAATATACAATTAAAAATATATATATTTTTAAAAAGTATAAATTATTCTTAATTTGTTAAATACATATCCTCTATATATTTTATACTAAATAAATTGAATAAATCCTATCCTAAATTATAACACGTCATATACACTTACGTGAATTCTACGTACTTCTTGGGATGGAGAGAGATACTGAGATGAAAAAAGATGAAGAACATATTGAGATGAAGACAGAAAAGCAAGTTAATTTATTATTTTTATGAACAAGTTCATCAATTTTTTATTTTTGTCATAAACCCAAATATTGGAACTTGTTCATCGAATTTGTGTATAAAATTGATGTATTTTGTGTATGAATAAGAACAGTCAATATGTTCATAAAATTGATAAACTTTTGCATACACACAATACTGCGTGCATGAAATTCTATTCGCAAATTCACATTATCATGATATCTTGTTGTGTTATATCGTAGTTCGAAGTGTATGAAGTATAGCATGAGTGGGATGAATGAGATAAGTTCGTGTCAGGTAATATATTTATCTTGTTCATCTTGTTCATAAATCCAATATATATTCAGGGTTTAGTGTATGAAGAAGAACCCCCAATATGTTTCGAGTGGGGTCTCCTTGTGAAATCCACAGTAAAGTGCAAGATGGAATCGAAGGACTTAACATCTCATTGATGGAGTATTGTGAACACAACAAGAGAAAATAATTAATGGACGGCGGCATAAGGGCGCGGCGCAATTCAAACAAGTGTAGAGATTGTACGGAGGGATGTGTATCCTCTCAAAATTAACAAGGGTAAATTTGAATTTTTAAGGGGTGTGTATACAATAAAATTAGCATTTAAATAATAAAATAAGGGTTTGTATTTAATAAGGGTGTGTATTCAATAAAAAAGGATGTGTATTTAACCATACTCTTCAAAATTATTATGGTTGAATGTGCCCAAAAAGATGATTACTTAATCTCGTTTGTTAAAATTTGAGTTAGATTAATATATATTTTTGTTTAATAAGATAGGATTTTTGTTTACAGTACACTTGTCATTAGATATTGGAGACTCACTTTCATTGAAAGTTAAAAGTTGGGGGGGATTAACCAATTAACCCAGTTCGGTCGTCGGTGGAGCATAAGGTTTAAAATATCGATATCGATAAAAATATCGGTACTTGGGATCATTTAATAGCATAGAGTTGCATAGTGGATTCATGTGTTTTCATACTACCGCCATTTCCTAAGATTAACCAATTAACCAAGTTCGGTCGTCGGTGGAGCATAAGGTTTAAAATATCGGTACTTCAAATTTACGAATATATCGATGTATATATCGAATATTGATATCGATATCGGTAAAAATTTTAAAAAATTATAGAAATTTGTGAGAAAAAATATGAAAATTGATTATTTAATTTTGCAATATATTATAACTAATTTTAATATATAAATACAATTTATAATCAAAATAAAACAATAAAACTTAAAATATATGATAAGTAGATCAATAACAACATATTTAAATAGGAGTGAGGCTCCTGTGCACCCGGGCGCACGGAGCACATTCCGTGCGCCTTTGCAATTTCCATGTTCTTTTACAATTTAAACCCCTAGCAATACATAAGTTTAAATAGGATTGGAGGGGTAGAGTTTTGCCTTTAAATAGTCTGAAATCATACCATAATTATTATTAATTGTTTAACACATAATAACTAATATTAAAATGATGATTTATGAGGTTCAAATGTAAAAAATGTCATGTTGTCTTAATCTAAACAATATTGGTACCAACTAATCAAATTATATAAATTTTTTAACCTTGTTCTGAATGTGTTAGTAGTATATTATTCTATCTTATCCAACTGTGCCAAAATAATTGTAGTGAACCCTTTATATTTACTAGCTATAATATTTTTTAACGAATAGTGATAATTATTTTAATATAAAAAAGATAGTTAATTAAGAAAACGTAAAACAGTCTCACTATGAGATGGTTTCACGCAAGTACTGCTCCATTTTTTTTTTTTTTAAATTAAACAAATTAATGACAAAAAATATATTTAGTTGATAAATAAAAGTAACATAAAAATCATTAAAATTTCTTAAAATTATGGATAATTTTCAATATTTTCGATATATCTTCGATATTTCCTCGATATATCTCGACATCCAAAAAAATTTGAACTGTGGCAAATTGATATCGATATTTCCACCGATATTTTTTGATATTTCCTCAATATCAGAAAAGAAATATATTTTTCCCTAATATCGATATCAGTACTCTCCAAAATAGATATATCGTGAAAATATCGAGAATATTTCGAGATATTTTAAACATTGGTGGAGCATAAATATCAAAATACGTTCACTCGTTTCAAGTTAAATTTCACATTTTAAATTATGTTAACGTGTATGTAAGAGTATGCTATATTGATGAGATGTGAGAGAAGACATAAACGAAAAGAGAAAAAAATTATTAGGTGAATAGATAATATACAAAATGTGTCCATTAATGAGTTTGTAAATATATACTCTCTCCGTTTCATTTCAAATGACACACTTTCTATTTTAGGTTGTCCCATAAAAATTTGTACCTTTAAAGCAAAAAGTCAAATACAATCATCATTTCTCATACATTTTATTTACAAGAAAACCACACCTACATATCATACTTTATTATTTATTTATTACCAAAAAATATCATAATATTCCTACAAGTTATCACTTTCTTAATCTCCGTACTAGGGAGGAGGATGCAGACTTTCCTAGGATGGAGGGAGTACGTAAGTTGTTTTAAAAACTCTAAAAATCACGTTTTAGTTTAAAAATAAAAAACTGATTTTAAAATATTGTCATAATATATATAGAGTTGTTACACAAAATTATGAGAATGTATCACTTTGTTCTAAATGATACAACTTTTAGAAAACAATGAATTTGGGAGCATGATGTCCCTGAAACATGCGAGACTTCGCCATTAAGCATATTTATTATTTAATACTCCATCTGTCCCACAATTAGGTATACATTTTTCATTTTGGGTATATGGGACCCACACAAAACAATTATTATATCAACATGTGGCCCACCTACTATACTAATACAACTATCTACTACACATTAAAATATTATTTCTCTCATTTTATTACACATTTAAATATTATACTTCTTATTCTACGTCCAAAAAGAAAATGTGTACTTATTGATGGACGGAGGGAGTACTAATCTATTCATATTATTCATTGGGTCTGTCGAGACGTTCTGAGTTGCCTGAATCCTAAATGGCCAATTCCATGATTTTTTTTATTGAACTAAATGTATTTAATATTAATTAAATCGAATTTTTACTTATATTTTTATATTAGATTAAATGATAGGAGATATTCGTAAATTAATATAATGAAGGTAGATTAAATTTGCTGATTGTCAACATCGCGCGGAATATCAAGGCTTGAACCGGGTCTACAAGATCAGATGTTTACAGAAAACAAATGGAATATTAGCCATTCTTTATGGGACCACTCACTTCACCCATACTAATCTCGTATTGGTAAAAACCCTATTAACTCTTAACTTATTTACCTTGTATTTATGGAATTAGTCTCATATGAATGGATATAATAGGATTATAAGGGAAATTATAGGGTTTACACCACAAATTCGATTCATAAGAAATGAGGGTGTTTGTTCGATGAGTTTTGAGATAAAGGAATGAGTATGAAAGGTTTAGTGAATGTTTTGTATAACACTTTAATGAGAATCATTCCAAAATTTATAGGAATCTATCGTTCCTCCAAAAAGAATGAAGCCCATACCCATAGTATTCCAATTTTCATTCCATTGATTTTGCCAAACAACCCCTATAATCTATTATGCTAAAATCCTAAAACAAACATAATACTACTATTCATTACTTTCAAAACCTGGAAAATGAAAATAAACATAGCTTTGGATAAGATAAATTTTCTTTTATTTTTTTTACTTTTATTCATAGGCTTAGAAATATTAATGTGACGCTTTAAATTGGAAATTTCATCTATTTGATGGAAAATTGATCTAGTTCGATATTGGACTCCAATTTGAAGTGTGATGACAAGACTAATGAAGGAATCTCCAACACAATTATGAAATGATAGAAAAACAACTATATTATAGAACCCAATAAGATTAACAAATCTATAGGAACAAATCAATGTGATGTAACTACAGTAAACATTCATCATTATATGTAGCATCTCAAATATAGTGAGAGTAGACACCACACACTTAACTAGCTAGTCATCTAACATACATAATAGGGAATTTGTAGTGTAACTAGTAGTATAAAATGAAATAGTATGTGGAGGGAGTTGAAGTTAGATTTGTGCAATTAATATAGGGTACCCCCCAAATCAAGAAAAGTGGTCCTTTGTGGGTGCACCAATTTATTTAGCTAGCAAGTCTATAATCAAGAGTTTGGACCTACTCAAGTTGCGACCCTCATTTATTGGTATTAAGTAAGACACGATTGGACCATTTATACCGTGCGATTTATGTCTATTATTTAAATAATATTCTAAATTTATATATATATCGTTTTTCAATAAGATATATGTTAAAAAAAAATGTGTACCCTACTATTTAGGCTCCCACTATTTTTGTTATGGGGATTGGAAGAAGAGTTAAATCGTAGGATGTGCGTTATAACTTATACAGAGAGTTCGATCTCATACTTGCCTTGAGAATTAGTAGAGGAGGTAAATTACAAAATGTGCCTCAAGTAACTTATATCGCAGAATGAGTAGAGAGAGCTCAAATTCATACCTGGGGATTGGTAGAGGAATATCTTATATAGATGACTCAAATTCATACCTACCATGGGGATTGGTAGAGAATGTAAATCGCAGGATGTGTCTCAAGTGACTTATAGAGAGAATTCACTATTTAACTGTGCTTGTAAGGAGTCAAATCCATACAAAAAATAGGGTTCGACCATACTATACAACGGTCAACACAATATAAAGTTTATTCACCATCTTCTTTAGCACTTGAACTATGTATGTCATGTCATGAGACTAAAATATACATTTCTTTCTTTTATAAATAGGGTCTCACATTAAAAAATAAAATATACTTCTAAAAATTCTAATCTTATAATGTTAATAGACAGTTTGACATAAATTTAAATCAAAATAAGGATAAAAATGTCAAAGTACCACTGTTTTCATTAGTCACACAATAAATACACTCACCCAATCCTTTTAAAATTTTATCTTAGCTATTTTTAATATATATTATGAATACAATAAATAATAACGAATAAATTTTAATTGTGTGGTGTTTAATTATATATATAAATTAAGGGTGATTATGTGGTTCACTTGTAACTGGTGCACCTAGTAGTTAATAGGGTAAAAGTGAGGGTGTAGTGGGTAGTTTTTTATTTTATTTTTAATTATTTTATTTTATTGAATGGTAAGGATTAAATAATATTTTAATCTAATAGATGATATTATTCAAGTGCACCGATGTACCGGGTGCACTAAATAATACTTATAAATTAGAATGCCCTGTGTAAATTTTGTTTTTATTTTAAAGTGTGAAATAGAATGGAATAATAAATATTTTTAGGAAAAAAACTAACAAGTTTTTTAAAAAATGCACATCAATCATACAAGGCAATTAGAGGAGTATAAATTTTAGGTTTTTAGTCGCATTGTTTGGTGTACCTCTATCACTCACTAGGTTCATAGGTCCCCATACTATATACTTGAATGATCAAAATCACAATTTTAATTAACTATATAATGAAAGAATTTGACAGGTCAAACACTCTCCCCCAATCATATTAAATTATTGGATTTAATTGAGACTGCTATAAAAGACAATATTTCATTCCTTATTCTTGTGGAGTACAGTATTTATTATGGAGTACTCCCTCCGTCCCAAATTCAAATTCACGTTTACGGTAAATACAGAGTTTAAGAAAAGTTACTTTTTGACTTACTTTTGAGGGTAGTATGGTATTTTTTGATAATAAACAAATGATAAAGTATGTTATGTGTGTTAAAAAGGTGATGTCAAATTTGAAATTAAAGTATGTTAGAGGGATATTAGTTTGTTGCTTTTTCCTTTTATGAAGTGTGAAGTTGAATTTGGGACGGACCAAAACGGAAAGTGTGAAGTTGAAGTTGGGACGGAGGGAGTAATTAATATATACTCCCTCCGTCCCGGACTTATATTCACCGGTACTGTAGATACATAGTTTAAGAAAACTTGCTTTTTGAGCAATTTTATTGACTTTTTAAGGGTATTGTGGTATTTTTAAGTAATAAATAAAATATGTTATGTGTGTTAGGTGAGAGTGGTATTTTTGAAATTTAGATAATTTTTGAGGTTGTTGGTTAATGTGAAATTTCCTTTTTTGGGTGGTGAACATAAGTATGGGACGGACGAAAACGGAAACTGTGAACATAAGTATGGGACGAAGGGAGTAGTATTCATCACTTATTTTGAAAAGAAATATTACTAAAAATTAATTAATTAATTAAATAAAAGACACTATTTACAGAAGAGGTTCACTTGATCATTACTTGAACCGACTCGAGACTAATGTTAATCCATACTAATCCCAACATTTTTGCATAATTACGTACACATGTTATTCACCCTGATTATTTGAAACCTTAAAAAAAAAAAAAAATATATATATATATATACTGTATAGTTTTATTTATATTTATTTTATTATTAATTTTATAATATTATCAGTTTTCATTAAAAATATTACTATTATGTTTTATTTATACTAAAAATTATTTATAAATTAATATGGAGTAATTCACTGTATATATATTACTTTTTATTAATTTAATATCACTTTTTATTAAAATATTATTATTCATTTTCATTGTTTTTTCGACTCGGTTTCACAAAATGATTTGTATTTATTAATGGTCCATTGAAATAATTTCTTATTGACTCCTGATTAGTACTTCGACCAAACCTAGCTACGAGAATTATAAACCCATTTAACTAGGCTGTCCTTTAATCTATTTAATTTTGAGGTGAGAAATATTGGGGTCATAATTTCGAATTATGACCATTAGCTGGTAGGAGTATTTTATTTCAATTAATTACAATAAAGATTTCAAGTAATGGTACTGGTCCCAGTCGAGTAAGCTTGGATAGTACTCAAATCGGTGCGATATTAGTTTAGTGTTACATTAAACTGTTGTTTGATTTTTAGAGTAATAAATTTTATATTTGAAAGAAAAATATAAACTCATTTATATCTTTTCTTTCATGGAGTATATACGTGTTACTCATCTAATATAAAATATAACAATGTAGAATAACATAACATATTCGATAGCGTCTCCAACACCTTACATTTATTTTTCATTGTTGTTAAAGAAAATTAGTTATAATTTGTACGTGTTATTCATCTAATACAAAATGTAACAATGTAGAATAACAGAACATATTCGATAGCGTCTCCAACACCCTTACATTTATTTTTCATTGTTGTTAAAGAAAATTAGTTATAATTTTTTATTAATTTTATTAACTTTTAAAATAATTTAGTATTTTTAAGTAATTATATATTGAAGAATATGTTATATCTGTTAGTTGTAGATGATAAATTTAAAATTAAAGTGTGTTAAAGTTAGTTGATTGAATTTTTTTTTTTTTTTTCAAATGTGAAGCATATTATTGGGCGAATAACAAAAGAAAGTATAAAAAGTTTTACGAGAGAGATTGTGATGAAATGACATGCTACCTAAGCTCAACTCACCCAAACAAATACATGAACTTTGCCCCCAACTTATCTCATAATCTGGACATGCCTGAATATCTACTTCCTCTTGTATAGTTCTGTTCAATGATTCAATCCCTCATCCTATATTAATATAATGATACTATGTGAACGATTTATGAATAATTCCATAAGATGGATAAAAGAAATGTATTTTTAATAAATAAAGAAAAAGATTCAATAAATGAAAGTGATACTTGTCTTATGAGTAATTCCATGAGATAATTTGGCGCAAGTTTTTGCATTTTACCCCTTCATCCACTGTCAATCTTTTTATTTTACCATTTTGGGTCGTTCATCCTTAATTTATTCATTTTTCTTTTTGGACTATAGGACACACATCCCCCACTAATACAAATAAAATAGGGGACCCACACCCTCCATTAATACAACTATCTATTACACATAAAATAATAATACTCCCTAATCCACATGCAAAAAGTAAATGGATACATTGAGAATAGACGGGGAGTACATTATAACATAACCAAGTTTTATAACTAATTTAAGAGTGCAAAATTTCAATAATTGGAGATTTAAATGAAATTTTTGTTACAACCTGGCCAACTGATCAAGGAATGACAATTTATACTATAAGACAAATGTTCGAATCCTACCATCTGCAGTATAGGAGCAGCCACTTAAAATGAAAGGGACTCCTTGTGCATAGTGTGGGCCTGATCTAGACATTGTAAATCAATTGAGTTATTATGATTTATCCCTCCATCACTTTGTGAAATCGGGTGTAAGAATGTAGTTGCGTATCCACTTTTTTTTGCACTAGAAATGTTAAAATTAATAAATCTAAGGAAGTGGACAAACAAAGACCCACCCTCAAAAAATAACCCTGTTTACAAAATTTATGATGTATACAAATCCAAGAAAATCCATGTGGGGTTGAGACTTTAGCACTTAGGGTAAAAAGCATAGTCCAAAAAAAGGAAAAGGTGAAAAGTGAATTGGTTCTAGTAAAGGTAAAAGGTGAAAAATCCACACTGAATCCTCCCTTTCATATGTCTAGTTTTCTAACCCCAATGTTTTGGAGTATCCTATTTAGGTATGTGGACATTCCATGTTTCCAACATCAAACATGGATATTTTTGTCTTTTCCTTCAACCTTCTCTCATTTCGTTAGTGCTCAAATTTAGGAAATTTTTTTATGGGTTAAATATCTTGAGTTTGGAATTAGTTTATGGGTCAATATGAGGCCCATTTAGTTCTTAACCGGGTATTCTGTTTCATGATATTGGAAGAGGTGTGAAAAATTGTAGTGTTGTATTAAATATTATAGTATAAATTTAGCAGGCCAAAACATTTGACCTCTTATTGGGCCTCACAAATCCTTGACATGAAAAAAGCTAAAGCCCATTAATTCTTAAATCATTTAAGACCGTTAAATTCGATCATATAAATGGCCTTGATTTAACTCTATAATAATGCAATCCGTACCGGTGTCTTGTATGTGACATTTCATATGTTTTATATAATTATAGATAATTATGTGTAATATGGTTTTGTAAAATAATGATAATTTGCTGTTCGTTTGATAATGATCGAGTTACATTGCTTCTTCGGCCCGAATCGAGGAATCCCTTAGATATGATGCAAAATAGATTTGTTCTATTTTTGATCAAATATTTCTCTTTGAAAAATACGAATCGGAGTTTGAAGAAGGGAAGGGGGAAGGAGCCCTCGACCCGCAACAGATAGAGGAGGATTTATTCAATCACATAGTTTGGGCTCCTAGAATATGGCGCCCTTGTGGCTTTCTATTTGATTGTATCGAAAGACATAATGAGTTGGTATTTCCCTATTGATCTAGGTCATTCGGGCAAGCGGATCATTTATGATGAAGAGGATGAGCTTCAAGATAATGATTTTGAGTTCTTGCAGAGTGGAACCATGCAGTACCAGACACGAGATAGATCTTCCAAGGAACAAGGCTTTTTTCAAATAAGCCAATTCATTTGGGACTCGCGATATAAGGTAGTACTCCTAAAGGCCATTTAAAGTAGCTAGTCAGCACTATTTTACAACATTTTTTAATTTTTTTCCCCTAGTAATGTGTGTTTTTATTTATATATGTAAATGAATTGCCAACTTTTTGTGTTTGACAAAGACTTGTGTACTGAACGCGTGAACGAGAAAAATTTAGTGGGATAATATTTGAATAAAGAGTAATATTTAAATTAATGAAAAATAATAATGATGCTGTGTATTATTTTATAAATATTCATAAATATAAATAAAAATTAACAACTTTTAATGAAAAGTGATAATATATTTAAATTAATAATTATTCAAAAAATATATAAAAATAATTTCACGTTAGACACAATCTTACTCAAGTGTTAGCCTTTGTATTTTTGAATAAGCAAATGCTTATGTACACCTTCATATAATGCACTGTTGCTATTTTATATTTATGGTCTGGAGTATATTACATCATATATTTAAAAGAATTTATTGATATTATTGTCTCGAATTAAAAGGGTTAATCCGCGGATGTGGTATATCCGAAGGATGTAGTGAAGAATATTATACTGAAGTAAAATAAATCATGGATAAAAATGTTATACTGATGAGGAGGCATATTATTGTATTACTATGAAATATTGAGAAATTATTAATTTAGTCTTGTAACTTGGGCAAATCCAATTTCAATTTTATAGATTTTAACTCTTAATTTAATTTAATTCATTAGTATCAATTTTAGAAGTAATTTTTTATTTTTTCAATTTTGTTCTTTTTGCAAAAACTTTTGCACAACTTATTGGATTTGCAAGAATTTATAGAAGCTCGCAACTCCTGTAAATTTTAAATTTATTTTGCAAAAGGACGAAACTAAAAAACAAAAAATTATAGGACATAATTTGATATAAAAAATTAAAATTAAAATTAAAATTAAAAAATAAATAAATTATAAGACTAAAATTAAATTTTAACGGACAAAAATGATAATATCTCCTTATACATTTATTAAGTTATTATTATCACTATAAGAGAAATATTGAAGAATTCTATTAATATAATATAATATAATGAAGTGAATCCTACTTTTCAAGAATTGTAGAACCACCAAACATAAGCATGGCAACCCACCTTTGGCCACACAAAAACCCACTTCAAAAGTACTCTACTTTCCATCCGAATTCACCCTCCGCGCGTGGCGGCGCCACCGTGGCGCCACTAGTGCATGATTCTCCATGTCAAAAGTACTCACGTTTTAAAATAGATATACCATTTTTTTTTACCAACTGTACACCAATTGTGCCTTAGGATCGTATCTCAAATCATTAACTCACAAATTTAAATCCCTAAAAACTTAATTTTAGAAGACCAAAATTTAAATCAATTCCATAGATCTTTCAATGGAATAATTAATAAAGTCAATAGAATTAAGGGAAGAAAATAAAAACACCTCATATTAATTAATTTTATTTTATAAAAATAGTTCTATAAAACTTAATTCTTCTAATTTAATAGTATCATAATTTTTAAATTCATGGACATAACAAAAGTTCTCAAATCATGGAGCCAAACTGGCGCATTTGCAAAAGTTATAAGATTAAAATTTTTATTTTGGGATGAAATCTGAGCATGACTCAAAGATTTGAGACGAAAATGTAAATCTTAAGTATTATAGGACCTTTTCCAATAAGATAAAAAGGTGCAAGATTATTTATATTTAAGTTTATAAGAAGGGCAAGTCTTGTATAAAATCGTTTTACGGTGAGATAATTTTATGTTTTCGTAATTAGTTATCACTTAAAATGTTATTATTTTTACTATAAAATGTTATCACTTTTTTATTAATACTATGAATTGTTCATAAAATAATTCACCGAACCATTTTCACTATAATTTTTTTTATGAACGGAATATTCCGTTGGTAAAAGCTTTAATTTCGTTGTTAAATTGGTTTAACAACGTATTAGCAACAAAATATGTTGGTAAATTTCCGTTGATAAAGTGATGATTGATAAAATTTTAGCAGCGAAAATTCAATTCATTTGGTACTTTATATAATGATTCTCTTGATAATCCGTTCGTAAAATTCAATTCCATTGGTACTTTATATAATGATTCCCTTGATAATCCGTTCGTAATTACAAACCGATTGAATTATGTTGGTAAAATAGAGAATAAATCTGTTGGCATTCGTTGCTAAAAGAAAAAATATCATTTTTGTTGCTAATCTATTGATAATTACTAACAGATTGAATTCCGTTGGTAAATTCTATTATTAAAAAATAAAAAATTTTTGTATATCACTTTTTTTATTAATTTAATATCACTTTTCATTAATAATTTTATTACTTTTTATAAGTCTCACACGAGTCTATACCATTATAGAATTAGTAAAAAACTAAAATTTCAAAAATTCCATATCTAGTATATATCTAGATACAAACAATTAAAACGAAGTAAATGAAGGGAATAATATATTTTAATAAAATATTTATAATAACACGGGTTAGTGAAAAAATAAGGATAAGATTGATAAACCCTATGGAATAAAATCTTGCATGCCCTACTTTTCCAAGATTTTAGGACCCACAATGCACAATCACAACCACCACATAAATTCATCTCCACCACCTTCCTCCTCACGCCACGTGGCGGTGCCACCGTGGCACCACCCGTAACGGGCTCGCGCACCCCTCGCTCACCACCTTTTCTTACAGCCTTGGATTATGATTTTGCTCCGGCTGCATGATGATAACCCTAGCTAGCTAAAGTTTAATTAATGCATATGTAGCAGAAACTATATAACCTAATTTTAGTGAAGTTATTTCGTATAATCAACAGTGCAGGTTCCTGTACTAGTACTAGGGAACTGACTTAGAGAATACTATATATATGATCTTTTAAGTATTAAGTGTGGTATATATGATATATTATATTTTTAAGGGGAGTTCTTTGCAAGTCCAAGTTTTAATCAGCACATTTATTTATTATTTACAATTTTTTTTAGTTTATTTTTTCGTGCTCGATCATTTATTAATTAATGCAGGCCATATTGAAATAAATTAAACATGACAAAGCATGAAAGACTTGAGCGACCTCCATTTTCTCTTTATATCTTTGTGGCTTCTATTGTATTTTAATGTTATATCTTTAGTCGCAAATTGTTGAATGAATAACACGTAAATATAATAAAATTTATAAACCCTAAAAGGGAAAATATCAACCTAGGGGTAATGATTGAGATTTTTCTCCCTTATATCTATCGCTCATCTAATGCGAGTAACAAAAGTAACAAGAGATGTAACGTGAAAGAGTAATAGATTATCTGAGATGATTATTCCGACATATATATTGAGAGAGCACGAGCTTAAAACATAAAAAGTCTTGCACCTTTTTTATTTTTTTTCGAAAAGTTCTAAAATAGTTAAGATTTCCATTTTAATCACAAACCTTTCAATTTTGCTCAAATTTGATTAAAAAAAACTAAATCAATATCGTCCCATAACTTTTGTAACTGCATCGATCTGATCCAATGGTTCGAAAGCTTTTGTCATGTTCAAACCATTCATTTTTAAGTAAAAATAATAATTTTTTGTGTAAATTTAAAAGTTATGGGACCATTTATGATGATTCAAGTTTTCTTAAACTATTTTCAATAAAGTTATTTTATGTGAGAAAACTTAAGAACATTAAAAAAAAAAATCTGTCCTATTTATCTATCTGATATTATAGAATTAACTGGTATAAGAAATGCAACCATATAAAGTATAATAAAAGATCCTGTGTGCACTTAATATTTGAACTCGTTCTTATCTAGCAAGCAAGCAATTGTAAAATATACTGCGTGAAGATATTTATTAAATATACTCCCTCTGTCCCTCTCTAAAGGTAATACATATTTGATTTTTTCATGTGGATTAAGAAGTATTATAATGTGTAGTGAGTAGTTGTATTAGTGGGAGTGTGAACCCCATATTTTAATTGTATTAGTGAGTGTGTGTGGTCCCATTTATGTAAAAAAAGAATGGAGACTTTTTGGGTGAGACGCCCAAAATAGAAGAAAGGAATCCTTTGGGTGGGACGGAGGGATTAGTACATTGGACAAAAATGGTCATTTTTATATACAAAGCTTTTAAATTTTCACAAAAATGATTATTTTTATTTTAAAATGTTCAATTTCCTAATTCCATGGGAATAAATTAGTATTTTTTACGAAGTTATTGGACAAAATTGGTGAAAAATATTACTTTAGAACGAAATCTAAGCAAAACTAAAAAGGTTGGGACGAAAATAAATGTCTTAACTGTTTTGTAATATTTTCAAATAAAAAAACGTGTCAATTTATATTTTAAACTGCGCTGGATTGCTTCCGGTCTTGCCTCATTATTTAGCCATTATTTAAAAAAGAAAAGTGTAAACTAATTCAGATAAGTTTGAAAGAAGAATCCGAACAAGAAATAGTATATAAAAATTCAGAGTGAAATAAGGATGGATACTCCCAAAACATATCAATAAAAAAAAAAAATTCCTTGGTGATCTATTACTAATTTTTTAATCTATCACCCTGATTATGGGATATTATTTGCGTGCTTATATTATACATTGATTATTACCCACCAGCTAGCCCACGAACCAATGAAAAAGGACACATCAGAAATTAAATGTCCGACGTGGCGGAGGCACGTGGCACCGCTTGTGTTGGGGTGGGAGTTTCGCACAAAGAAGCAGATTCGCCACGCGCGGCCTCACGCCACCACCTTTTTGCACCTTAAATACGTGCTTTCATTTCCTCAATTCACCAAACCTTCATCTCTTCCCAACTCAAATTCTAAAGATTAATCCAATGGCCAGCGTGTGGTGCAAGAATTCGATCGACCGCCGGTATGACTTCGTAGAGAGCGGAGGCGGAGACGATGACGGAGATTACGATTATGCCCCCGCAGCATGAATATGTATCTTAGTTATTAGTCCTCTATGTTTTATTTATTTTGCGTACCCTTAGTTTATAGAGGATCGCTGGTTTTCTCATTAATAGCTTTATTATTATAGTTATACCGTTTTGCAGTTTGCGCGGTGGGAATAATAGGAATAGGTTAATTGATGAATATAATTGCTAATGAAAATTAATGATATATTTTGGAGAAATTACAATGTTACTTCCTCCCCTCCTTTTTGCATACTCATCTATTCATAATAAAGAAATTAAAATGACCTCACAATAGTAATAATACTACAACAAAAACACCATCAATTTTTATCACTTGATTTACTCAAAATCAACAATCTCATTATATACTCTATCTCATTAAATTACCCAATATCTTTCATATATCATCAATATTTATCACACAAAATAATCATTTACTCTTAAATCAAGTTAACAAAATAAAGCATGTTTTTGGAGGGGAGAGACAAGAGAGTACTTTTTGTGGTTTTGAAAATGGCAAAACGCAAGTTCACCTTGCTGAAGTTATTCTTTAATTTATAAATAATTACTCTTTAAAAAGAATAAATTATTACTCTTTTAAATAAAAAATATGATTTCTTAAATTATAATATTTCATAATTTATTATATTTTATTATGTAAAATTAGAATATACGGTGAACAGATTTACATGAATTTTTCTTGTTTTAAATTTTATCAATAAGAAAACTACAAACATATAGTTACGGATTCACCATAAACTTCATTTTTATAAAATTATTCTTTAATACATAAAAAATTACTATTTAAAGAGATGAATTATTATTTTTTAAATAAAAAAATTACTCCTTAAATTTTGTTTAATAAGAATATAAAAAAATAACAACATATCAAAATTTGAAAAGTAATAGTATTTTAATTCAAAAGAATAGTAGTTCATCTTTCTAAATAGTTATTTATTATTATGTATTGAAAAGTACAGTAAAGAAAGATACAAGATTAATTTAAGAGTAATATTTTTTAAATGAGAAGATTAATAACTCAATTCTCTAAAAAATAATTTTTAATCTATTATAATAACGATTCATACTCGTATTTAATTATTGTTGTTTGACATCTTTCATTTGAATGCATTCTTTTCTCTACGCACGTGAAAGCCTATCTTAAATTATTTTTAGAGTATTTTAATTCATAAAATAAAATAAATAAATAAACAGAAATCGTAAGACGTCAAATAAAATATTGCATTTTGAGATCTTTTAATTTAATGAAAGAAAAGAACCCACTAAGATATTCTAGATTATATGTGTGCAATCATTGGGCCGTCATGAGTTTCAATATATAATTTCCCCTAATGATGTATGGTAATAATACATTAATGTTAAACTTTAACATTTAAAATTATGAATCTTAAATTTACCAAGAATTGTCATGACACGTGATTGGTCACATTAATTCGTGGAGTTCTTCCTTTGTAAATGATGACGACATCTTTATGACATTTATTTGACTTTTCTATCTTTTAAAAATGAGAAATATTTGTTGATACTACAAATGATTAGGGGGAAGGTGGGTGAGACATACGTGTAAAAACACCCTCTCGAGCGAATTAAAAAGGATATAAGAAAAATAAACCGTGAATATCTTTATTGATAGACAATTAAAGTATTTATATAATGAATCATATTTTAAAAATATATATTTTTATAATCAATAAAAACACTTAATTCATATAACAATCATACTTTAACACATTTTGTGTCACACAACCACAATCACAAGAGACTTTGTAGTGTAACAAACATCACCTTAATGCTTGCTGATTCCAACTTAATATAAGTCTTTCAAATTTGCTAAAAAAAAAAACTGCCAAATCTTATATCCAAAATAATTGTAGTACTCCATTCATCCCGGAATAAGTTTAATTACTTTTACTATTTCATGCTATTTGAGAATTTTTTTTTATTTTAATATTTTTAGATATTAAATAAAGTATAAAATAATGTTAAATATTATGTTAAGTAGGAATAATGAATTTGAAATTTACAATAATTTTTAAAGTTATTATTAGATAAAAGGTGTGTTCTTTTAGTGAATATTATTGTGGGAATGAGGAAAGTATGCACCTTTTATATATATATATATATATATATATAATTTTATAATAAAAATCCCAATTAAGAAGAGGAAAAAACAAGTGGAATAAAAAGAGGCCCTACATTTGAGGGTTTGTAGAGGACACAAATGATGGGAACCACTGATTTTGGGAGAAAAGTAAGCACACTCCCAATCTCAACCATGAGCATGCCGCCCACACAACACACCCCCTCTGTCTTCCGACGTGGCGGCGCCACCGTGGCACTCCCATCAACCGCACCCGATTCGCCACGCGCAGCCCTGTGAGAACCATATTGCAGCCCACCGCACTTCACAAGTGTTTCTATATATGCATGTAGTTTGCAACACACAAAATATCAATTCGAGAAGAGAGATTTTTCATATTCTCCAACTGTTTGATTAAATTCCCCACTCAAAAAAAATCTCAAGAATGATTCTCAATGGCGCGTGGCTCAAGATCAAGTGCTGCCTCGACGCGGCGGTGTATGCTGAAGGCGGCGGCGGCGACGACGACGACGACAACGGAGATTATGATTATGCTCCCGCTGCATGAACGATGATAATTAACAATCTAGCTATGAACTCATGTTTTGTGGTAGTCTATTTTCGGAAACTAATTTAGAGAGGGTGTGAGGTCTTGGAGCAGACAATGATGATCATATTGATTTGAATTATTAAGAAAAAGAAAATACTATTTTTTTTTAATATTCGAAATCATGGAAATGCTTGTTTTATTGCTATTTATATATCACCATTATTTCCTAAGTATTTTGAACTATATATTTCTTGTAAAATAAATTAAGTATGAGTTAGAAAATAAATTTCCGTCTCCATCATCACCATCATTATGTATCTGCTATAGAGAAGGTTGAATATGTATTAGATTGAGCTTGAATCAACGCGGTACTTTTTAACTCTACGTCTTTTCTTCGATGCAATAGGTTGTTTTCTACCGTACGTCTTTTCTTCTATATACGTACACTACTGTAAATATACAACAAAAGTAGTGAAATTAAACTTTAAATAGAAAACAAAAGACAATTGAAAGTTAATAGAAAGTAGTGTTTACTGTTCAATATAAATCAATCGAAAAAAGTCCCTACTTCAATTTAAAAATGTCAGAATGGGTCGATGGGGTCTAATATTTGAGTAGCCTTTGCAAAAAATGAACTTAGTATTTAGCTAATTCTAGTCGAACATTACTCAATTGTTCGGCCGGTCATCTCCAGAATTCACTCATTGTTCGGTCATCAATGGCCAAATAGTTTGTGTTTAGCTGACCGGCGGCTAATAACTTTAATCTCTATTCATCGCATTTTTTTCAATTTAAATCAAATTTTATCATTACTCATTACCCTTTCACAAGTTAAACAACTAATGTAGTACAAATCTACTACAATATTTAAATCCAACATTACAAAAATTTATAATGACCGAACATTTATAAATTACTCATTTCCAACCCAAAAAAAATTATAAGTAAGAATGTACTTCTGTACACAACAGTTACTGCTCTACGCAATTTGTCTATGAATTCTTGAGAGGAAAAAAAATAATATCTATTTTCTTCTTCTTCACTTCTCTTTCACTCTTCAATTTATTATTATTATTATTATTATTATTATTATTTTTGGGTATATATGGTATGTGTTTGTAATTTTTTTTTGGGTGCTTGTTTGACAAAGTAAATTGGGTGGGTGGAATAATTGGAACGGGTTTATTTTTAGTTTTTTTTTTTAATCGGTAAAAATCATTTTCATAAATAAATATGGGTACAAAATATACCACACAAATACAATTTACATCTAACTATCAAAGAGTATTTTTGATTTCAAAATCCAATCACTAAAGGAGTATCTAGACCATCCCAAATCTTTCACTACAAACCAACTCCATAATCTATATTTTATCTTCTCAATTGACAGTACGGTTCCTTCGAATATGATAGAGTTTCTATGCTTCCAAATAATCCACACAACGGATTGCCAAAATGCTATAGCTTTCTGTCTGCCTTTCTTTCTAAATAGATTACATGTAGCATTAAAATTAGCACTTGCGTTTGAATGCAATACTATTGAAATCCCCATCCAATCAAAGTAAGCCATCCACAATTTATAAGAAACATCACATTCAAAAAAGACATGCCTTCCTGTTTCCTCATTCTCTTCACAAAAGACACACTTAACATTGTTATTGGGATGTAGACTGTTTCTCCTTTGTAAATTCATCTTTGTCGGCAACCGATCCCACAAAAGTCTCCAAGAATGTGCTACTACCTTTGAAGGAGTAAATTTATTCCATATATCTTTGAAACATCTTTCCGTCTCAACCTCAACAATTAGAGATCCACGAGTTTCTGCCATAGTGTTGTAGGCATCCTTGGTATAATAGTAAGATTCTGTCTCTCCATTCCATTGCCACCCATCTTGCATTCATTCTCTTATTTGAGCACTGTTGACCAAAGACACAAGCATATTAGAATTATCCATTTCTCTGTCAAGTAGATTTCTTCTCCATCTCCATATCCATCTCCATCTACTCCCTTCCCATCTCTCCATTTCACATATTTTCTTGTTTTTGTCTAGATTAAGATAGAGTCTAGAAAATTTCTCTCTCAATACTTCTCCACCAACCCAATTGTCTTCCCAAAATAGAATGTTCTTATCATTACCTATGACTCTTTCCAATTTATCTTTAAACCAACCACCACATTCTCCGAGGGAAGTATTGACTACATCTTTCCACCATCATGACCACCTAGAATTACCTTTCTTGATGCTATGAATTGATTGTTCACCATTTGCATACTTGTATTTAGATTCAATAACCTTCACCCAAAGACTCTGTTTATCATTCAACCATCTCCACATCCATTTTCCAATAAGTGCTTCATTCACAAGCTCCAAATCTCATATCCCTAATCCCCCTTTCTCTTTAGGATTACATACAATTTTCCAATCTATCCAATTGATTTTTCTCTCATCCAATCCTCTCCCCACAAAAAATTACGAAATAATTTAACAATCACCCTCAAGGTTTCTTTTGGCATAAGATAAAATCAATGTGTTGATGAAGTTAGTCTACTGTTTACGTAGTTATTATAATATTAAAAAGATAGTATTGATTTTTAATTACTTCTCACTGTACAAATTAAAAAAAAAAAGAAATCTTTTAACTAACACCTCATTTTTACTGTAGATACATGTTGAATAAAAATGGTTTTTTCATAAATTTTATTGACTTTTATGATAATATGGTATTTTTAAATGATAAGTAATTATATGAGTTAATTAAAAGTGAGTTTTTCAAAGTATACTCCATCCTTAAGGTTTACATTTCCCTTTTGGTTAAGTTGGGCTCATATAAAACAATTAATTACTATTTCATATGGAGCCCACACTAATACAACTACCTATTTTACATTAGATATTATTTCTCTCACCTCATCACACATTAAAATAGCAACGTTAACGCACTGATAGGAAGTTTGAAACAAGACATCAAGTATGTTGGGATAGCTTGAATGACAGATTTGATTAGTGTTTCTTTCCCAGCTCGCGAAAGTGATTTGGCATTCCATCCAGAGATACATTTCCAAATTCTATCTTTGATGTCTTAAAAGTATCAACTTTTTTCTTTCCAATAGAAGATGGCAGACCAAGGTATTTCCCGTGAGAATCAACTTGTGGCATCTCCAAAATTTCACAGATTTCTGTAGAAAGATTCAGGCATATGTTTGGACTAAATAAGACCCCCGATTTATCATAGTTGATTCTTTGGCTAGATACTTGCTCATAAAGAGTGATGGCTGCTTTGAAGTGATTCGCCTCTTCAGTAGAGGCGTGCCCAAATAACAAAGTGTCATCAGCAAAAAAGAGATGCGAAACACTAGGAGCAGATCTCACAATTCTCATTCCGTAGATTTTGTTGTAGACATGAAGATCTTGAAAGATATAAGAAAAAACTTTCGAGCAGATAATGAATAAGTAAGGAGATAGAGGATCTCCTTGTCTTAGTCCTCGATGAGGAGTAAGCGAGCCAGTTCATTCTTGGAAGGTTGATTTAGTTACTGCTAATATATCTGCAGTTGATGCTGCTTTGATTCTCTCTCTCCCAATTCGAAACTCCCATGCATTTGATCGATGGATACGTCACTTCACTCATTCGGGTTCTTTCACAGTTAAATCTGCATATCATACTTGCAGAAATTTGTTGATTGAGTCACAAGCCTCTGCTAGTACTGGTCCAAACCCAATCTGGAAGAAAATATGAAAACTCAGAATTCTTCCTCGCATCACCCATTTCCTATAGCGTTGTTGCAATGACACACTCCCTATACAAGAAAAGCTCCAACGTCGGGGAATGGATCTCAATCCTTTATGTTACCTTTGTAAGGAAACTGATGGCACTGCTCGTCACTTGTTCTTCACATGCCCCTTTGCTATTGAAACTTGAAAAATCTCTGGTCTTCTCAGTATTATTCATGGCTGCTCTCAAGTTGTTGCATCACTTTGGTTCCATGTCATCTTTCTATCGGCTGAAAATGGATTAGCATGTTTTTTTGCGTTCTTTGTTACTTTCTTTGGTCCGCAAGAAATAGGAATTTTTTTAAGGCGTCTCCCAAGATCCTCATTCCATTGTGATGGCTGCCTCACGTCATTTAGTTGAATATCAAACTGCTCATCTCTGGCCCGAAAGAGCCTCACCTTCTCTTTTTAAAGCATATTGGCGATCCCCACCAAATTCAAATTTCCGTATCTTCTTTGATGGTGCTATCTCAAATAGATTTTCATATGTTGACTGTGGTGTTTATGTATCTGGTCAGGATGAAAAATTTATATTTGGGTTGAGTAAGAAATTCACAGGCATTCAAGATCCTGAAGTAGCGAATTTCTTGCTCTTTGGGAGAGCTTGTATGTTGCTAAACGGTTGGAGTTAACCTCTGTTTCTTTCTTGGGAGATGTTGAATGTATTATTCTTGTTGCTTTAGGCCACCTTGAGGCGAATGCACTATCTGCACCTATCCTTGCTGATATTCATGGTATTCTTGAAGACTTCATTAGCCCGTGCATTTTTTGGATAAATCGTTCAGAGAATCTCACTGCTCATGAATTTGCTTATTATGCTAAGAATGCTCCCTCTTGTAATTACTCTTGGTCCGTTCCACCGGACTTTATCTTGTCAATTAGTGCTGGCTGATTCCAGCTTTCTAATACAATTTATTTTAAATGTCAAAAAATAAAACTGATGGGCCTCTTTTGAAGCACAAATTATGAAGCAAATTTGCAACCAGCTAACCAATCGTCAAGATTATCCAATGAGACTAATCTCTAAAGTAAGCCCATATTAGTATGGGCCTTCCTCCAATAAGACCGGCCCAATTTACAAATATATATAATGGGCAATATTATTTATTTATTCCTTTGGAGTGTGTAGAGTAATTAAAATACAAGTAAAATTTACTAATTGAAATAATCTCCAATTACCGAATGTCTGAACTTCGAATGAAGTGGCCGTGAGGAAGAGAGGTGAAAGCTGAAAGCTCAATCATGGCGGGAGAGAACATTCAGCAGGAAATTGAGTGCGGCTTCGAGTGGGATGAACATTCGCAGCTCTATTATCACGCCAGGTTTTTGGTTTTTATTCTATGAAATCTCAAGAATTCGAAATTGTTCTGATTGTAAACAATGATCGCACTTGAAATTATGTTTATTTATATATAAATATTCTGGTATGTATTCGTAATTCCAGCCAAAATCAGGATTTGCGACTGGTTGGGGAAAATTAAAAATTAACTTCGTATATGGTGCAGCACTGGGTTTTACCATGATCCACAAGCAGGATGGTATTATAGCGGCAGAGATGGACATTATTACAAATTTGAAGATGGGAATTATGTTCTTCTTGAGTCGATGCAGGTATTGTTAATTTGTTAGCTTGGAATTTTTAGGTTTCCGTATTTGAGGAATGTATGTGCGAGTTTTTTCTTTATTTTTAATTATGGTTGAGCTATATTATACTTTTTTTTTTGTGAATGCTAGATTCATAACTGTGTTTATCTCAGGCAAGGGATCAACCTGAAATGGATAACAGTAATACCCAAGGAGAATTTTCTGTGGCTCAAACAGAAGGCAACAATTGCCTCTCGAGGCTTGCCTAGAAGAAACTGTATGTGGTTTTATTACATTTCGAATACTTTTCCAAGATCTCACTCCATCACTTTCTGCTTAGAATTCTATTTCGTTTAGTGTGTGAAGTGAGTTGCATAATTTCAATTTTCAACTAATTGTAGCCTACTTCTGGTTAGTTTCGGAAGTTGATCTCATTGCTCCAATATACTACTAATTTTCTCGTCTCTAAGCTATATGTTTTTGGTTATGAATCCCATCCTTGATATTCTGTTGTGTAATTGTAATTTGTATCTAGACAGACTCCTTTGCATGTAACGACACTGACGAATCAGAGTATCCGCCTCCTCCATCAGAATGGTGTGCTACTCAATCCATCTTTTATCATTTTTCCTGAGTTATAGTTGAGCAATGTAGATGCCTAAGCCTTAGGTCATATGCAGGCTAGAAGATACTCTTATTGATATGTATTTATCGGGCTACTCAACCCAAACAGCCAATGCTGCTGCCACTGACTTGACTATGCCTGTGGAAACTACTGACATGGATAAACTATATACCCCAAACCAGGGTTGGTGAGAGTTTTTTTATCTTTTCTTTTTTTATTGATGGTTGGGGTAGGTAAATTGCTAGGTGTTCTTAAAAGATCTTATTTGTCAAGGTGCAGGAGATGATGATATTGAAGAACTTGAAGAAGGAGAATGGGTCCCTGAGGATCCTGATTTTTGGAAGAATTTTAATGAGAAAATTATGGATGAAGGTATGTTCTACTGAAAATTTATTAGGTTCTCATCTTTCGTCTGGATGTCTATGTGCTAGTCCCCTGAGTTAGAATTGTTGTCAATATATTTTCCTAAAAGCATGCCCTCTTATTTTAGCCTCGTCTGTCGTTTGATCAAACCTGTGGAGGTGTAAATTTGAGCCATTTAGATCTTATTTTGCTCTTTGTTTTAAAAGCAATCTTTCATGTTAATGAAATTTTGAGTGTAAGTTTGTCAATGCTGCTTATTGACTTGAGGATAGAATATGAGAAGTGTAACAAATACAAAAATAAACCAGGACTGCATTCCAGTTCAACTCTTGGTATAATACAAAATCATGTTTCTAGGTAACTAACTTAAAGCATCAAATTCTAAATAAGTGTCTTCTTTCAATTATGACCCAAAAATCAGTCCCTACAGGCTACATCTCTCCCCATAAGCAGGAATAGTATATTTGATAAAGATGGTGATGGTTTTAGAACACAGATAGAGATGGCCTCAGAACAAGATACAGATGGCCAGTAATCATTATTAAGAAAATCCATCATGGGCAGTAAAGATTACGAGCAAATGGATAACAACTGGCCATTTTGACGAAAAGAAAATAATTTATTAAACGTGACTTTCTACATCTAACTGATTGTGAAGATTGTAATTTGTATGAGTACTTTGTTTATGTTGACCGTTAAGTAGTTTTTTCTGTCAGGTATATCTCAGGAGGAAGAAAACTGGCGGGCCCAATATGGTCAAGTAAGCCAACCAGATGAAGAGTGGATGTCAGGTTTGCAAGTGGTGGATTTATGGGATTGGGCACTTGTTAGGGAGACAAAAAAAGATGGAAAGACAGAGGTGGCAAAGCTGGTTGGTAGATTGAGGAAACGCTCCAGCAAGCTTCATCCAGCAGTTCCTTCTGGTGCTGGCATATTGAAGACTGCAGCAGTATGTGAAGTGCACCTTGATATGGTACGAGTGACATCAGGTTTGGCCCATTCACTTTTAATTTAGTGCACTGAGAATTATTTCTGTAAGATGTTCTGGTTACAAATAAGCAGTTTAATCAACCTTTTTGAACTAAGTTTTATGAAGGGTATGCAAAATATAGGTTTCTTTCTTCTTTTTTCTTTTTGGAGGTCGAGAAATATTGGTTTCAACCTGGATTTATTAGGTTAAAATTGACTGGGTATGTAGATAATCAAGTAATATTGTTTTATGCATGCAGATAAAAATATTTGTTTTCATGCTCACAGATATTCACAAGGCTATGCCATGGTAATTCTGTCATTTTACAGGTCGAATATACAGATTGAAGATTCCTAGCTTGCAATATTTAGCATCCTTGTCAGTGTATGATTCTTCAAACCCAACTAAAGATTGGGATTTTCCACAATTATCAATCAAAAGTCATTCAGAGAAGTCACCAAAATCTGATCAGCAGCCTGAATCTCAAAGCTTAGAGGGTCTTTCTGTTAAGGAGAAGAAATCTTTATCATCAGTGAAGCTTTCCCCATCTAAGAAGGTAACTAAATGCACTGTTGTAGCTTAATAATTCCCGATTTCAAGTCTGTTTAATTATAGATTGGTGATACTAACTGTTGATGCTGGGTTTTTGTGCAATTTCAATTTTTTTCTTATTACACGCTCGTGCAAGACCGAAGATGTATGCATCATGAAAACAAGTTTTTTCCTGTGTGCTACAGTCCCTCTTGATCTTTTTCATTTGCCAGGATCATGCATACCGTGATAGAGCTGCTGAGAGACGAGCACTCCATGGTGGCTTCGGTGTGGGTCCTGGACAAAAGAACTCGGACACCTGTTCTGATTCTCTGTCGTCATCTCCTACTTTACCACCAGAAGAGGCAGCAGCGGAGTCGTTGAACCATTCATTTGGGACAGGAAGTTATGCCAGGAAACTTCTGGAAGGCATGGGCTGGAAGGAGGTAAGTTTTCCATGAATAAATCACTATTAACCAAGCGCTCTAGTATCTTAACTACTAGTTTTATCTCAATTCAATTTCCTTGGAGTTCATCTGATAGAAAAAATCTAGATGATCCAATTCATGTGGCATGCATTCTCTTTTGAACGTCGATTTTCTTTTTACGTGCGCTTTCGTGCAGGGCGAGTCGCTTGGCCATAGTATGAAAGGCTTGACTGAACCGTTAAAAGCAAATGGGAACAAGGGAACTTCAGGTTTAGGTTGGGAGGATCCTAGAAGAAAACGATACTAGCTCAGTATGATCCAACCTTGTTAGTACCACTAGCTTTTAGTATTGTCATTTTAATTTTTTGTCTGTTTTGTTCTTTTTCTTGTATTCTTCTCTTTTGAACCCATTTAAAGAGCAACAACTCTGTTTGTAGTGTGAAATTGGCATTTGGAACGAATATAATAATATTAAGTAAAATAAATTTAATAATACATGATATCGGCACAATAGAAAATAAAATTTAACAATAAATAAATGATAAAATATACTCCCTCCATTCCAAATTACATGATAAAATTTATTTAGTCATTGTTCATTTAGCGTGCGCTACATTATCATCACACGAGCAATTTATGGGAATTAGTATCACAAAATAAAAATAATAATAAATAATAAGAAAAGGCGATCAGGAAGGTACTGAACTACTGATTATATAAAGTCCTCAAGAAAAAATATTTTTTTAAAAAAAATGGTGGGTTCAAAATGTTTGCTCCAGATTATAAGAGTATCAAGAAATTAAAGTTCAGTTTGCACTTCAATAGAAGGCACTTCCTCATCAGTAATTTTCTCATCATTGGCTATTACATTCTGCTCCTCTACGGTGCCATTCTCTTGCAAATTCTGCTTTAATTGTCGAATCTCGTCCTCCTTTTCTTCTAGTTTCTCTTGTAAGATAACCACCTGTAACAATTGACTTCAGATTACTACACCAGATCCACGATCAACTACTAAACCTAAATTTTTCCAAGGCACATGAGTATTCCTGTATAACTGTGGTTTCAATTTCACATAAATCTTCCACAATTAGGTTAATTTTGATAGATTATTTTAGTCATGAAAGTGAAATAGGCAAGTACCAGCTCGTTCGATCTATCAACATCACCGGTCATTTTCTCCATTTGCTTGCATAATCCTGCAGAAAACAATAGAAGGGTGGATATGACGAGCATATCAAAGTAACAATGTTTTCAGGTAGTAATGAAACAGTCGTAGCTTACAGTTGTTACTTCTTGATATATATATATCAACTGTCTCATGGACGAACATCCCAGTTCAGAACTGGGATGTTCGTCCATGAGACAGTTATAGCTTCCAGATAATATTCACAGAACAATGTTCTGATCCCTCAAATCAGTATCTCAATGAAAGACGGGAAGAAAACAAAAAACCAGAGAAAGTACTAAGGGCAGTTCCAGCGTACAGCATGCAGACAGCAAACAAATGACCGGAAACACGGTCTAAAAACTAACCTTCAAATTGACTTCGGAGTTCAGCATTCTGAGATTTTTGTAGAGCAAGTTTCATGCCCAGCTCGTGAATCTACAGAGGAAAACATGAGAATAACAAACAATCCTTCAACAAAGGCCAAGCCTCTTAAGAGATGAATTAGAATTCCACAGAATTAGGATATTCAAGTTTCTGCAATTAGACAGTTTTAACATGCACAACCAATCCCATCTCTTCAAACAGAAAGCTCTACGACTCGAAAATTAATTATAAAAGTTAGTAAAAGATCATTGATAGATATAGAATTAGTACCTTTCCTTCATTAGCTTGGTTCCCAATCTCCTCATTCTCTTCCTGCAGAGTCCTGCATTTTGCCATTAACATCTTTCCCATCTTACTTTGTGGGGTGAAACTGACAGCAGCTATATTATCTTGCAACTCTCTAACTTTTTTATCCTTCTCTTCAACCAAATTCTGGAAAAATAGTTCCGGTAAGAATTAGTTTGACAGGAAAATATGTTTATCTAAATGTGTCATGTGGAGTATTTGTAAAAAGACTAAAAGAGAGGTATTAAAGTGGGAAAACCAAGCAACTGTAGCACAGAAAAAGACAAGCATAACTCAAAACATAGTTACAAACGCATGTTCAAAAGTCCGCCAGCACAACTGAATTGCAAATGTAGGATAAAGATAACTAATCATAACCCAGCAGAACCAGCAAGTAACAACTAACAAGTAAATCTGTAGAAAGGTAATATATAATTCAGATAAAGCAGATGAATAGTAATTAAATTTGAGTTGAATTCAGAAGAAGCACCTTTAGCCTTGTAAACTCTTCATGGATAGCTGGGTCTAGCAATAATCTCCTCGCCTGTCAGTTTAACACTTTGAAATAATTTAAAATAAATACATAATAATTGTCTAATAGACAAACAATTTTGTTCCCTTTTACAACATTTCCAACTCAATCTAGAAAATTAGTCTTTTTTTTTTTTTTGCCAGTCTTAAAAACTAAAATGGCAAGGTATAATTTTTGTTTTGCATTGAGCTATACATCTTTTTTTGGGCATAAAATAGGGGAAGGCATACCTGCATAGATGGTGGTTTCAACTGAGCTCTCAAATCTCGAACAGCAGACTGCACAAAAATTAAGTACAATAACAACAGGATTAAGGCACATCAAGCGAATACTCAGTTCTATTTAAACAGCAGTTACATATATAACAAAAGAACAGAAGTTGGTGCTCTAGCAAGAAATGCCACCTTCAACTCAGCTATCTCCTGCTCACGTTTGGCAAATGTCACAATGAATGCTGCCTCTTTCTTCTTTGCTTTCTCAAGCTAATAACAAAAGCAAAAAACATTAAGCATAGGTATTTAGTTCACCAAGTACAAACTTGCAAATAAAATGTGCTTTACATTACAAACATACCTGCTCTCGCATAGATTCCTCAGAGGACCTCAAGGACTGAAGGTAGCTGATGACAAATTTTGGTCCTAAACGAGATATAGGGAAAAAATTGTCATTCAAATAAATAAACATTATCAATAAGTGATGAAAGTTATTAGTAAATAAGGTTCAAATGACATAAAGCACACAAGGAACAAACCAGGAGTTGCCCCTTGGGGGATAAAAGATTCATTCTGGAAAGATGAATGCCACTGTTGAATCTCAGACTTAGACTCTTCAAGCTTCGCCTGAAATTTTAAAAAATATATTATCCTTGTGAATAAAAAATTTTATGCTATTATCCTTGTGAATTATTTTTTATTAAGCAGCATCGTAATTAATGATGAAGATGCAGAAAGAATACTTCGGGTAGAGTGGCCAACAGGTGGAGAACTACATACATAGAATGATTGAAGAAAAATTAGAAGGTCTGGTAGAAATATAAACCTGGCATCTTGAAAGTTCATCTTGACAGTTCTTGAGGCTACAAAAAGAAAAGCCGGAGAAGTGTGCCAATAAGTCTTATGCAGTCTTGAGTAAAACGATTGGTCGAAATTGAAACTTTATCTTTACAAGTATTATGAATTAAACAGACAGATTTTCACAAGTCTATTATGACAAAAAAAAAAATGGTCATGGAGCAAAAAACCTCTCACGAAGAGACAAAATCATCCCAGTTGTCACTCCAGGTGCAGTTTCTTCAACTTTCAGGTTGGCCTAAAGTATCATTGAACAGACACGGTCAAAATTTGAATCAGCAGAAGAATTTGGTAGCAGATTCAAGGAACGTGGCTGGAACAAATAACAAATTAACAAAAAAAAAATGGTAGAGGCTTTATGCCAATATAACTTCAGCATCAGCCATTTACTTTTTTTTAATAAGAATTGAAATGTCAATAATATCACAATGCTGATGTAAGTGTACTAAAGCGCCATATAAACAACCAGTGCGTTCCATTACAATTCCATCACACTTAATCACACATCTAAAGAACCTTATAAGAGATCTAAATATCACTTTTTGATATGAGGTAACAAGAAGGAAATCGAAAATTCAAATTCCATACAAAAGAATCTGATAAGAAAGTCTAACTATAAGTTACATCAGTTTTTAAGTTAATTAGCATGATAATTCCAGACAAAAACCATAAAATCGACAGATGTTTCAATACAAGGTGACAGTAATAAATGTGAAGATTTGCAGTAAATTGCTCGAAGTATAAGAGCAGCAGTGGAAGTAAGACCTTTTTTGACCCAAAGATATCGTCTTCATCATCGTCAAGATCTGCATAGTTTCTCTTATTACCTAACATACAAAAACCAGATTCCCGATATCAGCAATCGCAAAAACTAACGTAGTTAAATACATCGTTCAACTCAATCGATTAACTAATAAACCTGAAGGCCTAGCATGATTTCCCGCAAATTCACCTACAAAATCCTCTTCCTACAATTCGCGAAAAACGCGCAAGCATAATTAAGCAGAAAAAAAAAATATAATAACAAGGTTAAACCACAATGAATTGATAGCAACCTCAGATACTTACGTCATCAAGATTGTCATGTGACGCCATTGGATTCGATTTTGGAGAGTTCTGAAATTTGAAACCCTAGCCGAGCGAATTTCCACGAGCAAACGCCAATTGAGATTTTCCAAATTATACAAATGTTTACTTCAACTCATTTCAAATTGCTCTTCCACTTTTTATAAGTGTTTTAGCTGCAGAAATAGAGAGAGACTGTCTACAATTAGAATAGCACATAAGTAAAATGGGCTTGGCCCATAAATTATTTATGCTCATGGCCCTTTTTACACGATTGGGCTGAGCTATACATTCTTATTATGGGTCCATATTGCAACTGGATCCAGTTTGAATTTCATGGTTCTTCAAATTACTGGTGATTAATGCATAATTCTCTAATTTTTAACTGGTGATTAATGAATAATTCTCTAATTTTTAACAATCTTTTGGAACATTTAGATATAAGAAAATGTTAATTTTTTAGAAAGTCTTAAATTACATTAGGAAAAATAAAATTCAAAATATCTTTTCTATACTTGAAATAGAATAAGATATTTTAAACATTAACTAGGAGTATTGATTTTGAGTGAAAAAAATAAAAATGATGCGCTATTTGTCAATCTTTTTTTTTTCCTTTTTTTTTTTTTAAATATAAGACGATCCCATATTTAGTGAGAGGACAGCCCAAAATTGGTATTTAACCAGTCATTCATTATGAAATAGTACTATTTATTTTTTTCTATTATTGTTATTATCATTATTATTCCGTGTTATAGTATGAATTTTAAATCTAACATTTTAAAAATCAATCCTACGTATATCCAGCAACTGTATTTATCATCATGATCCATCTTTCAAACATTTTCTCTCTTTAATTAATTAATTAATTAATATAAAATTAATAGCATCATTTTTCTCTCCCTTAACTGATGAGAATTGATAATATTTCAACATAAAAAATTATATGTAATTGATGAAAAATAATAACCGTTTAGCACACTATTTGATTAACAATTGGTAGTATTACATAAGTAAAAATTAATAACACCTAAAAGTTATAATATCTTTATTAAAATAATGATAATTAATTTTAAAAAAATAATTAAAACACCTTATCATGAGAAAGTGTCATACAATTACTATTATTATTCCATATTACTCCCTCCATCCGCCGAAAATATATACATTTTGCTATTTTGGGCATCCACACAAAAGATATACATTTCCTTTTTTAAACACATATGACTCACACACATCATTAATACATTTAATTTAATATATGGGTCCCACACACCTCATTAATACAATTACCTACTACCCATTAAATAATAATACTTTTTAATCCACGTGCAAATACTAAATGTATACGTTCAGGTAGGACGGAGGAAGTTGTAAGAAGTTAAGACAATCTTTAAAAAAATAAAAATTATTAGAGAAAAGAAAAAAGAAAAAAAAAAGTGAACATTCAACCTAGTTTATATAGGGTGTTCCTTCAATATGTTGGACAAGATGGTGGTATGTCCTCCATCTAGCAAAACTAGCAAACCCTATCTATAGTATATAAATCTTCATAGTATCTACTTTATTTAATTTCTTGTACAATTTCTCTTTTTTCTTTATTGGACCTTTAATTATATCTCTCTCTTTCATTATTATTATTATTATTAGAAGTACTATTATTAATTTTAAACATTGGCACTTTTTGCTTTGGTGAGATACTATAGGAAGAAGAAGACAAGAAGCCTTTTATTCATGTCCTAAAAAAGTAATAATTTTGAAATATAAAACTTTGTAAAGTTTCAAACTTTGAAGCTAATTCAAGGCTAGCATAGTTAAATCCGATGGTCCAACATTTCAGCTGGTCACTTTTGGAAACAAGAACGATGTGTATTACATATGTCCCAATGTTTATTATTAATGGATATAATAAAGCACAAACAATCTAACAAAAAGGATACTATAGTTTAACTGGGTATGGCTAATTGTCTATATATGTTAGTATTTGATCGAAGAGATCATTGATAATACATACTCAATGAATAAATCTAAGTCTTCTATAAAATTTGATATAGAAGAGAATTTTATTGCTCACTAGTGCAAAATCATCATTATTTTACTATATTTATTACTCTCTTCGGTTAGTACAAACTTCTCCATTTTAAGTGTTCAGCTCATAGATACCAATTTTCAATTTGTATTAAAAGGGCCTAGTATGTAACACATCGCTCATTATTAAAACAACTCCACACTATACATAAAATGATAATACTCATTAATCTATGTACAAAGAATAAATAGGGACCAAATGGATTACTCCCTCCGTCCTGTTTCAATCTTTACGTTTGTTTTTTGCACGTTGACGAATGAGTATAATATTTTAATAGATAGTGGGTGGAAATATATAATATTTAATGTAAAATGGGTAAGTGTATTAGTGTTGGATGATATATTAATTATTTTAGGTGGGTCTCATATTCCAAAAAGAAAAACATAAACATTGAAATGAGACGCGCAAAATAGAAACGTAAATATTGAAACGGGACGGAGGAGTACTTATTATGGAGTAATATTACTAACTGAATATAAACGTATCGATTCGTAACCTAAAAATGACCGAGTAGACTACTCGATGCGTGTTGTACAAGTCAATCGGTTGGGTTTAAAGTTCCACAAAAACCCGTGACCCAGAAAGAAGCGAGTTAACTAACCACACTTAAAAAAAAAAGAAAAAAAGGAAAAGAGGGCAAAGAAAGACAATTTGAATTTAGTTGGTACAACAAAAATACATTTCTTTTAATGATAGAATGTTAACGGATTTACTAATATGTTTTACCAATTGAATAATATATATCCGTTATCCAATATTATTTATTAATGGAATCCTTATATAAATTGCTAATAATGAAATTTATTATTAGCAACGAATTACTGATAAAATTAAATTTTGTTGGTAAAAATTTATATACTAACCACTATTTTATCAACAAATTATTTTATTAGTAAATCAATTTAACAATAAAAATTAGAACTTTTACTGATAAAATTTTCATCGATACAAATAGAATTATAGTGTCGAGTCAACTCTCACAATTTTATTCTCAGACCTATCCTTACTAGGTCTAATCCATACTCATAAACTCATTATCATCTACTCTCTCCGTCCCATAAAATATTTCACACTTTCCTCATTTGTTTATCCCACAAAACTTTTCACACCCCAAAAAAGGAAACATCACTTTATCTAATAACCTCAAAAGTTCCTTTGATTTTAAATTTGTCACTCATTTTTCACACACTTATCATTATTTTATACTTTTTTATTATCTAAAAATATCACAATATCCTCCAAAGTCAATAAAGTTCGTCAAAAAATACAAATTTTTTTAAATAATGTGAAACAATAAACATGAAAAGTATTATTGAACAGAGGGAGTAACTTATATACGAAACTTTAATAGCACACACAACCCACACTTTATTTTAACAGTCAAACCTGATCAATCACATCGACTATGGCTAACTAATCAAATTTTACACTGAAAATAAAAATAATAAAAACCCTTATTAAAAAAAAAAAAAGTGATTGGGTGTTGCGATGTTGTTATATGATGCCATGAATACATACATATATGCAAATATAGATGGTGAGATGTCGCCCCACGTACGACACATAGAACGTGAGGATACCACTCATCCAATTATAATCAACGCTTTTCTTTTCCATACGCTGTGACCATTAACATGCATTTGTTGCTATGTATTTATTCCTTTTTGACCCCAAATTACTCTTTTATCCTCCCAAAATTAATAGTACTACGTATTATTAGTTATTACCATGATCTTATATTAAATCGGGTTGGTTTGACCCGAACTTACTTCAGATGTCGTTTAATCCAAATAAAGGTGATTTGAGATGGAAGTTTTATAAGTCAAAATTAAATTTGAAATATAAATTAATCTTTAGAAATTAATTTCAAATCTAAATAAATAAACTTATATTACTAGCACACAGTGTTCAAGAGCTTGTAGTCTATAAACCCGATTCACCTGCACTCTAATTTTATAAAATTACTCTTTAATTAGTGAAGTATATGAAGATTAAAGAGATGAACTATTATTCTTTCGATTAGAAAAATATTACTCATATCTATAAAAATACTCATAAAAAATTACAATATTTCAAAATTTGAGAAGTATAATTTTTTTATTTAAAAGTGTAACAGTTCATCACTTTAAAAAGTAAATTTTCATGAATTAAAAAATAATTTAATAAAATAAGGGTGCAAGTAAATCCGACCAGTACAAGTATTTTTACGTGGAGTAAAATTTCCCGATCCAAAATTCTTGTACCATTTATCTTGTATCAAAATGGTGTAATATTATTTGTATCTCCACTCCAAAATAAATAAATAAATAATATTAATAAACACAACATTTTCGTTGTAATTAAAATAAAAATATGTATGTCATTTTACTACAAAGTAAATGTATGGGAGCACATAAGTCCAACTAATTCATAATCATATATATATATATATATATATATATATATATATTATTTATTACTCCCAGTGCATTGCGAACACTACCTTATTATAAATTATAGGTAACTGTCTCTATTTCACTGGGACGGAGGGAGTATTTTTTTTGATGGAAGGCAAGAAATATGGGACGGTATGATTGATGGAAAAGAATGTTAAATCTTGTCGGGGATTTGAACTTTGTTGGATTGCATCAATTCAGGTAGGAAATTAACTCTAATTTTTAATTATTTATTAATAAAGGGAGACATAAATATCAAAAGTCATAAGCTACCTACTAATCATGCCCATCTATTTCCACTACTTTCATATTCTTATTTGTAAACCTCAATTACTAATTATTTGTTTTTTGTTTTTTGGTCTAAATTGAATCATAAAATTTAAATAACTTTTTTCGAAGTGATGTTATGACTATAATTATCACTTTCTTGGTTCAAAATTTAATGAACCTATTCTATTTTACAAGGAATGGGGAGGAAAAATGAGAATATCAATTTCTATACTTTAATTTTGATTTGAATACAATTTTGAATATCCCTTAACTTTTAATACTCTTTTTTTTTATCAATTTCAGTCCTTTAATTTTTATTTTTTTTCAATTTTAATCTTTTTGCAAAATTTTGCAAAACTTACAAGAATTGTAAGTCTTTTAAATTGATTTTTTTTTCAAAATCACTAAAATTAAAAAAAGTTAATAGTTATAGGAATAAAATTATGATTTTAAGATGCTTTTTAAATTAATTGTAAGTCTTTTAAATTGATTTTTTTTTCAAAATAACAATGCTTTTTTAGGATGCACCTTAATACTAATGCACTCTATAAATTTTAAATTATGATTTTAAGTATTGCAAGTAATTTTTTTAATTTAATTTAGTGTATCTGCTAAATTGTTAATAACATCCTTATCTAATTATTCAATTCATTCATTCAAGAGCATCCATAACATGCATCCTAACTCCGAAGGGAATATATAAAAGACAAGTTGGCTGCATAATTGGAAGGACCAATGGCTGTTAATTTGATTGATGAATTAGGTAAATGATTATGATAGTGTTTAATGACTAAAATAAGGCATAATCGGTGTCATTTTGAATCTAATTGGTGTAGCCCCAGGGCATAGCTCAAGTGGTAGAGGGGAGGGTGGAAAAGCCTTCCAGCTGAGCTTGGTTGCTGCAGGGTGGGGGTTCGAATCCTGCATTTTGCATGGATTTGGCCCCTTGCAAGCACAAGTTTAACAGTGAGCCCTCCCTATAAGCCACTTGAGGCACATCCTGCGATTTACCTCTTCCACCAATTCCCAGGGCAGGGGCGGTGGGGCCCCTAATGGTGGGGTACACCATTTGAATCTAATTGGTGTAATTTGCCTCATATTAGTGGGCTATAATTGAAACTTAAAAGATAATCTATTCTAGAAGATGTATGAAATTGGTTGGGGTGACAATTCTTGGTTTCCCACTATGCCCCTATAACTTTCACACTTGCACCAAAATTATCAAATAACTTATTTATTAATTAGTGGATTAATTGCAATAAAACTATAAATTTTATTCTTATTATAAATTAATCTTAATTTTAAAGAAATTGCAAAAAAATTTATATTTAAATATTGTTATAAAATACTCCAATTTTTTTTTTTAAAAAACTTCACTTTTAATTCTCACATTAAAAATAAAATATCACATATATTGAGTGGGTATGTTATTCTTTTAATTATTAGACAAGGATTATTTTACGATAAGAATAAAATTTTGTAGTTTTCTTGAAACTGGCCTTAATCAACTAAATACTGGTTTGTTAATATTTCCCCGTCCGCTCGAAAAATGGTCTTTTTTCCATTTTTGTCGTCCTTTTCAAAGAGAGTCATTTCATTTTTTACACACATGAAATCCACACACACCCACTAATACAACTAAAATATGGGGTCCACACTCCCACTAATACAACTACCCACTACACATTAAATAATAATATTCCTTAATCAACGTGCACAAAAGCAAAATTGTCTCTTTCGGGCGGACGGAGGGAGTATTATTTTGTACTGTAGGATGCAGTATGTATGTTATTCTTTAAAATAAAAAGTAATACTGATGTTATATATAACATATTATAATTATTATGAGATGAATAACATTTAACATTCTGAAAAATAGAATTACATTTATTAAAAAGTTGATACATATTCGCATAATACATTTTTTTAAAAATTAAATGGAGGTATAATTCCTTAACACCCATCTATTATATATAATTATGTCTTTTTTTTTATTATTTAAAACAAATTTATACTGATGAAAAAGACAGATGATTAATTTCATTCGTTCAGTTTTTAATCGATATAAGATTTAAACTTTGGTAATTAAAATAAAATAAGAAAAATAATATTTGAAGCATTTTTTAAATTTTAAAAAATCATTAATATAATCATTTTAGAAATAAGTCAAATTTCAAGCACAGTTTATGTAGTTGACCCTTTATCTTTTTTCTTTTTCCATAACAACCCATTGTATTTGGTAATTGGTACACATTGCTTTCAAGTCAAACTCAAAATTTGTCACCTTCTATTTGGAAAATAAAAATAAAAATAAAAATTGAACACATAATTTCAGAAACTAAAATAACAAAATTGAATAAGTAAAAAATTAAAAAGAAAAGCAAAGAAGATCACATGTGAAATTAGGATTATAAATGTTGTAAAATTAGATACATATTGATTGAAGATGTGTAGTAAATGGGGGGCTAATGGGTCCAATTTTCATCACCCATTGTTGAGCAGTCAACCTCAATGTTCTTTTCACCCTTTCAAACACCCAACATTGGACATCATTAATTTTTTCCTAAAAGTTAAGAGATTTTTTTTTAAATTAATATTCTCATTAATAGTTTTATTTCATTTCATGGGTTTTTTTTCTTTTTCTTTTTCTTGCACGCACGCAAGAAAAGCACTTGTCCCTTACAAGCTACTAATTCTATCTACATTATTACTTTTTTCTAAAAAAATTTTTAACCCATAAATAAAAAAATAAATATACATATATACATAAATCCCAAGCTAGATTCATAGTTCATATATTATCAAGGTTTTATCTAGATAAACACATTATCTTAATACTCATGAATTCATCTCGTTTAATTCTTCACAGTACACATTATCTTAATATTCAATTCATCTTGTTTAATTCTTCACAGTTGCTATACACCAAATTCTATAAAATAAAAAGATAACTAACATATTGATCAATTTATTAACATGCAAAAGTAAAAGTCTTTATTTTTTATATAATAAATAAAATAGAATTTATGTATGTCAATTGAAATATTTTTTTTTTTGAAAAAAAAATAAAGTGCATTGAGTTGAGATGTTATCATGTTAAGTATTTTTATTATTTAAAATTCGAGTGTAAAAGTTATAGTGAAATTTAAAAAAAAAAAAGAAAAAGAAAATCAGATGTATGTCACGAGTTTATTGCAAGAATTTCGTTTGTACTAATAAATTATTTCGAATAAGGTCTTGAAATTTTATAAAATTAAGTAGTAGTACTATTTTAATTTTAATTTTCTTTTTTTTTTTCTAATTAAAAAAAAGATTTTGAATAGTGTTTGGAGGCCAGATCACTTCCCCAACCATGCTTTCTCCAATCGAATTCCACTTTTCTCTCACGGTGGTCGGTTTCAAAATTCAAACAATAATCATAGTTATTTTCTTTTTAGACAAATGATAATAATAAATAATTATCAATTGATAAAATCTTCACGTTTATTTTCTATTGAATATATTAACGTTAACGAACTCTCTCATAAATAGTCCCATAAAATTTGCATATGTATAATAATGATATTTATTAATGATTCTAACTTGAATTAAATATGAAAATTTTAAAGTAACCAAAATGAAATTATAACTTATTTTAAGATATGAAATTCTAAATACACCTCGAGAGAAAAGTGATCGATTGGAGTTATGAAAAAAAGCCAAACACTATATACAAAATGAAATTGATTAGAGTTAATTTTTTATATATATTTTTTAAAGAAAAACCCTTATTATGAAAGATTCTTACATTTTTCTTAGATATTTTAGATTTATGTAATTTAATTTTTCTCTTATATTTAATTAATTAATTAACACCTACTTATGTATTAAAAATTTTGAAAGAAAGACTATAAATTAATTGAAGGCTTATTGAACAATTACTATTTGCAAACATAATTATAATTTTTGTTTATAGTCAGATTTTTAAGATATGTTACATAAATTAATTAACTAACACCGACTAATTATATATATATAAATATATATTTTTTTTTTCTTCAAAAATCTTAAATCTTGTAAGACAAGCTCTTCCTTCATGATAAAAAAAACACTCAAAATTTGTCATTTAGCTTTCATGGTTTCTTGACTCCAAAAAAAAGCACATCACGAGTGACCCTAATAATTTATTAAACTTTTATAATGCCTTATTTTAACCATACATACATACATTTTTTTGACTTAATGGGCAAATTACAATAATTGTTTCTATGGAGCAACACGTGTGAGGGGTAAATGTCAAGCGCACTCTATTTGCTTTTTTATCATTTCATTTTTTGTCAATTTTACAGACATTTTCATTAACCACTTGAGTGAAAGTGGAGAGATAAATAAAGGATAAAAAAAGTCCATTTATTTAATAATTTGAGAACGTATTTATTTATCTTTTTTCATACTTAGTTTTCAAGTCACTAAAAGTATACGTCCTAATGAAGATGTTGATGAAGGAAATATTGATTTATAGATTGTTATTAATTATTGGCTAATAAATGCAAATTAATATGGAAATATTGATTTTGTTGGGAGGTTAGTCTTATTGTGTGGTTGTATAAGTTTTTTTTTTGTTTTTTTTGTTTTTTTGGTCTAAGCTGCTTTTTAATTAAACATGATCCGACTTCCTAATTTCCTTTACTAATTTGTTAATAGAACCCTAATCTTCATTAATCTCTTCCTCTCGCCTTTAGTTATCGGCGTGACAAAATAAAGAATTTGTGAGAGTTTGAGTTTGAAGTTTCTTCGATGAATTGTTGGCTCTAATCTTTTGTATATTTTGGTCTCTTATCACTGTGTTAGATGGATTCTTCCATGAACCTAATTAAGGGAAATTTGAGCACCTTTCATCTCCATTGACGTCTCAATGGTCTGTGATATCCAACAATTTTAAAAAATTGAGTCACATCCTTGTATGTGTACTGTAAAAATACAATGATCACATTATTAATATATACAGGGGTATATAATAAGAGTTATATTTCTAGGCACATTTTGTAGGATTTTAGACCCTTAACTAAAAATAAAATACTACGTATAGTAAAATGTGAAGTACTCCATCCCAATGCTAGGTTTATAAAGTTATTATTTTGAACGTCTAATTAAGTTAAAGATGTACTTCCTCCTCCGTCCCATTAAAGTTGATATAATTTTTTTTGCACGGAGATTAAGAAATATAATAATTTAATGTAAAGTGAAGTAAAGTGAAGTGAGATAAATAATATTTAATGTATAGTGGGTAGTTGTATTAGAGGTGATACGTAGAGCCCATGAGAGTAGATTAATTGTTTTTATGTGGGTCCCATGTATTAAAAAGGAAATGTGTCAACTTTAATGGGACAAACCAAAAAAGAAAGTGTGTCAACTTCTATGGGACGGAGGGACTACTATTTTCTTTTCTATTAAGCGTGAGTGATCCTAAGCTATAACTAAAAATTACTCCCTCCGTCCCCTTGATACGTATCCATTTTTTATTTTGATCCGTCCCACTACAAAGTATCCATTTTATTTTTGGATTGATGTGACCACATATGACCCCACACTCAACACTAATACAACTACCCACTACACTTTAAAATATTATTTCTCTCACCTCAAAATACATAAAATTATTATACTCCTTAATCCACGTGCAAAAAATAAATGACTACATTTTAAGGGGACGGAGGGAGTATTATTTTACAAGTTGTATAGTATTACACAATTTTTCAACGATTAAGAGGACAAAAGTATTATAGTTCAAACCCAAACTAGTTTTTTTTTTTTTTAAATTCAATCCAAGTTTTTATCGAAAGGAAAGTGTACTACGTACATATATAGCAAAAAACACATGCATGTATTCTGTGTTTATATATATATATATATATATATATATATATATATATATATATATATATATATATATATATATATATACTGTGTTGCATGTGAGCCAACGAGGTGTGTATTTAAAAATGGACTTATATTATATTATGGTAATACTTCCAATCAATTTCGGTGATGATACACCATATATGCATGCACCACGTTATGAGTTTCCTCCATAATTTTCTTATAATAATTCTGATCATGATGATCAACATAATTTAAAAAAAAAAAATTGGTTCCTAATTAAATTGTGAAAACGATGGTGTGTATACATATAATGTGAGGTAATTAACTAAGAAAGAAGACTAATTATAATTAGGTGGTTGAAGAAATGAAAACATCACCACGAACAGTAAAATGTGCCCCCAAATCAATAATCTCAACAGCCCACCAAAAGATTAAAAGCAAGTAATAAGGGGAGACAACAATTATTATCCACTAGAAAAAAATAAAATAACTCAACTCATCCACCGTGACTTTCACAATTACATATATGCTCCATCAACCTAGTCAATATTGGACCACCTACCCTCAACACACACACATATGTGTGTATGAATCACAAAAAAAGAATTAAAAAAAATCCAAGATTGTTGTAATTTTTGTGTAATTTGATTGAAGGAACAACTTGTGTCACACGTTTGAAAGTATTGGTGATGTGGGGTGGGAGGGTGGGTGGGTGGGGGTAGGGGTGCATGAAAAGTGATGTGTTATATATGTAGATGGATTTCAAGGTGCAGAGTTAGGGTGTTGGAGAGTAAGGTGAGTCGACTCAGTGGAGTAATGAAGGCCACACTGAAGTACTTAGCAGGGATTGCGGGGCCCAGCGGGTTCAGCTCAAGGACAACTGCTGACCACGTAGCTGATCACTGCCTCTCTGCTTCTCCGCCGCATCACCTCACTGCTATCGTCACCGGTCAGTTACGTCATCATTCCTCACGGACACGCACACGTACGCATTAATGCATGCAGTGTTTATTTAATTTTATTTAATTATTTAAAGGCGCGACGTCGGGTATCGGAGCGGAAACGGCGAGGGTGCTGGCGAAGAGGGGTGTGGCGGTAGTGATTCCGGCCAGGGATTTGAGGAAGGCGGAGAAGGTGAAGGCGGATATAGAGATAGAAAATCCTGGCGCTAAGATAATTGTTCTGGAGATAGACTTGAGCTCCTTTGCCTCCATCCAGACGTTTTGTTCTAAGTTCTTATCCTTGGGATTGCCTCTTCATATCCTCATGTATATATATATTTTTCTTTAATTAATTTTTTCTTTTCTTTTTTTCTCTACTACACAATTATATGTGGAATCAAGAGAAGTGTTATTTTGAAAAATGTTTTAAAAATAATAATTTATTTATTTAGAAAAATAACAATTTATCCTTGTTTTACATGAATTTTTTCAAACATTACACTGAATTCTTTTACATATTTATATATTCAATTAATTTTGCATATATATATTTGCAGAAATAATGCTGGTAAATATTCACCAAAGCTGGAATTTTCTGAGGAGAAAATTGAGCTCACTTTTGCCACTAATTACATAGGTATTTTTATTTTTATTTTTTTTATAGAATTTTTTATGAATTGTGAGACAATTAATCTAATTAAGGTGTTTTTATTTATTTAAATCCCGAATAAAATTTTGTTGGATTTGGAAGGTCATTTTCTGTTGACAGAAATGCTGTTGGGAAAAATGGTGGAGACAGCAGCAGAATGTGGGATTGAGGGGAGAATAGTGAATGTCTCCTCTGTAATTCATAATTGGGTGAATGCAAAACACTTTTCCTTCACTAAACTTCTCACCCCTAAAAGGTAATCTAATTAAAATCTCCATTTTTAATTTAATAATATTATTATGATAATGTTGTTTCCTCAAATCTGATAATTGTACTCATTTATGCAGTTACAATGGAACCAAAGCTTATGCCCAATCAAAACTAGCCAACATATTGCATGCCAAGGAATTATCAAGACAACTTAAGGCACAACTTCTTCTCCAAATTATCTATTTATTTATTTTAATGACAAAAAGGGCAAAAGGATTTGTTGTTACCATGATGTTTTGTGGAATCTTTAGGAAAGAAGGGCAAATGTAAGCATCAATGCAGTGCATCCAGGGATTGTCAAGACAGGAATTATCAGAGATTACAGAGGCTTTATTACAGGCATGCATTCTGTACTTTTATTGGGATTTGATTTCCCTTTATTTTTGTTATTTTTTCATGATAATAATCAAACATAAAGATAACTAAATCCACTGTTTTCTTGGAAATTAAAAAAAAAAAAAAATCTTTTGCAGATTCTCTATATTTTGTTGCATCAAAGCTGCTCAAGTCAACATCTCAGGTTTGTCCTTGCATCCTTGTATTCCTCTCATTATCTCAAGATTCATTTTAACATATCATAATGTAACACAAATTTAGGACTTGGATAATTCGTCTTTGTCTTTGTTGTGCATAAAACACGGCACCAGCTACTATGAGTAGAGTTATGCTGCTAAACATATTAGCTGGTGCCGTGTGCTACGCACAACGAGGATCTGGGTATGTTAACCATTGTATCAAAATTTCTCGAACGACTTATGTTTTTGCTAGACAATCCCTTTGGGATTTCGTGCACAAAACACAACACCAGCTGCTACGCATGACAAGTATGCTAACGTATCAGCTGGTGTCGTGAACTGTGCACAACCAGATCCTTAACTATGTACTGAATTCGTTAACCGTTTCTAAAGATTATCCAAAGGATTCAAGTGTTTTGGTAATGGCAGGGCGCGGCGACCACGTGTTACGTAGCTCTAAGCCATGGATTAGGTGGCATTAGTGGAAGGTACTTTGCGGATTGTAATGAAAGTCACAGCTCAGCCCTTGCAAATGATGAAGTCCTAGCTCGAAAACTGTGGAAGCAAACGCGTGCTTTGCTGCAAAGGCGATTTCTACTTCCAGTAGGAAAAAATGGTGAAACATCTGCTACAGATTAAAGCTTGCTTGCTTGCTATTTTTTAGACATGTAAATATTATATATACAGAAAGTGTGTCCAATGGCACAGAGTAGTTCACTTTTAGTTTAGATGAACATTTTCTCATATTCATGGAAATAACAATTAAAGAAATAAGAAATAGCGACTTATAGAAACAAACATTTTTTCAAGCATATATAAGCTAATTTTCAACGTTAAACAAAAGGTAAGAAACTAAAGATTTAAAAAAAAAAGTGGAATATGTTTACGATCAATCAATTTGTTATATGATTGAGGGTGGAATCAGATTATAGAGTTTCTCTCCCTACATTTTTAATTTATTTTCTTTGATTAATCTACAAAGTTAGAAAACTAAAGATTAACTACAAATTCATTGGAACTTAGTATATACTCCATCTAGTATGGTTATATATTTTTAATTCTGTCGTCTTATTGAAATAGTTATATTTATTTTTTAATATATAAGATCCACACTAAAAAATTCAAAATTAATAAATTAATATATATTGAATTTTTTCAATTCAAAACCAGAATAGAAAATGAATCAACTATCAATACGAAACTTGAATTTTTTTTTCGATTAATTAGGGGTGTGAAATATAAAACTATGCCTACATTTGTAACATGTTGTCTCCTATTTTATCAATTCAAGATCTAAATTCAAACCCTAAATTAATAATTATGAATATTTTAAACCCCTAATTAATAGAAAAAGAGTGAGGCTCTTGTGCCCCTAGATACCGTACCCCTTTGTAATTTAAACCCCTAGCAATTCACAGGGTTAAATAGAATATGGAGGGGAGGATTGTGTTCCCATGGGGGCACGGTGTGTCCCCGGAAACACACAAGTTTTTGCCATAAAAAAAATAATTAAAATCCCAAATTAATAATTTACTCATTTTTTAAAATCTTGGATTAAAAAAATATGTAAAAGGATCGGGACATTTTTTTTTCACTCTTCCTTATAATTGAGTATTTTTTGCAATTTTATTCTATTTATTACCGTGAGTCCAGTACCACTTATCTGATTAAAAGAATCATAATGTGAAATATACTAAATCATTTGTAATGTTAAAATTCAAAACTTTTTAGTCTTATATTAGTTTTTTATTCGGTTTTTGTTCTATCCTTTCACTTATCTTGTGTTTTTCGAAATAAATTGGCAGTTTTGGTTTAAACACCAGCAACTCAAAGGCAGTTTATTGACATGTACTTTAAATAAAGAGGGGTGGTCTGATAATCAGAAAAAGGAGATGCATAATCAAACTTACATCACTCGTTTACATGGGGATTGTATTCGTTTACATAACAAAACATCATTACTAAGGAGAGGAATCTCAACTTAATTTACATCAATGAAGCAAGTGCCGAAGGCTCACATGCATAGAGCAACAGTTCTAAGGAAGTTAAGACATACCGTAGCACACCAATGGGGGGGCGTTTGGCATTGCACATTACTGACATCATTAGCTACTTACTGCCTTTGGACGAGCCTCCCCATCTCAATGCTTATACAGGAGTGATGAAGGACAAGACACAATAGCATGGACGTGGTGTGATTGAGGTGATCTTCAATTGTTAGCCTGCTGAGATCCAAAGTTCCATTTTGAGACACAAAATAGGGTACCATGGAAGAACTAACGTATGGTCAACTTCGACAGTTCATGTGCTAAATATGTAAGCAGTCACCTTTAAGCGTGAGGAACGACGAAGAGAAGAAGCAGCTCCGGGGGATTGAACTGTATGTCCTCTTCCCACTTTTCTTGGGTTGCTATTGGATATAGGAGATTGAAGTTTTGTCGGTGTAGATGTGACTCTTTGATCTGTTGAAACTGAAGATACTGGGCCAGAAAGGGAGGTTATTGAAGACGCTTGATCAGGAGACGAGCTATGCAAAGACATCCCTGAATTCAATAGCCATCATATCAGGTATTTTTAGAAACACAAATACTAAAAGACAGAAATTATATGGTCTTTCATGATAGTGCAGCATACATGTATGTAAGGGCTAAAGGGTATGTTCTCCAATAAATATTCATACAATAGATACTGAAAGATACATGCCATACCCCGTGCTGCAGCTTGCTGAAACTTTTCTCTCATGGCTCTAACAAATTGGAATAATCCATTGCTCTTATTTAACTCGGTAACTAAATCTTTTGTGTCACGCAGATGCGGACTACAGTCGAGGACTGAGGATAATTTCCAGAAAAAGAGAACGTTTAGGTTTTGCACAATGAAATAAATACCAACCAAATCATTTACTTACGAGTGTATGTGTCGTTCGCATGACGGACAACAAAGGAGTATTCTTCACTTGGTTTCTCTACACTAATGTTTGTGAATATGAATTTTACACCTATGAAAGAGCAACGAGTAAGAAATATTATCTCTGCGAGAAGTATGTATAAAAGATTTAGCAAGTTCCAGGACAACGTACCATGACCACATTCAACACGGAAACCAAGGACCCGATTATACCATGAAATGGCTCCCTCTATCTGTTCTCTATATTCTGTGTTCTGATTACACTTTTCATCGCAAGCAGCCAAAGCTATTTATCATAAAAAAAGAAAGCAGGTAGGAATCAGCTCAAATATGAATGAAAGTTTAGACTAAGAACATTGATACATAAAACAATACAAGATTCTAATGATTACGCACAGATACAACCAACAGATCAACTCCCTCAACAAATTTCAAACAATTTGGGCTAACATCCAGGAATATATTAAGATTAACAACCTTAAAGAGGGCAAAGTTAAGACCTTCAATTTCTGATTATCTATAATGAGACAGATAATTGAAAATAAGATGAGAAGAATAATGCTGATAAGTTTGGCCACAAAGGAAGCTAGTGAAACAGTCCAAAAAGGCTCTAACTTTTCTAAATTATAAATAATTATACTTCCAACAAACTATTAGGTGAGCAGTTAGATTACCACAGTATGCCCATTTCAAGAAATACTGAATGACTATTAGCATTTCAAGATAACTACAAATGCAGAATTTGAAGGAAATCACTCGTCTAATCTTAATAAACACATTTTTCACTGATGTTTTCTTAGTTGCTCCAGCCAAGTTTAAGCGCAGAAAAAATCTTAACGAGAATTTTATTCAAAACAGTTCAACTTATAAGCATGATACCACTTAATATTCTGGAAGCAATCAGTTTCAGCCACGTTGTTTGAAAACTCAATCACCTTCAGACTGTTTAGATATTATAGCAGCATATTGTTCTTTTCTTTCCCTCTGATCTTTTACAATCCCTTTTAATTCTTGAACTTTAGCTTTTACAACAGATATAGACTCCAATGCTGCCATCCTCTTCGCCTCTTTCCGAGTCTTCACTACAAATGCAGAAATAAGAGAATAAAAGTTTCATTCGCACAAATTGGCAGATAAAAGTGTTATTCTCAGCAGAGCAAGAACCATGGATAATTGAGTTGGATGGTTTGACATTCCTACACATGTTGCTTCATTAAAAATTTGAAGTGCACACTCATGAAAAATATGCTGTTTGCTAGGGGGGGTTTACTTTACACATCATTACCAAGTTGATGAGACAACATTTTGTCTTAAATTTTGCGTTAAAGACTTCCTGGCTGGTTATATCTTTCTTCTGTTGTACTTATATTCTGATAAGATCCCACTGAAGACATTACAGACTCTCTGTCATTTCTATTTCCATTATGCCTATTCATTAAACATTTTTTCGTCTTTTAGCCAAGATACTCAACAATGGAATGTAACAATACACTAGAGATACAGGCTGCTAAGGGAGTGGATGGAATTTAAATCATTGCTTGGTGATGAGGAAAGAGTACGGTAATAATATTTGATTCGCCACTTTACTCGAATGGACCAAATTTCCCATAATTGAGGGGGATGAAGGTCATCCTATCTCCACTATCACTGTGTTTACTAATTTAAAATGCAGGAAGACTCAAATTAGACTAGATTAATGTCCAAACAACCCCATTGGATTTGCTAATTTTGATTTCAAATCCACCATCAAATCCTTGATCCAAACACAACCTAAAATTCTATTCACTCTCTGAAGTGAGCATTTGTAATATGCAGTTTAAGGAGAAACTAAGGCTACATTTTTAAGAAAATTACATAAAATCATCTAATTCTGCAAGGCGATGATGCTCCTCTCTTAATAGTAAATGTGCTTTACTCTGCTCCGGTTTCAGACTAAGCTGATTTGAAGATAGAAACAAGGATATAGATGCAGTTAACGATAAATGGATATTCGTTTATAATTACTGCTAGGATCATTCCGATCAAAGCAACATTCTTCGACCAAAAAAGAGGGATAGAAAGAGATGAATACCAGAGAGAGCCATCACCAGAGCATCCTCAGCATCTCTTAATTCACCTTTAAGCTTTCCTAATTTCTCTGCCAAAAAAAGCGATAAATCAACAAAATTCAAGAATTCCACAATACAAGCTTCGTATCTGGTAGCAAAACCTTCTCTATTAAATCGAAATCCAGATCAAGATACTAAACCCTAAACTCGAGCGCAACCCCAACCCCCCAAATAAGTAAATAAAAACACGCGTGCGCGCAGACAAACACACAACTTAATTACCTTGGAGCTGAATGGTCTGTTGAGCTTCGGACTTGGCGGAATTGAAAGCTCGCAGATAAACGTCATACGCAGAATCGAATCTCTGCTGCTGGATGGCGATGTCTCGTTCGCATACTAAACGTCCTTCCGCCATTGGCAACAGCGCACTGCTCTCCCCTGACCCCTGCATCTGAGGGCGACGAACTTCACTATCAGTGAAGAAATTGTGATTTGTGGATTTTGATTCTAGAGAGAGAGAGTCGGAGAAGAGAGAAGAAGAGAGACTCCAGCCCGCCAACGTGTTATTTGAACTTTATGAAGAGTCAGAAGAGAGGAGTTATCTGTAATTTCAATCAACCCGTTGGGCCTAAAAAATAAACTATTACTTTGGGGTTGGGCTTTGAATTAACGATACTTTAGTTAGTGGCCCACTCTTAAAAACAATGAAATTGTTGAAGATAAGCCTCACATAATTAATAATACTCCTATCGCGCCCGTATTAGTTGGGGCCGATGCTGTAGATTCAGAATACAAGAAAACTTATTTTTTACTGATTTATTATTTTTTTTTTCACAAATTATGTACATCAAATTTTATATATCCTATGAATTGGTAGGATATTTAAATTATAGGGAACCACAAGATTTCTGATGTAAACCGATTTATAATAGACTAACTCTAATTTTTTTGGGATGATGTAATTTTTTAAAGACAAAGTATGTAGTGTCAAGTGTGTTAGATGAGATAATAAAATTAAATTATATTTTAAAATTATATATGACTGATGTATTATTTTTATTTTTAGATGATGAAAATAATTGTGGAACATATAAAAATAAAAAAATGAGAAAGATTATTTTGAAATTGAAGAATATTAAAAATGCTTTAAGTGTGTGATAAGTTAATAATAATTTCCATGCCGAAAGTTTTTGTAGTTTGCCTAAAGGGGACTGCACCTTTATTTGTTTTAAGCAAAATATAATGTGCACTTGCACTCAAATTAATTCAATTCAAGCTAAAAACTACAAGAACTAAAGTAATATGTTATGGGAAAATGTATAGTAAAAACTAATTATACTACACTCTATATGAAAAATTAATGGTACATCTAAATATAAAACCTCCGCCCCAGTCAAACATCACCGTTTGAATGTATAAAGCTCTCACAAGAGTTATAGTAAACGGTGACGTTTGGACGCGACGGAGGGAGTATATATTATTAAATAATATTAATATAATTTGTTATTTAAAAAAAACTTGGTGTGCATAAAATATTATGCGAATACTTGTCTAAGACTTTTTCATGGGAAGTCTTTCGTGAGATGGATAAAGACGGATAAGAAGTGATAACATTTTAATAAAAAGTGATATTTGAATTAATTATAAAAAATAATAATAATGCTATGAATTATTTTAAGAACAATTCGTAATGTGAATAAGAAAGTAATAAGTACTATTTTTAATAAAAAGTAATAATATCATTATTAGAAAAATAATAAATAATTAAAAAAAAAACTCCCCAAATATTTTAAATTCGTATACTCACATGCAAAAGAATATCAACTCTTATCTATACTTATTTTCTAATAATTTTATCATTACTTGAGTACATAGTAATGAAGTGTTCATATGATACATTGAAATGCCAATTGTAAAAAAAGTCCACCTAATTGATATGCGACTTTTCGGCGCAAACGATTTTGTCAAATCTTTAAACCAATTATATATATTTAAATATTATCCATGACTATCAATTAGTTTCAAGAAATTATATGCTCCATTTAAATTAAAAAATAAAAAGCCCTAATTTATGTTCAAGGGACCTCGGAAACAGAAAGTTAAATTTAATATTTGCATGACTTATAACTTTTACCTTATAAAATTTAGTACATATCATCATTTTCAACTTTCTCACTTAAAAGGTGTAAATTTTCTTTTCTAAGTAAAAATGGACATTACATTTAAAAATTAATACACTTAAAAATTTTATAATATTACAAAATTTGTTATTACATCAAATTAAAACATTTCCTCCGTCCCGTTATAACCTTCACATTTACTGTTCTACATTATTTAAGAAAAATTAATTTTTTGACTAACTTTATTGACTTTTAAGGGTATTTTTAGTTAGGTAATAAAAAAGTGTGAAGTTATATTATGAGTGTGAAAAATGAGTGATAAAGTTTAAATTAGAGTATTTTTCGAGGTTATTGGATAAAGTTTCGTTTTATTTTTTAAAATTTTAAAATTATTGTGGATCAAACAAATGAGAAAAGTGTGAAAGTCGTTATTAGACGAATGGGGTAGTACTACAAAATTAAAGGAGTGTATATTGGGTGCACTCATATGTGTATAACTTTTTATTCTATTTTGTATACATGTTATTCAATTTTGTATACGTGTTTCGTAATAATTGTATATTTTTTTCACATTAAATTTTTCATTAAAAAACTAGCATCTATATGTGTATAACTTTTTATTCAATAGTATATGCATATTTTTTTAATAATTGTATACTATTTTTTTACACTCAATTTTTCATTAAAAAAATTAACAATTAACTTGTATACATTTTTGCTTATAATTATATATATTTTTGTTTATATTTGCATATGGGTGCACCCTATTTTAAAGTGCACCCGGGTGCAATCAATAATTAGACAAATTAATGTGTCATACGAGAGAATAGTATAGTCATGATCATGAGCGGAATAATACAAATCATATACAGTACTACACATTAAAATACTTCTTCTGATATAAGAATACTTGCTCCCTTTTTATTATGGTCCATTTCAATAATAATGCTCTAAAAATATAAATAATACACAATATCAATAACCTTACAATATTACAAAAAAATTTACATTTTTTAACACACAATCTAATCAAAATCAACTATACCATACACTTTATTCAATTTAATTCAATTACCAAAATATTCCTTTCTATTTCTTAAATCATTATAACAAAAAACTATTTTTCTTAAATTATGTGCTACAAAAAAGGTAGATCCTCTGTGCCATTTGGTATGTCATCTTTTGTGCCACACCGTTAGATGAACGACACGTAGGAGAGAGAAACTATATCATAATCCTTAAACCCTAGGGGCAATGGTTGGATTTATTTCTCCCGTGTTAATCACACACGTGTGGCACATGAGATAATGCACGAAAATGACGTAGAAGATCCAATGTGCCAAAAGGGATGGAGGGACTACTATACTAGTTAATTACTTAATTTCTATAGAAAAAATAAATTTGAAGTGGAATATATTAGATTACCAAAAATCTCCCAGCTAATTCACCGGAATGATGTAGGGTCATGCCAATCATTAAAATTAAATTAAAAAAAAAAAAACAAAACTTAATTCTCTTTAAATGGATTTTCCCTTAAATTAATCTCCAAGACGTCTTTTCTTGATTCGTACAGAGATTTTACGTTTTGGATTATTATGAGAGAAGCTGCCATTGATATGATATTTGCATGTAAATGGTGGGCCGGTGGATATAGGGTGGGGTGGGGTTATAAAGGAATTGAAAGAAGAAACATCCGATGCAGAAAAAAACAAATAGGCAGTTCATGTTCATGTGATGTACTACTCCCAGTTCCATTTAACTTGTATATATTCTCTCAGTTCTGTGTGAATAGTTACGCTTACTTTTTATTTGTAAATTAATATATATTTTAATATATAAATTGAGTAATTTAACAGTGGGTGTGAGTAAGATATTTTAATTGTTTTGCATGAATCTCATCTAATTAAAAAAAAAACTATTGAAGCTAGACATTTCAATTAAAAATATATAATCATTGAAGTGAGACGGAATGGAGGAGTAGGTATATACTCCTATATTTTTAGGTTTCAAAAGAATCTGCGAACTCTTTTAATAAGAAACCATTCAAAATAACATCCTACATTTATTATATTAAATCCTTCTTTTTCTCACCTCATCATAATTATTTTTAAAAAATTAAGCGTACAAAATAAAATGAGGCGAGAAAATACTCTTCATTTCTATCCATCGCAATACTTTTGCACGTTTTCAACTGTACAATATTAATATCCTTTAAATATCACAATTTTATGGAAATGCCATCTAATTTTTTATGTTTTATTCACTAATCTCAAAAAAAATTTTTTAGGTTACTCGTATTATCCCGACTTTTTCTTACACTACTCGAACAAACCTACAACGGAGGGGTTATTATTATATTTATGAGAGATGGATGAATTGTAGAGGGCACCACCCCATAATTTGATCTGCAATTGCACATTGGCCTTGCCTGTTTTCCACGTCTTGCAATAATGGAAAGATTGATATGTAGTCTGTGAAATCTGAAATCCCACAGTTTGCTTTCTATTCTTCATCCGTAACAACCCAAAAATTTCTGCAGATTTTTGGTTAAGGAATGGAATTGAGATTTTGAAATTTGAAAATCTAATGAATAGTGAAATATTTCCTCCATCCCAGACATATATTCGTCAATACTGTAGATACAGAGTTTAAGAAAAGTTGCTTTTTGATCAACTTTATTGACTTTTTAGGGGTACTGTGGTATTTTTAGGTAATAAATAAATTATAAAGTAGTTATATGTGTTAGGTAGGAGTGATATTTTTGAAATTAAGATAAATTTTGAGATTGTTGGTTAATGTGAAGTTTTCTTTTTTTGGTGGTGAAAATAAGTGTGGGACGAACGAAAACGGAAAGTGTGAACATAAGTGTGGGACGGAGGGAGTATGTTTGTTTTGAGTTTTTGATAGGGTATGTTTAAATTTTATCTCAAATCAATATGTAAGAAGGTATTAATTTATATTAAAAAGGAGAAGAGAGATAAAGAGAAAATAAATACTAAATAAGGAAAGAGAATATATGTTGAGGATTGTAAGGTTTGTAGGTGTATATAGGGGTTGTTTTGTGTGGATTTTGAAGTCCATTCCCAATTTTAAAAATCGGAAACAAACATCACCTTATAGTTTGCCCTCTTGGATTTCTTTTTAAACCCCATATTTAGTGGTAAAATGATTGTAATAATTACTCTGAGACATTTTTGAATAAAGTAAAAATTGATAAATAAAAAGAATCATTATCTTCTCTCTCTATTCACACAAAGAGACACTCCCAGTCATAGGGAGTTTAATTCTTTAATAATAATAAGAAGATGAAGTTGTTTGAAATCGAAGCACTAATTAAAGCTCTAAATTGTTTCTTTTGATGATGGAACCCTAACCCTGGATAATATATTTTACTCTAATTATTATGGCTCACATTTAAACTTTTTTTTTCCTATTAATATATGTCATCATGATTTGTCAACTTCAATTTGAGGTGGGGTCCTGGGAATTATGATAAAAGTGTGTAAATTTAGCATTTTATAAGAAAAAGATAATATTTCCAATTTATAGAATATATATATATATATCTTTAATATACTAAGGAGAGTTTAATTTTGATCCGTGGCGTCACCAAAATTAATCTTAATTATTTTAATTTTTAATTAAAATTAAAAATTTCAAATATTTTAATTATTAATTAAAATTTAATGTAGATAAATACATATATTATTTTAAAAATTGAATATGATATTATCAAATCTAAATTAATTACTATTAATTAAAAATAAATATAGATAAATACATATATTTACTTTAAGATTTAGAAAATTTATCTCCTCCCAATCTATAAATAAAACTCTTTATTCGGTTGTTCTATACACATAATTTATTCATCACGACGAACAAAAGCTTTCATCAAATTCTAAAAATGGTATCCGTTTTTTTTTATTATTATTGATTAATTTTTTGTGTTTTGTATAAATTTTTAATTTTTTTTGTTTTAGTTCTGTTTTTTTTATTAATAGTATGAAATTTTATATTTCTTTATTTTTGTAAGTAATTAACTTTTTTATGATCAATTTTACAAGTTATTTTAATTAATTCTTTTATAATTTCACTTTTGATTATAATTTTTACTGTTTCTTTTATAATTTATATTTTTTCTTTTGATTAATCTTTTATTAATTCTTTTTTGTTTTTAGTTTTTTTAAATTATTAATATGTAGTTTTTTAAGCTTTTGAGTTTTTACATAATAACTTTTTTTACGAGTTAATTTTAAGATTTTTTTTAATTAACTTTGTTGTGCATGGTTTCACTCTTTCTGACCCGACCCTACCGAACGAGTATGGTTTTAATTATTTTTTATTAGTATGTTATTTTTTTTACCTTATTGATTTTATTTTCATGATTTTATAAATTTACTCCCTCCATCCCGTCCTCATGGTTACATTTGTGTTTTGCATGTGGATTAATGAGTATAGTATTTTAATGTGTATTGAGGTGAGAGAAATAATATTTTAATGTAAAGTGGGTAGGTGTATTAGTGTGATGTGTGGGCCCATAGAGAGAGAACTAATTAATTTGTGTGGGTCTCATATACTAAAAAGGGAAGTGTAACCTTTAGGATGAGACGCCAAAAAGGAAATATGTAACCACTAGGATGAGACGGAGGGAGTATTTTATTTAATTAATTTTATTATGTTTTTTTTTCTTTTCTTATTTCTTCAAATTTATTTATTATAATTTTTTCTTTAGTAATTTAACATATATATTTTAAAAGAAATTTCATTAATTTAATTCCATTTCTTTTATATTTTTTAAAGGTTTTTTTAAAATTTTTCGTTATTTATTTTTTTAAAATATATTTTTACCAACATTAAAATTTAATAAGTCATAAATAAGTTTTTGTTTTTTAAAATCGAATATGGCTGTGATATTTTTTTATTTTATTGATCATTTTTTGCTGTTATGTAATTTTTTAACTTCTCTTATGATTAACTTTTGTTTTTAATAATTTTTTTGTTTTATTTTTGTCGGTTTGTTTTTAATTTTTTATTATTATGTATATTTTGATCTTTTATTTTTTTAAGTAAATATTTTTTTTCAAAGTTAATTTTATTATTTTTTAACTAAATTTTTTATAATTTCTCTTTAAATTATTTGTTTTTTCTATTTTTTTTGTTTTAATTTGATTGTTTATTTTTTTATTAAAATTTTTTTATCTTTTTATTTTTTACGTTATTATTATTTATATTTTCTATTGATTAATTTCATACATATTCTTTTATATTTTTCAAATTTTCTTTTAATTATTTTTAAAAAATTATTTTATTTAAAAAGTTTTATTATATTTTAATCTTTTGATTTCTTTGCATTTTCAATTTTTTTTCATGGTTAATATTTTAATTTTTTAAATTAATTTTTTTTAATTTCTTTTTTCTATTTCCACAAACTGATTTATATTAAATTTATTTTTTTAATTTTTATTAATATAACTTATTATAAAAAAATTCAACGATTAAATTTACGAATATTTTTATTCATTTAATTTGCAATAATAAACCTGACAAAAATTGAAAATTCAATTCAATAATTTATTTTTTATTTTTTGATAAATCAATTTAACAACAAAATTAAGTTTTTATTAAAAGAAGTAAATTCACATTTGACTATATATAAATTAGATTTTACTCTTCAATATAACTTTATATTAGATTATAATTTAATAAATAGTTATATTAAATTTGAATTATATTTTTTTAAAAATTTTAAATAAATAGTTATATTAAACTTAAATTATATTTTTTAAGATTAAAACTTTACAACACGTGTAATACACGGGATCCATACTAGTATATATATAGAGTGAGGCTTGCGTGCGCCTTTAGAATTTAATATTATTGATAAGGGTACATTATTTTATTTTAAAGGGTATACACTTTAATTAATAAGGGTACACCATTTTATTTTAAAAGATATACACTTTTTATTATATTGTTTTATTTTTCTTCAGAAAATAAAAGATACATATATTTATACTAAATGGTATACAATTTAACACAAAATTCTAAAGGCTCACACACAAATTTTTGCCTTATAAAATACTAAGGGTACACATCTTTATATTAAAGGATATACTATAATTTAACACAAAATTCTAAAGGCACACGGAATGTGCTTCGTGTGTCCGGGCTCACAAAAGCTTTTGCCCCATATATATATATATATATATATATATATATATATATATATATATATATATATATATATATATAAAGGCTATTACAGTAGTTTGTTTCAATTAACAAGTGATTAATACATCTGCTTTTGTTAATGATTGTACGTATTAACGTTGAGTGTTATAATGACAACAAACATTAATTTATTTAATTAGTTTTCTTGGTTATTCATGAGGTGTGTCGTGTGTGTCGTTATTATTATATTATTCGTATCTTCTAAAGTAGTGATTAGTGAGTCTTATTATAATCAAACTAAGAAACTATACTATTTATACTTCTATAGTAATGAATTCTTTTAGATACGGGCATTGCTAATTATTAGTCTAGAACTTTGCTACTATGTTTTTTTTTTACATATTGAGAAATGTTTGTTATAATAAAATTCATGTTGGAAGAGTTGGGCATTATGGATTGCACCACCTGTTGTAAGGTTGGGTATCTTTCATGCTTATTTTATTATTCAATAAAATTTTCCTTATAAAAAAAACTATCTACACTTTTTTAATGACACCGAAATCCTTCCACTTAGCATTTTATCATTATCTTAAAAAAAATTCCTTAAACCATAATAAATATATATAGTTCAACGTCATCAATTCAAATTTTGTAACATCTGGTGGTATAATATTTTAATTAAAAACATTGTATATGAAACATGAAATGATCATCATTGTGCAATAAGCTCCGAACTGTTTTTTTAACTGATTGGATTAATATGAGAAAGGTACGTAACACAATTTATACTTAAAAAAATAAAAATTGAAAATTTAAAAAGGGCCCTCTCCCAGTGTGTTTTTATATCAATCATTAATTTGTGCTGCTAGACATCTCTTTAAAAAAAATAAAGAATAGTGTTGCTAGACATAGACCACAGTTAATGATAATAATAATAATAATAATAATAATAATAATAATAATAATAATAATAATAATAATAATAATAATAATAATAATAATAATAACATATAATCGAAATGTATGTTGCTGAATGTCATTTTCCCTGTGTAGTATTCTCTGTCTTATTTTCAATGAAAGCTGGCCAGAATTCGATCACATGAAACTAATTATGTGTGTGTTTTTAATTAATTTATTAATTCTCAATCTAAAGCCTGAAAAAATAGGTAATGGTCTATTTTTTCTATCAATTAAATATTTGAATTTATCATATATTATCTCTTATTTTATCAATTTAAGGTCTGAATTAAAGTTTTGAATCGATAGTTTTGTATAATCTAGGTCTCTAGTCCCTAGAAAATTCTCAGGCTCTTAATTAATAGTTAAAACTAAAAAAAAATAAAAATTATGTATATAATCAGAGTTGAAAGTGTAGATTAATAATGCCATGATATGAGAATCTCCTCTTATAATATTACTTCATTGGAAACGGCCGCTTTATTCTTAATAATCATGATCCAATTAATTTCACATGGATTAAACAAATATTAAGACCTTTGGTAATTAAATAATTAAACCATCCATAAGGTCATCATTATCATGTCTGAATATTACACCAAGTTTCAACACAATTATTCAAAACCCCATCAAATTATAAGTATATGTACATCTTCTTTATTTAAGAAGATTTATTCCAGCTAGAAATACATCTAGCTACCTAGTTTCCAATTACTTTTCACACCAGCAGCTGCCATAGCTATATACATATATGATACATCCCTATGGAGAGAGAGAGTAAGAGAGAGAAAGGGATATATAAACCCTAAAAATCTCTTAATAACCTCCATCCATTGCTCCTCCATAAGGGTTATAAATATGATCATAATTCCATGGAATTTGCACGCCAGGTGTTTGATAAAATCTCCCACTCACTACTCCTAAGCCGTCGCCAAATGACCTCCTACCAAACTCCATCTGCGCCGCCACGTGCGCCACCGGCGCGGTGGCGGACTGCAGGTCGTTACAGGCGAGCCGAATCAGATCGGCATTGGCTTCGTCGAGCTCCCGCTGGAGGCGATCCACCTGTCCCTGCAACAAGGAGATGGCGGCAACGCAGCCATAGACGGGGTCCCTTACGCGGGCCTCCGCCTCGTAAGCCAGGGAATTAACGGCGTCGTTTCGTTGGTGGGGAAGAAGTTCGAGTAAAAGTTTGGAAACGTTGCTGGCTCCGAAGATCTTGTGCACGTTGGCGAATTTCCGAGGGTCTTCGGGTGGGAAGTAGGACGAAAAGATGCAAGCTTGAATGCATTTTCGTCGGAGGAACTTGCAGGCCGCGCAGGGAGGGGTGTAGGAGGAAGCCATGGATGATTAATTTCCTGCAAATTCAAGAAAAAAAAAAAACAGCTGAGTAAGTGGTGGTAATTATTAATATGTGTCTTTTTTTCTATATCATACCGTTGGATTCTGAGTTTTTACTGAAACAACAGGCTGCATAGTTTTCATGTCTTTACTTGGATTTTGCTGCTGTCTCTTGTTGTAATAATATACACATGGAATTCTAATTTGCAAGTTTTTTTTTTATTTTTTTTATTTTATTATACTGCAGTTTAATTAAGAATTTATTATAGATGCTGTAAACTGTGTTTCTTTCTCATCATTCTTTTGTATATGTGATGATCAGTTCAAGTATATACCAGTTATTGCCTGTTGTTGTGCTCACACAGATCCCTCTATCTGCAAATTATGTGTATATATATTTACTTTTATTTAGCTTTATCAAATTCAGTCTGTTCATCTGATCTACCATTTTTATTGATTTCCATCTCTATAATAATTAAATTAAAAGTATAAGAAAATTAATACTATAAGTTTTCAAAATCTCCTAATCAAGGCGTTGAAACTGTGTTTTCAATTAGAGTTTTTTTTTTTTTTGAGCTTCTATTTGTTAAACAAGGTTTGATCATACTTAAATATGATTCATAAATTGTGTGTAGAATGATGATCCAGCCTTCAAGGCCACAAATTGATCATATTGTTCCAATCACTATCATGAGTTAATTAATCTGATAATTACAAACCTGCCATGAGACTTTCATAAACTAGATATTGAAAAACCCTAGATTCAAGAAATTATCATTAAAAGGTGCATAAATTGTCAATCTCTCTCTCTCACATATTACTTTGAGGGTGGGTGGGGGCAAGAGAAATGGGGAAATTAAGCAGACAGCACACCATGAATTTACCTGTGATGAGTAAGTAGCTTTGATCCAAAGAAGCAAATCAATAGAAAAAAAACAATAGCTTTACCTTTGATATTCAGATTTTGTTGCTTCTTCAACAGCAAACAGGTGGCAGATGACCCTAATTGAAAGAGATCAAACTTGATCTTTTACCCCCTGCTGAAAATTCATGGTAAAATGGAAAGAAACTGAGTAAGGGAGAGAGAGAGAGAGAGAGAGCATTGAGTGGATGGAGAAGTAATGAATGCAAAGGACAAAGGTAATAAATGAGAGGAACACTAACAAAAAAGATGAATGTGACACTATACTGCATCTAATAATTTTATCATACTTGTGGAGAAGATATCACTCCATCTTTTCTTTATCCATATTCCTCCTTTGCTTCTTTACCATTCATGCATAATTCAAAATAAAAATAAAAATCTTCTTTCCCTAATTAAGGCTTAAATCAAAAAAGAAAAAAAAGGAGTAGTATTTTTTGCAGTATAAGTGGAAATGTAGTACATATAGACAACTCATAGTCTCATCCTTTTGTGTTCTTGTCCAATGCCTTTATCACTGAGTAATTGGGACCCCGTGTGAGAGAGCTTAAAACATAAACTGTCCCCTATCTATTTACAGAACATTCATTTTTCGTCCCAAATCTTTCAGTTTTGCTCCGATTTCGTCCCAAAACAAGATTTTTTTTACCAATTTCGTTTCATAAATTTGTAAAAGCACCGATTCAGTTTCATCCCATAGAATTAGAAAAATTGAACATTTCTTTAGCATAAATGATCATTTTGGTGAGAATTTAAAAGTTACATGACTATTTCAAAGAAATTAAAGATTATTTTAAATAAAGTAAATTTATATGAGACGATCTTGATTTAAACCCTATGTGGGTTTTTTTCAAATCCTCAAACCATGAAAATATATTATACAAACTTTAAATTAATATCTCATTCACAAATTCTTGAGATTATCCCACCCTCTTTATAATAATAAAGTCATGGATGCAATTTAATCATATATATATATATATATATATATATATATATATATATATATATATATATATATATATATATATATATATATATATATATATATTCTCTTGTAAAATCATATTCTACGTTCATTCGTGATACATGCTAAGTGTGCATAGTTACGATCTAGCTAGTTATATATTATTGATGGGAAATCGTTTATGCGAAGAATAAAAGATAATACATCGTTTCATATTTGAACACAAGCAAAACGGAGTAGAAGTTAGTATTAATTATATCATTCATATATAAATGTAATTAAACTCATGCATGATCTTGATATAATCTCAGCAAGTTTTTCTTCATGTAATCCATAAATCCAAATCCAACATCTTGTAACAAATATTAAATATTCATAATACGTACCAGAAAAGGGATGTTCCTGATTTTGTATTAGTTAAAACTAGTGGTCTGCTGAGTGAATGCCATATTTCTATAGATCGATCCTTGTATAATTTATTTGCAACCTAATATGTAGAACCACATATATATATACACATATAATGTATATTAGAATCAATAATATCCTCCTTATAATGTGTGCATTAAGGTGATTTTCTTGGTGGGAATGAATTATACAAAGAATTTTTCACAAGTAGTGGATATCATTTCATGGTTAATTATGTTTTTTTTTTTAATTATTACTTATAAGTACAAAATATAAGATAATATTACTACTAAATACGTAATATAAAATATATTACTATCAAGTACAAAAGTGCATAATGTAAAGTCTTAATTATCTTTTCATACATAATTCTCAATTAGTTAGTTAGAAATCCACGTTTACTTATTTAATTATTTTTTTATATTTTAATTCTCTCTCATCAAGAATCAATCGACTTTCAGAAATTACTGAATATTAAAGACAACATATTTCTGAATACATTGTTGAGTTTATTCTGAATACTAACAGATTTCTGAATGCCATCATATTTTTTAATATACCAACATACTTCTACAAAAATGTATTGAAAATGTATTTTTGAATATTAACATATTTCTGAATACACAAACATATTTCACGTAAATTTATAACAAAAACATAACTTATTGAATACTGAAGATTTATAACATATACACAATTGAACACCAAATTCTATAACACCGAACATTGAGAACATATTGAATACTACTTTTTAATGTTTGACTTTTTTTTACGGATTGACTAATCTCCAACTTATTTCCTATTTTCATGGAAAAATTAATGGATAAATTGTTGAGTTTACTATGAATATTAATAGATTTCTAAATACCACAATGTAGACTTTTTAAATTAAAATAAGGTGAGAAGTTATGTGTTTGAGTGTATTTTTTCATTTTTGAATTGCGATCATTTTCATGGACGATGAAATGAGAATATTTTCATGGAATTGTGGGAGTATTTTAATATATATATGATAATACCTTCTAACATATCAGAAAATATATTTTATCTATCGTATAAATTAAAGTGGGTAGTTTTTATTTTTCTCTACAACTTATTTTCTATTTTTATGGATAAATTAGTGGGTAAATAAATTTTTGAATACAATTAATAGGGTTAAAAGTGGTATTTGATGCATTAATTAATAATATAATTTATATATTGTATCTAATAGTCATATATGTACATAAAATATACCTATAAGTAATAGACCCTTTTTTTTATTTTTTAATTAAATTTTAATTTGGGAAGAATGTCGAGCATTATAAACCCATGCTGATCAATTCATGTAACATCATGTTATGAAGAATTTAACAAGTCAATAAATATACAGTATGATTAACAAAAGTGTATGTTGCAGGTCAAATGTAGCATATGAAATTGGAATGTAGTACATTATATATAGATAGAAATTAAAAATAAGTTTAAGTGTATAAAAATGGAACATAAATTAAAGCAAAATGGTGCAAGAAATTTATAAAAAGATCAGGGAATATAAGTTTCCGTGATTAATCATTATACAAGGAAAATATAAACCAGAAAACATAAACCTATAACTTCTGACACTAGAGAACTTTAGAGTACTTGTACTCCTAATAATGATATTTATTTCTACTCTTAAAAAAATTATTCAAGGAGAATGATGAGAGTCATCATGAATTTTTAGTTTTGGCTTCATCTAGCTAATTTAAATATTGATAATAAAATTTACTGCACCCTCCTTTCCGCAATAGTTAAATTGTTTTATTAATTTTTATGATGGGTTAGGTATTATTTTTAGTAATAAATAAAGTGTAATGATGTCATGTGTGCACACTAAATTTTTTGTTATAATTTAGTGTACATCTCTTCTTACACGTGATAAATGAATAATAAATACCAAAAAGTAAAATTTAAATATTACCCTGAGGGTTGATATTTGATTTCATAATTCATACGTGACATCAATCAACAATTCGCAGAGATAGATGTAATGAGTTAAAATCATTTTTGGTCTCATAATTATAGAGAATTTTTGATTCCATCCCAAAAAGATAAAATTTTCAATTTCGTCCCACAACTCTTGATATTGGCCAATTTTGATCCCAAAATCGCCGAAAATTGACTTTTTGGCCTCAAAATCGCATGTGCACCGAACATGATGCCTCAAATGAGTCCGGTTGGGGGGGGGGGAGAATTGGAAGCCCTAGAATTTTCAGTGGACAAAAAGTACGTTCGAGTGAAGCAGGGCGCCTTCCCTCTAATGTGCAAGTACACTAATAAGGTGATGCTTGTCGGACAAATACTTAGCAGCACCCCTTTTCGCTACTCCACTTTTTACAGCAGTTTGGTTGTCGTTGGTTGCAAGAATGACTTATGGTTAGGGAATTTTTACGGCCCCAATTGCGCCACCATTTGCAGTGCCAATTATCCAGATTGCAGATGGGCCGACTGCTGCAGTGGAGACAACAATCCCCTCCATCTTTGGGGAACTTGAAGTCGTTTACCTCTCAACCCTCTCCCACACCAACTGTTTGTGGATATGCCTATATCAGTGATAACAGATGGCTGGCAAAAGAGTATGTCAATTACATTGGAAAATCTAGAGACTTCTCGTACCCTGGGAATATGTCATTTGGTGATATATCTTTGAGGCGTCATGTGCGGTGCACATGCAATTTTCCGGCTAAAAAGTCAATTTCCGGCGATTTTGAGACCAAAATTGACCAATATTATGAGTTGCGGGATGAAATTAAAAATTTTATTTTTTTTGGACGGAATCAAAAATTCTTTATAGTCATGAGATCAAAAATGATTTTAATTCCGGATGTAATAGCAAACATGTAATAGGAAATACTTGCCAAATTAGTACAATATAGTATTAGTTTAGAGTTCAAATACTAATTCTGTAAAACCTAGCTAGCTAGAGTTCGTTGGTGACTAGCTAAAATATAGCATAGTTCAAAAGGGTTTATAACTATAGAAAATGACATTAAATTATTAGAAAAAAAATCTTATATAATAATATAATAACACTCACGTCAAATACTATTCCCATTAATATGCACAGGGGGAAAAAGTTATCTTCATGACTTTGATAATTAGTACTCCTTAATAGGACAAAACGTTGTATCGCCTAATTGCAATATATATATATATATATATATATATATATATATATATATATATATATATATATATATATTTATGTGGTGAATATCTATGAGGAACTAATGAAGTTACTGTGGGAGATCTACTAGGTTTATTAGATTAGGTTTATTAACTTTATTAGCTTAGGTTTATTAACCTCTCCAATAAGGGGAGACACCAAAGACTAAATAAGCAAAACTATAATAATGTGTGAACCACTTTCTTTAAAAAGCTTCTCTAGAAAATTCAAATGATGTCTCTTGAAAATATCACTCTTCAAAATGTCAAGTATTAGTTGCCCTTTAAAATATTATTCAGTATTATTACACTATGAAAAAAAAAAATCCTTTTAGTAACGAAATTTATCATGGAAATTCCATCAATGGATAATTATCAATGGATTGTCAATAAAAATTACTTTATTCTTTTAACAATAGAATGTCAATGAATTTATTATGTTTTTATCAATGGAAAAAAAATTCAATGATATTTACCAATGAATTACCAACAAAATTATTTATATAAATTGCCAATTGAATTATTAGCAACGATTACCAACAAAATTATTTATCAACGGAATTGAATTTTTGTTGTTAAATATTTACTAACCACAACTTTACCAACAAAAAATTATCAATGAATTTCGTTGTTAATCCGTTTGTAAATTAATTTAGCAATGAAATTAAAATTTTTACCTATAAAATATTGCGTTGGTAAAAAATATTTTTTTTAGTGGTAATATTAACCGTTGTTCTGAAGAATAACAATATGTTCACTACAAAAAAAAATAGTCATTAGTGATGGATTTTGTGAAGAAATTTTCTGCTTTATGATGGATTTAGTGACGAAAACACATCAATCACGCATCCATCAAGAGTGTAACGCACAGATATTTTGTTACATTTTTCTATTAAATCTTCTGTTACATTTATTAGATGGATGACTCGTGTACTAGGGAGAGAACCCACTGACATTGTACTAAAGTCTATTAAAGAGCTGTACAAAGAAAAGAAAATATGAGTAATTGGAAGAAAATATTCTCTTTCTTCCCAAACCTTCCATAATGGGGTTATTTCAATGAATCATCCACAATTCTCCTTAGAATCCACTTTTGCATCTAAAGAATTCACAACACTGGATTAGCCTTTCTCTTCCCCATTTTTTAACCATAATTGCATTATGAACCATAATTTTACTATCCAGACAATTACACATAGTTTTTAGATGGTAAAGAATACCAATATAAGTCCTCATTCGTTATTGAAAAGTATTTTTTTTAGTTTATGACTCCTTCATTCTCAAATTTCTAAAAAATAAATAAATAAATAATTTTATAAATACAACCAAATTATTTGAATAAAAAAAAGGGGGGACATCAAGAGTTTTTCAATATGAATTCTTTTATCTATTGAATTGTTTTCAAAACGAATAAGCCCTATGTTCATAATGAATTGTAGATTGCCACCCATCTTATCAGTGTAACAGAAAATGTAACATAAAAATGTAACAGGAGATTCGAGCCGATCTGAAAAGGTGTTGATTATAATGGTTAATTTGTGACGAAAACCCATTGTGTTGGATTTTTTTCGTAACTAATTCCTTCGACCTCGTAACTTTTCTAGTGGTGAATTGGTTATGAATTTTGTTTATTTTTCCCTTTTAACATTTTTTGGAATAGTTTTTTTTTAATTTTTTTTGGGCTGTCGGTGAGATTCAAACTCAAGATGTGTGTAAGAGGGTAGGCCGTATGGCTCCTTTATTAGCCATTTGCACTAAAAAAAAATGTTTTTTAGCAATGGATATTCTGTTGTTAAAAGCCTTAATTTCATTGTTAAATTGGCTTACCAATGGATTAGCAACGGAATCCGTTGGTAAAATTCCGTTGCAAAAGTGGTGGTTGGTAAATTTTTAGCAACGAAAAATCAATTCCGTTGGTAAATAATTCTGTTGGTAATTTATATAATGATTCCCTTGCTAATCCGTTGGTAATTACCAACGGATTGAATTCCGTTGCTAAAATAGAGGATAAATCCGTTGACATTCCGTTGCTAAAACAAAAATGTCATTTTTGTTGCTAATCCATTGGTAATTACCAACAGATTGAATTCCGTTACTAAATTCGGTTGCTAAAAATTTTTTTTTTGTAGTGTTGGTCAGCCAATTATTTACTTAAATTCTTAAGTCTGAACACATGTTATATACTCCCTCACTCCGTCCTGAGAAGTTAACACTTTTTTTTTTTGCACGGAGATTAAGGAGTATAATAATTTAGTGTAAAGTAAAATAAAGTGATGTGAGATAAATAATATTTAATGTGTAGTGTGTAGTTGTATTAGAGGTGGTATGGAGGCTCCATGAGAATAAATTAATTGTTTTGGTGTGGGTTCATGTATTAAAAAGAAAATGTGTCAATTTTAGTGGAACAAATCAAAAAGGAAAGTGTGTCAACTTCTATGGGACGGAGGGATTACAATACATAATTTTCTATTTATATGTATATTAATATATATTAATCTAAATTATTTATATTATTAATTTAATTAATAGATTATATCTAATTTAATTATGAAGATCATTTAATGTTTTTTTTAAGGAAAAAAGCCTTCACAAACATATACGGTCACAAAATCCGTCACAAAAGTTAAAAAAAAGGATAATAATTATTTTGTAACGGAAAAATTCATCATAAATACAAACCGTTACAAAATTCGTTTCAAAAAGTTAAAATTTAAAAATAAAATTAATTTTGTGATGGAAATTTTCCATAAAAAATTATGCTGTTACAAAATCCGTCACAACACAAATTGCAAATAACAACCAACGTGCAAATGACCACTTCTAATCCGTCACAAATTTAATTTTCTATTACAAAATTCATCATAATTATGACGAAACTTTTTTCGGTCACAAGTTTCCATCACTATCTACCAATTTTCTTGTAATATACTACTAAAAGCAACCTCAAAAAACTCTTTAAATAAAAAATAATTTATAATTTAAAGAGTCATACATAAAAATATACCTCCAAAAATATCTTTAAAATAATATTTTTTTTACATAATGATTTTGACTCTTTAAATTTGAAGAGGCAAACTAACTCTTTAGAATTAAATGTATTGAGATTTTCACTACTTTCATACTTAAATTTCTTGAAAGATTCAATTGATTATTTATTGATTTGCATTATAATGCAATATTGTTATTTCACTTTGATTTTATTATTAAAAAAATAGATTCATCTCAACTTTCATTAAAATTATATTTAAATGATTATTAGTATTAGTAAACATCCAATTTTTTTTAAAAAAAAAGGAAGGAAAAATATGTTGATTTTATTTTTTTATATTATAAAATTATGATGATTTTATGTTATAAAAAATACACAGATCTATAAGAATACATGTGAAGGAAAATTATAAAATAAATTAATAGTGGAAACAAAAAAAAATATAGAAAAAACAAATATAATAAATAAGCATTGTCAAAAGAATAAATATAAAGAAGTTGTTGAAATAAATAAAAATACAGCTCTCTACTATATTTTAAAGATTCTTTATTTTACCCAAAATCCTCTTCAAATTATACATCATCTCTTGAAGATGCTCTAACTATAGAAGAGTAGGAAAAGAGAGCATGGTAGCATCCGTGCATTTAAATTTTTGTCAAAAATTAAACTTTATAAATGCAAAAGTATAGGAGTAATTGTTTTTAAATAATTAATTAACGCTAAATGCTAAAATTGAATATTAGATTTTATTGGTAAAATAGAATACAAAAGGAGTAGTATATATATCCTAATCATATCCTATCCTATCCTATCATATCCTAATATATTAAAAGTACCTAGAGTATGTAAAATATTTTTTTTCCAATTTTGTCCTCACCCATTTTTTTTATTACATGCATGTCATATTACTTATAATCATCAATGTATTAATCATTATCATTACATGCCATTAAAAATAAAAATGTCTTTTGAGCTTCTAAAATCAATAAATCTAAAACTTTGTCTTTTCATTTTTCATATATTTTATTTCATTATTTAATATAATTTAATTTTTACTAAATATACAACAGTTATGTGTAATCAACTCCTGCAATGAATGAATCTAAATTTTGTCTTTTCATTTTTCATGTAATTTATTTCATTATTTAATTTAATTTTTACTAAGTATACAAAATTTATTTGTACACAATCTCTTCACCTTCATATGCGACTATTAAACTACTACACCTATATATATTAACATTTTAGAACGCAAATTGTGGTTAATTGGTGGAGGCTGATGGATGTTTAGAATCGAGATAAAAAATTTTACTTTTGAGAAATTGCAAAAAAAAAAAATCACAATCTTTAAGTATTGTTGCAAAAAAAACTCAATTTATGACTATTTTGGATTTTTTTTGCAACAATACTTAAAAGTTGTGATTTTTTTACAATTTCTCAAAAGTAAGAATTAATTAAAATTCGTGATTTTTTTTACCATTAATCCTTTTATATTTGATTCTACTAATGTAAAAGTGGCGCGCAAATATGTCAACTTTTGTCCTATTTTTGAGGTAAATTTTGTAGACTGTTGATATGGTGGAATCTTGTGTAATAAATTGTTTTATTTTTATTATTTAATATTTATTATTGAGTATTAAATTTTAGAATATAAATGATTCATGATATATTTTAGTTTTGAATAATAATTATACGATTCATGTACTATTTTAACTGTTTAATTAGGAATAATTTAAAGGATTTAATTATAATTTCATCTTGTGAATTTATATAACATATTTAAAGAATGTTTCATTATAATAGGATGTTTTACATTTTGTCCCTTTTTTTTTTAAATTTAATCCCACACTTACGTACATTGCCTGATTATAAATTCAAAATAGCAAAAAGACCCCCAAATTGAGAGGTAACGTGTGATGTACGTGCATGATTCCGGCGAAAATTCAATTTTCCAACTAAAATGAGACTATAATCACACATTTTCGATAGTTGTGGGATTAAATTGAAAAAATATCTTCATTGAGACTGAAAACAAAATATCATATTATTATAAGACGAAAAATGAAAACTTTAGTATAAAAACTTGTATTCCTAACTTTGAAAAAACAATTCTTATTTAAATATTAATATTATCTCTATTTCCAACTTTACCTTTGTGAATTTAGTTAAGTATATAATGTTCTTTAAAATAAAATATTATTGTGTGCTCAAACACAACCAACTCTTAATGTTAAAATCTAAGATCAAACTTAAACCATAAAGGCAAATGAATAAATAATAGATTACAAGAAATATATTATACAACTTAAATATTTAAATCCACATCTAGCATAAATATTAATAAAAAATAATTTTGAGTTACCTATTTAATATTTTATAAAATATAAATAAATTGTAAATTAAGTTGCGTTGAAATTAAAATGAGTTGGAAGTTACGTTTTCTTCTACAAGATTGTGAACTTAAACAAATCAAAACGTAAAATATACTTGAGTCTCTGAGTAATAAAATTCTAAAAATTAACATTGAGTCCTAAATATAATAAAAGGATACAACTTTGTGTATATGTATAAAATTGAAAATACTAGAAATTACATATTTATAATTTGTAAAGGAATTAAAAATAGAATATTGTGAAATTGAATAGCTCAAAACTTGGCTCCACCATTAATTATTCTTGAAGGTAGATATTGTTAATGGGCATGCATTACAAATTAATGCACATCATATCATATAATATATGGTTTAGATTAGATTTGTTGTTCCACCAACCCCACCACCTTAGTGTCCATTAATCTCGATTATTTCACTGCGATTAATGTCCATTATTAATTTTGAAGTTTGAACTGTATATTTAGTGAGTTTTACAGTGATTGATTTGTTCGATGCGTTTTACTATTGTTATATATATATATATATATATATATATATATATATATATATATATATATATATATATTCTAAAATGAGTTGATATCTTAGTCAGGATAAAAGAAATATAATTTGTCCCATAAGTTTGACCATATACAATATTTGCCCTAAAAAAGATAATATTTGGACATTTATCCCACTATCTTCATAATTGCACCAATATTGCTCAGTTTTCGCCGAAATTTGATATTTTCGCCAAAATCGATCACGTGCATATCATGTGATCATCGGATTTGGCATTTCCCGAATGGGATAAAATATTTTTTTGCCCCTAAATTTGGCCATGTATAATTTTTACCCCAAAAAAGATAAGATTTGGGCATTTGTCCCAATATCTTTATAATTGAGCCAATGTTGTCCCATTTTTCCCGAAATTTGATATTTTCACTAGAATCGATCACGTGTGTGTCACGTGATTATCGAATTTGGTATTTCCTGGCGAATTTACTGACCTGGCGACACAGTGGCATCCACATCAATAACAACAATAATAATATTTTAATGATAATTTAATTTAAAAAATACCCTCCATCAATGCACTCAATTTTCACGTGCCCTCCACTTACTTTCACCATCTTTGCAAACTCCCTCTTTTTGTCAATTAGAGGATCCCAGTGTACCCATTCACCACCATGGGCGGCAGCTGTTGGATCTTCCGCTTGCGCCACCCTACTCACGTCACCAAGCTCCCACTCATCATCTACTTCCACAGCGGAGGATTCGTATTCTTGAGAGCCACCACTTCATTCTTCCATGAGTCATGCAACCGTATGGTTGCTCACATTCCTTCCCTCATCACTTCCATCGAATGCCTAGTATTGGAGAATTGTCTTCTGGAGGCGTACAATGACCTCATGGACGAAGTGCAGTGGGCTAAAACCTAAGCACTCTCCAGCCTTGACGCTAACCCTTCAATCGAAGATTTCGCTAAAATTCTCTAGGGTTTTTCTAATGAAAAACAGCATCGCCGGCAATATGGTCTACCACGTGGGGATGCGCGCACTTGATATTGATCTCCAGATCATAATTAGAATCGTGAGACTGATAATGAACCATCCGTTCTTCAGTGGGGTGCGAAGGACTGAATTGGAGCTAAAAAAAGCCAACGACCCTATCCTCCTCTGCAAGGCTCCGATATCATATGGTTGCTCGCACTGTCGGAGAGTACGGATCGAGGCCATGTATACTGTGATTCGTTCATTGGTGGTAGGCCCTTGGAGGAGAAGATCCGACAGTTGCCGCCCATAGTGGTGAGAGGATACACAGGGGATCCTTGATTGATAAGAAGAGTTTGCGTAGATGGTGGAAGCACATGGAGAGCATGTGAGAATTGAGTTCATCGATTGAGGGTATTTTTAAAATTAAATTACCAATAAAATATTATTATTATTGATATGGATGCCTCTGTGTCGTCAAGTCAGTAAATTCACAGAGAAATGCTAAATCCGATAATCACGTGACATGAACGTGATCGATTCTAGTAAAAATACCAAATTTCTAGAAAAACGGGGCAACATTAGCGCAACTATAAAGATATTGGGACAAATGCCCAAATCTTATTTTTTTGGGGCAAAAAATTGTACATGGCCAAACTTACAGGGTAAAAAAAATATTTTATCCCACCGAAAAATACCAAATTCGATGATCACGTGACATACACGCGATCGATTCCGGCAAAAATATCAAATTCAGCGAAAACTGGACAACATTGGCATAATTATGAAGATGGTGAGATAAATGCTCAAATATTTTTTTTATGGGGCAAAAATTGTACATGACCAAACTTATGGGGCAAAAAAATATTTTATCTCTCTTAATGCACACGTGCACCTTTATATGTATTAATTTTTATTTATTAGTGTATATGTGCTTCTTAATAATATATAATTTTTTAATCCAATTTTTCATTAAAAATTTAACAAAAAATTTATTAACAAAGAGTATAAATTTTTATTTATTAGTGTATAGTATATTTTATTTATTAATGTATAAAATGAGTGCACCCAAATGTACAAGAAGTTGTCTTGAATACTCCCTCCGTCCCATTCAAAGAGGCTTTTTTTTTTCATTTTGATCGTCCCACTCAAAAGGTCTCATTTTTTTTACACACATAGGACCCACACACCCTCTCTAATACAATTAAAATATGGGGTCCACACTCCTACTAATACAACTACCCATTACACATTAAATAATTATATTCCTCAATTTACGTGAAAAAAGCAAAAGGGACTCTTACGCCAGGACAGAGGGAGTATATAGATATAACACGAAATTTTGGTGAATGGGAAATAATGTTAGAAAATATATTCAAATGAAGGGGATTACTTAGTTGACTCGTGCTCACATATGATCCGGATCATTTTCATTCGTTAGATCAATATTCTCTAATTCTAGACTATTAGATTACCAAATCCATTATCTCTTCTTTACTTGCTACCTGTTTAAGAAGTGTAAATATAAAATAATGGAATCACATATCATCTCTCCTCATTAATTACCACCCAATCATGTATTTTCTTTTGGCAAAAACTCCTGTGCACCCGGGCGCATAGACCACATTCCGTGCGCCTTTAGAAATTTCTGTTAAATTGTATACCCTTTATTATACAGATGTGTACCCTTTATTTTCTAAAGAAAACTATTATTTGTATCTAGGCGCATGGACAACACTCCGTGCTCCTTTAGAATTTTGTGTTAAATTGTATACCCTTTAGTATACAGATGTGTACCCTTTATTTTCTAAAGAAAATTATTGTTTGTATCTGGGCGCATGGACAACACTCCGTGCCCCTTTAGAATTTTGTGTTAAATTGTATACCCTATAGTATAAAAATATGTACCCTTTATTTTCTAAAGAAAAAAAATATTAATGAAAAGTGTATACCCTTTAGAACAAAATAGTGTACCTTTTATTAATTAAAGTGTATACCTTTAGACCAAAGTAATGTACCCTTACTCATAATACTAAATTTCTAAAGGCACATGAAATGTGTTCCCGTGCGTCCGGACGCACGCAAGCCTCACTCTTTTCTTTTTATAATTTTGTTTTAATAATAAATTTATTTTTTATGAAAGAATTCAAATGTTTATAATTCTCTTTATACATCTTTATGATTAATAAAAATTATATCAAATTATTCGTCTTTTCAAAATCTTTAATTTGATACCCATATCAACTATACAATAAATATTTAAAATAATATAGAAAATTCATTACTAATTAAAGTATTTTTAATTAAATTTTATTGCTACATTAGTTAAAAATAGGGAGGATTACTACTAGGTACAAAAAAACCCTTAATTACTATAAGATACAAAAATACAAAAATATTACTCCCTCCGTCCCAAGAATACATTCTCACTTTCCATTTTGGTCCGTCCCAAGAATACATTCACCCCCAAAAAATGGATACAATACACAATATCAATAATCTTATAATACTACAATATTACAAAAATGCCACCTTCTTTTTACACACAATTTAGTCAAAGTCAACTATATCATACACTTTATTCTACTCAATTACCCAAAATATCCCTTCTCTTTCTTACATCACACCACCAAAAAGTTACTTTTCTTAAACTCCATGCCCAAGAATATGCGAATGTATTCTTGAGACGGAGGGAGTACTACTAACTATAAAAATATATAGGGATATTCCAATATTACCCCTACAATGTGCTGCACATAAATGTTGTGTGCAGCAAAAATTCGTGTGCAGCAAAGTATGTGCAGTAACAAAAGTGTGTACGGTAAAAAAAGTATGTGCAGCAAAAAGGTGTGGTGGTCCGGCGGTGGTCCGGCAGAGCTCCGGCAGCGGTCCGACAACTTTTCCGGCTGTTGGTGATGAGTGATATTTTCACCTAGATTTTAGTATCTTTTTATGTGAGTTTTCGTATATTTTAACCCGTATTTTCATGTATTTTAGTGGTGTTATGTGTTTTTATGGGAATGTGTGAGAATGATCTTAAACATATGTATAACAGGTAAAAATAGAGTAAAAAATGAAGACGGGAGATCAAACAAGGAAGAAGGAACAAAAGTGCAAGAACACGGCTGGCCGTGCTCGCAACACGACTCGTGTTGTAGCACACGGCCCGTGTACTAGACACGGGCCTGTAAGCGACGGCCGTGCGGAGCCATCAATTCATGCAACATGGCCACCCTTTGGCCGTGCGACACAGCTCGACTCGTGTTGCAGCACATGGCCCGTGTACTAGACACGGGCCTGTAAGCGATGGCCGTGCGGGAGCATCAGTTCACGCAACATGGGCACCTTATGGCCGTGTTGCGCCACACGACTCGTGTCGTGTCAGGGATCAGAAAAAGTCAGAATCCTTCTAGAAGCTTGTCAAGGGGTATAAATACCCAACAATTCAATATTTTTGAGAGGAGATCTGATTTTCCACTGTACCCACACACCTCACACACCATTCATTTGATTTTACACGATCATCTTCATTCATTCACCATCCTTTGGATCTACCATCATCCAAACATCAAAATTATCATCCAATTGAAGAAAAGGAGCAAGGAAGAGAGGAAGATAACAAGGGAAGGAATGAAATCACCATTGAAGTGACATCAAGGGAGTTTCCATTCATTTATTGTATTAAACCTCATAGTTTCATCATGTTTTGTAAGGATCTTAATGTCTATGTTCATTTCCTTCTTAATATGGTAGGCTAATCTCCCTTGTGAGATTAGCAACATGAGAGTTGTTGGATAATTTTGGGGATTTGTGTATTCAAATTAATATGTTGATTGGATCTATGATTTTCTACCATTGATTATTAATTGCTTGAATTGTATTGATGATTTGTGTGTTTAGTTATTCTAGATATGTGATTAGATTGAGAAATCAATTATATGCTTAGGATAATTAAGTGAATCATTTCATCAAACACTTCATGTGCATTATAGATTGTGAAGAGATTGAGAAGTCCTTCATAGTTTAGAACCCTTTGGTAGGACATGTGATTGGTTTGATCGAGAGATTGATTAATTGTGTGAAGGGACTCTCATTTATAGCTTAGTACCTAGTTGGAATTGTTTAAGTGAGAACCAATCCATTGAGCTATTTGATATTCATATCATATCCATCTCGAGAGGGAGTTTAGGTGATTTTAGTGTTGGCCCTTAGTCTTCAATCCATGATAAATATGAATTTGATACATAATTCCTAGAATTACCACTTCTTGATTGTTGTTAATCTCACTTTTAATCAATTTGGTAAACCACTTTTTATCTATCCATCTTGTTCGTTTGATCATTGCTTGTTCACTTGCATTGATTGATTTAATTTCTTGTTTGATCAACCTCCCTTTGATGATTAGTCTCTATAAAATTATAAGAAACGTGAGATCGCTTAAGCACTAGTGCCTACCTCCCTTGGGTTCGATAATTTCTTGAATTGGTCATTCTCCACTAAACTATGGCTAATCAGTTGGCCGGCGATCCGGCCGGAGGAGCTCCGACGAAGCAGTTTTTCGGCGATAGTTTTCTGGCGACGGTCCGACGGTGGGTGGGGGTTTAGGGTTTGTATTTTAAAAGTGTGCGTTTAGGGTTATATTTGATATTTTATTTTAATATTTTGTATGTGATAGTAATTATTTTAAATCAATGTATCTAATAGTAATTAGGGATACAAAGTTTGTATCTAATAGTAATTTTTCCTTAAAAATATTAATAAATTTAGATTTTTTATTTAATCAGATCTAATTTGGTGAGACAGAACTCCATAAACTTGTAATCTTTAGGGATATAAATAGGCAGGGTAGGGTACGTGTTGGACAAATCTACCTACTAGCCGCTTACCCTACCCTTACCCCACCCTATTACCCTAAAATTGAACATCAGGTAGAATACGGGTATACCCGGCGAGTATGCGAATAATCCGCGGGTAAATGGGTACCCGCAATTATTATAAAACAATATATGAATATCCGCCGCTTCTCAAACTTGTTCAATCCTACCCATATTGAAATTAAAAAAAAATTTAAGTATAAATATAAATTTGGAATTAAATAATGTACTTAAATATTATTAATTAAAAACTAAATAAATAATGTAAATACGTAATTTAAAAATTAAATAATATAATATATATAATTTTTGAAAGTAGGAATATAAACATATACATACATAATTAGAAATATATAATACTCCATTATAATATAAATAAAAATAAATATAGTGCTTGGACATAATTAATTAAAAATTAAATAATGTAAATATAAATATATAAATATGTAATGTAATTAAAAATGTATAACATAACATAATATATATATATATATATATATATATAGTATTATATAAATATAATATATATAGTATATAGTATCGGGTAAACGGGTCGGGTAAAATAGGTATAAAAGAAGAACCCGTACCCTACCCTTACCAGCAAAATTTTTATCGGGTTCGAATATTACCCTACCCATTCCCCGATAAAGTCTACCTAACCCGTACCCATTACCTCGGGTACCCGCGGATAACCCAACCCTGCAGATAAAATTGACATGCCTAGTAATCTTAGCTAATATCTCATCGGTAATCACTATTCAATTTAGAATCATGGAATTATGAAGAGAATTTATGTTATCATGTTTAGATTTGTTTATATATATATATATATTCAATTTATTTTTATTAACGTGAAATTATATTTAATTTTAAAAATTCTTAAATTGTTATTAATATTTAATTCATTCGGTTTTTTATTTAGGGTAGCTATTGTATGAGACCGTCTCACGTGAGATCATTTTTTTACTTTTTAAAATAGTATCACTTTCGTTATAAAATGTTATTACTTTCGATATAAAATATTATCACTTTTTATTATATTATAAATTATTCATAAAATAGCATTATTATTTTATATTAATTTATTTATTATCACTTTCCTTTATAAATATTACAGTATCATTTTCTATTCATCTCACGTAAGCCCTTACGTGTGGGACGGTCTCATACAAATCTTTGTCTTTTATTTATTTTTGTTTAATTATAGGATGGATAAAAAAGTATTACCTAATCAAATAAAATTAATATCCGTTCAATTAAATTATGGATAAAAAGTGATAATCTTCTAAATTAAAAATCATACTGTATTTGATTATCAAAAAGTGACATTCGTTGTGTCATACTATTCATGAACAATTAATAAGATAGAATAAAAAATAATAGGAAAATTTTTAGGTAAAACTATCTCAGGTATCTTAATTCATGTAACAGATTATTATCAATTAAATATCTATGAGACAAGTCTTATTTTAAATTTTCTACGCCCTATTATATACAATGTAAATATATTTTAATAAATAAATAATTTGAAAGTGTAATATTTTATTAAATTTAAATTTTACATCACTAATTTTATTTTATTTTTTTAAAATTATGTAAGATCCGAGATATTTACTAGTTTAATTATAAGGGTATCAATATTTAATTTATTATATAATAATGTTTATTTACTTAAGATTAAAATTTAAAGTTGATTGAATTAAATAATTTATTATATTTATTTGATTTGTTATATACATCGTCTTGCATTAATTTATATAGAAATATGAAATTTTTAAAAAAAATCTTTTTATTAATATTATTACTTTTGGAAATTATGTAGAGTAATACTTTTAAGGTTATACGTAAATTATAAAATATATTGAGTGTATTATGTGACTTAGGGAGGGCGACTATTTATAGTTAAAATATTATCGGAAGTATAAGATTAATGTGATATTTTATTATTTAAAGTACAAGTTATTGAAATAGATGAATTGGAGTTAAAATAATTTTTCGTCCCATAACAATATGAAATTTTTGATTCTATCCCAAAAAAGATATCATTTTCAATTTAGTCCCATAACTTTCTATATTGGCCAATTTTGGTCCCAAAATCACCGGAATTCAGCACGTGCACCTCACGTGACCCCTCAATTTGGGGCTTTCCGGCGATTTGGGGCCAAAATTGGCCAATATAGAAAGTTATGGGACTAAATTGAAAATGATATCTTTTTTGGGACAGAATCAAAAATTTCATATTGTTATGGGACGAAAAATTATTTTAATTTAATAGTTTAACCCTAAAAATATACTACCTTCAATTTTTTTATAAAATATTAGTAGCTTCTATTTATTCCATTACCTTTGATGTTTTATCATTTTTTAATATATAAAATTAAATTATATAGGATATATATCCTATGAGACCATGTCAAGATTTAAAATTGAGGATTAAAACTTAAATTAATATGAGAGATGAAATTTTGTACTATGAGAACATAATTTTTATATTATATTATTATTTAGATTATATTATATGAGATGAATATTTTTTAAATACTAAAAATCTAGATAAAGACTAGTTTATATATATATATATATATATATATATATATATATATATATATATATATATATATATATATATATATATATATATATATATATATATATATATATATATATATATTTCATGTAAGGATCCAATTTTTAAGTTAGGTCTCAATTTTAGTTTCCATTTAAGAAATGTCTCATTTCAAGGCTCAATTTTACCTTTTTTCTCAAATTAAGGCATGTCGTAATTTTATTTTTTTCCGAATTGAATATATTTTATAAATTAATATAAGATATTAATAAAAATAATATATTTAATTTTATGATTTGATTTGAAGGTGTATAATAATATTTTTAATTTTTTTTGTATGACTTGAAATGAAAATATAAATTTCATGGTAAGTCTTAAAATGATAAAAAAATAACAAATATAAAAAATCAGGCCTTAATTTGAGAAAAGAAACTAAATTTATATCTTAATTTGAAACACTTATATAATAAAATTAGGTCTTATTTTAAGACCTAAACTAAAAATCAAGTCGTCATAATATATACATATATATATATATATATATATATATATATATATATATATATATATATATATATATATATATATATATATATATATATATATATATATATAAATTGTGCTAAGAAAAATTTAAATAAAAAATTAAATGGAGTTAAAATCACTTTTGGTCCCATAACAATATATATTTTTGATTTTGTCCCAAAAAAAATATCATTTTCAATTTAGTCTCGTAACTCCCAATATTGGCCGATTTTGGTCCCAAATCGCCGGAAAGCCCCAAATTGAGGGGTCACGTGAGGTGCACGTGCTGAATTCCGGTGATTTTGGGACCAAAATTGGCCAATATAGAAAGTTATGGGACTAAACTGAAAATGATATCTTTTTTGGGACAGAATAAAAAATTTCATTTTGTTATGAGACGAAAAATGATTTTAACTCGATGAATTGACCTGGTGCATTGTTAGAATCTATGCACCCAATTACACCGGATATAAACTTTTAAAATAAAACAAAATAATAAATCCGGTGTAGCAAACGGTAAGAAAAACAAATAAATATATAAAGAGTGAGGCTCCTGTGTGTCCGGAAACACGAATATATTATATGCGCCCGGATCAACCCGTATTCTAACGGGTCATATATAAATTAAATTTTTTTGTCAAAAAACACATTCTTTCACCTCCGACTGCGTGAATTCATTGCAGAGGGCATCACTCCATCGCAATTCCCTCAACTCCATCGCACACATTCTTTCACCTCCGACTGCGTGAATTCATTGCAGAGGGCATCACTCCATCGCAATTCCCTCAATTCCATCGCACCTTCAGAGGGTTACATTGATCTTTGCTCAGATTGAAGACGCAATTCCCTCAACTCCATCGCTCAACGGATTCCCACAACTCCATCACTCCGGCGAATATTTGCTCGAAGACGGAATTCACTCAACGTGCCTCAATCGGTTCACATTCTCCCTCGGTTCTAATCTCCTCTTCGATCTCTCATTTCCTAATTGGATTGTCCTGTATCTTTTTCTCCATCACCTATGTGCATTCTCTGGTTCTTCACGTTGTTTTGGTACCATTTCAGGATTTTAATTGCTTATTACATTTGGTTACTGTGGATGAAAATTGAGGATTTTATAGTTGCTTATTACATTTGGTTATTGTGTATACTGGTTGTGGATGAAAATTGTTGATTTTATTTGCTTATTGTGGATGATGATGTTGTTTGATGATAGTTCAATATAGGTGCTTGTGGATGATGCTATTGTTTGATGATAGTTCAATTTAGTTGCTTGTGGATGATGCTATTGTTTTATTAAGTGGTTATAGAGTTTGTATTTGGATGTAATATACCCTTTTTATGACAACAATGTACCATTTACTCATCCACAGAAAAACCTTTGCAACTTAATACAATTTACACAGCCGGTATACCCTTTACATGACATATGATGTACCCTTTACTCATCAATAATGTACACTTTACTCATCCGCAATATACCATTTGCTTCTGGCCATAATACCTTTTATAATAAATGTGAAACACTTTAAATTTCGTACCCTTTGTATGACAATAATATACTCTCTGCTGATCAAGAATGTACCATTTACTCATTAATAATAAACCCCTTGCAAATCCATACAGTTCACATGAAAGCAATATACCCTTTCCATGAAAATTATGTACCCTTCAACAGTAGTTGATATACTCTTTAGTTGTAAATACTGTACCTGCTTGAACACCCAATCTATAAACACAATTTTCTTTAATTCTCAAATTCTATCCCCTTATTTCTACATCTTTATACTTCATATCCAATTTACTGTATACTCTTTAGTTGTAATGACTGTTACCTGCAAATTTTTTGTTTATTTGTATAGGTAAGGATATTATGTGGCAAGGTGAAAGGGATTCTAATGGAGGAGATCAATGTGCAGGTTCTTGCTCGTTTCTTTTATCAATTAATACAGCAAGTCATGGTTGTCAGCTAATTCATAGTTATTTTATGACATGTCTTTGTAATCATCTTTTAATTCCATCACCAAAGTAAGATTTGAATAATGTACCCAATACTCATAAAAAATGTACTCTTTACTTATATGTAGTATACCTTTTCTAGGACAAAAATATACCTTTTGCAACTTCATACAATTTACACGACAAATATACACTTTGCATGACAAAACCATGTACCATTTACTCATCAATAATGTACCCTTTAGTTTTCAAAAGCATCTAAAGCATCCTTAAAGTATCCTTCTTCACAATACTCCACAGGCGCCACATCCTCCTCATCCTCCACATCTAAAGCATCCTTAAAGTATCCTTCTTCACAATACTCATCATCGGAAGGAATAAGAGTGAACCTAGGAGTATCATCCACCAACTTCTTTGTCAACCTCACAATATTGGACACATCATCCACATATTTATGGAGTTTTTCATCCATAAAAAAACACTGATCAGGAGAAGAACTGACTTCTTCTTTTTCCCTTAGTGTTTTTTCCAAAGTGGTTATCTTTGACAACTTGAAGAGCATTTTGTCAGAAAATTCGATTGCATCATCTCGCAGGTCGCTCATCATATCATACAGACCCTAAAATTAAAATAAAACAGAAAAATATACACATAAATCAGTAAATAATAATAATGAACATAACACAACAACTTAACAAAGAGTGCTATCTAAAGGTCACAAAATTCCATTATCAAACTATTAATAGCATATTAGAGATAGAAAGATTTATACCTCAAAACTAACTCCACCAGCAGATTGTTTTCTTGCTTCAACAGCCTCCACCATCTTCAATTGGCCATTTACAGAAAGTGGGAAAGTTTTCTTGTCTAATACACCACATCCAAATTTACCTGCTGTAATCTCCTCATCACAGCGAGCAAACATTTTCTCATCTGTCCAATGTGTAATCAACGGTGTGGTGATTGGTTGGGGTATACCCTTTCATACAAGTCTATGGAAATAGAATATTTGAAGCAAAATAATACAACCTCCAACATTTACAGTGGATTTATCATGGTGTGCCTTCACACATTTACAAAGCTCATCCAAGACAAATTCACACCAATCAAGATTACGAATTTCATTCACATTCTCAACAGGCTTGATAATACTGTTTCGGAGCAAGCGGTTAGGAGATGGGGCTAAAAAAGATGACAAGCAATTCAGGACAAAAACACGTTTAAAATCATCCCCACCCGAAGCCAATTTCTCACGTAAAACACTTTCCAAAATAGGAATCTTACACCTAGATTTAATTCCATAAGACTTATCGAGAAATTTTGTAACTTCAGACTCTGTATGTTTTGGATGTTTTGAAATGGGAAAACCTTTCTTTCTAGGAATGCACAGAATATCATAAACATCATCAGCTGTAATAGGAATAGTATGAAACCCGTCAACTGTTAACAACCGTGCAGAGGCGTTGAAGTTGTCAACCAACCATTTGAGCGTGTCAATGTGATACAACTTAGATATTTTCAACTCTAAAAGTCCTCCAAATCCAATATCCTTGACATCAGATTTTTGTTTGTCGGTTAACGATTGAATCAAGGAATGTAGACCCTGAGGTCTACATAAAATGGTGAATGTCCTGAAAAAATAATTACAGAGTTATAAAACAACAATAACGAAATATCAACTAACAAATGTCAATTAAATTCCATACACTATGCATGACAAAAATATATCATTTATAAAATACTTTTTGCAAAAAAAAAATACTCTATCACTTTTTGGAAGTCATACAGTTTCAATAACCATTATACCCTTTGCATGACAAAGATGTACCCTTTACTTATTCACAGTACACCTTTTACTCATTAAGAATGTACCATTTCCAAACCTTAAAGATACCATGACCATAATATACCTAATGGAAAAAAATATGTACCCTTTATTCATCGTCAGTATACTCTTTGCAACATAACATAATCCCTTTAACAAAACCTGGAACACTCTAATATCTGTACCCTTTACATGTTAACAATGTACACTTTGCTCATTAAAAATGTACTCTTTGCAACAATAATGAATATGAACAGATTCTAGAGGTAATCACACAATTTAAAATTAATAAATAAATAGAGAAAGATAATACCTTGGTTTGGGTTTTTTTGCCTTGTTTGATGGGGCTTCATTTAATTCCACAGCAGTAGATGACGTTCCCTCCACGGGTTTGGGTTTTTTTGCCTTGTTTGATGGGGCTTCATTTAATTCCACAGGGGCTTCATTTGATTCCACAGCAGTAGATAACATTCCCTCCACGGGTTTGGTTTTTTTTGCCTTGTTTGATGGAGCTTCATTTAATTCCACAGCAGTAGATGACGTTCCCTCCAAGGGTTTGGTTTTTTTTTGCTTTTTCGATGGGCCTTGATTTAACTCAGCTGCAACATCCTTTTTCTGTTTCAATTTGTTCACACGTCTTGAAGGACAAGTTTTTGATCTCATGATTGTAGAGCATACTCTGTACAAGTAGAAGTTTCACATTAACACAAAATTAGGCCACCTTTAAATCACAACTGCAACAATGTTGCATCCTTAAAATAAGATCAACTAATATAACCAAAAGAACATCAGGAAGTAATGTGAACCCACACAACTCTCCTGAAAGAAAAGGTATTAACACAGATGCATGTCTATCATCATATCAGAGCACATTTTTCAGAAAATTTACAGAAAAATTAATATTTAAATGCAAATAAGGTATGTTGAAAAAGTTACAGCATAGAGACAATAATACATTACCATCATTGGACTCAAAATACACAGCATGCATTTATACCTCAGAAGAAGACGGCTTATATAGCTTAAAGCACCACAAAAACCATTATTAACAAGTGAAGGCCTTGATTTCCATGAAAATCCATAGTTAAAGCAAATGGAACAGATGAAGAGTGATTAAAAGTATTCAAAAAACATGAGATGCAAAGTGATGACATGGACTGAAGAAAATGGTAAACACAACCTGGAAACTCGTTATGCACTTTTCCTTGCTAGCCTACACATATGACATATCCAAACAAGCAGTTGAACATTAGAATGAAATATTTCCCTTGCAGATTGAGTTCTATGCACGAAAAGGAAATAAAAAGGAAACAGCTGGTCAATCAATAAATAACAACAGCATAAACTAGTTTCAACTTCTAAATCTTCAAACCATGACATCTAAATATATGTCAGCCCAAAATTTCTACATAATTCAATTGAAATATCCATACATGTAACAAGTATTAGCAGAAACTATGCTCGTTGAAATCTATAAAAGTAAATAATGGAAACTTCACAATTATAAAGAGAATACTTAGGGCTGTAGAGTTTTTCTTACATTGACAAATTAGAAAATGAAAACTACAGAAATAAGAAATCAAAAACATTTAGGGGGAAATGACATATGTAATCTAGAGAAGAGTGAAAAACCTTGCGAATCTACAGTCGAGAGGTATTCTACGGCCAACACTTTGAATCGATGTTGCCACCACAAACAGCGTTGGTAATCGGCGACGAGGAGTTGTCGAAGAACAGAAACGAGAAATAGACCTCGCAAGGTTGAATTACAGAGAGAGTGCGAGGGGATTAGAGAGATTGCAGATGAGTTTTGAATCTAGGTTTAGAGAGTGCATTTGAGAATTACGGCTGGAATGAATCTAGGGTTTTTTTTTTCTTAAATATTCCGGGTCGGGTCATAGTATGGGCAGGGTCAAGGTTTGGGCTCACGGATCTAAACCCGTGTGCCCGGCACACAAGAGCTTTTGCCATATATAAATTAAGACTTTAACATAAATATTATTGTGTTCATATATAGCCATTATATATTGTTAAACTAATTAAGATTATAAGTTTAATAAAAATTTAAGTAATAAATCCCGTGTAGTATACTGAAAGAAAAAAAAAAGCATATTATATAATTTTATCAATAAATAATTGTGCTCAACTTAATAAATCAACAGTATAATTTTAATAAAGGAAAATCACTAATAGATATACAATTTTAACCTAAATTACTATGAGATACAAGGAATTCAAAATAATTATTCTCACATACAAAATATTAAAGTAAAATACTAAATATAACCTTATAATCCAATACACTTTTAAACCACCCACCCGCCGGACCGGCGTTGACCGCCGGACCGGACAGTCGTTGACCGGCGCTGACCGTGCGGCCGGACCGCAGATGATCGGCGTTGACCGCCGCCGTCGCCTGCTGCCGGAATTTAAAATGTGCAAAAACAAATTGTGTAAATACATATGGGTATTTATGGTTTCACAATCATAATTGTGTAGTTATAATACTTTGAGTCATGTAGTTTACAGCAATTATGTATTATTTTATGTATCCAATAGTAAGTGATCTTTTTAATAAAAAGAGTTAACATCATTTTATAATTAAAAGTCACATAAATTAACAATATCTTTTAATAATAAAGAGTGCACGTAGTTACATATTAATTAATTAATTGAAATAATGAATGAGTATATAATTTTACCTATCCGTGCAGGTGAGAGAGTTAATTTTATGTTTTTTTATAATAAAAAATAAATTAAATAATTAATTGAATAATTTTAAAATCCATAATATATATATATATATATATATATATATATATATATATATATATATATATATATGAAAATTTAAAATAATTAAGTTTTTATTTTTCTAAACTTATTTTGCTAATTATATATGTATATACCATAAATATTGAATAAATACGCACATAATAATATATTATAGCATTAAACTTTGTTTTAAATAACTATAGTTAGACAGCTACTTCTAAATAATTGTAACACATATATAAATTTTAAAAATCAAATTAGATTTTAATTAAATATTTTAAGCGTTCATTTAAGATATTTTTTTTCAGCAGGTTGATAAGTAAAACCGCAAATAATTCTATAAAGCAAAAAAAAAAGTCGAATTAAGAAAACCCATTTTAAATAAGAACACTACTTTAAATTATATAAAAATACTTTAAATTATAAGTTAAATAAAAAATAAGTAGTACAAACATAAAAATTTATAATATATTAATCATTACAAATATAGATAAAATACATACTTTTAATAAAATGATTATAATTAAAATAATATGTGCACTATTCTTATACTTGAGTTGACTTGAGTCATGTGTTACCTCAGCTAAGAATTACCCTCAAATGAAATAAATTCCATTTTACCAGTCCAATTGAATCTTTTGATTGATTGGTGATTCTTGTATATACCATAATTTTGGTGGAGTTGAGCTGATTGGTCTCTAAAATGGGGCAAGAATAAATGGGTTTATTTATATATTAAAATCAGCCCAATTTAGAAGCCAGCTACTTTCCGTTATGGAGGCCCAATGACCCGACCCATATTAATGACATCACAATTCACAAACCATGACTACACTCTAAACACATTAATCGTAAAGAATGTAGGATTAGTTCAATTATGCTCTATCAATATACATCTAATTTGGTGAAACAATTACTTGACAATTTGTATGCACGCATTCAACAATCAAAGTATTGCTAAACACATCTAATTTCAGATCCTGATTTTATCTATGTGAAAATTTGGACATTAAGTAGACGATAAAGAATAATAATAACGCGAAAAGAACATGCATCGCATGGCTTGATCCGTCCCAGATGGTGCTCTTGTTCAGCCTCTCATGTTGTTTTTTACCCCTGCCTGAGCTTTGATCAATGTCATTTGCTGCACAAACTAAGGAAACGAGGAGGCGAGGTCATTAATCTCTGTCGTTGCTTATTTTTCCAATACATTTTAAGTTCATTGAAGGAATCATGATAGTGTAAAAGGAACAGGATTTCAATAAGATGGATATAATGATGCCACAAAACTATTTTATTAACCAAAATTGATTATAAGATCTTCATTAATGAACCCAAGTGTGTGCTGTGCAAGTAGATGAACTGATAAAGCACGGATAGAACTCTGCACTACGGTCGTGCAATATATTATTGCACCCCCTTTCCGATCCATTTCTTTATTTTGCTTCCTTTCCATAACATCTCAATCCAAAGGAACCAGAACTAATCTATTATAGCTTTGATCAATTTATCAAACTTTTCATTTGGTATTGTTTCAAGAAAAGAGGACATAGCCTAACACAACTAAAAAAACATCAATTACTAGAACATCAATTCATAATTTGAGTTCAGAATATTTAGCATACCAGCTGATTGAGGAAATCATTCTGGAACTTTGCTTCTGTGTCAATCTCTTGAGCTACCTGCAATGTTACGTGCGAAAAATATGACTAGATAACTAGAAAGAAACGACAAGAAAGTATACAAGTAACAGATCTTGGAGTAGGAATAGCAAGTGCATGATAGCAACAAATAATGTCTATAAAGCTACATTGCTATATGATTTCAAAAAAAACGTTAAGGGAGAAAATAGACTTATGGACTCCAAAAAATGGAATGGAAGCATGCTCATTTGTTCATAGGGAATACAAGCATAATGTTGAGGGATATCAGTGAATATAGCATCTTCTAAAGAGTTGAGGGCTGAATTACTACAACCAAGCCAGTAATTTCCATCATAACGAGAAAATAGAATGCATCCCACATCTCTACTATGTACATGATAAGCTTTATTTAATTATGCAACCATATAGAAACACATTTGGGTGTTCCATAGTGATCATATCAATTAAACACAACATATATAAAAGGTGAGAAGAAGAATACAAAAACATGTGATAAATGCAAAAGAAAAGATAACTCAAGCTGGCAAAATCGGAAGGGTGTGGGCCTGAATCAGTCGAACACAAACTGAAAAATTCGCAGGCTTCACATTAGTAAATGGACACACACGATAAATTCTGCAAATAACAGAAATGATGGGATACAAAGGCACTGGAGTGCTGGTATTCCAATCCTTGCTCACATTTTTTACTCTATCAACATTTTGTGAGTTGCAGATTACAGAGAACTCACTGTATGACATAAATTTCACTAGCCAAAAACATCTAGGTATAGTCCCAAAAACTTAGAAAAGCTAAACATCTTCTTATGAAACTAATAGCCTACTATAGCTTTGCTCATATCAGCCTTTCAGTAGGAGAAAATCACCAGCAATAAAATCCAGAAAAGTCATGAATTTCTAAGGAATCACAAAATTTCCGATCAAACTCTACACACCCAATCACCTAAAACAGTTTCAACATTACCAATATTATATAAAAATCGCACTTATAAGCAATCAATCTCATAGAAAGATTTGACGGCAGAAAATAAGGAATAAAACAGTCACCATTAGTGATGAAAGAGAATTTAAAAGAGAACATTACATCACGTAATCGTCGGACTTGCTTCCAAGACCAATGACATCGTCATGGAAATCCGGCTCGATTCGCACCTGAAGCTCATCTGAATAACCAGCATACGCCGATCTCATGCTTAATCCGTCTCTGCATTCAATTACCAAACAATTTAAAACACCATCTACAGTATAATAATTAAATACGGTTATACCGGATAGAATCGTGAGATACCTCGATCGATAAGGGTCTGCCATTGGAGAAGAAAAGATCAACTAATAAAATACTACTGAATATGAATTGAATCCCCAATCTTTGAAATGTTTCGACAGAGAATTGTTGTAAATTTACCATGGGATAGAAAGAGAATTTCCCCAATTTGAAAATGCAGGTTAAATAGGGGATCGTAGAATTGAATTCTTTTATCCAAAAATTCATTCGATAATATCATTTGATAACGTGTGAGTGTTAATTTATCAACGCAGATGACAGCATTTTAAATATATATATATAGATTAATTACTGATGGGATGTTTGAAATATGCTCTTTTATTTATTTTTATTTTTTAAAAATTCTGTGAAGCATATCATCGAACACCCAACATGCATAATCTACTGGAACTCTACATTAAAGGCTTCCACATATCAACGTAGAACTTCAATGGCCGCCTCAGCAACTTCTTCCACTCACCGGAATCCGGCAACCCACCCGTCAGAGCAACTGAACTCTCGTCCTTCCGGTTAATACTCAACACAGAAACCTCCCCCGGAAAAACCTTGTGCATCGCCTTCAAAGTTTCCACCATTATCACACTCCCATCTTTCCTCATATCATCTGGCTCCACACAGCTCCCACCCACATTCACCATCATTCTCCCGCCTCTTCTCAAATTCATCCTCAGTTTCTCCCACGTCGCCGGGTCTTGGAGCTCCGGAATCACGCACCCTTTACTGAAGAGATCGATTAGAATTCCGGCGAACCCACCATTCACACTCGAATTCAGCGCGTTGCCCGTGTTGATGAACAGCCTGTCAGCGTACTTCTTCTCGAGCTTCTCGAGCCCGAAATACTCCCTCGCGACTGAGATGACGGAAGGGTCGATCTCCCAGCCGTGGATCACAGCTTCGGGGTAGAATTCAAGGATAATTCGCGCGGTCGTGCCGGCTCCGAACCCGAGTATCCCAATGGGTCCGGGTGGGAGAATCGGAGGCAGAGTTGCGAAAACGTCGAAGTAGGAGTTGGTGAGAGATCTGAAGACGTAGGAAATGCTGTGGATGTTGCCGGGGGCGTCGAGCAGGAGGAGGCGGGAGCCTGCTAGTGGGTGGTCGGCGGCTCTGGAAACTTGCAGTACGCGAATGTAATTGTGCCTCGATTTGAATTTCACCAGCGTCGTAACGTGCTCGATTGGGATCCCGCCGTCGCCGTCGCATTGAGTAGCGGCGGTGTTGGTGGCGGTTTGATGATCGGGAGCGTGGGATTGGTGAGACTTTAGGGGAATCGGGCGGCGACGGCCGACATTGAAGAAAACGGTGCGGGTTTGGACGGCGGCGGAGGGGGGAAAAACCGGCGGAAGGGGTTTTGGGTGGTGGTGAAGGGATTGGGGAAAGATTTGGGCAAGAGCTAATTTCATGGTTCTAAAGTTTGTAATAAAATTTTGAAGCAACTGATCCCGATAGGATTTTAAATCTCAACTTTCTTGATTAAATCTGATCAAAATATGGAGCTGCAAATTGTAAAGAAAATTACTCCATTAAATTAAATTTTAATAAACGTATGTACAGTATGTATAATAATAAGCATTTTAATATAAACTTAAGATATGTTGTGGGAGTGGTTTTGTTATTGAAGCATAATAATTTGTATGCAAGAGGTTCAATTAAAAAAATAAATAAATTGTATCCAAAATATTGAATTCATTAATTAGCCGTGAAGCTGCAACTTAACTTACCTATATAATATAAGAGAATGTAGTATGATATGACCAGTCCCATACAATATTAGTTATGATGACCCATTTTAAAAAGTAAATTATCTTTACAGATTGCATGCAATTTTGGGTGCTCAAAGTTGTAATACCTTGCATTCCACTTTGCAGCCAAATGAGGTAGTAGGCACCCTACAAATATTGCAATCATGAAATATGATTTCCTAAAATTTCATGATAAATATTAAGGGTAGAGTAAAGTTAGTACAAGTGAAGCATCATTTTACACTGGGTAGTGTTAATTAAGTTGATTCTGGGATTGACCAATTTATTGGTATTGGACCATGATCATAAATAACTTCTCTATGGCATGACCACACAAGCCTTATTGCTTCTGGAGTCCCGATTCCGGCTCCTCTCGGATCGCCAGCAGGGCCAAACCTACATCGTTATGTTATATTTGAATGAAACATCAAAGAAACATTAAAAAGAGTAATTTATTAGATTTCACTAACCAGTGATTTTGTGGGGCTCCTGTGGTTCTGCCTCTCAAACCAACATAAGTCGTTCCATTAACCGAATGTCCAATGATTTCCTACAAAGTAGTTATCAACTACATGAATAGAATAAGAAAAAAGTATGTGGAGGTTTAAAATAGCCATACTTGTACGAACAAAGGATCGTTCGAAACTACTGCAGCTGTTAGGTGTGCATGCATTCTTTCGAGTGCATCGAGTACCAAATGGAGCTGATTGTGTTTGTATTCTGTCACGATCTGAAATGAAGAAATGTATTAACAAGAATTTCGTATAAAACGAGCTAACAATAAAAACAGTACCTGAAATGGGCCGAAGATTTCTTTTGTTACTAGTTCGTAGTTGTCCTCTTTCATTATTTCATCTATTGGAATGAACACAGCAGTAGGTTTGATGGCTCCATATACGGTTGGAATATTATGATTTTCTAAAGGTTTACCACCAAACAAAAGTTTTGATCCTTTAATTTGCAGGAGTTTGTTCATATGATCTAGCAATGCTTTGGTTGTAACCTACAATAAAATAAATAAATACTAAAATCAAATTAAACATGATTAAAACAAGAACAAAAAAACAACCATAGTTTAATATTAAAAGAACAAATACTAAAGAAAATATCTTACCGTAAGAACAGGACCAACAGTTAGATTATCCAATTTCCTACGAGCAGCCAACTCGTTCATTTTTTGCAGTAGTGAACTTTTGCTCCAATTCTATATAGTTCGAATTTGAGAAAAAAAGTGTAATTGATGTTTATGGTCAATAAACATTATTTGTAAACAAAATAGGCAGAGGTTACCTCATGAACGAATAAGATGGACTGTGCCGAGCACTTCTGGCCACTACAGGCATAAGCGTCTTGATCACACACCCAAGCAACATAATCCTCCTAAAACCAAAATAAAGTCATTAAAATGTGAAACATAGAGGGATTTGACAAGCATAGGATGTGTGAGTTGAAAACCTGCTGCACATCAGGACCAAGTATCTTCCAGTCGAACCCAGCATCCTCAACCTTGATACGACCCTTGAGGTCAATGCCCAATTTTTCAGCAACTCTTGAACTACCAGTGAAGAGGGTCATGCGTGGTTTTGCCTATGAGCAAAACAATACAGGTAAATTTTTTATATTTACATAAATCTCTCCCTCTTTTTTTCCAAATACAAGCTATCATCACAATGGTTAAGTAAAAAACTGAAAGATTTTATTTATGCACGTCTTCGGTAGTTTTGCCTAGGAGCAACTCTTGAACTACCAGTGCAGAGGATCATGCGTGGTTTTGCCTATGAGCAAAACAAATACATGTGAATTTTTTTCTAAATACACAAATGTCTCTCTCTCTCTCTCTCTTTCCAAATACAAGCTATCATCACAAAGCTCAAGTAAAAAACTGAAAGCTTTTATTCATGCATGTCTTCTGTAGTTTTTCTAGTGTCTGTAATTCTGCTTTACAATATAAAACCGCGAGTACTTTGATTGAAATAAAATGAATTACATGTCTAACGCGAAGAATTACTGTATCTTTCACGAGATAGTTGGCATAAAAACAAAAACATATACACATAAACTGAACCAGAAGGTGAGTAAAATATTTTATTCCCAGTAGTTGTTTGACCCTTTTCAATCAGGAGGAGTATATTGTTCTACACACTAGCAGAACTATTTGCAATTCTTTTCATAGAATGATAGAATATGAAGGACTGACCTCCAAAAGAAGTTTATTCATAGTACTCCCATCAGAATTTATGAAGTCCACATCCATCAATGGCAAGCCACACTCATGGAGTAACCGAAGCATTTGTTCCATAACAATAGAAACCTATAGAAATCAGAAAGCAACATATTTGTTAGTTGAAGCAACTATAAAATCAATATGCATGAAAACCAAGTGAAATTAAAAACTAACAAAGTTTTCTTGCATTGTTAGAAGCTGAAAAACCAAGCGTTTACATTATATGAAACACTTTACCTTGCTATCAACTTTAAGAAGTGGCTTGTTACCCATATAAAGTGCTCCCATCAATTGAAGCACTGGAATCTCCAAGGGAAAATTGAAAGGGGTAATAATTGAAACCTGAAGACAACCAAAAAAAAGGCATTTAGTAACAAGATAAGTGATTTGGGGGCTATCTGTTGAGTACATACAAGATGGAAAGTGAAACCAGATGCACTGCAAAACACACAAAAAGGAATTTAAAAATCTAATCAACAAAGTTAATTAACTGCAAGTAATAAACAGGAAAAAATTTTCTTGTCCCACTACTATTTATGCAAAAATAGAGTGGATTTTTTTTAGTGTAAATGATTTTTTGCTCATAGTAAATCTGAAATCTATTTTTGTAACTTTGTACTTACTGGACCGTAAGGCCATCTGAAACCATGACTCTGCTGACCTAAATGATTTCCAGGCACCCCAAATGACCTAGCCAAGAAACGGACCTGGCACATGAATTGAGATGAAGTCTCAGTCACACATACGTAAGTATGAATAGATGAAGAGAAAATGTAAAATATTCATCAAATGAAAACAAGCAATTCACGTTTCATATCATGTTCCTATTAATCCTTGGCAATAATACATTTTAGAAATGATAACATTGATTTCATTTTATTTGACCAAGTAAATAAAAATAAAAATAATAAATATTGAGAGATCAGGATGCAAGTAAAACAATATCATCAGTTGGATTCACTCCCCTTTAATTTGTAAAATACAGAATCTCAACAGGTTCACAGCAATACCTGATCACTACAGAAATTTTCGAGAAACTTCTGTGTGACATAAACTTCAGCAAAAGCTTGTTGGTAACTCTTCGGAGATACTCTTTGTATTAACTTGGTAAAGAAGATAGAAACCTAGATGCATAAAACATGCAAATGACCATGTAAAATCCAGGAAATTATAATTTAAAGTGTATTGTATAAACTACCCAAGAGCTTCATTAATAATAGGATTTACCTCAGGAAGGGAAAGCTTGTGAGCGGCCTTTGTTGATACGTCTCCAAGCATGAGATACCTAAGCAAAATAACTTGTGCAAATTCAATTTCATTTAAAATTCAGCTAGATTTTATATATAGGTAAATATAGGGTGAAAGCAAAAGATTTCAAAAAAGGAACTAATATTCAAGAATACAACCTTTCTGGTGATTTGAATGGGTTGTGTAGACCATGTTTGGGGCACTCTGACAAGCTCTCCACAAAAGGCTAAATTATGAATTTTAAAATATCTTCAGTATAAGGTCTTTCTTGGAAATCAACCTCTACTATACAAATACACACTAATTAATGGTAACCCACGCTACTGTTTATACTTACTGTACATACCTGTACTCCATTCGCATCAACTTCAGCAACTCTAATGAAAGATTCACCATTCAGAGGATCAGGAATGGTATTCCAAGAGGAAGATCTCGTCCATGTTCCCTTCACTGAAAAGAGAAATAGTACATCATGATGATGAGAACATTATTAAAGTATATGAATTAATCTTAAAATATACTTAGGAATCATAAGCTTAATTTCTGTTCACAACTCCATTTTGCTAAAAAAATTATGTCATGTACCCAAATTCAGCACTTCAGCTGGCTGAGAGCCTGATACTTCCTCAGCTTTCACAGTTGCAAAGGGTAACATATGAACATACCTGCTCCAACAAATTTCATTAAATATATGTGGGACATGCACATCATATTAAAACCAAGAGATACATTTGATTCATGACAGAATTAAATCTTTATAAAAAGAAAAATTAAAAAGATCAAACAGAAACCAAAAATCCTACGTAATAGATAGATCATTCATTAAGAAAGAGAGTGACGAAGTTCATGGAACAGATGAATTTCATCGAACAGGAGGCAGGGAAATCATACAACACCAAATAAAGAACAAATTTACCACTGCATCGCATTCTCCGAAACCCAAACAGAGAAGAAGAAGAAGAAGAAAACAACACCTTGCAGTAGAAAAAAAAAAGTAATTAAAAGAAAGAATTGTACAATTACCTCGAAAACCTGAAACTTAAGCCACCTTTGCTCTTCAAATTGTTGATAGCCATTACTCCATACATGATTTCTACTCAGAAATGAAGGAAATCAGTATGAATTTACAGTAATTGGAAGAAGTGAAGAATTGATTGATACCAAATGGAATAGGATAATTGAACAGTAGATCGAGTAAGGCAGGTGACTGAGATTATACATATACCGAAAATACGTAATTAGGATTTGGTTTGTGGCGCGTAATTAGGGATAAGCAAGAACGAATGAGTCATATTCGATTAGGTCGGTTAATCATGCCAAATACGAAATATATGCCAAAAATAGTAATTCAGCCGCTATTTCGCCAATTTATTTAATTTAACTTAATTTTAATATATTGATCAGAAAATTCTTAAAAAATGGATGTAATCACGGGTAAATAATTATGCTCCTTTTTATTTTTTCATTTTTTATAATAAAAATAAAATATAAACTATGTTAGGCGTATTAGTATTTTTTATAAATAGTACATTGCATTGAGAAGATTAGTTGTTTTAATTTTTTTATCATTTTAAAAATGTAAAAATATTTATGGAACGAATGGAGTACTATATTAAATTATAAAGTAAAATAGTATAATAATATTTTCATTAATTGAACAATTTAGTTTAATTTAATTGTTGATAAAAGTTTGAAAAACTAAATTTTAAAGGTTATGAAATCATAGTCTTTAACAATAGTCATTTATTCAATCCAACAAAATAGAGAAGAATATTAAACAAAATTGTGGGCATTGCGACCTCAACGACCGAAGGCTATATTTAAACTAATTTATATTTAAGCCCAATATCCAAACCCACCGTTTTCAATCTAAAAGAAGATATATGGCCCAATAAACTTTTCCCTTCCCCTTTTTTTGGTGTTGAGTAGGCATGAATTGCATTAAAACTTATTATATTATTTTATAGGATTACTATACTACATAAGATGTTGTCATATAAATGCCTCACTTTAATTTTTTTTAAGCTTACATTATTTTATAACATAAATTATGATGATAATTTTACACATAATTTTTTTAAGATCAACCCCCAATTTAATATATATAAATTGAAAAAAAAAGGATAATAATAATTAAATCGATACGTACTTTATTATTATGAGGCGATATGTTCAAGAATATAATATTTTATTTTAAAAGATATATACTTTATTTAATGAGAGAATTATTTTTTATTGAAAAGATCAATTGAAATATAAAGAATATTATTGTCTAATTTAAAAAAGTAAATTTTTCTTAAAAAAATTAAGTGTATATATTAAAATTTATAATATTAAAAGATATAAAATTGAATTTGAGCACACAAACCTATATGTATTCAATTGGGGTTTAAATATTTTGTGTCACTTTGGTGTAATATTTCTTGTGTCATTTTGTTGGATGAGTGATATGTAGGAATGAGAAGGGAAATTAAGTCAAAAAGTAAACACTAGGAATAAAGGATTAGATTTCTCCATCCCAAAAAGGTTCATTCCATATAGAGATGTTACAAGAGATGTCAAAGTGTAACAAAATTTACAGTGTCATTCAATTGAGTGCAAACTTAGTCATTTTCTCTCATGAGTTATAATATTATCAATTCAAAACTTACATCAAAATTCATTCTTTCATTGAAAATTACATTATATTTCAATCTATATTGTATATTAGTTTAAAATATATATTCACTTATTAACATATTAAATTTTGCATTTTTTTGGTATTATGTGGCTCACAATAAATTTTACTACTTTAAAAGGAAAATTATAAAATTATTAATCTTAAAAATATATCTTAATTAAAATTTTATAACTCTCACCTAACACACGCAACATACTTTATTATCTAAAACTATTATGTACATTACTCCCCAAAATCAATAAAAAATATATATATAAGAAAACATTAATTTTTTAAACTACATATCAGCAGTAAATGTGCAAAATAATATGAGATGAATGAGGGAGTACTATTTTTCAATGATAGTTCTCATTGTTGTCTTGTACTAAAACTTGAATTGAAAATTAGTATATATGTGTTCATCCTATTTTAATATTTACATTTTTATTTTTTTCATAAATATAAGGAACATAATATTTTATACTGTAGGTTGCAATAAAGTATGATATTTTAATATATAACTCAAAATTGTATTAGTATTGTTTATGGGTCATATGAAAATATATTAATAAATTTAGTGTAGTCTCATCTACTTAAAAAATATATATTTATTCAGACATTTTAATTAAATTAAAATATGTAAAGATTGAAAATAAAATGGTGTTACATTAATCTCCATATGAAATTCAGAGCCTAAATTAAGAATTACAAAATTGAGATCTAAATTCAACTTTAATAAGAATAAATATCTTCTAATGAGAGTCCTATCTAATTTTATTATTACTTGAGTACAACTTTTTAAAAAAAAAAAAAAAATTGTCCCTCATTTTATTGTTAAATCATAGCTTAGGTACTAGGGATTCTTTATTATATTTATTATGTCACGAGGGATCCCATTTCACATAATAAATTACTGTTTGCTTCATTTTGTATATTCTCAAAGCTTATAAAATACTAGAGCATAAAAATAAATACTAATAAAATTCATTTACCATCAATTTTAATAAACTGTAATAAAAGGTTGATAACTATTTGTACTAAGTGAATAATCAAAATACATTTAATTTCAGGTTTTCACGTAACAAATTCATCTAAGGAAATTAATGCTAAAAAAAAACTATAAAATTAGAAAAACAAATATGTGAGACCATTTTATAAAAGGAGTTAATAATACTTTAAGAAAAAGATATATGATTGATGAACATAATTAATTAAACAGTAAAATAAATTAAAAATAATAAAAATTTTAATAAAAAGTACTCCTAATAGATAATTAATCAAGAAAAAAAAAGTATTACACAAATGTTGATTACAAGCTAGATTGATGAACATAATTAATTAAACAGTATTATTCGAGTAAAAGAAATCATAGTTTATTTAGCAATAATACACGATATCTAGCTAGCTAGAAAATAATTAGGAATCAATATTAACTTTTTTTTTAAATTAATTGAAAATTTGTGTCGGTATTTCCCTAAAAAAAGGACATAGACTTTCCCAAAGTTTCAATTTACCAACAATGATGCTTTTTATTTTCAAGTGATGATGATGGGTTAATGATGATGTAGGGAGTTAATTCCTAAGATATGTACTTTTTTCTTTCCCTTTTAATATTAAGATATATATGTTAATTATTAAAATCTTAAAGAAACCTTTTTTTTTTATCATTTATGTAAACCTAAACATCATAAAAATATTATACCTTCAGCCATATAATTTATTAAAATTTTCCATATATCTTTCACATATTTTAATTGTTAATTTTTTCTTCAGTAAATTATGAAGATTTTATTAATGATGGATGAATATAAGATAGGAAAAAAACTTACAAAACACCATCATTCCAAAATGACATAGTATCAATTATCTATCAAATTGATGTGGCCGTCCTTAAACAGCAATTTAATAATATTTAGATTTTGTTTTTATAAAATAAATTAAAATTGTCTTATATAAATTTACTTTATCTAAAATAATCCTAAAAATCTTAATTTTTTAAATAGTGTATAACTTTTAAATTCTCACAAAAATTGTATATATTACTTAAAAATTTTCAATTTTTTTAATTTTATGGGATGAGACTAAATCGATACTTATGTAGTATGAAACGACATTCGAAATAAAATACTCCCTCCATCCCATTTATATTGCTACTTTTACTTTTTGCACGTTCTTTAAGGAGTATTAATATTTAATGTATATTGAGTAGTTGAAAGATAAAGTTTACCATTTTACCCCTTGATTAAAATACATTATTTTAAAAAAAGAAAGTAATGCACGGGAACATGACATCAGAACATAAGAATGGAAATGGAAATGGAAATGGAAATGATCTCCAATTCCTAATTTAAAAACCATCATCACAATTCACAAGTAATGCCGCCCAATTCATGGAGTAATTCATAATCTGAGGTAATAAGTTTTATTTTTCCTCCATAATCAAAAATAATTTACATTTATAAATTTACAAATTCCCACCTAAAATGCACTATATAAACACTTACTACTCCAAATACAATAACTTCTCCAACAAAATGAAGCTTTGTAGCAGCTCGGGTCGAGCAATGGCCAACCAGCTCGTGGGAGGCTCATTTTAGCCAGTTCTACATTTGGAGTGCACATTGCTACTGTTAGAAGGATATGGGAAAGAGCTAGAGAGCAGCTGCTATCAGTTAATCCAATCTCTTTAGTGAACAACAAAACACCTAGACCACATGGAGTTTATGGCCAAAAATTGGATAAGAAAAAAATGAAGACAATTCAATTTAAGAAAAGGGGAACAATTAGGGATTTAGCAGAACATATGGCCACATCTAAGAGCACAGTTCATAGGTGGATCAAGCAGGGACATATTAGACCTCATACTAGTGCTATAAAGCCATATCTTACACACCAACACAAGATTAACAGGGTCAGACACAGTCTTTAAGCACTAGAAGTGGACATAGTGAAGAAACTGATCAAATTCAAGAGTATGTCACAAATAGTTCACATAGATGAGAAATGGTTCAACATAACAAGAACAACAGAGAGATACTACCTCCTACAAGAAGAAACAGAACCACATAGGACTTGTGAAAGTAAAAATTTTATTGGAAAGATCATGTTCTTAGCTGCAGTTGCAAGACCAGCCTATGACTCTAACGGGGACTGCATTTTTGATGGGAAGATAGGGATTTTTTCCTTTACGGAACAAGTTGCATCACAAATGAAAAGCAAGAACAAAGAGGCAGGAAGTATTGTAACTAAACCAATGTTGTTAGTGACAAGGAATGAGACAAAAAAGGTTCTAATTGACCAGGTATACAATCTGAACACAGATTACAGTTTACACACATGCTATAGTTACAAATACATTCATTTTGCACTATATTTCGAGCATGCAAAGATATATACATACAACAGGATAATGCTAGGCCACATATAAAAGATGATGATAAAGAGTGGAGACAGGCTTCAACACAAGATGGATTCAATTTCCACCATGTGTTTCAGCCTGCTAAGAGTCCGGATACTAACATTTTGGACTTGGGTTGGTTTAGAGCTTTACAATCTCTACAATTCAAAGAAGTTGCTGACAAAGTGGAGGATTTGTTAGAAGTGGTGAGGAAATCTTTTGAAGATTTAAGCCACACAAAATTGAATTCAGTGTTTCTAACACTGCAAGGCTGCCTAAAGGAAATTCTAATTCGTAGAGGTATAAATGAATACAAGATACCCCATATGGGTAAATCTGCATTACAGAGAGCAGGTGAGCTTCCAACTGATTTGGAAGTGGACCCTGAGGTGGTTCAATCAGGCCTTGAATTTCTAATTGAAGAAAATGCAATAGATAAGTTGGAGGATTTAATTCAAGCTATGGAGGAAGATTTTTTTATTGAAAGTGGAAGCATTTTGCAGTACAGAACGGTTTGAAAGATTTTGCAGTACTTTTTGAATGCATTTGGTATGCAATGGAAGTATTGGATGCAAATTTAAAGTTTTAAATGCCTACTTAGAACACAACTAATGGAGGGTGGAAGCATTGGATGCATTTTGCATGTGAATAGAGGTTAAGATTGTTTGTTTATAAGTAAAACACAACTCAAAGAAAGAGTTTGTTTTAGCAGTAAACAATCTTTTGTAAAGCTTTGAATCTAAACCTATAAATTGAAGTGTATGACTTATGCAAGACAATTCACCCAAAACACATCATATATCACACACTATCAAACTTCAAACAAGATCAAATAAACAGTAACACATCAAATACTAAATTCATACAAAAAAAATTATAGGGCTTAACAGGGGATACATCACATACATACAATAGCAACTCATCACATCACAATTTTGAATATCACACTCTTCCAAAAGCAATTTATCAGTTAACACTTTGTAATATCACACTCTTCCAACATTAATTCCTCACAATTTCACAGATTAGAAAGACATATGCATATAACACAGTTTACACATCAACACAAATAACACTCTCAGAGTTTAATCTCATCATCGAGTGTTCGTGTCTCCAAAATGCACGGTTGATGACATTACAATATGAAATTGCAAGTCTCCAACGAACCGCGCATGGTGACACTAAACCACACCCTATAACCCCAGGGATATCACAAGTTTTTCATCATGCAATACACAGACACCTCCAATCATGGAATACAGAGAGAGTAAAGTCATTATACCTCCGCCCATTTGGGCAATTTAAGGGCTGCAGGACACATCTCCCTCAAAATCCGAATGAGGCTCTTGTTTTACCTCAACTATTTAGGGGTCACTCCTCGGAATATCGACGGCCAGTTCATACCGCGGGAGTTCACGATCTTCTCGTCGGTGTCAGAGATAACGTCAAATAGTTCTCCGACCAAACACCCAGTCATATCAGAGGCCGAGAATACCTCGTTCTCACAGGACGATGTTGATCTGCGAAGATCTGACACCTCCTCGGAGAACCCACCCTACGACTTAGCCGTCTCCATAGCCTCCTCAGAGAAGTACTCACTCTTCACCGTCACCATTTGTCTCGGTCGGAGAAGCTAGAGAGCCAATAAAGAAGACGGAGGGGTGACAGAGATGAGCGCTTTCTCCAAAATGGTGGGGTGACGGCGAGCAAAATGGAGAGGTGACGATGAGAAAATGGAGGGGTGACAGCGAGGCGAACAGAAAGAAAATGGAGGGGTGACGGCGACGTGAACAGAGGGAAGATGGAGGGGTTACAGCGAGGTGAACAGAGAGAAGATGGAGGGGTGACGACGAGACAAACAGAGAGAATATGGAGGGGTGACGGCGAGATGACCAATGAAGAAGATGGAGGGGTGACGGCGAGAAAATGGGTAACAAACCCTAAAGAGGGGGAATTGATCTGTCAGTGCCAACCCTAATGGGACGGAGGGTACACATTATTTTATTGTTATTTGCAAATAATGAAGTGGTGGCATTTTTTAATATTAGTGTTGGATCAAAGGGTAGTTTTGTAAAAAATTGTAGGCTCCACTATCTTTTTATGGAAAGGTAGCAATAGAAGTGGGACGCCGTTTTGGGTAAAAAGTTGCAATATAAATGGGACGGAGGGAGTATTATTTTGATACGAAATTTGAATAAAATTGAAAGAATTGGAATAAAAATAAATATCTTAAGTATTTTGAGTTATTTTTGAATAAAGTAAAAAAATACAAAGACTGATTTATGTTTAAAATTCGATTTTGCTAGTTCGGAATCTCTAGGTCTTTAGTTGATATAAATTTTAATTGAGATAGTTGACACGTTTAATTTCTTGAATCGAACAAGACTTCCCTTTTGTATAGTCAATTATTTTCTTTATTTACTTTAAATGCCTTTACATAACTATTCATTTATGTACTTAGTGTATATATTATGTAAGTATAGTTCCATTAATATTGGATTTAACGCGAGTTCAAAAAGTTACTATTCATTTGTGAGTGGGAAAGAGACACTCAAGATACTAAAATACTAAATAATTATAGTATAGCTAGAAATTTTGTTCTAATTAATGTTAGAAATTTTGTTTTAATTAATGTTGCATTTTTAGTTGGATCTACTAATTATTTTCCAAGTTTAAATATCCATGAATCTTAAGCGCCCTTCAAACCCTAATGCATATATATACACACATGGTACACAAATATGAATTCGTTGTATAAAATTTTATTTAAAATTTGAGATAATATTTTTCTATTAATAAAAAGTTAATTTGCTAAAGTTATTAACATTATGTAGGTCTTATAGAGTGAAATACAGTTCGAAATTCGCAAGATTAATTAAAAAACAATGGACACCCCCTTATTTGTTTATTGAGAAAATATCAAATTTCGTTATTTAAGTATGATTATTCTAATTTTAATTTTTTTTATTTTCAATTATCATTTTAGATAATTTTTTATTCGATTTTAGTCATTTTTGTCCAGTTTAATCCTTTTATCAAATTTAGCCCTTCTTTTGTCCAATTTTAAATCAAAATTGGAAAAATTCTTACGTAAGTGACGAAATTTGAACAAAAAAATTGAACTAAATATGTACAAAAATGACCAAAAATCGATAAAAAAAAATCAAAATTGAGAATTACAAATAATAAATTATTAAAATTGGAATCTATCAGAGTATATTGATATTTTCTCTTTGTTTATTCTTAAGAAATTGTTGGAACTCAAATGTTCAAATTCATTGGATTTAATTTACAGAACAAAAACTAATCGAAAATTCACTAAAAATTTTACTAAAAATCACTTAATTTTGTATAAACTTTTATTCACTTATATATATATTTTTTATTAATAAGTGAGTATGATTTAAATGTGGGTGTATGAATGTATTCCCTGGATATTTTGCCTACTATATATTTATATATGTGTGATAATAATGAAATGATGGGTGTTTTGAATTAGAAATATTTTATAGCAGTATTTCCTAATTATTACAAGTTTTACCGTTTATAATTCTTAATGTGGGCACGTTCATGCACTAGCTAGGGAAATAAGGAAGTCTTGAAATGATGAGATGCTTTAATTAATTTCTTCTTTTCAAAATTGTTAGTTACATTAATCTTGTCACATAATGCCCCTAATTAACTTCAATTGCTTGCTTAATCCCTCATAATTACCACATGCTCAAGATTCCCTTGTCCCTTCATTCACCATTATAATGTCAAATGTAATAATATTAACGCACCTTTCCTTTCATTCCACAAGAAGTTGAGTTTCTTATAGAGCTCGATAGTTCACGTTATCAGAATGTATTCTATTGATTTAATTAGGATGTAATTTGATTAATTTTATGTATACACGTGTTAAATTTGACCTCATAAAATGACATTCGTTTGTTTTTTTATTAAAAATATACGGGCAATTCTGGGATGCACTTCGTGCAACGGTGCACCCCTAAGGTTTATGGGTTAATTTAAGGTATATTAGTAATTACATCATTTAAAATGTTAGTTACTAATTAGAATTCAAGGGTGGGGATTAATTATTATAAATTTCAATGATTTAGATTTTATAGATGCACCATGTACACTTAAATAAGACTCAATATATAAGTATGGTATTATTTTTGGAGTTAATTTCAAGAAAAATAATGAATTTTACTTATATTGTAAATTAATTCATACTTTTGAGAAATTGTAAAGGAGTATCATACCTTTAAGCATTGTTTCAAAACACCCCACTTCTTAAAAAGGGCTTCACTTTTAATCTCTACATTTAAGAAAAATATTATGTATTGAGTGCATTTTGGAACAATGTTAAAATATGAAGTTCTTTTTTTATAATTTTTCAAAGGTGAGAATTAATTTGCAATAGAAATAAAATTCATGTTTTTTTCTTGTAAATTATTATTATTATTTTAATTTGATGAGTGAAGTGTAATTTGATTTTCATAAGAAAGGGACCCATATTAAGTGTGTATTTATAAAAAGTGATCCCATTTTAAGAAATTAAATGTAATTAATTATGTTTACTCATATGTGTCTAATCGTGAGACTATTGTGATAACAATAATTAAAGTTTGATGTATGCAATGGTTTCCTATTTGGTTGGATGGATTTGACATAAATAAATGTAATCCACAATTATCATTTCACAAAACATGGCCCTCATGGCTTTGATTAAGTTCTAGTTTGATATTATATACACATGTAATTCAACATGGGTAGCACTAATTCAGCTAATTATTAAAAAAAAAAGAAAAAAATTCAATTAATTAATCTCTTTTTAACTAGCTCCCCACTTGATGTCCATCTCATTAATTTTCATCTCGTATTTCAAATGTGTCATAAGATTCATTTTTGTTTATTTATATCGGCGGAATATTCTATATAAAAATTAATTACTATAGAAAAAATATACTATATAATAAAATAATAATAAGAAAAAAAATTAATCTAGTTTATCTTAAGATCCGTAAAAGGAAAAAAAAAGTGTGGTTATATGTATATATGTTTTTAAATAATCGATATATATAATATTATCTAAGTCCACAATAAGTTATCAATGTGTTTTTTTACATATGGATTAATATGAATTAATGAGTATTATTATTTTATATAAAATATGTATTTATATTAGTGATATGTCTAGGAGCATGGCCATGCGTGAAGTTCATTTTTGAAACACAAAAACTTAGTGTAAATTGGGTTTACATACATTAATATGCAAATTTTATTACTTTTTAGTATATAAAAAATTATTCTTTAAACACATAAATTGTTACTCTTCTAAATTAAAAAATTATTCTTCAAAGTTTTGTAAATCCTGATTTATCGATTATTTTTTAGTACATGAAAAATTACTCTTTAGAGGCATAAATTATTACTCTTTTGTATGGAAATTATTACTATTCAAAAAGTAAATTTTTACTATATTAAGGAGTAATTTTAAAAAATAGGGTTTATGTGTAAACTCTATTTACATGAGACAACCTTTTTTAGAAAAGAAGACATAAAAACATTTAGAGTGGATGCCTAATAAAATTGATATCTTATCGGCAGAAAGAAAAAAAAGTTTTTTTATATTTGACATATTTAGTTATGGCGAGTTTCTTATTATAGGCAAATATCTGTGTGAATCGAATTTAAAGGTGAATCTCAATTATCAATTAATCTTTAGCAAGTGAAAGATTACTTTTAGATAGATAAATTATTATTTTTCTAATGAAAAATATTACTCTTCAAATTTTTAGATCTGATTAACGATTATTCTTTAGTACATGAAAAATTACTCTTTAAAAAGACAAACTATTACTCTTTTGAAGGAAAAATATTGCAGTACTCTTCAAATTTTGATATAAGTATTTTATTTTTTATATTCTTGTTGAGAATAATTCGAAGAGTAATACTCACTTCGTTCTACGGAATCCTTCACACTTTTCTTATTTGTTTGTCCCACAAAATCTTTCACACTCCTAAAAATAAATATCACTTTATCCAATAAACTTAGAAGATACTTTAATTTTAAATTTACCACTCTTTTTTCACACACATACCATTATTTTATATTTTTTATTAACTAAAAATACTGCAATATGTACAACTAAAGTAAAAAAAAAAAAGTTATCAAAAGGAGCTATTTTTCTTAACCAACTTAAATTAGTAAATGGAAAGTGATCTTCATGAGAGGGAGAGTATCTTTTATTCAAAAGAATAATAATTCATTTTTTTAAAACAATTCTTTACTCAAGTGTAATCCCGCAAAATATGGTTTACATATGAATCGGGTTCATACTAAACTTATATATATATATATATATATATTAAGAACATGGCTCTCCCTTTATGACATTACATTATAGTGCAACATAAAAGCCTCCAATTTAGTTTTAACATTATATTGTAGCAACACCATAAAATCCAATACTAAACGAATTCTAGTCTCGTCCTTAGTTGAAACTCCCATATTTAATTTCTTCCTTTTGTCTGAAATCTAATCTTATACCGAGCAATTCAAAAGAAATTAATCGATGACTATTTAACAAGTGATCATTATATATAAGATTCTTTCAGTTTTTATTTTTATTTAAAAATGTAGTAGAGTTAATATTTTGTCCATTCCAATATAAATAGTAGAACTACTTTAAAAAGGTAAAAGATAAGCACTAAAGAACAAGATAAAATAGTAATATCATAACTCCAAACGTTTAAAAATGAATTATTTGAATGAATTGAAAATAAAAATACTAAATTGAGAATATAATAAACTCAAATGAAAAAGCCCTAAACTACATTATAAATTTATAATATGGCACTTGGTTAATAAATAAGTTGTGTATTAATTTCTGTTATTATATTCTCTCCGTCATGATACAAGCACATTGGCAAATGAAAATCAAATATTCCATTAAATTCTAAACGCGATGTCATAACTAACGGTAACATGTTTGGAGATTAGGGATGTCAGAAAATGAATTCCTAAAATCGGGACTAAATGAAAATACTTATGAGATCAGTGTTGAAAATGATATAAAAAGAAAATACGAGGACTGAATAGCAATAATTACGGAATTGTAAGATTAACATCACTATTCACTTTTTCTTTTGAGCATCTGGAGCAGAAGATAAACAATTAAAAATAAACCGCGCTTATTAAATTTATATTACAAGTTAAAAAAATACATATATTATTATTATTATTATTATTATTATTATTATTCTATCCACCTACTTGAAAGATAGTACTCCCTCCATCCCGGGTATTTTTGTCCGTTTGTACGGGCACGGAGATTAAAACGTTTTATTTTTTTAATATATAATGTAAGAGAAAGTAAGGATAAATTAGTAATTTAAAAAGAAAAAATGAATAAAATTATTGGAAATGATGAATAAAGTGTAAAAAAGTAATTAAAATTGTTGGGATTGTAAAAAGTATGTAATTAAATATTATGTATTTTTGCCAAAAATGGAATGGATAAAAATACGTGGGACACCCCAAAATGAAAAGTGGGTAAAAATACGTGGGATGGATGGAGTATTGTTTTTTTTATTTTGATATTTTCATTACAAAAATATTATTTTTTTTGAGTTAGTCTCTTATAAATCGGATTTATATTATAAATCCTTGTAAATCATGTTATTCCCCTTAATACATAGGGTATATAGAATTGAAAGGAAGACAAAATGGTTTACGCCGTGAATCCAGTTTACCCATTTAATTATGTTATTATAAATCTAAGTAGAAAATTGTGGAAATATATGTCATTTCAGCTCAATGTTTTCTAGAACTTTAATAATTTTGTAAATGAAAAACCAAGAAGAAAATTTGGGGTACCTACTTATTAGTTATATCCAGCCTAGATTCTTATTCTTATAAATTTTGAAAAGATTATTTTTTATTTATATATTTTAAATTTTCAGGATTTGATCATTTTTTAATTGTGACAATACTACTTGATAAATTCTACTATGCACCTTTTCAAATATACTCCACATATTTGCTTAGTATAATTATTTGTGGATGGTAATTGTATAAACTTTTGCTATATTACCCTTACTTTTTAAAATAACGAAACTGTATAAATTGTAATTTTATTTTAAATAAATGGAGTGTTATCTTGTAAGTAATGGGGCTTTCAATTTTAATACTCCCCCTCCGTCCAATTGAAAGGTGAGTGCTTCCTTTGCCATTTACAAAGAAAGCGTCCACCTTTCAATAGGACGGAGGTAGTAATAAAAATGAAAACCGAAATTAAAATTTAGGAGGCAGTCTTGAGTAATATAATGATCGTTTTATATTTTTTAAATTAGGTATCACTTTTTATTAAAGATGTTACTTCATTATTTAAAAAAAAAATTGTCACTTTTTATTTATACTATAAATAGTTCACTGTAACATTATCACTTTTCATCAATTTAATAATACTCCCTCCATTCCGTTGATAAGTATTCATTTGTTTTTTGCATGTGCATTAAAAAGTATAATAATTTAATGTGTAGTGGATTGATGTGTATAACATTTTAATGTGTAGTGAGTAGTTATATTAATGTTGAGTGTGAGCCTCATGTATACTCCCTCCGTCCCGTCAAAAGATGGTCTTTTGCTTATTTGCATGTTGATTAAGGAATATTATTATTTAATGTGTAGTGGGTAGTTGTATTAGTGGGAAGGTGAGTCTCATATTTTAATTGTATTAGAAGGTTGTGTGGATCTCATGTGTGCAAAAAAGGAAAAAGATCCTTTTGTTGGGACGTCCAAAATGAAAAAAATTCTCTTTAACTGGAACGGAGGAAGTAGTTAGTTGAATATAATAATATTACTTTGTAGGTCACATAAAAAAATGAATACGTTATTCCGTATCAAAGGGATACATGAAGGGCAGGGTCAGTCCTAATGGGTGGCAAGGTGAGCCCTTGCCATGGGCCCCAAAATTTTAGGGGCCCTATTTTTTTTTTAATACCTCTATATATTTATTTATTGTGTTGATTAAAATTTAGGTTCAATATTTATTTATTTATTAAATTTGATTAAATTTTAGACCCAACTAACTATTTACAAATTGGGTTTTTAATTAATTTAATGTAATAATGCTAACAAATTATTTAATATTATTGGATCATACTAATAATTTTTTTTATTGAATCAATGATTAATGAGATTTATCATTTATCCCCTCAAAAAATACAAAATCATTGATGTACATTTTTATTTTTTCTTTGAAAAGCTAACAATATTTATGCATAAATGATCAAAAAAACACAAAATTTATATTTCTTGCAAAATTAATAATTTAAAATACCTAATTTAACATTCTAATCCTCAATTCTCCGTTTTACTAATTTATTTTAATACTATTTATTTGGTCAATGTATTAAAGATATGAAAGGTAATTTTTTTTCATTTTATAATTTTTTTAATGATTTTTTTTCTTTTCATATTTTATAAGTTATATTTTTATTATAAAATTTATTAATATAAAAATAAAATAAAATTTTGAGGGACCTCAATTTTTATTTTGCCATAGGCCCCTAAATTTTCAAAATCGGCTCTGATGAAGGGAGTACCACTTTTCATTAAAGTATTAGTATAACTTTTTATCTATTTTACGGAAACCATCCCATTAAACGTAACCAATATTTGCAAAATATTAGATATGTTGCTGACAGTCTTAAATGAGATTGAATGGATATATGATCTATCCAAGTCATTCCATAGATGAATCTAGCCTATTGTTTTTCAATTACTCAAGTCTTTGTTTTCTTAGGAGTCTTCTTCTATATAGTCAATGTGTAATAATAACGAAATTAAAGTTGATTTGTGATAGAAGGTAAAAGGTCTCATGGACAAATAAAAATTAATTTAATTCAAGTTATATAATTATTTTCATATGATTTCAATTATTTGGTGAAAATCCCAGTGAATTTAAAGCTTAATTTTTAGTTGATGTTTCAATTTAGGATTTATTTTATATTATTTCATTTTAGAATTATTATTTTTTTAACATAGAGATTTTTTATGTTGAAGCTTAAGGCCTCGCATATGAACTGCACAGAACTGCAGGGGTGGGAACAGAAGGTGAAGAACAGATGGTTGCAAAACTGCAGAGAGGATTAACGTATGTGAGGAGTGATTGGGTGTGGGCAGGCGCAATTTTCAAAACTGCAATTTTAATTTTGTGTCGTCCGACGTGTTGCTCTACCCAATCATTAATTTCTATCACTTCATTTTTTTTTTCTTGTTTTTTCGATCCACTACTATTTGATTTGTAAATCAACTAATCAAGAAAGACTAGAAGTCACTGTCTACTAACAGGATTCTCTTTTAAATTTTGCTAATTCGAGGAAGATCGGAATTATTTTAAAGTCCAGCCCTTTTTAAGCGTTCTTCTAATTTGAGAGAGACCATAATTACTTTTAATTCATAGTTTTGCACTCTATATGAACTGAAAATTGGGGAAATCCATGCACCGTGATTCGATTTATAAAGCAACTAATTCAAGAAAGGTCAAAACCTATCATCCACTAATGGAAACCCTCTTTCAAGCTTTTCTAATTCGAGAGATGTCAAAATTCTATGGAGTATAGACTTACAACTGAGGGACTCTATCTCAAGCTTTGCGCTTTATACGAGCTCCAATATTTTATAGCAAACGGTTGTTTATCGCTAAGGACTCAATAGTTTAAGGTTCTTCAATTTATTTTTTACTCTTTTATTTAGACGAAGAATTTACACTCATTGTTTCAAGTTATTAAAAATATATATATATCTTTTTATTGATTTTATAAGATAATATAAAAATTTTAAAAAATAAAAAAGAAAAAATTAAAGATAAAGCAAGTAATGCATGCAAGATGTGGGTAATATTTTAAAAAATAAAATGCATTAAAATATTATTCTGTGTTTTATTAATAATTTTATTATTTTTTAAATGTAAATAATGATATGAGACAAATAAATAATTGAGGAAATATGCAATGTATTTGAGGTAATATTTGGAATATTGTGTTTTGTATTTAATGTTACTAAAGCATTCCCAATACAATTTTAAATTAAAAAAAAAAATCTTACATGCCTATGATTTTATCACTTTCTTTATAAATGGTATAAAAGTGAAACTTAAATGTGCCATCTGTATGTCTAAGTAAGAGCTGGACTCTTAAAAAACATATTCAAGTTCCATAAAAACACCTCTATTGGGTACAATAGAATTTATGGAGTATGTATTAAATTTGAAATTGTGTATATTTATCCACTTTGAATGAAATATTAATAGTACAATCAAAAATTGAATCGAGTCTGAAGTTTCTCATATTTGAATTAAGTTTGTCAAGAAATAATAGAGTTTGAGTTCGTAATGAATTTTTAAATAAAGCTTGAACTTGAGCTAACTATAGTTATTTGATAAAGCATATTTCATAGAAGTTTTATCCATAGTAAAAAATAAATTACTCACATAACAATAAAATTAAGTCAAACAATAACTTTTTATAAACAACAATAGACCGATTTTATGGGGTATATTAGTAAACATTTATTCACAAACATATGGGGTAGATATTTTTGTTTGGGTAAACTTAGACGAGCATTTTGTTCATAAACATTAAACAAACCAACAACAATAATAATAATAATAATATAAAAAAATTGGAGAGAAATATATGAATACTTGAATAATCACTTGACTTATTATCATATTTATGTATATGAAATATAAAAGTATTTAATTAATGAGCTCCTAAAGAACTTATTTATTAATGCATTATACGAATACTAAACAAATTTATTATAAATTTTATATAATGTTTAGAAAACACTTCGATCGAAAATGTTTGTTTGTCTGTAAGTTTTTTTTTTCCTAACAATCATCTTTAATTTTGTGTATTAAAAATTATAACAATGCGTTGATTAAAATAGAAACTTCTAATTGTTTCTTACGCTAAATCTATTCCAATTTTTTAAATTTTACAATACAATATGAAGACAATAATTTCTCATTAAATCATTACTTATAATAGTTAATACTATCATAATCAATACTGTTAAAAATATCTAAAGTACTTATAAGTATTTCATGCATGCATGTGGGAGGTCTTACAGGAGTCACTTACACATTTATACTTCCTCACCAAATTTGATGATGATATTTCAAGAAAATGACTTAATTATTAATTAAAAAAATTAATTAGAAAATTGGGTTTATATAAATTTGTAGCAATTCCAACTTATATTCTTTCCTTTTCGAAATAGACCAAGTAAAATTGTCTAACATATGCAGGCCACATTATTATAAGTTATTTCTTGTTTGAGTGGGGCTCTGTGTAGAGCCGTCAAAATGGGTTGGGCCCGTCGGGCCGAATCGTACCCGCCTATATAATTGGTGGGTTGGCCAAGTATTTCTATCCCGCAACCCGCCTAAGCCCGCCAAATGCGCGGGTTTAGACGGGTTTGACCCACCCGCCCCGCCTAAATCCGCCACATGTCAAACTTGAGAGAAATGCCTAAAGTTTATCTTTCGTGTATTATGCTTCACAAAAGTTTACTACTTTAAACATGTTCTTTTAATTCTTAATTTAGATTGAAAATTTGAAAAAAAAAATGTTGATTATGTTTAGGTAATTATTTTGTTTGGAGGTAATTAATATTTGTGTTTGTATTTATATTCTTACAGATTAGAAGAAAAAAATTATGGAGTTTGTCGACTTGAATTAAAGTAATACTAATATATATGATATTAGAAATACGAACTCAAGTGCAGAATATAAGTAGAGAGAATTTTCAAATCTTTGGAATTTTTTTTGTGAAGAGAGTGGTTGATAAGAATGCAAATTCTATAGGTATCATGTTTATGTTGATATTATAGTATTTTGTACTATTATTTTGACATTTCATTTTAATAATATCATCCCTAATTAAAAAGAAAAAAAGAAAAAAAATTCGCGGGTTGGCTCGCCATAGCCCGCTATCTGCCTTTGAATGGGTTGGGCCGAACATTTCTAGCCCGCAACCCGCCTAAGCTCGCCCGCCTAAGCCCGCCAAATGGGCGGGTTGAGGCGGGTTTTGGCCCGCCCCACCCCGCTAACCCGTTTTGACAGCTCTAGGCTTCTGTGCATCCGGGCGCACGGAGCACATTCTGTACGCCTTTACAATTTTTATGCTCCTTTTCAATTTAAACCCCCTAACAATACATAGGTTTAAATAAGATTGAAGGGGGAAGATTGTGTTCACATGTGGACACGGAGTATCCCTCCATGTCCCGGGATCGATGGAGCTTTTGCCTTCTTGTTTATATAATTGATAGTTTTCTAATTAAAAGACAATTGTGTTCATTGGTCCAATCCTATTGACTTTCGTACCTTTTCCTTTAACCCAATCAAAATGCTATTATTTTTCATTTTCATTTAATATTTTGGTGCTATTTAAGAGCACTCAATTAGAACACATGATTTAAAAAAAAAAATAGTAACATTATCTTTAAAAATTTAAGTTTAATACGGGTTGTCCAATTCCCTAGTGAGATGCTATTTAAGAATTAATACACATAATATATTTTAAAAAATGAGTAACATTATCTTTAAAGTTTTAGTTACGGGTGCCCAAATTCTTTCGAGGTGGTATTTATGTGGGACGGATTTGAAACGTATTAAAACATGATTGTTATTTAATCAAAATATGATACTACCTCCAGCCACTTACAAGGTACTCGTTTCATTATTCCTGGTGTCCGCTTCAAAGGTATTAATTTCATCTATTTAATAAAGAAAGTACATAATATGACCCACCACTTCCCTCTAATACAACTACCCATTTTACTTATAATAATAATACTCCTTAATCCACGTGCAAAAAGCAAATAAATATCTTAGAATTATCCACGTGCAAACAACAAATGGTTACCTTTCAAGTGGCCGGAGGGAGTATTTATTAGTAATTTCGTCTCACAAATTAATATCCCTTCAATATTAATTATTTTTTATCCATATTAAAAAAGAACATTCGTGTAATGTAAAAATTAAACTTAACTCTTAACGATTTAAGACAATTTATTTATAGTGTGCGTTCTCAATGATTGATACAAATACATGTATAAAAAAAGTTATATAAAGAAATTTCTATATATAATCATGTGAACTAACTTCCAAAATTTCAATATTTATTTACAATATTACAAGTTCATCGTTGGATAGAAAAAGACAGAAATTGAAATATAGACGTTAACATTACAAGAAAACAGGGAATAAATATTTACTTATTTTAATAAAGAAATCTAATATTAAAATATAGGATTTTTATAACATAGGATCAAAACGCGCGTGAAATAGCATTAAACGTAACTAAAATGTAGGTACAATCATCAAAATAACTATCTCAAAAATTGAAATCATGGTACAACTTCATCAATGCACATTGTAGTCAAATGTCACGTTTAAGTAGACAAATACATTTAGCTGCCTCTTTTATATTACTATAATACTCTCTCTAGCTACCTCTTCAATCTTCATTATAAATATATAATTATTAGTAATATTTAATTTAATTCATTTGATTTAGATATAGATGTCTTAAAATGTAATTCAGTTGAATGCAACGGTATTTGCTTAGCAGCCACTTGATTGCTTCTCTCTCCTTTCTCTCTCACTCTCGTGACTTCAATTGTAAGTATGGTTAATTGTCTGTTAAATGGGGTATATATGAGCACTCTAAATTATTATTGAGATCGTTCGATAAAAGCTCGTTTTTGGTTGAGAAGATGGGGCGGAGCTCTTGCTGTGTGAAGCAGAAGCTGAGAAAAGGGCTGTGGTCACCAGAAGAAGATGAGAAGCTGTATAACTACATTATAAGATTTGGAGTTGGATGTTGGAGCTCTGTTCCTAAATTAGCAGGTCTGTTTTTTCTTTTTCTTTTTTTAAAATGGGATTTATGTAGTATATGTTAGTATTAAGAAGTGGTTATTATAAATTATGCAGGTTTGCAAAGATGTGGAAAAAGTTGTAGATTGAGGTGGATAAATTACTTGAGACCTGATCTTAAAAGAGGAATGTTTTCACAAGAAGAGGAGAATTTGATCATGACTCTTCATGAAGCTCTTGGCAACAGGTGATTCAGTTGATTCTTGAAATTTGTTTTAATTCATATTATTTAGGAGTATATGAAATAATTAATGGAAAGAAAATGTTGAAGGTGGGCTCAAATAGCAGCACAGTTGCCAGGGAGAACAGATAATGAGATCAAGAACTTCTGGAACTCAAGCCTGAAGAAGAAGCTGATGAAGCAAGGCATTGATCCCAACACACACATGCCGATAAACGAGGCGACGACGAAAGAGGAGAGGGACAGGGATTCAGCAGACTCACTGATCAACCCAACATATCATGAATTGAGCAGCATAATCTGCAGCAATATTGGAGCAGCCAAACAAGTCTATGATCCACTTTTCTTATCAGAATTTCAAGCAAATGTTGATCCACATGCCTTCCAATCAACCTTTCTCTCTCATTATCCAGTGAGGCCTAATTATGATCATCACAACAACCAAATTCATCATGATCATATCAACAACAACAGATCATTCACCTCAATGCTATCAAACTATGATCATCATCAAAGCATCACAGACTATTCTCATCATCACCATTCATCTTCAAGAATGAACATGAGTGAACCCAAAGGGATCAACTTCCAACAGGCCCTCAACAACATAGGCGATAACCACGCCTCGTCGTTCTGCTGGCCGGACGACGAAACCAAGCTGGATTCAGTCTTCCAGTTCCAGTTCAGTGGCATTCAGATTCAAGAAAGGAAGGTGAACAGCAATGGGGATTTTAGTCATTACCCATTGATCACATCATCATCATTGTCTCAACAAGTCATGGGGGCAAACATGGATATGGATGTGTTACAAAATACTACTATATGATCAACTCATGTACATATACATATATTTACTTCTTTTTTCTTTTTTACCCTTTATATTTTAAACTACAAATACAAGAAAAATTCAATTGGTTTGATAGGTGTAGGGGAATATCATATCAAAGGGGGGCAGAAAGTATTAGATTCTTTATGTTATGTTATGTTATGTTTCTTTGTTTTGGATTGAGGATTGGTGAAAATAATGTTTTCAGAGTTATTGAAAAAAAAAGGTTAAGTAATAATGGTGTTGTTAATGCAATTAATTAGGGCCAACAATGATGTTAATAGCTTTTGGTAGTTTGATTATTTGCTCAAGTATTCTCTATTCTAAGTAAAAGTCCCACAAATATGCTTTTACTTTTTTTCTGCTATGTGGATTTCATGTCCCTTATTTAATATAATTGTGGTTTAGCCCTTCAACTTGTTACCTTTGGTCCATTTGCCACAATTTTTTTTCCTTCAATAAAAGATTTAGATTGAAAAATATTTCTTACAAATTTAAAATTCACTAGGGGGTGACCATCCCCATCAAATCTATTCTTAAATAACAAAGTCTCTTATGAGATTGTAATTACGTGAGACGGTTTGTGAGATGGGTCTACCCATTATTAAAGTATATTTTATATATGTAAAGTATGTTAATTTATCGTTAAAGTAGTATGTTTTTTCTTAAAGTATGATGAATAATGAATTAAAATATATCTTTAAAGTTTATAGTATGATTCACTATAAAAAAACTTTAATTGCTAATAAACATATTTTACCTATATAACACTATACTTTAACAACGAATCGATCCGTCTCATAATCAGTCTCATATAAACCCGTCTCACAAGAGAGTCTCTTCTTAAATATATGCCTTTGCATTTTAAAAGATAAAAATCAATTTTGGATATTTATTTAATTTGTATATATACACACAAATTTATTACAGTATTAAATGTGGATACTTAATCAATAAAATATTAAAATCGGGCATGTAACTTTCGATAAATTCAATGTTAGTTCTATAAGTTTTTATTTTTTCAATTTCAGTCATTTTGTTTCAATTTTAATCCGATAACTTTTTATTTTTTCAATTTTAGTTATTTTGCAAAAAATTTGCTGAACTTATGGAGTATATAGAACCTATGGAACTTGTAAATTTTTTTGCAAAATAATTAAGATTGAAAATTTTAAAACTAAAATTGACAACTAAATTGAAAAAGTAAAAAATATAAGACTAATAGATAGATTCAACCAAAATTAAAAGACTAAAATTGACATATATAGATTTTAACTATGGCGTTAATTAATTCTTCAAAAAAAATCACTTTTTTTTTGGATTTTAATTAATTCTATCACTTTGCTTAATTTTTGCAATTCGATTCAAGTTGAAAATTTCCAATTTTTTTGCTGACATGGAAACTTTGCTGCCACATCATCGCCACGTAAGTTGACACACATTAAATTGGGTTAGTTATTAAAATTTCGCCACCTTCAAGTCCTTTTTATTATTTTACGATTTTTGTACGCAACATATTTACAAACTTTGACAATTTAATTCATAATTTTAATTTTCGATCTATTTTCACTGATGTGGCAACCAAATTTATCACTCATAGATTACAATATAAGGCGCCTTTTAAGAGTTACATAATTGATAAAAAATTATCTAAACTATTTCATTAATAATTTATAAGTATAAATAAATAAAAAGTGATATGAAAAGAAATAAATTTTTGGGTTAATTGCAAAAAAAAAAAAAAAACCACGAACTTTACACATATTGCAAATTAATCATCACTTTTGAGAAATTGCAAAAAAAAACTACCACCTTTAAGTATTGTTGCAAAATAAACTCAATTTGTGACTAAAAGTAGGGTTTTTTGGGTACGTTTTGCAACAATACTCAAAGGTGGTGATTTTTTTTGCAATTTTTTAAATGTGGAGATTAATTTACAATAAGTGTAAAGTTCGTGATTTTTTTTTGCAATTAACCCTAAATTTTTTATTAAAAAGTAATACTCTCTCCATCAACTTTTCATATATACTATAAACTAAAGGAGGGATTTGGATTTATTATGTGATATAATGGGAGCAATTTAGGCATGATTAGGGGTGGGTAATATCGGTATACCGAAAATACCGATACCGTACCGATACCATACCGAAAATTTCGGTATGGAAAAATCCATACCGATACCGATACCGAAATTTTGGTATACCGATTTTTTGGTATACCGAAATTTCGGTAAATTAAATCGGATACCGATACAGTATCGAAATTTACACTATACCGATTTTTCGGTAAATACCAATTAATACCGAAATGTTGACATACCGTTTCATACCGAAAATTCAACATACCAAAAAATACCGATTTACCGAAACCATACCGAAAAATAATACTCCAACCGTCCCGGGTATTTTTACCCGTTTGTACGGGCACGGAGATTAAGACGTTTTATTTTTTTAATATATAATGTAAGAGAAAGTAGGGATAAATTAGTAATTTAAAAAGAAAAAGTGAATAAAGTTATTGGGAATGATGAATAAAGTGTAAAAAAGTAATTAAAGTTGTTGGGATTGTAAAAAGTATGTAATAAAATATTATGTATTTTTACCAAAAATGGAATGGGTAAAAATACGTGGGACACCCCAAAATGGAAAGTGAGTAAAAATACGTGGGACGGAGGGAGTATTTAATTTTAATCAAAATAATAAAATTAATATAAAAATATTTCAAAATAATTAAATTTTCTAATCTCAAACATTATACTTATGTTGTTTTTAATTTATTCATGATTAAATAACAAAATTTTTATTTTTATATTTTTATACTCCTATATTTTTATTTAGATGTGTATTATATTTTTATTTATTTTAATTAGAGCTTATTTTAAATTTTAAAAAATATATATGAATAAATGTAATACATAATAAAATAAAAATAATTTAAATATATTTATAATATAAAATATATTTAAATATTGTATTATGTATAATTAAATTTTAAAAAAAATTATATAAAATTTTCGGTATATCAGTATCGGTATACCGATACCGAAATACCGAAATACCGAAAATAATTTGGTATACCGAAATACCAAAAATTTTAATATCCTATATCGATACCGTACCGAAATTATCGGTACGGCAACCATACCGTACCGAAAATTTCGGTATGTTGAATTTTCGGCATTTTTCGATATTTTTCGATACGGCGAGCGCGGTATACCGAATTTTCGGTATTTTCCCCACCCCTAGGCATGATGTGTCATTTTTATAGATTTTTGAATTTTTTTTATAATAAACTTGCTTGGGAAGGAAGATAACGTAGTTACTTTATTTTAAATAACCAATAAAAATATTTCATTTTTCTTTATCTTATTTAAAAATTTACCTAAAACTTTAAGTGTTTTTAATATTTTATTTTTAAATCGAATTTATATAAAAATTATACTATAAAATTAATTGTCTTTTCATGATATTTAATTTGACATCCATATTACCAATAATATATGATTGGAGAAATAGATTCTTAAATTTAATAACAATTTCTATATTGTAAAATATTCTTCAATAAAATATATCAATAAATAAAATATTTTTAAAAGAGTAAGAAATTATTTAATATATTAATCTATTTATCCTTAGAATTTTTAAATCTAATAAATTTAGTTAATTATAAAATTCTAAATAAGGAATTTCATGAAAAAATAAATCTTAGTTTAATATTAATTAATTTTCATAAATTTTATCGTAAATTATTTATTTTATATTTATTTTATTATATTTAATAATTTATTCTTAATTATACAATAATTTATAATTGTTATATACATTTATTAATATTATTAATTAAACGATAATAGTTAGGGATGGTAATGAGATGGGCATTTCAAGTACCCGTTATATCCAAATTTTAATAGAGCAGGTATGGATAGTTGTAAACAGATTTAGGACGGATACAGATAGTTGTGAAAATCTCATTTGGGTTTGGAACGGGTACGAATAATACCTCAATACCCACGGGTACCCCATATATATATATATATATATATATAACACAATTTAATATATTTATTTAAAATAATAGAATTTAATTTATATTTAATTCATAATAATATAATTTTAAATAATAGAAAAGATATAAATATTTATATAACAAATTAATATTAAATGGGTGCAGGTACCCGCAGGTATTGATAAACGAGTACGTGATGGGTACGGGTAAAATAATAATTTTTTTAAATGTGATGTGTACAGTTAGTTTTTATTTTAAAATCGCATAAGAGTATGAAGACCAAAAAATAAGTGGATACCCTATCCGTTGTCATCCCTAATAATAATTTAATGTTTAATTATGATCTCTTAAGATTATACTTTTTATGTAATAATTTAAATATGATAATATAAGAACTTAATATATAAAAATATATGTTTTGCATTGGCAATATAATATTGAAAATTATATATAAATTTATACTATAATGTTATGAAATTTTTAATAGACATTACAAAAGTTTTACGTACAAGTACAAAATTTAATTTTATTTTTCCCATATTACCCATATTTACTGAACATCAGTGTGCATCGTGTGAAGCAAATTAAAAAAAAACATGATTAAGTATTTATATGTATATACATCACTGTGCACTAATTTGAGATATATAATTTTTGGGGAGAAAAAAATGAATAAACTATTTATATGAAATACATTAGTGTACATTTAGGTAAGATAAATAATTGTCGAAAATAGAGTCATTGAATACAACCTTAATTTGTACACACGTGTGCACAATGTACTTAATCAATCTGAACTTGGATTAATTAATCTGAAACTTGTCACAAAATTAAGAACGAAGTCACAATTAGAAGATCGAAGACAAATATGTACATTGGCGTGCATTTAGAGAGAGAAATAATAGAAAGTGACCGCACAGAGAATTATTAAAATAAATTTTTCTTTCAAAATATGTACATCAGCATGCATTTAGAGAGAGGAATAAAAGAAAGTGACCGCAGAGAGAATTAAGAAAATGATCATAAATTCTCTCTCCCAAAATCTCGAGTGATAAATATAATAATAGTGTACATAGGTGTACATTGACAAAAGAAAGATTAGTTATATATAAATGTTGAATATTAGTGTACACTAATATTAAACGTTGATTATTAGTTTTGATGTAGTGTACATTAGTGTTCAACGAAATTATTGTTCTGCATAAACGTTGAATATTAAACGTTGTGAACAAGAGTAATGTTGGGAGAAAAAAATTTTTATGTATCCCGCAGTAATTATATTAGATTAATGTATTTATTAATAATTAGATCGTAAATATACGTGCCTATAATTAATAAACCCAAAATTTTAATATTAAAAAAATTAAAACTTTTATAAATAAAATTATTTTTATTAATTTATATAGTTGTTAATTAATATTATGGAATAGACTTGTGTAAAACCGTCTCAGGTGAGGGCTTACGTCATAAGTATAAAAGGTAATAACTTCTATAATGAAAAGTGATACTCGAAAAGCGACAATAGTAGTTTATGAACAATTTATAATATAAATGAAAATTATGTGATAAAATTTTATAATAAAAGTTATGACAATTCATAGTGAAAGTGTTATCATTATCCCTCAAGGACCATTCAATTTCTCCAATCGAATACATTTTTCGGATACTCCAACCAAATACACTATATTGTTCGGGTACTACAACCAAATACACAATATACTATTCCGGTACTACAATCGAACACCATATAAAATTTTAATTATTAGAATATTTATGTCCTATTAATTTTGAATATTTTAATTAATTATTTTTTTTAGTACGTTTAGCAAATTCAAAATACGAATAGCTGATTCCATAAAAAATTCGAATATCCCATGTATTACGCGGGCTACGTACTAATTATCCTTATTTGTTTGTCCCACCAAAATCGTTCATATTTTCTTTGTTCTTTAACATATTATTGAAACACATGGCAATCAAAGATTAAGTATTAGTAATTTGAAGAAATGGCGTCAAATTTTATAATGGCATAATTTGTTAAATTTCTTTAAATGAAAAGGAAAAACCAATTGCGACGGTAAATAGTTGCTAAAATGCAGCATTAAATTTATTTTATTTTATTTTCAATCATGATATTGTTTGAAGGACCCTAAGATGCTAACTAAACAACTACTCATATTTAGTATTGGTCCTTCCCAAATGTCGATAACTAAGACTTTATTTGTCCCCATTTTCTCAAGATAAATACCTTTTTGATTCACCTTCTTAATAACTTTTTTTCAATTTCTAGCACATGTTTTATTACCCCCTTCAATTTATTTCAATTATGATAAATGATTGTATCTAACAACTTCGTAGTAAGACTTTATATGAAGTCGAATTAAAAAATACTATGTAAAAGTACAGATGCATGACATAATATTTTTTTCTGAAACTTTGGTCATTAATTATTATATTATCAAATATCATACATGAAATGTGTCTAAAACAGATTTGTAATTCGAATTGATCAACTCACGATCTCGACGTTCATTTCATTGAACAAGTTGGGTACAAAATATTCTAAAGCAAAACACCCCCCCCCCCCCTCAAACCCAAAAAAAAAATCCAAAAATAATAAAAAAAAAATTACCTAAAAAAAATATCCAATCCAAAATCTCAAGTATATTTTAATTTCAAAATTGTTATAAAATTTTAATACATACAACTACTTTATTCATTATTTATTACCTAAAAGTTTATTCTTTAAAGAGATGAACTAATAACATCCCAATCCAAAATCTCAAATATATTTTAATTTCAAAATTGTTATCACATTTTGATACATACAACTACTTTATTCATTATTTATTATCTAAAAGTTTATTTTTTAAAGAGATGAACTATTACGCTTATAAATGAAAAAAAATATTACTACTCCCTCTGTTTCATCCATAAAAATATTACTACTCCCTCTATTTCATCCAAATAGGGTTTGTTTTTTATACGTGAGTTAAGAACTATTATTATTTAATGTGTAGTATGTAGTTATATTAATGAGAGTGTGGACCCTAAATTTTATTTTTTAATTTATATGCACGTACAAATGGGCATAAATATTCGAAATGGTGGGAGTAGTATGCTTGATAAGGTATTCTTACACCGTTATCACAACTTAAAATAGCCGACATATCCCCAATTTCATGAACTCTTTCTTTCACTAAAATTAATTGCAATGATATTTTATGATTAGCTTTGAATGCCTCGTGAAATAGTGCACTCTATTTCTTAAAGGGTGTATTAAGGATCTCACCATTCTTCCTCAAAAGATAGATGGAGAAGATAAATTACATATAAAAAAAAAGTTAAATAACTTAATAGAAAAAAAAAAACTCAAAGTTTAACGTGCTTGCAAGGGATCCAATATTTAATACATGATTTTAACCCACATCCCAGCTCAATTGTGAGACATCATAATTAGCTTCCAATTTTAATACCATCATATTTTTGTTCGTCCCAACACAAGAGATGTATTTCCCTTTTTAGTAAGTGTGACCTACACAAAACAATTAATATATCTCTGTAGAACCTGCACATCACACTAATAAATTAAAATATTATTTCTCTCACATCAGTTACTCATTAAATATTATATCCCTTAATCTATGTGCAAAAAAAGAAACGCACCTCTTGTGTTGGGATGAAGGAAGTAATTAATAATAAAATGTAGATATATACTATAAAATAAATGAGTATTATACGGATACGGATAACCCGTCTATATTGATAAATAAGTTTGGGACGAGTATATATATTATAATAAATTTTTATAATAAGGCAGGTACGGGTACGAGTAGTTGATATTTAAAAGATCTACGAAATAAAACCTAGGGAAAAAATATTACCCATGAGTAATTATTATTTTACCAATCTCAATATCGATTCGTTTCACCATTCGGTTTTAAGTTTAACCAATCATACAGGATGTAAAACATAATAATTTTAATCTCTATTTCTATATACTCCATAATCTTTGTCAATATTTTTTTTATTATATATTTAAAATACTTTGTTTCCTCATTTTCTTATTATTAAAAAAGAGCATATGTAGCATGGATGAAGGATCAATATTTATCATTACTTTATTTCGTTTTATATTTAAAATGCACTTTTTCTTGATCGTCTTACTACTAACAAAGAACGAACGTAATATAGATTAACTCATTGTATTATATATAATGCAAGTTAAAATATATTTTTAATTAACATATACGAGTACTAACTAGTATTTTATAAAAACACGTGATGAACGGTAGGTATTTCTTAGTTTATTATCATTAAATAGAGGGAATAACATTTTGAGCTTCCACATTTGAATTTATTTATTAATTTTTTTTTATTCTTTTTTGGTAAGTACGGATAAAAATACACCTTAAAATTAATTTAAATTGAAGTTATAGAAAGAAAAAAAAAAGTTAAATTACAATTATGCATCCATCAAAGTTTGTTTTGTTAAAAGTTAAAACCCGACCTTATTCAAATTGAATGATAACTAAAGAAATTGCGTACATTTCTATATTTCTTTAAAGGTTTATGTTTCATGTAATATTTTTTTTCCTATGTAAATAACATTAATGATATTTTTCTTGGTGCAAAATTAAAAAAAAAAAAAGGAATTAAACTAAATGTGTGAAAATCAATGCTTTAAGTTATTGATTATATTGTAATTTCATTTCAAACGTTTTATTTATTAATAAGTATATTTTTCAAATATTTAAATTATATTAATTTTATATTAAATTAAAGATAAATATCAAAATTTAAAAGTATAATAATTTTAATTATATATTTATATAAAAATTAAATACAGATTAAATGTTTCTTTTTATTTTTTAGTGTAAAAACGATTGGAAATGAATTATTATTTCTATACCATTTTTATATAAATGTAATGTAAGAGTTACTCCCTTGTGAAATGGGTTAATATGAGACGGGTCGACCCACTATTAAAATATGTTGATTATATAAGTAAAGTATGTTTATTGATAGTTAAAATATGTTTGCATTAAATTATACTATAACATCATAAAAGCATACTTTAATTCATTATTTATCATATTTTAAAAAAAAATATATTTTAACTAACCATAACATACTTTACATATATAACAATCTATATAACAATGATATTTTAACAATGAGTCGACTCGTCTCATAACTCATCTTATAAAATAACTGTCTTACAAAAAACTTTGTCTTAATGCAAAATTGTGTAAATAAGTCGCACTATATGGAGCTTTAAATTGAATTCCTTGAAATGCAATTTAATTAATTTGCAAGGAAAATTTAATTCATTACGCATTTATACGTACGTTTCACTTCTAAATTTACTCATGTTTAATTGTATTAGTGAGTGTGTATGTAAAAAATAAAAATAAACTCTTTGAGTGAGACGTCCAAAATGAGAAAAATACGGGAAGTATAAAAGAGTAATAATTATCTCCTTAAAGAATAATTTTTTAGGGGCCAGCAATTGGCATCCCCGAAAATGCTTAATGCACCCCATAAAAATATTCACACTAAAATATATGTGGTTGATAAGAGTAATATAACCTTTAAGTTAAATATGTCAAATATATGGAGTATTTTTTCTTAAGTTACATAATATATTTATTATTTCATTAATTGAAGAAGGAGAACTGAAAATTTTATCATCGGAATTGGAAGTCGTTTTCTCATCTTAGTTCTTCTTCTGGTTAGTCGACTTTCACCATCTTTGTTCTTCATTCAAATTGTGAATACATCTCCTTCTCATCCCTAATTATTTTGCAAGGAATCCGATAAGAGGTGGGCGTTGTTTGAGGAGAATTCGGAAACGGCTACCATCAATCTCTCCGGCGAACTCCCTGCATCGATGGCGTGTCCAATCAGAAAATAAAGTTTTATGCCGGAAATTCAGAGCTCTATGGGAAGCCATTCAAGAAATTTTGCGTTATCCCTTCATCTTACTCATCTCCACTCAATGTGTCGACGAACTCATCTTCTCCGGCGATTGCAGCCATTCCGAAGGCAATTGGGTTAGCCCCATTGACGGATTCTCCTCAATCAACTCCCACCTCCGGTCGGATCCAGTGCAGAGTAATTCTTTCAATGGTGGAATTGTTCGTCTTTTCTCTTTCCTAATTTTCTTCTCTTCCGACCAGTCAACTTCATCATCTTCGTCCTTTATTAATGGTGGATTTTTTTTTAAAATCAATAATGATGAATTGATTTGTGAATACATCTCCTTCAATCCCTAATTTTCTTCACTTCCGTCCAAATGGTGGATTGATTTGTGAATACATCTCCTTCAATCCATCGAATAAAGCAGATTTGCGTGGTTCTGTTTATCTTCTTCCGCAAAGTAGTTCTAAAATATGGAATTTTGATTCACAGATAAACCATATGAATTAATTTTTATTTTTAATTATAAAAGGGGTTACGTTTAGTATTTTTTGGGTGCGAATAACCACCCCAATTTTTTATTAAGGAATTTCAAGATTAACCCGATTCAAGTGGTTATCAGTTATCACCACTACTTAACAATGATGAGATATTCGAGCTCGATTAATTTACTAAACTTTAATACTCGAACTCTCTCTCAAATTACAACCCTACGTATGCACTAAAGAATCTGACGTAGGAGTGACATCAACTGCAAACTTATAATTAAATACAAAATAGATACTGTATAAAATAAAAATAAAAATAAAAATAGTTAAATGAGGCAAGTCGAAAATTAATTTAGCGATGACCAGCCAATTGGCGATCAACAGAGTGGGTATTATATTAGTATGAATGAGTTTAATTAGTGAAGTAATAAAGGGACAAGAAAATGTTGCAATTCAAGTTTTCTCTCCCCAAAATTGCCCACATTTAAAATAGGATGAGCCCCCTACCCCACCCCACCCCACCCCCCCCCCCCCCCCCCCCCGTTCCTTTTTGGTAACCAAGCTATACTTTTTGTCCACTTTAGCTTGCTAATTATGGACCTCACAAGAAAATAAAGAGAAAGAACGAATCATCAAAAACATAAACTGGAGTGGGATAAACTGAGAAAGATCCCTTCCAACTAATTTCCATCTCATTGGAAAGATTCCAATGGATTGGACCACTGGTCTCACCATGAGTAGGGGACTGCATGCACACCACTACATTTAATTTTCTTGATTTTTTTTCTTTTTTTGAGGTTATATTAAAAGATCACATTATTTATTACTTGTATTTAAAGAAACGCTTTAAATATTTAGGCAAATTACAGTCATGCACTTAATAAATAAATAAATATTAGGACACTTTATTTTCCCTCTTATACAGTGCTCCCCCATCGCTCACAAAATTTTATAGGAGTAATAAATAAATATAAAGTAGGATAAATATATTCGGTAGAAATTACATAAAATAAAGTATACATTAAGTCTTGTGTTTATTAACTTTACTCCAATTTTTAAATACGAAAAGCTGGGTTGGAAAAAAAAAATAGAAAGAAGAAAAGAAATCAGACTTATCTATTATAATGAAAGTGTGAAAAGTTCAATGTTCTAAATATAACCTTCTATGGTTGTAAAATCCCAAAATAGAAATAAGCAAATTTTGTTCGATTTATTTACAACTGAGCATAAGTTGAATTGCGACATCCAATATAACAAGAGAGGTGTGACAAAGAATGAACAAGAAAGACTCTAAATCTTGGAGGCAGTTCTGAGGGGCCGGGACTGTTTCCTCGAGAACTAGTCGGGCGTAAGCCCGGAACCTCGGTATCAAAAAAAATAAAATAAAATAAAATAAACTCTAATCAGTCATCACTTTAGTCTTCTTGGATGGACCACCAAACACTACAATGAGCTGCTTTTTAATTATTTCAATTTTCAAACAATTTTCTCTCTTACATGGTCTTTCAATGAGAAACATGGTCTCCAATCTCCATCTCATTCTCATATCTTAAATACTGGAAATTGACAGAAAACAACAAGATATGATGGATGAAAATGGACAAGACTAGTGCAATAATTCAAAGACTTATAATGCAGTTTCCAAAGGCAAACGCACCAATGACGAAAGCGAAGACTTGGTCTCAAGACCATACGGAAAACAAACAACATGACGTTAACTCCATATACATAACTTTGATTGCCTTTCAGAGCTTTGATATTAGAATAGGTGAATTAGACTTGGCTACAACGCTATCTTTTCCATCGTTCTCTTTTGCATCCATCTCGCATGCGTTGGGTGGGACATCCACAGCAGGGGAGCAGTTGAAGAATCCGTGTGGCTGCGACCAAAAGCAACTTCAGTAATTTGTCACATGCAAAAATATGAAATAAAAGTAAATACTGAAAATTCAAAAGCATAAGATAGAACCTCAACTAGCTTGGGAACCCATCTCCGAAATAAAAATTCAAAAACTACATTCTTATATCATACTCTAAGCGATGTTCAACGAGTAATTCCTTTTTGGCTTATTACTATTCAGGCTTTGTATGACATGCATGCAACAGGGCCACAGTACAGCATTTAACAAAGCATACCCACTATTCCCAGTTTAATTGTTCATTTGATTACTATAAAGAAAAAGTCAGAACACATAAATTGAAACTATGGTCTGCTTTTAGAGCTTGGCTCGTTAAATGAACCATCAAAGTATTTTATTAAACAATCAGAGCTCAGTCTACCAGCTAATCATATGAATGGCTTATTGAAATAACGTGATAATTCAAGTATTTCAAATAATTTTCCCAGATAATAAAAGGACAACATTAGGTTAATGGAGTGGGGTTATAACAATCTGAAGGTACCCCTAAGCACATGTTGCAGGGAGTTGGTTGACTTCAAATGTTTAACATAAAATAGAACAAAAGAGGATTGTTGCGAAAAAATAAAAGACTGTCTTCTGTCTTGGTATCAAATAAATAATGAAAAAGACTGACAACACTAATTATACTAAAAAGAATATCTTGCAGAGGTACATTTCTTATAAAAATATTCATGCTAGTTTGCATGTGGTGATATTATGAAAGGATTATAACAAATAGTGATGTGCTATAAGTTATTTTTATTTTGGCTTACAACAGATGTTGATACTGCATCTGAGAAGGGAACAATTCTGAGAACTCACCTGAAGTACAAAACCTATGTGTTCCACAGGCATAACGGGCCAGTCTTCCAATCGAGGAACGTGTGTAATGCCAAATACATACCTACAAAAATAGAGATAAGCTAAACACAGTGAGAGGTTAAATATTTAACTGAAATGCTTACACCAATATGTTAATACGAAATCCAGATAAAAGATTATGCTCATCAAAAGAACGAAAATTAAAGTCCATAAAAGTACAACATGATGACTGACGGGTAGTAAGAAGCAACAGAAAGAGTAAAGTTTTGTACTCATTAAACAATTAGGGGAGAAGAAAACAAGAGCCACATGAAAATTTTAAAACTTTCATGGAAATAAATAAAAAGGTATCTGTGAGAGCATCATAAGAACTGACCAGAGAACAATATCACTTTCCTCCAAAGGTCGATTTTGCTTCACCCATGAAGCCAACCCTTCCCCAACACGTGGATTCTGGTTGGGAAACTCTCCTCCGGGAAAATCCTCCCCACTTGCATATTGCGTAACCCAAAGATTATGCTTCAAAAATGCAGCTCTTCTCATAAACTTGGCCTCAGGACCAGCCAATGGCAAACAATTGGAACCAGGTACTAATTTGTAGCCCGTCAGTTGTCCACTCCGATTAACAGTTCTGGTGTTCCTTATCTACATAATAAGCACAGTACATAATTAGATGTTTAAATTAGATCAAGATTGTGTCCTTGGTAATTCAGGAGAGGCTAGGCATCCCAGCCAGCGCTTGGAAAGAAGCGAAAATAAAGTATAAATTCTTCACATCCTCAAGAAGAGTAAAACTGAAATCATTCTAGGATTCTCCGCCCAGAAGAACAGTTCTCTAGCTTGGCAATATTTACAGATTTTTTTGGAGGGTGGAGGATCATACCCTGGATGGTGCTAAATGACACTCATCTTTCAGGATACGAGGTTAAATCGCATGATTGACATTATTATCAAACATACAAATATGAGATGGTGAAAATCCTTACAATCCAATGACGGGCAGATAATGGATCACAATCACGCATGGCTTCTAATTCAGATCTAAGTATAGTTTCCTCAGCATAGAACGCATTATTGTGAACATTGTCCTTTCCAGGTTCTTCAACTCTGACATTCACTTCGACAACCTAAAAGCAATAGAAATAGTAGCAGAAGAAACAAATAAGAATTTAGTATTAATTTTCTTGGCAGAGAAGCACCTTAATCCACATTATTTTCATCATGAAGTTCATGTCTAATGTATCGCTGGAAATCAGTAGTAAACATCAATAAGTTATGACCGGATACCTGGTTGTACATTTCTCCAGGTTTACAGTCGACAGACATATCCATACGAGCAACAAAAAAGTGTTGATGAACAGGGGCATATAATCCTGGTGCAATTGTTGTACCATATTTTCTTAATTCACCAGGCTGCAGAGCACCCAAGCTAAGAATGCCAGTAAGTTTAACTTCAGCTTCAATTTTCCCATCCTGCAATCACAAACATATTTTGTTAAAATGGAGGGGGAAACAACAAAACTGTTACAGTTGGGTCACTGACTTTGGTGCACCCCAGTTTCCTACAAGCTACAGTTAATAAAAGTTACTTTAAAGACCAGTAAAAAATGTAGGCATGAAGAACAAAGGAATATCCAAAATTATTATTCGGTATCTGTAAAGAGGCAACCTATAATTTGATCTTTTTTGATGGTTAACTTTTCATTTTTTTTTTTTAATTTATTCTCCAGATGGGATACTGCCAACTAAATTAATACTACGCTCCACAAATAAGAGAGAAAATTCTAGCATAGGTGTTGCAACATCATGTCATTGTTTCAATTCAGTAGCAATATATATATTCAGTATTATATATGGAAGTTCAGTTCATGCAATCTAGGTAATGAGTGCATTATTCTTACCTGATAAAAGTGCCAATAAAATCCATACTCATAATTAGCCACAGTACAAATAAAAGAAACAGTGAGGCGCCTTGATCGTCGAACTTCAGTAAGGCCAGTTCTCCAGTCCTGATGCTTCCACAGGATTCCATGATCTTCTTCATGCAAGCATACACAGTTTTCAATTGTTTCAACTCCTCCAGTAAAGTTTGTAAAATAGGCATCGAAATATTTTATGTATCCCAAGCAATCACATCCCTGAAATTGAGCAGTACATTAAGAGTAACATTAAAACTAGGAGATCTAGTTAGCAATAAACTTGAGAAGAACAGCAATCAACAGTAAAAGGAGTGGAAACCTTCTTTAGAGAATGAGCATTTTTCCCCAGGCCATCTTCCCCTGCATCAAATGCATTTTTTCGGTAATGAGGATCATTAGGATCACCGTAAGGCACAACCATCTCCACAAAACTCAACCTATGCGCTATAGGTCTCCTCCCCCGGCTGCCATCAACATAGGCAACAGAGTGAATGACCAAACCCTCCCTTGGAGTGAAGCCAATGCGGAAGTTCCACTGTCATTAATATATTCTATCAAAATTCAAATGGATTACATATGCAAATTGAGTCTCGAAGACGGAAAATAGAAACCTTTTGCCACTCAACATAATTCCCATTGATTCGAAAGCTTGGACCTTCAGGCTGAATAATTTGAAGGGGTTTTACATCGCTCCTATCTACCCCTCCCCTTGTTTCACCAGGAGTGTAGTTTCTCAATGGATCAGCTGGTGGTAATGGAACAAGCTTGCGATCTTCAAACTCAATTACCACCATATTTTGCATATCAACAAGCACATGAATTCCTTCAACAGGCCGAGCATAACCATTTTCTAGAGGGCAGTCACTCTCTGTCCGGCAAAATATAAGTTGTTTTGCAAGCCTACGGCTAGGAGCATCAGCCTCACTGTGGTAACCAACACACCTGCAGTAGGTACCCCACACATTTACAGATCAGTAGTTCAACAAGGTTAGGTCATAAGCAATTACATTTTACTGACCATGGATCCACCATAACTAGATCCATATCATCAATGCCCCTCTTTTTCATTGCCTCTATAAAAGGAGGGTATTCTTTGACAATAGCCTCACATTCAGCATATTCTACAGCATCCTACAATTGGAAGAAAGAAAACAGAGTCAGTGGTTGTTATTGAAATCAGAGAAGACATAAAAAACCAAAATATGAACCAAATTGAACATGGATTCATATATTAACATTTATACCAACAATCCTCTTTTTAAATGCACACTTTCAACAACCTCATGACAAGCGTACTCAATCTGTAAAGCAGATGTCATTCTAAATTACTATCATAAATTGTATGCAACTTTTCATGCACACAGAAAATGCCTGCGAATGATACTCAATGCCCAATGAAACCTGGGGCCAGAAAAGAAACTTCATGCACTAATATTCAATCCCAGTATAGCTAAAATACCATTGGAGGCTGAACATCAGGGACGACTGTAGAGGATATGACTTTTCCTCGATGATGTCCACCACGAGTAGTAGCATGAACTTCTGTCAACTCAACAATCCACACACTCGTATCGTTGGACTTCTTATTATAGACAATCAGTCTTGCACGCCTCGGTGGGAGCTTACTAGGAATTGCAGGTCCTCCTTTGGTCCTAGGTAACAATGACGGTTGAAAAGGGGGGAAGAAATAGGCATCAGCCAGTGCAACTACATGCTTTTCTGGTTCTAACAGAACCACTTCAATAAATCTCATGCTATCTCTGACCTGGAAGAAAAAAAGAGGGAAAAGCCAATTACATCGCCAAAAATTTATGCTGACCACTTGAGATAATAATAGCATAGAGAACATATAATTATAATTAATCATGAACCTCAGGGGTGGCTCCGGCTGCTCTGACAGTTGCCACGGCCACAGAGATTTCAGTTGCAGATAAAGGATCCAAAGGGTGTTTGGTTTGAGCCCTTGTCATTGGCAATATTTGTGTCCCTGGATAAGAAATGCATTGATTAATAGGTATACTTTGTGATGCTAATTAGTAGATTTACACAACATTCATTAATTTTTTATTCAATCAGCCAAATCAAAGACAAGTATACAGAAGTTAGAAGAGTTGTATATATATCATACTGATAACTAAGCATTCCTCAAGGATGCTAAGACAGAAGAATAGCAGACATAGAGTGTGATCAGGAAATGTGGCATAAAAAGTGAGATTTGAATCAAAGAACTTCCACACATGTTACAACACATAAAAAAGTCACCCACAAGTTTTTATTTACAACTTATAATCTTACCAACAACTAATTAATGTATATATATGTCGACAAGAAGGCATTGACATCACCCAGTAGCAACATGCCGCAATTGCCTACTTCAATTTTCCACAGAGAAACAATGATAATAGAAGAAAATGAAAATAAATAACAGAGTTACTGTACTGAAATAATAAAGATAAAAAATTTGAAAGAATTCTTCCCACCACTTAATTTACCAAAACGTGAAAGAATTTGGATTAGTATGATGAGTTTTAGAAGAAAACAGCAGGAATGAGTTGAAACATTGTTAAGCTCATTATTATTATTGTTGTCATCATATAAAGAGTAAATCTTCCAGTGATGAGCGTTTATGCATTAAACCTTCATCAATTTGATCAATGATCCTGAAAATTCGAACAATAAAATGTAAGCATCTCCAGTAGACCTCGAAATAGTCCATAGGATGATTCTATCTACTTCTTATTCCTATTACAATACGTAGTTTCCAGAAGCCACACAAATATAAAGAAAAAGATCAGGTCCGAGTCCAGATTTGATTTATTTTCATGGGCACCAGGAGTCCGACACAATCAACACTATTACACTAAATATTTCATCAGCACAAGCCGAAACCAGAGAACAGGCCATGGAAGGGAAAAAATAGATAGATAGAGACACAGCAAGAGGCTCAACAATCGTTTCAATTGAACCATCATGTGTAATTTCAAGATCAAGAACAAGAACACAGGATTTTAATCAATGCGCATGACATGCATATATGTTAAAGTTACACCCGCAATACGCAAAATACGACTTCACCAAACGATCTAAAATTCATATATCGGGATAAAGAAACAGAATAAACAGCAAAACATAAAGCAGTATATTATGATCGCATTCCTTGAATAAAAAATGAGGAGGAAAGAGGACCTTTGGAGGTGGCATTGGAAGGAGGCTCCGGTCTAATTAAGGCCGCCGCGGACGCAGCCGCCTTTTTCTTCTGATCATCAGATACAGTCCAATCAGCAGCAGGGGAGGCGGATGCAGACTCGCGGCGGACTAGGGCGGCTGATTCGCCGGCGGAAGCTGGAACGCAACAAGTAGTTGTCTTCGGAGCAGTAAGCGTCGCCTTTTTCGGAGCTGTGGCCATTGTAACTGGTTCGCAATCTCACCGAATCCACCGTACAGGGTGTCGCAATCTACTGACATACAGCAAGCGCTCGATCTCCTTCACTCCACCGCCGCCACCACCACCAGCACCACCAACGGCACCAGAATTTGAAATTACAGACTATGGCGGGTAATAGATGATCAAAACAGGAGCGAAAGGAAGGAGAAAGCTAGGGCTTCCCAGTGATCAGCAATGCCTCTTCATCTGTGTGTGGAGTATTGGAGTTCTTTGCCCTATAAATGCAGAGAGAGAGAGTGGATGACGCGATCTATATAGAAAGAGACACACGTGATCGGGGGTCTGTAAAAGTTAATTTCCGTAAATCTTTTTTAGAAAAACATTTATGGATTATTTTCTTTTTTTAAATTATTAATTGTCGCAGATAAGTGGGAAATGGAAGAGTGATATGCGCAATTGCTTTTTGATACCCAGAATAAATAGGATTTGTATGATAAGGCCAGTCTTTTCAAATATTTACTTTTGAGTATCTTTTTAGTCCTTTCAAAATTCATAATCGAATTCTTCTATTGTATTTTTACAGCATACTTATTTCAATTATTATTTACTAAATCATAAATATGATCTGATTTTTTTTAATTGCAATTTGATATGGTTTTGTGTTGAAATTCAATATGAATGTACATGAATTGACGTTATTTTTACAGATCGATATTCAAAATAAAGTATTTCCTCCGTTTCGTCTTTGTTGTTACGATGAAGGTTAAGAAATATATGTAAAGTGGATATTTGTATTAATATAGTATTGTGGCCTAATTGTAATATTTAAATATTTAGTGTGGATTCATTTAAAAAAGAAAATGTAACATTATTTACGAAACGCCCTTGAAAAAAATGTAACAACATTTATTTATGAGATGAGATAGAAAGAATATTTCATTAATCAAATTCACCTTGTACTCTATTGGTTTGTGTTTTATCATAGCAATATTATTGTTTCACATTTATTCTTAAGGTATAATTGTCTTTTCATTCATATATAAGGAGATTAATAATAAGAAATACATGAATTTATAGGAGACTTGCTCATTTGATAAAAAGATTGAGTGTCACCAAACGCATGGAGCTAATTCTAAACGCCAAGTATTGAATGTTATTATTTTTACTGCTTGTTTGATAGGTAAGATGAGATAAGGAAGTATATATAAGAATTGAGATTAAAATAAAGATAAGAAAAGGTAATATGAAAACTGGAGATTGTTTGATAGGTTGTATTAAAATTGATATAACAAAATTTTGAGATGTTTGATAGAAGGTAAAAGAATTGAGATAAACATTCAAATTACATTAATAACCTTTATTTCAATTTTCAATAACAATTTTATTGAAAACTAAATTTATGCTATTCTCATGTCATTAATTATTTTTATTTTATATTTTAATAACAAATTGAATTTAAAAGAAATATACAATTATTAAGAACATATATATATTATACACATATGGATACACACGCACCCGGTGCACAAGATATAAATTCTTTAAAATTAGTCTTTTAAATTTGATTTAGCTAATGCAATCATTTTATTATTTATAAAAAAACTAAAATTTTATAATTAGTATATTGTTTAAATTTTATAATTAAATATAAAATTTTATTTTTAAAAATATTTATTTTTAGTTTAAAATTTATTTTATTATTAAAATTATTTGGTCATTTAGATTTTTCATGATAAATTACGCCAACAGTTTATTGTTTTTTTAAATAAAATTAAAACGTTTTATTCAATTAAAACCAGATTTTTTTATTTTCTTTGAGTAAAATTTTTTTTCAATAAAGTTCATGTTTAAATTTATTTGAATTATTATTTTTACCTGTAAAACATTACCACTATATTTAATTTTTATTCTAATTTATTGAATGATAATATAGTAATAAAATAAATTAAAAATAAAAATTAAATGATCAAAGGCATTTTTAATGAAATCGTGTCTGTAGAATAGATGGCTGCCTAAATTTACTACTACATAATTTTATTACAAGGGTAAAAGAGTAATTTAATGCTTTTATATAGATATACTGTGCAACCCCTTTTATTATACCACGGTTTGGGCAGTATAAGTAATGTAAAGGCACACAGTATTTTTTATCGGGCTTCTAACTAATTACGAGCCCCTTAACATTTCTATATTTACTATCAAAGGGCATAAAATGACATAGAAACATCCATTATATGGGCTTATCAGGGATACCAAACGAGCCGTTAGTATAAAAACTTGCTATATTCTTAAATTTTCAAGAAAAAAAAATTAAGTTAAAACTTTAATGCTATTTATATTTTAACAAATTTTTTATTTAAAAATAATAATCTTATTAATTAAAGTATAGTATGTCGAAATAAAATGTACTCTCTTGAAATATAATCGTTTTTATTAAGAAGTATAATAAATTAATGTGTAGTGATTTGAGAGAAATAATATTTTAATATATGATGGTGTAAGTCACATTAATTAAAAAAAAATATTTTGTAATGTAACGAAAAAAAAAAAGAACAAAATAAAGTAAATACGTAAAAGGTAGTAGTAATACATTTAATGAATTTTGGTTCAACCAGCCAACTCAATTCATTCAGTATTGAATAGACACTGCCGCTTTATTAAATGTGCTAAAGACTCCTATGGAAATAATCTTAGTTTGCTATGCATTGGCTAATACATTTATTTATTTATTTATTACTCCAATAAATAAATAAAATACTGGCCCATAAATTACTAAATAAACTTATCTCTCTCAAATATTAGTTAATAATATATGTAAAGGAAGTATTTATTGGCCCATAAATTACTAATATTTCTCATTTAATAATGATTTAATAACAATTATAATATGATTTTATCGTTTCATAAAAGACTTTTCTTTTTTAAATTGTTCATTATATAATAATATGATTAAACGAATTCTTATATTTCATATTATTATCACTTTTATTTAACCATATATCATTTTTTTATTAATAATTTGCATTCTTATTCTTCCAAATGATCTCATATCACTTTTATTTAACCATATATCATTTTTTATTAATAATTTGCATTTCTTATTCTTCCAAATGATCTCATAAAAGTTTTTGTCAAATTTAAATTATTCAATTTTTATTATAAGAGATATTACTTGTTCTGCTCTTATAATTTAGAGTTTAATTTTTGTTATTGTGACTTTTTTCCCCCCGCAAATTTGTAGTATAAAATTAAATAAAGCTATGACTAAAGAATTTGCAATGATTTTGCTTATTGAAATTATGTATTACTGATAAACCCTATCGAAAGAGATATTGCTTTACAGCTGTGTTTTCAGAAGTTTTATTAGCTTTCCGAGTAGATTTGCATTAATAATAAAAAAAGTTTGTGAAATTCAATATTCATACAAATCCAATGTTTGACTCAAAATATACTTATTTAAACCATACCCATTTAAAGAATATTGTATCATGGAGATATTTTGATTCTAAAAATGTTAAGAGTATCTTCCAGAGTCTCTCTAACATTTGAAGGATATTTTTATAAAATAGAGAGTATCTTTTTATTTAAAAAAATTACATTTTATTATGCTTCAACAAACTCTTTATATTTTCATTTTTAATGTTCATTTATGATATATTTTCTCTATTATAATCTCTCTCTTAAATAAAAATACAAAAAAAATGGAGTAACATTTAGTGTAATAAATTATGAAGAGTAGTTTTGGCTCTTCAAATTTAAAGAGTGAAAATGATTATCTAAATTTAAATGTTAAAATAAAGAGTGTGTTGGAGCCTATTTTTATTACATTCTCTTCAAATTATATATTTTTTTTATTTTAGATGCTCTTATTCCCTAAATACTAATCCGCTATCCTAGTAACCATTTAATAAGTAATAAATATGATTTATTCAGAAAATATAAATGGAATAAATTAAGTGGATTATAGTAATTAATACATAATATGTACGAAAATCAAAGGAGCATATAATGTGCACTATGTAGACTATTTACAAGTCAATTAATTAAATAAATAACGTTCATTTGATAACTCACATGCATATATATTTGTAAATAGTAGACTCTATTGTATTAGTTATGGCTTCTTTCCATTTTAAAATTAGTCTTTTATAAACATGATTTACACCCCTTTTTTAATTTAAAACTAATAATATATAAAGTATAATAAAATTGAAATAAAACCAAAAGATTTACATGGTGAACTCGATTTAAATAAAAGTTTGCCTACTTGATATTAATCAAAAATTGCAAAAAAAAAACTACGAACTTTACTCCTATTGCAATTAATCTCCACTTTTGAGAAATTATAAAAAAAAACCAGCACCTTTAAGTATTATTGCAAAACACATCAAATTTGTAATTAAAAGTAGGATTTTTTTTTGTGCGTTTTGCAACAATACTTAAATATGATAATTTATTTTGCAATTTCTCAAAATTGAGGATTAATTTGTTATATGAGTAAAATTTGTGATTTTTTTGTAACTAACCCTTAAATTATTTATATATAAAATAATTCATTGCACCATTATCATTTTAGGCAAAGACTCTTACGTAAAGGCTTACGTGAGACGGTCAGAAAGTGATAACTTTCGTATTGAAAAGTGATACTAAATTAATGAAAAGTGATAATGTTATTTTATAAGCAGTTTATAGTATAAATGAAAAGTGATAATACTTTATACCAAAAGTGATACAGCTTTATAGCAAAAGCGATAACTATTTTAAAAAGTATAAAATAATCTCACGTGAGACGATCTCACTCAAGACCTACCCATCATTTTATATATTTTTTTTCATCTCCCAAAATTTTCCCATAAAACAGTGTCACACGAAGTGTTTTTATAATACTTTAGGTGGCTGGGGTGGGTATGATGCTCCCTTTCTTTGAACTATTGCGAATCGCTTCTGGTCACGTATTTGGACAATTGCCAAAATTGGTAACATAATTACTTTTAATTATGCAATTATTAGGGGATAAATTAAACCATAATACGTGAGTTAGTTGCTTAGCCAGCATGATACATGCACAAAAATATTTCATTATTGACACAATTATTATTTTACATACTAATTCTGCATTATTATTTTTAAATTGAATAATGTTGCTAAGCTAAGCTGTCTCCTAGTCACCAGTTTATTTGACATCAAAGTTGCAGATAAGATCATCATTGCCTTAGCTGTTCCATAAAACTAAAATAATTAAAATATTGTGGGCTCAACTACTATAAATAACAAAAACTAGCATGAAAACGTAATGTAATAGAATTCTATGATACCAATAAAATGTAAACTCATTTAATTAAATTATTTTATGAATAATTTTAAATACAGCAATGAAATGAAATTATATATTTTTTTTAAATGATAATATCATCAATGTAAAGTAATAATTTAAAAAAAAAAGAGAAAGTTAAATTATAGTACATGAGATGCTACACAAGATTTTTCCAAAATGTATTGGTTGAATTAAAAATTTTGTAATAAATTTGAGTATGATCAGTTTTATTTAGTTAGTATACACTTTACAGTATATAATTTAATTGGCAATCTCCAGCATATATCACAATAAAACCTTAAAATCAATTTTAATTCATCGTTCATCATAATTTTATAAACATAGTTTAACTATTAATTATAAATAAATTTTATCTAATAACAATTATATTTTAATAATGAATTGACTATTCTCACAATAGGTCCCATATAAACATCGTTTTTTTATCATTTAATAATATTAAAAATATATACAAATTATATATATTTTTTATATATAAAAAATAACTAATTATAATACAAATTTACCTCACACGAGTAAGTTAATATTTCATTCCTCTTGAAACCGATTGGTTTGACACAATTTTTTCTTCTTCTAAATGTATATAAAACTTCAAAGAAATACACTCCACAAAAATTTCAAATTCTTATTTAAAATAAAGTTTCAAAACTTAAAACAAAGAGGCCCAAATCTCAAAACACTCTAAATTAAATTATAAAATAATAGTAATAATAACAATAAAAAATTATGTATTGAATAATAATATGCAACAAGTTGGAAGTACTAAAATGACTATGTTGTGTACTTGTATGTATTTAATATTTATGTATAATCCAAAAATATTCCGACATATATTTATGTCCACACATTCTTGATTCCACTACAATAATAGAGGTGCCTTTCTTTCAAATTGAAATAAATACTTCCAACGTTAATTATTATAGTTTTTAAATACACCCATACCTTAGTTTGCATATGTGGCTATGACTAATGTTTGACAAATCATTTGACTTCCCACAAATTATTACAATCTAGGAATCTAGATAGTAAATAAAGGGGTCAATTTTCTTATGCAATAACATACTCCATATAAAATTAAAATTTAATTAGGTGGATAGTAAAACTTAAAAGTTAAAATGAAATAATAATAATAATTCACATACTAGTATTATGACCACTCATCTAAAAATTAGGCAGGTAGAGAAGTAAACTATTTAATATTTAATCAAGTAATTCTAAGTAGTAGATTATTACTTTTATATATAAATAAATTAAAATATATAATAATTGTTTTTTATAGGAAAAATAGGGAGAATAATATATAGGGAGAGAGTGTAGCTGTGTAGGCCCTTAATTTTTAAATTTATAAAAAGTAAGATGTTGGCATTTCAACCGAATAGTCCAATGCCATTATATAATTTGTAGATGTAATGAAAGTGAAAAAAAATTTGGTGTTTGGAGTTGTTAAGAGGTGAAATTTTGCAATGATGGAATTAATATTGTCCAATCACAAGTAATTTGTTGCTTATATTCCTACGTAACATCGTTTTATCAAGCGTGGATCGTAATTTAATATATATAAATGAAGAGTGAGGCTCCTGTGCACCCGGGCGCACGGAGCAAATTCCGTGCGCCTTTACAATTTTCATGCCCCTTTACAATTTAAACCCCTAGCAATACATAGGTTTAAATATGATTGGAGGAGAGGCTGTGTTCACACGGGAACACGGAGCATCTTTCCGTGTCCCCGGGCGCACATGAGCTTTTGCCATAAATGAAATTAATTTGTTTTATTTTCTTCATTGCGTGATTGAATTTATTTCTTTTATTTTTCCCCACGTTTCACATAAGAAATTGTCACATCTCTTAAACAGTTTATTTGAATGTATCAAGTATTTCTTGTAAATTATAAATTTGGAAGTTGGGTTCATACAAAGACCTTTAATTATGATAAAATGATGAGGACTAGTGTAAAAAAATTGTATTAAATGAATTGATTGGTATCCTTGAAAATTTTAAGGAATGTATGAGTATGAATAAAGTACTCTAAAAAAGATCGATATAGGAACAATTTAATGATTAATGAACTCTAAACTATTTTAGAGAATGTGTGAGTAAGGAAATAGTAGATTAGATTAGATCAGTAGGTGATAATTCTATGTATATTTCATATTTCTATAAGAAATAAGAAATTCAATAACATGCTGTTAGCAAGTATGTGCATGAAATACTAGAATCTAGTTATAACATGGTTTTAGTAGGTTGTATGTTGAGTATACTTAAAGTTTGACATGATGCATAGGTGCATGAAGTAGCTAACCAGCTGGATTTGCAGTTGCAACAGAAAGGACAGTTGAATGGAGCTATGGGATATAGCCTTATGTGGGGCTTTATCAGGGGCGGCGCCGACACGCTATGATGGAAACATCGGCTCCATACCAAAATGAAAAATAATACCTATGTATATTGGATAAAGTAACTAATATATATAGTAGCTTAGTGGTTAGCACCTGTAGTGCAGTAGTCGAGGTTGAGAGTTCAAACTATGGGGATCCCTTTTCCCTTTTATATTATTATTATTTTTATAACTTTATCTATTATTTATCATTTTCTTTATTTATTCCTTTTTAAATTTACATTATTCCCACAACTTTAGTTTATAATTTATTCATTTCTTTATTTATATTTATATAATTTCTTTGTATTCTCTATTTTTTTTATACATCATATGCTTGATTCTCTAATGCTATCCTACACCTTTCCTTTTTATTTTATTTTATTTTTAAACCTTGGTATTTTTTCTTACTTTACTTATATATACACACAATATATTAATATTCATGTTTTATAAAAGCATTCATATTTTCATTATTCACTTATTACTTAAATTATTAATTGTAACATAAATATATACATTCAATTCATTACTTTTTTTAAATATATACTATAAATGCATGATAATAATACGTTAAATTTCTTTTTATAAAAGAAAATTAAATGGTGTCAACAATAATTAAATTTTTGCATTTTAATTTATTTATATATAATTTTAAATTTTAAATAAATAATATTTTATAATTACATGTCGACTGTACCCCCAAAAATTATTTTCTGGATCCACCCCTGACTTTATGTGATGAACGACGGAGATCACTTTGGGTGGTTATTAGCAAGTTACTACTTCCTATTAACCAATGGGCAAAAGGATGCTAGTTGTGGTAGTTGAAATTGATCATCAGTTTTGAATACCATGTGTTATAAGCCTTAGTGTGCTCTGTTTTTCATTGTAATTCTTCTCCAATAAAGCTTAGTTCTCCCCGTTGACGTAGGTGGTTAACAAACACCAAACCACGCAAATTCTCGAGCATCTCCTATACATTTTACATATTCAATCATACACACTAATCAATCCGAGAGAGAGTTGAGCGTTTCTTGTGAGGTTTGATCGATTCAGAAAGCTTGTTTTCTGACACATGCCATAAAATTAATTTAATTACAAATAAATAAACTAGTTAATATATATTCCTATTATTGTTATAGTTAAATTCAAGGGTGGTGGTGGGAGTTCAGCATGAAACACGTTTCAAGTTGAGATGTTTAAGCTACAATTAATTTCTATGAATGTAGATTGAACAACTAGTTGTGACTTATTTATTTATTTAACTAAGATAATTTGATATATATTGAATTATAGGAAAAATAACTATCAGATTTGCCATGCGATCAATCTAATCAAAACATGTGATTTACTTAGAGTGGAAATAAAATACTTAACCCTTTTAAAGTGAGGTAAGATGTAATGAAATCCACTTCATTTTCCACTCTAAAATATAAAAGATAAATGAAACATATTTCTTCTTGATGAATATGAGATCAATAGATCAATAATCTTATAAATACATTCCACTTATATGAGCCATAATAAGTCAAAATATAAATATGGGTCCATCATTAGTTGAAAAGACATCATTAGTTGAGCCAAGGTTTAGATGCTTCAATAAAAACAAAAAGATCTCACTACATGCTTTACTAAATCCCATTCTCACTCTAAATATATTGCATGTAATCATTGTGCTTTTCCTGTCATTATATATTCATGATTTATTAATTTTTTTCTCCATCCAATGAGGGTCAAATAGGTAAAGGGTGTCACTTTCTTGATTTGGAATAAGTGGACATCCACCGAACTTTAAAAAAAAAATGTTCACCTTTATATATCAATGGTTGCTCTAGCTCTTCTTAAACCCACTGAAAAGGCATTTGATATATTATTTGTATTTAAATTGTTTTTTATTCATAATGTGTGTTCACATATTAGCTAGCATTTGGGACTACTTAACTATAGTGTACACTTATAGGAAGTCATAAATATTGAGCTACAAACATAAATTGAAGCAGAAAACATCAATTAAATATGAAACTAGAGAAATCCTTAAAAGAAAAATGGACGGCCAAAAATAATATTCGCCCCTCCCACGTATTTATACTCATTTATACGGGCATTGAAATTAAGAAATGTTATTTTTTAATAATATAATAATGTAAGAAAAATATATGTAAATTGATAATTTAAAGAGAAAATATAAATAAAGTTATTATGAATGATGAATAAAGTGTAAAAAAGTAAATAAAATTATTAGGATTAATGAAAAAAGTGTAAAAAGTAGATAAGATGTATAGTGTATTTTTATTATTAATAGAAAGTGAATAAACACATCGAATACCTCAAAATAGAAAGTGTCATAAATACATATATTATTTGTATTTAAATTGTTTTTTATTCATAATGTGTGTTCACATATTAGCTAGCATTTGGGACTACTTAACTATAGTGTACACTTATAGGAAGTCATAAATATTGAGCTACAAACATAAATTGAAGCAGAAAACATCAATTAAATATGAAACTAGAGAAATCCTTAAAAGAAAAATGGACGGCCAAAAATAATACTCGCCCCTCCCACGTATTTATACTCATTTATACGGGCATTGAGATTAAGAAATGTTATTTTTTAATAATATAATAATGTAAGAAAAATATATGTAAATTGATAATTTAAAGAGAAAATATAAATAAAGTTATTATGAATGATGAATAAAGTGTAAAAAAGTAAATAAAATTATTAGGATTAATGAAAAAAGTGTAAGAAGTAGATAAGATGTATAGTGTATTTTTATTATTAATAGAAAGTGAATAAACACATTGAATACCTCAAAATAGAAAGTGTCATAAATACATGGGACGGAAAGAGTAATAATAATAAGAGTGTACATTGGGTGCACCCACATGTGTATAATTTTTTTATTCTATTTTGTATATGTGTTATTCTATTTTGTATACGTGTTTCGTAATAATTGTATATTTTTTTCACACTAAGTTTTTCATTAAATAAACTAGCATCATGTTTTTCATTAAATAAACTAGCATCATATGTGTATAATTTTTTATTCAATAGTGTATACATGTTTTTAATAATAATAATTTTTTTACACTCAATTTTTCATTAAAAAACCTAACAATTAAATTGTATATATTTTTACTCTTAATTGTATATGTTTATGTTTATATTTGTATATGGATGCACCCTATTTTAGGATGCACATTATAATTAGCCTAATAATAATAATATGAGGAGGAGGAGTTTTTTCAATTCAGAATTCGGAAAAGGGTAAGCTATCATTAAAGAACTCAAAAAAATTGAACTTAAAATCATAAAATCCTTTAAAATAATTTAATAATAATTACATTAATTAATATCTCATATATTAAACATGTTTTTTAAAACAAAATTTTTTATAGTTTATTATCATAAAATAACATATTAATTAACAAAAAGTTTATACAGTTACATTATACATGATTCTGAATAATTTTATGATTTAGGTTCTAAATATACTATTCTCAATTGATTGAAGAAAAAATTTCAAGTCTTCCTATGTTTTGAGTTTTGAAATGAAAAAACTCTTAATAATACTCCCTCCGTCCGGATTCAAAGGTGTCATTTGCTTTTGGGCACGGAAATTTCGGAGTATTATTATTTAATGTGTAGTGGATAATTGTATTAATGGAGGTGTGGGTCCTATTTTTTAACTGTATTAGTGGGTGTGTGTGGATAAAAAAATGAAATGAGACCCTTGGGGACGGACGCCCAAAATAAAAAAATAATACCCTTAAAAGCGGACATAGGGAGTAATAGTTTTAAGTCAACCAAGAAAACAAATCCTTCACTCTGTTTGGTTTTGAGATTTAAACCACTATATTCAGCTTTTATTGTTTACACCTTACAAGGGACTTCCACTATATTCAGATTTCGAAAAAGACAACGATATGACTGTATATATGCATCGATGTTATTTTCAATTATTAAAGAAAAAGTTAATTGTACATAATTTATGTACCTTAATAAATCTGTGTTGTAAAAGGATATAAAAGTTTGATTAAATATAGTTGTGTTTGTGTGTGTTTTAAAATAGCAACATATGAATTATACATCTTCGTTTCATCTTTTTCAGAGATCAAGGTAAAACCTACACTTATTTGAATTTTTTTTAAATCTAGAAATGTATAATCCAAAATTATTGAATGTAATCAATACATGATCAATCAATATAGATGTAGAAGAATAGATGTGATGTCTATTGTCATCAAGTTGAGTACGTACGTTGGAAAAAGGAGATGATGTACTAAAATAACACAAAGAATCCGAACTTTTTAAACTATACTTGTGCCAAATATTTTAGCATACTTATTATTTTATTTTAAGTCGTTGCAAGGATTCTTACACAATCCATATATTGATTAATTCCAACAATTTTAATTACTCTCCCTTTAAATTACCCCACTTACCCTTACTTTTTATTATATTATTTATATATATTTTCATAAATGCATTTACCCCTACTTTTTCTTACACTATACACCTAAAATGCAATTTTTCTTCACATACATGTGCATAAATATCAAGGAAGAGAGTATTATTGTTTATCTACATAATTATAATAATTGTTGGACTGTAGGATTACAATAACTTGAATTAATTTTTAAGCATGCCATAAACCAAGCTTCGATGATTTGTATTAAAGAGAGAATTTGATTATTTCGTAAAAGAGTTACCTCGACAAACCAACAAAGAAAAAGGGCCCTCAATTCATGTACTTCCTGGATTCAGCAATTAGCGTATTCGGTAATAAAGGCCCAACAACTCAAGTGGGCCGAATTGAGATAAATTTCACAATTTTTTGTTAGTTACAAAATGAAGATGTTAAAATTAGGACATGCACATCATCATGAAAATAAAAGCAGAATTTGTTTTGATTTCAATTTAATTTTAGTTAACAGAAAATTTAAAAAGAGTCGAAACATAATTCTAAACTTCATTTTAACATAACATACGTCAAACGAATCATTTTTCCATCAAAACAAAAATTTCAGAAAAAAAAGGGTTAAAAATAATCGTTTAAATGAGAGATTAAAAAAAAATTAAAAGAAACAAAACATTACTCATCAATTTAATTTCAAAAAATTGATGAATAAACTCAACCCCAAATATTTACAACTTTAGATTCAAGGTTTAAGCATCAAAGTGCAATTCAGCTTCATCATCTAGTGTTAATCAGCCACAAACAAACCCAACCAAACAATTAATGTAGGAGCATCTTGGAACTAATTCGTGTGACACAAATAGAACAATTAATTAGAGGAGCATCTTGTAACCAAAGCAGAAATTAGTTGTTAGATTTGGATCGAGTTTAGGGAACACAGACACAGGAATTCGGGCATCGCATCAAAGTAAAGTAACTCAGACCGGGTTAGGGATCAAGAAGACGGAGAGGGATTGAGATTGTCTAAAAAGACCACATACGGGTTGAGATCAAATTAAGAGAACACAGACATGGATAGAGTTTAAGGAAAACAGACACAGGGAATCGGGGATCGAACTAAAAGAAGTCAGGTGGGGATAGGGATCGTCTAAAAGACCACAGACAGGGTTGAGATCAAATTAAGTGTGTTTATTTCTCACTTGAATGAATAAACCTTCTCAAATACATTTTCCTAAATGAAGATAATGAGAGAGTTTCCTGTAGACACTGTTTCAAGTGAACACTCCCGACCTAAAAATTATAAAGCCAATAAACCCTAAGGTATGATAGGACTTAAAACATTCGAGTTCACATAATGAATTGATGATTTTATGTCTCTATCATACAAGTCACTACCCCAAGAAAATGTTTATATCAATAGGGAACAGACAAAACATGATATGGATGATCGTTAAATTATCATCTAGATATAGAACAAAGCACATTATCCATACGAAGGTGGAATGGTGATGTAAAACATAGGCATATAAAGCATTCCAATCACATATTCTTACTCAGTTTGGAACATATACCATTAGTTGGTCTACAAGCAAACAAAAGCCCCTAATTAAGATTGAATCTAACATCAAGCCAACATTTTAGGCAGAAATCAAGAATCTATCATCATAACAAATAAGCATTTATGAAAGCATGTAAATGTTGATGCATATAGATAAAATCAGTCAAAGATGTCATACCCAAAAAAGCAGTAGCTAATGAATTAAAGAAGATAAAAACCCTAATTATGCAGTGAGTAGCACAGCACCACCAGCTTCTTTAATCTTCTTTTCTGCGTTCTTCGAAACAAGCTTCGCCTTCACGACGACCGGCTTATCGGAGGGAAGCAAACCCTTGCCCAACACCTTGAAATACCCGAACTGTGTGACGTCGATCAACGGCGCGTTATCTTTCGAGGCCTTGTCCTTCATCTCCTGCGGCACCAACGACCAGAGACGGTCGATGTTGACGGTGGGGCAGAAGAACTTGTTGCGGAGCTTGTGGAAGTACCGCATACCCACCTTCCCGAAGTACCCAGGGTGGTACTTGTCGAAGAGAATGCGGTGGTGGTGCATACCTCCGGCGTTACCGCGACCTCCAGGATGCTTGCGGTGTTTTCCGATACGACCGTGGCCGGCGGAGACATGGCCTCTCTTCTTACGGTTCTTCTTAAACCTGGTGGTCATTTTCCGATTGGGGTAGGGGGTGGGAGGGAGGTAGAGATCGGCGCCGCTGCGAGGAGAGGAGGGAATGAGATCTCGGGTTTTGATCTATTTATATATTGGCGTGAGGGTGAGCTGTGGGTAAGGGTTTCGCGAGAACAGTCGAAGGAATGTAATTACTATATTATCCTTGTCAAGTTGGGTAATTACGAAAAATGCACTGTATGCGTACGTTTCTTTTACTGCCTTTTTTTTTCTTTAGTTTTTAGCTTTTGCAATTTTTTAGGTTAATAATTTAATGCTTAGAAATATAAAATTCAAATTAATTGTACTCTTTAATTTCATAATAATAATAATAAAAGGTAAATTTCTGATTGATGGATTTATCTTTACAAATCTAAAAATTAAATGATTTCGTTTTTTTTTTCTTTTCATATTTCAAGTGAATTAGTTATCACATCTTTTAGGCAAAATTTGCAATCTCAAAAGTTTTCATTTGTAAAACTCTATATTTTCAGGTGTAATTATAGGAAATTATATCTTAATTTTTTAGTATAAATTAAACCCAAATTGAAAATGCAATTAATTTTTGCATGTAAAATGTTGCAGTGGGAGATCTGAATATAAAACCAAGTTTTTGAATTAGAATCACACAACATCCATTGCACACCAAGGCTAAAAAACACTAATAGGGCCTTCTGCCACCAATGGGCACTACATTTGAAGCAGACATCAACGGCCGATTGCCAAACCCACCACCTCCGCCTCGCCCTCTCGACCGGAAATTCCGGCCAGATGCTGCACAAATATCAAGTTAGAATGATCAATCCCTCGAAGTATATGATCAAGTACCTGAACCTCCCAAAAGCTCATATATAATCTTGAAGATTCATGCAAATTCAGCACTAAAATAACAGTTAAACGAACTGTAGATATTTGCGCAAGTTTGTTCTGCCACTAATTATTCTAAGTTAAATAACTAACAGGTAGAAGTAACTCGACAGATACTTACCACCCACGTCTGATCCACCTGATCGCGCCAAAGCAGAAAGTTGAGGGGGGACTATTTGCCCTGCTTGTTGCAGGATCTTTATAAGATATCTTGCATGCTTAGCATTTCCATGGGTGAAAAATGTGAAAGCGGTTCCCCTTGCTCCTGCACGACCCGTTCGGCCAATTCTATGAACGTAATCCTCTAGATTTGAAGGAAAATCATAATTGACCACAAATTTTATGTCCTTCACATCTGCAAACACAAAGAGATTCATCAGATAAAAAGTTTAACAAACAAAAAGTGTACATTATCTAGCCCACCTTATCCCTGCAGTCCTAAGATCCAAATTGGTCATGCTTAAGAGTTAAGATATACACATCTTTTAAAATGTGCCTACCTCACTTTGCAGGGATAAGTAGCAGCTCCTCCACAACTTTCAAAACCATTGTCCAATCAATAATTATTCTTTGCACGAGTCAACCGGCTGTCACAACTACCAGCTCCCTAAGTGTGGATGGGCACTTTAACTTCAATTATACCACTCAGGCATGTGAGAAGCACGCCATATGCGGAGTATTCAATTTAAGGGGAAAAAACCAATGCTCATATTCATCAATGTGAAACATCACATGCAACAATACATGAAAAACCAACAATTTCGGCATATGGAAAATATTGCAAACATTGAGGAAGGTGCCCATTCTGTCTGCACAACTCGAGCAGATATAGTACGATAGTGCTGGGAACATGAATCATATCTAATACTCTACAGGATATTGTCACTTCTATTCTGGCCTTCCCAAAAAATTAAGCAAGCACCATCTCAACTATTTCTAGGTCATCACTAGGACAAAGGACCATTTCAAGCACCCGATAATCAATGTCCTCAAAAGCCAGTGTGATTTCTCTGGTGAAACTAATTCTCCGGTGATACTAAAAGGCACCATGCTCATAACAAAGAAAGTTGTTAGATAGTAGCTAAAATTCATTACTGCAAAAACTTTGGCGCCCAAACCACAATATTATAAGGAACGTCGAGAACAGCCGGGAGACCTTAAGTAGTTGAAAGAGTAAACAAGAATCTAAACCTAAGCTACGGGACTAATCCTACCAAGGCCACGAGCTGCGACATCAGTAGCAATCATTATAGGACTTTTGCCACTTTTAAACTCAGCCAGGACCCAATCCCTTTCATCCTGGTTTTTATCACCATGAATGGATAAAGCTGGCCATCCATCCATTCTTAGTTGTCTTGTGACTTGATCACATCCTTTTTTCGTCTCCACAAAAATTAAAATTTTACTTCCATTCATCACTTCCTTCAACAATCTAATCAACCTGCAGGAAAATATAAGTTAAAGAAGACATCAACTTATAAGCTGTTGATGATTTTAATAACCTATATCACCTATTATATTTCTCTGTATCAGTCATAACTTCAATAACTTGTTGAATAGCATGATTCGCTTTCAGATCTGGAGACCCAATGGTGACCTGTAAAGCATTCAGCAGTAAGAGAATTCATAAAATCTCAAAAAAGAAAAAAAAAAGGATAAATTATTATAATTATTGTTAGTTTCATCATCATCATTATTACTACAACAACAACTGCTACTGTTATCATTTACTTCCTCCATTGTTCCTACTTCAAAACACAAAGGCAACCTTCATTTACACGAATCAAAGCAGAAAAAGGTAGGACCAACCTTGTAAGCATTGCGCAGAAACTGTCGTGCCAAAGTTTCAACCTCCCTGGGCCATGTGGCACTCCAATACAAGGTTTGCCTATCTGGGCGAATCTGCATTTGCAAAATATCATAAAACACCAGAAGTATCTGAACACAATGTCTTCGACTATAATGGAAACAAGAACCACTTAAGAGACTCCCATAATCCAGAAGTAAAAGACAAACCAGCCAATTGAAGTGATCATGCACACAGAAATAGTAACTTAAAGCACACAACAGAAAATTGTCTGTTAAGTTCATCAAGTGTAAATTAAGTTGTAAAAAACAAAAAAAAAAAGACAAAACCACGTGTCAAGGGTTAAATAAGAGACTCGTATCAAAAGCTTGGAGGTCCTACTCCTATCCGACTTCAAGCAAAGTATGACTGTATTACTATCTAATCTGTTTACAGAAATGCCCATGGAATAGAAAAGTCTCAAGCAATCAAATGCTTAACAATTATGAAATGTATAATGAAAGTTTGAAATACTATGATGGAATACCTGAGACACAATTTTCCTGATTTGGGGTTCAAATCCCATATCTAGCATGCGATCAGCCTCATCTAGTACAAGGTATGTTACTCTTCTTAAGTTAGTATGTTGTGCTTCCAACATATCTATCAATCTTCCAGGTGTAGCAATGATAATTTCAACTCCTGACATAAGAATAGCAATATTCCAACCGAATCAGCGCAAATGAATTTCAGAAAGAAGACAAAATAAATAAATTAATTAATTAATTAACAACCTCTCTTAAGATCGCGAATTTGTGGTCCTTTGGGGGCACCACCATATATGCAAGTACTTCGAATGTTCGCACGAGATCCAAATTTCACAGCTTCTTCTTGGATCTGAACAGCCAATTCTCTAGTTGGAGCAAGAACAAGTACAATGGGACCATCACCTTGTGCTGGATTTATTATATGTTTGTCAAAAGGTTATCTAAAGATATAGATATGAAGTGTCACATCAACATAAGCACATAAAAAAAAATACTTACCCAGCCTGGGTTGAGCACTAACATGAACAAAAGAAGGTAGCAAATAAGCCAAAGTCTTTCCAGAACCAGTCTCAGCAATGCCAATTAGATCTCGACCTCTTAGAGCCATAGGCCATCCTTGTGATTGAATAGCAGTAGGCTCAACAAAACCCAATCTAGCAATGACCTCAAGGCAATATTCTGCAAATCAAACTAATCAATGAGCAAAATACAACAATTAATTAACAACCGAAGCACATACACACACAAAACATGTGACATAAGCTCATGCAAGATGGTTGATCTCTAGCAGGCTTCCAACTGGAAGCGATGGATTTAGGAAGGGGTTCACAGAGTCACATCCCTTGGATTTTTAAAATTTTCCACTGTATACAAAATACATTTTTTTAACATAAGATCTTTACTTGTAAGAGTTGGTTCCCATATAATGTAAAACACTTAATTCAGAGCCAACAACTAGCTATTTGGGGCAGGGTCATCATGACATATTACCATTAGAACGTAGAATTTAATAACATAAATGATAATAATACCAGGGAAATTTGCTTCTTGAAACATCCGAATTGGCTTGGGGACATCATGCCCTTCAACTGTAATCTCCCGCCGAGCACGATACATCATAACTTCTTGTTCAGTCATTGCCCTCACTGATGGGCTCTCCACATAGAAATCCTTCTTAAAAGCAATCAACCCACTAAAATCCTGCTTTGGTAGAGAAATATGATCCAAGTCATCTCCCCTTGGCCTACTTCCTCTCCCACCACGACCTCCACTAAATGCACCACCCCTACCTCCACCACGACCATGATCAAAACCCCTCCCAGAGGCATAACCTCCTCTCCCACTTTCATGGCCTCTTCCACCACCTCTCCTATCGTTATTGCTTAATTCTCTGCCACCAAACCCTCCACCAGAACGACCACCGCGAACAGCACCAAACCCTCTTCCTACGCCATGCTCCATATTATGATATCCATTCCTAGCACCACCCACTATATGATGGGGTGCAGGCGGAGGACCTCCATGAGGATTTTGACCACCACGGCCATAGCTGGGCGGAGCACCACCTGGAATGGGGGGTGGAATCATCATCGGTGGCGGCCCCACTAAATCACTAATGTAGTAAAAAAGAATAGAAAAGGAAAATCACAAACCGGAACAACAATTTAACGGCCTTCAAACACTCGTGATAATACAAAAATTATCACCAATTCGGCGTGAGTTCAGAGGAAAACAAACAATAGCCAATAAAAAAGCGAGCTATTAACATAAAATTCTCTGCTACTGATAGTCCACAAATTTGTAGGCAAACAGAAGCACATACCTTCGGCGCTGACGATACGATCCAGCATCGTGAAGTCTAGGATCGTGCTGGTTGTACATGGCGGAATTGTGAAGTTAAGGCGAAATCGAGGGAGAGAGAAAGAGGGCAGAACAAAAAAAAAACAATTTTTAGGGTTTTCAAAAGAGAAATTATAGAAACTGCTCAGGAGACGGTAGTTTTGTTTGGATTTCTGATACTTTATACATACGCTTTATATACGATATTATCCTTTGGTACCCTTTTTAATATGTATCCATTTTTATTTTCTTTTTTAAAGTTATTTTAGCATTTTAATCTCCTCTTTTAATTTATTTTTTAAAAGAATGAAATATGGTATAATTTCGATTATTTTTAATTTTATTATTATTATTAAACATGCATAAGACCTATATTTATAGAGAAAATAAATGCTTAAACGAAATAAAATAAAACAAATGAATATATTTCAAAAAGATACTCTTCTTTTTCGGATTCAAAATAGGTAGAGATTTATATACACGTATTTACATTTATTTCTCTCACAAAAATATTTACTTTATTCATTAAAATTTTTCATTCATTCGCATATTATTATTTTATATTTTTTATTACCTAAAAATATTAGTTCATAATTCTTTAAAATCAACAAAATTAATAAAAATAAATAAATTCTTTTAAGCCTCGCGAACAAGAATAACTTTTCTTAAAGAAAAAAAAGTGAAAGAAAGAAAGACAGGGGAGTGCTTTTTATTTATTTTATTTATTGACTTTCAAAGACACAATTTTGTTTTGTTTTTATTTTTTATAATAAATAAAATACAACTCCATGGAATGATAATTTTAAAATTGAATGTTTGGAAACAAAAGTTAAACCATTAAAATTCCAAGAGTAGCCCAATTAAACAATTGGGTGAGAACCTGTAAACCTTTTCGTTAAGAAGGTAAGAAAATACAGTGTGAAATAAAAAAAAATATTCAGATTTTGTGTTGCCCAATTAAGGCGAGATAATAAGACATTGCCAATGATAGACAAAATGAGGTGCAAGCTGCTTTTGGTGTAAATACATACAACATAACATAACATACCCCAATATCTCGGATACACTCTTATTGATTAAAGCATCATACACTATACGCACACAAATACACTAGTGCCATGTCACTATAAGTATACATATACTAGTTCACACAAAACAAAAGACAAGAAAAAACAAAAAAGGTAGTGGATGTTAAGACAGTGGTGATGTGATGAGATCAGGTGTTGGTCTTATACTTGGACTCATCGATCTCGATTCCTTCCTCCTCCGCCCTCTCTCCGCCCGTCTTATCAAGGGTGCTGAGCCCCCCCTTCCGCCCCATCTCCTCCGTCCCCAGCTGCTCCTTCCTCGTCTGCCCTCCCCGACTCCGCCCCTCCGCCAGGTGCTCCTGCGCCTCCACGCTCTTCCCGCCGGTTCCCCCGGGGACCACCGTCTCTCCATGCTTCGCTCTCTCCTCCATATTTTTCTTCTCCTGCTGCTGCGACGCCATTGTTTTAGTGAGTGATGTGACGAAGATAATGCAAGCTGAGGGAGGTTATATAGAGGGGGAGGAGGGTGATCACGAAACACGTGGCGGTGTGGGGCTGACATGCGTGGCAGCGGGATCACACGTGTCGATCCACCAACACACCACCCGTGGTGACGCATACTAATCATCTACTTTGTCCAAATTCTTTTCTTTTTTTTTAAAGGCTTAAATACGTGTTGACAAGATTTATACATGCTAGTTGAACAAATTGTGTTTTTGTAGTGATACATAATTGAGTTAAAATCATTTTTCGTCCCATAACAATATGAAATTTTTGATTCTGTCCCAAAAAATATATCATTTTCAATTTAGTTCCATAACTTTCTATATTGGCCAATTTTGGTCCCAAAATCACCGGAATTCAGCACGTGCGCCTCACATGACCCCTCAATTTGGGGCTTTCCGGCGATTTGGGACCAAAATCGGACAATATTGAGAGTTACGGGCCTAAATTGAAAATAATATCTTTTTGGGACAGAATCAAAAATTTCATATTGTTATAGGACGAAAAATGAATTTAATTTAATAGTTGAACCCTAAAAATATACTACCTTCGATTTTTTTTATAAAATATTAGTAACTTCTATTTATTCCATTACCTTTGATGTTTTATCATTTTTTAAATATATAAAAATAAATTATATAGGATATATACCCTATGAGACCATGTCAAGATTTGAAATTGGAGATTAAAACTTAAATTAATATGAGAGATGAATTTTGTACTATGAGAACATAATTTTTGTATTATATTATTATTTAGATTATATTATATGAGATGAATATTTTTTAAATACTAAAAATTAAAGAATAGTTTATATATATATATATATATATATATATATATATATATATATATATATATATATATATATATATATATATATATATGAAAATTTTCATGTAAGGATCCAATTTTTAAGTTAGGTCTCAATTTTAGTTTTCATTTAAGAAATGTCTCATTTCAAGGCTCAATTTTATTTTTTTTAGAATTGAATATATTTTATAAATTAATATAAGATATTAATAAAAATAACATATTTAATTTTATGATTTGATTTGAAGGTGTATAATAATATTTTTAAATTATTTTGTATGACTTGAAATGAAAATATAAATTTCATGGTAAGTCTTAAAATGATAAAAAAATAACAAATATATAGCAATGAACCTATTTGAAGTGGCTCATTTTGTAAAAAATCAGGCCTTAATTTGAGAAAAGAAAATAAATTTATATCTTAATATGAAACATTTATAAAATTGGGTCTTATTTTAAGACCTAAACTAAAAATCAAGTCGTCATAATATATATATATATATATATATATATATATATATATATATATATATAAATTGTGCTAAGAATTTAAATAAAAAATTAATAGGAGTTAAAATCACTTTTGGTCCTATAACAATATATATTTTTGATTTTGTCCCAAAAAAGATATCATTTTCAATTTAGTCCCGTAACTCTCAATATTGGTCGATTTTGGTCCCAAATCGCCGGAAAGCCCCAAATTGAGGGGTCACGTGAGGCGCACGTGCTGAATTCCGGTGATTTTGGGATCAAAATTGGTCAATATAGAAAGTTATGGGACTAAATTAAAAATGATATTTTTTTTGGGACAGAATCAAAAATTTCATATTGTTATGGGACGAAAAATGATTTTAACTCTACATAATTGAAATTAAAAGTTTTAATTTATTGTCTGGCTTCTGGATAAGATCTCCCGGGATTTCTAGCTAGCTACTTACTTTATTATTATTATTATTATTATTATTATTATTATTATTATTATTAATCAAAAAACATATTGCATTCCTTCATAATATATGAGAGGTACTCCAGTCTAAAAAAATTAATACTACAATCTTAAAAATAAAATTAAGCCAATTATAAAAAAAATGTATTCTCATCGCATTTGAATTCTCTCCCATCTTTATTCTCTCAGTTTACTTAAATTTCTTCAAATCTGCATCATTCAATTATTATCTACAAACGTGAATTTGTCACGTCATTAGACATAATAATATAAGAAAAACAGAATTACACGCGATTAAATCATTATTTAAAATTTAATTAAATAAAGAGATTTTAATAGTGATTGCGTGTCAAGTTATTATTGGTGAAAATGACTATTAAAAGAAATTTACGAAATTGAAAGAGTGGGAACAGAAGAGGATCCGGATGCATGATTAGAGCTATTTTCACCTAGATTTTAGTGTCTTTTTATATGTGTTTTCGTATTATTTTATCCGTATTTTATATGTTATTTGGTTGTGTTTTGTATTTTTATTGAAATGTGTGTAAATGAGCTTAAACTTAAGATTTTCACTTTTTATTGGATGCTAAACATGATAAGGAAGATGTAGGAAAAAGCGGATCTCAATTCGGAGTTGAAACGAGGGAGAACGAGCCAAAACGGTGAAGAAATGCAGGAGCCAGCACACGAGCCGTGTAGCCAACACGGCCCTGTAAGAGTTGGCCGTGCGGCGACATCTAGTCATTCAACACGGGCAACTTCAGGTCGTGTCCAGTTGCACGAGTCGAGTTGGGAGCACGAGCCGTGTCATCAACACGGCCCTGTAAGAAGTGGCCGTGTGCCGACATCAGAAGAGCCAACACGACCACACCTGTGCCCGTGTTACAACACACGACTCGTGTTGCAGCACACGAGCCGTGTTGCGTAACACGGCCCTGTAAGGCGAGGCCGTGCGGCAGCATCAGAAGACACAACACGGGCACCTCGTGGCCGTGTTGCAGAGCACGACTCATGCCGTGTATTTTCCTGCAGAAATTTCCAGATCCTTCTAGAAGCCTCCATAGGGGTATAAATACCCCTTTATTCAACAATTGGCAAAAAGATCCGAAATCCTATCATCTACACACACATCACACACCATTTCTTCCATTTTCCACCATCATCTTCATCCATCTTCATCCATCTTCATCCATCATATCTTCCATTTTTGGTGCTAAAGACTTCAAAATCAAGAGCTAGAGGTGGAGATCAAGAAGAATAGAAGATTCTCTTCAAGAAATTGATAGGGAAGAATCCATTCATTTTGTATTTCTTTAGATCTAAGACTATGGGTATTTGTAATGAATCATTTATTTGTTTTATTACTTTTATCATGTTAGGCTAATCCCTCTAGTGGGATTAGGAATATGAAGAGCATATTAGATTTATATCATCATGTGGATTAAATTGGTTTTTGATTTAATTGATGTTGATTTCTATTCATGGAGTTTAATTGTCTTGATGTTGTGATGGCATGGTTTATTATTCATGAATGTTTATTGGTTTAATGGATTGTTGATCAATGGATTATTTGTGGTAATTAAATGCTATCATGATGTTCATGTATGTATTGCTTGGAGTGAGACGGAAACGACCCTCTATAGTATTAGGAAGGCATGAATAGACATTGAGTTTGGGTTTGATCGAAAGGATATTTGAATTCAATGAGGGGAACCAATCCATTCGTTGGCCTTAGTACACAAAAAGGGAGAGTTTAATCTAACTAGTACCTAGATGGAAGGGGTTAATGTTGGGCTTTGATCTTAAGTGCTTTTGGGAGTCTAAAATGGATCAACAACCTTTGTAACCCGAAAGGGAGCTTAGGATACAATCGTGATCACCCTTAGTCTACATCAATTGAGTTGAATTCCGTTTGCATGATAATATGAATCGAGTGTGCTTGGATGTTTCTAATCCCATGTTTTTCTATACTTGAACTTTAGCACCCATTTTCTTTACTTGTCATTTATCTTATTTGCTATCTTATTTACTTGCTACTTGTTTTTGTTGTTAATCATTCTCAAAACCCCCGATCATCTTTACAAAAACAACATGAACATGATCTCACGTATTTTGCTAGTCCGAACATAACTCCTTATTGGATTGATAATTTTTCTTGGGATATACTACTACAACGATCGAGTATTCTTGCTCGTGAGTGCTATAAAAATAAGCTAAACAATGCATCATCTGAATCTTACATGAACATTCGCATTAACTAATTTCCTAAAACGTCAATCACTCCAAACTGCTAGCTACTTAAGATATTGTTATTCCATATACTAAAAAAAGAAAACTTATGTCTATTCAGTTATGTTACCGAAAGTCAAGACCATAATTCTGCTTTAACTTCTCTTACTGCTTTTTCAACACTTAGATTGTGGTGGTTGAATATCACGTGATTTCTCATATTTCAATTTATTTAAATTGATCCCACATGAATGAACAATACATTATCAATTTTTTATTATTACTATTTTATTTTATTTTTTTGCCCAATATATCATCTTGTTATATAAAGTGTACAATAGGATCACTATTTGACACCACACTAATACCCAATTCAATCATAAATTATATTCCAAAAATTTCATGAGAACACACATCTAAAAAATAAGTATTCAATTATCTCATCTTCCCCATCACAAATAGGGGCATAAAGTATTAGAGTTAGATCAACTTTTATTTTATAGAATTGTTTTTATTGGCATTCTTTATTTAAATATTTTCCAAACTTTAGTTTGAACTTTTATGGGAGCTATAGTCAGTTCTTTTAAGACTTCTATACTTGCTAAATTTGAATCACACTCTAGACTCTCCTCTAATTCCTTTGTGTATGCTTCTAAGGTGGAAAATTCACAATTGGGATCACCTATTCCACTTCCCTATTTAATCTCCTATTACATTTATTAGATTTTTGCCATGTGTATTAATCTAAGGCCTAAAATACAATCACATGCCACAAGGATTTATTAGTCATTAACTAGGGTATAATATTTTTATGGAAACAAGTTATGAAATAGGGAGTGAAACACCATTGTGGAATAGTGGAATCGGATTGGAAAATTCATCATTCTTTAAAATTGTCTAATCTTTATTGTCTTTTCTTACATTCTCCTTACTATATTACATAACTGTTCATGAACCCTATCTTCATTGTCATTGTCTTATCTTTTTTCGTTACTAATAGTATGATTAGTACACTAATTGTGATTGACTCTTCTAAGAAAAAAAATTAATTATTAAATTTAGAAGATTTTTTTTTTAAAATCTCAGTTATATGTCATTCATAAACTATTACAATACAAAAATATTACAAACATAAAAAGTCTTTTCTTACATTCTCCTTACTATATTACATAACTGTTCATGAACCCTATCTTCATTGTCATTGTCTTATCTTTTTTCGTTACTAATAGTATGATCAGTACACTAATTGTGATTGACTCTTCTAAGAAAAAAAAATTAATTATTAAATTTAGAAGATTTTTTTTTTAAATCTCAGTTATATGTCATTCATAAACTATTACAATACAAAAATATTACAAACATAAAAATATTTGACCGAATGTAGATATAGCTGCAATTTATTGGTATTGCGAATTGTGTTAATTGAAGTCTCTAAATATTGGAGTATCTCTTAAAAGTTATTAAATGGATAATGTTTTTTTTTTTTTTCGATAAATGTTAGTGGTTAGTTCAGTTAGTATACACCAAGCACCTTTATTTCTCCCTTTCCAACCTCCTTATATCACATTTTCTAATTCGTTTTCAATGGGAATCGAACATGAGTCTCTCACTTAAGTGGAGAGCCCAATGGCCTGATTAGATGGTGTTGTTTGTTGAACTCTAAATTTAGGTCTAAAACTATAAAATTATTGAAAATCTTTGGTTCCTAATTGATAATTAATATAAAATTAGATTTAAATTGAATTAATTAACGTATCTCCTGAGATATTTTTTTTTAATATATTTAGTATGGTTCTTTTTTCCCCTCAAAACCTGATCACGTGATTTCATAATTAATTAATTCATTTAAAATCTTTTCGGTTAAATATTGAAACAAGAAAATTATCGTTAGTAATTTTCTCAAACTAACCGAATGGGGCTAATTTGATCGAACTACAGCTTCATCTTGCCAAGAGTACCTTCAGTTCATGTATATTTCCAATAAGATTTTTAACAATTCAGAGTTCTTGATCTATAATAATAATTTATAAAAAAAAAACCCTTAAATACTAATTTTGATATCCAATTTGGTAGAATCACTGCATCATATATAATTCCTTTATGAAGATCATACTTCTCTAATGTCAATGTCATTACAACTTTCTCACTACCCGTCTCACACATACCCGGCCCGTTAATCGAATTTTCCGGAAAAGCAGACACACTCAAAAAAGTGTCTTTCAGCATTCCTTGAGACTTGTGGGGTTTGATTTGACACAGCTTTGGATTTGGACAGAGCCACTTCATCTTTACTCTGTGGCTGTTGATCCTTACTCATCTTCTTCCCATCATACACCACAGTAACTTCACAGTATTCTGGTGCATATTTCTGCACATATTTTCCTTTTGCTAGTCCCTTTCTTGATAGCCTACATTAATGAGCACTCACGTGATGCTAAGCTTATTGATGAAACGAAGCTATATGGGGGAAGAGTTACCGCGAGAAGGGTGATTGCTTAGCTCCCATGACAAGGGTAGTGATATTAGCAACAGGAATGAGTTCTAGAATGGCCTTAGTTGATGCATTGCTCTCCACTAGCATTGTGTCCACCACTACCTGCACAAGAAACCCTGTTCACTCGCACTCAATGGAACTTTGTTCTTTATGATCTTGATAACTAATTAACTACACACCTTCGATTCGTTGCATAGTCGAATATATTTTTCCAAGAGATGTTTCCTCTTGTTGCACTCCTCGCTTATGTAAACTTGCACTTGATCTTTGCTCAGCTGGCTTCTTGATAGCCTCCCCACTGCCACACAAATCACATGTCAAGAATCATGAAACAGACGACAAGCTCTGTTGTTTGGTGGGAGGGGTAGAAGAACTCTAACATCTTAAGAGTTCTCCAGTAAAGATTTCAAATCATTTATGTGTGTTATAGGTATGGATTATCCTATAAGATCTATGGTCTTGTAAGATTAACAAGTCGATCCACTAGTAAAGCTCAAATTCTCTTAGTTCTTAAAGGCTCAGAGTTGATTTCAAGAACAAACTAGCAATGCTACTGTCTTCTTCGTTTAATTCATATCAATGAAGCGAAGATAGACAATAACCAAAGTGATCATCAAACAATAACAAGAGACATGGGAACTTCACCTGGTGTGGGGATGTAGGCAATCGGAGGGAAGACGTGCACGAGAAAAACACGACTTCCAGGGGACACAGCATGATCAAGTGCCCATTTGACCACATGTAAGTCATTCTTATCAACAGCAACATATACATCACTACCTCCATCTCTGCTGCCTACCACGCTCTTGCTTTCCTCTCCAATCTCCACTATCTCCGGCGATGCGCCTGCCCAATTACGATACTGCCCCTCATCTATTTCCATTGAATTCTCCACTTCTCTCTCTGAGGTCCTCCTTTTCCACTCTTGCTTTAGACAAAAGATTCATGAACAAGAAGAAAAGAACAAATATGATTGAGAGGATGTAAAAGGGTCGTTGCTTTCAATGCCATGGAGGACTAAAACTGAGAAACAATAATAAGTTTTGGGTTTTTGGACATATCACACAACCTATGTTTTTTGCGTATAGCACAAAGTTTGTGCTTTTCTTTTTGTCTAAAGCCACTTGCCACCACCCATTGCCAAATTTGAGTTGACTTGGTAAGTGTGTGTGTATATGAATATATATTAAATAATATAAGTATTATTAATACTTAATGTTTCTTCCACAAATGGAAAGATGTGTTGGTTCTGATCACTCTTTATGTTTGGGAGATTTACCTCATTCATTATTATGTTATCTAGCACAACTCTTTTGAAAGTTACTTCTCCACAATAATTGAATTAATTAAAATATTGCAACATAGTTAAACTTACTTATTACATCTAAATTAACTTCATTATTTGGTTATATAAAAATTACTAATTAAAGACAGTATATCAAGCCAATGAGGTGATCACCTTTTTTTCTGGTTAGTTAACCGCCCTTTTATTCAATTCCATAAAATAAAACAACATGATGGAAAAAGGAAAAGTTGAGAAAAGGAATAAATATAAGAATATTTTTGGCTTCTCCTTTTGATAGTCTCACTGATGTCTGTTTCTACATGGCTCAACCACCTATTAAACCAAGCATAATTCATAGGCAGACATGGAAAGACAGCTCTTTTATCTTAGGTGGGCCTTTATGCATCTTTCCTGAATCCATTCAGTGTTTCAAGATCATGCCAAATCAGGTTACACTGCTCCAGGGGCTCACACACTCTCTCTGGATTTACACGCATGCATGTAAGAACGAGCGTGTATAAATCAATGATGGATGGGTACATCCAGTGTGTGTGTGTCTGTATCTGTATCAAGAATGGAATGTAAGGAGTGGTTAGCTAATAATTGCCTAAGATATTTCAGAAGAAACAAGTTGCCTAAAGAAGTCCACGCCATGTGACAAAAGAATATTGGGGCAACTCTTTAACAAGAAGGGAGAATGGACCAAAAGGTGGCAAGCTTTCGGATTTGACACGCATTTATATCACATCTCCTATTCAAATAAACGAGTCTTCAGGCATACAAACAATGATCTTTCGGATACTGATGAAATGTTCATATACCAAGTTAAATAACCTGAGTACAAGATGAAAAATGGTATTGAAGTGGAAGATACAGTTATTACAAGATCAAGAATCTGAGGACATATTCTTGAATGAAGTTTTACCTGTTGGAATATCAGAAAGGATGAGTGCTGAATATCCAAATTGATATGTGTTTGTTTGTTAAGGGGTGTAATCTTCCAACAAGATCCTCATGCAATGAAAATAATTTTTAGTGGGGTGGTGGACCATAAAGCCACTACAATGATGTTGGACCAATTGTCTAAAAGTAAGCTGATTGAAGTTGATATATAAAGCTGCAATTAATCAACATGGAGCACCTAAATAAGAAAAATAAGCAACAGTACAGCACACACACACACATATATATATATATATATATATATATATATATATATATATATATATATATATATATATATATATATATATATATATACATATATATCGTCATGCAATGGTCATATAGCGTGAAACAATATTCTGTGCTTTCAATCGCCACGATCCATTATCTCTAATCTTGGGGAAACAAAGGTCCAAATTAACATAATGTTACTAATGAAACTAAAGACTTGATAAGGATATCACACATATTGTTACCTTTTCATTTGTGAATGCATCTGTGTTGCGATACGACCTAAACAAAATGGTGGGGATAATCAAGTGATCTTCTAGCAACGAGTGTTTCCGAGTACTATATAAAGAGGCCATCTTGACCTATAGAATTGGAATATGCCTTGCTAAGATATAAATGGAAGTTTTCTTCTCTAGTAAGCAGAATTGAAGTTTTTCAAGGAAAAAATAACATGGCAGCTGTGATGTTCCTTTCAATACTTAAACTACTACTAATCTTGATATTTGCTGGTTGGGTATCTCTATGGCTTCTAAAGCCGACTATGTTCTGGACTCGGAAATGGAAAGAAGCACAAGAACAGGCGTCGGCTTCCATGTTTGGCTATAACGGTAATGTATTCTGTTTTAAAGATTTTGTGTTGCAACTCCTCATTATTGCGTTCGTTCGCCTTGTGCAAGTATATAGACTAGGACAATATGTCTTCAACAATTATAATGGACTTGTGTAAGAGAGAGGTATGTGAATAAAGATGTTTACTGTTCACCTATTGCACAGGTCTTGCTTATGTAGTTTACACCGTTCCTATAATTGCTCTGGCTATAATCGGCTACATCTACTTGGAAATTAAACGAAGAGATTCAAGAAACAGGTACAAAGTTGATTTCAACATCATTAAGTTGGCCCTTTATGCATTGTTTATGTCTACACATCTTGGTTATTGATGCAGACATAGGAGAAGGGTATTCACTTCTTTTTCTGGCCCACTGATTGTGAATCAGTATATCGGTGTTTTAACTGGAGCACAGATTCTTGTTTCGTCTCTGTTTATCATGTTACTTGCCTGGACCTTCTACGTCCGTATTTCACAAGACTTCAAGAAGATGGTACTACTCAAATCATTCAAACTCAATCCGTGAGTGCTCATTCAACAATCAATGATCGATCATTCACAGAAACGAATAATAATCACAGTAAACATAATCATTTGTACCTGGTTTCAGATGGCAATATAAGCTGTTCAGGATGGCTACACGTTGTGGATTGTTATCAGAAGCTTGCCTAGCTCTCCTCCTTCTGCCTGTACTAAGAGGGATGTCCGTATTTCATTTACTTGGCATCCAGTTTGAAGCTTCAGTGAGGTACCATATTTGGCTCGGAAATGCAATGATATTTTTCGGTTCTCTACACGGTGCAGGGACATTCTTCATCTGGGGAATCAAACATAAAATCCACGATGAGGTAATTCGCCAACACACTCATTAAAACACAACTTATATGACTCGAGTATGATTCAGAAATTGACATTTAGTAGATACACAGATGTGGAAATGGCAGAAAAAAGGACGTATATACCTTGCCGGAGAACTGACTCTCTTAACTGGTCTCGTTATTTGGATCACAGCACTTCCACAGATCAGAAGGAGATGGTTTCAATTCTTTTACTACACACACCACCTTTACATAGCCTTCTTGGTATTCTTCTTGTTCCATGGGGGCGACCGCCACTTTTACATGGTATTTCCTGGAGTTTTTCTCTTCGCCCTCGATAAACTGCTACGCGTGATACAATCGAGGACAGAAACCTGCATTCTTTCATCTCGAGTCTTCCCATGCAATTGCAAAGCTGTAGAATTGACATTACCAAAGGATCCAAGTTGGTCCATTACTCTTATCTTTATTATGAAAGCATGCATCAGTGTATCTAACTTCAAAATTCATACCTGATTGGCAGGGTTGAGATATACACCGACGAGCGTGGTCTTTTTGAAGATACCGAGCATTTCAAAGCTTCAATGGCATCCTTTCACGATAACTTCCAGCTCCAGTATCGACAAGCACACCATCTCAGTCATAATAAAAAGTGAGGGGCAATGGACAAATTCCCTGTATAGCCAAATTCACGACGAACCAGATTCAGAATCGGATCAAAGGAAGCGTATCCCAGTCGCAGTAGAAGGTCCATATGGACCTGCATCACTGGAATTTGTAAGGTATCAATATGATCAACACAACATGAATAAATTGCTCAGTTCTAGTACATCCACACAAAAAAATACGAATGTTTTTGTCTGTTTTATTTACATGTAACATACACAGGTACGACAATTTACTCATGGTTGCTGGAGGGATAGGAGTAACACCTTTCCTGAGTATCATACGCGAGCTAAGCTCAAACTTAAGCCAGGGAAGAAACGGATATCCGGATAGAATACAACTTATATACACTATAAAGAAGTCACAAGATGTTTGCTTACTGGATCCTATTCTTCCTCAGTTACTAGACATTGAACAATTTCATATAAAACTCAAAGTCTTCGTCACTCAGGAAAAAAAACCCGGTGTGACATTAAAAGAAGTGTTCAACAGCATTCCTGAGGCACGAACGACAAACTATAGCACAGTAGGCACGAGTTATGCAGCATATGGATATGAAAGATTACTACCAGTAGCAGCTATAACGATGGTTTCTTCAATAAAATTCCTCATATCGATCGTTATTTTCAACCATTTTGTCATCCCACCAGCAAAGAAACTCTCAGAAGAAAAGACTGCTTCGTCACTAATTGATCTCCTTCTCATGTGTTCTTTTGCCTTAGCAATCATATCTGGAACTATAATGGCTATCATGATAAGGTGGAAGAGTCTAAAGAAAGAGCTTCATTTATTTTCTGATAGACAAAGCGTAGCTGTGAAACAAAGCTCACTCGAAGCCAGTAGAGATCTAGACGAACACAAAATCATCTTTGGAGGAAGGCCTAACTTTCAAGGTACCATTTCTTTCACTATAGTATAAACACTGATTTTTTTTTCTTATTACATCATATTCGTTCTAACTTGCTATCGATTTAGCAGATATCTTGTCAAGTTTCACAAGAGAATCCGGGGGATCCGAGATAGGTGTGTTGATCTGTGGGCCTGAATCAATGAAAGAATCGGTCGCCTTAGCGTGCAGACAAGCTGCAGTTTCGCTAAAGAATGCCAAGGGAAAGAGACCACACTTCAATTTCCACTCATTAAATTTTACACTCTAGTGGGATTTATAACAGCAACCACTGTGCCTTTGAAGTCATGCAACAATATTGTAAGATGCTAATGTAATAAGATAATCTTTGTGAAAATGTTGCACTTTTTACTTAAAGATCAACATGAAAGAATCAAGCTACAGTTCAAAACTATGTACACAAGGTGGAAGTATACAACAAAAACAATAATATTACACAAAGCAATGAAGAGCAATTCACACCTGCTCTTCTTGTACGTTTACACCTTTGTCTCTATCGATCGCGCTCTGTGTAGGCGTCAATCCAGACAAGAAGTCCTTGGGAGCCAAATCTACATGCTCACTTAACATGACAGCAGTAACCTCTCTCATGGTAGGTCTACGGTTCGGATCAGGGTGACAACAAGACAACCCCAGTTTCAATGTTGCCTCCATTTCCACCACTTCATATTCATCCTTAATCCTCTTATCAGCCACCTCAGACAGCCTCCCCTCGACATATTTCTGCCTAACCCAATCAATCAGAACTTCCTCGTCCTCGCTTTCTACCGCTGTTTCTATTGGCTTCCTCCCACAGGCCACTTCCAATATCACAACCCCAAAGCTGTAAACATCACTAGCTGCAGTAGGTGAAGCCAATGTTACAACTTCAGGAGCTAAGTACCCCAATGTACCAACAACCCGAGTTGTGTTAGGCACTTGTCCGTGTGTGTACAGCTTCGCTAAGCCAAAATCGCCTAACCTCCCACGCATATCATTATCGAGCAACACGTTGCTCGATTTAATGTCCCTATGAACTACCACTTGATCCCAGCCATAATGAAGATAATTCAACCCCTCAGCTACATCAGCTAGAACCCTCTTCCTTACTTCCCAACTCATAACTTTCTTCGGTTTATCGAATATCCATTTGTTAAGACTGCCATTTGGCATGTAATCGTAAACGAGCAACAATTCGTTCCGTTTCCTGCACCACCCTCGCATTTGTGCTAAGTTCTTGTGCTGCAGCCTCCCTATACTCGAGATTTCAGCCATGAATTCCTTCAACCCCTGTTTGGAGTCATGATTCACACATTTCACTGCTACATCCATGTTGTTAGGTAATCTCCCTCTGTAAACTTTGCCAAAACCACCCGATCCAAGCAACTCTTCCTTCGAAAATCCCTTCTAAACTTAGCTCATCATATGAATATCTATGAGGCCAATATTCCATCTCCCAATCCTCAATCTCATCTTCTTCCCCTTCTTTCTTCTTCCACCAAAACCAATACACCAAAAACAGAGCAACCACCACTGCCACCACACAACCCACCGCGATCCCTGCAACACCGCCGTGAGACAACGAAGATGACCCGGAATTCTCCAGCCTGAAAACCTGTAAACCGGTGGTGTTGACGTCTCTAGCAACTCCAACATCACTGAAGCTCCAGGCTAACACTCGCTGAGCCTCAACCCACTGAGTCTTAGAAGCAGAGAATCCTATGAACATCTCCGGCCCACAGTAGTTGGCGATCACCGGATCCCTGTACGACAACAGAACCGTCTCGGGTCGGGGCATTCCGGCCGGAGCAATGGTGACATTGATTTCATTTTCCGGGCCGTTGAACTCAATCCAAGCATGAATATTCTGCCCATTTCTCATATCAACCGGCACAAAGGTAGAATTAGTACCAGCTTCATAGTAACCCGCTGTGTGTGTTGTTATTGAGACGATATTGTTGAGATCGATACCCACATGATTCACATCCGGATCGTTGAATTCCGGGTTCCGGCCCGTATCGAATTCGATCGCCAATAGCGGGCCCACGGTCGGCGGCTGGCTGGAGAAAAGCCCGAAATACTGGCCGGCGAGCGCGTTGGGCGGGGAGGTGGAATTGGAGAGGACAAAGGCGAGCCCGAAGCCCGGGCTGGTGGCGATATCGGGGAGGATTGAGAAGACGAACTGGGTGGAGAACGACGTCGTAACAGCGGTCGAATTGGGCGACTTGAAAGGGACTCTGAGAGGGTAAAAGGCGCGGCCGATGGAGAGGGGATTGGAATCGTTGGTGAGGCGGACCACCGGTGGCTCGAGAAGCGCGTCGTCGATGAGAGAGAGATTGGCGGCGGCGGTGATGGAGTTGAAGAGAAAATCGAGGGCTGAAGATGGCGATGCTAACTGCAGGAACAGGATGAAGACTACTGTAGGGAACATTTTGGAGTTGGGTTTACTGAAATCTAGAGATTTGCCACTGCCATTTTCAGGCAAGCTGAAATCTCTCTTACTCTCTTTTAAGGAAATTCGTTTGATTTAATTAATTAATTCGAGAAAAATGATGAGAGATGTTATCATGGGATTAAGAAAATTAAATAATGAAAGTTTTATCCTTTTTTTTCAATAATTTGGATCACAGTTCACATGGCCTGCTGATTATACATTTATTTTACAAATTTTTGTATTTAATTATTAATAAATGAGTTGCCATTTCCATATACACGTTTCAGAAGAGATTACTCTTAATTTGATTATTCTTTACTCTAATTTTCAGGGATGAATTATCACTGTTTTTAAGTTTTAGCCATCCGTTTGTTCAATATGTTTTGGATTTTATCATTTTATCATAAAAAAAGGACTTTTTATGATTAAATTAAATTGAATTTAGAATGTGTACACTTGAAAATATATAATTACGTGAGCTAGTGTAAAATCGGTAAAATGGTGTCCCATTCAAATAGAAAGAATCGAAAATGGATTTTCTCTTGGTCAGTAAATACTCAATCTTAAAAAAGTGAGGTTTTTACTTGGAATTTTTTTTATTAATATATTCCTTCATTTTTATAAAATACTTAAGTTCTTTTTTCCATTTATTTAGCTATATTCATTGGTATAAATAGTCTAAAATTATCATTTTTCTAAAATAATAATAATAATAATGTGCAGGTAATTAATAAAAATGAGATGATTAAAATGTTTTTATATTTTTAAATTTTTTCAATGTCATTGAAGATCAATTATGCCAAATTCGAGGAAGTATGTACTTACAATACCAATGGCAAAATGTGGAAGGATTCATTTTTATTCCGTGGAGAGTTTTGAATTAATATTTCGCGTGTTTTTGACTTTATCAAAAAGAATTTGACCTTTTATTTAGTTTGTGGGGTGTCTAAATGAGATTTTGAATTGGAAATAGAGAAAGTAGGGTCATATATTGAAGATGGAGTTAGAGGGATTAATGAGGTTTGAATATTTCAGTATTTGGTCAGCAAAGTGCTTAGTCAATTGTAGCCTTATTCCAAGAAATAATACCTCAACACACAAATTAAAGATAATATATATCCCCTTTACAATTTATCTTAATGTCAAATTATTAAAAAAAAAAGTTAAATAATTTTTTAAATATTTATATATATCTACAGTAAATTTATGTGTAGGATGGAGTAATAATTTCAAGGGAAATTACCACAAATAGTCCATTAAGTATGGCCAAACCCAGGAATTGTCCTCTAACTTTTAAAATTTTTAATTTTAATCCTTTCTAATCCAATTTTGATCCTATTATTTCAATTTTAGTCCAATTTTCTGAAAAAAAAAAATCACATTCTACCGGAGTCTGATAGGGGCTCAATTTGGGACATTTCCGGCAGCCCCTTTTAACAATATCCCACGTGGCAACATCAACATTTTAATACAAATGCCATTTCAGCATTTTAATGCAGCTCACCCATTTGAATTGCCACATCAGCTTTATAACACAGATCACTCCCACTCCAACAAGCCTCTGTTTCCACTTCCAGTTCCAATTGATGACACCCACCGGTGGCTTAATGCAGTTTTACTCCCCCATCACCCGAGTCCATCACCGACGAGTTACCCGGCTACGGCCTCTTCCCTAGCCTCTCTCCGCCACTGCTCCGGACACTACTACTATCTCCTCCCGCTCCAGTACACCCGTGCCGGCGGCGCTGTGGAGGGGGAGGGTGTGCCGTATAGGATGTCCGTAGACATGAGTAAAGGGTTTCTGAAGAGGCTGTCGGAGACGGAAATCCTTCCGAGGTGCAATAGCGGCGAAGTGTGGAAGGTCAGGCTGGTCATCGACACCGATCACTTGTCGGAGATCCTGTCGCAGGAGGCGCGCACCGAAGCGCTCATTGAGAGCGTTCGGACGGTGGCTAAGTGCGCGCCGGCTGAAAACGAGGTAGAAAACAGAGCAACTTTTGCGGTTAACGAGTGGACGACTAAATTGATGAGGCAGCAGCCGTCTACAAGCAACGATTTTTTAGCGGCACTGTTCCGGTCGGACCTTGCAGCAGACTTGGCAGCGACGAAACTCCGGTGGGCGCTGCGGCCAGAACGTGGTTCGGCGGACGGGGCAAACCGGCGGGGACTCGGAACGACGGGATGCGGTGGCGATAGATCTTACCAGAGTGGTTGTTTGTGCGTGTTTTTTTTTTTTTTGTTTCCGGCTGGGAGTGACGAATGGAAAGCGAATCTCGGTGGAATGCGAAGGTAACAAATTCCGGCAGCGGCATTCAAAATGTGGCTCTCCAATAACAGCAGCAACGATAGACGGGGGAGAAGCGGCAGATCCGTCGGTCTCGACGGTTGGCAGCGACACACAGGAGGGTAAGCAACGGAAGGCGGTTCGCTGGTGGTGGGTTCACATTTCCGCCGTCGACCCTGCGAAAGTGGCAGTTCGCAGCAATGGTGGTGAACACGGTGGCGGGGAAATTTGTACGGCACATATTGCTGGTAGTGGGAATAGGGCTTCTTATTGCAAATGGGAATAGGCTTGATGAAGTGGCAGTTGAATGACTTGATTTTATGCCACGTGGATTTTACAAAATGGGTGCGATCGGAAATGCACGTATATCATGTGGATTGTGATTTTTTTTAATGAGAATGGACTAAAATTGGATTAGGTTGATCAAAATTGGACTAATAGGACTAAAATTGGAATTTTTAAAAGTTATAGGACTAAACGTGGATTTGATCAAACTTAATGTACCATTTGTGATAATTTCTCTAATTTTAATTTGTGCATATATATTAGCGAACAAAATTTCAATTGGGCCAAAAGATAACCTTTTCTTATGGGCTCAAAACTGAAAACCTATTACTTATGCGGCCTATAGTTAAAGCCCATTGACCGAAATAATTCGTACTTTTTTAAGAAATGTATTTTTATAGTGGGTTTTTTTTTTTGTAGTAATATATAAGACTTATAGCATATTATGAATAAGTATTTCTTACATCCAGATGTATATACATCTTATTTTACTATTTAGTAATACAATATTATTAGTGAATTATTATATCTATATATTATAAAACTCAAAATAGGCAAATATGTGGGTAAATCCGGTTCACAATGTAAATTTTGTAAATCTCTCTTTTAATCTTACTATATTCGATGTATTGCTAGAATTAAATTAAAAAGAATCATATGATTTACACCGTTAATTCGATTTACAGAAAACTAACTCTAAAAAATATTATCAAATTCTGTAATGTAATACTTCATTTGTCTCCTTTCAGATTGCACACTTTCTATTTTAGGTTGTCCTACAAAGTTTGCACCTCTCTAAAAAATCAAAAAGTTAAACACAATTATCCTTCAATATACACTTTAATTATTAAAAAATCACCCCCACCTAACACATTTAACAATTTATTTATTATCATAAAATACCATAATATTCGTACCGAATAAGGGGTGTAAATATAAATGAGACAGAGGAAGTAGTAATTTTTTACTTATCTGTTGACATTAATTTTTTTAAAATAAAAAAGAATAATACAAATTCATTATTCTAACATTTAAATTTTCATGTATTAAAATATTAAAATGCTAAGTGTATTGCAAAGTGTGTAAACGAGACAAAAAAAGAAAAAAAATTCTTACTATAAACTCCATATTTCCTTGGTATAACATGGATCTAACTTCTAACCAATACATCCGACTTTTAAAAAAGAATAATCACTATGGTTCGTCACAAAGACTCCAACGTAATCCAACTATCAGATGATCGGTCGAAGAAGAAAATAGATTAAAGAAAAAGCAGAGTCTCATAGCTCATTGGTGTATCTTCCTTCCATTGTGATATTGCTCATAGATCGTGTGTTACATCATTTTTCTCTCTCCGCCTTATATGGGAGTTCATTCCCCTTTTCATTCTAGATTATTCATCCTAATCAACGATCGAAAAATGTCCTATTCTAAAATCATCCTATAACAGATTTGTCCTATTCTAAAATCATCCTATAACAGATTTGGTGACTTCTTGATGCTCTCATTCCTTATTAGTTAATGTGAGATCTTTTTCTAACAAACTATATCATATTTTTGTTGCTGCCTCTGTCTTTCTCTCGCCATCATCCAAAGTAAACTCGGATGTCTGGGGTTGTTTCCCAAGGTTATCCAATAATTATTCCCAGGTTTGCGGCCTTCATTATATTCGAGGATAATTAGGAAAAACTTGGGCTTTCATTGACTTCTTACCTTCTTGGGCCTACTTTATTGGATCGCTTAAATATCATCAAGTGGGCCGAGCATTTATCCCATAACAACTATTAATTATTCTCATTTGAATATATAAAAAAGAATCTTTTCCTTTGTATTAACGGCAGGTTTGTTTGGTTCGTTAATATATTATTATTTTAAATTAATGAAGACAAGAATCAAATTATTACGTTGGACACAGATAATTAACATGTCATTCTTTAAATAATACTCCTCCGTCTCTGTCTTCATTAAATACGAATTTAAAAAAAAAATTACTCTTTTTACCAATTTTATTAACTTTTGAATGTAAAGTAATATTTTTAAATAATAAATAAATGATAAAATAAGTTATGTAAAAGACTATTTTTTAAAAATATAATGTATTGAAATAATATTTATTTAAAAACTTTTGCTATTTTTAAATGATGAAAAGTGTAATAGTCAAACAAATAATTAAAGTGTAAAAGTTTTATCCGAGCGGAAGATTAATGAAAAGGAAAAAGAAAAGGAGAGAAGAATATAAGCATCCAAATAATGGGAGGTAGTAATGTCCTAAAGATGGATTACATTATGTGTTAATGGTTTATGTTGCTCAAGCTGATTCCTCGAGTTGTTTCCTTTAATTATTCAATTAATTAATATATTTAGTAATTTAGCCCAATAATTCTCCTCCGATTAATAAGACAAATTCTCTTGTGAGACATTATATATGTGAGACAGTTTGTGAGACGTGTTAAAGTATGCTTAAGAGTTGTAAAGTATGTTTTCTAAAATATGATAAATGATGAACTAAAGTATGATTTTAAGATGTTATAATATGATTCATTATTAATATACTTTAACTATAAATAAGCATACTTTATCTATCATAATCATAATCATAATATATTAAAAGTGCCTTAGTAGGTGTTAACATTTTTTCCCATTTTATCCCCACCTATATTTCTTTACTACATTTTTACCCTCTATTTATCATATTAAAATTCATAATATATTAAAAGTGACATTATTAATTATGAAATATAGATGTTATGTCTTTTCATTTTTCAAATCATTTATTTCAATAATTAATCTTCATAAAACCATAAAAAAATTTTAAACACTCATAATTATTAATATTAATTAATTTCTAATTATTAAAATAACATAAGTGATGGCTTTTCATTTTCTATTCATACAACATTAATAAATAAATTTATATTTAATAAGCAATCTGAAGAGACAACTAAAATATTATAAAATGTGGAGTATTGTGTGGTGATGATGGAGGTGTTGGAGGTGGAATTCCTATATAATTGAGAGTTTAAGACGGTAGTGTGTTTGCAGTCGAAAAATCACAAAAGATAGCTGAAAAGGAAATATGTATAGAGACGAAAGTATGCAGAGATGAAAGCAAAGAAAGAGACCGAAGAAAAGAATCGAGCACTGGATGAGTGGAATGATGATCGTTGCAGAAAGAAAATACACGAAAAGGAGATCGAATTATCTATTTCCATGAAAATCGTTGAAGGTGGCCACAACCCAGTTTTTAAAGGCACTTGATCACACTCCTATTGCTATCAAAGTACTCAGACCTGATGCTGCTTAAAGAAAACAGTTTCAACCATAATTATGTTAGCTATTAATTAATGTATTAATAATACAATTATGGATTTTCCTTCACTAGGCCTCCCTTGTGCACGGGGACCTAAAGCCAGGCAACATCCTTTTAGACCATCATTACACCTGCAACATCACTGATATTGTATTAGATACAATTTTTTCATTCATACTTTTTATTGTACAATTTTAATTAATACAAAGTTGTTAATTGCTTACATTATCATAATTCAATTTTTATATAAAACTTAAAAATATGACTTATTTTAAGATGTATTACAAAATACAATATGCAAGCAACGTACAACAATGAGAGATACCCATACAAATTTATTACAAAAAAAATTATTGTAAAGTCTTGCAATGACAATAATCCATATGGTTAGAGTATATTTCCTACAATAATCCTTTTTAGATGGGATAAACATTGTCTAAAAAAAATATCATATAAAAAGAAGTTTTAATTTAATTAATTAGAAGCTTTACTTATATTATTAATTATCATTTTGAAAATTAGATAGATTTTCTGAAAAGAAAAAAGAAAAAGAAAAGCATTCATTAATAAATGTATTTTTACTTAACAGTATATTGATTATTATGTTGAAAATTTGCATTTAAATAATAATAATAATAGTAAATCTTAAAAAAAAATGTTGTTAACTTTGTTATAGAAAGGAATTAGGATCTTCCAAATTATATACATTACTCAAACAGCCATTCATGTTGATGAATTAGATTATGATTGTAACGACATTTCTAATAAAAAGCATCTGAGTTTATCAGCTATGTTAGTCACGTTGTTGATGATCCAAAAGAATTACTATCAAGAAAAGTTGTTCAACATTATATATATAAAGAAATTTCGATCCAATTAATAATTAGAAAATTTACGTAAAATTATTCAATATTATGTTTTAAAATTAAATTTCCTGAATAAAAAATATACATATTATAAATCGCACAAAAATCACATTAAAAAGTATGACGTGCATATCTCTACATATTTTTTTGATAATAATATCCCTACATATTCTTCTTTTTTCCACCTTTAACCTCTTATTTAATTATATAATTTAATTAATAACATACTATTTAATATTCTCACTTTTAATTAATTAAATTTTTTAATTTTATGATCATAATAATATACTAAACTATTATTTCAATTTAATATTAAATTTTTATATTAGTAATGGCTTTTTGTATTAAGATATTATATATTTAATTTTGTTAATAAAGAAAACGAATTATTTTAATGTAAAATAATTATAAATTTGCAATCATGATGATATATTACATAACAAACAACCACTAACAAGACTCCATTGAAGAGGAGAAACAGATGTATTATCATATGAGTTGATGAAGAATGAAGAGGCGGAGAAAGTGAAGAGAGATGTTTGGCAAAAATTAGGAGCTGAGAATGAGATCATAATAAGCAATTATCAGCAAAGGTTATGCAACTGGGAAGGCAAAAAGAGGTTGGAAGTGAAGAGGAAGAACTAGAAAAAAGAGAGGTGAAAGACAGGATGTAAATTGTAAGGATAAGACAAGTAATTTGCAGTATATCAAATTAAATTGTGGAGATTAGAAATGAATGATGGTATAAGAGTAAAATGAGAAGAGAGACTAAATTACTTTGCTCTTAGTATATATATTCATATTTTAATTTTATATACAATTTAAAATTGTAATCATTTTCAAATATACTACAATGTTCGACGCGAAAGCAACGTGCAACGCACGTTTAGAAAATCTAGTATAATAAGCATACTTCAAATCGTCTCACAAAAAATTCGTCTCACAAGAGAGTTTCTCCTAATAAAACCACATAACATGCATGCGATTATTTATTTGTTGAATTGTGATTTAATTTTGTAGGGATTAGGGATATTTATACGTTTTTCAGGGATATCCGGATATGTTATCACTATTTTAATATATATATATATATATATATATATATATATATATATATATATATATATATAAAATTCTATCCTAAATATAATAATATATTTTAATTTTTAACCCACTATCCTTTAGTACTATGGGTTAGTTAGTGTTCTCTGGAGATGCTAACACTCTCAAGTCTCAGGCATGACTCATGAGCAGAAGACACCTGCAAAAATGATTTTGGTATTTAGAAACCTTCACTTTATTTATCAATATATTCATGGCTTAGCCTATTCATATTTTCATCCTTATCTAATGTAATTTGTAAGATTATGGCCTATATATAAATAGGCAAAAACTCTTGTATTTCCAGCAAAAACTTTTGTATTTCCATACGCACGAATTTAGATTTGTGCGCCCATACACGACCCAAAATATATAAATAACTTGACCCACTCTCATCATAATTTTATTCACTTTGTGGGCGCACAACAGCCTTACTCATCTAAATATTCAAGAATTGAGAAAATAAAGAGAAGAAATATTATCCTCAGAACGTGATGGCGGTTCTAGGTTCTAAACTATAGTTCTTTTAAAACTAATTATATAAATATTCAATTTCTTTTTTCTTTGAATAAGTTCCAAAGTTGAATTTAGCCACAATACACGTACAACTCATTTAAAATCCATATGAATTAACAGAGTACTAATCACTGCTGTGATATTCTACGTAGCAGGACAGATGCACCAGAAACAATCAGAGTTATCGTTCTATATAGAATTAATTGAATAATTTTGTACAATAAATAATTATATACACATATATTTAAACAACTTGTTCATCAGTAAAAATAAATCCTATATATCATGTCCACCCTTTGTATCATTCGTAAAATTTCTTTAATATTACTAGAAAATTATGTGGAAAAAATCAGAGGAAAAGATCATACTCCCATAGTCCTATATCTTGTTATGTTAATGTGTTGGAAATAATTGTTTTATAAACTTTCAAACCAAAAAAAATTAGTCAATTACGAACCTTAAAACATAAACACGAAGTAACAACAACGATTCTTTTGAAATATACCACAATTAATCTGCAAGATATGATAGAAGAAATAAATATATTAACTTGAGACGACTTCAATAGAGTCCACTAATTATTCTCACTATAGGAAACATTTCTCCTTAGGGAAAAAAAAAGGAAAGAAAGAAAGAATAGCAAGTTATTGTTTTATTTATTAGCGATTCCATAAAGTTTCGAAAAAAGAGAAAAAAAAAAAAGACTAGTGAAATGAATCGTGTAAGATAAGAAAAATGAAAAAAAAGTAAGGAATTCTACTAGCAGCGGTGTAGAGCAACTCTGTAAATTAGAGACTCTAACCAAGGGTAGATTAGTTGAATTACTTGTCAATTTCAACTTCACACATTTTGTTTTTATTCGTTCCAATTTTAATTTCACATTTTTGTAAAAATAAAAGGCAATTGACTAATACTCTTTAATATACTCTCTCCGTTCCGGTCATAGATCCTCATTTGCTTTTTGCACGTTAATTAAGGAGATTATTATTTTATGTATAGTGGATAGTTGTATTAGTTGTGAACGTTGAGCCATATGTGGGATCCTTTTACTAGAAAATATGGACATTTGAGTGGGACGCCAAATATAGTAAAATGAAAATCTTTCGATGGAACGGAGGGAAGTACTTTAATTTTAAATTTTACATAACATTTATAATACACATAACACATTTTATTATTTATTTATATTCAAAAATACCCCTAAAAGTAAGTCAAAATATGTTTTTATTAATATTCGTATAAACAATAAACATAAAAATGAATTAGGGACGGAGGGAGGACTACAATTTACTCACCATTTACACGAAATGGTTGATCAATTAAGTTAAGATGATTTGATTCCCTATTAAACAAAATGAATCATGTAAAATACTCGATCAGTCTCATGTATTAATTTATACTCCCTCCGTCCCATAAAAAGGTACGCGTTTGTTGTTTGCACGTGGACGATTCTAGGATTTTTATTTGCTTTTTGAACGTAAATTAAGGAATATTATTAATAGATAAGTTGGGTAATTCTATTAGAGGGAATTGGTGAGTCATATTGTGTACTTTCTTTATTAAATAGAGGAAATTGATGCATTTTAAGTGGATGTCAGGAATAGTGAAACGCGTACCTTGTTATGGGACGGAGGGAGTACATATTTTTCACTTTGAGATGTCTCAAGTATTTATCTACGTTTCATTAATGGTAAAAATACACTATACATCCTATATATATTTTACACTCTATTCATCAATTTTAATAATTTTATTTACTTTTTTTATTATTAATGTACATTTTTTATAGTATATATTATATCTTAAAAAGATAATACTCATTTTGCTCGCTGATAAAATATTAATTTTGTTATTTTGGTTCTTCGTTTTAAAGGTATCTATTTTCTATTTAAAAAAAAAAGCTCACACATATCAATCACTCACTATTAATATAACCATTCAATTTAATATTTGTTAGTTTATGTGAAAAATAAAAGAGTACCTTATGAAAATAGAGAGTTTGATTAAAAAAAAGAGAAAAAAAAAAGGAAAGGGATTAAAGAGATTTTGAGGTTTAAAATTGAGAAAGAGACCAAATACAAGGTGGGCCCTTATATTGGGAGTTACTATGAAACGTTCACCATATTAAACGGAAAAGAAAAGAGGCGGTTAGTTGTCCAATTAATAATGGGTTTGGCGTGAGCCGACAACAGGCAATCAAAACCCGGCGAGACTCTCAAAACTAAAACCTACACGTGGCTCTCAAACAGGGGTTGCACATCCCCAACTCTTTCTAACGACTCCACCTCATCGTTACCACTAATCACACTCCCAATGGACCAATGCATTAATTTTTTTCCAAAGTATATTAAGGAGTATTATTACTTCCTTCGTTCCGCCTAAATATCACCATTTTATTATTATATTGGGTTGTTTCGTCTAAATTGCATTATTTTCATCTTTTAGTAAAAATGATCCACCAATGACTCACCACTACTATCACATCTCTCTAATACACTCATTTACTTTACATAAAATAATAATACTCCTTAATATACGTGCAAAAAATAAATAATGTTGTTTGTTCGAGATGGAGGAAGTACTATTTAGATGTGTAAATTTTTTTTTTAATAAAAAAATATTGATTCTTAAATTATGATATTTTATGATTTTTCATAATTTTGTTTAGATGAATAATTTTTTTTAAAAATTAAAAATATTGACACGATATAGTTGACTCATACTTTATATTTATATCATGATTCATGTCAATATTCTGTTAAGAGTTTTACCGTGAATTTAGATACTATTTTTAACTTTATATATACTACAGTGTGTGAAAAAAAGATTTTTTTATTGTATAAAATCACCATAAATATGGGGTAGTATGTATATAAGATGGTGATTACAATTTTGAATTTAAATATGATTATTGAGTTAAGTATTATTTATCATTTTTTTTATGATACAATTAAATTTTAATACTCTTTTCGTTCGATCAAAAGTGTAGTATTATTTTTTTATTTCGAGCATTCGCTCAAAAGGACGTCATTTCCCTTTAAAAAAACGATGGTATTCATGATCCACCACTTTCTACTAATACAACTATCCACTATATATAAAATGCTCTTTATGTCCACTTACAAGGGCGTCATTTATTTTTTCACGTGAATTAAAAAGTATTATTATTTAATTAATGTTCAGTAGATAGTTTTATTAGTAAGATGTGTAAGTCACATATTTTAGTTGTAATAGTGATTTGTGTGAGTCTCATATATCTAAAAGTAAAATGAGATTTTTTGGAGTAGACGAATAAACCGCAAAATGAGATCCTAGCGGACAGAGGGAGTAATACTCATTCCGTCTGCCGTAAAGATAGCATTTGCTATTTGTACGTAGAGTATGAAATATTAACATTTAATGGATAGTTGTATCGGTGGAGTATGTGAATCTCACATCTTAATTGTATTAATGATGTGTCATGAAGTATATTAAAAAAAATAAATGATACCATTTGAAGTGGGCACAAAAAGAGACAAAATATCGTTTGAGGTGAACTGATCTACGCTGTAATTAGAGGTGTTAAATGAGCCGAGCAAGTTCAAGGTCCCCATACTCGAGCTTGGTTAGAGTACTTATCGAGTCGAGCTCGAGCTTGGCTCGTTAAGGTAACGAGCTTATATACGAGCTTGGCTCGACTCGAAAAATACTCGAGCGAGCTCGCCTCGTTAAGCAAAAAGGGTGAGTTTTCGAATCTTATCGAGTCGAGCCTAATATTAAGCAATATATTTTTTATTATATTTAAAATATTTATTTTATTACATATTATTATAATTAAATAATACTCCATCTGTCCATCCTCAATATATCCATTTGTTTTTTGCACGTGGATTAAGGAGTATTATTATTTTATGTATAGTAGGTAGTTGTATTAGTGGAGGGTATGAGTCCCATATTTTATTTGTATTAGTGGAATGTGTGGGTCCCATAGTCCAAAAAGTGAAATGGATAGATTAAGAATGCACGGTTCAAAATGGTAAAATTGATAGATTGACAGTGGACGGAGGGAGTAATAATTAATAATATTAATATTATTAATTATTATTTTCAAGCCTTAACGAGCTTTATTTTCAAGGCTTAACGAGCTCATTAACGAAATGAGTATATTTACAAGCTCGAATAGAAACGAATCAAGTTGAGTTCGACCTTTTTCGAGCCGAGCCTTCGAGTTGCTCGTTTGTCATAAAAGCTCTAGCAGTAATACCTTTTAATCTATATTTAAAAAACATATGATACACTTCAAGGGTATCATGGAGGTAATATATAAATAAAAAATAAGTTAATTTATTCATGAGAGATGCAGCATTCTATGAAATCGATGTGAAATCAAAATAGGATTAAATCTTTCTTAAATTGTTCACAAATTATTTACATAAATTTAATGAACCTCCCCCTCTCTATTTTATTTTTCATTTTTTCTTCTTACCTATCTTTCTTTCTTCCTTTTGTTTTGAATGTTGCTTGTAGAATGAGTCATATTGGAGTTTATCATGACTTCATTCTCGTAGAATGTTATTCTCCTATGGACTTTTAATTTTCAGTACAAAATATAGTAAAAATTACTATCTATTTTTTACATTTTTTCATCAATCCTAATAATTTTTTTTTACATTATTTCTAATACTAATTTGTACAATTTTATTTTATAAAATATTATCACTCATGATAATCAATAAATACACGAATAATAAAAAAAAGATATCTACATACAACTCATAATTAGTCAAAAAGTATCCTCAATAATTTAACGGCTGAAACCTAACTCAAAAGTTTAAGTTCCACCATAATACTCCCTCCATCCCGAGCAAAGATCGTTTACTTTTTGCATGTGAATTAAAGATTATTATTATTTTATGTGTATTGGATAATTGTATTAAAGATATGTGATGAGTAATAGTGGACCCTTTTTACTAAAATGGAAAAATGAGAATCTTTGAATGAGACACCTAATATAATCAAATGAGGACTTCTCGATGGGTCGAGGATGGAGGTAGTACATATTTTTTTTAACAAATATATATATATATATATATATATATATATATATATATATATATATATATATATTTTGGATAAATAGTAATTTTGTTTTTAAAATCGTGAAATTGACAATTCAATTGAGTCTTATTCAATTTTAAGGTTTCCCATGTCTTCAATTTCCCACCCACACTTTATCCCTACCACCAAACATACTCTATTCGAATTGATAGAGAACCGAATATCCAAATATAATCAAAATTGTAATATCGCTTTAATTAATATTAATAAATAATTAATTAATAAAATCAGAATAGTCGGAATCCCTTCTCCCTCTCCGTGTTGAATTCAAATAGTATTAGGATCTTCAAGATTTATTAATTTTAAACCCCTCTCGAATTCTATAAATAGCCCCCCTACTTACAATCTCTGTTTCTTGAAAAGAGCAAACAAAAGTCTCTACCATCTTCTCTCTCCTCAAAGTTCTCTTCTCTCTAACATCTTTCATCGCTCTTCAACATGACTCAGAAAGTGAACTCGAGTAAAACAATCAAGTTTCTCTACAGCTATGGCGGTAAAATCGCTCCTCGCCATTCCGACGGCAAGCTCCGCTACTACGGCGGATCCAGTCGTGTTCTCGCCGTCGATCGTTCCGTTTCTTCTTCAGGTACTTTAATTCGAATGTCTGTTCTTCCCTAATTTTTCCTGATTTTATTTTGTGCGATTTTAATTTAATTTTTTTTCTAAATTTGATGTGTTTTCTCTTGTTTGTGCAGAACTGTTGGTGAAATTTGGGGAATGTTGTGGATCTTCAATGGATTTGAAATGCAAGTTACCGACGGAAGATTTAGACTTGTTGGTTACGATCAAATCCGACGAAGAACTTCGAATTCTGATCGAAGAATACGAACGAGTTTCTCCGGACGAAAAAATCAGAGCCGTCCTGTTTCCAATTAAATCGGTGAAGAAAGTCTCTCCACCGCCGTCTCCAGTTTCGTGTTTCGATTTCCCCTCGATTCCGAAACCGCGCGTGGCGACTCCGTTCATCCAACGCTACCCTACTGCTCCGCCGTGTGCGCCGCTGCGCAGCCGTTTCTCTCCGAACGCCGGGTATCCAGTCACCGCCTCAAGGAATTGCTTCTACGAAGCAAGAAATTCAAGGCATCTTCATCTTCATCACGCGCCGCTCCGGAATTATTCCCATTAGTTCTGCTAGGGTTTATAGATCAAATCAAACGAGAGGAAAAAGTAGTTCCAGTTTTTCTAATCTGCTTCTTTTTTCTATAAATAACACTACAGTACATAAAATACATACCTGTGGATTCTCACCCAGATGAACAATCGGACTCAAATTCTTTCATTCATCCCTGAAATTGCGATTAAACAAATTTCGAGTAATTTCCAGAGTGAAAACATAATTAACCGCCCAGCAGCGGTCTGATCCTTTTTCCGTTACAATACAAGGCCGTAATTTGTTGCTATACGGCGGAGCAGTTTAGCCCACGTGACGGCGAGTGGTGCCACGTGCCTGCGTGGTGTTCACGTGGCCTGACATGGGTCTTTTTGTTTGAGGTATGAGCGTGGAGTTACTGCGCCATAAATTTAATTTACCGCGTTAATTTATTTGTTTTTACTTAACACGGTTTAATATTTTCCGTATCTTTTTTCAGGTCAAAATAAGGAGGGGAAGTTTCTTCGGACTATTGAATTAGTGCACCTAAAGAGACTACGCTGCTGTTATTAAATAAATAAATCCTCAAAATGATTGAATTATTATAAAGAATATTTAATTAACCATAATTAATTAGGTGTGTTATTAAAAGAAATAAAATATTGTTCTCGGAATATTCCTTAATTAGAGAATTCGATTAATTAAATCAAAGGTATAAGGAATGAGGGTCAACCAGTTGGAAATTAGGCAAGTTGGCCAACTATGTATTAGGAGGAAGATTACACAAGTGGTATGTTTGTAATAATGATTGGGACATTTCGTGTTGATTACGTATACAGTCGACGTTCCTTGAGGTATTGTAATTCGTGAAACCCAATTTTTGTCTCTGATGGGAGTGAAGGGACCATTTTTAGGGTTGGTTAATATTTTTTAAAAAATGAACTAAACGAGTTGTGTATGGTTTATAATACTAGTTTACTAAAATTTTATTGTTAGAGACTCTTCTTGTCAATGAGTATAATTATTGAATCCATTTGAATGATAGGGGAATTTTATTCCCTATATTTAGATCAAATAAAGATGAGAATTGTTAATAAGAGATTGGTTAGTAATAAATTTTGAATTTATTGAGCTGACTATAATAGTAAACTGATGCTACTCGAAACTTCCATACATCATTTAATCTTTGCCTAAAAGTATGGCAAGAAATTAATTTCTTATGAAATTGAATTTTGAAGACGATCATTTTGTGTATAACAACTGTAATTTTTGGAAAATCACAATATTAAAAAAAAAAAACAAATCTTTTTTAAAAGGGTAACATTTGATCATAACCCAAAACACTTCTTAACTTTTTGAAGGGTATATGATCTGTTTTCTTTATGTTCTTATAACCATGTACCCTGCATATTTGGTGCCCTTATGCGACGAGATTTTCTAATTCCAAAAAGAAATTAGTTTTTCACTTCCATTGAGTGACATCTACAGCATTCCAATAGGTAGCAAAGCATGTTGACAGGCTAGAATATTGATGACACACAGTTTCATCTTGTGCAGGATTCAGATCACAAATAAATTTAAGTCTCACAGCAAGAATAGAAAACAAGAAACATCTGAGGTGCAGTATATATAAAATGAAAGTATTCTAGCAATTGTAGGGAGAAGTAGGAATGCGACTCACTTCAGCCAGTTTCCTGATCGAATTCATCACCTTCGGATTCCTCTGCATTGTCTGCATCATCATCATCCACATCATTGTCGATATCCTCCTTGCCATTATCAACAGTCGTCCTTCCGATGAAGGTTAAATTGTTATTAGCCTTCCTGATCTCATTGCACTGTGGACATAACATTTGTGAGTAAAGATCAATTGTGAAATAATTCAACTGAACAAACAATACATTCAATCCCATTCCATCAAACATGGAAATATCATACTTGATGATAGGCTAGTAGCAATTAAATTATGCAAGTGTAGGCTAACTTCAAATTAAATAAATTATAACACGGGAAAACTGAAAAATTGGTATTGAAACCAACTAAATGTGTCTTGTATATGCACACAAAGAAGCTTACATGCACACTAAGCTATGCTATTGTATTTAAACACTTCCCTTCAACATCAGCACAAATCTCCAACCCAGCTTTTGACAAAAGCTTTCAAACTTCCCAAACCCACACTTGTTGAGTTTGAAAATCTTCTTGCTGCGCAAAAAGCACTAGCTAAGCAAATGGGAGGAGTCTCATTAAAGGGCAAAGAGGAAACTCTCTGCGCCAACAAACTTAGGGATTGCTTGGTTCAAATTCTTCAAATGGAATGGTAATAGGTATCATTAAGGAGATCAATCATAGTAGTATTAAAAGTGATCGTATGATGGGAGTAGTTATTGAATCAATGAGAATGATCGAAGAATCTTGATTCCCATTAGATCAAACAAACATCAACAACAATGAGAATCAATACCTCCGTTTCCGTTAACCCCACCCATACATACCCCCAACCAAGCAACTCCTAAGTAATGAAAATGTGAAATAATATCAAGAATTTAACTACCATAAGCATTGAAAGTGTAAACATAAACACATTTAATTCCAATTGAGGAATGATTGCTAATAGGCCTCCTTCCCCAGTCAAATCGAAAAAAACACACAAGTTGGATTTTTCTAAATGTTTAACATATCTTCGTCCATCAACTCAAATCTAGACAGAGAAGAAATCAGAAAATGCGAATTTAGTGGAAAAGGGGATATCCAATTCACAAACATTACCACCTAAATATTTATACCTAATTTTAAAACAATCTCATTGAAAAATCGAAATTCAGATTCACACACTATCGATGAAAAAAAATTTAAGTAAAGAAATCATAATTAGGCATCAAATAATTTAGTAAATTAGATTAATCGCTAAAACCTTCTCTTCGTGCTCCGCCTCTTCCATGGCGAGGAGAAGGTCGTCATTCTCGGGCGGCGGCCACTGCCCCCGAAGCATATACGACGTCGGAATGATTCTGGTCGACTGTGGGTACTGGCTCATAAACGCCGGGAACTGCAACATTTCAAACTGCTCAGTATTGATCTCCCTCTCTCACTTCTTCCTTCGATTTCTTCTCTCTCTCTCTCACTTCTTCTTTCCAAATCATGAAAAGCAATAATAGGCTTGAAAGATGTCATATGAGTAATCAACATAGATAAATGGCCCACATTGATGGGCTGAAAAGGCCTAAATAAGCAATCTGAGCCCGTTAGCCTTTTCTCTATATAGTATGCTAATTATTTAGCCCATTAAAAGAATTCATTGTTCTTATTAGAAGTAAATAAATACTACTCATAAAAAATACTAATAAAATATTAAGATTAATTAAGAGAATAAAAAATTATATACTAGATTTTTTTAGGGTAATAAGATATTCTTCAAGTAATAAATACTAATAATAATTAAGTTAGTTATGTGTGTGAATTCATGATGAAAAATATAATGTGAAGATGGTAATATACACTAATATTCTCAACCTTATAGTTAGGCTAAAAAAATTTATTTTTCAAACAATTAATTTCTTAGGGGAATATTCCCGTCACTTTTATTTAGAGACTAAAGTGGAAAGATACTTGTATAGCTTAGCATATGGACACACGTATGCATTATAATATAAGTATTTGAAATTAACTTTAAAAAAAAAATTATACTCCATAGTCCATATAATTATTAGTGTAAGCGTGTAAACAATTATTTCTATGTAGTAGTGTACTTGTATCTAACTGCCTATGGTTACACACTTATTCTAGATTAATTAATTTTAGCCAAAGGGATCCATTTTATTACATAATAAAATTGAATAAAATTATATACTATAGACTATAGAGGGAGGGTTAAGTTAATGCTTATCGAAATACAAAATAATATCTGATGTTATCCAAGGTCTTTTTTTAAAAATTATTATCAATCCAGTCATATTGTTTGACCAAATTAACATCAACAATATTTATTTATTTATTGTACCCCTATTTCCAAGGATATATTAATTGATGATAAACCGAAATTGCTGATGCATGAACTATCTTGAAGTCTAAAGGCATATCCATAAACTTATTGAAGTAAATAATCGAACATGTGGTTCCATTTTTAATAATAACTTTGGGAAATATGTCCATTAATAGCTTCCATAGACTATTTAATTATCCATATTTCTCCCATATCTACCTTCTTAATCTCTACATCATTCACATTTCAAAATTTATGTTTAATGTACTCTATGCTTATAAGTTATACAAAAATAGTGAGGAGGAAGTATTGCTTGCATTTCTAACATGATTTAATGATTATTCTATATCAAACAATTGTATGAGGAGGTTCCAAAATAAATTATTGTATACCTTTATTTTATTTTATTATTATTACTCTTAATAAAAAATGATAATATTTTAATAAAACAACACTACCAAATTAATAAAAAAAATTATTATACAATAAATTATTTTATAGTATATAATTTGTAGTATAAATAAAAAATAATACTCCATAATTTTAATAAAAAATATAACTATATAAGAAAACTCACCTAAAATATTCCTTTTACATTACATAACATAAATTTAATTTCTATTGAGATGAGTAAAAATAAGTTGTTTTGCTCAAAATCTGTATAAGACAAGCTTATATTGTATATAAATGAAGTCCTAATTGAAACCGCATGTTTTATTTAGAAGATTAAAGAAAATCAAAGTTTAAATGCATGCCGTTTGGTCAGATTTTCTTTTTTAGGTTACACTTATCTTAAGTTATGTTATTTTCACTTCATTTAATCTATCAAATTATTTAGGTAAAATATCTGCAAATAATAATAAAAATAATAAATAAATAAAAGTTTTGTTTTGAAACAATATAACTGTGAATAGCTTGCAATGCATATCCAAAGATACGGTCATCACCGTCTGAAGTGAAGAACAAAACAAGATTGAAGAAATCGAATAAACAATGATTTCTACAAATTCAAAATTCCTTCAACAAGAACAAAGATGTTCGGCCTAAACTCGTAATCCACAGCCAACCGCCTTCTTCCAATAAATGTGAATACTATATAATTTTTCCTGTTTGATTCGTGTCACTTTCTGCATACACCCACGTTGTTTCATGCCTTCATCCACAATCCTTCCACTTTCCCATAAGACTGCCGCTTTACCCACAATTCCCACCCACAATTTCCTTTTTGTTTCACGAAAAATGCTGCATTGAAGAATTTTCAGTGGGGAAAAAAAAAATGAGGCTGTATGTGTGCGTGTTGGAGGGCAGTGGGTGGGCGTTGAAGAACTCTTATGTGAAGCTTCAAGTTGGGAAGCACAAATCGAAAACTCGACTTCTGAAGAACACTGAAACCCCTATTTGGAACGAAGAGTTCGTGTTTCGAGTGCACGATTTTGAGGATGAATTGGTGGTGTCGGTTTACAAATGCGACGATCATGAACAGCATGGGTTCTTCCACGTTTCTGCTGGGGAGTTTGCGGGTCGGGTCAGGATTCCGGTTTGGAGCGTTGCGACGGAGGAGAATCAGAACTTGCCTCCCACTTGGTTTTCTATAGAGAGGCCTAAGAATGCTAAGTCAATTGATAGGGATTGTGGTGAGTTTTCTTGTTGCATTTTCTGCTTTACTATTTGGAACAATTTGAAGTACTGTGATGGGGTTGTGAAGTATTTAAATTGTTGGATATTAGTGAGCTAAAGATGATTATGCAATCACTTGGTATATGAATTGATTTGGAAGTTCATCAGTTTTGATGTTTGTGTTCTGTGATTCACTCAGGGTTCATCATAGACGGATGTGTTGATGATAATTTTTGTTGGTTTCAAATTTTGGTTGTAATCAAGACTTTTAACATATTAAGCTTTACTCTAGTTTCAGTTTTTGATTAGATTATCACTGAGTGGATTGTTACTTATCTAAATTCAGTGCCTCTTTGCTATTAATAGTATGTTAGTGAATCTTATGAACTTCAATCTGACTTTGATGCAATGCAAGGGTAGTTTGGAATAAACTTTTCCATTATTTAGTTTCATGTATGAATAGTATATTGCAATGGTGCATTTGGAGTAGAACTTTCATCTTCAATTCGAGTGCTTTATGCGATGATCTAACTTAAAATCGAGATGAAATTTTGTTTAAATTGAAAAATTTTCTGGGGAACACCTAATTTCTAGTTACTATATGCTACACTGCTTCTCCGTTGCTAAAATGTAGTAGAACATAAGACTTACTAGGAATTGCTCGAGTGCTTCGTGTGTTGTAGGTTTGTCCAATTTTTCATCAAGTAATCTAATCGAATTTTGAAAGGATTGGAGGTTTTGCATTTTTACTCTACTTGTAGGTAAGCTTCTTCTTTCTCTGTCCCTGCATGGAAAATATCAGGAAGCATCATCTGAGAGCAATGGTTCTTTACACTGGGATGGTAGATTTTCATCAACTCATGATTCTCATTCTTCTGCTCCTCCATCCAGAAAGACTCAGGGTGGGAAACATTTGATGAAGGCACTCGCTAGTCGTATGGAGAAACTTTTTAGTAATAAGGAAGAAACGCAACCAAATGAAGATTCCTCTGTACAGTCCGCACCTTCGGATAATGATGATAGCATGATGGAATCTCCTAACGTTTCTAGCTTCCAAGAATTGATAGAACTTATGCAATCTAAGAATGAAAGGAGGGAGATGCCCGAGAATCTACGGGGTGGCGTTCTTGTAGATCAAACTTACATGGTATCTCCAAAGGATCTTAATATGGTCCTATTTGCTCCAAGTTCTGAGTTCCAAAGAGATTTGGCGGAATTGCAGGGAACAACCGATTTTCAAGAGGAACCTTGGAAATGGAGAACAGAAGATGTATCATGTTTGAAAAGGGTCATCACGTATACTAAAGCAGCAAATAAATTAATTAAGGCTGCTAAAGCTACAGAAGAGCAAATGTATATCAAGGCTGGTGGTAATGAATTTGTGGTTCTTGTTAATGTGAGTACGCCAGATGTTCCATATGGGAACACTTTCAAGATTGAATTACTTTATAAGATAATGCCATGTGTGGCATCATCTTCAGAAGAGGAATCAGCTCATCTCGTTGTATCTTGGGCTATTAACTTCATTCAGAGTACAATGATGAAAACGATTATTGAAAGCGGAGCAAAACAAGGCTTGAAGGAAAGTTTTGAGCAGTTCTCCACCTTGCTATCTCAGAAGTACAAAGTAGTGAAACAATCAGATGCTTCAGAGAAAGATCATATTGTTGCAACTATGGAGACTAAACACCAATCTGATTCTGAATTGGCTGTTAAGTACTTTTGGAATTTCACAGTGGTTTCAACTGTTTTCATGTTGTTTTATGTCACAGTTCACATTTTCCTCTGTGAACCAAAACTACAAGGTTTAGAATTTGATGGGTTCGATTTACCTGATAGTTTTGGTGAACTTGTCACATGTGGCATCTTGTTCATTCAGTTGGAGAAAGTTTTTAACATGGTTTTGCATTTTGTGGAAGCCAGGCCACGAAGAGGTTACTACTTAGACCAAGCATTAAATTTAGTTGAGTTTCTCGTATTCTCATAGTTCAGTCCTCATTTGTATGCATTACAATGTTGGTAGGAAGTGATCATGGAGTCAAAGCGCAAGGTGATGGATGGGTTCTTACAGTAGCATTGATTGAAGGTGTGAACTTCGCGTCTACGAATTCAACAGAGATCCCAGATCCTTATGTTGTGTTCACTTGCAACGGAAAGACTAGAACTAGTTCTGTGAAGCTTCAAACACAAGATCCTCAATGGAATGGTATATCCTGTGTTCTTGAACTATTTATTTTTGTTCCTTTACACAGATGAATAAGTCACTTCTTCTCTGCAATTTGTACAGATATACTCGAATTCGACGCCATAGAAGAACCCCCTTCTGTACTAGATGTAGAAGTTTTTGATTTTGAAGGTCCATTTGACCAAGCTTCCTCTCTTGGGCATGCGGAGATCAATTTTTTGAAGCACACTGCTGCAGAACTTGCTGATATGTGGATTCCCTTGGAAGGAAAACTTGCTCAATCTTCTCAGTCAAGGCTACACTTAAGAATTTTCTTGGACAATAACAATGGAGTCGATACAATAAGAGATTATCTAGCAAGTTTAGAGAAGGAGGTTGGAAAAAAGGTACAATTTTGCCATTTTGTCTAATTATTCTTTTGTCATCAGCAATGTTAACATATCCACCGGTATTTTTTGTAGTTGAGCCTTCGCTCGCCTCACAGGAGCTCGACTTTTCAAAAGATTTTTGGATTGCCTCCGGAAGAATTTCTAATCAGCGATTTCTCATGCTCCCTAAAGAGAAAAATGCCTTTGCAGGTACCTGGGATTGTTCTTGAATTTCCTTTGTGTTATTGAGCACTTGTATTCCCTTCTTATTTACCATTGTGGTTTGAACACCATCATTTTCTTCAGGGCCGGCTTTTTCTTTCGACTAGAATGGTTGGATTCCACGCTAACTTGTTTGGACACAAAACAACATTTTTCTTCCTGTGGGAGGACATTGAAGATATTCAGGTGCTACCGCCATCACTCGCGACAGTTGGAAGCCCGACACTTGTAATAATTTTGCACATGGGTCGGGGACTTGATTCGAAGCATGGTGCCAAGGTTTTAGATGAGCAAGGAAGACTGCATTTTTACTTCCATTCTTTTGTTTGTTTTAATGTTGCAAGCAGGTATTTGTGCTTCGGAGTTCCTTTAAGCAGTATTTTGCAGAGACAATGTATTACTTAAAGTAGCAATCTGTTTATTTGCGCGATAACAGAACTATTACGGCTTTGTGGAGAACAAGAACACTGGATCCGGATCAAAAGGCTCGAATTGCAGAGGAGCAGCTGGATGATGATGGGAAGCCCTTTCTGCTCGAAGATACTGCATCCTACTTAGTTGCTGAAGACGTAAAGATGACCCAAGGTTTATTCGGTGGAACTGCCCATGAATGTAAGCATTCATCTCATTCCTTACGTAAACTTGCATATGATGGGTACTGCTAATTTCACCGTGCTCCTGTCATCCTCGTGAATAATACACGATTCTTGAATTTTTCGACAGCCTAAATCACTTATAATGATGTTTAATGGAGGAGAGTTGGAATACAAAGTAATGAGCAAGTCTGGCTGCCTCAACTACGTAACAAGTGCGTGGGAACACACAACACCCGACGTCCAAGAAAGACGTGTGAGTTACAAGTTCAGCCGCAGTATCTCAATGTTTGGAGGAGAAGTTACCTGCACACAACAAAAATCCCCATTACCAGACGATGGTGGGTGGGTGGTGAACGAGGTTATGACCCTTCACGACGTCCCACTCGGTGACCACTTCCGAGTAAGTTCATACTCATTGAAACAGAATCCATAAACAAACCTCAATGGCCTAACTCATTTCCTTCCTGCACAGGTCCAATTCAGGTACAAGATTGAGAAATCCTCGTTCACTCGTAATTCATGTAAGTGTGATGTTTACATTGGGATGATGTGGCTAAGAAACACCAAGTTCGAACCAAGGATAACGAGGAACATCATGAGTAAGTTCAGTCATCGTTTACAAGAGATGTTGCAGTTTGCAGAGCACGAGCTTTTGTTGACGAATAAATAACACATACGTTTAGACCCAGCCATCGGCTTCCATATGTACATATTGACATAGTAACATCTGCTTTCAGCTTTAGGTCTTGAATCTTCAATCCATGACACCCCGATTTGTTGTACGCAAATAATTACTCCATTTGTTACATTTTATTGTCTCGTAATTATTGTTATATATATTTTTTATTTAATGAGATCATACAAAATAATTAATATATTTTGTTTGCATACAACATTAATATAACTATTAATTTTACATTAAATTATTATATCTTAACTCACTATACATTAAATTAATACTCCCTATCCATGGAAACACTCATATTTTTATTAGGTGTCCTATTTAAAAACACTTGCATGAAATATAAATTAATAATATGAATGTGACTGAAATGAGTATAATATTCTTTAATTTTTGTGTAAACAATAGTTACCGGGCGAGATACTCCGGCTGTCTAAATTATGAATTTGATGAAAGCCAAACACGGCTTCAGTAATAATCGATCGGCTGTTTTATCGTTGGACAGTTCGTTGTAAACTGCGAAGCTCCACTCAAAACTCCCACACATCAACATTGATTATCATTTTTCCTTTCCACTGCCACAGAAAATCATCACCGAACCATGGATCCAAACCCTAAAAATTTCCCAATCCTCTCCTATGTTATGACCAAACTCCCCACCTTCAAACGTGCCGCCTCCTCCGCGGCGGCGGCCGAGTTTGACGTCGAGAACCCGCCGATTCCGGAGCCTACAGAAGTGGAACCTCACTTCGAGATCGCCGAGCGGATGCCCCACTTGAAAAACCGGAAATTGATCGCCGATATGCGCCGAGCCGTGACCGATGTGGCGCAGACTCGATCTGCTCTCCAGACCCTCGGAACCCGACCCGATCACGAGACCGTCGATACGGCCCGATTGAAGCTATCCGAATTCGATGCGCAATCATCCAGGGCTTCGGAGGAGATAATCGAGGATTACAAGATTTACAAGGCGGCGATTGCGTTGGACGAGATGCACGAGGCGTACGAGAGGATGCTAAGTGAGGCGGAGAGGAGATTGGAGAAGATTTACGAGGCGGCGGTGGCGGGGGAGGAGCTGGGTGAGGAAGATACAGGGAGGGATTTGGGGGAAGTGGAAATGAATGAAGAAGTGATGGGGATTTTGAAGGATGCTGAATCAGGGAAAGCGATTGAGAGTGTGGATTTATCCGGGAGAAAGTTGAGGATCTTCCCAGAGGCATTTGGGAGGTTGAGTTCCCTGGTTGTGCTGAATATGTCGAACAATCAGCTTGAGGTAGCTTGCAAATCTTGAAAAAATACACATTTTGATTGTTTGATGCAGTTTGTTGCTTTAAATTTGTGTGAATTTGCAGTAATTGCATTTATTTTAATTCTTGATGTTTGCATCTTAGTGTTCAGATGGATAAGGTTAATGGATGCTGTATTGATCAGTGAGTGGTGTGTGTTGCTGAGAATTTGTTCAGTGGATTTTGTGGAGGTAGAATCTACTGTGGCATTGAGCAATAGTAAAATTGATGAAAAATTAGTGAACACAGATGACAATCTAGTATGTTTGCAGATAAGTTAGATTGCAAAGATTATGATACTTTTTTTCTCAATCTAGTCACTATCATTTAAGGTACAACAGACTACAAATGTGAGTTCAATTGAACTCTGAAGATGATTTTTCATCATTATATTTTCTGTGATTCTGTGTGCTTTTAAGAGATAACAGTTGGGACTTTAAAGTTGGCTTGTTTCTTCGATTCTGTTTTTACTTTTTACCATTAAATGAAGATATGGACTAAATTTTGAGATTAATGTTGAGAGGAATTTTCACTAGTAGATTGTTAGATGTCTTTTCAATTTTAACTTCATTATGTATCATTCTCGAATCTGATCAGAGTTTGAGTGCATACTATCCTTAAAATCCAATTTTTTCTGTACATTATGTTTTTCACAATGAGTTTTATGTCTGAAAAATGTTTGGCCATGTCAGCAATCATGACTTTTCTCCAGCAAAGGTGATGACTTTAGTTTAGATGGCAGTGTAGGGCAATGAAATTTACATATTAACACATATTTTTTGTTGAGAAAAACAGTTCATTCCTGATTCAATTGCTGGAATGGAAAACCTTGAGGAGCTAAATCTTTCGGGAAACATTTTGGAGTCATTGCCTGATTCCATTGGACTGTTGTTTAAGTTAAAAATCTTAAATGTTTCTGGAAACAAGCTTACCTCGTTGCCGGACAGTATTTCTCACTGCAGGTAACTAAATACTTGCGACTCGCGTGCACTTTTTTCCCCATGAATGCTGCTACTGATTTTTTGTACTGTTACCAGGTCTTTGAGGGTGTTGGATGCAGGTTTCAACAAACTCACTTACCTACCGACAAATATTGGGTTTGAACTGGTTAATCTTGAACGTCTTTCAATCCACCTGAACAAGATACGTTCTCTTCCTACATCTATAGGCGAGATGAAGTCTCTGCGATTTCTAGACGCACATTTCAACGAGCTTGGCGGTCTTCCAAACACAATTGGAAGATTAACGAATCTTGAGATAATGGATCTCAGTAGCAACTTCAGTGACCTGACTGAACTTCCCGAGTCAATATCCGACCTCATCTGCCTCAAAGAACTCAATCTGAGCAACAACCAGATTCGTGCTTTGCCCAACACCTTTGGCCGGCTTATGAATTTGAATAAGCTAAACGTAGAGCAAAACCCTCTTGAGATTCCTCCAAAGGAAGTCGTGTCCAAAGGAGTTGTTGCTGTTAAGGCTTACATGGCACAACGATGGGATGATGTGCTGGAGCAGGAGAGGACGATGAACATGGATGAAGTGCAAGGGCCAACACTGGCCAGTATAGTGACTCGTAGCAGTTCGTGGTTGAATGATGTCGTCGTAAATCTCAGTGACACTGTTTCGGGTTACTTGGGAAGCCCTGCAAAACCGAAAGACGATCCTTACTTGAATCAACAACTCTAACTTTATCTTATCTTCCAGGTATACCTGCTGTTATCCTGACATATCTATACAACTTCGAATTTCTGAGATCGACTTTCTATTTGGTGTCTAACTTTCACTTTTTTCTTTGCTGATATTACCCCCTGTTCATTATTGTCACTGGATCATTAATTATCTGTTTAAAGTTGCCTCTTTTGTGTTCATTGTGTTTTCTTTCACATTCTTTCGTTCGTTTCAGCACCTCAATAACCGACTAGACCCATCTTTTGCAAATTTGCTGTATAGTATAAAATCCGTCTCAACGATGCATGCTTACACACATAATAACCAACAATACATGTTTCTTAGGTGGATATTAAATACTACTCCCTCCGTCTCTAAAAAGTTTGCACACCTCTTTTCGGCACGGAGATTAAGAAAGTGATAACTTTTAGAGGTATAATGATATTTTTATGTAATATATAAATGATAAAGTATGGTAGGTAGAGATGATTTTTTTGTAATTAAAGTGTATGGGGAAGGGTGATTGTTTTTTACTTTTTGCTTTTTTTGGGATGTGCAAACTTTTGTGGGACAGCCCAAAATGAAAAGTGTGCCAACTTTTTAGAGATGGAGGGAGTATTATATTATTGTCATGGGAATCACTACAAGAAAATGGGCCTATAATGACATGATATCCTGTCATTAAATCCAAATTTACTGTCATTAAAAGCATATAATGACAGGAATTTCCCTGTCATGACCCCGTCATAATTGCTTCTATAGATATTGATCAATTATGATGGGGTAAGAATCCTATTATTATTTTTGGTTTACTTTTAATGATAGGAATTTCCCTCTCATTAGAAACCTTTTCAAATATTACTAATCCTCTCATTAATTATAATTTGCCTCTTGATTCATCAATGATAAGAAATGTTCTCATTAAATTCTTATTTACCTCTCATTAGATATTTAATTAAGTTAACATTCTAAAAATGGTAAATCTATTTCATAAATAACCGTACAAAGTACAATACATCAAAACCACCAGGGTGAAAGAAATTACAAAAACTATCTTCTAAAAGAGTACTAATCTATGCACGGTCTAAATACAACTTCCAAAAGTAGCTGCATGCACATAAAAGCATGCTAGCAACTGCTAAGTTAGTAACTTGAGTAACTACCATTGTACAAGAGGTAGGCAGCAAACCAGCAGAGAATGACCAGCAGCTGCTGGAACACATCAACCATCATAAACCAGCAAAGGACAGCAGCAAGAATTAGTGTAAAACAAAATCTGAGTAGCATGTGCTGAACTGAGAATGAATTTCCAGCAAAAAAACACGAGACTATAATCAGAAATAGATTATGAGCAAGATAACATCAACAGTAGAAACAACGGACTGGGAGAAAGAATGAGCAACAGAAAAACTACCATCAAGGCATATACTCAATCAGTATAGAAGATAACAACCAAACAGAAAGCACAAAAATGTAGAAACTAAAGGAATGGGAGACAACAAACGAGTAGCAGTAAAAGCTACTAGCAAGAAAGTACCAGCAGTTTCCTAAATAACAAATTAATAATAACCAAAACTAATAGACGAGATTCTACAATTAGGCTGTGAAAACCACAGCAGAAATACACCGCATAGAAAAACAACCACAAAGAAGGGCCAACATAAAACCAACAGCAGAAAAACTCAACAGTCTCAAGCTAGCCCAATCAACAACAAAACTAAAAAAAATAAGCAACCAAAAGAAGGGCCATCAAAATCAACAACAAATAGTAGATCTACATTGCAGAACCACAACTAGAACGGAACAAGTAAAGGCATACAATGCCTTAAACATAAACCAGTAAGGGAATCTTGGGATATACCAAAACAAATGACCAAATGAACCAAAGTAAAGATAGCAGAAAAGGCAGCAATTCACAAGACAATATGTTAGAGCAGCCTCACCAAGATTAAAAAGGGCGCATGGTTAGAAATGCAACAAATCTATGTAGATAATAGCAAGGACAAGACATGCACCAACTCTCCAAAAAAAATCAACCAACAAAAAAAAATTCTTTATTGGAACAAATTTGCCTCATAAATAGCGACAATCACACTTATATAATCCTAATTCAAAAGTTTGCCTCATAGATAACAACAATAAATATTTAATGTCATTGAACTTTGGAAAATCTACCTGATGAGTTTTTCTTATAGGAAGTGACAAAATCATCTGCAAAATTTTTTATAAAACATCAGCCTGCCATAAGAAAGACATGTAATAATTAAGAATTCATGTATGTAAATTAATACATAATATAAATAATCCCAATTTGAATAATTGATATAGAAGCTCAATACTAAGGATTACCTGGTTATATGAGCAAACAGAGTTCATCTACATGCTATTGTAAAAAAAGATCCGGAGCAACAACTCTCTATGCCAAACAAGAATAATTCAAACAAATTATCAAATCGCAAAAGAGAAAATCAATACACATGAGATCCCCCAAGAAGTTTTTCTACACTCAAAGATACTAAAAGTTCTTGTATTACCAGAGCTCTTAACCAAAGGTATACAAGAATTTCTAGCAATATCAAAGTTCATACTTTCTGAACCATACCCTTTTCAAATTGCATTTTGAAACAAGCAAATGAGTATGGATGCTTCAAATAGATTCTTCTACTAAGGTACATGAAATTAAATAATTATCACATAAAAACTATTACTTCTAATAAGATCAACGACTGCAAAAAAGAAATTTAAGACGTCTTAGTATAATATAAACTAGTTACTTCTACTAAGAGCAGTTTCAAAAACTGCAAAATAGAAACTTTAACGAGAACTACATATATTTATGTGTACTTATGTTTGTGAAAAAAATATAAAAAAGGAAAGTGAATTGTGCTTACCTGAAAAATGGTTGTATCTCATCACAATTCTTCAAACATAATGTTAGCTTTCTCCACCTCATCATCATCTAGAACACCAGTGGAGCCAACTCCTATTGGGCGTCCACATTGTGAAAATATAGGCATTTCACCTTCAGAATTATAAAATTTCAGATTTATAGCTTAATTTTACATTAGAGGAAAATTTTCTCTAAAACATGCATCATAATGAAGATCATAATTTATAAGGAATTGCAGATAAAACCTAAAAAAAAACAGCAGATAGCTGACGAACAACCGAATGATCGAGAGCGGTTGATGATAAATAAGAAAGAGATAAAGGCTGGAAGCTCTCAAATCCTACTGTTCCCGCTTCAACCATAATATTATTTCTTATATAGTGTTTTCCCATTGTTGAGATAGGAGGGTTTCATGTAATTCAACAATAATAAAAAATAAGAAAAAAGGATATCTACACTACTAGCAAACAATAACACCTAAACAAGACTACCATGATATATACTGAACGTATAAATATCTATTTAAAATAGAATAATATATAACAATGAGATCAAGATTCTAGTAAAACTCAAGTAGAAATTCAAAAGTATTTACATGTCACCTCTCACAAACCTTAATGATTCCATAATACCAGAAAAAAAGAGAGTAGAAACTATTAAAAAAAAAACAGAAATGGCAGAAGAAAAGAACTAAATTTGAATCAACAAAAATATATAAATCTCTTAAATATGATGAAAATATCAAGAACAAACTCTGCTTATGAAGCATGTGCACTTTCTATTGTCTCATTTTTTTTGGTGAGTAATGCTAGATTGAAGCATCAGCTATCAACAATACTCCATTTGTTTTTCAATGCACCAATACTAGCAAGACTAATATCATACACATGCAAAACTATTGAAGTGTAATGAAACATACCAATTTCAACCTCAAAGTTTCAACCAATAGAAGTCTTTCTTTCTCAACATACTAGATAAAAATTTCATAATTAGGTAATCTAAAATATTAATAAATATGAATATAAATCATTAGCAACGACAATATCAAAACCTCATATATGGAGTAACAAACAACATAATCAATAGAAATAAAAAGTGGGGTAATAAAGATCAAAACCTCTTTACTCTCTTTTATCTAGAACATAATGAAATTCGTACAATAAGGAATGAAAAATTAACAGATCTTATTTGGTGATATAGGTAATGAAGACAACTATTCATTCGATGAGAGTGAGAGCATTCTAAGGGAGCACCTCTAATGAACATAAAGATAGTAGCAGATTTAGGATTCTAGTCGGATTTCTGACTTCTAGAGACTAATCCGTCTTATATAGCAATAACATAGGTCAATTATTAATTATACCCCATAGCAAGTCAAAGAATTAAAAGGATTAAGGCATTGGAATATCCGATACTATTATTTTGGAAATATTTCTTAAATAAAAAGCAAGGATTATGACATGAATGTAAAAATTTAAACACTGATATTTCTTTAATGTACTTAAATCTATGTAATCAAAATATTATTAATAGCAACTTAATCAAGATGATTTTTCAGTCAAGATTTAGAAAATAATATGGAAACTATAAATTGGTCAAAACTTCACTTAAGGGTCATTTTCATGTAATCTGTCATTCTGGTGTGCATAAACTTTGAATGAGTTGATCTCAATAAGTGGTAAAATTTTACTTTTGGTAGCTAGCCAGTTGCTTTGACAAGAACATTACATCCTGTGTTTCAAATATATCACAAAGAAAAATATAATAGGGGTGCTCTAATAGAAAAGGAGGTTTTAGGAACCATATCATTCAGTTAGATATAACATGTTTGCTCGCATCTAAATATACTTGGAGATAGTGAAGCATAATGCTCCAATTGACATCACTTGACATCAATTTCTCGTAGGGACAGACACTTCATATAACGTAAGAGCTATAGAGTAACAAAATTCAAACGAAAACAAGCAATATAAGACAATCCCAAATGGTATTCTTCTTTAAAGCATCAATTTAATCACAGATAACGAAAAAGTAAAAGCAACAAAATTGAACATTTCGAGAAACAAAACGTCACTCAAGAAAACAATTGCATTCCTAAATCAAAACCCAACAAAATGAACTTAGAAAACAGTGAAAGCAAAACAGAATAGATGAATGAAGGAGTCCAATTGAACAAGATCATAAAATGGGTGGGGAGCGATTTCACCATTAGAGATGGAAAGGAATTATACCGTCTGGTTCGTCGCTATAAAACCTGGATGTTAATTTTAACCTTCAACATCGTGAACTAGCTTCGATTTCAGTGACTTCAACCTGTTGAATTGCTCGATTACAGAAGTAGAAAATCCAATTGACGTCAAATGCGTAACGAAGAAATTGAAAGTTTCTTATCTTGATTTCAGACGCAAGGTGCTCCTCACATAGATGAAGAGATGAGATGGTGGAAAATTTCTCTCTCATTTTCGATTCTGGAACGAGAAAAAAGAGTTTGTGTTTCGCTCTGTCAAATTGGGATAGAGGAGAGAATATGATTTTCATTTTCTAATTTTAATTAATTAATAAAATAAAATGAAGAGAGGGGAAAATGACCGCCACTTTTTTTTACCAAAAAATAATGAGAGGCATTCCAATTTTTAGTATTTAATGAGGGGATTTTCTTACAATAATGAGAGGAATACAAAGTTCTCATTAAGAGTTAGTCTCTTGTGAGACGGGTTATTGGTGAGACGGATGTGAGACGGGTCAACCCGTCATTAAAGTACGCTTATTTGTGGTTAAAGTGCGCTTATTTGTGGTTAAAGTATGTCGATAATAAATCAAATTATAACACACTAACATCATACTTTAATACATAATCCAACATACTTTAAAAAACATACATTAACAGCCATTAAACATACTTTATTTAAATAATCGACATACTTTAACACGTCTCACAAACCGTCTCATGAAAGTAGCGTCTCACAAGAGACTTTGTCTCTCATTAAAAGGGTTGTATTTCTTTTTCCCCTCTCATAAAAATCATCTTTAATGATGGTATTTACATCCTTTCATTAAAATTTTGTCATTATAAGTCCATTTTCTTGTAATGAATGACAGAAAACTCACACAAGAAAGACTACACGAACTCACATTATGGAATAGAAAATAAAAACGAGACGAGACACGATTTACGTGGTTCGAAGATAAATCTCCTACGTTCACGGGAGAGAGAGATCTTATTGCTACATTGATAGGTGTGGTGATTACCAATTTACAATAAGTTGTGTAAACAACTTATATACACAAGTATGCCATCATTCCTAAGTTATAGGACTAACTTGATGAGCACTCTTTCCAACTGGTATTTCAGTTGCAAACGGTTATGGAATGAGCTGCTATAACTTCCATTCTACAGCTGACGTGTGAGGCTGTTAATCCAAGCCATTAACCGCTGCAAACATATCCAAACAACAACCAAAAAGATCCACCAAACAGCTCATGTCAACCATGCACCGGTGACATGATTTGCTGTACACTTTAATGGGGTTTATACCTCACAATTATCTTAATTTTGTTGTCAAATTTTTTCTACTGAAAGTGAAGTATAAACTCCTCGTTATTGACTTTCTGCATTATCTAAATTAAACTCTTGATTTGTAATTACGCCCTCACGAAGGGCTGTTAAATGAGTTAGCGAGAGGTGCACATTAGAGCTCGATTTGGGTGGTTATCGAGTTTGATTTGATTAGCTAACGGGCATGCAAGTGAGGTCAAGCTCATTGAACAAGACGGGTCAAACTTTTAAGCCTTAAAATATCGAGTCTAATGGAGCCATATTTTAATTAATATATGTATTTATTATTATATTTAATAATTATTATATTAATATACATAATTATTATTATTATCAAGGTTTATTGAGTTGAGTTAAACTATCTAGCGAATTGTTTATTTTAACACTCCGTGTTACCAATTCTCATACACTACTATGTAAATAAAAAAAATAAAAAAAAACCTCATTGCATGTACAATGTATAAGATTAAGCAAAGTACTTTAAATAATTAATGTATTGAGTTTCAGTAAATAAAGTGTGAGAAATATGTAATATTTTCATAATATTGTGATGTACATTTTAAAAAAAACCATAAATGGTGGAATTGAAAAAAATGAAAAGTGTAGTTAAAATTAAAATTTTCAGTGTTTAAGACAAATACTTGTACATAAAAACGTCTTACTAATGAAAATATTTTGAAAAGTAATAACATTTGAAAGAATTATTTTTTTCGCGAAGAATATTTATCTGAAAAAATTAAAACCAAAGATTTTAAAGACAAAATTTATATAAAAACGTATGAGTTTTTTCTTTTTTTTGTTGTTATTATTATTATTTCAATTTTATTTTTCTAATCACGAATCCGTATAATCCGGTAGAAAGCCTTCTAATTAATACAAAGAGTTGTGTTACTTGGGTAATACTCAAATAATATCCATCAATAATTTATATATATATTATACTAATAAAAAATACCAACAAATTAACTTGATAATTTATTTATTTTTAAAAATAAGATAGAGTGGGATGATGATAATTAAATATATCACTTTCTAAATTAAAAATACATTATTTGATTTTGGTTGGGTCAACATCTTCTATTTTCTTTAATCAGCTAAGTTTATATTTGATTCATTTTATCCTATTGGAGATAACATGAATATATAAGATAATATCTAATATTTAATTTGTCTTTAATTCTTGTATATAAAAAATTGAGACGACAAAAACTACAACTATAAAAATAAAGTAATCTATTATATAAATTTAAAATATATTCATTATAAGGGTATTTAATTAAATCATATTAATTTTAATATATAAATAGGCACGCCCTTTATAATTAACTCCTAATCTTTATATTTTGAATATAAATTAGACGGTTGATTAGTCGGTAATTTCTCAAGTTTCTTGTTTTCCAATACATGAAATACGTAATTCTAACATATATATAATTATGAAATAGGATATATAAAAGAAAAATAAAATAAAAATAAGGAAGAGTAATAAAAAAATGACGGTGATGTACTAAATCTCATAGATACTATTTCAGTTAAAAAAAATCCAACCATTTATTTCCGATCTTGGATGTCCTGTTACATTCACACGTTAGATGAGTGACACGTATACGAAGAGGAAATCTCAACCTTTTTCTTAGGGTTAATTGTTAGGAAATAAAATAGTTTATCCTACGTGTCAATCATCCAACCGTTTGTAACAGGAGATGTAACACCAAAATAATGTAACAGGAGATCCGAACCGTTTATCTCCAACAAACCCTCTCTATATATCTAGACGCATCCTTCTTCATTAATTAGGTTATTCTCATTAGCCTTCAGAGAGCTTCAATAGAGAGTAAAATCAAGAAAGAGATTTATAATTCTTGGAGTTGAGTAATTGCTACAAAGAATTAGAATGTCGAGATTAGAGTTAATGTTGGGATATCACTTTGCTCCCTCCGACGTTCAATTGATCTCTTACTATCTTGAACGCAAAGAGAGGGGTCAGCCGATCGAGGGCGATCGGCTGACCGAGAGACAAATTTACTCGGCTCCGCCCTGGGAGTTGTTCCCCCAGGGGGGAGCATTCTGGAACGACTGCATGGAGTCGCAGTCGTCCAGAAAGAAAGTGGTATTCGCCTTTTCGAGGCTGCCGAGGGTTTCGAAGAAGAGGGTGAATCGGGTGGTGGAGGGTTGTGGGACGTGGGAGGGGAAGTCGGTGGGATGCAATGTGGTTGATCCGACGGGTCGGGTCGTCGGGTGGAAGAGATCCTTCACCTTCAAGCCCAAAAAGGAATGCATGCATGAGGCCAAAGGGCATTGGATCATGCATGAATTGTCGGTGGTAGGGTACAACTACGTTGTATGCCGAATTACAGCGGATTTCACAAAAAAAATTCAGAAAGATGAAGAGGTTAGACATTTCAACAAGAGAGAATTAGATATCATCAATGTAGAAGATGATGATCTAAACAAGAGGCCAAGGGTGCAGCAGAAGGAGGTAATTATTTATTATAGTATATTTCTATTTCTTTTTTATTAATTACTTAATTTACAGTGCAAGATAATTCCATGTAATATTTTCCCTGCCTTAGATTCAATTAATGTTTTGGGTTTTATGTATATTCTTAGGGTTTATATACTTATGCATATGATCTAATTCATCTCTCTTTTGATACTTATTATAAGATGCACAAAGATGATGAGAATAAAGATAATGAGATGACGAGGATGAACCCGACAAATCAAATTGATGATTTTGAATTTGCATCATGGTTAGAAGGAGAGGTATATGCATTAATTAACGAGCCTTACTGACCACGGGTCATACTCTCAACCCATGTGAGAGGGCCGTGGTCAGCCAAGAATCACCCTTAATTAACGTCTCTTCTAATTCTTTATCATAGTTAATGCAATATGGACTAGAAGAGCAAAGTTGGTGTTTCGTGTAGCAGCTTTTGTAAATTAATTTCATTTTCACTGATTAAAAAAAAATCAGTGTAAATTATACTCATTGATTCGACAATTAATAATTATTTTTTAAGTGTTTATTAGCTTTGTCTCCTGTAAATCGATTTACTATGTATACTAATTTTATAAAATTATTATTGTCAATGAATGATTTTCATAATATGAATAAAGAGTGATATCTTTATAATGAAAACTGATATTTCATTAATGTAATAATAATAATACTGTAAATTATTTTATGATCATTATAGTATATAAATATGATGGGATAACATTAAAAAAAAAGTGATTATATCTTTCATAAAAAAATGATAATTACGAAAGTAGTATATTAAATTATTTCACTGTGAGACGATGTTATCCTCATTATTTAGTGCATTTTTTAAGAGAGATGAATTATTATTTTATAAATAAATATTACTCATCAAAGGTATAAATTACAACATATCAAAATTTAAAATTAATATTTTTTATTCAAAAACTATTAGTTTAGAGTGTAATTTTTATCATTTTAAAGCAGTAAAATCAAGTCGTAAAATGATCCGATTTATGCAAGGGTTTGGAAATATCGTAAATTAAAGCCGCTTATGATTGAAGACAATAAAAATTTTAGAGCAATTGGATAAAAATATTTTGTGTGAATAAACATACATCGGATTGAGTTACATATTTCTGTTTATGAATACAGAAATGTGAAAATGCATTAAAACTGTCCAATATTATATTTTTCTTTAATCATTCAAAAAATATTTTTTCTACCAACTTTATATTATGAGTGAGGCTCCTGTGCACCCGGGCGCACGGAGCAAATTCCGTGCGCCTTTACAATTTTCATGCCCCTTTACAATTTAAACCCCTAGCAATACATATGTTTAAATATGATTGGAGGAGAGGCTGTGTTCACACGGGGACACGGAGCATCTTTCCGTGTCCCCGGGCGCACAGGAGCTTTTGCCTTATATTATTCATTCGAAAATATCCTTATCTATGGTTGATAATCTAAATTTGATTTATTACTCAAATTTTTTTATTCAATCCATATATTTTTCGTTTTAGTTTTTATTGTTAAGAAAATAATAAATCTTTATTTAACTTTTTTTTTTTTTTCATTCTAGCTATCCCATTTATGTTTTTTGAATTTTTAACAAGAATACTATATGGATCCTACCCTATTACACAAATCTAATGCAACATGATTCAGAATTTGAATTTGCATTGTTGTTAGAAGAGAAGAAGAGGTATATGACATGTTAGGAAATAAGTGATGTTTGTAAATTTGCCATCCTCCCTCCCTCACATCCGATTATTTACGTTTACTTTTAATTTTGCCCGGGTCAAGGATTAAAAAATATAGTATTTTAATTTGTAGTAGGGTGAGAGATATAATATTTTAATGTATAATGTGTAGTTGTATTAATATTCTTCATAAAAATATACTCGTATTAATTATTTTGTTTGGATCTCATTTATTATAAAAAGAAATGTCTATTTTACGATGAAACACAAAAGTTTACCCCTTACCTTTTCCATTATTAGTACTCCTATTGTAGCAATTTTTTTGTTTATACCCCTTAATCAATGATTGATATTATTACTATTTTTTCTGGACTGACGTTTTGGACGTTGGATGTCCTGTTACATTTTGGTTTTATATGCATCAGATGAATGACACACGTACGTACCTTAGAAAAATCTCAACCTTTTCTTGATATCTTCTCAATTTTAATTAGTTTGGATTGAGAAATGAAATTTGAAGAGGGATTTATATATTTATAAATCTCTTATTCAAATAACTCTTATTTGATTGGATGATTTCTAAATGCATGAATCATTGATGTAGTTAGTGTGGTGGAAGCATATATTTGAGAGTGACACAATTAAGCATCTGATTCATGAAATTAATATCTTGTAAAAAGAGAATATATAATCTCTTCACAGCTTCACCTATATATAAATCACTCTTTCAATCACAACTTCAGTCCATAAAAATAAAAAAAATATAATACACTCTGTTAAAAAAAAAGAAAAAGAAAAAGGTGCACATATATATATTATGAGCAGAATTATCTATGATTACCAGGTGAGCAATTACTATGGAGGAGAATCCATGGATGAAAACCTCCAATATCTCCAACGTGCTAATATCATGTTGCAACCTACGGTGGTCGAAGACGATGTCCAAAAATTTCATAACATTCGACACAAACACGATAAAGATCAGATGAAGATTAATGTCCATGTGAACCATCATCAGGATGAGCAGAAGAGTAGAAAGCAACAAGTTTACGAGGCGAAAACCATCGACGTGGAAGCTGATGGATTCATTCAGAAGAGTCACAAAAGCTTCGAGTCCTGCTCTGCTACCTTCAAGGATTGATAAGTAGTGTTGATGCTTAATTAAACTGCAGGCATGAATAATTACTGGACTACTAATTAATGCAATATTAATATGAATATGAATATGAATAAGATGCCTGTTTTTATACACTTTGATAATTTTTCTGCATGTGATTGTGGTGCTCTTTCAGTTTGAAATGTAGTTATTTTATAATTATGTAATATTTCTTGTAATAGCATATATAATTGATTTAAACAAGTTATAGTATTGCTTGATTTCCTTTTAGGTTTCATACTGTTTTGTGTGCGAATTGCAACATACAAATCTATCATTATATTTCAAGTGTTATGAATTAAAATATGTGATGTGGGAATTATGATATTTTTAAAAATTATTGTATTGAGGTTATATTTTCTTTTATGATTGATTATATAAATTATTAAGGAATGTAAAGAAATAAAAAGCATGATGACAATTGTGGGAGAATTTAAAAAATAATCAAATTTTATCGTTCAAAATTTTTACTATCAAATCAATAACTTTTCTATTAATTTCACCGTACTTTTAGGATTTTAATATCCCTTTCTTTATACACTCAAGTCGGGATCTCGTCAGTTGCCATGTCGGTACACATACCCTTAAATATATTTTGATCATTTAAGTACTATTTGGGTAATTTTGATAAAAAAATTGTGATGTAGCAGTAATAATTTTTTACATGTCTACATTTTTGTATATTTACACTATTTTTATAACACTACCATTTATAACTTTTCAAAATCTACAAATCCAATTACATAAGTTTATAAACTAAATCATCTTTTCATTTTTAGAAAACTCACTACCAGAGGATAGTGTGCTTATCTTCACATGATGTTGACAATAAATAATTCAATGAGAGAAACTCAAACCACACATCAATTCTATCCTGCAGACTTGATCTAAAATCATGCACACATATCCTTAAAATTAATCTTGAATTCATATATAGATAGTTTCCAAGTCAATTACTTTCCACCATCACACAAAAATTGAATCCATCATGAGAAAGATGAATAAACTAATTAATTATAAAGAAGATTGAAAATTACTAATCTTGATCATATTCATGATCATCACCTCCCACAGGTGGCAAATCATCATCTTCAGTGAATCTTCTTGATGACACTCTGTTGAACAAACTCCTCAAGCTATTGCTACTCTCTCTCCTCCTCCTCCTACCCCCCACCACCTCATCATCCCCCATTACCAAGCTCCTTTCAAGCTTCTTTGACACTGCAACTATCTCATATGAATCCCAAAGTGATTCTCTGAAATCCCAACTCCCACATGACTCTCTTTGATAACTACTCCTCTTTGCTTTCTCCACTTTGAACCGGGTTGGCTTCCCCTTGAAGAACCGCCGGCTCGCGTCCGATTCAGACACAGTCGTCGCCGCCTTCGTGCTCGTCGAATGCCCGTGCCATGCCTGTGCTACAGCCTTCAGGATCTCTGCATCATGTTCATCTTTATGATCATCAAATCCATTATTATTCTTGTGATTTTTCTTCATTTTTTTTTTTGTGATTTTTGGTGGGATGATCAAAGTTGTTGATGGGCCATCGTCAAATTATTTAGGTGTGATTTTGAGGGTATGTGTGTTTGGAATGGATGCAGTTTATCTTGTTGGAAGGTAGCAGAGTGATTCAGGATGAGTGGCTATAATGGGATATGGAAGGAATTTTTGAGATATGGATGGGTTTATTTGTCTTCTTTTATGTGGATAGGAAAATTATTGAGATGAATATGAGTATTACATAATTGGGTTTACACTTTATACTGATTTTGAAATAGATGTTTCCTGATTTATCTCGTTGTAATCATGTGATTCATCCATGTATACTTTTGTGATGTGCGAAATTTATTAATTATTGATTTAAATTAAAATAGAAAATAAAAAGAACATTTTTAATTGGTAGCTTTTTTAAGCATTACCCATATGTGATATGTGGATTAAACACTGCCACATAATCTAATTTTTAACACCAAAATAGAACTTCACATGTACACTCAAATGTGTGTTACTAGTTAAATCAAATTTTAAATGAAAATTAATACCCTTAATTTTTTAAATTAAAAAATTAATTATCTTAATCAATAGTATATAAAATAACTCTATGTTAATATTCTTTATATTTTAACATATTACCTTTAATAAATTTAAATAAATTATTGATTAAAATAAACATTTTAAATTGTATTTAAGGAATGTGAATATTGGAAATACCACATCCAAACACACGCTAAAATAAATACTCCATGAATCACTGCAGTTGGTTTTTGATGGTGTACGGACCCCACCGCAGGACCCCACCGCCCCTGCTCTGGGGATTGGTGGAGGAGGTAAATTGCAGGATGTGCCTCAAGTGGCGAGAGCTCACTATTTAACTTGTGCTTGTAAGGGGTCAAATCCATGCCAAAGGCAGGATTCGAACTTCCACCCTGCAGCAACCAAGCTCAATTGGAATACATTTCCACTGCATTCGGTTTTTAGGGTAAATAAGTTATTGAATTAAAAGGAAAAAAAATAAAATCGTAACGTATTTGACTGTATTTCTTCCTCCCGCGCTTACTTTCAAATTAAAATTCCCCATTTCATCTAGGGTTTGGGCAATTGATTATTCTCGCTCAAGATCATTGATTCAATGCGATGTCTACTGGTGAAATGAGCGTGCCAATGGATATTACAATTCCGTATACAGCAGAATGCAATTTGCCTGAGCCAGAGGCTGTCGTTTTCGAGCCACTTGCTCCGTCGCCGCCGCCTCCGTTGAAAAATGAAGAGAAAGTCCTTGTGTCAGGTATGGCAGTTGAGTGTATGCCTTTTATTTTATTTTTGGGTAATGGAAGCTCACGTTCTTCCTATATTCGAGTACATTAGCGTGTGTGCATTGTCTCTGTGCGAGTGTGTGTGTGTGTGTTTTTTTTCCCTAATATGATTCCGACCTGTTTCCGCAGTTGAGGTTTCATTGAAACCATCTAGCACAGCTCGGGCTGATGATGTCCGCTCAGCAGTGGAAAGGTGAAGTTGAATTAACAATATTACAAATGCAAGATTTGAGTTTGTTGCCTTTGGAATTATATGTTTTTTTTTAATCTGTTTCTTTTGGGGTTTTAGTATTAGGGTTGAAGATTAATAATTTGTAATTAACTTGTTGTTCCTAAATAGAATGCTGGAAAAGAGAAGCATGAGTTATGCAGATGGTCCAATCCCAATTCCACTTGATGATAATTTTCTCATAGATAATGTACAGAGAATATGCATATGCGATTTAGGTACTCTATTTCTCTGTTCAAATCCCTCCCTTCAAATCAGACCACGAATTTAACAATTTTGTGTACACTTTTCTTGTTTATTTCATTTAAACAGTGTTAACCGAAGTTTTTTATACAGTTTAGTTTCTATACCCTGTATAACTCTTTTGCTAATATGTAGATGTGTGGGTGGAAAAGCACGATATCCTTTTATTCTGGCAAGTTAAACCTATTGTGCACGTATTCCAGGTCAGTTTTGCCATTATGGTTCTTACTATGTTCTCCTTGTACTTCTTACGTGAAGGCTTCCTAATCTGTACTTTTATATCTTATTGGCTGTGAGAGACTGAGAGAAGATAAATGTTATATGGAGTCAAAGAAGGATCTTGTTGTAGAGCGGATAAACCATGAGATTATAAAACTTTGATGCTCTGAAGTGTGCATATTTATAGTGTACAATTGAAAACCATCATTGCGTTTAATGCTATATGTTTTTACTTTTCAGCTCAGTGAGGAAGGGCCATGCGAAGAACTAAATAATGATGGTCAACTTGCTAGTTTCAATGAATGGTTTCTTCCTGCAAAAGAATTTGATGGCATGTGGGAAAGGTTTGTTTGACAACACCCAGTTTTAGTATGGATTTAATTAGAAAGCTAGTGTCATTGATTTATTCTTTCCTGCAGCTTAATTTATGATTCTGGTCTCAAACAGAGGTTACTAAGATATGCAGAAAGTGCTTTGCTTTTCACTGAGAAGGGTATAAATCCTGTCATTGTTTCATGGAATCGGTGAGTTTTGCTGAATCTAGATAGCTTTACCTCATCCATTTTCTACTAGAATGAATGCAAGGTGCCGGAAAACAATGTCTTAAGCACGCACAATCATTTGATTATTTTTCCTGGCATTCTTCCAGTTTCGTACAGAGATAATTATCCATATTTATTCAGTTCCTTCTGACTTATACCATCACGACTTGCTGATACATCTATGAATGTCATACAGCATCATCCTTCTACATGGACCTCCAGGCACAGGCAAGACGTCCTTATGCAAAGCACTGGCTCAAAAGCTCTCAATACGCTTTAGCTCAAGGTTTATCACTAAAGTCTAAAACTGATCCCATTGCTTTCATTTTATTTGATCTTCATTTGCTTGACAAATTTTCACGTGGCTATTGCTGTTCCTAAATTAGATACCCACAAAGCCAGTTGATTGAGGTCAATGCACATTCTTTGTTCAGTAAATGGTTTTCTGAAAGTGGCAAGCTGGTAAGTTTCTGAAATCCATATTATGGGAAAATATATTGCTTATCTGCTGTTAACTTAAATTTTCCTTCAAGGGACTTCAAACAAATAATGCAAATATTTCTTCTAAGGATTCAATTTCTACATATGTTTCAAACAAAACCACCTTTAATCAGATGATATAATATTCTAAGTTCATTTGATTAGTTAAACACAAATTTCTCAATGTTCTTATCCAAATTGTTGTAATTTTGCTTCAAACTTTCAATTCAGGTTGCAAAGCTTTTCTCCAAAATACAAGAAATGGTTGAGGAAGAAAACAATCTGGTATTTGTCTTGATTGGTGAGAATTTTGGTGAGGGATATTTTCGATTTGCTCTCGTATAATTGGATATGTTGTGGCATAATGCTTTACTGAACATTTTTTGTAGATGAAGTTGAAAGCCTTGCTGCTGCCAGGAAGGCTGCTTTATCAGGATCTGAGCCTTCAGATTCTATAAGGGTACATAATTCTTGCTTTGAATAGAGCAAACTTGTGTTATTGATGTGCCTGCTTTACATTTAAAAAAATAAAATGCTGTTTTCCAGGTTGTCAATGCCCTCCTAACCCAGATGGACAAGTTGAAATCCTCACCTAATGTAATAATTCTAACTACGTCAAACATAACTGCTGCTATTGGTAAGATATGAGTTTTACTGTTTTAACTTTTGACAGCTCTCAACACATTTGATCAAGAAACTAATACATACTTCTTTGTGGAAAACTTCTTTTTGTCCTCGCTCTGAAATTAATTGTTCTACTTTTGTGGGTGGAGTCGAAAGAGTTTGATTCCTGTTAACTAGGAGTAAATATCATTTTTTGTGCTCCTTCCTCATGATACTACTTTTTACAATCAGGCATAATGCGAATAATTACTTGGAACACTATTTGGTTGCAGACATAGCATTTGTTGATAGAGCGGATATTAAAGCGTACGTGGGACCTCCATCTCTACAAGCGCGATATGAAATTTTAAGATCTTGCATAGTGGAGCTTTTAAGGACTGGAATACTATCAAATTCTGAGTTCCAGGTATTTGTTTCGGTGCTCGCTGTGAGCTATCCAAAGTGAAATAGCTATGAAATCCAAGTATTTATAAAACATGGTAACCGCCAAGCTGAACATGAAATTCTTGTAGGATGATGATCACCTTTATATTCCAAGTTTCACTAGTCTGAGAGAGCAACTTAATTCATGCGAAACCCCCGAGACTGCTCCATTGAATCTTTGTAAACATTTGCTTGCAGCTGCAGAAGCATGTGAGGTAAGTTCGCCACCAGCTCTTCTTGATTAATTTGTTTTTCATTCACTGCATGCACGAATAATGAGTCGTAGATGCCTTTTATTGCTGAACTGTACGCTCTCTTCCATCTGCTCTCTCCAGGGATTGAGTGGACGATCACTGAGAAAGCTTCCATTCTTGACGCATGCAACCCTTTCAGATCCTTTTTGTTGTGAACCCAGAAAGTTCTTGTGCAAGATGATTGAAACGGCGACAAGAGAACGTTCAGAGATACTCGACTGATCCCACTTTCAGTGCACCTGATCTACAAATGCATATTAGAGATGCAGTAACATTGTGGTGGTCATTAAGTGATTCGTTGAACCCATCATTCATGCTACTGATATATGTAATTTTAGCCTCAGATGATGATGTAAACGTTCATTCATTGCTGTATGTCTAGTCTTACCTTAGTGAATCACTGCCAAAATCCAGTATAGAAACATAACAAAATGGATTTCTCTGCTCATGAATCATTAATCGTTCGAACCACATATAAAAAAGAAAAAAATTTTAATAATTTTGATTCCTGTATCATGAATGGGCATTTTATTTTTTGTAAATTATTTTAAACTTGACATGAAATTTAATAAATTATACATTTCACTTGAAAATTCAAGGAACCATTTATAACTGTGTATTTATTGGCTGATTGGATGAGTGACAGATGTTGCTGATCTTTTACCAAGGATTTTCTGGAATAAATCTACCAGACTAATATAACTCGTCTTGTGGGATTGCCCCCCTCAATTATATTATTTCAAAGTACATAATTTTTAATTATTTTTAATTTAAAATCATCATCCCAAAATATACCTTGTACCCTGAACCACCGAACATCTCTTCTTCTAAATATTTGTAGTATACGGCGCCGAATTTAGTATTTACATTACACATACAAATTACGAAATTAATAATAATCATAACGCACAATTGTTTTATTTTACTTTTCATAAAGATATTATAGTATATTACTTTTGAGAATCCATAATTTCTCATTAACAAAAAATAATAATAATAGGAGTAATAAAAGAGTGAAAATGATAATAAAAAGATGGGACTTTTTAGTAGTTAAAATAGCTTCTACCAATGATTACACAAAAAACTAATCGGAACCTAATCAAGTTGGGAAACAAACAATATGATGGAGTGAGATTTTACACTGTATTGTTAACTCATTGATATAAATTCTCCTGTTCCCTTCCATCTTTCACAAAAAAATAAAAAAATAAAATAAAAATTACTTTCAAAAGAATCAAATAGCCAACTTGTTCAACTAATGCACAAGGTTGTAAACCACATTGCTTCCTTAAAGCTTACAAACAGCAAATTCACAAAACAATGCAATACTCAATGAAGTTCATAAGCGAAGATTCTATGATCTAAACAGAAACCAGAAAGGTTTTCATGCAGAATATGAGCAAATATAATGCTGTAAATATTGATATGTAATGTCAAAAATGAAGAAAATGTAGTGTTAAAGGACAATTTATTCTAACCTCATGGCTAATCAAACACTTCTATCAATACATTTGTGATGTGATGATTGTGATTGATCCTCCCAACAAGTGTTTTGGCTTCTGTAACATTCAAGCACTCACAGCAGAACCAAAAAGACTGCAAATTGTTGGATGTTTCCGAATATGATGTGGACACTTGAAGAGTAAATCTTTAGCCTCAGAATCTCTACCTTCACTGAAGAACGATTTGATAATATGATGGTAAGCTGAAACAGTAGGATATTCTTTCACGCTCAGCGCTTTCAAGAACTCCGAGGCATCATCAACTGACCCAAATTTAGAAATATATTGGACAAACGGATCTGGAAAGGGTGGGTAATTCTGTTTCTTCATCAAACGAAGAAGCTCCATTGCTTCTTCGAGTTTTCTCTCTGTTAGAAGCTTTTGTATCAGAAACTTGTATGTCGACTGCCATGGCCTCAACCGAGCTTTCTGCACCAACTCAATCAGCAATTTGTAACCACCTATAGTTCTTGATTGATTGATGAACCCACCTATCAAAACATCCAGGAGGTCAGCATCAGCTTCACATCCCTTTTCCATCATCTTTTCAAAACAAAACAATGCGTTCCCCATCTCATTAGCTGTACAATGACCCTTTATCAGAATCGTCCATGTCTTGATATCAGGAACACAGCCGTGTTCTTCCATCACATCTAGAACCTTAGTAGCTTCGTCAAACCTCCTTGCTTTACAAAGACCAAAAACCAGTTGGCTGTAGGTGATGTTATCAGGTTCATATCCAGCAGTCCTCATCTTTTCTATGATTTCCTCAGCTTCATCAAACCTTCCTAGACTAGTTAGAGACCTATGAATCCCATCATATAAATTTTTGGACAACGAATGCCCGGCTTCCACAAATTTATTGACAACCCTGTAGACCAAATCAAGATCAGGGGGATCTTGCGTAGCAACTTCCCGTAAAAGCAAGTTGCATTCATTATCTGAGGGCTTAAATGAACTATCCATCATATGTTCATACAGTCTCACAGCATCCCCCAACATCGTATTCTTCTTAAACTGCCTCAAAACCTTTATATATGTATCAATATCCAACTCAAAACCCGCACTCTTCATCTCCTCGAATACATGCCAGAACTCACCAATCGATTCTTCCCAACAAAGAACTCTCAGCATGCCATTATAAGTAACAGCATTGTGCTTGAAGCCTAAACTTTCATCAACCCACTTGAAAAATCTATAAGCTTTCCGAGGGTACCCTTTCCCTCGAAGCTCCTTAAACACCCTCAGCATAAGATTATCCGAAACCTTAATCTTCAACTCCTCCAATCTGCTCTCAACCTCTTCCACCCATTCAGCACTTTTTATCACATCAACAATATCTTTAACACTATTATCCATAGTATTTTCTTTGATCAACCTCTCATAGAAATGCCTTAAAGCAGTGGCCTCATTTTCCATTTTTAAACCACGAAACGTTGAGAAAATAGTTTGGTAAGTCTCCTCATCAAGATAATACCCCTTCTCTTTCATTTCTTGAATAGTCACCCAAAACTCCTTCATGAATTTCTTATTCGCATAAATTCTTAAAATCAAACTATAAATAGAAGAATTGGGCTCGAACCCTTTTCCCTCTACAGCCCATTTCAAGAATGTTGAAGCTTTTTTTGGGTCCTTGCCCAGTCTCTTCAACACGTAGACAAGTTCCATGAGATACCACTAAATTTGAATCTTCTAGCTCTTTTTCCAATTTCTTAGGGCAATCATTGGATGAAAAAATCTCTAGAAGTGATTCAGGTTTCGATGAAAAGGGGAGCCTCTGATTAAAGGCGTGGAGATTGATTAAAGAGTGATTTTTTACGGAAACAAGAGTGGAGAAATGAGTCACCTGTTTGTGAGTCGAGTGAATTGGCGATGGCTGAGCTGAGTACAGCGCGATAGCGAGTCGGTACCGAGTCACAATTCGACTCAATTTACTCATGGCTGCTCTGTGGATTGGAATCTCCGCTGGGAAAGCTCAGGGTTTTGCAAGGGTTTAGGTGAGAGGAGTTTCGGGTCCTTTATCCGGAGATTGACCCGTATTCGGACCCGTCAAGCCGTACCCGAAATTTGAAGCAAGGTTTTAAAGAAAATTTGGCACATGGGCCAAAATTATTCTTTTATCAACAAACCTTTCTAAATCACTTTAATTAGTTAAAAAAAAATCAGTTAAAAGCCATTTATTCCTTCTTTTTTCTTTTTGAAATTGATCCAGAAAAAGAAAATGATTTATTATGAGATAAAACCAAATCAAGGACAATTTAATGAAAAAGTGCAGCTAAACCCTAAACAAGCCTTAAACTTTAAAAGAATATTCACAAAATTATATTTAAGCTACATAAAGAACAATGAAAATCTTCCACCCCTTAAAAAAAAAAGGTGTAAACCCTAGTAATAGTAATATTTTCTTCATTTCTTACATGTTATATAATTAATGATATAAGATATGATTTCGTGACACAATAAATCTCATGCTCACAATACCCGATTTATAACATCTTTTTTATTCATAATTAAAGATGTTCCCAAAATCGTTGCACAATATATTCTCACTATGTTTTATTTATAGAGTTTAAAATAAAATTATCACATACAAATTTATTTTATTCAAAATAGTTCCAAAAAAAATAATTTTTTCGAAAAAATCTCATAATTTTAAAATTATTAATAGAATGTTCATTTTTACTTAAAAAATATCAAAAATTTTAATTTAATGGAACAGAACCATGAAATTGAATCGGTGCTTTTACAAAAATTATGGGATAAAATTGATAAAAATACTCCCTCCATCCCCTTTAAAGAGGGTCTTTTTTTTTTTCATTTTGGGCGTCTCACCCAAAGAATCCACTTTCATTTTTTACACACATGGTTGGAACCCACACACCCACTAATTGTATTAAAATATGGGATACACACTCTCACTAATACAATTATTCACTACACATTAAATAATAATATTATTTAATTCATGTGCCAAAAAGCAAAAGACTCCCTTAAGGAGGGACAGAGATATTATTGTGTTAAAGACAAAATCAAAACAAAAGTGAAAAGTTTAAAATGAAAATTAACCTTCTTAATTAATTTGGGACATCTATATATATCTATATAAAAGTACAATAGTGTTATATTTAAAAAGTTCCCGCCAAAATTGCTTTCTAAAAATGGAAAATATAAAAAATATTAATATTGTGGTTTATAGCTGTATAAAAGTCAATAGGGTGTGGTGGAAGTAAGAATTTAATAATACTTTAATAAAATTATAAATTAATAATGTGTTTTGAAAGATGTGCAGCTCTTCTCTAACAAGTTTTAATACATTTATAAAGATGGGTTTAGATTCATTTTATTGTTTATGGCCGCCACAATCAAATTCCTCTCTGCATCTCCTTCTCTCCATCGGTGACTGCATCACCACCACCCCGTGTACAGCGTTGCTGATGAAATCTAAAATTTTAATTTTGGTTCAACAATGACCACTCTATACCGTCAAAAATCATTAATAGATCTGACATTTTAATTTTATTTCAGGATACTCTCAATGTGATATTATACCTTTCTTCTCTCAAACATTTTTTTATGAAATTAGTTTCTTGAACTGAATAAGATCTGAAACTGATGATGATCTTGGCGGTGATTTACGATTAGACGTTGGCGGTGATCTACAATGGAGGCATTGGCGGTGATCTAGGATGAATTAGAATTTAGAAGATGGGTATCAGCAGAAGGGGTGGCGCGTGCGGTGATTTAAGCCTTTGCATGGGTTTGTAGTGCTGTAACGAGAATGAAAGAGGAAAAAAATATTATCGAAAGAGGATATATATAGAGATGAGGCGGCAAAGTATTCATCGACGACAACTTCAGCTGCGAGATGAGGCGATGAACCCCGGCGGCAGATGGCTAGAGCTCTCAATAGACAAGGCCAGCAGCAAATGACAGATTTTGACCAGGGTGCGCTGCAAATCTGAGGACGTGGTTCGGTTGAGCGGCGGTGTTGGGTTTGTCAAATTAAAATAAAGTTTTTTTTCCTTTGTTTTTGTTCCACATCGGGTGGGAGAGCAAAGGGGGAGGGACTTCTTATGCTATTTAAGGAGATCCCTAGTTTTGATGTCAAATGCACCAATCAAGTGCACTTTAACCTTTGTATTTGATTCTTCTTAAATTCATTTATTTGATTCTCGGTTGTGAGAATGGGGAGAAAGGTGTGGATTAGTCAAAGATTTGTAAGAGTGTAGGGATTGTGGTCGGGAGAGAGAAATTCTATGTGATTGTAAAATTTTTTCACATAGTAGTATTTTCTCGGTCCCTGATTTTTCTCCGGTTTTGGAGTTTTCCACGTAAATTCTTGTGTTGTGCTTTTTATGTTCTTCTTTATTTGTCCCTTAGGAATGAATAGGGATCTGTCTATCCTAACAAGTGGCATCAGAGCCCGGTTCGGGCGCTTATAAAGTTCTTAGTATGCTATGTGGTTACAGCATAGTCTGACCTTCCACATCAGAAAAGACTTTATGAGAGGAAGAGGGTTATTCATTAGACTAAGGGTGACATGAAAGAAGTGAAAAAAGCTAATGGCACAAGGGGGTCAGAAGAACAGTCGGAAGCAGTGGCATCTCCTTTTTTGCGGTGAAATACGTCTGACTGTGGCGACAGTGGCGTGGCAAGGGGTAGAATTTGTGGGACAACAGTTTTTGGCGGAGTTCTTGGACGGTTGGACCTGCAGCAATGTGAATTGCTGGGACTCCCGGTGGTGGAGTTGGCTTAACAGTTGCATGGGGTTTTCCATGGATGTCGGCTCAAGGAGGTTTGAAAGGAATGGAATTTTTCGATAATGACAGTGGCGTGGGAAAACGGCGATTCAACGGTGAAGATGGCGATATGGTGGCTTGGCATCGGTTGGCACTAGATCAGTAAGAATAGCATGGATTCAACTGACAAGTGGGGAAAAGCATCGTAAATTCCAGAGGGTTGGAATCGGCTTCAAGTGACGACACTTTCAGTAGGAAAAGAGTTCAAGTAAATCTGGTGTAGCTTGGCGGTAAAAGGTAGCAACGTCAAGTCGGTACAGATGAGTTTTGCTCAAGGTGGAACAATAGTGCGGTAATTGCGGTGGAGCAATGGTGACATTGCTGGTCAAGGAGGAGTTAGTGCGGCAACAACTCTGAATATTGAGTTAATATTATTGGGGATCCTTATGACATGTTCAGTTGTCATAGAAAATGATGTAATAATATTAGCTGGTCCACAAGTTTGCACACAGACATTGACTTGGCAGGTGATGTAGAGTGTGTGGTGGATGTATATCGATGGCTGATGGACTTCCAGGGGTAGCCAAGAGCTAGAAGTAGCACCATAAATATCAGCAGATGTTTTTCGATATGTGTCGCAGGAAATTCTTAGAATGATTGATTCTAAGTGGTCTACTCATATGGTGGAATATGATTCTCGGGATAGAGAATAATTGTCGGTGAAGACAATAAATCTTCTTTTATTTTGACAAGGTGGAGATTGTTGGGTTTATCAAATTAAAAGGAAGTTTTTTCCTTTGTTTTTGTCCCACATTGGGTGGGAGAGCAAAGGGGGAGGGGCTCCTTATGTTATTTAAGGAGGTCTCTAGTTTTGATGTCAAGTGTACCAATCAAGTACACTTTAATCTTTGTATTTGATTCTTCTTAAATTCTTTTATTTGATTCTCGGTTGTGAGAATGGGGAGAAATGTGTGGATTAATCAAAGATTTATAAGAGTGTAGGGATTGGGGTCGGGAGAGAAAAATCCTGTATGATTGTAAATTTTTTCACATAGTAGTATTTTCTCGGTCCGTAGTTTTTCTCCGGTTTTGGAGTTTTCCATGTAAATTACTTTTTATATTCTTCTTTATTTGTCCCTTAGGAATGAATGATGATCTGTCTATCCCAACAGGCGGTCGCGTCTCCGACGACACTTGCATCGATGAACTTTCAAGCTCGGTTGAGCGACAGTCACAGGGCAGCAATGGTGGCTGACGGCGAACCAGATCTAGCGTTTGCGAGTGGGAGAGAAAATCCTTCTTAAAAAAAGGAGAGCAGCAGCCAGACCACTCGCGTCTTTTTGCTTTAGGAAAGGAATTCCTAATTTTGACTTCTCAAGTGATCCCTTGGCAATTTTGACTTCATATATTTCTATATAAATATTAACGAAAAAGGAAAATAAAAAAAATCATATATATATATATATATATATATATCAAATAAGATCGAATAATACAAAATGTGTATAATATTCATGAAAAAAAGAGAAGAAAAAAATATTATTGAAAAGGGAATATAAAAATAAAAGGATCATATTATATATCACTTAAGTAATACATATAAAATTCACAAAGAAAAATAAAAGAAAAAAATATTATTGAAAAGAAAAAATAAAAATAAAAAAGATATATATCATTTATTTGATTCAAATAAGATCCAATAATACAAAATATATGAAGTATAATATTCTGAAGAAAAAAAGAGAAAGAAAAAAATATTATTCAAAAGAGAATATAAAAATAAAAAGTATCATACTATGTATTATTTATTTGATTTAAATAAGATACAAAATAATACCAAATACATATAATATTCTATAAGAAAAAATCTAAAACTGATTTTTTTTAAAGAAAAATAAATAGAAAATCTCTCAATTGAACAAAAACTTTCATGAGGACGTGAAACAGAATCATTATATGACGGAGTCTTTTGTTGGATGAGTTAACATTTTTTTAATTTAATTAGGTATAATAGAAAAACACTTATATCTTGATCTCATATCAATAACTAAAAACTTTTTTCAACACACGGTTGACTAGAAAATATTATTCGCCAACTCATTAATGTAGAAGGATACGAGCACTTTAAAATTTCTATCAATTGATTACAAATGATAAATAGTAAATGCATGAGTTTTAAAATGTATTAAGTTCTAAAACGTAATATTGAAGTAAAACGGTATAAAATTTTTGCATTTGAGAAAGTATACCATTAAGTAATTTATTTTATGTAGTTTTCAACATTTGGGTTAAAGGATTAAAAGTTTTTTTTTCTTTTATAATGCATATTATTTGTTTAAATGGATTTTTTTAATGAGAAAAATTTGAGTGAAACCGTGATGTTATGTCTTAAAATGTCGTAAAATGAATAAAAATTAATAATATTTTTAATAAAAAATATTAATAGTGCAAAGAGATAGTATTTTAAAAAAGAAATAGCATTTCTTATTAAAAGATAATTTCAACCAAAGCTATTCTTGAAATTGCAATTCATTCTATTTAACGAAATACAAATATTTTTAATGTATATGGAGAAAAAAAATTACAATTGAAAAAAAAATATATATCTCACTTATTTGAAATATATTGAAAATAAGTTTCAATTATATATATATATATAAATTGAATAATATTTTTCAAAGAAAGTAATTTGAAACGTGATAATTACAAATAGATAAATTTGTTGATTTAAAAAAAAGTAGAAAAAAGAAAAAAATCTTATCTATCTTAAAATTCATCAAAGAAATGTGTTGAAATAGAAAAGAGATTTTAAAGAGGGAAGTGAAATATGGTTCTATTATTTTGGTTGTAGGCATCATCATCATCAAGTTGTTTTAATGTTAAGTTTAGGATGGGTAGCTATTGATGATTTACAATTATATACTAAAATATTGAATGATAAATTATAAAAGGCATACAATTATATAATATTGAATGGTATATAGTTAAAGACAAATATACCGCGCATCGCGCGGGGGTCATACTATTATTTATAATTTGTCTCACAGAATTATTCTTATTATGTACTCCCTCCATCCCATAGAAGTTAACACACTTTCCTTTTTGGTTTGTCCCACTAAAGTTGACACATTTCCTTTTTAATACATGTGACCCACATAAAAACAATTAATCTATTCTCATGGACCCTATATATCACCTCTAATATAACTACCCACTACACATTAAATATTATTTCTCTCACTTCACTTTACATTAAATTATTATACTCCTTAATCTCTGTGCCAAAAAAAAAATATACCAACTTCTCCGGGACGGACGGAGTATATATCAATTACATTTGAGTGAACCTTTAGAATTTAGAATTATGTGTAAGGGTACACTCCCTCTGTCCCGTACATTTATTTTTTGCACGTTGATTAAGGAGTATAATATTTTAATAGATAGTGGGTGGAAAGATATAATATTTAATGTAAAGTAGGTAGGTGTATTAGTATTGTATGATATATTAATTGTTTTAGGTGGGTCCCATATTTCAAAAAGAAAAATATAAATATTGAAATGAGTCGCGTAAATTAGAAACGTAAACATTGAAACGGGACGGAGGGAGTATTGTTTTGTTCAAGAGGTATACACTTTTCATTAATATTTTTCTTTAGAAAATAAAAGATACACATCTGTATACTAAAGGGTATACAATTTAACACAAATTTCTAAAAGCGCACGGAGTATTGTCCGTGCGCCCGGATACACACAATATTTTTTTTTTAGAAAATAAAGGATATACATCTTTATATTAAAGGATATACAATTTAACACAAAATTTTTTAGGCGCACGGAGTGTAGTCCGTACACCCAGGTGCACACAAGTTTTTGCCATTACATTTAAATTCGTCTCACAGAATTATTGTTTAACAAGAGATTCTTTCATTTATTTATTTTACAATATTCTTATTATTATTAATTTTAATATAATAATTTATATAATATTTGTATGTGCGAATAACATTACATTTATTTATGTTTTAAACTCAATAATTTAGTATAGATAATGAATCCTTTTTTCGTGAATGATTAATTGACATATCCATTTTTATTGGTAGGCAGTAGTTAGCGCAGTTAATTGGAGGATCGAGTCTTTTTCAATCTAACGGGTAATGTCGATGATGGACCACGATAACACCCTACAACTGAAGCATCGGATCCCCACTTCTCCACTTCGCCATCTCCATTTCTTCTAATAACCTAAAGCCACGTTTGGTGGGGAAAAGCAAACCTGCGTCGCACGCCTTTGCTTATAAAGTGCTCCGTCGCGTGAAACACTATTCTATCTCACCCCCACCAAACTATTCCTTATTAATTTTGGATTTTAAATTGTGTAATTTAGAAATATAATAATTATTAATAAATAAATAGGGATTAGTTTAGATCATAAATATTTTTCATTTTGTTGTAAGAAACTTGATATTTAAAATTTTACTATGAAAGATCGATCGTCCTTCTTAATTTACAAAAATCACCTAAAAAAAACTATATATTATATAATAATAGGATCAGTACTACTTTGATAGGGATATAATACGCTTTTATTTCTTTCATTTGAAACAAATCTTTAGATACTCTCGTAAAAGTAATTATTTATATGCATGAGAATCTAGTTAGCTACAAATTAATGCTTGCCATTTGAAGAAGATACATTTCCAATATTAATCAGTATATTGTCGTACTTTTACCTCTAATTTTAATTAATAATAACAAATTATATAATATAATAAAAATTTTAAAGGAATTTTTTTTAATAGAGACCTACTTTCCTATAAGAAAATGTATATCTTAGAATTAATGAGGCAAACCAAAATAACAAAATATATATCTTTCTGCCGTCTTTTACTCATGATAATTTTTGTTTGTTGTTAAGTTTTAACTTTACGTCAAATCAATACATGAGATCATATAATGTTGCATTTAAAAATGTATTAATTGATGTGAATGAAAAGATGAGATTGAATAATCAATAAAAAAAAATATTAATTGAGAAGTGATAATATATGCAAAGTGTGGATTGATGATTAATAGAGTTTGTCGGTGTATATAAGGGTGATTTAACATTTAAGTGTGCATTTTGAAAATTTAAACTTGATTATTAAACCCGAAACAAATATAGTCTAATTTCTTAATTCTCATGAAAAAATAGCGGTAGAAAATGGAGTAACATATATATTCAAAATAATCTTTTCATGTGGTAGTTGTCATAACTCAATTGCTAATATAAAACCACAAATTTTAATCAGGTTTAATTATGTGAGATCGATGCTTTCATGGACTCAATTTGTACAACATATTATCTCATCGGCTATCAGAACTTGTTAGGAAATGTATCTATCAAATGAGTAATTGACTATTAATTATCATGAGTTGTAATCGTCTACAATTAATATTGATTGGCATGTTTTGCTGGCAATGTCATCAATTAAATAAGGATTAATTGAAAAAAAAAAAACACGAACTTTACTCCTATTACAAATTAATCCTTATTTTTGAGAAATTGCAAAAAGAACCACTACCTTTAAGTATTATTGCAAAATAAACCTAAAAAAACTCTACTTTAGTAAAAAATTATATTTATTTAGGTTTATTTTGTAACAATACTTAAAGATGGTGGTTTTTTTTTTACAATTTCTCAAAAATAAGGATTAATTTGCAATAGGAGTAAAGTTCGTGAGTTTTTTTTGTAATTAACCCATTAAATAATCTCCATCCCCCCTCTCTCTCTGCTTCTTTCGTCGTGAGTCGTTATTTGGGACGGATAGAGTATAATTAACGTTGATTCATTGTGAAGTCCAATAATTTACATGTCTAGTATTTATTATACTTAAAAATATATAAGTATTGCAATATCTCGATTGTGTGGCACCAGTATATATATTTCAAGTCGATCAAATTATACAAAAATCATGTAGTTAATCAATGGTACATAGCAAAGATGATTGACCAATTAAAGTAAAAAGGGGTTAGTTATATTTATTAAAAATGTAGACACTACAACATAAATGATGTTACGTTACACTTTACAGTAACACTTTTATTATATATAACACTTAATTGTAACACTACTTAAAATTTAATAATATGTAACACTTGGTTTATATGTAACATCAATAAGTTAACATTTTTATAAAAGTAATACTTTTTAAATAACACTTTTATAAATATAACACTTTTGAGATTACACTTTTTTATATGTAACATTTTATTAGTATCATTTTTCATATATTACACCTTTTATGTAACACTATGAAATATTTAACACTATCATATTACATTTTTAAATACATAACATTTTATATAAATGAAATATATAATATTTATATAGTTTAAATAATTAAAAAAACTAACACACTATTAAATAATTTATATTATTATACAAGTTGAAAAAAATATAAGCTCATATAAATAAAATTTTTATTATGTAAAATATTTATTATGTTATACTCCATATAAAAATATTAGTAATGTATGAAAAAATATATTTATATTTATTTAAAATAATTTTAATACATATAAATTTATTTATAATAAAAATATAATTTTAATTATACAATATGACTATTTTTAATTATTTAAATTATTATATTTCTTAATAAAATTATATCGTAAAATATAATAATTTTTTAAAATTAATTAGTATAATAACAACTCAAGTTTAAATGTATTAGATGATTTTAAAAATTATATTTTAATAAATTAAATAAAAAGTGTTGATGTCATGTATAATAAAATAAAAACTCAAAATAAACACAAAATTATAGTTAGTTAAGGTGGTGGAGTAACTTATTCTATCTAATAGGTTAAAGGTCCAAACCTGGTAAGTGTACTTTTTTTTTCTTATAAAATGTGTTACATATAAAGAATACCACATTTAACATTTATAAAGTGTTAAATAAAGTTTTTATCTATTGTAACATTTTTTTAAAAGTGTTATTAATGATCTAAATAGTGTTGTTATAGACAATAAGCAGCACGAGCAAACATTGTACCATAAAAAATGTTACATATTAGCTACAATAATATTTTTTTTTATTAAATAATATTTTTTTACGTGTTATATAAAGCAAGTTATGTTGTAGTGAGAAATGGAGTCAAAAGGGTAGAAGAAAGATATATATATAATGTTAGATTGAAGGTGGGAAGAGAGACAGAAAGACAAATCTACTTTGCTAAAAAAGAAAACATAAACATCCAAAATTCAAACACAATACAAATTAAAAGACCCTTTTAGGTAATTCATAATAGATTCCCAACTTTAATAAAGAACCCTAGCTTTAGGGCAACAAACATACCAAACAATTCTCACTTTCTTTCTTAATTGCCCCTTTCAATATTGTCCTCTTCAAACGTGCCCTTCACTGTCTAAAGACCAAACCCCTGCATGCGTAACACCAAACACATGTGAGAGAGAAAGAGAGAGTAGGGTTAACTTTTCACACACACAATATATATATATATATTTATATGTACCTTCATTCTATGATATAACCATTTTATAACATATGAACACTCTATAAAACACACTTTCTTGATACATCTGCACAATGTGAGTGTGTTAGTGTCATTGGCAGTCAAGATTAGATCAATATGAAGCTGCACTCCATGGATACAGAAACCCTAGAGATCGATCGAGCTTCTCGTTTCCGATTTTGGGATGTGGGATGATCTGAGTTTGTAGGCATCATGCAAAGGGGAATCAAGCACTCCTGGTCCGATCACACCTTCTGCTTTTCTTGTTTAATATACCCTTTTATTGCATGCTCTTTTTTTTTAGTTAAGAATGATGAGTATGTAGTTCTATTATATACTATATAGTTTGCTTTATTTCTTTTCTTTTTAATAATTTCATTTTGGGAGGAATTCTTTTCTAGTGTATTGTTTATGTGGTATTATTGAGTAATTTGATGAGCTTTTATAGTTTGTTTTGAGTGAATTTAATTATTTCTTGTGACCTAATTTTGTTCCTTATATTTCATGCTGTAATATTTTGATTTATTTGATATAAAGGCGCAAATTTTTTTATTTTTTATTTATGTCAAATTACTTTTTTAGTCTTCCAACTTTTTCATTTATATATTCAAGACTTTTTTTTGGTAATTTGATCATAAACTTTTGGCTAATTATAGTGTGCACCTGGGTGCACCATAAAATAGGGTGCACCCATATATAAATATAATCAAAAACATATATAAATATGAGCAATAATGTATATAATTTAATTATTAGTTTTTAATGAAAAATTGAGTGTAAAAAATATATAATTATTAAAAAAACATATATACATTATTGAATAAAAAGTTATACACATATGGATGTTAGTTTTTTTAATGAAAAACTTAGTGTGAAAAAAACATACAATTATTGAAAAACACATATACAAAATAAAATAATATACATACAAAATAGAATAAAAAGTCATACATATATGGATGCACCCTTGCACACCGTTGCACCCGGTGCACCCAATATACATTCAAAAATTATATGTGTGTGTGTGATTTCAACAATTTAGTTACTACTTACTAGTTAGAGTTTGTATCCAGAATAATACTTAATTAATTAATGTGTAATAATTAATTTTTATTGAATACTGTATATATTTCAGACTTTCAGTACATTATATTTAATCTATTATATATATCATAATTCCAGACATTTTCATTAAATAAGATGTACATATGTTTCATGTACTAGGTGGGTAAGACAAGGAAAACACATATCAAATTATTTTGGTAATAGTATAAATTATTTCATATCCCAACCATCATTTGTATCTATTTTATTTATGATTGCATGTGAATTATTTATTCATTTAATTTTTTTAATAATATAAGATATCTTGTATCATACGTACAGTCGGCACTCTAGCTTATATAATTTCATGATTAATATTAATATATTAATTACATTATGTCCTGAATAAATAAATAAATAAATACATAAATGTCTGTAAATATAAGTAACTTGATTTAGTGAATTCATGTTACGGTATATATCTTTATTTTACTACTTTAATATTTTTTTTGGAAATAACAAATTATTACTCATCTCACCGGATGTGAAAAATTCAACTTATCATTATTCTGAAGAATTTTATTTCACATACGTACAAAATTTTGGAACTTGCAAATTGCAATATTGGAATAATTTGTCAAATTTAAGATTAATTTCCTAAATATAATTAGGTGATTCGTATTTTTCTCATGGAATGTTTAAATGCGTTCAGTGTTAATTCATGAAATTGCTAATTTGATAAATGTATTTAAGAATAATAATTTAACATATGATCCGATAAATAATGTTTTAATGTTTTAAATACTCAATATATACACATGGCATATATTGTTTTTCTTGGGGCCCAGTTTCTGTTTTATTTGTAGTCCTCAGAAAATGGGCCTATAATTATTTGGGTAGTGGGCCTAGCCTATTATTACTAGTTACAAAGAGACCCGTACCCCACCCCATTAACCTGTAAAAATTAAAATTGAATAATATTTAATTTAAAGTTAATTGAGGTCCAAACATCTTACAATACCATGCATTTTTTATTTTCTAACGTCTCAAGATCATATATGTTCTGCATACTGTTAAAACTAACAATTTATTATTAAAAATAAAAATAAAATACAATTTTTTATTTTTTACTTTCAATAAAGCATAGTATTTAAAGTAGAGAAGGTGCATGAAAAAGATAATATCATCAATAAAATCTCTTACATTGTTAAATCTAATAAAATAGAGAATTTATAAAACATAATATCATCAATAAAATCTCTTACATTGTTAAATCTAATAAAATAGAGAATTTATATATAATTATATCCATTTGTGTACACTCTTATGTACGTAAAACTATAGAAATTAATTTGAAATACAAGATTAATTAAATTGGAAGATTTCAAAGTGAATTAATGTAATTAAGACAAAAGCTTGTGCACCCGGGTACACGGTACGTGTCCCCACGTGAACACAATCCTTCTCCTCACTTATAATAGTTCCTAAAAATTTTAATTTTTATTAATATTTTATTTTAGAACTAATAACAATTATACTCATAAAATTAATAAATTTAAGAATAAATATTAAATTTTAAAGCAAAATATGTAAAAAAAAGTACTAAATTTTAAAGAAAGTTCATAGATAACATACTCTATAATAATTTCAAAACTTTGAAATTAAATAAAAATGTGTATTCATTTATAAATCGATAACCTAACTCATTTATTTGTCTTCATGAAAAAATCATTTAAAAAATAAATTAGAGCTTTATGCAGACATATATACACGTATATATATACACTTTATGAGTGTGTGATTCCAATATTTTTTAGATCTTATCGATTTCTTCTCTTTAGAGGAAGACCCACCATTATCCTTTTAAAAAATGGTGTACCCCACCATTAGGGGCCCCCACCGCCCCTGCCCTGGGGATTGGTGGAGGAGCCATTATCCTTTTATATTTTGTATTTTTGCTCATTATGTGGTATAAATGGTACTTCCTCCATCTCATTTCAATTTTTACATATTTTTAATTTGGGCGTCTCATTTCAATTTTTACATTTTCCTTTTTAGTAGATGAGACCCACACAAATTAACTTTTTCTCTCTCCATAACCCCACACTTCACACTAATACACATACCTATTTTATATTAAAATATTATTTCTTTAATCTCACTACACATTAAAATACTACATTTCTTAATTTATGTGAAAAAAACAAACATAAAATTTGAAACGGGATGGAGGGAGTATATAGTAATGTATAATTGCAAAATAAAAAAAAAAAGATTAGGGTTCCACAGAGTTTGCATTTATATTCTACATTTACATAGTCACCAACCTTGACAATAATCAATAGCTGGTCCGACGTGTCCTTTAGCCACTGCTATATTTATACTTGTCTTTGTTGGCATTGCCCAATTCCACTGCCTTTTTGCTACTACCAAACTTATTTTTAGGTATACCACATGCCTTTTAGCTTAATTAATTATATATTGCAACTGTTGTCTATGAAATCGTACCCCCGTAATCGATACGGAAAGACACGTAATGTTTAGTGACACTTTTGTTTAACATCTCTGGTAACATTTTTTTAGAGAATGACACGTGGTGATATGGAGAAATTTAATCTTTTGCCCATAGGATTTAAGCATGGTCTTAGGGTATAGTTATCCTCTTCTCTCATACGTGTCAATCATCCAACGGAATGATACAAGAGATGTCACATTATTTTAAAAAAAATTATTCTTTTTGACCAATTTTATTGATTTTAGAAGGTATTGTAATATCATTTTGGTAATAAAATAGTACTCCATTCGTTTCAAGAATACTTGCACACTATTTATTTTAGTCTGTCCCAAAAATATTTGCACACCCTAAAAATGAAAACAATACACAATATCAATAATCTTACAATACTACAAATATCACATTATTTTTACACACAATTTAATCAAAGTCAACTATATCATACACTTTATTATATTCAAATACCCATAATACCCTCGTCTTTCTACATCATTAGAATAAAAAGTTATTTAAACCACATGCCACCAAATACATGCATGTATTTATAGGACGAAGTGAGTATAAAGTAATGGTAAGTGTATTAGGTGAGGATGACAAATTTGAAATTACGAAATGAGGAGTACGTTTTTTTATATGTGAAGAATGTTATGAAACAGACAAATTTAGTAAGTAGTATGAAGAATTCTATGAGATAAATGGAGTAATATTCTATTCATCTCATGTTATTTGCATCAATGATTTTTATAAATAATCATAAGATTTAGTTTTAATAAAAGTGATAATTAATTATAAAAATAATACTACATTCGTCTCGAAATTTTTTGCACACTTCCTTTGTAAAATTTTTTGCACACTTCCTTTGTAAATTACAAAGGAAGTGTGCAAAAAATTTTGGGACGGAAGAAGTAATTAATAAATGTGAAGTGATAATTGATAAAAGAAGTATAGCAGTCTCACCGTGAAACAATGGTTCATAAATATGGGTTATTAATGATTCCAGATCACACCTTTTGTTTTTAAAATATACTGCGGGATGACTTTTTAAATCTGCGAAGTGATTTATTTTGTATTTTTATGATAGATTAGTGTGTTTATTGAAATAATGGATATTTTGTTGTCTACATGTTGGATATTAAATCATTATTCATTATGAATTTTTGTGACTCCTACCTACATAATTAAATAACTGTTATCAAATAACTCATATTATTTTCATCTATTTAGCCATTTAATACATACTCGGCCTAGAGGCGAAACAAGAATAGTAAATAAGTCATGAAAATAGAAACTTGTTTCACCAAAGAGTGGAATCACACAAAATAGTACTCCCTCCGTCCCAGTCAAATAGGTGCATTTATTTTTTGCACGTAGATTAAGGAGTATTATTATTTTATGTAAAGTGAGTAAGTGTATTAGAGTGATGTGATGAGTAGTGGTGGGCTATTGGTGGACCTTTTTTACTAAAAGAGAAAAATGATGCAATTTGAATGAGACGCCCAATATAGTAAAATGGAGCTATTTAGGCAGGACGGAAGGAGTAAATATTTTTCCGCATGAGAAAAGCAAAGGTGACCATATTGATATTGGATGTCCTGTTACATTTCGGTGTTACATCTCCTGTTACATGCGTTAGAAGTGACACGCATGCGAAGAGGAAAATCTCAATCTTTCCTATTAGGGTTGATTGTTAGGGTATAGAATAATTTATCCTACGTGTCAATCATCCAACAATTTGTAACAGAAGATGTAACACCAAAATGTAATAGAAAATTCGAACCGAACCCTATGAATGGAACAAAGGAGTACTCCCTCCGTTTCAGGAAAGATGACACACTTTTCATTTTGGGTTGTCCCACAAAAGTTTACACATTCCTTAAAAAGCAAAAAGTCAAATACAATCATCCTTCTCCATACACTTTATTTACAAAAAAACCACCCTACCTAACACACTTAACATACTTTATTATTTATTTATTATCAAAAAATACAATAATACCCTTAAAAATCACCACTTTATTAATCTCCGTGCCAGAAAATGGGGTGCAATCTTTCATGGGACGGAGTGAGTAATAATTTTTATAATTAGTAATAACTATTTAAATAAATCTAATAAAATAGTCTCACCTTTATAGAAATGTACTATTATACCTATCATTTATTAATATTATCCTATATACTTTTAAAATTTATTATATTTTATTCTTATTTGTATGATAAATTTATTTTTTAGTTACTCAACTCGTATGACATTAAATTTGATTACGAAGTAATACTGATTAATTATTTTCGAATGCGACTTTAACTAACCTAACATGTTTGTTGCATCATGACAATAACAAGACTCAAACAACACTCCAATCCTAATCTCAAGGCTAAATTATGTAACCTAAAATTAATTCCAGTTTTATGAAAATGCAATCAGTATAACTACAACACTCCACTTAATTAATTTGATGAGCTAAACAGAGAATAGGAGAAAACTATTACTCCCATTCCATTAAAGTTGGTATAATTTTTTTTGGGCACGGAGATTAAGGAATATAATAATTTAATGTAAAGTGAAGTAAAGTGAAGTGAGAGAAATAATATTTAATGTGTAGTGGGTAGTTGTATTAGAGGTGATATGTAGGGCCCATGAGAGTAGATTAATTGTTTTTATGTGGGTCCCATGTATTAAAAAGAAAATGTGTCAATTTTAATGAGATAAATCAAAAAGGAAAGTGTGTCAACTTTTATGGGATGGAGGAGATAGAAGGGTACTTCTATTGTTCAATTAATAATTTTCTTGAAAAGTTGCCACGTGTCAGATATCTATTTACTACTTTATTTGTGTGTCAGGAAAGCCTTCTAGTCAGACCAATATATATGAGCCTTTCAGATCATTTCATTACACTGTTGTTTGCAGTACACCTATCAACAACTTCCATTTTTTCTCACTCTCATCTCATCAAAATATTAACTCTCAAAATCATATATCTACTTGAATGCTTTGAGAGTTGAGTGCAATATCTACTACCATCTTTTTCGCTTTTTACTATTTTTTTACAAAGAAATCTGTTTAATTATTGGGGGGAGGATTTTCAGACAATGGATGTGGATTTCTGGGCTTCAAGAGTTCATAGGCACATCCCTTCTGTTCAATCTGCTAGGCTTGGAAACTCTGGTAAGAATCATCTTCTATCCATAATTTCTTTTTTGAGTTTTTTTTTTTTTTTTGTCTGAAAATTTGTGGGTTCTTGTTACAGTTACTGTTTATGGTTTGGCTTTTCTATTTTGTATACTTTTATTCTTGAATTAGCCCGTAAAAAATGATCTTTATTTGTGCTTTACTTTACTGATCTAGTTTCTAGCTCTAAATCTGTTGAGTTATTTGCACATCAATGGAGAAACTTTTTAGTTTGGAACTCTGTTGTGTTGAATGAGCTGTAACTTTCTTTTTGTTATCCAAACAGGCCCTATTATAATAGATTAAATGGTGATCAGTAAGCCCTTTGAGGTGGGTGGGTGGGGGTTCTGCTTTTGTATTTGTTTATTCTCCACAAAGATGCTGAAGAAGGCATCTTTGGGGATCTTAGGAAACATTAAAAAATACCATGTATTAGAATGTTCATCTTGGTCACATTTGGGTGGAGAATTGAGATTAAATGGTATTATAATCTAAAGAGATGATTGCTGTTTTTAAATCCACAAATAGGCACTATTGCAGTGATGGAAGATGAAGGGGGTGATGAAGTGAGAGCTTGGTTTCCTTGCCCTTTCTGTTATGTTGAAATCGAAATCCAAATGCTGTGTATCCATCTACAAGAAGAGCACTGCTTTGACCTGAAAAACGCGGTAATGGCTGCGTTGCCCGATTTCTTGTTAGTACTACTCATGGAGAGCAAGATTAACTAATGCTATGATGATTTTGTTGTCACTCTTTACTTCCTATTGTAGGTGTGTCCCATTTGTGCTGCAAACTTGGGGAGAGATGCACTTGGTCATTTCACGGTGCAGCATGCTCAATCTATCAAGGTTCGCCTTTTTCCTCTGAATCATACGAGATATGAAGGACAATGTAAGAAGTTTATCATCTTTTTTGTCCCAGAGGAGGAAAAATTCTCAGAAACCAGGTCCATGGAGTAACATATCCACAACTATGGTGAAGGATTTGAGGGAACTAAGTTCGTTTCTTGGTTCCAATTCTGCTAAAGAATCGGCCCCTGATCCGCTCCTTTCACCATTCCTATGCACGATGCCTCTAACGGCCAGTAAGGATAGTCAGAAGGACGACACGCCATGTGTTGATGCAGGAAGGTAAGTCTCACATTCAACTGGTGAAGATTTCTAGAGTAATTTTTATGTAGTAGAATCATTTTGTTAAAAGCAGAAATTTACATTTAGTGATTGCTTCCTAAAATGTGACAACTGATAACTGCTCTTTCATTCTTGATAACTTAAGTGTAAGATGACTGGCAATGGAACACATCATACTAGATTATATAAAATTCTCCCAAAATTGTTTGCTCTAACCAGTTGAAAACACATACACACACGCTGAATTAAGTTTTTTTTTTTCTTTTTTTCTTTTTCGACAGTAGCAAACCATCATGTCTGGATGAAGTTGAAGCACGCAACTACGAGGAAATGAGGCAACGTGCTGCATTTGTTCAGGAGCTTCTTCTGTCGACAATTTTTTAGCTCTTCCGTGGAGGAAGTGGTCGATGCATTCGTTTATGGTGGCCACAGGTTTTATTTGTGGTGCATGGTGTCGGAATATAGGATTGTTGTAAGTTTATTACTTAAAAAGATAGCCAAGAAGATGTCTGTAAGTTTATTACTTAAAAAGATAGCCAAGAAGATGTCTCCAAGATATCATATCAACTATAATATAATGCCATTTAGTGTGACATCTTATGAGCCATATATAATTGTAATATCTATGATGTAATTCAACACTGCATCAGCTGCTGAAGCTATTCAACGGATTTAATGTTTGTTGTGATGATTTCATTCAAGAATTTTAGTACTTCTGCATAAACAAAAGCTATGTTAATTAAATTCAAGAAAAGAAGATCAAGAACTATATCTACAATCCACCATACCAGTTCAAGATTCCAACAAAATCAATACAATCTTGTAGAAAAAGCATCCAACATAGCAAACAGAACATACTCCATGAATAATATCTTCAGAAAACTGAAGTAATTGAAACAGGAGTAACGTTTTAATTGAATTTATCATAACAATGTTTTGAAGCTAAACTAATGCACTAATGCATAACAAAAATAACCCAAACCCCTTCCATCATATATGATACTCCGTAATTGGCAAAAGATCAATCAATTCATGGCATACATTCTCAGGAGAAGCTGAATCAAGGCAAGTATCGATCAGCCATCTTCACTCGATAATGGATTGAATGACACCGGCGCCAACAGTCTTCCCACCCTCCCGGATAGCAAATCTCATCCCCTGCTCACAAGCAATGGGTGTGATGAGCTCAACCTCCATCTTCACACGATCACCCGGCATCACCATCTTCGACTCCTCATCCTTATCGTTCATGATGGTGTTCACCTTCCCCGTCACATCAGTAGTTCTCATGTAAAACTGAGGTCTGTAACCTGCAAAGAAAGGAGAGTGCCTCCCACCCTCTTCCTTCTTTAACACATACACAATGGCCATAAATTTCTTGTGGGGAGTAATGGTACCAGGCTTCGACAACACCATCCCTCTCTGGATATCTATTTTCTGAATACCTCTCAACAACAATCCCACATTGTCACCAGCCATGGCATCATCCAAGGTTTTCTGAAACATCTCCACACCTGTAACAGTGGTGGTTCTTGTGTCTTTCAACCCCACAATATCCACTGTATCTCCCACCTTAATAGTCCCTCTCTCTACTCTACCTGTAGCTACTGTACCTCTACCAGTGATGGTAAAAACATCCTCAACAGCCATCAAGAATGGCAAATCAGTTTGTCTTTGAGGAATGGGAATGTAATTATCTACTTCATCCATCAATTTATAGATTTTATCTACCCATTCATTTTCCCCCCTTTTAATTTGGGGGTTTGCCATTAAAGCCTCAAGAGCAAGTAAAGCAGAACCAGCAACAATGGGGATTTCATCACCAGGAAATTCATAAGAGGAAAGCAATTCCCTTACCTCCAATTCCACCAATTCGAGCAGCTCTTCGTCGTCAACCTGGTCCTGTTTGTTCAAGAAGACACACATATTTGGAACCCCAACTTGTTTGGCTAACAGAATGTGCTCCTTCGTCTGTGGCATCGGCCCATCGGCGCCGGAAACCACCAGAATTGCTCCGTCCATTTGAGCAGCGCCGGTAATCATGTTCTTCACGTAATCGGCGTGGCCGGGGCAATCCACGTGGGCGTAGTGTCGATTCTCAGTTTCGTATTCGACAGTCGCGGTGTTAATAGTGATTCCACGGGCTCTTTCTTCAGGTGCGGCGTCGATTTCGTCGTATTTTTTGGGGGCGGAACCTCCGACGGAGGCTAGGGCCATGGTTAGGGCGGCGGTGAGGGTGGTCTTACCATGGTCGACATGGCCAATGGTGCCGATGTTGACGTGGGGTTTCTTTCGCTCGAACTTGCCACGCGCCGCACGGACGGAGAATCGGCGGAGAGGGCCGGCGGTTCTGGTGGTGGTGGGTTGGAGGAATAGGGCTGTGGAGGAGGGAGTGAAGGAAGAGGAAAGGACTATTTTAGTGGGTTTTGAAGAAGTGGAATTTGGGAGAGAAGGTGTCGCCGGAAGGTAAGTGAGCTTGGCAACAGCCGCAGCGGCAGCGGTGAGGGACGCCATGGCCGTTTAGAGAGAGAAAGCAGGAGAGAGAGAGGGGGAGGATTTGGAAGAGTAGTGATTGGAGAAAGGATAGAGGAGAGTGTTTGTTATCTGTGGGACGAAGAGAACAGACCTCTCATTCCACCCATTTCTACCTCCGCCTGGATAACCCGACTGGGTGTATGGGCTTTCTGTGCTACTGCTCTCACGTGACGACACGTGTACCGTTATGCTTTGGAATTCTTTTTTTCGCCAATATGTATTTATTTATGAAAATAAACCATTCCAAATTTTTTAAAAAATTTGTGTTCCGATTTTATCATGGAATTAGTTCAAACCTTGCAAAGTTGAGCCACTATAAATATATATAGTGCATTATATATCAGAAAAATAAATCACTTTCCTTGATCCCATAAAAAAGAAAATAAGAGAAATCATTTAATTTAATTGTGGTTTATGAGAAAAGCAGGAAATTGGAAGAGATTCATAGCTTCAGAAGGAAAGGCCCAGAAATTTGAGTCTGTATTTGGGCCACGTTTACATATTAAGTACACTCTTTGAATTCACCTAAGAGTAAAGATATCGAATTTAAAAATAATACTAGCCATAAAATTGATTGAAAAAATTTGAGATATTTATTGAAACAATTGAAATGTTGGATAAAAATAACATCATTTCATTCTCATTACTCACACTCATACCCCTTCCTGAGTTTTTCAGAGTTAAAATAGAGCTCAAAATATTTAAACTCGAGTTAGAGCCTAATGCTAGGCAAGAATTAGCTCGACTTGACTTATTTGCACCCTTAATATTGATATTAAAATGTAGCAGCAACAAATTGAATGGAAACACAAAAGGAGTGGAAAAGAATGATGATTAAACAAGAAACAAACAAGCTCTAACAGAAGCTCTAACAGATGAACCTGGCACAGAAAGAAGATATTGAAAACATATAAATTAAATCAAATTAATCCACAAGTATGGAAATGTTTCATCTCCAAAATGCATCAACCATCAAACAAAAGCAATAACACCCTATGCTAAATTAGCCTCCATGCAATCAATCATGAGGCACAGATTTAGCTTACAAAAACCCAAAAGAAATGCTTATTTTCTGAAATTTGATCTGGAAAACAGACTTGCCTTCAACCAAACATCAATCTATACAGGTAAAACTTAAGGAAAACTAGAGGCCCTATAATTTAGAGAAGAATGTGCAAAAGAGACGCATTGCGTCCTACCTGATTCGACATAATCCACAAGTGTCTTCGCGCCAAGTTCAACAGCATATATCAGCCATTGTAGTTCTCAGACATACTAGAATAACAGCGTTAGATTACAATGTTCTCTTCAACAAAACAACCTTTGTTGGTGCAGACTTTTCGATCTTTTCAGATAATCTTACATAACCTTCATGACAAGGATAAATATGAAGTTAAAGGTGACTCGTTAGAAAAGTAGGATTGCAGGACTTACATCATCATGGAAAATTAATCCAAGGATTTAGTTGTCGAGTGTCATATCTCGTAATTTAGATTCAAGGGATCTATTACGGTTGCAAATACTAAGCACCATTAGTCGATTCTCTTTAGGAAGATCCTGCAGAAGATCCAAAACAGCTAGTTCATGCTTCTTCTTAAGTTCGACAAGCTCCTTCTGCTGTTCATCCAACACTTGTTCAAGCTTCTCGACTATAGTATTTATGCCATCTGAGTCACCTTCACTCATAATTATTTTTTCTTCTAATTGTACTGTCTCACTTTCACTTGGCATCGCATGCTCTTCTTCCAATGGTACTGTAACAGCTTCCTCTTTAATAAAGCCATCATGATCAGAATCAGTATCCGTATTCCTGAGAGGGGAACCTTGATAAGAACTGCTTGCATCTTTAACACTCACAGGAGACGGCAAATATTCTTCAGAGCAGCTGTCTCTGGAGTTTGCTGAATCTGCCAACAACAAGTGAGATGGACCAGGTCTTCGTGGAGAGTTTCCAGCACTATCTTTTGGTGAATCGGACCAATATCTTCGTCCTGATGGAAGTCTTTCCATAATGATGTGAGTTGAAGAATCTGTGTTGGTGGGAGAAGCAACTCTAGAACCACCATCTTCTAAAATTGCTTTACCCGTAATATTGTTTCTGCTGGAGAGCTCTCTTGGGGCCCAATCAGGAATATGTGATCGTATTTCAGCCTCAATCCTTTCAGCGATAACCGATACATCATGATCAGTCAAAGCTAGTTCTACAACCATTTCGCTAGCTACAGCGATCGACGTATCCTCCTCAATATCAAATGGGAAGTGAATGTTCCGAATTTCGCCTGAGCTAATAAAGAAATAAGATTCATTATACCTATTTACAGGAATTTTTTGGAATAAAACAATTAGATACAGAGAAAAAAGAAACAAGAACCTGCTGAATCTGCCATGCGAAGTTTCAAAAATATTGTATTATGGTCTTTTCTTTGACCCTGGAGCAAGAAATTTAGAGTTCCCTCATGTATAGAGCGACTATCAGGATCAAATTGGTTCTCATTATCACCTGCATATATGGTGTCAAAAACATAGAAATAGTAATCTGATGCAGCCAAGGAGTAGAGGCCAGCTAAGTTCACCTGCATTAGAGGACGGGGGCTGTAGCGAGCGACCTACACTCCCAGAATCTTCATCTGATTGCAGAAAAGGATCCTTTAGTAGATCGTTGGCCGATAACCGATCAGAGACATCAGCAATGCATTTCTCTATAAATTTTCGGACTTCGGGATCCTTCACTTTTTCTAGAGATGCTGGCTTGATTCCCTTCACAAATAGAAAAATGACAAAAGGTTTAGTTGTATGAAGGAGAGAGGGATGTGAAGTTAATATTTATACATCATTTAGCTCTTTTCTATATATTTCTAAACCAGCAATTTCACCGTTAATCAATTGCTGTCCATGCACTGGCAGAATGGATGCAACCCTTTTTCTGAAGGCTGACGTATTTACTGCTTAATCTGCTCTTTATGTAATTCAACTGTTTAATTCTTAGAGAAATCATTTTGCACCAGCTATAAAATAACAACTACTGCTGGAGGGTTATATTTTTATTTAGAGTGACAACACCAATTATGGACTAAGATAAGCTTCACAGGCAACCAACATACCCTACAGACTGCAGGCAATGGTAGATCTCCAACAGACAAAGTTAAATGGGAGAGATATATGATCGCATATGGATAGAAAAATAGAAATGAGTGCTGAATCATTTATGAGCAAGTTTAGGTTGTAATTTTAGGCTATCAATAAATCCAACTCCCGTATTATCATTTTACATAATGGTTAACTATCAAACATTCATAATCTATTTCTGGGATGTAATTATAATTTTTTTACTCACTGGAAACAGGCTACTGAGAGTAAAGATGTTGACATAAATAAAATAAAATAAAATAAAGGAAGTTCAAAAAGTGCAGAATATCTTACTGCTGTGACTTTCTTAAATATCTGTGCAGCATTGGCACATTCAACATATGGATACTCAAGGGTCACTAACTCCAGCAAGCACATACCAAAGGCATATATATCCACAAGCTCATTATAATGCTCCTCATAAAGCTCCGGTGCCATGAATTCCGGGGTGCCTAGCATCATATCAAATTAAGGGACATTTAACTCCAGTGATACACGTAGTTATTAAAAGGTCCAATCATACAATTAAACCTTACCAATAACACTGTGAGCAGCACGAGCCTGCTCAAGTATAGCAGCCAACCCAAGATCACCTATTTTAACCTCCCCTTGATTCCCATTAACAAAAATATTATCGCACTTGAGATCACGATGAATAACTGGTGGATTATGACTATGAAGATAAGCAAGCCCCTCAAGGATTTGTCTGGACCATTTCTTCACAGCCCTCAAATCCACATGCTTATGTTTTTTCCGATACCTAAACAACACAACTCCTATTAACATATCATCTAATGGATCCCTAAGCCCATACCTACATTAACAGATAATTAAATAAAAACAGGAATGCTGAAATTTAACATACTGTCGCAGATTCCCAGATGTGAATATTTCAGTTATGAAGTTGATATGATCGTTCTTGTTATCAAGCCATGAGCTGTAAAATTTGATTATATTTTTATGCTTAAGAGTCTTTAGCAAGTGCACTTCAGAATACAATCTTTCCATGTCCACCGAATTCCTTAACAAATCAGCACCTTTCACCTGATTCCAAGCCACCTCAATTCCTTCCCTTTCATCAAATGCTTTGTATCTATATAATTTAATTAAATTAAGGCTTCACTACGAAACAAAATAGAACAAATTTTCTATTTCAATAAAATATGAAGGAAGGACAAAACACCAGAAAAGGATACACTTTCTTGAAAGCTCCTTTACCAAGAACCTCCTTATACTGCAAATGATGCACCACAAAGAAAAAAACAATGAAAATTAATCAAACCAATCACATAACACAGAGAATTCTTAACAAATCCAACATCGTTTCAAATTTCTGAAAAAGCAAATGATAGCAACACAGAATGATATAACCTCCAAACAAAAAATAAGATATAAGTGCAGAATTAATTTCACGAACCCGACCATACCGACCGGACGGGTCAACCTCGACAAAATCAGGCTCAGTGTCGGAACTGTCGGGCTCCGACGCGACGTCTACCGCCATTATCCGACGTAAACAATCAGATCACGACAAACGACAAATCGACTTAGATATGGATCTAGGAAACAAATCCCGCTCGCATAAAGAAATCAACTAATCCTTTGCCCTATTCATGCACCAGCCACCAATATGAAATACTATCAATTTTAGCAAGGGATTTTTGAATCAGAAAAACAGATTTGCAGATTAAACAAGCTTTCTGCGTTATTTTTTCTTAATTTAATTAATAGTCTTTTTTTTGGATCAATTGGAAAATGAAAGAAAATATGAGTCAGCTTATATGAGTCATCTTATTTTTATAATTTATGGAACATTAACATTTATATCTGTTTTACTTTAATTTTAAATTTTAAATGTATTTCTAATTAATTTACTCCAATAATGGGACTAGATTAGTTCTTGACTAAATTTTCTACTAATATAATTTAATGGAGTATATGAGATACTATTTTGTGGGATTTTTTATGAATTAATTATAAGCGTAAAATATGTGGTTTGCACAAACTAGACTTAGATATTTTAAGGAAGAAATAGCATTTTTATTGTGATATAAGAGTAAAAATCCATTATAATTTATAATAACTATTAATCAAAACTTATTTTCATTTAAAAAGAAGAGATGTCATTTTTATTGTAAAATAGTATGTGATTAAGGTGCACTAACATATTCTATATATTAAATGAATAAAACTTTACACCGTTTGTAGTATATTTTCAGCAAATTTTTTTATTTTTTAATGAATAATTCAATATAAAAAAATACTTTATTCATTAAAAACACATCTACATTAATGAATCAAATTAGGAATTTTATCAAGGGCCTGAAAAATGGATCAATCAATAAAATTAATTTGATTGAATGTACAAAAATTAATAAAATTAATATAGATTGAATGTACAAAAATTAATTTTGTGAATGCATGAGATATCAAATCCTAGCTAATTTTAAGTGTCAATCAATATAATTCTTTTAAAAAAAAAACAGTGTTACCTATGATTTTCTTTTTTCATAATATATTATAATCAATGATTAATACATAATCAGATTTGGTTACAGGCGTATATTGCGAAAATTTTGGAGGTGTAAGGAAAGTTTTTAATTGATATATTATTAAACTATTGACATTTATTGATACATAGTGAAAAATAAATATCATCACTCATCAGACCTTACTTTGAATTTTAATTAATCTAATCTAATATACTCTTAAGTACAATTAGAGGTCTGATAATTGGAGACCTGGAAAATAGTAGATGTTTACCCACTTTGAACGGCATTAATGAGTTTTGCATATTTTGCAACACTTTTGGAAATGAAAAGTCAATGTTTTTGGATATATATGTAGGAAGTCAACGGCATTTAATACTTATATACGATAATAAGATCTAAAAGAAAATTAGTAGTGATCCATAAGAATGGGCCAATGGCACAACTGGTGGAGGGCCTGGAGGCAATGTAAAGCATACTAGCAAAAGCAAAATCTTTTAATTTATTTATTTTCATATATTCAAAGAAAAAGAAACATTGACGACCAATAGCAGATGGGGTTATAGTTGTGCATACAATAAGTGGGCAATCACATCTTTAAATATTTGTGATAATGGCATGAATGACGGCCCACCAATTAAGTGCGCAATTATATCTATAATAATTATTAACTTAATATAATAATCGGTTATGGTTGTCTTTTTTTAATAAATAGTATATTATAAAATATAGTTAACATATTATTTATATTTTAAATAATTTTTAATCAATTACATACCACTTTTAATGTGGGCATGTCCATGGTGACTAGTTATAATAGCGATGGAAAAGGTCTTTTTAATTGAAAATAAAAATGAAAAACAAAGTCGACAACCACACACACACAACGCAGACACTGCATACTGCAGTATTCTTGGGGGAAGTTAGGTGCATTCACAATGACAATCTTGTTAGTAACATCAAGAAAATATGTATTCAACAGTCTGTCACTTCAAGAATCAACTAGACTCGTGAACAATCAAGTTTCAAGAATTGATCTGATCACAATGGCAAATTATTCAACAGAACACGAGGGGGGGTGATCACGCGCAGCCAAAAAGATCACGGAAATAGCTGCACGCAAAACCATTGAACAGATAGATGTTCCACTTCATCAAAACTGATTTCAACCAAAATGTGTATTCTTTTATCAGTACTCCTGGAAGTACAATCTCAAAACAGTTCAATGAACAATTAGATGTGAGACTAAAAGGGGGTAGAAAGCAATGGATGAAAGGAGATGAGCAGTTGATGGCAGTCGTTAACGCTCACATGCAATGCAAGATTAGCACTTATGTCAATTGTGGGTTCTATTACTATAGCCATCCTCAACTTGTGTCAAAATGACAGCATAGAATGGTTTGGCAGCTTGCAAAACATTCCACTCATCTCTGTCGCTCTGACTTTGGTTCTGCAAATGATTGACAACCAAGAAACAGAATAAATATAACTAATATTGATTTGAAAGCATAATCCTGATCCTCATGCTAAATGGGGCACACACCATGAGCTATAAGCCATTACCTTTTCTATCCACACCTGAAACAGGAAGTGATTTTTTATTGAGTGCGTGCATTTTCTCTCTAAGAAAGTAGAGCTTGGCCCTCCTCACTTTCTTCCTGTCCAACACTTTAATCTCTTTTATATTTGGAGAATACCTGATATTTCCAACATAATTAGCACCATTGGCCATGTCATATGGTAAAAGAAGCAGATAAACAGGAACGACGATGAACGATCTAGTGTCAAAATCTGTTGTATGCATAGGAGATGTTTCTTAAACAGTGATGATATCATTCTTCTCACCAATCAAACAAATGATCCTTTTTTTAAGGAAAAAAAACAGCAAATAAAGATCAAGAAAAAAGGACAGTCAACAAGGCTAAGTGCAAAAAAAAAGATTGAAGTTTGAGTTGCAATGGTAGCAATACAAGTTACTGATGCAAGCAGAAGTGGCATGGCTTTCAAGAATTAATTAAGATATAATAGAAATACCCTAACTTGACTTACAGAAGCTGGACCTAAACTTACAGAGGAAAAAGGTTCTCAATGCCAACGGTTCCTTCAACTCTCCTAATTCTGAAGGTAGAATTTAAACCAGCATTACGCTTGGCTATAACAATGCCTTTTATGACTGAAACACGCCTCCGGTTCTCTGGAACTTCCTGTCATCACAAGACCATGATATTTCAAATAAGGCAATTCAAAACTAATCAAAACTGTAAGGTTTCCAATGATATACAGGTAGAAAAATAAACAAACCAGAGAATCATGACTTTCTCAAGATAGATCAGTACCACTTTCAGCTGGACAATATAACCTGGCTTTATTTCTGGTATCTCTCGACTAGCTTTCACTTTTTCAACTGCTTCTTTGTCAACAATCTGCAGTTTGCACGAAAAAAAAAAAAAACCTCAGATTTCAATGGAATTACCCTACTATTTAATGAAATAAACTCAACGAAGAGAAGTGAAAAGAAAGATAATTATAGTGCCTGCATAATGTGTCTTGCTGTTTTATCGAGCCTTTTGAATTTAATGCGTTGAGGTACATCACTAGAAGCAGAAACATTTTCAGAAATAGATCCTTCCGTTACAAAGTTCCTAATTGGCAAATTATAAACTGGAGTAACCGACTGACTAAGGCCTGAGCTATGGCCTCTCTTACATGACAATGCTGAAGATATACCACAACTTTCAGCAGGTGCTGGTGAGATATATTTGGTGCTGCAGCTTTTCTTCTGAAGCGTTTGATAAGAACCAAACATGAAAAGCATCAGAAGGTGACAGAGCAATGTTGACATCAAAGATAGAAAAAAAACAAATTGAAACTTGTATGCAGTACCATGAAACATATTTTAAAGACATCTCAACAAGGTAATACTAAATCTTAGAAGAATTATATTAACACAACAAACCTGAATTCAGAAGAACCATTCAAATACTAATGCACTAGAACTAAAATAATTAAATCAAGGTAATGAAGTCCCTGAGGGTTCACTCAAACGTACAGGCTCCCAAAGCCCTTATGTAAAATTTCACGTTGCTAATAGTCCTTCCTCAAACATCAAATAATAAATCCGAGCGATAATCTACGCTGTTTCATTTCATCAAAATTTCATGATCCTTGATGTTATAAACTTGAACAATTCCACGAACCCTATCGTGAGAAACTCAAGAAATTCATAATTTTTAATCCTATCAGAGTCGAGAAATAAACTATATTGATACCCAACCATGTTAAGCCTAGACCCTCCAAAAGGAAGCAAACGTAAATTTCCAGAATGAATAATCAGCATCTCAGGTGGAATAAAACAAAATATACCATAAAGATTGCTGTGCCAAAACTAGAATGCTGACTGGTAAACCCCAAAGAACGATTGATCGAGCATCCTGAAATTTTCGATTGAAATAATGCGATCTCCTTATGCTCGGTAAATTTCAAGTTATTGTAAGATTGCTTCGCAACTGCACGCAATTTACCGCAGAGTGAATGCATTTCTTTACGGCCGATCAAAACCTAGCATTCATGAGAAGAAAACAGGGCGATTATTTTCAATTCCGCAGATTTATATTAACCCTAATCAACAACACTAAATCGTATATTAGGTACCTTGTGAATGAGAACGGTTCAGAAGCGGAGAGTAAAACCCTAGCAAAGAGTAAAATGCGATTGCAAGGTTTTTGATTTTCAGACTGAAGATGGACATGATGGTCCTTGGGGATTCTTTATTTTCCAGAAATGCCACTCCGCAGCGAAGAGTTTAAGATTTTTTATTTTTTAATTTTTAAAGGAAAATACTATGCAATATGGAGTATTCCATTTTGAAATTGTCTAATGACTTTATTTTAGTAATAATTTATTTTTGGGCGATAATAGTATCGTCCTTATTTTTAATCGATAAAGGTATCTAATTAAACTCTTTTATCCCGTCGGAGGGAAAGTGATACATAACGAGAAAAAAGGTTAAAAACAATATGAGATTTATAATAAAAATAATAATAGTAATTACTCCAAATTAGGTTGAGATTACTTTCCTATGTGGCTATCTCAGTCTCACACCCACATCAGAGAAAGAAATTAATCACACAAGATTATACTTGAGAGATTGTTGAATTGAAGCTGTAGATTGGCCCATAGGTGAATTGTCTGATTAACATGGGCCTAACAGCTAATCTTAACATTCAAATTGGGCATACCCGATTTCAATAGCCCATTTATAAGCAATCTAGTTAATATTTATTAGGGAAAATAGATTTTTTTGTCCGCTAATTTTGCCCAATTTTGAATTTAGTCCATAAGTTTTTCACTTTTTGAAAATCGTCCATTATATTTGCAGAATTTTGAAAATTGTCCATTATATTGAAAATTTTGAAAATCGTCCATCATGTTTACCAAGTTCAACAAAATCGTCCGTTTCAACAGGTCATTAGCAGGTTATTCTAAAAAATAAAAATAAAAAATATGTAATATATATATATATATAATATTTTAAAAAAATAGCCTCCACTAAGAATTTATATTATACTCTCTCCGTCCGCCCGAAAGAGGGCATTTTGCTTTTGTGCACGTTGATTAAGAAGTATTGTTATTTAATGTGTAGTGGGTAGTTGTATTAGTGGGAGTGTGGATCCCATATTTTAATTGTATTAGTGGGTGTGTGTGGATCTCATGTGTGTAAAAAAGGAAGTGACCCTTTTTGGAACGGACGACCAAAATGGAAAAAATACCCTCTTTCGAGCGGACGGAGGAAGTATCAATATTTAGTCAAATTTGCTCCACTTTAGTAATGAGATTAATATTGTTTGTTTGGTATACGGAAGTGAAAAATGAAAAGTGAGATAAAATTGGTTAAATAAAAATATGATATAGATTAATTGGGGTGAAAATATTCAAATGACCTGCCATAGCAGGTCAAAGGACCAAAATGTTGAATTTTATGAAGTTAATGGACTAATTTTAAAATTATTATAAAATTAACGGACTAATTTCAAAATAAAAAAAAATTAATAGATTAATTTCAAAATGAATGAAAGTTAGCGGACGAAAAAATTTATTTTCCCTATTTATTATCTATGAAAGAGAGAATTTTGATAAATCCTTAAAAAAAATTATAAATTCTAGTTAGAACAAACATTCAATTTTTTTTTTCTAAATGACAAATATTGTGTGATCTGGATTCACGAATGAACCCTCATTATTAAGTATTTTTTAATACATAAAAAAATTACTTTATGGAAAGATAAACTACTATTATTCTTTAAAATAAAAAAAATTACTCTATAAATTTTTGGATCCTAATTTATTGAATTACTTTTAATATTCTTTAAAAAATTGAATGAAAATATAGAGTTTATAGTGAACCGAGTTCCCACCCAACCCACTCATTTTTTATATATTACTCATATACTAATAAAAGACGATAAAAAGAAAAATAAGACATATAACTTATTTTAATTTCCTTCATCCTAAAACTTGAGACAAATTTAACCGATTTTATGGGTTAGGTAAATATCGGTTCTCAGTTTTCATCCATCCATCATTGACCAATAATATCTTCAATTGATTGAAATGGAAAACTACGTTATCCATCAAGGAACCACTTTTTCCATTACATAATTATTATAATGTATTATTACTTTATAATTATAATGTATTATTACTCTGGTGCCTGGTAATTGGTGAAGCAAATAACATCAATTACAAAAATATTTTTTTTATTTTTTATTTTTATATAAAATAAAAAGGGAGAAAATGATTGATGATTTATGGACCAGATCTGCACCTGCCAACTATTACAATTAACACATTTATTCTGCTTAATACCACAACCCTAGATTCCTCTCCTACTAATCTACATATTTCTCCCCTATTTTTGAGAGAATTTTAAAGGTTGGATCCTCGTATAATTGCACATGTAATTAAACAATGTTTTCAATATATTTACCAATTCGATCAAGAATATAAATTAAATTAAAGAAATAAGAGAAAGCCCACGTTGAGAAACCAATTCTGATCATAATATCATAATTTTTTATTTTTTCCATACAATCCTCTCTCCTTCATTCATGTGCATTAATGCTTTTCAAGAAGAGTCAAATATGTGTTTGTTGAAATCAATGCCCCAAATCTGGTGAAGAAGAGTTCTTCACTTCTTTTTTAACCTAAAAATTACTTTTTTATTTTTAGCAGAATCAAGCCAACATTGGATTCAGCAAAGTTGGTCAGGTTAATTGTAGTATAAAAATTGACATGAAAGAACTGAAAATTATGCAATAATAAATGTTCTAGTAATATTGACAGGTAAGAATGCATCAGATAATTAATGAACATACCTATATGTTGGGTTACTTTCTTGTGAGACCAGTGGCGGATGTATGTGGGGCAGCCCCGGCTCAAGTCCAGGGCTGTCCCCCAAAAGCCCATTATAATATATGTAAATAATTTATAAATAATTTGTATTTTAAGTTTAGCCCACCCCAAAAATATTTTCAGCCCACCCAAATAAAGCTAAAAAATAAATATATCTTCTTTCTTCTTTGTATTTTTAAGTTTAGTCCAACCCAAAAATATTTTAAGCCCACCGAAATGAAGCTAAAAAATAAATATATCTTCTTTTATTTTATTTATATATATATATATATTATTTTTTAATTATTATTAATATTTTTTATTTTCTTCAATAAACTTAGCCCACCCCACCGCGGTTTTCTGGATCCGCCACTGTGTGAGACGGATATATGGAATACAAGTTGTCATGAGACGGGTCAACTCATTGTGAAGTATGCTTACTATATAGGTAGAATATACTTATTGATAGAATGATAGTTAAAGTATGTGTATAGGGAATCATATTATAATTATGTAATCATACTTTAATGCATCATTCATCATGTTTTAACATCCAATAAGCATACTTTACCAATATAACAATCATACACACGTCTCACGCAAGCATCGTATTTTATCTTTATTTGTATGGAGTATATATATATATATATATATATATATATATATATATATATATATATATATATATATATATATATATATATATATATATATATAATTGATTGAATCTTGATTCTTCACTTCTACCCTGATTATTTATCTGCCACTTATATTCATTTCTTGTGTTTTCATCACTGCTGCCAAGAATAACTTGTGGCAGCATATATGACTCACACAACACTTACTAACTAGTTAAACCCCCCTCCCTCTCTCTCTCTCTCTCTCCCCACCCTATAGCTAGTATCAACCCCATTGGATTCTCCCCTTTCTTGATCCTACCTCATTCTAGCCAAAACTCCAAACTACATTATCCTTTTGATGATACACATGATGCAAGACCAACTGGGGATTCCAGCTTGTTTCTCATCAGGAGAGAAGCTCACTACTGATCATGATGGAGCAGCCATCACAAGATCAGGTCAGAACGTATTCATGTCGGTTTATCGTACCAAAATAGCCGATCAATGCCGCCTGATCACAGTTACATGGTGCAAGAATCTCCTCCTCCACGGCCTCTCCGTCGCGGTCGAGGGCCCGGAGGGGGATAGCCAGTACACGTGCAAAGTCGAGCTGAAGCCATGGTACTTCTGGAAGAAACATGGCTCCAAACGCTTCCTAGTCGATGGAACACCAGTGGATGTCTTCTGGGATCTTAAGGTTGCAAGATTCAATGGCGAGACGGAACCCGTGTCGGATTACTATCTAGCTGTGGTATGTCATGACGAAGTGGTTTTGCTGCTTGGGAATCTGAGGGATGAGGCCTATAGAAAGACCAGATGTCGACCCGCTTTGATCGACCCGATTTTGATCTCAAGAAAAGAGCACATTTTTGGGAAGAGGAAGTTTATTACAAGAGTTAAGTTCCACGACAAGGGTAGCTTCCATGAGATATCCATCGAGTGTAAGAACAGAAACAGTGGTCCGCAAGTCGAGCCCGAGATGGAGATCCGGGTGGATGGGCATTTAGTGATCCATGTGAAGCATTTGCAGTGGAAGTTCAGGGGAAATGAATCAATACATCTGAACAAATCAAGAATCGAAGTATATTGGGATGTCCATGATTGGCTATTCAGCCCTGGTCTGAGAAATGCCCTGTTCATATTCAAACCCATTCTCTTACCAACACTCTCATCCACGTCATCATCACCATTGTCGTCCAGCTCCACATCAATGGAGGGATCATCAGTAACTGCAGATTTTTGCCTGTTTCTGTATGCGTGGAAAGTGGAATGAGAAAAAGGTAATGCTTTTTAGCATCATCAGTGGCCAAGTATTGTGTGGAAATGATGGTATGGGCCAAATTAGTTAGGATGAAGATGAGAGAGAGAGAGAGAGGAACAGAGCACATGGGGGGAAAAAGGGCCCCCTCTAGTGAGGTTGGAAGTTAGTTTACAGCTGGTTTCTTGAAAATTTGTGGCATGATTGAAGAAGACAGATTGGATAACATACATACCCAAACAATCTCCAATCTAGAGGCATCCCATGTTATAATTTTTTCCTTTTTGTTTTTTTTTTTTAAGTTTTTTCTTGATCTGGCCTTGAGAAGTGAGCAAATTATATGTAATATTTAATTATTACAAATTGCATATATATATATGTTGAGTACATAGTTATGCTATATTGTGATAATGATGACTGTGGTTGGTAAACAATTGAGCTATTTAATATGTTTTCTTAGTCAGAGCCTGAAATTTAATATCATTAAGATATATATATATTTTTTGTTGATAATGTTGATACAGAGCAAAGGTCTTGTCTTATTTCATTTAAGACAAGATCATTAAATTCATGAAGTTGGTTCAAGACTATGTTGTGTAATGGATTATTAGTAGAGCTGTCAATTTAGGTTATTGGGCTGGTTCAGCCCATAACCCATCACAACTCGTCATTTGATTGACCCAAATGGGTTGGGTCACCACGGGTTGGACCCATCGTGGGTCGGGCCATCTATGGTTTGGGTTATTGTGCGTCGACCTATTTTTTTTTTTAATTTTAGATTTTAATATTTAAATAATAAAAATATTATCACCCAATCCTATCCCTACTCACCCACCCACCCCCCAAATTTTTTTAAAATTTTAGATTTAAATATTTAAATAATGAAAATATTATCAGCCAACCTCACCCCCTACCCACCCAACCCAAAAAATTTTTTTTTTTTTTAAATTTTAATATTAAATTTTAAAAAAAATTTAAAAAAATTTGGAGGGGGGAGGGTGGGGGTGGGTAGGGAATAGAGTTGGGTGATAATATTTTTATTATTTAAATATTAAAATTTAAAAGAAATTTTTTTTTTTGGGTGGGGGGGTTTGGGGGAAATTTGGGGGGGGGGGGGAGTGGGGGGGAGTGGGTGGGGGTGGGTAGGGTAGGATTGGATAATAATATTTTTTATAATTTAAAAAAAAATTTGGGGATGGGGTGGGTAGGGTTGGGTGATAATATTTTTATCATTTAAATATTAAAATTAAAAAAAAATAATTTTTTTGGGGGGTGGGTGGGTGGGTGGATGGGTGGGGGGTAGGATTGAATAATAATATTTTTATTATTTAAATACTCCGTATTAAAATCTAAAAATTGTATGTTATTTTTTTAAATTTTAATTTATAAAAGTGGGTTGATGTTGGGTTGGTGGGGCGGTGCGGGTTAGCCCACACTCTAGTGAATTTGAAGTGGGGCGAGTTTTATGGGGTAAGTTAATTTTGGGTTGAGAAATTGGTGGATTAAGACGGGTTGGGGTGGGTTGGCGCAACCCATTTTGACGGTGCTAATTATTAGTACTAATGAACAACTGCAAGGTACCATTGATTCTTGTCTAGCTATGAAACCTAAGATAAACATGTTCTGATGTATGATATATCCACCCCTAAGTTTTTTTTAGAAAAAAATATTTAGTACTATATTGTAATCATTTTTGTCCATAGAAGATGAAGATATTCTCTCTTTAAATATAAGGTTCTTTTTTACTTGAAAATGATCATGTGAAGTTTAACACTATCCACATAAATTAAGTACTATTAATTCTTAAATTTGTCCAATTTTAGGTAGAATTTATCCTCTAATTATGCAAAATTGGAACAAAATAATATAGTTGAAGTTAAACTCCGTAGATTTGTATTGATCCAATTGGATAACAGCCAATATGGGCAGTGATTCAAGTCTAGCTAAGATGCATTCATCTATGTAATTCTGCAATTTTTGATTCATGAAACTGTCTGAATAGGCAACAGCTGTATATATATGTATATAATATACAGCATTACATACAGACAACTCATTTATAAGATTATTGTTTGTTACAAAAACAATAAAAAATATCCAAGAAACAAAAGACAACACTACAAAATATTATGGAGGCTTTTGTTGTGGATCCAATTATGGAAACTCAACTCGTTTCTTACCACATTTCTCAATAGAAAATTGTCATCATTACCAGAATGATGATATCATTCAATAATGTCCATGATCTTGTCCCTACTTCGATCCGAATCCAAAAAGTTTAGCGAAAAAGTTCCTGTTCTTCCCACGAGGCGCCTCGTTCGTTTTTGCTGGTTCCTTGACAGTAGCCTTCACAGGAGATGGAGCTGGTTTTCCTGCAAAAAATGACAACCTTAGTGAGAAAGAGTGTGTGTGTGTGTGTTCATGCAAGAAGTTAAGAGTGAGTAGAAAGTTTTACCTTGAAGAGGTGAAACCTTCTTAACTCTAGCATCTACTACATCATTGGAAGAGACCTTCTCAGAGATTCTACGATTCGTTGCTGCACCGTTGTCCCAATTGACTGTACGTGATAATGGAGCGTCTTAAATGTGAACTACATGCACAACACAAAACAATTAGGCCACTTGAAGGACGTCTTACGACTTACTTTCACTAGGAGGTTTCCCATATGTTTGCTGCAGGGCTTCGAAGAAGCTGTCGTCTCTATGATCTTGCATCACTGCAACCAACAACGACAACATTAGATTTGATCAAAGATATGGCCTCAAACAAGAAGTGAGTAATGCATACACTGATCAAAAAAGGTGTTTCTATAGTTGGGAGCAGAGGCAACAGAGAGCAGCTGAACTGCCTCAGCATCTCTAGCCATGGACAGCTTCCGAGAAGGACTTAAGTTTTGTGTATCCAACAGAATACCTGCCATCTGGAACGAATATTCAATCAGAACAAATGTGGAACAACATGTGATGTTTGTAAGAAACTTTCTTCTACCAGAAGTTTTTTCAAGATTGGTGTTTGGAGGAGGTCGTATGCGTCCTCACAGTAGTTATCTGTAAGAACAGTACAAGGCGATCCAACTTCGCTATTCGTTTTAAGGATATCTTCCCCAACTACAAGTATGCTCAACTGCTTAGCCATCATTAGTGTCTCCAATTCAACCTGGTTAGCCATCATGATTTCCACTAGTTAAATGATTGTGATCATCAAATATTACAACTTATAATAAAGTACTCCAATTGTGTAACAAAGAGAAAGAAAATACCTCATTGGAAAAGAGGAGAGAAGTAGCATCAAGGCCAACATGGTGGAACAGCCAAGCCACTTGTCTCAGCTTCCACATTTTCTCTCTTCTTGTGTTCATCACAGGTACAACAAACTCCATATGTTTACTATCGTTCCGACCGCCTTCCTTCTTGTTCGCCCGATTCTTGTTTTCCAATAACCACGCGTAACATGTCGCCGCCACCATCGAACTTGTACCTAAAGATCACTCAAATAGTCACAAAAAAATAAGTAAACATCAACCACATGATGCTTATCTTTTTATGTCTATATCTTTCAAATTGATCTAGTACACCCGTTGTACACAAGATTAACCAAAAGAAACAAACTCAACTGTTTGAGGGTCCAGAGAGTACAATCTTAGCCTTGCCATTGATTTCTCCACTCAGAAGCTTCTCAATTTTGATTCTTTGCTCTTTCAAGAACCCATTGAACTCTTTATCCTTCAAGAAACCACTGAAATCTTGACTCTTTTGCCCTCCATTCTTGAACTGCCAATCATCCGAATCCTCCTTCTGCACGATCTTATCGGTTCTGCATGTTGACGAAGATATCGACCTTCGGTGGGCCGACTCCACCAAGTTCCGGGGCGGAGACAGGAGAACCGAGTCCGGAATAGAGCTCGAGCTTGTCGATCTCGACCTCCGGTGGGTAGACTCCACCGGATGTTTAGGTGGGGAGAGCACATGAGTGTCCGAGGTTGTACCGTGCGCATTGTTGTTTGTACTAGTATCAGTGTTTTTGAAAGTTCGTTTGGAAATGGCGGGAAGGTTAGTTGGGGGTGGGATCTGGTGTGACAGGGGTGATTTGGACTCTGTTTGGAACCGGGTCCTGCGGTGGATTGATTGGCGGGGAGGGAGAGGTGGGGCCCCAAGACTGCTGGTGGGGCTTGGTGGAGTGGGTTCAGTGCGCTCGCGCTCGGGGCTATTTGGTAATTTAACGTTGTTTGAAATCCATTTCTGGATTTCGGATACAGGGGATAATTGCTCTGCCTGTGGAGGACTCATGTTGGATTCTGAATTGTTTCGAATATGATTTGCTGTTCTTGACAAGATTTCCCCACTAAATCCATCTGGTGCCCTATGTCTGTTATAAGAATTTTAATTTATCTCGTATTTCGATAAAACGTAATAAATCGATGATAAAATAATTCCAATAAATTTCGATTGACAAGTGTAAAAAAGAAACTAGGATTATGACAACTACAAGTTCAATGTGTTACCTTCTAGCGGATCTAGAGAAGGGGTCTCTCTTCTCGAGAGACGAGGTCGATAATCGGCCTTGTGATGCAGCAAATCGTGGTGAGGCGACGAGCCTTGAAGGCGAGTCGCCTCCTCTTGTTGGAGAGGAGGCCACCATTCTCTTGGCCTCCTCTAACCACTCTTGTGTCATCCTACTACTAACACTTCTAGTGCTTTAGTCAAAATCATCCTCGTCTCGATCGATTAATGCACGCCCTCTGCCTCCGTTGATGTTGTAAATCTTGTTATCAAGATTGTCACTACTCGTCGATCCAAAAAACATATCGTTCATGAGATCTGTTAGGTCTGGTAACTGGCTTGTATCGGAGGTAGTGCGCCTCGTCTCTATAAGCTTTCTTTGCAAGCCGACCGACGCTCTGCCTTCGTTAGACAAGCGTCGGTCGAACCTCCCGTCCATGGCTTCCATTTTCATTATGATGAGAGAGGGGGTTGAAAAATTCAAGAGAAGATAGAGATAGTATGCATAGATGGTGAGAGTTGGACGTTGGAAATGAAGGGAAGATTTTATGTTGAAACAAATGCCGGCCTTAAACCATGTCGTTTTGTGTGTAGCCTTGTTGATATGGCATATTGCTTATTTGTATGTTTACCCTATTTTTTAAAATAAATAAATAAATAAAATATTCTTTATTATATGAAAGTATGAACCAATTTTTCTTGTGAAACTATCATAATATATTGTTTGCGAGTGAAAGCTAATTTTTAAGCTTGCTTGATGAGAAAATTGTTGTGCTCAGCTAATGGTATACGCATTAATCTATAATTAAATTGGAAAATTGTAATTTATTTATTTATTTATTTTTTGTCACTTCCTTAAAAAATGAAAAGATATAAGAAAAAGCATGCTAAAATTTAAGGCAAAATCTTGAATAATGAAGATAGAATAGGACATGTGATGAAGCAAATGGTTGAAAAAGAAATTTTGTTATAACATTATTTAAAAATAACTATGGTGGTGTGGTGTGGAGTAGCTGCCCAATTCAGTTAGTCAAATTTCTTAATAATTTATGGTTCGATGGTATTGATGAGATTGCTTAATATTTATACTTCTTTTCTTTTTTATAATAAAAATGATAGCTGAGATAAATTTATCAATTTTAATTTAATAAATTTATTACTTATATTATCAATAAATATGAATTGCATTACTAATTTTGGGATTTTGATTGAATTGTTTTATTTTTCATAATGACTTCTGATCGGTAGTTATCGTATTGTAGGTTTAATATTGATATAAAAATTAAATGTATAAAGTGAAATTATGTATTAAAATTACTTATTAAATTAAAACATTCGCAGTTGGAACATAAAATGCGACTCATTGTAGGAGTCAATAAAATATATAATTGTATTAAATAAAATGGTAGGAATTTGATGGACTGGGATAAGATAGTATCAAATACTAAAAGGCCCATATTTTCAATATATCTCCGACAGGCCCAATGTACTAGTGTGGAATTTGGGCTTTGTGTGTAGTCTTTTTTATCCTTAGCAATCTTTCATGTTTATATATTATTTATTTTAAATTCAGCACTTGTTCAACTTATTTAAAAGTGATAATGAATATTTTGTGCTTTATGATAATAATAAATTATATTTTCTTTAATAATTTTAAAAAATATAGAGTGGATTATATAGTTTGTCAAATGTAATAAGCAAAGTTTTAGTTCAATTATCATATCCAGTTTCCCCTACCCATACTATTTTCAATCCAAAAACTAAAAAAAAAATTAAAGTATTGATTCGAATAATTTTATCTATCTATTAATGACAGGAAATATATATAAAACTATCAATTAAGTCTTACATTTGTCTCATATTGTCTCCTAATTTATCAATTTACTCGTAAAACTCAGGACATGAATTGATAATTTAGTATATTTCAAGTCTCTAATTAATAAAAAAAAATCAAGTCTCGAATTGATAATTTACTATTTTTTAGATTTTAAATTAAAAATTCATTTTTTTTATATAATGTTTGATTATGCATTTAAAATCATATTAATCATTTTTTTAATATATATAATAATTTTTTTAAATATTTTTTTAATAAAAAAATTACTAGTATGCAACTAGTGCAGACTCCAATCAACTTGTAATAACTAAAAATAATATTGTAATCACAAAAAGTCAGAGAGATTATCGTCCTAGTCCCATATTGATATAGAGTGACAGAATTCCGTACGTGAAACTGCTAATCATTTTTATTTTATTTTATTTATTTTGTATAATTAGTAATAAATTAGCTGTACAAATTTTTTTAATCATCCAGTGGAATTTGAGGCCATTCTCTAATTTTAATGTAAGTCTATCAAATGTGTTGTCGTCACACAAACAATACTTATAGAAGTATTGAATAAAATCTTCCAAATTAAAATGAGTTTTAGTGGACATGAGTACATAATTATTTAATTTTAAATTTTGATGTGCCACTTTCAACATCATTTCTTTAAATTTGATCATTACTCTTATATTTATATATTTATTTAGAATTTAATTTGTTTCTTTTTTCTACATATTTATAGTACATGGAGATGTAATCAAGACGAGCTAAATATCATCAGAATTGAGTTCAACTCATTTAAAAATTTTTAAGGCTCGAGTTCGGCTCCTTCGAAAAATAATAAGTTCGCGATTAGTTTGAATTTAACTCGATAAAAATTTGATAATAATAATAATTAAATTCAAGCTCGAACTTAAGTTTGGGCTTGAGTTTGTTAGAGCTCACTTATATATGGCTCTAAACCTGTAGCAAGCCTCTTAACAAACATGTTCTGGAATGATCGAGTCTGAGCCTGATCGATAAGTTTTTCTAGCCTGATATTTAGCAATTCAACTCAATTTAACTTAAAAAATAAATTCAAACTAATATTTTACGAATAGCTTGACTCCACGTACAATATAGCTGATGCCTTAATCGTAGGTGATAAATTGTAATTTTACACGATTATTTTGAATGAAATTCACTTTTTTACACGTGAGTTGTGAATTATTTAATGTTAATTACGACTTATTTCTATTTATACACTTAGAGCTTTTATTATTTTATTTCTTATTTAAACAGGCCAAAATTGAGATAAATTGTACCGTCACAATAATTTAATTTTGTGACTGGTACAATAATATTTATTGCAGGAAAATTAAACAGTTGACCAAGATAATTAAGGAAAAGAAGGATTTGGTGATCAACAATAAATAAAAACTTACCAATGATAAGATACAAGGAATCTGGACACACATTCAAGAAGGGAGGTCAAAGATAAATTAATCCAGGATCCTTATATTAATCTTGGACATCATTCAAGAGATCACGATCCGGGATCTCACGTTGGGAGCTACACGCCAGAAAGCAGATTGGGGACGAAGCACCACCAGTTGAAGAACACGGGTTTTATTGTTTTTAATTTAATTTAATTTCGATTATGTAATTTCGTTTCTAGTCCAAGGATTGTGAACCTTCGTAAAATAATTTATATGTTTGATTAGGAATAAATTATTAACATGTTTTATGAATTTATTTTGTGATTGGCTTTGATGTTAATCTTGAATTTTTAATTGTTTGTGTAGACTACCCCTCTCATAGGTGATTGATTATTCAATAGTTATTTTGATATTATAATCCGTAATTGTTATAATATTTCAAATTGAGTAACAAAGTAAGGGATTACCTCTTGAAATCACGAAATTTAGGTTGTATGATTCTTAGCCGGTTTTTATAGACTAGTAGTCTTAATATCTAAATCTTAATGCATTGTCGAGTTCGAATCCATAGGGTCACTCGGCAATAGTTTAATCTAGAGGTCGTACCCTATGTTATTAAACTTAAGGATATTTCGGGTTAATTGGTCGTACCATTAGCCTAGGGCTTGAGTTTATGAACTTGTTGGTGTTTTAGGAATTTGATTCATGTGAATTAGGATACGTGAGAGATCAAATCCTTGGACTGGGTTTTTAATTTTATTTGTTCTCTTATTTTATTATTTTTGCACTTTTAATTATTTATTTTAATTTTAATGTTTATTAGTTTTTAGAATCCAATCAAATCCCCTCCCCGGTTACTTTTATGAAAGCACATTAAATTCAATTAAAATTTGATTACTCCCTGTGCGTTCGACCCTTATTTACCCTACTACATTCTTCTTAGTGGGTTTGTTTGGAAAAATTACAAATCTTATTTTTTGGTGTCGCGACAGCACACCAGTAGGTCAACTTCCAATTAAGCAAAATTCAAGCACATCATTCTTAACCACTCATAAATGAATCATTAAACCCATTCAAACACAACCTTTCAACATGAATTAAAGCCACCTAACCATCTCAGAAATCAATAAATATATTCACAAGGTCGTTGTTTTTTTTTTAAAGTTAAATAATAAAAAAATGAGAATCACGTTGCAACATTGTTGCATATCCTCTAATAGTAGCATATTACTAGTGCTTGTATTATTCTACATGGTATTATTACACAGCCAGCATTAACAAACAAGAAAATTGCTTTCTCCTTTATCATGGTATCCATATAAAATTGATCAATCCTAACTTCATCAACTAATTAATTTGGATCAAATTAGAACACAAGAAATCATCAATGGCAAATCATGATCTTCTTATAGCTTCACTTGTTGTCTCCTGTCTTGCAGCCACCTCTTCCGGCGTAACTTTCTCATCCCTTCAAAACTCTCTCTTCGTCTCTGCCTCACCAAAACCCGAACAAGGTATGAACTATTTAGGAATAATATATATCAAATTCAGTCTTATAAATTTTTGTTGCATCCAATTTTAATCCTACAACTTTTACTTTCTCAAATTCTAGTCGATTTTCGTACAGGAGCTTCTTCACTTTTCAATATAAATGTTATGATCACTTCTTATTTATCTCACGGGATAAACTATTCAGGAATAATATATAAGCCCTATAAATTTTTGTTTCGTCCATAGGATTTAAACTTTCCTTTTTAGAGTATAGTTTTCCTCTTTTTCCTGTGTATCATTCATCCAACCGTGCGAACTAGTCAATTTTAATCCTATAACTTTTAACTTTTGCAGTTCTGAGAGCCGGGGAGGACAATATCACCGTGACATGGTCACTCAACACTAGCATCCCAATCGGGTCGGATTCTGAATACAAGATAGTGAAAATCAAGCTATGCTACGCGCCCGTGAGCCAACAGGATCGAGCGTGGAGAAAGACAGTCGACAATTTGGCAAAGGACAAAACATGTCAGCACAAGATTGTTGTTAGGGCATTCAGCCCAGCTTCTAACAACATGTTTACATGGAAAGTAAAAAGGGATGTCCCAACAGCTACATATTTTATCAGGGCATATGTGCACAACTCTGCTGATGAGGAAGTAGCCTACGGGCAAACGACGAACCTGTTCGTCATCGATGGGATATCGGGACGACATGTTTCGCTCGACGTAGCCGCAGTGTGCTTCTCAGCTTTCTCCATAGTTTCATTGTTTGGATTCTTTTACTTAGAGAAAAGAAAATCGAAAACCTCTCTGCAAAGCTGATTTTTTTTTATACAAGAAACAGTGGTTCTACGCGCTCATAACGTATTATTCATAGCAACACCTTTGACACGGAGAAGTAATACTCCCTCCGTACTAGGTATATATTCATGTATTTGGTAGCACGGAGTTTAAGAAAAGTAATTTTTAATTGTTTTAATATAAAAAAGGGGTATTTTGGGTAATTGAATAGAATAAAGTGTATGATATAGTTAAATTTGACTAGATTGTGTGTAGGAAGGAGGTGATATTTTTATAATATTATAGTATTGTAATGTTATTGATATTATATATTATTTTATTTTTAAGGTGTGAAAGTATTCTTGAGACGGACCAGAATGAAAAGTGTGAATGTATTCTTGGGACGGAGGGAGTAGTATTTTAACAAAAAACGATACTCAAATGAATAAAAATTAATAATATGTACCGAATTATTTTATCTTTTTAAATTAATAATATTTTTAATAAAAAATGATAATATTTTTAATAAAAAACTTATTTTACGTGTAAACAGTGTAATTAATTACCAACATTCCAACCGCTGCCGGCCACCAACGGTGTAATTAATTACCAACATTCCAACCGCTGCCGGCCACCTCCTGCCAAGTTCTTTCCAAATTGGGATAATCAAATTATGTACGATATGATTATATTGAAAACAAAAATTAAAATATTAATAATTAAATTCAATTTCATGATAATGTGTTCATGGCGTGAGTAGAAAAATGAAAGCGAACGTTAAAATAGGCTAAATTATTTAAACTCACTAGCTTAATAATTTTTAAGGTGGCACTATTGACACCCAAACTTTTGCTCAAGGTACCCAAATTGAAAACATAAATGATGTGAAATTTCAATAACACCACAGCTTTTATTTAACCCTAACCCATTAACTATATTAATTAATTAATTGGAAAAAAAAAACCTTTGCTTTGCACACCCACCTCACATTCACATTCTAAACTCACACGCATACACCAGAACACACACTTACACTTACACCCACACCTCACCATAAAAGAAAGAGAGAGAAGGGATGAGAGGAGAAGTAACTCAATTTGACATTTAAAACATCAAAACATTATATTCTCCCTCAAAATCGTACTTTGCATTTTTGGTTATTGAAATGGTGTAGTTTATTGATAAATTAATGGTGGTGGGTTAGTAAAATTATAAATGTAAGTTGAGTTTAATTGATGGTGAGCATAATGTATGTTTTTTTATTTTGGTTGAAACTGGAAGCTTAAGATTTCAATACTGGTTCATCTAATATCTTGTTAAAATTCGGCAAGAAGTTGCTGAGATATGGTATAAATAATTGGATGCAGAAAATTTGTCAAAATTTCTATATGGGTTGGCTGTCAAAAAATTCGATACAAATTTGGCGAAGAATTCCTTATGCACAATGTGAGCGCTTTCCTATACCGTCAATGATCTTTATTGTGTTTAGAGCAAAACACCATTAAGGAAGAACAAGGAATAGTATTTAAATGAATGTTAGTCTGTTGTATATTTGACAATAGGATAAAACTGCTAGCCTTATATGCATTCCCCTGAGAAGTGAGTTTTACCAGCATTGGTATCTTCCAAGACTCCAATGAATTTCAATAAAATCTGTCTAACCATTAATTAACCTAAACAATAATAACGGCCCATTTTGGACCATGGGCTGTTTCTTGTTTGGGCTTTGAGTACATTCATAGTCTGAATTGCAATCTCTTGACAACGATCAAGAGCAAATCATTAAAATGCGTCATACTGATATGAAAAGAAGTTTACATATATGTATTAGTTATATTTAATAATATATATGTGTTTTAATTAATAAATAAATAATTTTTTAATATGTAGTTTTTCATTAAAAATTAATAAAAAATGTATAAATTTTTATTCATTAATGTATATTATTTTTATTCATTAATATACAAGTTCTGTATGTGGGTGCATGAATTTAAAAATTTGTGCACCTGAAGAATTTGCCTATAAAAAAATATCACAATTCATACTATATGAGTTATGATCGATTCCTAACTTTAACCATTTTTTTTCGTAATTTTAAATTTTGATATTCTTTTTTTATCTGATTCTAATCCTTAATGTCCAATTTTTTCCCCCTCTAGTTTCCTAATAAAATTTACTCCTAAATTGTTTAAAAAATAAATTAGACAAATTTTAGGTTTTGAAATGGTTTGGTACAGCGAATTTAGGGTAATAAAATACTCCGCAGCTTGGAGTTGATATTAGTATATTTTAGAAAAATAGATCCAACATTAATCTTTTAATTTCTTTTTTTACAAAGAAAATAAATGAACTACATCACTATAATTATGATTTAAAAAAATTGAAATGAAAAGTAGGAAATAATTTGATTTACTATCTAGCTATAGTCGACCTGCGGCTTCTCATGTGGCTTTTGGTTTAATATTAATTATATTATTATATGGCCAATTAATGTTCACTTAGCTGTTGATGAAAATCATTGGTACCTACGTGCATTCTTGCTTATTTTTTATTTACGAAAGTTTCCTAACAATTATTTCACAAAAAGTTTGCCTCCTCAAATATATTATCTATCGAGCTCGCATTCTAAATATAATTAGATAAGAATGAATATCTTATGCGCAACTTTTTGGTTCAAAAGAGTCACCTCGTGGTGAACGAAATTCCTAGGCTACCAATTTAATGGGACAACTGCAAATTGGGGAACACAACTACAAAATAATAAAATTAAAACGTCACTATTCGAATTAATTAAAACAAAATCATACTATTATTGTAATTCTTGAACAAATTCGAAAAGCCCAGTTCATTAATTAACCATACAAGAATGTAATAAGCCAAGTCAACTATAAAACTAATGGTTAGAATATTCTCCACTCACCCTCTGAGTACAATCTGGGGTCACTTCTTTTACTTAAAAATAAAATAATGCAAGAATACAATTTATGCAATTATAATCGTTGACTATACATACAAAATGAAGCCAGTTGTTGTGTATAATTAGACTTTTTCACCCAAAAATCCTTGTGTATCTACTTTCTATATAAGCAGTTGAGACGTTACCTTCTGCCTCATAATTCAACTCCAGGATATTCAGCAAGATTGTTCAATCCTTAAGGCGGTTCGGATCAATGGCGACTCGTGGTGTCCTCGTCGTTTCTGTCGTGCTTTCATGTTTGGTGGCCGCTTGCTATGGTAACGGCACCTTCTCTTCTCTGCAGAAAACTCTCATAGTCACCGCCTCACCCAAGACCGGACAAGGTAACATGCTTTAATTGCTGTTTTTCCGGCCCACTGCATCCGGATACATTTCACCGGAACGGACGGTGTGGAGAAGTGTCGGGATGCAAAGCACTTATTACTACTAGAAGCTCAAATTCACTGTATTTGAATACATGAAAATTATTATAGGATTCAGTGATTATACAAAATTGAACTTGATAATCTGATCAAGGAAAGAATGGATAATCTCAATATTACCAAGTCTATATACTAGATTAGAGTAACCTTAAATCAGATGTATCTAAACTATCTCTGACATGATCTTGCAGTTTTGAAAGCTGGTGTTGACAATATCACCGTGTCATGGTCATTCAACACTACCTTCAGTGCCGGAACAGATTCTGACTACAAGTCAGTAACGCTCAAGCTTTGCTATGCACCGGTTAGCCAAATAGATCGCGGTTGGAGAAAAACAAAAGACGAATTGAAAAAGGACAAGACCTGCCAACACAAGATTGTTAAGAAGCCATACAGTGCTTCCAACAACACTGCCACATGGACAGTGGACCGGGATGTGCCCAGTGCTACATACTTTGTCAGGGCCTATGCATTCAACGCTGCTGAAAATGAGGTAGCTTTTGGACAAACTACAAATACTAACAAGACCACCAACCTGTTCGTGATCGAGGCGATCACTGGACGCCATCTCTCACTGGACATTGCATCGGTTTGCTTCTCTGCTTTCTCCATTGTGTCTTTGTCCGGATTCTTCTACCTGGAAAAGAGAAAGGCCAGGGCATCCAAGTAAAGCATCTTTATTACAGTTTTTCATGTGTTAAAACTGTGATATCTGTGGTGTGTAATACCAACTTTCTGTTATTTATTTATGTTATGTTGGCTACAAAAGCTCCTACTAGCCTTGGGATATAGGGGCTTGTACGGATAGAATCCCTGTGTGATGTTTAATATTCGATAAGATGGTTCGGTTAATGTAACAAATTAACTGAGATACTCTTTATTTATCAATGTTTTCCTGTAAACTTTATGTGCATTAATTAGAGCTTTTGAGAATGTCACATGATAGTTGTCCTAAGTTAAATTATCTTAGAAAGGAGAACTATCTTATAAACCTAATGGGTGACTCCAGTTAATACCAGTTGGTTAAGGATGTTAGATGTATCCTCCCTAGAGTTAGCTCATAGTGTTCTCCTTTTAAAACGAGTTCACTTCAAAGCTTTCTCCTATTTTCTCAAGGAAATGACTAGAAAACTCAGCCTAAATAGATAAGCATCTTTTTTTTTTCTTTTTTTTTGTTATAATGTGTAAACCAACAGTCAGTTTTAGAAATTGCATTCCTAGTGGAGTGTGGTTCATTACATATCAAGTTCTGGATTTCTATTTAATTGATACATGTAAGAATGTGTACGGCAGCTTCTCAAGGTCAACAATATGAAAGTTATATCTGATTAGAAATAAATAGTAATAAATGTGATCATCTGAGATTCATTACATAATCATAAATTGTATCTCACCTCCCAATGCTTTGACCAATTTGTGGGTATAGAAAATGCCAGTGATGTAAAAGATGTTTCCCACCTTTAACAGATAGGTATCAATATCAATTACGCATGAACAGAGAAATTTAGTTGCTCTGATGCAGGTAAAATATTATCCAGATTTTAATAACACCTCTTCACAATAAATAAATAAACGTCAAGCGAAGAAATCTTGATATACTTATTCAACCATAAACAGGGTATGCTAATTCAGCATTGCAGTATCAATTATGTAAAATCAGTCATATGATATACTAAGCAGGGATAATTATGAGCATACAGATGGAGAATGAAAATGAAAGAGAACGAAAGGAAAGAGAAGTAGATAAATTTTGATGAGAAATTAAACTTCTCTATCATAAATAGAAAACCAATCCCATGTAAAATAACAATTTCACCACCAGATAACCTTTCTTTTTTCAACTTAAAGTACACAAGAGTAGAATATTTTCGTTGACTGATGCAGCAGGAATCAAGAAATATCGCTTACATGATTTACTTCAGCAGTTCAGCAAGCATATTGGACATAGATATAAACACATGACTTGTTTTTGTTGGTGCAGATGATGCAAAAATAGCTTCTTCAACATAACTTTATGGGGAGGACAATTTCACAGGAACTCGGTCGATAGACATTACCTTCCCTGATGGAAAAGATTCTGCACACAAGATATAAAACTATATGTGCTGGACAAACTACGGATTCTTAGAAACCACCAACTTGTTTTAGGCCCCGGCAATTACTAGATGTCACATTTCAATAGTCTAAATATTGCATTAGTTTGCTTGCTTTCTCCCTCGCATCTTTGTTTGGATGTTCTTCCTAGAAAGAAAAGCCAAGCATCCAAACAAAATGAAGCATCTTCAAATAATTTTTCCCTATATTTCTGATGTAATAAACTTTGTGACTTCTACGGTGTGAAATAGCAAGTTATCTGTAATGGTAACATGTTATATTTGGATAAGAGAATTCTGATTAATGTAAGAAGTTAATGAAACCACATAAAATGTAGCATGGTTTTCCGGACTACTATGTGCTAAATGTTTCCTAGAGTTTTCGATGAAAAGCAGATGATAATAGATTTCATGCATCAAAATAGATTGATGAAAATGTCACCAGATAGCAATAGGAGTTTCTCCTATTTCCATAGGAAGAAAACATAAATGATTCAAAAAGTTGATCTCAAAATTTCTTCTCCTTTATGTTTAGATGACTCATCCTCAGGTATTCAAGCTTTTCCCAACTAATGCAAGAGTGAATTCAGTCTTGTAATTTTACTTACTGAAAGTAAATCTAAAGACAATCATCCTGATTATGTCCCATAAATAATAGGATTAGAAATCTATAACCCCTAACAAAGAACAAAGTTCATTAAAATCACAAATCCAGAAAATCCTGGGTACTTCCTACCATTAAATATACATGCAAAGAATGGCATGTCAATTTTCTGAAATGATGATAAGAAACAATATTATGAATGAACCACTATTGACTAAAAAAATTGATTATCTAAGCTTCATTATCTAAATCATATGGCGCCTTCAAAGCTTTCATCATGAGAAAAGGAAATGAAAAGGGCAAGTCAACTACACATCTATCTCTTGTTTATCTTTAAGAAAAAAGGAAAAAAAAACTGCAAGATATAGATATACATCAACATCAGCTATATTAGGATGCAGAAAATTTTATCCTCCAGAGCAAATAATAATATTATACAGGAATGAGGTAACACCCAACGTCTCAAGAAAGCTGTTTTTCATATTTAATAAGTAAACATAAATAAAACCAAAACAAGAGCATCTTGATGCACTTTGCAACAATAAACAAGCGTATGCTACTTGTCCAATGCACAATTAATCAAGCAGCATCAGCCATATAATACATGGAGGAATAGAAAATGCAACTAAACTGCAGGAGAGAGAAATTTCAATGAGAAACTATGATTCGATCTATATAGAACGTCCATTGCTGATAAAAACAACAGGCTTTGCCTACATGTAAGCTATTACAATATCCCACATCAGTTCACATGCGAGCGTAGAAGGGCATTTAAGTAAGGTTCAACTCTTCACCTTCACCCATAGTTTTTGGTTAAGTTCCCTAGCCTATATGTCGAACAAAAGCTCTTTTTAAATTTAAGTTTGACAAAACTCAAAGTTTTTAGTTGATCAGGCAGCATATTTGACATAGATGAAGTTTCAATATATATTTCAGAGCAGCATATTTGACATAGATGCAGTTTCAATATATATATTTTTAGTATAATGAATTGGTGAAAGGATGGGAACCATACAATTTAAATTATTAAGCAGATATAGAGCACAAAAAGTAAAGACTAACTATATGATTTCAAGCATTTCAGATGGATTACAACCATAATTGACAGCAAGAAGAACTCTTGATATCTTTATGGTTAAATACCGACAAAAAAATTCATTCTGTAAGAGCCCACTTAAATATTTCATCATCATGGTGAGTAAATAATGGTACTCCAGCACACAATAAGACTGGATTTTAACAAATGACAACATTATCTAACAACTGAAAATCATTTCCTGACTCTCCAGCCGATCTGTACCCGAGAGCTCTAAGCCATCATTGTAAATATCAATAGATCCAAAAGCATTAGTGCCTGGAGGACACTCTAAGGCTGCTCCAAGAACCCTGTGGTGCACACCATATGCGTCAACTGAGTGGTTATCTCTATGCTCATGGCCAACTAGACAGAGCTTTACACAATTGTATCGGTGAATCACTTCCATCACTTCATCATGATTCCACAACAATGTCTCATAAGATGATGTACCACTGTCTAATGGTAGATGACAGCATATGACCACTTTTTGGTTCAACTTAGTTGCATCATCAAGAACACGATCCAACCATTCCATCTGTTCCTTTCCAATTGCTCCATTAAACATAACAAACCTTCTCTCCAGCCCAACAAGTCCATTAGGACTATTCTTATTCCTATTTGGATTTTTCTCTCTAAGAATGTTCATGGCTTTTACCCTGTTAGGATGACCCTCAGGCCAGCCTATGGCACTGATATCAAAACCATCAAGGACTACAAATCGAACTTCTGGTACCGGACAAAAATCATAATAGGCATGGCCATCTTGACTATCAATGTTCAATAAAGGTAGCAACTTCTCACGAGGGAGATTATAAAGACAATGATTGCCAATTATGTGATAAACTGGGCCATTAAAAGCACCAAACTGGTCAATAACTTTCTTAATTGCAGTCAGAGAATGCTCCTTTGGGCAGAAGCCATCTATAATGTCACCCAAATTAATGACAAACTTCACCTTTTTCTCATTCCAATCCCTCACCGCTCTTTGCAACACAAGCAGGCTGTGGCGATAATAGCGTGGAACACCAAGAAACGAGCGGCCATCGGGAATATCAGCATACTGGACATCTGATATGATCCCAAGAGAAACGAGAGGCTGCTTCACTTGTGCACTAACAATCCCATTTCCAAAATTCATCGAGGAGCAAAACTTAAATCCTAGTAACATTAAAAAAGATAATAATTAATGTTCATTCTGCATTCATACTGAGTTCATATCTTAATGTTAATATTTAGCTAAAAGCAAGGAGTTTCAGAACAGTGAATTGCCACAAGTAGTGAGGTAAATGCTCTAAATTCAAACATTCTAAAATATCTGCTCCAAGTTTTACTGCACTATAAATTTTTCTCACAAATTAAGAAAATCAGTAGCAACAGAAGATAAAGATTAAGGTTTGGGCACAAAGGAAAGGAGAAAGTCAACACCATATCGCAGACTTGAAATCCCCATTTCTATCAGTTGATTAAGCAAATCCAACCAAATTAAACACTCCATTTCCACAGCCCAACAAAAATTGGGGAAGAAACATTTCATTATTTTCTGAAACTCCATGAACCATTAACCCGGAAAAGACGAAAAAACAAAATTCCCCGCAAGAAATCAACAGAAACCGTGTTCATAATACAAGAAATCATCCAAATACAGTCAACGAAAGACAATGTCAGTAACAACGATTTGTTCACAGAATGATAATTGATCGAAGAAAGCAAACCGGAATAAAATTACGCTTGGGCAAAATTCAGTACCTTTATCCGAAAATCAAATGCTCCAAACCGATGGTTTATATCGCCAAGAAATTGAAGAGAGCGAGCTAGTGCCGTAAATATCCGATAATAAAACGATGACTGCCTTCTGACGTAGCCACGTGGTTTGGTAGGTAATGAAAGATCCGGTTGATATTCGGGTACAATATTTGCTGTAATTAAACAGTTTTGTGACACCGCTTTGACAATGTAATAATTTTACATTTTCTTAATTAAGTAGTCTCTCGTCCAGACATAAGAGGTTCGTTTCTTTTTTCCACGTAGATTAAGAGATATATAATATTTAATGGGTAGTTGAAATGAGAGTAATATTTTAATATACAGTGTGTAGGTCCATTAAAAATATATTAATTATTTTGTGTGGTCTCGTTTACTAAAATGAAAAATGCACCTCTTATTAGGGATGTAAACGAACCAAGCCGCTCGTAAACTATTCGAGACTCCATTCGAAAAAAAATTCGTTCGAGTTCGTTCTTGGAAAAAATGAGCCGAGCCGAGCTCGATTATTTTTTCGAGCCGAACTCGAGCCCGAGAGTGTTTGGCTCGAAAGCTCGCGAACGTGTTCGTTTACAGGTTCGCGAACGTGTTCGCGAACGTGTTCGTTTAAAAGCTCGCGAACATGTTCGTTTATAGGCTCACGAACATGTTCGTTTATTAAGCTCGCGAACGTGTTCGTTTATAGGCTCGTGAACGTGTTCGATAATAGGCTCGAATAGTGGTCAATATGCTCATTCTTCATATTGTTACTCCATTATTATTATTATTATTATTATTATTATTGTTATTATTTATTATAACATATTAATATGGTAATTTTAGAGTTTAAAAATTTTTACATAAATAAACTTATATATATATATATATATATATATATATATATATATATATATATATATACTTTTATCAATATAATTTATAAGGAATATAAATTTATAATTTTAAAAATATAGTATACTATAAATTAAAGAAAAAATTTAAAGTATGACAATGAAAATAATGAAATTATTAAAACATAATTAATAAAAAAAAATTAAAAAGAGAGTGCATGTTATTAATTCTAAATAATGAATTGAAAGTCATATTTATAATGGATTTAAAGATCTAAATTTTTTATTTTTTATTTCTATATAAGATTTAGTTTTGATTTATTTATACTTAAATTTGAATAAATATATGTATTTATATACATTAAATTTTAACTAATACTCCCTCCATTCCGGAAAACTTTTCACCTTTACTGTTCCACATTGTTTAAGAAAAGTTACACTTTTTGACCAACTTTATTGGCTTTAGAGGGTATTGTAGTATTTTTAGGTAATAAAAAAGTATAAAGTAATGATATGTGTGTGAAAAAGAAGTGGCAAATTTGAAATTAAAGTAACTTTTGAGGTTGTTGGATAAAGTGATGTTTTCTTTGTTAGGGGGGTGAAAGGTTTTGTGGGGCAAACAAGTGAGGAAAGTGAAAAAAGTATTATGGGACGGAAGGAGTAGTAGTTAATAAAATTGTAAGTATTTTAAAGTCGACACCTCATTAATACACATATATATATATATGTATATATATATGTATATATATATATGTATATATATATATATATATATGTATATATATGTAAAAATAAATTAATTTAATATAATTATTTATTTATATTTTAATAATATAATTTTATTTGAAGGAGAAATTTCGAATTTATATACATCCGTATTTGCCTTTTAATATTATTATTATTATTATTATTATTATTAATATTATTATTATTATTATAGTTAATGGGATAACATAAGGATACACTCAAATTTTAGGCAAATACTTGTGTGACACCGTCTTACATAAGGTCTTACGTGAGACGAATAAAAAGTTTATAAAATGTTAGCACTTTCGCTATATTCCATATAAAATGTTAGTTTTGTTTATATTATAAATTGTTCATAAAATAGTTCACTACACCATTATTACTTTTTATCGATTGAATATCACTTTTAATTAATAATATTATCACTTTTTATTCGTCTCATGTAAATATTTACGTGAGACGATTTCACACAAGGCCTACTCCAAAATTTAAATTAAATACATACTCCATATACTTATAAATGTTAATTAAAAAAATCTTTTGTTATATTATTAATATATATTTTAATTAATAATTAATACTTCTAATAATTAATAAAAATTTATAATAGCTCTAGATTCCACTTTTTATAAAAAAAATTATTAATAAAATTTTATTATTCATGAGACCTCACTCAAACATTTATACATTAAAAAACTAAAAAATAAATTATTTTCAGTTTAACGAGCCGAACGAGCCCGAGCTCGAACAAAGGACTAGTTTTTATCGAGCCGAATTCGAGCTCGAGTTTATTTTTTTTTTATTCAGTAAAAATATTTCGAGCCGAGCTCGCGAACTGTTCGCGAGCTCTATATTTTACACACGAGCCGAACTCGAGCTTAAAAAATAAAATTCGAATCGAGCTCGAGCCGAGCTCGAACCCTTTAAAAAAATTCGAGCCGAGCTTCGAGCCCGGAGATGTTCGGCTCGGCTCGGCTCGGCTCGATTACATCCCTACCTCTTATGTTGGGACGGACGAAAATGATAAAATGTACTTCTTATTGTGGGACGGAGAGATTATTTTTTAAAAATATATTATTACTTTTCATTTATTTTACTATAAATTATTTATAAAATAATTAACTCCACTATTAAGCATATTATCAAATTTCATCCATTAAATATCATTTTCTTTATTAATATATTATTATCATTTTTGCTATTTAACTATAACCATTTCATAAGATGGCCTTAGGCAAGTCTCAACTTTTTAGGTGATAATATAATTTGGTAAGCTATTATGGTATTTAGTTTGCCTTCCACCCTAATTCATTACTTCTCTAGTTTTTAAGTGATAATAATTGGTAAGCTATTATGGTATTCAGTTTACCTTCCACCCTAATTCATTACTCCTCTAGGTGTAAAAAATATAATTCATAATCAAATTATGAATATTATGATTTTAGTGTTCCTATTTATATATTATGATTTTTGTTTATAAAAATAATAATTTATTATTATTCTAAAAAATAAAATTATATATTAAAAAGTAATTAGGATAAAATTGGCATATTTGGGTTAAAATTAGAAGCCCATATAAATTTTGTTGAAATGTTTTGTTTGTCTTGGTTTCTTGCTAGATTCATGGAGTATTTTTTATTTTAGTATTTGTAAAGATTTTTATTTTATTTTTGAGTAAGGCTATTGTGCCCCGGACATCATGTCCTTTTGCAATTTTCGTACCTCTTTACAATTTAAACCCCTAACAATACATATGTTTAAAAAAATATGGAGGAGAAGGGTTGTGTTCCCATGGGGCACGGTGTAGAGCTGTCAGAATGGGTTGGTGCGGCGGTTTAGCTCACAACCCACCTTATGATGAGCCCAAGTGGGGTTGGTCGTATATAGTCGGGATTACCAGTTAAAGAATTTATCGAACCCAAGAGAGTAACGTGCTAGAGTTTAAGGGAGTAACATGTTAGAGTTTATCGTGATTTTATAAGTACGACGAAATAGGAAGATAGATAAGCATGCAAGTAAATGCAATGCAAGAAAATGAATGATAAAATAAATGTAAGGATAAATGGGTTTCAAATGATGCAAGAATGAGATTAACAACAATCATGACATAGATAATAAAAAATTATGCAATTAATTCTAATCTATCATGGACATGGCATATGAGCGATCACTAATTTCACCTAAGCTCTCTTTCGAGATGGATAGGATGTAGGCCTTCAATAAGGCTACCAAAAGCACATAGGATCGAGGCCAAAATAAACACCTCCCACTAGGTACTAATTACTCTAGTAGTTCCCTAATGAGGTACTAAGTCATAGGCAATATTCCCTTTTAAGATACTATGAATTCATTAATGGTTTGAGTCTCCTCATTTAATCAATCAATCTCTCGATTAAGCTAATCAAATGTTCTATCAAAGAGTTCTAAATCTAGAAGGATATTTCTATCTCATTCTAAATTAATGTATATGAAGTGTATGATGAAATGATTCAATGTACTATCTAAACAGATAATTGATTTCTCAACCTAATCACATGCCTAAAGTAATTAATCACACAAATCAACCATATAAATCAAGCAATAAACTTCAATGATAGAAATAATACAAATGTCCAATTAAGATTAAAATTAAATTACATAAAAACTAAATTATCCAACACCAATCATGTAGCTAATCTCACAAGGAGATTAGCCTATCATAGTCTCAAGCAAAACAAAATAAATTATCTTACAAAATTCCATAAATAAACCTTACAAAATAAAATTAGTGCTTCATTTTGAATTTCTTCACTTGGAGTTTTTATCTTCTCTTGAAATCATCAATCTTCCTTACTTCCTTGATCACTTAGAGTAGAAGGTGAGAGAGTTTAGTGAATTAAATGGGTGTAATTTAATGAATGGTAAATTGGGGAAAGAATGGAAGAATGGAGAGATAATGTGGAAGGTTGTCGTTGGTTGACTGCCCTATTCCTCACGGCTGCTTCCTCCAAAAATGAAATGGGTAGCCTTTTATCTTTTTAATTCAAGTGGGCCCACATGGAGAATGAATTTGTTGATTCAAAATGGGTAGACACGTGACTTCACTCCAAAATCAATAAGCCAACATTTAATGGGTGTTAATTGGGCTTGAAAAATGCTTAGGCTAATGACATATAGATGGGCCATTTCCTATTTCAAAATTGGGCTGGAAAATAAGCAATTGGGCTGCCATGATAGCTGTTGGGCTACAACATTTGTGCTGTAAAATTTCAGCATGCGCCCCTTTGCTGTTTTAGCTCGTATTTGCTCATTTTAACTCCGAATCGAGCTCCATTTTTTCTCACGCCTTCGTAATTGAATGTAAAAGCTCATTTTAAGCACAAATCCTGCAAATTCCAACAAAAGAATTCTCTCCACAAAAATTAAGGAATTAAAGAAATTAATCAATAAAACCAACCTTAATTATATAAAACTTAGCCAATAATTGACCATATTTTCTAGCAATTTTTACGTTCATTAGCGGGCCACTGGTGGGGCGCGGGCCGCGGGTTAGCCCACACTCTACCCCTACCATCCCCCACCCCCACCCCACATCAGTCATCACTCCCCAAATTTTAAAAAAAAAAAAATTTTAGATTTTAATATTTAAATAATAAAAATATTATCACCCAACCCTACTCCCTATCCTCCCCCACCCACCCACCCATCCCAATTTTTTTTTAATTTTAGATTTTAATATCTAAAAGTTGTATGTAATTTTTTTAAATTTTAATTTATAAAAGTGGGTTGATGTTGGGTTGGTGGGGTGGTGCGAGTTTGCCCACACTTTAGTGGGTTTGAAGTGGGACGGACTTTTATGGGGCGGGTTGAGAAATTAGTGGGTTAAGGTGGGTTGGGGCGGGTTGGCCCAGTGGGCTCAACCCATTTTGACAGCTCTAACGGTATGTGGCGCAAGAGCTTTTGTCTTTCCTAATGAAAGAAAGACTCTCTTATTACTTTTCCTAATTTGCTAATTCCTAGGGGCGTATTAAAGTTACGGAAGACCTGTTTAAGCCCTTTCAGCTTAGGGAGTTGACCCCAATCCCTGGTATAACAAAATAGGTCTGAATCAACCAGAAGAATCAGTTGTGGAAAAAAAGGACCGGCTGGTAAGAGCCTTTTTCCACGGAAGGTACCCTTTCCGAAGGTAACTTCCAACCATGTTCATACTCGACACGACGCCACATCGGATACATATTGATACCTGGTTGGTTAGCGAATAGATGTTGAAATAATGATTTTGTGTTGCGGAGCTTTTTTGTTTTTTTTTTTTTGGTATAATTGTAACTTAAACGTTAATATAAACCAAAATCTAAACAGCAAATTTGATTGAATTCAAAGCTCACGCATGTCTTAAATTATAACAAAACTAGATGATAATGTTACAACATCATAGGATAATAATAGTCTACACATTCACTCAATCTAACATCTTATAATGTACTCTATTCATGAAGAAAAAATGAATTTGATGATAATGTTACAACATCATAGGATAATAATAGTCTACACATTCACTCAATCTAACATCTTATAATGTACTCTATTCATGAACAAAAAATGAATTTGATAAAACTCAGGTTCTGCTGATACAGTGTAGAAAGTTTATTTACTACACAAGGATTTTGTACAATAATTAGGCTCGAATGGCTTGTTTGAAAGACGAGCTTTTAATTGTATCATGTTTCGCGAAGCGTTATTTATCTGAAGATCAAAGCTGTTCCGCTGGATTTGACAAAGCATCAGATCATTGTCTGGTTGGGTTAACATATGGCGTTGGTTCTCTTTCGAGGATCTGCTGGATCAGCTTCTCCGGTAATCTCTTCATAGCCTGTAAGAAGCACAAAGACAGCGAGAGAAGAATGAATATGTGGAGAATGTGTATTTACAATGTACAATGTTACAGGTGGTGCAAACCTGAAAATGTCTCATATGTAGAATTGGCTCACAACCTACATCTGCGATCAGTTTCCCGTTTGGGGTTTGTAGACTGAACCGCCCGGCTTCATATGCCGAGAGGCTGTGTTTTTCATGGGGCAAGCTATGACACACTTTGATAAGTGATTCAAGGGAGTTCATCTGGTGAATAGAGGATAATAATGGAATTAGCAATTTATATGCATGATATCTATACATATATAAAAGCAGACTGATGAAATTGATCATGGTTCAAGAGTAAACGCCGAAAGGATTTTGGTTCGACTAACCTTCATGTAAGGACAAGATGCACAACCACCGTGAAGCGAGCAACCCTCTCCACTAGCAACCCCAGGGATTACATGGAGGTTCGACAAGTCCCCTTCTCCTCTTGATGAGGATGAGGTTGGTGTTCTGGTTATTGACTCTGATGAAACTGGAAAGACTATCTCTACACTAACTTTAGCACCCTCGTGGGACTTTACAGAGCCCAATAGTTTACGGACTGCAGAAACAATTGAAGTCACCATTCCTGTTTCAGTTCCCAAAACAAACTGAAGATGATCATTCACATTTCTATCTATTGCCTCTTGTACCCTCTCTTTGATGAAGTCTAGTATGTTCTGAGTGGAACCCACAACCCCCATTCCTCTACGCTTAGATTCCATTGCAAGGGAGAACATCTCGCCAGGGACTTCAAAGTGGGCAGTAAGAAAAGCATCGCAATACATCTCATTTATTTTATCCACAACTTCATGACCAAAGAGATGATGAACAATGCATGTTCCATCCTATAAACAAAAGAACAAGTCATAACAAGGGGCTTTTAAATGCCATCATAGTTTTGTGCTGCAACAAAATGGTCCATGATAAATATGAAAAGACAAGTTACAGTTCAATGCTGTTCTTCAGCCAGAAGGGTAGGGAACAGTATGTGGAGATACAGTTACAATTCATACAAGCAAGTAATTGAAGGGTCTTATCAAGAATATTTTCGTGTAACAAGAATTTTACCTGAAAATAATGGAGGCGATGTAACAAAGATTTTATTGATTCACTGTTATGGTTTGGATGTATATTAGTTATTTCTTCATCACTCATCACTGTCATCTGTCTGAACAGTTCCATAATGTTCGCTCCCATGTAGGTGTCAGGACCATACCATACATTCAAATCGGGAATTTCTGAAAATGCCTGGAAAATTTAAAAGATAACAATATTAAGCTTGAGGTAAATAAAAGAATAAGAAAACTAGGACATATCACCAACTAATGTGTAGCCACATAAACCTGTAGAATGGTTGGCACTACATTAGAAGAGGTGCATGTTATTGTTGGTACAACTTCATGAGTATAAGCTTTGGTCTCCAGGGAGGTGTTAATGTACACAACATGTAATGAGGGAGAAGAAACAGAAGCTGCAGCAGCCGCAAGGTAATCCATGTAGGCGGGACTGGCTGCAGCATCAGCCAACGAGCAACCTATGCGCTCACTAGACATCCTGTATACCCCTACCTGAGAGAACGTATAGTCAAAGAAAATGCAGATTTACTAACACAGTGCAAGAAAAATAAACTTGAAGATCATCATGTATATTATTAATGGATATCAAACAGAAAACCTAGTAAGATGCAGTACCTCAGGATATCCAGCCTGATCAAGGATAGCACGTACATTTTCTGACATAAAATCTACACCAAGTACGGTGATAAATTTGCAGCCAGCTTTGGCCATGTTGACAGCAGAATCTGCCATAACTAGAGAATCGGATATGTGGATATGAGGCCAGTGCTTCTGAGCAGCAGTTAAAACGCCTTGGACCTCGGGGTCCATGTAAAAATGAGCAGCAATGCCAATCTTCTTCTCCTCAAGCAAACTCACTAGCTCCTGAATTTTGGCCTCAGCGGGAACCAGAAATCTAGCCTGCAATACAGTATATTCCAACTTAGGCTTTTTACTATTCAGGATATCACATAACCAAACACATTTAAGTATAGACCATTTTCCTTTCTCAACAATGATATAGCCAGCGCATTACATGGTTCACATTAAAGCCGAAATGATCCAAGGCGATATTCTCAGTTTTACATTTCTCATCTAGCTAAAATGAAAATCCTGTTGAGCATATTTTTAAGACACTGTATAAACCCGACTTATCAAGAAATAGTAAAATTGAATATCTATACGTAAATCACAGTGGCAATATGATCTAATTATGTGTTGCAAAAAGAGCAATCCAGCACACAAGAACAGAGATATTATACAGGGGAGCCTTAATGCATCACGGTAGGGCCTCTGCTTCGGTTTACAAAAATTCCTTTCAACAAGCATAACATAAGGTGAGTATAAGTAGTTTACTTCTTCATACACTCGAATAGCAAGTGCTGATTGAGAAAATTGTAGCTAACATAGTTTACAGGAGTTTAATCAGCTGAAGGGGAAATCAGTGAAAGACTCGTGTTTTCTAGATGTTCAGCTTTCTCCTTTATCTAAAGTCCGTACTCAAAATCTCCACTACAGTGAACCAATAGATAAAAATGGTTTGTCTAAGCATGAAAGGTAATTCTTTCGAAACTGCAGATTCGCCACCAAATTGTCAAATGCCAATCATAGAATTTCCTCACATTCTAAATGTTAGCCTTCTGTAATTTGAGTTTGAGAATTTGTACTTAAATGTTTACTATAACAAACACACAAGTCTCTAACAGTAGAGGTCTTGTAAGTGATACACCCTGGATTCAGCAAAGCTAGGTATTTACCACCCATAGCATCACATACTCGGGATTTTAGGCACAGTTATTGTAAAAATCCACCAAATATAACAACAGTTATTACCTTGTCTTATCAGTTATCTAAATTATTTTGAGATAATTAAAAAGTTATTCTTGAACATTTCCCTCAATTTATAGTCTAAAGGGAGACAAAAGAGAAGTCCATAATCATACCCCACATCACTTAATCAGGAGTGCTCAATTATCTTTAGGTACGAAATCAAACAAAACCACTCAACAACAGAAAGTTAAACATAAGTTCCACCTGAGTTTCAGCATAGCTTCCGTTAGCCTGTATACCTTCAGCTGTGATAACCAACGACGGGAACGGCTCGCCACGGACACGCCCTTCACGCTCCGCCACCAAAGCCTTAATCCTCTTGTGCATACTCATCAGTACATTGTGCCAAGTATTCGATCTGCTACCGGAATAAGCACCCTTTCTTCCTTTAAACCCCACATCACTCAACGCTGCCAAGTCCTCTGCTTTAATGGCTAATACCTCCTCTGGAGTGGCGCCATCAAGCACCCGAACCAAACACGCACAAAAACCTTTTGTTATCTCCGAATCACTATCCGCCAAAAACCTCAACCTGTCACCCTTATCCAATTCCACTTGCAGCCACACCTGAGCAGTGCACCCAGGGACGCGATAATCCGCGGTTTTCAGTGAATCCGCGAAAGGAGGGAGTAGCTCCGCGTACTGCAAAAGCCTCTTAACACGTTCCACAGGATCAGTTAACAATTGGAATTCCTGAATAAGCAACTGGAGTTTTGCTTTCGCGGCGGAGGCGGTCAGGTTATCGCTGCCGGAGGTGTCAACGTGGTGAGACGTGACGGCGGAGCAAGTCAAAGGCGTCCTTGAAACGGGTGGCGCGAGTGGAAACCAAGAGTTGAGATGTGGTTTAAGCGAATGAATGCATCTGAGGATGGGCGGCGGGGCGGGTTTAGGGTTAGAAACATGGGTGAATTTAGGGTTTGAGGAATTGCCAAAAAAAGACGAGGATACGGCAGTCATGGAGATCAGGGCTGAGTCCATCTCCTGCACAGAATTCGGAAAGCGTTCCACACGGCGTCGCTTCGAAGGTGCTTCTGTAAATGTCGAACTCAGCGATTCAGCGACTGTGTGTGTGAGAGAGAGAGAGAGAAGAGATGGAAAGGAAGAAGGAGATGGCGGAGAGGTGAAGGGGATTTGGATATGCAATGAAGCGCCAAATAAAGAGAAAATTGCGGGGAGGCCAACAAAATGAATGGTGATGAATTATTACCTCAATATATTTGTCACATTTAATCATTGTCCTATCAAATTATTTTATCATATTGCATTACATTATTTTATGGGCACCAATAATATATTTTAAATAAATTAAAAAGGAGTGCGCGTTTTTCAAGATCATTGATCATAGTGCTGCTTCTTGTCGATCATTCTTGCTGCAATTTCTTGTAAATCGAGCTCTTTCTTTTAATTTTTTTAATATGATAATCTAGGATAGTTTAACTGTTTAAGTAGCTATGTTTAATTTAATTTTTTTCAAATTCTCCTCTCCACCCAAACCTTAAGTAGTAATACATTCAAAATATATACATTAATAAATATAATAATATATACTCCAATAATGAAAAAAAAAATACACATTTTTATGAAATTTTATATTAATTTTTTTAGCATAAAATTAAATATAGAAAAGATATACATTTATTAAAAAAAAAGCTCCATACATTATTAAACTCACTCGTAATCACCTCAAATGTTATGTTAAATTAATGGTAAGGTATAGTGATATTTGTTAGAAATAGAAAAAGAAAGAGAAAGAAAATAGTAGTATTAATTAGTAATACTAATAATATACTGTGAGTAAATTGAGAATTAATAACGTTGCTAAGAATATAGGAGTATGAATGAATTTTATTAGTTTGTATTTTCTAAATCGTGTTTATATCATAAATTTTTGTAAATTCTGTTATTTTCTTAATTTAAACACTTTATCAATGAATTAATTTAAATACTCTAGTAATGAATATAGTAAAGAAGAATGAATACATGATTTACATTATGAATCCAATTTATATAATTGCTTGTGGAATTTTATTATTTAAATGTGATTAAAGTTTAAATTTGAATTTGCCTAAAATATATCAATGAGTCAGTGACAATAGATTTCTAGATGTTTACAATTTCTTCTTCTCTTCTTCGATTGTGAGTGGGTAGAGTGCACTAATCAGCTACTCGTTTCCGCATTTAGTTTAATCGAATTTATTATGAAAAAAATGCTATACTTCCTCCTACTATTCATAATTCATTATTTTATAAATAAATAAATATTATTATTTTATAATATAAAGTATATAATTGTATTAATGATGAATGGTATACTATATGTGAATTCTTTTGAAAAAAAAATGACAAAATTAATACTTTTTTTAGTGATGGTAACAGTATCATTATACTTAATTTTCTCATATTAATTATTTGCACTTATAAAATTACAATATACTAAATGTTGTGCGAAAATCTGAAATGATATACTAATTGATATCTTATCTTTCAATAGATTATTATCATTTTCAGAAATTCATTTACGCGACTATTTCACTGAAATTTTTGTCTATGCACAATTCAATAATTTTTATTAAAAAAAAAAAAAAGATAGTGCACAATATTTGATATCCAACTTTCATGAGGGATGTAGTATAAAATTAATTTTTGAGCACCAATTGTTTAATACAATTCTCAAGTCAAAAAGGTGGGATTGGCTTTTAAGGCGGCGGGAGATTATTGATACAATCCGTATTCAGTCAACCCATTTCATGCTTTTAATGAAAATTACAGATCCACCCCCTTCACCGCTCTTTTCAAACGAGCAATGTCCTGGGTGTAGACTTTTCAAAATGGGCTAGGTCAGCAAAAGGAAGTTGGGCTGAAAATTATACTGATAGTTTGAAAACGGACATAAATTAAAGGACTGGCCCAAATAAGAGTAAGCCTGAGCTGACTTGGCCCAAATGGGGCAGGCCTGGGAGGTGAGCCCTTTTTCAACATATAATTATAAATAATTAGTTAAGAAATGCATTATATAATAATTTTATATGTAAGCTCGGTCAGGCTCGCGAGTTGATCGAGCCGAATAATATTGAGCTCGAGTTCAAAAATTATTCAAATAATTCAACCTCGACTCGATTCGATTTAAATTTGAGTCAATTTTGAATTTTTTTGTGCTAGCTCGAGAGCAAATTCTACTCACTACTACCCCTTTTCTATTAAGAACATATTAGTACACTTTATTCAGTCTTGTTTAGTTTGATATACATGGATGATGGAAAAAAACCAACTTGTAATAAAGACATCAATGTACCAACAGTGTCAAATTATTACACCACTAGAATCAATGGCATTGTTTTGCCAAAGCCAAAAGAGGATTTTTTCTATGAATGGTAACACCAGGGTCTTCCACACGCTCCAAATCCTCCCCTTTGATTCCATCAGGCAGTTCCCATTCATATTTTTGCATGAGATTTGCCAACACAAGTTCAACGTTCGCCATTGCAAACGCAATTCCAGGGCAGCCTCTTCTCCCGGCTCCAAACGGGATCAACTCGAAATCTTGTCCCTTGAAGTCGGTCGAACGACTCAAGAACCTCTCGGGATGAAACTTCTCTGGATCATCCCAAGAGGCCGGATCTCTTCCAATAGCCCAAGAATTGATTAACACCATTGTTCCGGCTGCAACGTCGTACCCCATGACCTCGACATCTTGTCGTGCCACTCGTGCAATAAACGGGACGGGAGGATGACAACGAAGGGTTTCCTTGATCACTGCTTTCAAGTACAACATCTTCTCCAAGTCTTCATCCACTATGACCTGTTTTCCATTCAGAATTCCCCTCACTTCATTCTGCAATCTCTTCATGATCATGGGGTGCCTTAGGAGTTCAGTCATGGCCCATTCTAGAGTTGCGAACGCCGTATCGGTTCCCCCAGCAATCACATCCTAAACACACACCCAAGAAACAGAACATCAAAGGCATCCATTAGTACAAAACACCTTCAAGATTAGACCTTTTCACCATTTTTTTTCAATGTATATCAAGAATGGTAGATTTGATGTGTGTGTGTGAGGGGGGTTTGGGGGGGAGGGGGGTGGGGGAGGGATGTCTGAACCTGAGTTATTGCTTTGATGGTAACTCTATCAATGGAGGTATCATCCATGCTAAGATCAAGCATGATATCAACAAAGTTAGTCTCTTTTCTTGCATTCTTCATCTTCATCTGATTCTCCTGAATTACAATCTCCAAGAATTCATCCATTTCTTTAGCAACTCTATCAACTCTCCGTTGGAATCCATTCACATGATTAATCCAAGAAAGGCATGGAATAAACTCTCCAACATTTATACTTCACAACACTTGCATGAATTCCTTAAACAGAATCAGAAACTTGCTGCCATCTTCTCCTCCACTGTACTTCCTTCCAAAGGCTGATCTACAGATCACATCATAAGTAAGCTTCACAAACAAATCACTCAAGTTCACAGGCGAACCGGACGAGCAACACGAGCCGATCTTTTCCACCTTTATCTTAGCCTCTTCCTCCCTGATGGACCTAAAAGATTGAACCCTCTTGCTATTCAGAAGCTGGAGAATACAAATGCTCTTCAACTTCCTCCAATGTTCGCCATACGGGGCCACCGATACGTTCCTCATGTCGTAAAGAAGTCGCCTCGTGGTCCTGGTTCCGGGCTTATCAGCAAAGATGAGATCATGTGTTTTCAAGATCTCAGCAGCTGCAACAGCTGATTGGATGATGATCACTGGCTTGCCGCCGAAGTGAAGAAGCATGACAGGGCCATGTTTTGCTCCTAAATGCTCGAGGGATCGATGAGTCAACTCACTCAACTGATGAAGGTTTCCCAAGATTGGAAGCTTTGGTGGAGATGGTGGTAGCTTCTTGTTGGAGGGATTCTTGCCAACATATTTCTTGATGATCCACACCAGGGAGAGTAAACTTAGGAGAATCAAGAATGTTGGATGTGAAAGAGTTTGATCATCAGTCTCATGGAAATTCAACATTTTTGAGATTTAATTGGAATACAGATTTAATTTGTAAGTTATCAAGTCTGCACACTGTGGAGTATTATATTGTGAAGAGAGAGAATCTCTATCATATTTCATGACAGTGTAAAATATGTTTCTTGCTCATTTGATACTCCATTTCCAAGTGGGTCACAATTTGTAGCTTCTAATTGTCTTCCAAGGAGTACTATTTAACCCTTGATTTCTGAATTTCTTGTTTTAAACATGATTAACTAACACAACACATTAGCTGTCACTTGTCCTATATTTTAGAAAGTCTAAATCTTTAAATAATTTCTGCCTATAATATTTATTAGAACTTGCTATAATATTTTGGTATGCAGTCAACTTCAATTTGAATAGGGGTGACTATTCGCATCCACGAAATGGTTAGATACACCCCAAATTTTTTTTTTAACTTAAATATTTTAATTTATATGATTTAAGTACCCTTATTAAAAATTAATATTCTTAAATACATTAAGACACATAATCCATCACTTAAATACATTGTTAAACATACCCCATCACTATCGCAATTTATCTCCTTAGAATTGAATTCCTGTAATTGAAGGGTTCTATTGAAATCCCCTTTTGCTCGATGGTTGAGGATGAAATTTCAGTGAAATAGTTGCGTAAATGAATTTCTGAAAATGATAATAATCCATTGAAAGATAAGATATCAATTTACTTAAGCATTCATTACTTCACCTTCACCACACTGTTTTAAAGTCAGCAAACTTCACTTCCACTGCCTTGTTGGAGAGCAGCAAAACTCCCATCACTATTTTGAGAGAGTAGCAGAACTCTGATTGAACAATGTTTGACCACTTGAGAGAAAATTTCAGTGTAATCAATCCCCTCTTTCTGTGAGAAGCCTCTTGCAACCAGTCTAGCCTTGTACCTTATCCCACCTGCATTCTCTGGAGCTACATTTTTCTTGTAAATCCACTTGCAACTAACCAACCTCTGATCCTTTGGCCTCTGAACTATCTTCCATGTTTAATTCTTTTCCAAATATATCAACTCTTCTTGCATAGCAACACTCCACCTGTCACTTTCCTTGCAATTCATTGCCTCTATATAATTCTTAGGTTCATAGGAATCAATCTCCTCTGCTGTATATAGTGCATAAGAGACTATGTCAGCATTTGCATACCTAGCTGGTGGTTTGATATACCTTCTCTGTCTGTCCTTAGTTAATTGGTAGCTATTTAATAGCTCATCAGCTTCTGATCTTCCTTGATCATTATCAGTAGTTTCAACAGTATCATCTTGTACTATTTCTTCATCACCTGCCCTTTGGTCATGTACAAGTCTCTTGGCATGCTTCACCTCAAGCTCAGTTTTATCACTTCCTTGAATAATCTGAACTTGTTGTGGACATAGTGGCATTACAGCCTCATTAAAAGTGACATCCCTGGTTACTAGGAACTTCTTGCTTTCAATACTCCATAATTTGTAAGCTTTTACACCCTTAGGATATCCTATCATAACACACTTCACTGCTCTTAGTGCTAACTTGTCTTGCTTAATGTGAGCTTAAGCTAAACAACCAATGACTCTAAGCATTGAGTAATCTGCTAGTTTCCCTGACCATACCTCTTGAGGTGTTTTAAACTTCAGAGTTGTTGATGGGCTCCTATTTATAAGAAATGCCACTGTAGTAACCAACTCACCCCAAAAGTCCTTTGTCAAACCAGAATTACTCAATATACACCTTACTCTCTCTAGTAAGGTTTGATTTAATCTCTCTGCAACACCATTTTGTTGTGGTGTGCCTGGAACAGTCTTGTGTCTTATGATACCTCTATCTCTACAGAACTTGTTGAACTCCTCAGAACAATATTCAAGACCATTATTAGTTCTTAACACTTTAATCTTAGCATTACAGGTGTTCTCCACCTCAATTAACCAATTCTTGAAAGTGTTAAAGGCTGAATCCTTAGATTTAAGAATATATATCCACACTTTCCTACTATAGTCATCAATAAAAGACATGAAGTACCTGCCACCACCTTTGGTTTGAGTCCTTGCAGGTCCCCATAAGTCTGAATGAATGTAATCCAACCTGGATGTGCTTGTGTGATCACCAATTCCAAACTTAAGTCTCTTAGCCTTTCCAAAAATGCAATGTTCACATTGTTTCAACTGTTCTGATGGACTGATGCTGATAGCTTTCTGTCTTGATAGTTCTTGTAGCCCTTTCTCACTTATGTGAGCTAATATCCCATGCCATAAGTGTATATTATCACTTCCAGTTGTAGTATTATTCTGTCCAGTTACAGTATGACCATCAAGAATGTACAGCTCTCTTTTCCTGATTCCTTTCATTACTTCATACTCATCATTTTCAACAATGAGTACTCCTCCTTTTGTTCTAAATTCATAACCTGAAGCATCTAGAATACCTAATGAAATTAGATTTCTCTTGAGTTTTGGAATATACCTCACACCTGTCAAGGTTCTAATCACTCCATCATGCATTCTTAACTTGATAGAGCATATTCCCCTTATCTGACATGTATGATCATTCCCTAATGATACTGATCCAGCATTTTGATACTTAAGATCAGTAAACCAATGCTTCATATGAGACATATAGAATGAACATCTTGAATCAAGGATCCAATCCATGGATCCTTTTGATGAACTGATCAATAGTGCCTCAGGATAATCAATTTCCACCTGATTTTGATTAATTGCCATTTGATTTGCTTGCACTCTCTGTTGTCCATCATTCCCAGCCTCTGCCTTCTTTCTTTTGGCTGCTTTCCACTTATAACAATTCTTCTTAATATGACCTGATTCATGACAGTGGAAACATTTCCTTCCTTCCTTGTCACTTACAGACTGATCACCTTTGGTATCTTGTTTCTTACCATCAGAACTCCCCTTCTTGTTATGTTTCTTATTCTGATTTCCCTTCCGGATCATCAATCCTTCACCTGATAATCCTTGTTCCTCACAACACTTTTGTAACTCCTTAGTTTTCAAAGCTAATTCAACTTTATCAAGACTTATTGAATCTTTGCTACCAAATAACAATGTGTCTTTGAAATTTTCAAACGATTTTGGAAGTGCAGATAACAAAATCAGAGCCTTATCTTCATTCTCTAATTTAACCTCAATATTTTCCAGATCATCAAGTACCTTATTAAACTCATCAAGTTGAACTAAGACTGGTTTATCTTCTGTCATTTTGAATGAGTATAATTTCTGTTTCAGATATAATCGATTTGCAAGAGATTTTACCATATAGAGATAATCAATCTTCTTCCATACTGCTCTTGCAGTCGTTTCCCTCTGAACTTCTCTGAGTGTCTTGTCACCAAGACACAAGAAAATGGCACTCAGAGCTCTTTCTTGAAGATCTGCTTCAGCTGCTGCAGCTTGTACATCCACTGCTGCTGTTTCATTAACCGGAGCTTCTTTGATTGCTCCTCCGAGGCCTTGCTGTACCAAGATGGATCTCATCTTGATCTTCCACAGCCCGTAGTCTGACTTCTCAGTGAACCGCTCAATATCAAATTTGGTAACCATGTTGAATCCTTCTTTCTTCTTCTTCAAATAACCGCTTCTTTGATCAGCTTGCCTATGGTGTTTCCCACAGACGTCGCCAATTCTCAGATTTGAAGACGAAAGATAAACTAATCTGATGAATCACTTTGTAAACTCTCACACTGAATCAAAGATTGATTCAAAACTCTCACAAGTTGAACAAACTCAAGTGTGTGCTATTGTGTGATTGAAGAACATGAAGAACAAGATATATAATGGTTCGGCTTATTAACCAAGCCTACGTCCACTGTGAGGGTGATCATTTTGTATTGCTTTCTGAGTGTTTTTGGAGGTTACACATACATATACACAGATTACATCACATATATATACCATGCAGAACAGTTAAAACTTATAGGACCACCACGTGTATGCAACTTCCAGCTGATATTTGAGCAGTTAAATGGAATCTTTTTCTGTTACAACAAACTCCAGCTCACAGCCGGCCCTTTGGGCTTTCCATCCGTGTATAGAACGTTCCAGAATATACTCCCAAATACTCTCTAAACCAGCTGCAACACACCCTATCACTACCCTTCCACATGGTTTGATTTGATTGGTTTTCAGCTGCTAGTTACTATGATCATGCACCCGTTTCTGGTGTTTAAGTTGATCATACATAGCTCAACTTCAGATAAACTCTTACTAATGTTGATCAGTCATTAATATGAGGTTTCCATCTCAAGCCGTGTCGGCGGGTTCGATCAGAGAGTCGATAAGGCGGCCGAAGAGGTCGATGGTTTCTTGGAGAAGGTTCTAGAAGAACGCCTTGGTGGTGGTGGTGGAGGAGTTGAGTGTGGAAATGGAGACAATTTTGTGGACATTTTGCTGAATATGTATAAGGAAAATAGTAGTGGTGTTGCTATTGACAGAACAACTAACAAAGCAATCATTCTGGTGACTTTCTCACTCTTTTTCATTATTGAACAAGTACATTATATTGTAGAGATGAATATCGTTTAATATTTAATTTACGTTTTTCGACCAGAATATGCTTGCTGGAGGGACTGATACAACCTCCACAACTCTGGAATGGGCTATGACAGAGCTCCTGAGGCACCCCACTGTCTTAAACAAGTTGCAAACGCAAGTACGAGAGATCATGGGAAACAGACATGACATAACCGACGAAGACTTGATCAAAATGCAGTATCTGAAAGCTGTAGTGAAGGAGACACTGCGGTTTCGTCCTCCAATTCCACTGTTAGGCCGCGTGGCCCGACAGGATGGTGCTGTCATGGGGTATGACGTTGCTGCAGGGACGATGCTCTTGGCGAACATTTGGGCAATCGGGAGAGATCCAGCATGTTGGGAGGAGCCAGAGGAGTTTAAAATTCATCAACTCTGGGGTGGATTTTAAGGGGCTTGATTTTGAGCTGATCCCATTTGGGACAGGAAGACCTGGAATTGCTTTTGCTGTGAGCAGTGCTGAGTTTGTGTTAGCTAATCTTGTGCACAAGTTTGAGTGGGGGTTGCCTCATGGAATGAATTGGAAAGATTTGGACACAACAGAACAACCTGGTGCTGTAGTTCATAGGAAACATCCTCTTCTTGCTGTTGCATCTCACTCCTAAATCACACCATTTCTTACCTATCCATGCTGTTTGTGTCTTACAGAGTGATGGTCTACTGTTAGTTTATTATGATATCTAGTCACAAATTGTGTGGGATCGTCTTGCACAAAGATTTGTTTAGAAATTTAATAAAAAGATTATTTTCGAATAAATGAAGTGATAACGATGCAGTGGATTATTTCATGAATATGTTTCCTTTGTATTAAATTGATAATGGGCAGATCTGCATGAGTGATTAGAAGAAACAGAGTTGTACAATAGTCCCATGCAAGTGATTAGAAGAAACAGAGTTGTACAAGAGTCCCATGCAATCTAGGAGTTTTCATTTAATGAAAGAAAGATATTATTTTTGTAATGTTAAAATAAACTGAGAAAAATTCAAAAATTGAAGATGGGAGATTAAAGGAACAATAATAATAAATTGAAATGTAATCTTAGGAATAATTTAGAATACAAAACACAATAAACATAAGATATATTCTACATCTTCAAGAATTAGAAATCAAATTTTAACTAAATTATATAGTTGGAATGATTTAGAAATTATATTCTTTTAATGCCTTTTAAGTTGCCCTCATTTTAATTTGGTTTAACTGTTTTTACTTTTGATATTGGTCATTTAAAAAAAAGTTAATACGACTAAAATTGATTGAAAAAATTTTTTGAAATTGTAAAAATAAAAAATTATAAGATGAAAACTGCAATAAACCAAAGTTACTGGTTTGAAATTGATTCCCCTAATCTCTCAACAAACCCAATTTTTTCTTTATTTAGTTATCTTAATATTTATCTCCGTGCCCTCAACCTGTTGTTTTATTTCTCTTCTTATCATTCTTCACAAATCAGATGTTTTATTATCCAACTGAGAAATTATAATAAGGGTAATTAATCCTAAAATTTTATAGCTAAACCAGTTATTAATCTTCTCTTAATTGAAGATTAATAGATGCATGCTTTAGTTGTTCTTTAATTTCTCTTCTATATTGATTCTGATTGTTCATAGGGATACAAAGCAGAATTTTAAAGATTTCAAAATTTCAATTAAACTTTGCAGTTTTATGCTCCTACCAACAAAACTTTTACCTTTTTTTCTTTCTTTTTTTCTATCACAATTTTTTTTATCTTCCAAAAATGAAAAAAAAAAACTATCAGTTTCTATAATTCACTTTGTTTACGAAAATACTGTCATGTACTTTATCATTTATTTATTATTTAAAAAATAAGAAATTATTCCAAATTAATAATTTCTTATTCTACTAAAACAAAAATGTAAATAGATTTGTGACAAAGTACTAAATTTTTGTTTCATTTTATTTTTAAGGGGGAAAATTTTAGAAAATAAAAGTGATGAAAATAAATATGGGTTTCAATTTTCAAGGTCAGAGGCACTATTGTAGAAAAAAATTGTTCAAACATAAACTAACGTAACAAGACTTTTTTTGCATAATGGAAGCTTCATTAGTTAGATATTAATGAAATTTTGGTTCGTTAGTGGAATAATCAACAGCGGATCTCTACGTTAGTTATAACACTCTCGGCCATAATTTATACATTTTGTCATTTAAATTAATGTTAACTTTAAAGTAATACAATTCTTTTTTATTTTATTTTAACAAAAGGGTCTTACATATAGTCTTCATTCATCACTAATAAAATTATACAGCTATCCATTTTGTTTATACAGCACAATAAACTAATTAATTCACGTAAAAAAAATTGAGTATCTTAATATATAATAGCCTTAAGTAATAATATTCATTGCAATCCCAAATTAGAAAAATTATTTATTTCTTCTCTCTCTTTCATACAATGGATTCCTCTTCACTAATTCACTACTGAGATTTATCCTCATCCCAAGGGATGACAATTGATTGATTTGGAAGTGTGTAGGAGAGATAAATATATTAATTATAATTGTAAATATAAATACAAAGGAAAGGGACAATACAACTTGCATCTAGGCAACATAATTTTTTTTAATGATTATTTAATCTTATAGTAGTGCTTATCATTTATATTAATTAGGGTTTATAATATTTTTTTTTATATTAGAATTCTATCGTCAATCAATTCAAATTTATAGCCAAGCTTTTTCTATTTATGATTATTTAGTCTGGTAGATTAGTATTTATCATTTATATTTGAATTAGAATTTTATGGTTGATGAGAGTGATAATAAACGTATTTTAGTATTTAATTTAACATATTTTTATGAGAATTGTTGTTATATATTAGCACAAGGGTATTATATTCATCATATAATTGAGAAAAATATACGTTTGAGGTGTTTTATTGTGTTTTAGGTGAAAAATGATCAAAAGTGCAAAGTTGGAGAAAATGTGCAACTTGTGTATGAATGCTGAAAAACGTACGTCCAATTTTTGTAATTTTTTTTTATTTATGTGGAGCTCTGAATTGAAAGTGTGAAATATGATTGGAAAGCCACAAAAGAGAGGGTCGTTTTGGCGTAAAGAACACCCCAATCGGATTCCAAACGAGAAAGTTATGATCAAAATGGTGACGTCGCGCAAGCTGTTCCTGTTCAACACGATTGTGCCACTTTCCTGGGCTTGTTATGCCTTCAAATGTTGGAGTTTATGAGAGTTCTTTATATGAATAGAAAGCCAAGGAAGAGAGGATCGCGTGAGCATAAGAATCACTTGAATGAAAGGTCGGATGTGGAAGTTATACGCGAAACGGTGAGACGGCGCAAGTATAGTTCGACCACGACACTCTGGTTCGATCAAACCATGAAGGTCGAACCTAGGTCGAACCAGAAGCCTGAAACTGCATTTTTGCCAATTTCGATTCGACCATGGTTCGACCAAGCCTATAGGTCGAACCATATGCCTGAACAGCACCGGATTCGTATTTTTACACCCCAAGTGCGTGTTTTTGTATTTTTACACCCCAAGTGTGTGTTTTCATCTAAAACGTCAATCCAATGCTCATAAGGAGAGCTTATAAGTATAAAAGGGGATGCATATCACACCACCAAAAAGATTGGAATTGGAATTGGAATTGAAATTGAATTGGAGAGAGGCCACAACATAATACTACACTCCACACCACCATCATCCACATCCTTTCCTCCATTCATCCATCACTTTGAAAATTCATATGTAGAACCAAGAAGGAGAATCAAGAGGATTTGAAGAGACAGAAGAGAGAATGAAGGAGACTTCTAAACTAAGGGTTTTCCTAATTATTTTCTTCTACTTTCTAATTAAATTCTCTTGTGTGTCATTCGTACAACACTATTTGTGGATTTATTTTATATATGATTGTGCTTTCTTAATCCATATTTGTGGTCATTTTATGCATCTTCAATTGGTATATAGAGTCTGAATATATATCTTGGTTGTAGATTGAGTGCGTTCACCGCTGAACAGGATTCCATGTTATGATTCTAAGTGAGGGGACTCCGAAACTTCATTAGAACTGTCATATATGAATATTTATTAATTAAATTGAATTCGTGTTAGTAAGCAGGATAAAGAGTGTAATTTTATAGTACCTATAAAGGAATATCATATCGAGTTAGGTTCCAGACGTGGGAAATAATTTATACTGATAGTACCTAAAAAGAGGGGTGAAATTACGTCTCTTGCTCCAAGGTTATTCACACGTGTTACACGCATATTTACTTGTGTTTATAGAGTAGATTTGCATGGTTTAGTGATGCGTCGATAGTCCACAAGGTAGAGTCGGCCTGCACTTGAGAGGGAAGTTAAGTAGTAAATCTGGATTACTCTAGAGGTACCTATTTTCCTACTTAATCCACTTTCGTATTCTTCTAGTACTATTTTATTTTAATTGTTATTTAATATTTTTGTTAATAGATAAATAGTTTAATACCCTTAATCTTATTGTCTTTCGTCTTAATTAATTTAGATAATAAGTAAATTGATAATACGTCGTCCTTTGAGTTTGATATTTAACTTGGTCGTTTGCTTAAACTACAACTGATATCCTTAATAATTAGGGATTAATTTTACGTGCAAAGAAAACGCGCATCGGTCACTTCATTCAAATTTCTAATGAATGTATATAGAAATAATGTATTATTTATGCTTAAGTTTATTACATTCTTTCATTGATTTTTTTTTATCTTTAATTCAAAGAATGAGAACGTGTAAGAGCCCATTAAAGCTGCTCCAAAGAAAATAAGAGTGAAATTAGTTACACAACAAAAACAATAAATTCAAACCATTCACTAATTTGATAAGGAAGGGAAGTTTAGAGATGTTGAAAGTTGAAATTTCAGGCATAACTCTTACTAAACAAGAGAATGACCATTTTGCATGAAAATATAACAAAAAGATCGTGCCAAGTAATACTACTATCTATAAAATAATAATACTCTTATACCTAGATGGAGATAGTATGACAATTATATTTATAAGTAATTTGTTTATGACTAACTAATTAAAATAGCGTAAAATAATCTTATTATGAAACGATCTTACACAAATATGTTTTTTTTTCTTCGTAGTTTTCTCTATCAAAATCAATCATCTCTGTTCTTATTATTTGAAAGTGTGATGATTTATTTGACTCACAAAGTCGCATATAAAATACTTGAAACAAAGGAATTTAAGAATTTCTCTTTATATATAAAATGTTTTCATTAATCTAATATGGAGTACTATATATAGAGTGAAAAATGTCTGCGCTGTTTCTGTTTCTTTAATTTATCCCAAATTATGTTTTATTTATACACAACTTATATCCCTGTATCTTTGTTTTTCGTACTCTACTAATGTAATTAATTCCTACTTTCTAATAAATAGATAACGAACAATATCAGATCGAGTCAATTTAAAATCACATAATTTGATTAAGTAAAATAACATCTTATGTATTATTACATCTTATGTATTATTTTACTCACTGTCCCATAGAAGTTACACATTTTCTTTTTTGTTTGTCCCACTAAAATTGACACATTTCCTTTTTAATACATAAGACCACACAAAAACAATTAATCTATTCTCATGGGCCTCCATATATCACCTCTAATACAACTACCCACTACACATTAAATATTATTTCTCTCACTTCACTTTACTTCACTTTACATTAAATTATTATACTCCTTAATCTCCGTGCCCAAAAAAAATTATACCAACTTCTATGAAACGGAGGAAGTAATTATTTCCAGTACTCCATCATGGATTATTACCAAAATTTATTCAAAGTTTTTTTTTTTCTAAATCAAACTTTGACATCATGGATATAGAAAAGTTTCAATTTCCTCTTCTCATTATTAAATTAAATTAAATCAAACTTTTGACCACGTAAATTATTGGATGTTTAGATGTTATTACATCTTATACCAGTTACACATGTTAGATGAGATATCAAGAAAATTAATTTGAAGATTTTTTTTATATCCTACGTGTCATCGACGCACAATTGGCAACATAAAATATACTCCCTTCCTCCCATGAAAAACTTTACACTTTCCATTTTCGTTCGTACCACAATAAACTTCAGCACCCAAAAAAAAAATAGCACATCAATTCCCATCTCTAAAAGTTCATCTTAATTAGTATTTTACCACACTCACCTAACACGTATAACATATTTTATAATTTATTTATCACTTAAAAATACTAAATTACCCTCCAAAAGTCAATAAAATTGATCAAAAGTAACTTTTTCTTAAACTCCGTGTCTACAGTAACAGTGAAGTTTATTCCGGGATGAAGGGAGTAACATGGGAACGCATTGACTATACCCCATGCACTCTTTAAAACCCAGCGCGCGTTTGAGTGATATTCAACAAGTTGCAAAAACATGTGGATCAGTTTTGATCTGCATGAGCAGATGAGTGAATTGTATCTGTTAAACCCATATCTGATCTCACTCATCTCTTTACTCACACTCTGGTTTCTTACAAAGCAAACATGCAAGAATTCGAGTGGAAAAAGGCTGCCTCCATCTCCCCCAACTCTTCCCATTCTAGGAAACCTTCACCAGTTGAGCAACCTGACTCACCGTTCCCTGCTCTCTTTGGGCACCAAATACGGCCCGATCATGCATCTCCGCTTCGGTAGTCGGCCCGTGATTGTGGTCCAATCCACCGATGCAGCATCCGAGATCATGAAAACATATGATCTAACCTTTGCTGAGAGGCCCCATGCAGAAACCATGATGCCTTTTCTTTACGACCTCAAGAACATATCGAGTGCTCCTTATGGCGAGTATTGGAGGAAAATGAGAAGCATAGTTGTTCTTCAGCTTTTGAGTACCAAGAGAGTCCATTCTTTCAGCTTGATCAGGGCGGAAGAAACTGCCATTTTGATGAACAAGGTTGATGGATCCTGTGGCACGCCTGTGAGCTTGAGGGAGTTGTTCGATTCGATGAATAGTGATGTGTTCTGCAGAGTGGCTTTTGGGAGGAAGTACAGCCAAAGAGAAGATGGGAAGTTCTTGATGCTTCTTAGGGAACTTATGCAGTTGATGGGAGGTTTAAGTGTTGGAGACTTTATTCCTAGTCTTTGGTGGATTGATCATGTTAATGGCCTCAAAAGTCGAGTCAAAAGGGTCTACGCTGGAGTCGACAAATTCCTTGAGGGAGTTGTCCAGGAACACCTTGATGATGATGAAGGGATCAAGGATGAAAGCAGAGTGAACTTTGTTGACGTTTTGCTTGACATTTGGAAGGATAATTCCAGTGGTGTTCCATTTGATAGAACTAGTATAAAAGCTATTATTCTGGTAATGGATGATTGGAATAATTCTCTCTTTCTCTCATTTACTTCATGTTCTTCTAAAAACAGTTTTATAACACTTCAAATTAACACAAAGCTTAAGTACATTACTTGACATTAATTCTTTCTTTTCTGATTCTTCTTTCAGGATATAATCATTGCAGGAACTGAGACAACATCTGCAGGTATGGAATGGGCCATGACAGAGCTTCTTAGACACTCCACTGTCTTAAACAAGTTGCAAAAGGAGGTACGAGGAATCATGCAAGACAAACACAGCATAATAAGGGATGAAGAGTTGGGAGAAATGAAGTATCTGAAAGCTGTAGTGAAGGAAACTCTGCGTTTGCATCCTCCAATCCCATTAGTAGGCAGAGTGGCACGACAGGATGCTCGTGTCATGGGGTACGACGTTGCAGCTGGAACGATGGCCGTAACGAATATTTGGGCGATCGGGAGAGACCCCTCGACTTGGGACGAACCGGACAAGTTCATCCCGGAACGATTCTTGAACTCTTCACTAGAGTTTAATGGACTCGACTCCGGGATGATACCGTTCGGGTCGGGCCGAAGAGGGTGTCCCGGGCTTGGATTTGGATTGGCAGGGCTTGAAGGGGTATTAGCAAATCTTGTGCACAAGTTTGAGTGGGGATTGCCTGATGGAACAAACTGCAATAAGTTGGACATAACAGAACAAGCTGGTGGTGTAGTTCATAGGAAACACCCTCTTTTTGCTGTTGCATCTCGTACGTGAATTACACCCTTTCTTAATCATCCTTGCTGTTTCTTTCTTTGTCCGTTTCGTTTGCTTGAGTTTCATGTGAGTTTTAAAAATTATGAATAATAATACCTTTATTTTTGTTTTGAATTTTTGGTATAATGAGTATAACTTAAACTCCCCTCAACCTGTGGTTTACTCATGTTGGTTAGAAAATGTTAATTTTTTAAATTAATTATGTTGATTTTTTTAATGATAATTTGATGTTTTTCGTTACGTGTGTTAAGATTAAATATGACAAACATGAAGTTAATTATTATTATTATTATTATTATTATTAGTATTCTATGTAGCCTTTCCCACCAATAAAATGTTAGGGTATACTTAGAGCCGATGTGTTGGGCCGGGACTAAATGGTGTACCCCACCATTAGGGGCCCCACCGCCCCTGCCCTAGGGATTGGTGGAGGAGGTAAATCGCAGGATGTGCCTCAAGTGGCTTATACGGAGGGCTCACTGTTAAATTTGTGCTTGCAAGGGACCAAATCCATGCCAAAGGCAGGATTCGATTCCTTTTATGGCATACCTAATTTTGATTAAACATTTTGAAATAATATTCAAATTATGCTCTCCATGTTTCATCACACTCTTTACACTTTCTTTATTTGTTTCTTTCACTACACTTTTCACACGTACTTTCTTTATTTATTTATTTCACCTACACTTTACACACTCTAAAAATAATACTAAAAGGCCTTGGCTACATGCATACACCATTTTACTAAAATACACTCATTTAATTTTTTAAATTATAAATTTATATAATAAATTACTAAAATATCCTTAAAACTTATCTACCACACATTATTACACAACTCCATTAACAATGCATACACACACCTCATCGGCTCATCCTCATCTAATAAAACACAAAGATATCCCCAGTTCATGCCAGGTCAACACCCCTATACCCAAATTTCAAAACAAGAAGAGAAAATCAGTAATAGATACAATAACACATAGAAGAACAAGAAATAAAGACGGAATTTCATGAATTTCGTGTGAAGAAGCAGAGATTGGGAAACCAGCAAATACCATATGTCAGATCTGGTCATTAATGAAACTTGAATCATTCTGTCTTTTTTGGATCTGTTCAAATACACATAGTATTGTTCGACTGGCTTTTGAAAATGATGTATCAGATCTGGTCCGATGCACTAAACACCGTTCGACTGGCTTTGGTCAGAAATTTTGGATCTGTTCGCCGGCAACTGATCGAACGCGTGCACTAAGCGTCGACCAGTGATGTTCGAATAAATATATATTCATCGGCAGAACAGGGCCGAACGGGCATCGATAATTTTTTTTTTGCAATTAACCAACTGTGAATTTCTTGAATTTGAGTGATGGTTTTCTTCCTTACTCTTTTTTGTTCTTTCTTCTTTCTCCTTTCTCATTTTTCCTGAAGATGGAACGTGAATGTTTCTTTCTTCTTTCTCCTTTTCTCTTCTATTCAGCTTCTTCCTTCTCATATCTCTCTTGTTCTTCTTATTTTCTAATTCTTATTCTTAAATGTGGGTGGGTGTATGTTTTTCATTCTATATTTTGGGATGGAGAGTATTAATTTGAATGTATTAAATTAAGGATAAAATAGTATTTTACAGGTGTGTGAATATAATTTTTATGTTTGTAAATATAATTGCGTGTATAAAGTAATTTGGTGTGTGCGAATAGCCGACGCCATAATAAAATTTAATAACATGTCAAATCTCAATCTATTAGTATTACTCCGCCATCCCGCATAACACTTCACTAATATCGTAAATACGGAGTATAAAAAATTAAAATTATTTTTTTGACCAATTTTATAAGGGTAATATGATATTTTTAAATAATACTCCCTCCGTTCCACACTTATGTTCTCACTTTCCGTTTTCGTCCGTCCCACACTTATGTTCACCGCCCAAAAAAAAACTTCACATCAACCAACAACCTCAAAAGTTATCATATTTCAAAAATATCACTCTCACATAACACACATAACATACTTTATAATTTATTTATTACCTAAAAATACCACAATACCCCTAAAAATCAATAAAGTTGGTCAAAAAGTAACTTTTTTAAACTCCGTATCTACAGTGCCGGTGAACATAAGTCCGGGACGGAGGGAGTAAATAATAATAAAGTAAATTATATTAGTTAGATGAAAATGTTATTTATTGAAGGGTGAAGAGTGTAGTAAGAAAAAAAAGGAAAAGAAAAAAACATGAAAAGCTTGGGATAGAAGCAATACTATATTTTTTTTAAAAAAATATCATTCTTATCTTACACTCATAAATTACTTTACCATTTATTACTTAAAAAACTATATATATCACCACCAAAATTTAATAAATTATAATTAAAAAAAAACATATCAAAACTTTGCTGTTTTTCATCAGGCAAAAACTCCTGTGCACCCGGGTGCACGGACCACATTCCGTGCGCCTTTAGAATTTTGTGTTAAATTATATACCCTTTAGTATACAGATGTGTACCCTTTATTTTCTAAAGAAAATTATTGTGTGTATTTGGGCGCATGAACAACACTCCGTGCGCCTTTAGAATTTTGTGTTAAATTGTATACCCTTTAGTATAAAAATGTGTACCCTTTAATTTCTAAAGAAAAAAATATTAATGAAAAGTGTATACCCCTTAGAACAAAATGGTGTACCTTTTATTAATTAAAGTGTATACCCTTTAGACCAAAGTAATATACCCTTACCCATAATACTAAATTTCTAAAGGCGCACAGAATGTGTTTCGTGCGTCCGGGCGCACGCAAGCCTCACTCTTTTCATCATTTTTTAAGACCTCAGACATCAAAGACTCTATAACTTGATTGTATAAAATTTAAAACAAATAACCTCTTGATACATTGTACACCTGCCACTCCAAGAAAAATTGTAAGAGACTTTTTGTAAGAAAATGACTTTTTGTATAATGACTTTTTGTATAAGGTAAGGTTTCTAGAATAAAATACTCCATCCCAAGTCAAATTTCTTACTTTCCATTTTCGTTCATCTTCCATTAAATTTTACCACACAAAAAAATTGAATAATCACATCAATCTCCAACCCTAAGGGCATGATTGGTATAACTGAATGGAATTATGTTGGAATGAAATGAACTCATGAATAAAATAGATATATGAAAGGAATGATTAAAAATAATTATTATCATGATTGATATTTATTAGGAATTGATGAAGGAATAAAAATATATTTTTTTAATTTGATTCAAATCTCATTATTAATATTTTATTAATATTTTTAATTAATTAAAGTCTCAATAATTTAATATATTTTAAAAATTAAACAATAAAAAAATTATAAGGTTAATGTGTAAATAAATATTTATATAATTTCAAATTTAAATTAAAAATTATATGTAATTTATTTAATAATTATTAAGTGATTAATAAAAATAAAATTTATATGTAATATTAAAAACATATTTATTTAATTTAAAATTAATATTAATTTATATATATTGTATAATTTTTATAATAAATATTTATTGAATATATAACTTTTTATTTTTTAAATAATTTAAATTTTATTTTTTTATTATAATATGAATTTAAATATATGATTTCTTTTATTTATATTTTAAATAATTTAGTATATTTAATAAATAATTTAATATATTAAAATTTTTAATATGAAAATTATATGTTAATTTAAAATAAATATTAACTTATTTTTTATTTTCGTAACTATATGAAATAAAATGTAATAAAAATAATATTTATAATTCTAATATATATTACACAAAATAGATAAAATAAATAAATATAAATAATTGATTCCCATGGAGTAGGGAATAGCTAATACCATGGAGTATGGAAGGAATGGTGATTCCCATGTTTAAGGGAATACACATTCCTTATGGAATGAGCATTCCCATTAATAAATTATACCAAACATGGGAATGAGAATGATATTGGGAATGTTGATTCCATTCTCATTCCATTCCACCATACCAATCATGCCTAAGAGTTACAAATTTATCACTCCCACCTAACATACATAATATACTTGATATTTTATTTATTTTCTAAAAATACTACATTGATATTTTATTTATTTTCTAAAAATACTACATTATCCTTAAAAAATTAATAATAAAGTTGGTCAAATATCAATTTTTTTTAAACTCTATTTTTAAGTAGTGGTGAAGAATAGTATGGGATGGATGGATGGAGTAATTGATTATTACTACATTTTGGTAGAAAGGAAGTGCCATTAATTTTTGTACTAATATTTTATCTTTAGGATATATTTATTCCTTTTTTATCCCTAAAATTTAGAGTCAATATAAGAATATAATTATAATTTCATCTTAAAAAAATTTATGGTACAATGATCTTTTATATATATATATATATATATATATATATATATATATATATATATATATATATATATATATATATATAAAGTATATAACATTAATAGAGGTACCACATGTTAAATACTCCCTCCGTCCCGAAATTTTTTGCACACTTTCTTTGTAAATTACAAAGGAATTGTGCAAAAAAAATTGGGACGGAGGAAGTAATTATTAAGTGGCGAGAGACTATGGTCCTATGGTAGGACTGCTACTATAGCAGTCGTCCTCTTTAAAAAATATCACATCTACCCCCACACACAATATAATTTATTATTTTTATTTTTAAAAACACATCACTCTTTAAGGCAAAAGTTCATGCGCTCCGGGAAACAATCTGTGTCCCCATATAAACACAATCATTCTTCTCCCTATCTAAATCCGTGTGACAGGACGCACAAAAGACTTACTCATATAACTTGATTTTTAAAAAAAATTATTATTATTAAAATCCATATATTTATAAGTAATAGAGATGAAGAATGAATTAGAGCAGAGCATAAAAAATTTAGAGAGACATGTTTGTATAAATGTAGTGGAGAACCCTAAACTCAACCTGTGTTATTCCTTCGTGTTCGACTGATATCATAGAATTTACATAAACATGTTGATCGGTCAAGAGATGAATGAATTCCTAGTGAATCCATTTCTGGTGATCTCACTCATCACTTTATTAACCCTACTCTGGTTTCTTACAAAGCAAACATGCAAGAATTCGAGCAAAAAAAGACAGCCTCCATCTCCACCAACCATTCCAATCTTGGGAAACCTTCACCAGCTGAGCATGTTAACTCACCGATCGCTCCAATCACTGGGCAGCAAACACGGGCCGATCATGCTGCTTCAATTTGGCAGCCAGCCCGTGATTGTTGTGCAGTCGGCCGACTCAGCAGCCGAGATCATGAGAACTCATGATCTCGTCTTTTCTGAGAGGCCTTACACGGGCACCATGAGTCGACTTCTGTACAACGGAAAGGACTTAGTGGTTGCTCCATATGGTGAGTATTGGAGAAAATTGAGAAGCATTGTGTTCTCCAGCTTTTGAGTGCCAAAAGAGTCCAATCTCTCTGTTTCATCAGGGAGGAAGAAACAGCCCTTCTCATCAACACCATTCGTGGATCGAGTGGCTCGCCTGTGAACTTGAGCGAGCTGCTCGACTCGGTGATCAATGGTGTGGTGTTCAGGGCGGCTTTAGGACGGAAATACAGCAGAGAAGAATTAGATGGCGAGGAGGTTCCGATGCTTCTCCGGGAGGTTGTTCATCTGTTGGGCAGTGTAAGTGTTGGAGAGTATATTCCCTGCCTGTCTTGGATTAATCGTGTGAATGGATTCAACGATCGAGTCGAAAGGGCCGCCGTCCGGGTCGATGCTTTCCTCGAAAGCATCATCCGGAAGCGACTTACAGAAGCTTCCAAGGATGAAAACAGAGTGAATTTTGTCGATATCTTGCTGGATATTTACAAGGATAACACCACTGGAGTTCCCATTGATATCACCTCCATCAAAGCTATCATTATGGTATCATAATCTCTCCACTCCATTAGGATTTTCTTTGATAATTTAGTCAGTGTGGATCTCCTGATACATTTTGGACTTACATCAATCTTTGGACGAATGACATGTGTCACACATCTAAAACTTGAAAAAGGAGATGTAATGTCAAAATATAACATGACATCTGGTGCCCATTTTAGTATAACATCTTTAGATAAATGACAAAAGAATACATGGAAAATAAAAAACTTCAGGACAATGATTAGATTTCAACTCTGTTTTTACATGTTAATCATAATGTGTATTGATGTATGTATTTTGCAATGTCTTGTTCAGAACATGATATTTGCAGGAATTGATACAACATCTGCATCTCTAGAATGGGCCATGACAGAGCTCTTGAGGCACCCCACAGTGCTAAAGAAATTGCAGACAGAAGTGAAACAAGTGATGAAAAACAGGGGAAACAGCATAAGGGAGGAGGAGTTAGGAGAAATGAACTATCTGAAAGCTGTAGTGAAGGAAACTCTTCGTGTTCATCCTCCGGTTCCGTTCACGGCCCGAGTGGCCCGACAAGACGTCGAAGTAATGGGCTACGACGTCGCACGTGGGACGATGGTGCTTATCAACACATGGGCAATTGGGAGAGATCCTGCATCCTGGGATGAACCAGAGAAGTTCATGCCAGAGAGGTTCTTGAATTCAGCTGTGGACTATAAGGGCCTGGATTTCGAGCTGATCCCATTCGGGTCGGGGCGGAGAGGGTGCCCCGGGATGGGGTTTGCAGGGGCAAGTGTGGAACTTGTGTTGGCTAATCTTGTCCATAAGTTTGAGTGGCAATTGCCTCATGGCACAGTTTTGGACACCATAGAACACCCAGGTGGTGCTGTTCATAGGAAACATCCTCTTCTTGCCATTGCAACTCCCTGCTAAATTATTGGTGTAATAAAATTTTACTTTTCTTGATTTGTAGTTTGAATCAGTTGTTCTTCAACTTTTAATTTGTCAAACCAATTTAGGCTCAAAATGTATGCTAAGGCTCAAAATCAATGTATTGCTTAGAAATATGGGCCAATATAGTAATTGAAGAATTGGCCCGTTAAAATAATAAGATATATGGTTTTTTTTTTTTTAAGTTCCAATCATTTGGGATAATCTGGTGCGCGTGTGTTTCTTTTTATATGTCTTTTAAACATAAGATTTTATTTTAATTTTACAAATATGTTGAATTAAAAAAAAAAAATCATGGGGGAGTTCGTAATTACATCTCTAATATATGATGGCAAAAGCTCCTGTGCGCCCGGGGACACGGAAAGATGCTCCGTGTCCCCATGTGAACACAACCCTCCCCTCCAATCCTATTTAAACATATGTATTGTTAGGGGTTTAAATTGTAAAGGGACATGAAAATTGTAAAAGCGCACGGAATGTGTTCCGTGCGCCCGGGTGCACAAGAGCCTTGCTCATATATGATTTCATTCATTTTTATTTTAGTTCTTTATCTTCCTTTTATTTTAAATGTCAAGTATTTTTGTCGATAATAGATAAATTGATGAGTGAAGCTTACCAAACTTCAAATGTTGGATCTCTCTACAAACGATCTATCAGGAAAAATTATTTTTCCTCCGACAGCTCCACCTCATTAGTTGACAAGAATGCAACAACTACCTCCACAATTCGCATTGCTTACATCCACAAATAGGCACCAATTTTTTTTAATTCAAAGTTTTCGGTTATGTATTTTACTCTCCTTAATGATGGAGTTATGGTAGATCACACAATCACTCCGCCTCTCCCTCTCCATCTGGGCGTCGCTTCCTCTCCATCTCCATTAGGGTTTGTTATCCATCTCGACACATATCCTTTTAAAATTTATATTTGTGTAAGTGTTCATCTTCCTATTTTCTTCAACACCGTAATTCATAATTTATGCAGAGTTTTCCAAATTAAAGGATTAACGGGGAAGAAACTACTAAGAATTCACCCATCTTGCTTTGGCAACAACTATTCTAAAAAAGGCTGGTAAGTTATTTTCTTTTTCTTTAATCAGATTGAATATTTGCTACTTTTCATTTTTTGAACTATTAGCGCTAACTAAATGGCACAGCGATCGCAGTCGTTTCAATTTGGACGTCATTCCAGTGGCACTTGCAGACATTCATAGAATGTTAAAAAATAAAAAAAGCAGAATAAATTCGGCATTTGGGGCATCGTTGTTGTGCGTCGCGAATTCTTAATAGATCAATTTCATATTGGTTCCTAATTTCTGTGGCGAGTTTCCTCTTTCTCAGTCATCAACCGCCTTGAAAGGAACATCGTAGCCCCCGCTAAGATGCTTCTTCTTAGCTCCTCGTTTGCCCAAACCTTTCTCACAACTGCAACACACCAAACATGGAGTAGTAGTATTTAATAGGAAGGATTCCAAACAAAACAATATAATAATAATAATATATATACCGGGTTTGGGTTTGGGTTTGGGTCTGGGTCTGTCGGGGAAGCGGGTATTGTAAAGTGCCCGTTTGTTCGCACGGCCCCGAGGTATTTTTTTCTTTCTGTTATTATGGTCCTGGTTTTCTATTTGTGTGTACTCTTTATTTTACAAGGAAAAGGAAAAAACTTGTGTGTGTGTGCGCCCAGATGCACGGAAGCACACTCCGTGTGTCTTTAAAATTTTATGTTAAATTGTATACCCTTTAGTATAAATAGGAATGACAATTTGGCCCGACCCGCTCTCGTCCCGCCCAGATTGGGCCGGGTCCGCCCTTCCCCGTGTATGGGCCAGGTCGGGTCTGGGTCCTAGCCAGGTCCCGGCCAGGCCCGGCCCTAAAATATTTAAATTTTTATTTAAAATATTTATTATATTTATTATATAATATAATTTATTAATTTATATTACATATTATACATACATTTTATTTAACTTAAATAAAAAATCATATATAGGAATTATATATAACTATTACAAAATATTTTATTACAATATTATATATATTATTAAATATATAATGTAATAAAATAATTTAAAAAAAAAAATAAAGTTTTATTATTTAATTTAAAATTTAAATTTACTTCATTTTATTTTTTAGTATTTTTTTAAAAAAATAAAAAATTTAAATTTTTTTTTAAAAAAAAGGGGCGGGGCGGACCCGCCCCGCCCCGCATAGGGACGAGACACGGGGGGAAAAGGAGTGCGGGGCGGGCCACATAGGTACCCGGCCCGCTCCGGCCCATTGTCATGCCTAAGTATAAAGATGTATATCCTATATTTTCTGAAGAAAAATAAAAAATATAATGAAAAATTTATATCCTTTAAAACAAAATGATGTACCCTTATTAATTAAAGTGTACATAATACTAAATTATGTACCCTTTGAAACAAAATAATGTAATTTATCCATAATACTAAATTCTAAAGGCAAGTGTATACCCTTTAGAACAAAATAATGTATCCTTATTCATAATATTAAATTCTAAAGGCGCACGGCGTGCGTCGGGCACACGCAACTAGGGATGGCAATTGGGCCCGACCCACACTCGACCCGTCCTGGCCCGCCCTGTTTGGGGCAGATCTGACCCGTCCCGCACAGAGAATGGGGCGGGTCTGACCCGACCCGTGCACGGGGCAGGTTGGGTCTGGGTCCTAGCCTCGCCCCGCCCCGCCCGTATTAAAAATTTTATTTTAAATATTATTATATAATATCATTTAATTGATATACATTAAATATTATATATACATTTTTATTTAATTTAAATAAAAATAATAATATATGGTCATTATATATAACTATTACAAAATACTTTATTACAATATTATATATATCATTAAATATATAATGTAATAAAAAAATTTAAAATGAAAATAAGGTTTAATTATTTAATTTAAAATTTAAATTCGCTTTATATTATTTTAATTTAAAATTTTGTATTTGAATGTATTATAATTTAACAGTAAAATAATTAAAAAATAATAAAAATAATAAAAAAAATAAATAGGGTGGGGCGGGGCGGACCCACCCCGTACCGAGGCAGATCTGGGTATTAAAAGTCTGACCCGTGCCGGGGCACGGGGCAGGGCGGGGCAGAAAGTGAGTGGGCGGGGCGGGGCGGGGCGGGGCAGGGCGGGGCGGCCAAGTATCCGCCCTGATCCGCCCATTGCCATCCCTACACGCAACCTCACTCTTGCTTAATTGTATTCTTGGTATTTTTTTTGGATATCTTAATTGGGTGTTGTTTAATAATTCGTTTGAAATGATTTCAATTTATTGAGATTATATATGTTTTACAAGTGGGTGCAGAATTGGATTCACGGCTTTCAATAGTAAATCATTGGTAAAAACTGAACTGTAAAAAAGAATTGCAGCCGTAAGACATTTCATAAGATGGAGAATCTCCAATCATATAGTATAGATTTCTCACATTTAAATTATTTGCAAATGGGTGTAGTTTCTAATTGTCATTATATATTAGGTCAGAATTTCTTGTTTAAAATAAGAGTAATGTTGAAATTTGAGAGAGAGAATAGCAGAGAATAGAGATTGAAAAATGATATTATTGAACTTAATGAAAATAGATCAGTTGTACACTATTATTACAATCTGAAAACGTAGAGTAGAAAACTAACTTCCTAACTGAACTTAACAGAGTATTAACAATCTTAACTCCATAACTAATAAAGGTAACTTATTAGCTAAGCAAGCTTAAGCTAACGGTAACTCTAACATGCTCCGTTTTGAATGTGGACTATCTTCTGTTGGAGAACAAAGCAAATCACAAAGCAGGAGAAATTTTGTTGGAGTTAGAGCCTTTGTAAGAATGTCTGCCGGTTGATCTTCTGTTGGAATGTATCGAACATCCAATTGTTGATTCTGTACCTTCTCTCCTATATGTTTGGTGCGAGAATGAAAAGCAGGAATGAAGGCTAAAGTAATGGCTCCTTGGTTGTCACATCAAAGAACAGAAGGTTTGGCAAGCGGAAGTCGAAGTTCGGAGAAAAGAGTGTCGATCCATAATAAGTCTGTAGTGGCCATGGCAAGAGACCTGTATTCTGCTTCAGTACTGCTTCGAGCAACAACATTTTGTTTCTTGGAGCTCCACGAGAGAAGATTAGTGTCAAGCTTGATGCAATAACCACTAGTGCTGCAGCGGTCGTCGATGCAAGCTGCAAAATCAGCATCAGCAACACCTTCTAGTCTGAAATCATGCACTGGTGAAAAAGATAAACCATGCGAGAGTGTTCCTTTCAAGTAACGAAGAACCCGTTTGCAAGCCTTCCAATGATTTTGAGTTGGTGCATGAAGAAACTGACTCAGTTTATTAACACTGAATGAAATATCAGGACGTGTGAGTGTTAAGTATTGTAAGGCCCCAATAATACTTCTGTAGAGAGTAGGTTGATCAAATGATAGACTGTCAAGAAGAGATAATTTGAATCCTGGACATGAAGGAGTGGGACAAGGATTGCACTGATCAAGATTAGTGCAAAGAAGTATATCCTTAATATATTTGGACTGAGTAAGCTTTATGGAATGAGGAGAAACACTAGCTTCCAAGCCCAAGAAATAGTTGACCTCTCCCAAATGCTTCAAGGAAAACTTGTGATGCAGATCTTGAATGAGCTTAGACACAAGAATAGAATCATCTCCAGTGATCAGACTATCGTCAACATAAACTAACAAAAGTGTCATTTTCCCATATATCAATCATATAGAATAAGCAATGATCAGAATTTGAATGGGTAAAACCAGATTGCACTAGAAAGGCCTTAAGAGTATCGTACCATGCCTTTGGAGCCTGTTTCAACCCATATAATGCTTTAATCAATCTGCAAACATGAGTTGGTTTGGTTGAATCTTGAAATCCCTCTGGTTGTTGAATAAAAACAGCCTCTTTTAAGTCTCCATGTAGAAAGGCATTGTTAATATCAACCTGTTGGATGGTCCATCCCTTGGTGACAGCAAGGCCATTGGAGATGAGAGCAGGAGCAAAACGAAGAGAGAGAAAGGAAGAAAGGAGAGAGAGAGGGAGAGAGAGAGGAAGAGAAGAGAGAGAGAAAATAACTGACTCTAAGATACCATGTTGAAATTTGAGAGAGAGAATAGCAGAGAATAGAGATTGAAAAATGATATTATTGAACTTAATGAAAATAGATCAGTTGTATACTATTTATACAATCTGAAAATAATAGAGTAGAAAACTAACTTCCTAATTGAACTCTTAACTTCCTAACTAATAAAAGGTAACTTATTAGCTAAGCAAGCTTAAGCTAACGGTAACTCTAACAAGTAATTTACAAAACAGTTAGACTGGATGTTACTTGTCACTACGTGATTTGCTGGAAAATTTAGATAATACTCCCTCCAATGATACTCGCATTATGTATAAAGAAATGTTAGATTTTTCGTTTTTTCTCTTAGAGATGACTAAATCATACTCCCTCAATCCATTTGTATGTTTACATTTGCTTTTTGTATGGAGACGAGAAGAGACTTGAATTAGAGATTGAAGAATTAAATTGCATCAAATGTTGAGTTTTTGGCACCAAATTCTAGCTTTACTCCTCATCATCACACTAAGTCATCTCAAAAGGCTATGGAAGAATTCAAGCAATCACAAAAGACATCCTCCATCACCACCAAAGCTTCCAATCTTGGGAAACCTTCACCAAATGAGTGTATTGCCTCACCGTTCATTCCACTTCTTGGGCTCGAAACACGGCCCGATCATGCTTCTCCACTTCGGAAGCAAGCCCGTGATTGTGATCCAATCAGCTGATGCAGCCAGGGAGTTCTTGAAAACACATGATCTAGCCTTTGCTGACAAGGCTCACGACCACCGTGAGGCGACTGTCCTATGATCTCAAGGATGTAATAATGGCTCCATATGGGGAGTGTTGGAGAAAGCTGAAAAGCATATGTGTTGTGCAGCTGTTGAGTGGCAAAAGGGTCCAATCTTTTGGGGTTATTAGGGAGGAAGAAGTAGGCCTTGTGGTGAAAAAGATCCGTGAATCGTGTGGCTCGATAGTGAATTTGAGCGAGTGCTTCGATTTACTGACTCATGATCTCCTCTGCAGAGCTGTTTTTGGTAGGAAGTACAGTGAGGGGGAGGATGGGAAGAAGTTTCTGAGTCTGCTTAAGGAACTGATGCAGCTGTTGAGGTCGGGTACGATTGGAGACTTTGTCCCGTGGCTTTCGTGGATTAATCGTGTTAATGGATTTCATAGTAGAATTGAGAGGGTTGCCAGAGGAGTTGATCTGTTTCTAGAGAAAGTAGTAGAACAACACCATGGTGGAGACAGAGAGAATTTTGTTGACATTTTGATTAATGTCTGTAAGGAAAATAGCAGTGATGTTCCTATTGATAGAACTACTATCAAAGCAATTATTCTGGTGATCTTTCTGTTATCTCTTTCTATTTGGTATGATTTTCTGTGTTGTTCAGTTAAATGAGTGATATGCAGAGACAGAAGAAAGCCAATGTCTAAATAGCTTTGATTTCTCCTTATTGTCATGTGTCACTCATTCAACGTTCAGTAACTTAATAAAAATTACACCAAAATGTCACATAAAATCTTATACTATGAATTTAATTACTTCAACATTTTACAATGTGATTGTAACCAAAGCAGGATATGTTTGCTGGAGGAACTGATACAACTTCAGCAACACTAGAATGGGCAATGACAGAGCTTCTGAGACACCCCACGGTCTTAAAGAAGTTGCAAACACAAGTACGAGAGGTCATGGAAGACGACAGGCGCGACATAACCGACAATGATGTAGGGAAAATGCCGTATCTGAAAGCTGTAGTGAAGGAAACTCTGAGGCTTCATCCTCCTCTCCCGGTGTTTGGCCGTGTAGCACATGATGATGTTAAAGTCATGGGGTTCGACGTAGCAGCTGGAACAATTATTGCAGTAAACGTTTGGCAAATTGGGAGGGATCCAGCTTGTTGGGATGAACCGGACGAGTTTAAGCCTGAAAGATTCATCAACTCTTCGGTGGAGTTTAAGGGGTTCGATTTTGAGCTGATCCCGTTTGGTACGGGAAGAAGGGGCTGTCCTGGAATTGCATTTGCTACGACGAGCATTGAGCTCGTCTTAGCAAATCTTGCGCACAAGTTTGAATGGGGGTTGCCTGGACACAACAGAACAGCCTGGCGCTACGGTTCACAGGAGACATCCTCTGCTTGCTGTTGTAACTCACTCTCATTTGCAAACTGGAACTTTGTAACAATAAGTAAGACCAAAACAGCATCACAAACTCTTAATTTCATTTCAGTGATAAATCTTGTTCAGTAAGAAATATCATTTCAAAACCGTTGGATTCGAATAAACGGAATGTTCTCCCTTGTATGGAGATTTCAATGCTGGTGTGATTAATAATTTATAATTTTATAATGGTGTTGAATTGAATAAATAACAAACTTGCTTTGATTGAAAGAAAAGGAAAGGAAAAACAAAAAAAAACAAAAAAAACACTATACTGTGAAATTGTACAAAAATGACAATTTTTGGTATGCGGACACGTGTCATTTAAGTATCTCAAATCTATAGGAATTCAGAATTTTTTTTTCTATATATTTTTTTAAGGCTAAATATAGTGTGCACCCACATACAAATATAAACAAAAACATATACAATTATGAGTAAAAATGTATACAATTTAACACTTAATTTTTTTAATGAAAAATTGAGTGTAAAAAATATACAATTATTAAAATACATGTATACATTATTGAATAAAAAGTTATACACATATGAATGTTAGTTGTTTTAATGAAAAACTTATTGTGAAAAAAGTATACAATTATTACAAAACATGTATACAAAAGAGAATAACATGTATACAAAATAGAATAAAAGGTTGAGTGCAAGGTTGCACCGGGTGCACCTAATATACACTCTTTTTTTAAATAGAACTTAAGTCGACCAAATCAAAGGGTTATGTTATGGCCCGAAATAAAATAATTTTTTTTAAAAAAAAAAAGAAGCGATTTGAGATTGAAAATGATGTTCGATTTCATGTCGTACTCACTCAATTTGACTCGTATTCATATCAACATAGTTTAATGTAACATGCTGATCACGATATTGATCACAAATTAAGTTCATTAAACTTTATTGGCCTTCAATAAAATCACTTATCCACACAATAGACAATTAATCATACAATAATGCAATGTTGTTAACATACATACACAACTTAAAACTTTTATAAAAATCCATCAAACCAATTACTAACTGCTGTACTGATATGGAGTACCAACAGCAACAAGAGGGACAGCCCGGCGGATCGCAACGCCGGGCCGTTCCCGCATGTCCAAATCCTTGCCTTCATCCGGCAATCGCCAGTCGAACTTATGCACAAGATTCGCCAACACGAACTCATTCGTAGCCATTGCGAATGCAATCCCCGGACAACCTCTTCTCCCCGCCCCAAACGGGATCAGCTCGAAATCCAGCCCCTTAAAGTCCACATTTGAATTCAAAAACCTCTCGGGATGAAACTTTTCAGGCTCGTCCCAAGAGGCAGGATCCCTTCCGATAGCCCAAGCATTAATCATGACCATCGTTCCAGCTGCGACGTCGTAGCCCATGATTCTCACGTCTTTCCTCGCCACTCGAGGTACTAGCAATGGGATTGGAGTGTGGCAACGAAGAGTTTCTTTGATCACTGCTTTCAAATAATGCATCTCTTCCAGATCCTTGTCAGTTATGTCCTGTTTGCCTTTCATAACTTGTCTAACCTCGTTTTCCAGCTTTTGTAGGATTGTAGGGTGTCTTAAGACTTCTGCCATAGCCCATTCTAGCACTGTGGATGTGGTGTCTGTTCCAGCTCCAAACACATCCTGTACAGATTAGTGCAAAGATAAAAGGAAGGTTATAAAATCCCTAAATCCTAAATATAAATATAAATAATCATACTCCCTCCCCAAAATAAACAAAAGCATTTACCTTATAACAACATAAGCTAAATGCGCTTATTTCCCTGGAGAGAAGGGAGTAGTTTTTAATTGGTGGTGATTTTAACAACAGTATAAAGTATAATGGTAGAACATTAAAGAAAAGAGCAAAAAATGTCACCAAGATTATGGCTTTAATACTGTCTCTGTCAATGTGGACACCACTAGAATTCTGATGATAAATATCAAGTAAAATGTCAACGAAGTTTTCCCCTTTCTCCGGCGCCGGAGCTTTCTCCCTCTCTCCGATCACTTCCTCCAGAAACTCATCCAGCTCTTTAGCAACCCTATCAACCCTACCATCAAAACCCTTCACTCGATTAATCCACGACAAGCTCGGCACGAAATCTCCAATGCTGATCGTCCCCAACAGCTCCAAGAATTCAGTCAACAGAGACAGAAACCTCTTCCCACCATCACCTTCACTGTACTTCCGACCAAAAGCCGACCGACAGACAACATCGTTCGTCAGCTGCGTGAACATCCGGCTCAAGTCCACTTGGCCCGAAGATTCTAGAATGTTCTTCATCCGCAGCGCCGTCTCTTCCTCCCTGATGTAATGAAAGGACTGCACTCTTCTGTTGCTGAGCAGCTGAAGTACGCATATGCTCTTCAGCTGCCTCCAGTACTCTCCGTACGGTGCGACGGAGACATCTTTGTTGTTGTACAACAGCCGCCGGTTCACGCTCGAGTCGGGCCGGTCGGCGAAGGCCAGATCGTGGGTTTTCATGATCTCTCGGGCCGCGGCGGCCGACGAGACCACGAGGGTGGGGAGGCTGCCGAAGTGGAGGAGCATGATCGGGCCGTGCTTTCGGGCCATGGATTGGAGGTTGTGGTGGGGCAGTGAGCTCAGCTGGTGGAGGTTTCCGATGATGGGTAGCTTCGGCGGTGCGTTGGTGGTTGGAGGTGGGGGTTTCCGGAGCCATCTAGCGATGGAGTAGAAGAGGATTATTGGGATGAGAGATTGGAGGAGATAAGAATTGAAGATGGTCATGTTATCCATTGTTTTGTGTAAGAATTCGGACATGTGGATTTAGGTGTGGAATGCTATAATATTAAGTTGTGGCGAATTATGAAATGACAAAATCAGAGATAATAGTGATGTTGATCTACTATTCAAATTTTATATTAGTCAAAATTTTGTCCATATGTGTAGCACGTTCCAGATTACTCGGATTATTAACCACCTCCCCAGCCACAAGCATTCTTCTCATCCTATCTTCCTCTCACTTTCTAAATCCTGGAGATAAATTTTTATCTCTACAAGTTTAAATTTATAAAATGAGATTGTCATTTAACATAAAACACACACCCAAATTACAAAAATGAGGTCGTCAATTAACATAAAAACAAACAAAAATGCAGGATTCAAATTTACTCGCCTGTCATTTAAAAATTTTAGGTGCAATGTTTAAGATAAATTCATCTATCATATCATATGATAAGCACTTGTGTAAACCGGGTATACGATGTAAACTTGTGGTTCCCCTTCCATTCCTATATATTTTATGTATTGATAGTGCTATATATTGATAAGTTGTTTAAATTAAGGGGACCATAACATTTACAAAACTTTATAATGTAAACCCGATTTATAAGAGATTAAATAATGATCAATATGCATGCGTGAGGAGGTGTTAGAATAATTAATTAAATTTTATATAATTCTATTATTAACTTTTTCTGACACAATATGCTGATATTACAAAACACAATTACCACATCACAGTAAAATCTATTTTTTACTTATTACACATATTGCAAAAAAAAATTCTTTTTAATTCTTCGCTTTTATCGTATATACTATACATGAAGTTAAAAGAAAAAAAAAAGTTCTTATCAAAAATTGACTCTTAGGAATAAAAGTGAATTAAAGATTATTATTCCCTCTTCCACGGTCAATCTTTAATACAAATAAAATATGAGATTCACACCCTCCACTAATACAACTATCTACTACACATAAAATAATAATATTCCTTAATCCACGTGCAAAAAACAAATGAATATATTGAGGATGGACGAAGGAAGTATTAGTTAATGTGTAGTAAATAATTGTATTAGTAGTATGTGGACCCATATTTTAGTTGTATTAGTAGACGTGTGAATCCTACACATACCATTAATACAACTAGTTTCTCCGTCCTATAATAATAATTACGCATTTTCATTTTGGACGTCTCATCCGTGTAAAGTTATATTTTGTCTTTTTGGTAGATGTGACCTAAAAAAACAATTAATATATTCATATGGGTCCATACACAATACTAATACAATTATATCTATTATACATTAAAATATTATTCCTCTCATCTTATTACGTATTAAATTATTGTACTTCTTAATCCCGTATAGAAAGCAAAAGCAGAACGGATGGAATACTTACTCAATGTTAAAATATTATCCCTCTCTCTCTCACTACATATATTTCTCACTACATATATATTCCCTCTGTCTCCTTGAAAGGTATTCGTTTATTTTTTGCACGTAGATTAAGGAGTATAATAATTTAATTTATAGTAAGGTGAGAGAAATAATATTTTAATGTGTAGTGCTGTGAGGTCATGTGTAGTGGTTGTGGGTCACATCAATCCAAAAAGAAAAATGAATAATTTTTAATGGGACGGACCAAAATAGAAAAATAAATACTATCTAGGGGACGGAGAGAGTATATCATATTTTCATTTGATCGACTAATAAGGAGTGAAGAAAAAGTAGAAAGTGACTAATTAGAAAGGATGAATATTAGTGTAATCACATTTCTTGAAATTTGAAATCGGGTAAAGAGGACAACAACTTTATGACAAAATTGTTATTAGAAAAAAAGAATTGGTGAGAAAGAAAAAGCTGCAGGTAAAGAATTTGACCAGATGTTTGTAATTGCCGGCGAAGATGCCGAGTTGTTGAATCCGTGATCAACCGGAAAGTAATTCGCAGAATAAATGTATAACAATAGATAATATTTTAATAAAAATAATATTTAAATTAATTATAAATAATAGTAGTACAGTATGTTATTTTAAGAAATAATTCTAATTATTAATAAAAGTGATAATATATATTAAATGAAAAATGAAAAAGTAATAAACTTTGTGTTTCACTCTATCCCAATTACAACTTCACGGTTTCATAATAAATAAATAAAAGGAAAGAAATCATATTTAACTATTATTCTCGCAAAAACACTTTTGAATTGGAACATTTTTTTTAATAATATACTCGTTTATTTAATATATCTAACAATATCAAATTACTCTAAAAAAAATTATATTTCCTAATTTACGTGGATGCAATAAATGTGAAGAAGTGAACAAAAGAATATTTTTTTGAGTGAGGCTTGCGTACGATCGGGCACACCGTTTGCCTTTAGAATTTAGTATTATAGGTAAAAGTATAATTGTTTTGTTTTAAAGGTTGTAAAGGGTATACACTTTTCATTAATATTTTTTATTTTTCTTTAGAAAATAAAGAGTGCACATCTTTATACTAAAGTATATACAATTTAACACAAAATTCTAAAGGCGCACGGAGTATGGTCATACGCCCGGCGCACACAAGTTTTTGTCTTTTTTTTTATAAAAAAAGTTATACTGCTGTTTAAGAAAATTTGAAAACGGTAAGCGTTCACACTTCCCCCATTTTATAATTGATGCAAAGCATATACATCTCGTATAATCATTCACTCATTTTTTATATATATTTGTGTCTTAAAATTATTCAATATAGATGAATGATTTCCGACGCTGAAGAAAACTATTAATATTTGTGTAAAATAGTTCACCAAAAATACTTAATTTGGGAGGAGTAGTTAATTTGACACGAAATCTTTGTAATATTCAGCTTTTCTTTATCATTAACATAATTATACTCTAATATTCAGCTTTTCTTTACCATTAACATAATTATACTCTTAAAATTAATATTATATTTAAAAGTAAACATTAAATTTTAAAGGTAAAACAAATTTAAATCATAATAAATTATGAAATAAGAAGATAAAAAAATGTTCAGAACATAGAACGATTCCATATAATAATTCGCGTGAAATGATAAATAATACTGTTTCATTAGAAATTAACATCCATTGGAACAAAATGTGATTTAGAACCGATCACACATAAGTATTTTACTCTCTCCACTCTCTAATTGACTTCATACCTAATAAATTATCATATTTTAATTGATTGCCTCTTTTTTTTTTTCAAAAATATAAAATATAATATATATTTAGATATGATCTGAATTTATATATAATATTTAAGTAAAATAATTACAGAAAAAATTAATGTATTGACTTGATTGTTTATTTAATATTAATGTCAAATATTTTATAATTAAATTAAAATAATCATGTCTTAATTTTTGTAATTTTTATTTTTTTTTTATAAAAAAAAGTCTATATATACATATATATAATTTTTTTCCTTTCCTATCATTTTCTAAACTTTTACTTTATTTTTATATAAAATCTATTCATCTTAATTTTTAAGTATGCTATAACAGGGTTTTTCCTTACTTTACGGATAGTTTTTGGAGCTCTTGAAAATAATGTATAATTTTCTTAAAATTTTGAATTTATAAATATAATATATATAAAAAATGATGTGCAATTAAAAACCTCTCATAAATAATGTACTCCAATTAAGTAAATATGATCCACAATGCTTATTATCATGTGATGGGCCGGCCGTACGAGTGAGAAAAACTGAGCCCATAAATAACACTGAGCCCAGTGGATATTAAAAGCATATCCACGTGAATCCAAATTGAGCAACGCTGGAAGATTTGGACACGAGTGAGTCCGCATGCCACTCCCTATCTTGATCCTCAAACTGAGTAATAAAGTTTCTAATACATTTGAAGATAGTTTGCTTGTTACTTTATCCAAAAAGTCCAAATAATTAGGATAGAGCTCATTTTGATCTCATATCTTCTAGTTTTACACTGATTTGTACAAAAATAATATTTTTATCAATTTTGTCTCCAACTTATATAAAATCAACGATTCAATCATATGAAATTAACAAATTTTAGCATTTTTTAAGTTAAAAAGATCATTTAAATAAGAATATAAAAATTTTGTCAAAAGGTGAAAAAATGTGTGACGTTTCATGTTTTATACCCCACTAGATTTTACACACCATAAACCCTAAACTCCCTAAAACAAAAATCTAAACCCCAAAACCCAAAACACTCAAAACCTAGAAATCCTAAACTAAAATTACACTAAACCATACAACATTAAAACTTAAGAGTATAAACCCAAAATCCTAGCTCCCTAAAAAAAATTAAAACCCTAAACCCAAAATCCAAAATCCTAAACACTCCAAAACCCCTAAAAACCTAAACAAAAAAACCTCATAACCCTAAACCTTATAAACACCTAACTCCCTAAAATAAAATTCTAAAACCCTAAACTCAAAACCCTTAAACCCCTAAAACCTAAACCAAAACACTAAACAATAAAATCATAAACCCTAAACCCTAAAACCTAAAATACTCAAAAACAAAACCTTAAAATCTAAAGCCATAAACCTTAAAAACCATAGAAACCCTAAACCCTAAATCCTCCTAAACCCTAAATTGAAGAAGTAGTGGATGGAGAGTGGAAACTATTTATCTCCCACAAGGAAGCTGCTCAGACCATTGCCCAGTTATCACGGAGTTCTTGGAATCTCACTTGCAAGCATCTAGACCTTTCAGGTTTTATAACATGTGGACGGAGCATGAAAATTTTATTAACTTGATTACTAACCTTTGGCAGGTAGCTCTTGAAGGAACTAGACAGTACATATTGTGCTCTAAGCTAAAGAGAATAAAGAATCCACTCAAAGAACTCCACAAACTGAATTTCAATCATATCTCCGAGAGGGTCGGACGAGCTAGGGAGAAGTTGGAAGCAATTAAGACAACTTTTATGAGGGACAATCAGAATGATGATGCTACTTTTGAAGTCAAAAGTGCCCTGGATAATCTAAAACACCTGGAAAACTGTGAAAGCAACTATTTCTCCCAACTTTTGAAGAACAAGCACGTTCGAAATCAAGATAGAGGTACGCGTTACTTCTATAACTTGATCAATGGAAATTCAGCGAGAAATGGGATTTATAGGGTGTACACGGAGAGCGGCTCAACTACTTCCTATCAGATAATGGTGGACAGTTTCCTGGATTTCTATCAAAATCTCATAGGGAGAGGAGAGGCAGCAATCAACCAGATTGATCATGAGGTATTATCATGTAGGCCTAAGATCACGGAATCTGAAGCACAGAGCTTGGAAGTAATGGTGACAGAAGAAGAAATTAAGGATGCATTGTGGATGATCGGTAAGAATAAATCCCAAGGTCCAGATGGATACACTTCACTTTTCTTTCAAAGAGCTTGGTGTGTTGTGGGGGGAGATCTTACAAGAGCAGTCATGGAATTTTTCAAAAAAGGGAAATTGCTGAAACAAATCAAAACTACATTTGCCCGCCAAACAATCATTTATAATTCTAATCAATATTATATTAGTATTTGTAGTATCTTTCAACGATCCTTTCATCGATTCTACGAGTCTATCAAAACATTTTTTTAATTAATCGGTACATTTCTTATTTATTCATTTTTATTTTTATTTTTTACATTTCAATCTAATATTTGTTTTAATATTAACTATAAATTATATAAATGTTCATGCTTTATAATTTGATACTCCCTCCGTCCCACAGAAGTTGTGACATTTTCCTTTTTGGATTGTCCCACAGAAGTTGTTACATTCCATTTAAAGCCAATGTGACCCACACAAAAATATTAACATATTCACATGGACCCACACACACTCCACACACAACAAATACACCTACCCACTACACATTAAATATTATTTCTCTCACTTCACTTTACATTAAAATATTATACTCCTTAATCTTCGTGCCCAAAAAAAATGTAACATCTTTAGTGGGAGGGAGTACAATATATGCCTATTAGATGTTAATTTGAGTAATAATATTTACATGATTTAATTATAATAGTTTTATGTATTTGATTAATTAAACTAAAAATATTTATATATTTATGAAACTTTGTGAAGTTTAATTTTTAAATATTGTATGATTAAAAGTATAATATAGCATGCACATAATTATGTTATGGATGAATGTAGTATGCTTATATAGATTAAGTAAGGTTAAATAGATTGATTAATTAATTATATGCTAATTATACAATATTGCATGCTTATATAGATTATATATTAATATAACATGCATACACTCTATTGTGTGGGCCCTGGGGTTGCCACCCCAGATGTGGGCCCAGGGGGTTGCCACCCGGAGTTGTGGGCCCTAGGTATGCGGGTTGCCACCCGGAGTGTGCCGTCCGTGGACGTCCGGTTCGAAGGGAAATGGATTGTTATGATGTCCCACATCGGTTCCACACGTAAGTGTGGAAAGGCATATAAATGGGGGTCAACCCTTCACCTTCAGCCATGGTTTTCGGTGAAGTTAGGGCTCCCTAGCTTATGTGCCTAACAGTGACAGAGTACGTTAGAAGTTACCCAAGAAATTCAGAAAGCCCGCCAATTCCTATAAGTTTAAATGGTTGTGGACCTTTCCTTTCGAGATCCTGCATATAAAACAAGAACAAAAATCTAAAAACCAGACTCCCAGAATCCAAATACACAATCACCCAAGATAGACACACATATATATTTAGAGAAGAGAGAGGGAGAGGAGAGGCATCCAACTACACATTCACTCAAGAAAAAGAAAAATTGCCACCTTTTCTTCAGCAGCCTCCAACCCCCCCTTGAATCCAGAAAAGGTTTTCATAACCGGCATTATGAAGTAGCTCACAAGCTGCAAGGGATCTGCCTGATTACGAGATGACTCAGCACAAAAATATTGGAAAAAATTTTCATGCAGTTAAATGAAAAACTGACCAGATTAAGGTATATCAATGTCCAAAAAATTTCAAAAAAAAAGGAGTTTCATCCACATTGACAACTCCAGTCTGATAGTCAGATCAGATGTGCGTCCACTCACCTTTTATAGTCGGATCACATTTACAACATAACAAAACAAATATTTGCACATTAAACTGAATAGTACAGTTTGTAGGATAGAAATGATCAGATAATAAGTAGATCAACCATAATAGTAATCTTTGATTATTAATTGGATTACACTTTATAAAAGAGTTAACTTTGAATCATACAGATTTCATAGATTTGTTTGACATTTCCTAAATTTGCAAGTTTTACCAAATTTTCATCTGCCAAGGGGAGCAGGTAGTGTTTATCATACAAAGGAATTTATTTATTTATTTATTTTTTAAGGCTATTAAGGTCCAACCTCAAGGGTTCGGTGATATGTGGAATTCTATCAACTGAAAGAAAATCTCACCTCAAGCCCTTCTGACATATCACAATTAAATATGTGTCTTTTGAGAATTTCTCCCCAACTTTTGATAAGAATTGTCTGTCATGAATAGAATGCATAAAAGACTCTCAAAATGCAACACTAATCAAGAAACATAAGTGGACTAATAAGAAAAATAGAAAAAAAAAGTATCATACTTATCGTAGGATAATGTGGGGACGCCACTCCACCATCCTCCTGAAAATGAAAGCCAATACTTAAAAATAAAAAATAAAAAATAAATAAAAACAATGTAAAAACAATGTCATGGTCCAAGAGAACCTCAAACTTATAGCTTTGGTATCAAAATAATTGACATGATGTAGATGAGATCATATTGTTCTATTATTTATTCAACCAAATGACTTTGCCTTTTGGGAATAGAACTTTTGTTTGGAACCCTCATTTTAGGAAGCTAGAAGCAAAATTGTAAGTAAAACAATGTTTGAGATGAAAAATTACGTTAACACTTGATGAACTTCAGTGAACCAAATATTAGGAAGGTTGATAATTTAAATGAATAATCAACAACTAAAATAGTCGACAAAAAAATATGACTAAGCTCTAATGTTGGAGTACCCATCATAAATCCCGTGATCTTCCTAGAAAGAGTGCCAGCATCCAAGCTTTAGTCTACATCAAATATTGGAATCCATGTAGAGCCTTTGACCCAGGACTGCATGACAAGATTGAAAACACAAAGTCCTTATAAACCAAGAAAGAAAACCAGTTGGATGAATACAAATACTTTGATGTTGAAGAGGATAAAGCATGACAAATAAGACCCCATTATTTAGAGGAAAATGATGGCTAGTTTATAAAGTTAAAAAAAAAAAAAACCTGTAAATCAGAAAACAATTTACATTATATCAAACCCACAGAGTCAAAGTTCAACATCAACAACAAATGAGAGCATACAATATGGAAATAGATGTTATAGAACTAAACAAAAGGTTGCACATTCAGCCCATATAAGAAAGAGAACTAATAATGACAAAGTAGAGTTTGATAAAACCACCATGAAACAGAATTCACCTTAATCCGCTCATTGGAGGGACGGACATCGAGTAAGGGTTTATTTGACAGTTGGATGGCATAACCAGCTTCTCTAGGTGTTAGGATTTTGACCTTCCCATCCCTGACCTATGTTGGAAAATAGTGTAAATCTTAATAATTTGATCAATGCATTGAATAAACAGCACAAATTAGACCAGAGATATACCTATCAAGTCACGAATGCAGTACTAATTATGTAATTGTTCAAGGGACAATTGCTTATATATCTACAAATTTATTATTCATATACTGTCCTCCTTCTAATTTCTAGAAAAAAATATATACACAAAAGATAATCTAAATTACCAGAGCCTCCCATCTCTTTCTTGCAGCAGCCATATCTTTCATTTGCTTCACTTCGAACTCCTCTTCAGCCACTTGCATTCTTATGCCGCCCCTGCACTAGTTAACACCACATTTCGAACCCATTTCAAAAACATCACTAATCGACACAAAATCAAGAAAGAACCCTAAAAAATAATAAATTTTGCGTTACGTTGTGGCGACTTCTGAGGCTCGAGAAAGATGCGCCCGTTGGAATCGGCATCAGAGCAGGGCCTGAAGGATAGTTCCGTTTTCTTCGACTCTGAGCGAGGTTTAGAGCATTGATGGGAGAAAATTGAAGGGTTAGAGTTTCCATTTTGATAAGAAAAAGAAGATTCTCAGTGGGAGCGACAAATTGTTCCCTCGCTTATCTTCTTCAGTTTCCAGATTCGCTCAAGATGAAATAGAAGATTACAACGGATTCTTGCTTATCTTGAGTATTTCCAATTTAGATTTAGCTTCTTCTTTTTTCTTTTATTTTTTTTTCTTTTTTTAATAATTATCATTTATTAAAAATGTTTTAAATTTTCATTAAAAATATTATAAATTTTTATTAAAATGTTATCCCTTTATATTTGTCTATAATTTCACACAATTATTTACCTTAAAGAAAATCATACATTCTCTTGAAAGTCATTTATTTTATTATTCTGATCCGCCTTATAATCAAATATTTACTCCCTCCGTCCCAAGAATACATTCGCGTATTCTTGGGCACGGAGTTTAAGAAAAATAACTTTTTGGTGGTGTGATGTAAGAAAGAGAAGGGGTATTTTGGGTAATTAAGTAGAATAAAGTGTATGATATAGTTGACTTTGACTAAATTGTGTGTAAAAAGAAGGTGGCATTTTTGTAATATTGTAGTATTGTAAGGTTATTGATATTGTGTATTGTTTCCATTTTTAGGGGGCGAATGTATTCTTGGGACAGACCAAAATGGAAAGGGCGAATGTATTCTTGGGACGGAGGAAGTATTTTTTTTATAAATAGAATACACACGAAACAATTAATATTTCTCAATGAATCTACATGCAATCCTAATACAATTACTAACTATTAAATTATCATATTTCTCAATTCACTACACATTAAACTATTATATTTTTTAATTTAAGATGCAAATGAATAGAGTTGTAGAAAGTACTTATGAATTTTTATTTATTTTTTGTTACTATCATTATTTTTTTAATTCTTTTTTAAATGATCATTTTCTAAGCCTTCCATAAAAAGGAAATCAAGATAGATGGGCTTCACAATTAATGGAAATATAAATGGGCCAATAGTTAGATAGTAGCCCTTAAATTATGGTCATATGGCTCTCGGCTTTAAACAATTTAATTCAATTATTATCACTCATTTACGTATTAAAAATCAATAACTTCACTAATTTATATTTATTATTTATTTATTTATTATTATTTTATTATTATCATTAGTATTATTTGGTAGCTTGTAAAATTTTCTTTTTATTATCAAACCATTTATTTGGATTGAGGACGGGTTTCTTGATTATATTTAGTTTAATTTGATGAAACAATAAATTCTCTTAGTCATTGTGAAAATGCTACTTGTATTATTTCAGCAACAAGATATTAATTTTGTTAATTAACAGAATCACACATTGTCATGGTAATATGTTAAAGATGTTCTTTATAAGCGATTATTATTGAGTAGTATGGAAATTTTATATCTTTAAAAAAAAAAACAAGTAAAATATTAGCACTACTCATGATTAGTTATCTACTCCCCCCAAGGCTCCACTAGAACAAAATAGTGCACATATACTACCTTTAATTCATTTATTCCAAGTAAAAGTTGGCTGATGGACCTTTTTTTATACTTTATGCGCAGAATCTTTAGAAAAATAATTAACTTTAAAAAGAAAATTCATTTCACTGCTCCCTTCGTCCTACTCAAAGGGTTCCTTTTTGCCATTTTGATTGTCTCGCCCAAAAGGTCTCTTTTTCTTTTTTACAGACATGTGTAAACACTGATACTTTTTGATTTTATAGAAATTTACTTTTCTGTCAAAAAACACACTCTCGTTCACAATATTTTCACTCATATACACTAGATTAATAAAAGTTACTCCCCTTCCGGTAATACTTTTCATTTATTATTTGGTTGTGCACCAGGGTGCATCCTAAGATGCACCCACTTTAAAAAAAACGTATACAAATATAAACAAAAATATATAATTATGAACAAAAATGTATACAATTTAATTATTAGTTTTTTAATAAAAAATTGAGTGTAAAAAGATATACAATTATTAAAAAATATGTATACACTATTGAATAAAAAATTATACGCATATGGATGCTAGTTTTTTTAATGAAAAACTTAGTGTGAAAAAAGTATACAATTATTAAGAAACACGTATACAAAATAGAATAACATGTATACGAAATAGAATAAAAATTTATACACATATGGGTGCACCCTTGCACCTGGGTGCACCTAATATCAACTCTTATTATTTTAAGTTGTTTAAGAAAACATATCTTTTTTGAGTGAGGCTTGCGTGCCCCCGGGGCACACCGTACACCTTTAGAATTTATTATTATGGGTAAGGGTACTTTGTTTTATTTTAAAAGGCATACACTTTAATTAATAAGGGTACATCATTTTGTTCTAAAGTGTATACACTTTTTATTATTATTTTTTATTTTTTTCAGAAAATAAAGGGTACACATCTTTATATTAAAGGGTAGACAATTTAATACAAAATTCTAAAGGTGCCCCGTGCGCCCGAGTGCACACAAGTTTTTGTCGTCGTTTTTTTACCAATTTTATTAATTTTTAAGGTATTATAGTTTTTTAGAAAATAAATAATTAAATAAAATGAGTGAGGCTTGTGTGCACCCGGGGGCACATCGTGCTCCTTTAGAATTTAGTATTATGTATAAGGGTATGTTGTTTTGTTCTAGAGGGTATACATTTTAATTAGTAAATGTACACCATTTTGTTCTAAATGATATACATTTTTTATTAATATTTTTTATTTTTCTTCGAAAAATAAAGGGTACATATCTTTATACTAAAAAGTCAATTTAACACAAAATTCTAAAGGTGCACGGAGTGTGCCCTGTGCGCCCGGGTGCACACAAATTTTTGCCAAATGGAGTAATATTTTTCTTTTTAGCCTACAAAAAATTTTATGGGATAAATAAATGAATAATGAAAGTATGGAGGGTTCTTAATAAATAGTAGTATATAATAATAAGTGTTATTTATTAAAAAGATATTGCTATGTATTTGCATTAATCATATACTTCAAATTAATATTGAGACGAGGTAGTATTTTTATACTTCAATAACTCACAAATTAAAAAGATAATGCTATGAATTTCACACAGCAAATGCCGTTAATTCCAGAGAGGAACATGTACACTTTGTTGGGTATATTTGGGTTTCGGTATAATATGTTGACTAGAAAAATGTGACAAAAATAATAAGAAGGGAATTTGAGTCGTAGTCAAGAGTTACACTCTTTCTCCTTAAGACGAAATTGCCCTGCTCTGATGCTTACGGTTCGTTGGCAATCATCTCCAAGATACAACGACTCACATCTTGTGATAGTAGCACTACAAATCACAAGATACAGCGAACCAACCGATATTATGAACTCACCTTAGGAGTAGGACGATATAGGAATACACTACGAATTCTTTAGGCAACTTGAACTTTATTAGACATCTACGACACATTGTCTTGTATTTAAGTAACTCAAGTGACATTCGAGTTCGGAGTAAAAATCAAGTGATGGATAATGAAATGAAATGGCCTATTTATAGATTTTAAGGCGTCTTTACGTGAATTGATGCGACAATTGAATTTGATTTTGAATTCAAATTCATATGTCTTTTAATGAAAAGACACAATTAATTCAACAATCACACCATTTGATTACACCTCTTCTTAGACACACTTTAATCCAATAGACACCATTTTAAGGTTACTTTTCCATTCATAAAAAATTTCCAACAATCCCCACATGAATGGATAAAGTCAACTAAAAAGACTACGACACGGGAGACTGATAATAAAGTGAGTTCAAGCGAAAAGATGCTACATCGAGATAGCTTCCGGCTTTAAACCTTCCCTAGTTGAATACTATCGGAACATACTCGCAGTTTAGTGGACGCGATGCCTTGAACTACTCTGCTTTTGTGTATGCCAAAACAATTGTACCAACATAACACCCTTCCTAATACCTTTGGTTCTCATGGTTGTGTCCATTTCAGCCGTGGACCATATCTTGAATTCATAAGGGCTTCATTCGCACTTACATAGGTGACCTCTCATCAGGAGTACCATGTCATACCCTACCTTTATTAGTATAAGAGTCATTAAAAGCTTTTATACTTATCCTTACCACACGTCAACATGTTAATTTGCACTTGAATAATTTGTCTCTAAAAATGGATTAATTAATATATTTCAAGTGCACACCTAAACAAATATAACTTGGTTGTCTCATTGAACCAAGTTTATGGGATCTCCACTCATCATGGTTGAGTTACACTATAAATGTATTTTAATGTGTGGCTTTTTATTCAATTCCTCTTAAACATGCAACATTTGATCCATTAAATTTTATAACGGATTCGTTTAATTCATTGAGATCAGTTGCCTTAGACCAACATAGTTTTAACTTTAGGGGCTACACCCTTACTCCATATTTAAATGTCTACGGGGATTTTTTTCACATTTGAATGTCTATAGGGACTCCCCACATTTGGGTCGGTTGATCTTTTGTAATAATTAATCAATTGATTGATATAATTATTTGAACTATTAGTTCATTTATTTTCTAACTTCTCCCCACTACTTCTCACAAAGAGCCATAATTATTAAATTACGACACGACAACGACTTTTCATATACAACTCTTTCACAAAGAATGCGACTTTTAATGAAGAAATACGATTTAGAACGCCTCTTCACGAGACACGACTATTCTCCAAGATAACTTTTCATCAAGAGACGTATCTCTTCCTGAAAAAAAATACTCCCTCCGTCCCGGGAAGTATTTCGCGTATTGGTGTGCGCGGAGTTTAAGAAATTTTGTATTTTTATGTATAAAGTAAGAAAGAGAATATATATTTTAGTTGATTTAATGAAAAATGTGTGTAAAGTTATTGAGAGATGTGAAAAAAGTGTGTAAAGTTTTTGGGAGATGTGAAAAAGTAAGTATTATATTGGGATATGTGTAAAAAGTGAGTATTAGTATAATGTATTTTTTACCAAATTTAGTAAAAGTAAAGTGTGAAATACTTTGAGGGACGGATGAAAAAGGAAAGTGTGAAATACTTTGAGGGACGGAGGGAGTATAACTTTCATAATTTCCGCAAGACATAACAAAGATTCATTCTACTTGATTTTCTCAATACCAGTAGTCAACAAAAGATGTACGGAGGAGATTATGAAGGCATTATCAAATATATATATATATATATATATATATATATATATATATATATATATATATATACCAATCTCTTCTTCACCAATCTGATTCTTATCTTCGACACATTACTATTATTATTTTGTTTCCAGAAGTCACACAATTGCGCCACATAATCATATTTCACATATTGATCAATCTGAGCGATTGATTATACTCATATATAGAAGAATATATTTATTTCTCTATCTCGACGCTATTTAATCAACGTCAGTTTTAATTGGTAACTGCCTCAATTTAATAACCCGGCAACACTATCACATAACCATTCAACAAATCATATTTATCTTTTATCTTTTATTTATTTTAGGCTAAATATAGTGTGCACCCGGGTGCACACGAAGCTTCGTGTGCACCCACGTACAAATATAAGCAAAAACATATACAATTATGAGTAACAATGTATACAATTTAATTGTTAATTTTTTTAATAAAAAATTGAGTGTAAAAAAATGTACAATTATTAAAATACATGTATACACTATTGAATAAAAAGTTATACACATATGAATGCTTGTTTTTTTAATGAAAAATTTAGTGTGAAAAAAATATATAAATATTACAAAACACGTATACAAAAGAGAATAACATGTATACAAAATAGAATAAAAAGTTATACAAATATGAGTGCAAGGGTACACCTAGGTGCACCTAATATACACTCTTTATTTTAATGTGCCATTTGAATAACTGACCAACAGTCGCATGCCATGCACATTCAAATTAATTGAGATTGGTTATCATCAATGGTCACAAATAATAAATGAATTGACACCTCAAATCGCTATTTATTCTTTCTTTTAAAATAAATTCATTTTCAATCAAATATTGAAAAAATTCAATATGACAAAACATATCTACACGTTATGAAGTTAATAATATTAAATAATCAAATAAGTAAATATTTGCGTACCTTCTTTATTCACATATCCAAAATTCTTCTTTTATGTCCTACGTAGTCAATCAATATTATACCGGAGCGATGAGTCATAATTTCGTCTTAAGATTGTTGGGTATATTTGGATTTCGGTATAATATATTGACTAAAAAAATATGACAAAAATAATAAGAAGGGAATTTGAGTCGAGTCAAGAGTTACATTCTTTCTCCTTAAGACGAAATTGCACCGCTCTGGTGCTTACGGTTCGTTGGCAATCATCTTCAAGATACAATGACTCACATCTTGTGATAGTAGACAAATCACAAGATACAACGAAACAACCGATATTATGAACTCACCTTAGGAATAGGACGATGTAGGAATACACTACGAATTCTTTAGGTAACTCGAACTTTATTAGACATCTACGACACATTATCTTGTGTTTAAGTAACTCAAGTGACATTCGAGTTCGAAATGAAAATCAAGTGATGAATAATGAAATGAAAGGGTCTATTTATAGATTTCAAGGCGTCTTTACGTGAATTGATGCGACCATTAGATTTGATTTTGAATTCAAATTCATATGTCTTTTAATGAAAAAACACAACTAATTCAACAATCACACATCTTCTTAAACACACTTTAATCTAATAGACACTATTTTAAGGTTACTTTTCCATTCACCTAAAATTTCCAACATACTTGAACATGGTATTATCCGCCAAAATAATAATAATAATAAAAGAAATAAAATAAAATAAAAAGTACTTATTCAATATATCAGATAGATTTTTGAGAGAGATAATAAGCCAGTTAATTCTTTTTCTTGAATAAGATGGCAAAAATATGTTGAAAGTGATGAAGATTAATCGGGCCCCACCTGACTAATTGAAAAATGAAAACAACATTAGTTAGATTAGATAACACTAATATCCCAATTGAAGGGAGTAATTCTTAATTTTTGAAAAAATGTAGACTGAGTCAAATATTCGAATATATTACTCCACATCTCATCAAATTTGATTAGCGTGGCCCCATGTAGATAATACATTCCCATAATTCCTGAATAACTTGTTATATTTATAAAATCGATTTCATATTTAGGAATCATCAATATGATAATTATTTGTTTTTTAAAAAATATTATTTTATAAAAAATCTATAATTCGCAGCTGCGTAACCCTTGGATTAATGTGGCTGTGCGCATGTAAAAAAAAAAAAAAAAAAAAAAAAAAAAAAAAAAAAAATATATATATATATATATATTCCAAGGTGTCCCATGCCATTAAGCGATCCACTAGGTGAAGCGATTCAATCCACCGTGCTCGTGCTCGTGGCAATCCTTTCAAAGCATCCCGTGCAGTTAGTCCTGGAGCTTTGCATCAAGTGAAGAACCTAACTGGACTTTCTTTTTGGGAGTTGAATCATCAATCGGATGATAGACTGGAAGATCTGCCCCCCTCTCTTTCTATATATATTATGGAATATTTTAAGGTATAATTAATATGTTTATGGGTAAATAAAATATATTTTTTAAAAAATAATAAATAATGTATTAAAGTATATTTTATATTTTAAATTGTTATAATAATATGATAATAAACAAGTGCATTTTGTATAATTTTTTTTAAATAGTGTATATATATTTTTTAATAATTATTTTTACATTTAATTTTATATTAAAAATAATAAAAATCTTGTATATATTTTTATTTATATATATTTTTATTTATAAATGTATAAATTTTTATCGGGTTACCGTCTCACAATTTATCCGCATATCTATTTCATAAGAGAATGTATCTCGGTAGAATTAGCTAACAGCTGTGCCAAAAATATATCACATGTGGCTTTATACGACAAAAAACCTTTCGCAATCGCACCAACTTGTTAATCTTAATCTCTCTCTCTCCCTTTTCTCTCTCTTCCTTCGTGTAAACTCAAATACAGTGCAGAGTTGTAGCCACTCTCCTCTGTGAAAGCCAATGGTGGACATGCAGAAAGGGTTTTAACGAGGTGAGTAAGATCTCTGGTATTGCGGGAAGGAAAAAACGAGGATTTGTGGTTTTTTCTTCTTTTTCTGTTTTAGGCTTTTTTGATTGTGTTTTTGTTTAATCCAATTGGGGTTGTTATCATCTTTGGTGAATTGCATTTTGTATTTGTGCTTTATTGTGTTTGTTTTCTAATGTTTGGTTGCCTATGTCTCTTTCTAATTTTATTTTTCCATTGTTGTTTGAAACTTGGAAATTCGAATATTTTATGGATTCAGATGCAGCTAAAATTTGTACTATTTAGTGTTGGGTGGCCTAATTGAACTAAATCTTTAGGCTTGAAATTCTAACTTCGATGTCGTTTGCAAACGGATTTTTGCCATCTTTAAACATGATAACTTTCAATTTGAGTTGAATTGCTGTTGAAATGCTATGTTTGAGTGGGCATCTAGGTATTTGAATCTAATTCAATTGGCAATTTTGTCCTTTTTTTTTCCCCCCTTCTTCCTTTCGCTTTTTCTTTAAGGATTCCTGCCCTTTTAACAATTTTTGATGGGGTTCTCTGAAAAACTGGATGGAAGTTTGTTGTGATAACTTGGTGTTTATTTGTGAAGTGTCTATTTGTTCCGGTAATATTCTATGCTTCATCTTTTGAGTATGGTCTCTTTTATGTTGGTGTCAGATATGATGTTGTCCATTCTGCCACTTTAGAACCATAGATGTTAAATAGATGGGGAGAAATTATAATTGCTAGGTTGCTGGTGAGCCCAACGTTAAACAAGGGATCTGTTAAAAAATACACCATTACAATAAGTATTCAAAATTAAAATGAACAATATAAAAATATGCGAGAGCATCGTGCACTTCACTTTAATTTGTAAACATTGTAGAAGAATTAGTAATCAATTTGTACAAAGACTAGTATCGTTAAGAATTTTGATTGGTATTCAACTAAAGTCTACATTCATATTGATTGTCGATTGCATGATTTGGAACTCCAGTTATCTAAATCAGATTTTAATTGGAAACCCATTATTTACTATGATGGATTTTTTCAAAATAGGTCTTCTTTTTAGGTTTATTATTCCAATTGAAATGTATTTTTATAGGTTCAAGAGCTAATGGGTGCCAAGAGTTCAAAAAGGTCAATCTCAGGTCGGTATTCATCTTATGCATCCAGTTCAAATTCATGGAGCCAACAAGCCTACCCACAGTCATCATATGGCCAGCCCACTCACAGCTATGCATCTCCGTATCCAACCTATGGTGGTCCACCACCGGAAAATAAGAGAAGATTGGAGAGGAAGTTTTCGAGAATAGACGACAACTACACCACCTTAGATCAGGTGAAACTATTCTCATCTATCCTAATCCTTATATCTAGTTGGAGGGTAAATTGGATAATGTTTCAGTATTCCTGACTTCAATCTTAAAATTGTCATCTGAACTGGTGAAAAATAATTGTAAAGAGCATCTGATTGAACTGGTTGTATAGTCTTAATAGGGATTGATTTTTTAAATTAGCAGGCATACGAGTCTATCAATAATCCATTCAAATATGGGATGATAAATTGAATGTGAAGGTGGATGTTCAACTTATGAGGCACTTCTTAATTGATATAACGTCACCATCACTCAAATAAATGTTTGAAAAAGCTTCTTGTAACATTTATAAGGCAAAACACTTCACTCTAAAACCAGCATATCATATTCTTCCCTTTTCGCCTGCCACTGTATTCATCATAATACTGAATACAGTAATGTATAAGCTCAGAAACCTAATTGGCATATGCTATGGTACTGCATTAATATCATTGGATAGTATGAGAGATATATTTAGTAGGTCACTGATGTTAGCCCATTGAATTGTTTTGTAGGTCACTGATGCCCTTTCACGAGCTGGTCTTGAATCCTCAAATTTAATTGTTGGTATTGATTTTACCAAGAGCAATGAATGGACTGGTATAGTCATTTCTCCCTGTCAAAGAATGCTTTGATGGTATTTACGTGGTGCTTAATACCATCTGTTGTCTCAGGAGCCAGGTCATTTCACCGAAAAAGTTTGCATCACATTGGTGATGAGCAAAATCCCTATGAACAAGCCATATCAATTATTGGAAGAACATTATCCAAATTTGACGAAGATAATTTAATCCCTTGTTTTGGATTTGGAGATGGTATGTTATAGAGCAATTGAGTACTTCTAAATCCATAGCAAAAAAAGACTTATTGATCATACGATTATAATATTGGCAGCTTCAACACATGACCAAGAAGTCTTCAGTTTTTTTCCTGATGAGAGATTTTGTGAGGGTTTTGAGGAAGTGCTGTCAAGATATAGAGAACTAGTTCCTCAATTGAGACTGGCAGGTTCGTGTCTGTCTTTTGATTGAGCTTTTTATTGATCTTTTTCACTGTGCTATAGAATTTGTCTCCTCGTCTGTACAGGACCTACATCATTTGCTCCTGCTATTGAAATAGCTATAACAATTGTGGAACAAAGTGGTGGCCAGTACCATGTTTTACTCTTAATAGCTGATGGGCAGGTACTATTTCACAGTGAGGACAAGTTGTTTGTATTTTTTTTTTATTTGAAGACCCGTATTTACTCAAGATAGAAATATTCCTGGAATTTGTTTTGTAAGATCATCGTCTGGAGACTCTTTAAATAAGGGATGCTCTTGATTTTGGAGATAATTATCAATAAATCATCTCAAGAACCATCTTCAGTTTAATTTTCCCATTCTCCTAATTTGAAGAGTGACACTACTCTTTATGATTTATTACATCAAATGACACTCAATTTTTTTATTTATTTTTTGATATTCACATTAATGGTAAATAATTAAAAAAAAATTTAGGAGGGGAGAATATGAAAAAGAAGGGGAAATATAATAAATAAACATTGGAAAAAGAGAAAATAAAGTGTGTTTGACCCTTGAGGATGATAAAATTTTGGTTCTCTATAATTTTGTAGAGTGCGTGGGAGATGCTTTACAATTATTTTTAGACTTAAACTTTCAGTTTATTCGATCCCCAAATAGGATTTTCATTTTTCATATCATGTGCGCTAAGCTTTTTGACTGTTTTCCTGCTCTTTACTTGTATACATTCAGAATCCATATTAAGACTTCAATTTACTTCAATGAATAGGTCACAAGAAGTGTTGACACTGGTCGTGGCCAGTTGAGTCCACAAGAGAAGAAAACGGTAGATGCTATTGTCAAAGCAAGGTGCTTACTGCACCTTCATGGTGTTATGTCAAACAATATATTATCTTTGATCTAAATCAGGATATGAACTAGGATACTTGGTTTTCTCGTCTGATCTATTGTTTGTTTACAGTGAGTACCCATTGTCAATAATATTGGTTGGCGTTGGAGATGGGCCATGGGATATGATGAGAGAATTCGATGATAATATTCCTGCTCGAGCCTTTGACAATTTCCAGGCAAGTTGTCATTCGTATGGCCCTCCCTGAAAAAAAAAAAAAGATTATCCTTTCCGTGACTGATCTAAAAGTCTTGACTTATTTCTGTGATTGCAGTTTGTAAACTTCACAGAAATTATGTCAAAAAACATTGATAGATCCAGAAAGGAAGCTGAGTTTGCACTTTCTGCTTTAATGGAAATACCTTCTCAATATAAAGCAACACTGGAGCTCAACATTCTTGGGTAAGTCTTCTATTTTCTTTTCTGGTCCTGTGTGCAACCTCCCATGTCAATAAATATATATATTTTTTAATTTCTAGTGATACAAGAAAGAAGGGTGTGGATAGGGTTCCTCTTCCGCCCCCTCTCTACGGTGCAGCAGCCTCTCACATCTCGCAGAAAACTTCACGACCTAACAGTTTCAAGCCTAGTGCACCTTCCTCCAGTAGAAGTGATCCGATTTCACACACAAGCAAATCTGGAAATTCGTCTGAAAATCATGTAACCATCCATTTAATCCATAAATTTTAAGATCTTCAATCTTCTTCATTAATATTATTACATTTCCATGAAATGCCTGGATGATTACTTATTATTCATTCTTTTACAGCTTTGCCCTATCTGCATTACCGAACCAAAGGATCTGGCATTTGGCTGTGGACACCAGGTATAATTTCGTGTTCTCCCTAACTATTCGTTTCTCAGAAAATGCTACAAAAAACTGTCAACTCATGGTCTTGTGCTGTCCCTTGTGGTGAAACAGACATGCTGTGAATGTGGAAGAGACCTCTCAACATGCCCCATATGTCGGGTGCCCATCGAGACGAGGATAAAGCTCTACTAGAAGAAGAGACTTCACAGGTTTGCTGAATCATCCAGGATAAAGCTCTCCCAGTGTACGTAGGAATCTGCAGTCGCGTTGAAAGCACTTGTGTCTATGCAGCACAAAGAATTTCTTCACCTTCTCTGTACATATGCTAAAAACATTATACTATTATTGTTATTGTTCTCATCTTTTAATAAGAATACCATTAGGTTGTATTAACTCGACTCAAATGTATACGAATGATGGATTAATTGTGGAATGTATGATTGAGTTGCCTTTCCCATGTTAAACAGCTTGATTCTTTTTCTTTCTCTTGGCATTATAATTATATTTTCAAATTCATGCAAGTTTAAGATCACTCAAAGCACGAATAAATTTTATGTCCGTCTCAAAACTCTCACAAAATTACTTATATATGCACATACAAACCATAAAACCCTCAACACTCCCATTTTCTATTTTCTCAGTAATTAATTACCTTCTTACACATTATTTAACATATAAAATTAAAATATATCATACCAAAAACTCAAAACAAACAAACATATAATTACAATTCATTATGTTTTCAAAATCAAAATTTAATTTTCAAAATCTAACCAAACATCATTTCTTTTGTTTTTTAGTTAGGCAGTAATAATTTAATTTTTTTTATTTAGAAAAGAGAGTGAAAATAGTACTCCCTTGTAAGCATATACTTAAAATTTAGGATTATTTTGTGGTGAATCTAGAGTTTATATAATATAAAATTTTAGGGTGTAGTTATTGAATTCATTTTTAATTATTTTATTTTATTGAATGGTAGATTAAATGAAAATGTAATGAACAAAATATATTTTTTTGGTCGACTCTAGCCCTTTACCATCACGTAGGTTTGTTCGAAATCGACACAAAAGATCATATATACTATATAGTAGCTAGTTTTACGACAAAACAAATATTGGAATTGGTAAATCAAATTAAAATAAAAATACTAACAACACATAAATTGGATCGGGATTCGACCCGTACACAACACGGGTCGGATACGGATAATCCATCGGCATATCTAATTTCCGACAGATGTGAACTTCTTAATTACTTCATTAGCGAATAATGACAACCATCGTAATCAAGAACAGTAGTATTAACTCACTAATTAATGGTGGAGTTTGAGTTTGACTGGATTGGAGAACCACCAAAGAAGAAAACCACAGATGAACAAAACAAGTGGGATGAGATGAACAGATCTCTCTGAGAATGATGTCTTCATGTACTTCTTCGAAACATAATCGGAAACGACGCCGTTTGAGTCCAAGGCATTCAATGCAGACGGTGAGAAGTTCACCAAGAACTCGTCCGATGATCGACCGCCGCCGGAAGAAGAAGACAATCGATGCATACTGCTACTCATCATTAGTTGCATGCACGAATAAAATATTATGCAATAATAATAATTAGTGATTATGTATTTATTTATAATAACAATGAATCTGCAGAAGAAAAATTGTGGATTATAATGACACGATCATGATGTGGGGTTTATGGAAAGTTAATACCTTTGCTTCTTTTTCTTCTTTAATTCTCTGATGAGTTTAGAAACGTGATGAGAGAGAAGGGTTATGTACATGATTCATGGGATTTTCAACCTTAATTCACGCCTCATATATATAATCTCAAATCCCACATTATATTGCACCCATAAATAGAAGTTTTAAAAAAAGTTTTTTTATGGACTTATTTTTAGATAATAATGAATAAATTATAAAGTAGAGGTGAGATATATTTTTTTTAATTAAAAAATAGTTTTTTAGATTACAAATTTTGTGTCTTTTTTGTTAATTTAATTAGTGGGATTCGCGGGATCATTCAGCTTTTCTAATTTGATTTACTATATATTTTCCCTATTATTTTGTGATTTGATTAAATTAGTGAAAGTATATTTTTAAAGAAAATATGATTTTTTCAAAAAAATAAAAAATTACGATATGTATTACTCCATATTTATGACATGCTATGTGAGATTTTAGAACGTTAAAAAGTTGGCAAATGAGATATCCTATTTTGATTGAAATGCATGCCCAATATTATTTTAATGGTAACTGGATCTCTTATTATTTTGACGTATACTAATAAATAGATACAAATCAAATATTGTGGAATGAATATATACCACTATCTCTTTAGATCACGTTTGCTAGCATTGTTCATGAATACTATATTGTTTTTCATGTTTTCATAAATGAAAAATCATGAAATCTGTTTATCAAAAAATAATTTTTTGCTATAATTTCTAGAAAAAGATATATAAATGAATTAAAATTTTATTATGTAAATATAATAGTTTAATTAAATGATCATTACTTTTAAATATTTTTATTAATTATATTATAATGTCACTTTTTTCCTCGTTTCACGAAACTCCTTCCGTAAAATAATCTCACCAATTTTTATTAATCTTTATAAAAGTTGAAAAAATGTATAGTCATCGAAAAGAGATAAGTAAACAATTTGTTGAAAACACTAGCTAATTACTTTTCTTGATGATGAACTTATAATAATTTTTTTAAAAAAAAATCTTAAATTATAAGTTATTTTATTATAATAAAGTACAAATACTAATTTTGTTGAATTGGGCTTGTTAGCAAGCCCAAGCCCAACAATTGGCTCAGTCCTTAATAGAATTGGGCTGGCCCATTCAACCAGAAGGAGTTCACCATGAGCAATCGTTTTCAGCGGCCCATGTAATCTTCAAATCAATCCAACCATATCTCCCTACCCACCTAAAAACAGAGGTGCTCAGAATCCTAACTGAGAATTTGTTTGAAATTTCTTCTAAAGATTCGTACACACACACAGCGTATTCATACACGTATCTTTCATGGGGTGCATGAATTTGATGCCACCATCCTCTGCCTCAAGAGCAAAGCTAGGATTTTCTTTTCAACAGACGTTCAATCCTATTCCTAAAAAATCCTCATATTGTATACCTTTGACAAACTACTCTCAATTCAAGCAATTCCCCTTTCCCTCTATTAAATCTCAGCAGGTAAATGCGTTCCACGAATTCAATTGCCGCTGCATTTATCTTATAATTCCATTTTTTTTCTCTATTATATATTTATTAGTATGATTTATTTGGTGGGTTGCTGGAATTGATGTTTTTTGAGTTTAAATTAATGAAGGGCGAAATCTTGTTAAGATAATTTGGTTTAATTTAAGGTGCTATGTGAATGATATCATAAGGGGTTGAAGAATTAGTCCATAGCAATGCGGAAATTGCTAATCAACGAGTCTTTATATTGAAATTGGACCTATTATAGTATTTATTATAATGCGGAAGCTTGATGAATTCTTATTAGCCTTCACCAGTGAAGTGATCTTGTTTCACTTCTAAACTGATTCAATTGAGAAAATCCAATTGTAACTTCTCAATGTGAGTCTTTACTGTATATAATGATGTGCCCAATATACACATGCAGAAGTACTAGAAGCAAAAAATAATACGGGTATCTGAGCAAAACATGGGTCGACATTGGATAGGGAAAGTGTCTCGTTTTAGATTCATTGAGTTGACCTAAATGTTTTCCTTATACTTTTAGTTTGAACTGAAAGATGAATCCACAACAGTTTCTGAAAATACAAGTTCTGATGGAGATGCTCTTAAAGCAAAAGTGTCAGGAGTTGGGATTTTTCAGAATGAAGTGACTGCAAATCAAGGTATTAAGATTAGGAGGCGTCCGCCAACTGGACCGCCCCTTCACTATGTTGGTCCTTTTGAATTTCGCTTGCAGAATGAGGGTAATACCCCACTCAACATTCTTGAAGAAATTGTATGGAATAAGGACATAGAAGTCGCGCGGGTAATCTCAGATTTGCTAATGGTTGTATATTCATGTTCTTTATTTGCTGACTATGATTGACATGTAATTGACATTGACTGGTAGATGAAAGAGAAGAAGCCTCTTGTATTGCTGAAAAGATTGCTGGATAAAGCTCCGCCAGTTAGAAATTTTGTTGATGCTCTTAAAGAGGCAAACTTAAGGACTGGTTTTCCTGGTTTAATTGCTGAAGTCAAGAAGGCTTCCCCAAGTAGAGGGGTCCTCAGAGAGGATTTTGATCCTGTGAGTCTGCATTTCCTTCCTTCTATTTTATGGTCTTACATACAGATCTGTAAGCTGTGGCTTTAAATTTACCCTATGGAAACTCGCAATTTTGAGAACTATAGTATGCTATTGGCCTCTTTTGACCTCTTGTTGTTTATGCATTCCCATTATCTGTAAGATTTCAGACAATACCTCTGTCTTCTTATATTTGAAGGTAACTAGGTGGCATAAACTGAAAATTTTTAACCACATTTGTAATCTTCTAATTCTTTCCATTATGGAAAAGAATCTAAGAGGCATCAGTTGATCCTCTCTTTCACGGTTTTAGAAGAACTATGTAAAGTGCTGAGACATCAATTATTTGGAAAATTTTGACAGGTACAGATTGCTAAAGCTTATGAAAAAGGTGGAGCTGCTTGCCTCAGTGTTTTAACTGATGAAAAGTTTTTTCAGGTAAAAATCACTGTTTTCTTTTTCTCTTTCACTTTGAAATATATTTATGTGATAGGTTATCTGAATGTTTTTCTTTTGGGAACCTCCTATTTTGGGTAAAATAAGGGAAGCTTTGAGAATTTAGAGGCCATTAGGATTTCTGGAGTGCAGGTGTGCTTTTCTTCTATTGATATTCCTAAATATTCAGCTTATTTGTTTCTTCTAATAATATGGTCGCTGACTTGTACTAAACTTGAACTAGTGCCCTCTCTTGTGTAAAGAGTTTGTAATAGATGCATGGCAACTCTACTATGCTCGGGTGAAAGGTGCGGATGCGGTTCTTCTAATTGCTGCTATTTTACCTGATCTGGACATCAAGTACATGACTAAGATTTGCAAACTGCTGGGTTTAACGGCACTGGTTGAGGTTTGGCCTTTCACTTTGCCACAAACTTTTTTATATGTGCTATTAGCTTTATGATACGTGATTTTATCAACTAATTCTGATTATCTTTTGTTGGAATTTTGTTGCCTTAAAGAATAACCTATTGTATTTCTTTTATCCAAATGTTTGATACTTCAGCCAGTTTTTTGGTCTGTCTCCTAGGTACATGATGAGGGAGAGATGGATCGTGTCCTTAAGATAGAAGGGATTGAACTAATTGGCATTAACAATCGCGACCTTGGTATTTTCTCTGGAATTAAGGATTTTTGTCTAATATATTTATTTCTTACTTGGCTTCAGGGTGATTTTACTTCTCATATTCCACATGGACGTTATTTATTTTGTTGCTTCATATGGCTTTATGATTAACCTTCAAATTATTCATAATCTGCTTAAAAAATGTTTCTATCCTCAAAAGTGTGATTGCTTGACATCTTGAAATTATGCATAAAATTTGACAGAGATTATATATGTCATAGGACTACAGAGCCTGTAGAACATTGAACCATTATAACTCATTAAATATGACTTCAGAAGGCAGCAGAGGGTGGGGGTGGGGGTGTGGTGGTATAGGTTTAATGGCAGATGCAAAAATCATTGCTCTTCCATAGTTTGTCGAAGGGCAGATGGAGCTCCTGCCTCTTTTTTTAACTCGAAAAAGCTATTTCATTCTGTCTTTTATGCATTAGCTTATCTACATAATAAAGCATTTCACCTTCTGTACCTTCAGCTACATTTGAGGTTGACATTGGCAATACCAAAAAGCTTCTTGAAGGCGAGCGTGGAGAAAGGATACGCCAGAAAGGCATTACAGTAAGTATTCCTACTCGTAAAATAAACAATTCTGTCGTTCCGTCTTCCCTGTTTTTGTCGTATCATCATAAAACACATTGCCTCCTCAGGTCGTTGGAGAGTCTGGACTTTTTACACCTGCTGATATTTCATATGTCCAAGAAGCTGGTGTAAAAGCAGTAAGCAAGAATGATTATTACATAGTGCAACTGCTGTTAAATTTGTGTTTTTAAATTTATAATTCTCAAAATGAAATTTCTATGTATAGTCAATATAGAACTTCGACAGAGAGAAAAAATTTAGTATTCCCCACCCCCCACCCCACCATCTCTCTCTCATGCATTTTCTTGTGGCTTGATAGGTACTGGTAGGTGAATCAATCGTCAAGCAGAATGATCCAAGATTGGGAATAACTCAGCTCTTTGGTAAAGACATTTCTTCATGAATATGATGTTGCTCCATATTCTAATATATGTACTGTGCTTATTCTAATTATTTACTGAATTTGTTGTAAAGATATACTGTTGGATTAGATATCATTTGTACCATGTTATTTTTTCTTGAAACTTGTAATTTAGTTAACATAAACCAATTTTGTTAATAATTTTTCAATTTTAATTCGATTGTTAAATTTTTTGTCTATTGTCAAATATAATCATGGTCTTTTTTCATTATTATTTATATTATTATTATTATTTTCTTTAATATAAAGTTCTGCAGGTGAATGAGAGCCATATTGTAACTTGTCAGATAAACACTATTATAATTTATAACTATACTTATAAAAATTAAAAATAAAATAAAATTGTGAATAAATATTAACAAAGAGATTACCTTTATTATAGAGTTAAAAAAAAGTGCTAATCTATATTAAAAAAAAAAAAGTCCTAGAGAATAACATGATTTTGTTGAAACGTGGGGAGAGAGAACCAACGCTTAAAAAAAATGTCAAATTCCAATCGAGAGAATGAACTGATTCCTTGTCATTGCCATGTCAGCAAATCTCTTATCCTAATCCTTTTCAAGTTTCCAGAACTATCCACACACACCCCTGCTAAAGTTGTCAACTTTAATTTAATTTCAATTAATTATCCATTGTTTTGTTTATTAATTATGATTAACAACGGTTTATGTCTCCAATCTCCATTTCGATCGTCTTAAACACGTGATTGGTTGATTCTTTAATCTTGAATATGGGTCAAAGATAGGTCGTTTTCTTTCATTAACAGAAAAGTCAAAGGCTACTGTTTCCAGTTATCCCCCCTCCCAAGTCCCAACTCTATATTTTTTCTCTGAATATATCGACGAATGACGATTTCCATTGGAACTATATATAGCAGCACCAATGCTCGAAATTTCTTGAATCGGTTACCAAGGAAGCCCTTCTACTCTGTTCGCACGACAGCTGCGAGTTCAGTTCTTGATTTCAGGCCCTATCCTCGTAAAGAATCAAAAACTTCGAACATCTGTAGGTTTTCATTTTATCATACTAGAATTGCGAAAAAACTCGAGAATTCTAATACCAGTAGTAGTATAAATAATATTCGTGGCAACAGATTTTGTGGGCTTGCTATTGACCCACTGAAGGGGGGAGATAAAATGACGGTGGTGGCGCCGCCATTCAGCATTGAGGACGGTTCCCTATTGGCCAATGGGACGGTGGTGTTGAAGGGTGTTCCCTCAAACGTCGCCGTTTATCCTGTAACTGATGGTGTATCCTCTTCCTCTGCCGCTTTTCTTGGTGCTACCTCCAGTGTTCCTGGTTCTAGACATGTTTTTGGTCTTGGGGTTCTTCAGTAAGTTTTCTCTGATACTACTTTTATGGTTTTGTTCATCTGAGGTTTTTTTGTATAGTTTATGTTGCAGAATATTATGTTCCCCAATTCGTGTTGATAGAAGTTATTGTCCTGATTGTTGATGGGGTTGTCTCTGAATTTCAGTTTGTCTCTGAAATGAATTTAGATGTGAGTGGAAATGACAAAACTTTAGTTGGAATCTGAAAAAATGAAACTTTTGGTAATTGCTACTTTAAAGAGTTACTGCTTTTTCTCAACAGAATTCTTGTTTGTATGAATATTTGCTTTGATGGTAGTGCTATGATTGGTCGAAATGGAAGTTCATGAATTTATTATGTTGAAATATTGCAGAGAATTCAGGTTTATGTGTATCTTTAGGCATAAAATCTGGTGGATGATACCTAGATTTGGAAGTTTAGGTAATGAAATCCCTATAGAAACTCAAATGCTGCTCTTGGAAGTGAAAGAAGAGTCTTCAGTAGGTGTTGATAGTTTTTCGGGACGATCAGAGAACACTTTCTATGTGTTGTTTTTACCTGTCTTGGAAGGACAATTCAGAGCAACACTGCAAGGCAACTCAGTTAATGAGCTCGAGTTTTGTGTTGAAAGTGGTATGGATTTTACCATTTGCATATTCCGTTTCTGTTTGACACATTTAGTTTTTCAGTTCATTTAATCGTAATCTGTTAATGTGTTTCTGTTCAGGAGATGCTCATGTCCAAACCAGCAAGGTAACGGAGGCTGTCTTCATAAAGACAGGGGATAATCCGTTTGAGCTAATAAGAGATTCGATCAAGTAAAGCAATCTTGTTCGATTTTTTCAATTATATATTCTTTTGATTGTTCGTATTTGATACTGAATTTACATCTAATTCATTTTATTCACAGGATACTGGAAACTTGTAAAGGCACCTTCACTAATGTTAGACACAAAAAGGTACAAATAAACTCATATACCTTTATGATGCACATTATTTGAATCCTGCTTAATCTTTGTGTTTTGATTCATAGAAACCTGCACATTTAGATTGGTTTGGTTGGTGTACTTGGGATGCTTTCTATAAAGACGTGAGTCCACAAGGGATCAAAGAAGGTCTCGAAAGGTATATCTAGAAGCTTCACACTTCAAAACTTAATTCCATGGCCTTTTTTGTAATGACAATGACTTAGTGTAAACGGTTATGCTTCCCGTCAGTTTTCTTGAAGGAGGTTGCCCGCCTAAATTTTTAATTATTGATGATGGATGGCAAGATACATTTAATGAGTTCCAGAGGGATGGAGAACCTTTTGTTGAAGGTTCACAGTAAGTAATTCACCTTTGGAATAACATCTTATGGCAACTTTTTAAAGTTTTCAAATTTGATTGTATATATGATTTCTGCACTTGTAGATTTGCCACTAGATTAGTCGATATCAAGGAATGCTCCAAGTTCGTGGGGTCTGGCAAAGATACTTCGTGCCATGATCTACAGAACTTTGTTAAACACATCAAAGATACATTCAGTTTAAAGTATGTTGTTATATCCTTAATTGAGTTCAAAATATTAATCCATTGTTAGTTGAACTATTTCTAAATATTGGAAGCAACTGTGCCTAGATATGTGTACGTCTGGCATGCGTTGATTGGTTACTGGGGAGGGCTCCTACCCTACTCCGAAAAAATGAAGAAGTACAATCCTAAGCTAAAATATCCTGTGCAGTCTCCTGGTAATGTTGGAAACCTTCGAGATATAGCCATGGATAGTATGGAAAAATACGGAATTGGTCTGATAGATCCTGAGAAAGTGTACGACTTCTACAATGATCTCCATGGCTATCTCTCGAGCAGTGGCATCGATGGAGTAAAAGTAGATGTCCAGAATCTGATAGAGGCACTTGGGACGGGCTATGGTGGTCGAGTTGCCCTCATGAGCATATACCAAAAGGCATTGGAGGAGTCTATTGTTAAAAATTTCCAAGATAATAATCTGATATGCTGTATGAGTCTCAGCACTGACTACATCTACAGGTCTTGCTGCTCATCCATATTACTGGCTATTTATTTGTGTTATTTTATATAGCCAGATGTAGTTTCTGATTGGTTGATGTATCACCAGCTCAAAGAGAAGTGCCACTGCTAGAGCGTCGGAAGATTTCATGCCAAGGCAACCTTCGTTTCAGACATTACATGTTACATCTGTGGCCTTCAACAGCCTTCTACTTGGGGAGATCGTGGTGCCCGATTGGGACATGTTCCAGGTACACTAATTGATTTTTAGCCCTCAAGTTAGTGTATACAAATTTTGTATCTTATGAAACACCTATCATGGATATATAGATGCTAGAGATGGCTATATCATATACAGACTCGTGTATGTGATATGGCCTCATGTGCCGACGACTTTTTGAGTTTGCATAACTCTGCTAGGTTTTTCTTTCAGAGCTATCATTACACTGCAGAATTCCATGGTGCAGCAAGAGCAGTGGGTGGATGTCCAGTGTATGTTAGGTGAGCTTCGTTTATAGTAATAATCGAGGCGATTTTCTTGCTTCTATCCTTGAAAAAGGCCATCTATTATTTATTTCTAACCAATAATATACAGTGACAAGCCAGGGATGCATGATTTCAACATACTTAAGAAGTTGGTACTGCCTGATGGCTCAGTATTAAGAGCCAAATATGCTGGGCGACCAACCCGTGATTGCTTATTTGTAGACACCGTAATGGATGGCAAAAGGTGAAACAACATTACATTATACAAAAATCAATTCCAAGGTTGTAATACAATCCGTAGGCTAACTGCATCGACGTGTGCAGCTTATTGAAGATTTGGAATTTAAACAAGTTATCCGGAGTGATCGGTGTCTTCAACTGCCAAGGAGCTGGGAATTGGCCGTTGAGAGACGTAGAGAAACACAACCACGGCTCATCCTCGGATCATCTAGTTTTATCTGGCTATGTCAGCCCTCTAGATGTCGATTTTCTTACAGAAGTTGCTGATGAGAAATGGGACGGGGACTGCGCCGTCTATGCTTTTCACTGTGGTAACTTCTGATTTCATATCACCTTACCTTAAACAGCAGTAATGCAACTGATGATGATTATACTAACATCATTATTGAATGTGTAGGATCCCTTTCGCGACTGCCAAAAGAAGAAAGCGTTCGAGTGTCTTTAGACACGCTCGAATGTGAAGTATACACAATCACCCCAATACAGGTAAGTAAACGAGCTATCCATATGAAGCAAAATCTACTGTGTTTACATTGATGCTTACAAATGCCACACTATCAGGCCATAAACGATGTGCTCGACTTCGCTCCAATTGGATTGATCGACATGTACAATGCTGGAGGCGCCACCGAAGGTTTAGGTTTCAACCACGAACCTTCGGGGTGCAGTGTAAGGATAGAGGCACGGGGTTGTGGTCGATTTGGGGCATACTCTAGCAAGAAACCGATTTATTGTACAGTCGATGGGAATAAGGAAGAGTTCAAATACAATCCAGACAATGGATTGCTGATAGTTGAACTTAAAGATGGATGTCAAGGTCGGGTTATTGACATCCATTATTGATTCGAGCACAAAAACTTGTGTGAGATCATCTTACGTAATATTTCATGCCAGTGCTATCTCTATACTGCATTGATTCCAATTGGAATATGTTCTGTGAGACTGATTTTGGTATAGTTCAAATTGTTTTCGGGAAATAACTCAGGAGATCATGGGATTTTGATCGGGCAGTAATAAGAGTTGTTTGTATATAAGAAAAGGAAAATACGTAAATTTAATTCTGCTATTATGTTATGGTATTTTTTTAAATAAAGAATAAATGATGCAAAATTCTGTTCGCACTTTGGTTTTGTTTTGCGTAGTGCTTTAGGATATTTTGTAACAAATGTGTGAATTTAATGGATCATCCACAATTATGCAACTTCTTAAATATCTAAACCTTATTAATCCTTCATTTTATTTCTTGGCATAGTAGAAACGAGTCACATATTTGATTATGTAAACCCTGTTTATTTTTTTTATAAGCAGTTGTGTGAGATTCTGACGAAAAGACTTTCGTGACATGAGTTCATAGAAGTTGATAGTGGTATAGTAAATTATTTGATAAACAATTGTATTATAAATAAATAGTAATAAAATTTTTTATATAAAGCGGAGTATTAAAAAAGGCAAAGTTAATTTTACGTGAAGTTTTCTATAAATGTATTAACAATACTTTACATCAAATTAGATGTGATAGTGATATTTATAAGAAAAAATTTGTTTGAAAACTCAAAATTAACTTTTAAAATGGCGAACATATAAAGCCTATTACATTCTTTATTCGAGAATTTTATAATTCTTTATTAAAATTAAATAAATCTAATTGTACATAATAGGAATATATGGGACACTCTAAATTAAAAAGTGTTATATTGATGCCGTCAATTGTACAGAATGGGAATATATAGGACACTATAATTCTAAATTAAAATGTGATATATTGACTCAAACTAACGGCCCCAGCATAGCATAGAAGCACAACTGTAATTTAATTGGACAACATCACCATCTTAGTTGTTTTACTTCATTTATTAGCTAACCAAACTATTCAAGATATTTACTACTCCGTCCCATTGAGGTTGACACACTTTCCTTTCTCATTTGTCCTATTAAAGTTGACATATTTCCTTTTTAATACATGAGACCCACACAAAAACAATTAATCTATTCTCATGGTCCAACATATCACCCCTAATACAACTACCTACTACACATTAAATATTATTTCTCTCACTTCAATTTACTTCACTTTACATTAAATTATTATACTCATTAATCTCATGCCCAAAAAAATTATACCAACTTTTATGGGACTGAGGAAATACTTTTCTTCTTCCAAAAGATACGTGCATCTCACGTGACAGATAGAGGATATAAATAATAATAATAATAACCACTATTGGCTTCATCATAGTAAACTCGGTGAATGCAGCGGAAATTAAAAATTTTCAAAATAATAAATCAAATTTATTAGATGCTCAGAAGCAATATTTGAATTCGGTGTTAAAATATATTAAAAGAAATCCACGTATTAATAATAATAATAATAATAATAATAAATAAATAAATAAATAAATAAATAAATAATGTAAGTTTTGGCCAAACTTACCATCAAATCTGGTGGCCGGTAACACTTATTATTCTAATTATATTAATATAACATCATTGTATAAAATCTTATTTATATAGCCTTCTTGCAGTAAAAAACAAGGATACTGTTAATGAGCAGCTTCCCTTCAATTCTTTTAGATGAAATAAGAAGAATAGAATTTTTGGGAGGTAGACGATTTTTTTGGACAGAGATAAATTATAAATTATGTTATGTATGTGTATTAATAAATTTATTGTGTTTCATTTATCGTTATTTTTGTGAATTTATAAAATGGTTGGATAAAGAAATAAAAAATTATATATATAGTTTGGATCATGCAGTTGACACAATTGATTACTTTTTTTTTAGGACAAATTTATATTTTTCAAAATCATAAATTTGTTTATCTATCTTAAAAATGAGTTAATAATACTCCAACAAATATAATTCTTCCAAAAAAGAGAGTAAATTTATTAATCAATAATTTCAAGAATCTGCAAATCATCAATGCAGTAATTGTACTTATTTGCAAATGTCAATGCAATAATGTATTAGTATTGTATTTGCAGAAATCATATGGCCAGGGGTAAGACTTCTGGCAAATCTGTAGATAAAATCACAAGACAACAATAATACTCCTAATATTCAAAGACAAAATAATACTCCCTCCGTCCCCAAAGTATTTCACATTTTCTTTTTCATTCGTCCCTCAAAGTATTTCACACTTTACTTTTACTAAATTTGTAAAAATACATTACAATAATACACACTTTTTACACACATCCCAATATAATACTTACTTTTTCACATCTCCCAACAACTTTATACACATTTTTCATAACTTTTCACACATTTTTCATTAAATCAACTACTAAAATATATATTTTCTTTCTTACTTTATAAATAAAAATACAAAATTTTCTTAAACTCCGCGCACATCAATACGTGAAATACTTATTGGGACGGAGGGAGTATTGTTTTCATGTATAAAGGGGGATCAATATTAACAGTGGTTAGGTTGTCTTGGCTCCAAAATCTGTGGACAATTTTAGATGTAATAATTAAGAACCATTAATGACCACAAATGCTGACTCATTTCCATGTCAATATTTCTTGGATCCATCAGTGATATCATTATCACAACCAATGAGTTCGATGAATGAAACCACTAATTAATTGCTTAAAGTAATACATTAATTATTCATTCACATGTTGGAATAAGAGTGAACACAGTTTGTAGACAGGTAGATTTCATATGCTAGCTTTATTACAATCATCCCAAATCAAATTTCTCTCACCACTAATAGTGGGCTGCTGTCCTGTTGCTGTCTCCTTTTTTTTTATAGAATTTTCACGGTTATTATAGATCCTAACTTTAAAAAATATTAATTTTCAATAAAATTTATTAATTTTTTAAAGTAACGTACTCTTTTGTAGTAATAAATAAATAATAATAAGTTGGGAGTGTATTTTTTAAATAAAGTATATTGAAATGCTAATTATTTTGAAAATCTTACTATTTTTTTTGTAAAAAGTGTAATGAGACTAACAAATAAGGATATGTAAAATGTGTAATGGGATTAAGGGGTATTTAATTTTGTTAAAATTTTTAACATAGTATTATTAAGTATCAACATCTACCACAAAAAGAGTATGAACAACCATTAAAAAATATACTCCCCCACATTTACTTTTTGCACGTGGATTAAGGAGTATTATTATTTTATGTAAAATGAATAATTGTATTAGAAGGAAGTGGTGGGTCAGGAGCGTACCTCGTTGAGTGGTGGGGCCTGAAAATTCCCTTTAGTAGTATATATATAGTATTTTAGTTATTAATGATTAATTAATTTGTAATAATAATTTTAATTCCTCAAACTTTCTTCCAATTATTCTTGCATAATTAATTAAACCTACACATTAATAGAGAAACATCTACACTTTTGATCACAACAAGCTCTATAATTTTTCATATTGAATCAATGGAAATTATTGTCTTCACTTCTTTTTTTAGTTATAGATATTGAAAATTGTATGAAAATATCTCTAAAAATATTTTTATTGCAATTGCAAGTTATGCTTTTATATTTCACTATTTATACTCCCACTCTCTCACAATTATCATCACATTTCATATTTTTATTCATCCCATAATAACTTGCACCACTTAAAAAAGACTAATACATGTTATATTACACTCTATTATTTAAAAAGGCTACATTATTCTTAAAAAATCAATAAACTAGTAAAAAAAAAAATCTATAGATAGTTTCGGAGCTAGTAAAAAATAATTTAGCCCCCCCCCTAAAATTTAGGCCTAGCTCCTCCCCTGCTTTTACTGTTTTGGAATTCTTTGTATTTTTTATTTTTCAACTATAAAAGGCAAGTTTTGAATCATGCTTCCACACCTTAATTTGATTTCAGCTTCTTTCCTTTTATTATTATTTTCTTTTTATTCGTTTAGCTCGAAAGCCTGTTAGGTCGTCTGTTTGGTAAGAATATCTGATGTTTCTTGATGGTTTAGCTCCATATATAGGAAGTGATTAGTTAGTTCCTTAAAAGGGGTTCTTAATTCCTTTGGTCTGATTCTTGCAGTTGAAACAAAATGACGATCACAGCTGAGCCAGTGATCAAGAATGGCAACCTCATGGTCCGTGGCAAGGTTGTCTTAACAGGGGTTCCAAGAAACGTCGTCGTATCTCCTGCAAGTTCAGGATCAGCATTCTTGGGAGCCACTTCGACCACTGCGAATTCTCACCATGTCTTCAATCTTGGAGTTCTTGAGTAAGAAATGATGCTGCCATAACCTCCATTAGATTCGGTGTTAAATGACCACCTCGTCTAAAACCTTAAGTTTGTAGAGAGAATAATCGGTTAATATTTAATCAGTAGGCGCTATGACTCTGATACCACGTTAAATGACATCCTATCGTCTAAGAGCTTAAGCTTGTAGAGAGGATAAACTATTAATATTTAATCAATTGACTCTACATTCTGCATGAGGTTTTTTGATTAATTCTCTAACATTGTTCTGCATCAATGTTGATTGACACAGAGACTGCAAGTTTATGTGTCTGTTCCTTGCGAAGATCTGGTGGATGATACCACGTGTGGGAAAATCAGCAAGTGAAATCCCTCTTGAAACTCAGATGCTGCTTCTGGAAGCAGACGAAGAATCCGCCATTGATGCATTGGATGAGGAGAGACCAGAAGCAGCTGGTAATAAGTTTTACATTCTTGTGTTGCCTGTTTTGGATGGAGCCTTTAGGACAACCCTACAGGGGACTGAATCAAACCACCTCCAGTTCTGCTATGAAAGTGGTCAGTTTTTTTTTTATCATATATATGCATGTATCCTCAGATCAGCTGTTCTAATGGAGTTTAAATTGAAAGTTGTTATTGTTTTTGTATTGGTTAAGGTGATCCTGATGTCCAAACTTGTGAAGCAATGGAGGGTGTTTTTGTAAATTCTGGGGACAACCCTTTTGAACTCCTCAAAGATTCTATCAAGTATGTTAATCCAACACCAGATTCACATCATTACAAACTTGTGTTGTTTTATGGATTTTCAGTCATCAGATTTTGATTCTTGAAATTCTGTTCTCTGCAGAATACTTGCCAAACACAAGGGTACATTCAGTCACCTGGAAAACAAGAAGGTAACTGTTGATCACACTGATCCAGAGAGATAGAAAGAGAGAGATCTTTATTGAATTGTTTTGCTTTCAAATGGTAGATTCCAGCACATTTAGACTGGTTCGGATGGTGCACTTGGGATGCGTTTTACACTGATGTTAGTCCATCTGGAATCAAAGAGGGTCTTCAGAGGTAAACTCTTCGACTCGATAAAAGCTTTAATTCTCTACATTTTGTTAAATTCCTTCATCATGCAGTTTCAAAGATGGGGGTGTTTCTCCCAAGTTCCTCATCATAGACGACGGATGGCAAGAAACAGAAAACGAATTTCTAAAGGAAGGAGAGCCTCTGATTGAAGGAACACAGTAAGCCTTCTGCACCATCAAGAATCAATCTAATTAGTAGCAATTAGTATTCATCATTACACTGATCACAATTCTTGCAGATTCGCCACCAGATTAACAGACATCAAGGAAAACAGCAAGTTCAAGTCCTCCGAATCCGGTTCGCCTGAAAATCTCAAGGAGTTGATCCATTACATCAAAGAGAATTATGGGTTGAAGTAAGATCAATCCCCTGGTCTAAACTTTCCTTGTACATAAATTTCAAGATTCTGATGATATAGTGTACTTATGATGCAGATATGTTTACATGTGGCATGCATTAGCCGGTTACTGGGGCGGCGTACAATCTTCGTCGGAACCCCTCAAAAAATACAACCCGAAACTTGAGTATCCGGTTCAATCACCGGGCAACTTAGGGAACATCAGAGACATAGCCATGGACAGCTTGGAGAAGTATGGAGTTGGCATGATTGATCCTACAAAAATTTATGATTTTTACAATGACATGCATGGATATCTTGTCAGTAGTGGTGTGGATGGTGTTAAGGTTGATGTCCAAAACTTGATCGAAACTTTGGGAGCTGGACATGGTGGAAGAGTGTCCCTTACAAAGCAGTATCATGAAGCACTTGATAAGTCCATTGAGGACAACTTCAGGGAGAACAACTTGATCTGCTGCATGTGTCATAATTCAGACTCGGTTTTTAGCTCGATGAAGAGTGCGACTGCCAGGGCGTCGGAGGATTTCATGCCGAATGAGCCTACTTTTCAGACACTCCACATTGCATCTGTGTCTTTCAACAGCCTTCTCTTAGGTGAAGTTGTGGTGCCAGATTGGGATATGTTCCATGTGAGTAGTGCTCATATTTTCGTATTTAACGAATGCTAGAATGGTTTTCTTTCATTCGAATAGAGCTCAAAATAACTTTTTTTTTTGTATGTACAGAGCAATCATAGTACAACTCAGTTCCATGGTGCTGCAAGAGCAATAGGTGGCTGCCCTATCTATGTTAGGTAAAATTTAACTTCTATCCAATCTTTAGAACATTGGATTTCATGTATAGCTGATAATGTGGTTGTTTATTACAGTGACAAGCCAGGAAAGCATGATTTCGAGATCCTCAGAAAACTTGTCCTACCTGATGGATCCATTTTAAGGGCTAGATATGCCGGTAGACCCACCCGGGATTCCCTGTTTGTCGACCCGGTTATGGATGGAAAGAGCTTGCTCAAGATATGGAACTTGAATAAACTAACTGGAGTGGTGGGAGTTTTCAACTGCCAAGGTGCTGGAACTTGGCCTATGAAACAAGCACTCGAATCCACACCAAACCCGGCTTCTTTGTCAGCCAATGTGAGGCCCCTGGACGTCGAATACCTAGAAGAATTCGCGGGCTATACATGGACAGACGACTGTGCAGTATACGCCTTCAACACGGGTATGCATACATTTCAAGCATGCACCCAATGCATACAAGTTTCAAACCACACCATGCAGCAAAACATCTGTTTTCTGATCTGTTCTTTTCCTATGCTGATCATGCATGTAGGTTCCCTGTCAAGATTGGCGAAAAACAAAAGTGTGAAGGTGTCGTTAGGCGTCTTAGAATGTGAGGTGTTCACTGTCTCCCCGATCAAAGTAAGCCATGTTCTTGAAACACTTACATACATACTTGTTGCATTCAAAGGACTAACTGGTCATGTAATGAGCAGATATTCAATGAAAACGTTCATTTTGCCCCTATTGGATTGATCAACATGTACAACTCTGGTGGAGCTGTGGAGGGTTGTACCTTTGGGGAGACAATAAGAATCAAAGCAAGAGGGGGTGGATTGTTTGGATCATATTCCAGCAAGAAACCAAGTTTGTGTAAGGTAGACAAGAGAGATGAAGAGTTCAGTTACTGCTCAGAGAATGGATTGCTGACTGTAAATCTTCAGAGTGACAGCAGTTTCAAAGAGATTGAGTTTGTTTATGAAGGTGTAGATTGCAGACTTTCCAGGGGAAAAATGTGAATGAAATTCTAAATTTTGAATATGAAATACAGTGAAAAAAAGTACTAAAGGAGCTGCTTCGTCGATTAGGTGGAAATCAAAATTTCTCAATCATTACCACTCGTTTAATAATCACTTCTCATACTTCTATCATTTTCATTCCATTATGTTTAACTTCCTCAGTGATACTCATTTCTATTCTGATAATGGAATTTATACCAAGTGGCTCGAGCCCCAAGAGGTGTGTACCTAGTTGTTATTATTGTATTCTTGTTCATTGGTATGATATTGGAGAGCAGAAAATAAATATTACTCCCAAAAGGTGAGCTTTAATTTTTATGGTGTGTTGTTTTGTTTAATGTTAAGAAAACAATCAGTTACTTGATCTTAAACAGGAGTATAATATTACAACCATAGACTTAATTACTGATTAAAAAAAAGTAAAAAACTTGCTTAAGAAGAGTTTTTAAGGGTTTTGGGTGGATAAAATCGAAATCCTTTCATTATTTTAATTAATTTAATAATTATTTTATTACCCCTTAAAAGTATAGATAAACTCGAAATACTTCTTATCTTTTAATATTATCTCATCAACTTCATTAAAAAATTTAGAAGTATAGACAATGCATAAACTCTGCTTTTTACACTAAATAAAATAATTTCAGTATATTCTTTACTTTTTGCAATAATATATTGCTATAATTATATTACATTAAAAATATTACACGTGTATCATTTTTTAAATACAATTTTCAGTATGAAATAAAATTAATAATGGAAATAGTATATGAAATGAAATAGCAACTGATAATGAAAATTGCAATGTGATATTAATTTAATATTTTAGTAATTTATTTAAACTTTTAAAATAATATATCACAAATTATGATTGAAAACGTACCTAATGTAAAACTATATTATGTAAAAAAGATGATACAAATGCAGTATCACATAAAATTAGAGAAGCACATTATTCCTTTGTTTACAAATTTATTTATTATTTATATTTATTTATTTGATTTATTTTGCATCGATAAATCCTTTTATTATATCATTGTACTGTCCGCCGTTCTGCGGAAACTCGCCTCTCTGCCCTTATCTTCATCCATCAAAACCCTCTCAATTTCAGTTCTTCTTTCTCTTCATTAAATCTCTACATCTGCGGTGAGAAGCATAAAAATGGCAGAAACTTTGTTGAAGCCTGTTTCAATGGCGACTAATGGCTGCATAGCTTCACTCTTCACTCCGTTAAAAGCTTCATATTCACACCCATGTCTCTCGTTCCCGTTCAAGCCCATTAAATCTCAACTTAATTGCTCCCACTCGTCAATCCTTTCTCTTACCTCCTTTTTCTCTCTCCAGAAGAAAGAACCAATTTTGAGGGTTTCTGTGTTAGCCGCGCAGCAAGAAGAGGGCAACCAATTACACCTCGAAGAACAGGAAATTTCGGATAAATTGAATTGGGATGCTTCAGAAAGTGAAGGGAACGACAGCGACGGAGCTAGCGAGGCTGTTGGAGATGCTGGAGAGGCTGATAGTTTTATGGAGGAAGCTAAACTGTATGTGGGTAATTTGCCTTATGATGTTGATAGTGACAGATTGGCTCAGCTTTTCAGTGAGGCAGGTGTTGTGGAAATTGCTCAGGTAATACATTTAATCCTTGTATGGATTTGGATTTTGATTTTGAATTTTGAATGTTGATTGCAGTTTTGATAGGATAAGTTATTTGTGGGTGTGTTTTGCTGTGGATTTGCAGGTTATTTACGACAGGGAGACTGATCGAAGCAAGGGGTTCGCATTCGTGACTATGAGTACCGTTCAAGAAGCTGAGAAGGCTGTGGAGATGTTCCATCGTTATGTGAGTTGATTGCCAATTTGCCATTATAGTACAATTCTTGATATGTTGGCTCCTTTAATGTTTTTTGAGTTTAAATTTGTGTTAGTCTTTAGGAGTTAGGACATGTTATCTGATGATGCTTCGTTGTAGTGTAATAACTTTAGAAAGTGCATAAAGAAACTTATGGTGCTATAACTAACAAAACATTGATTCAACATTGCAATGTACAATTTTTTTGTTGTTGCCAATGTAGTATTGGTTCTTAAATGCTTGAATCTTGAGAAATTGGAAAATGACAGTATGGTGGCTGTGAATTTTTTTAATTCTTCTCAATCCAGCAATGCAGAAAGTGCGTAAGATGTTATGATTTCAGTAATCAAATTGTTGTCTTTGGATGATGTTTGTGGCTAATGGCTGGTAATTACTTTTCTTTTTAATAGTCTGTGCAAACCACAAAAATTCTCGAACTGACAAATTTCTATGCTGTGTGGAGAATATATATCGATTTAGTGTCGTCAAGCTTTCACGATTGATTGGCGAATTTGGCATATATTTAACTCAAAGTTCTACTTTTGGGAATTTGACCAATTTGCCTTGTGTTGAGTACGTATTCCATCTATGCTAGTTGAGGAGGAACTTGATATAAACTGAATTTGATATGTATATGGAATCACGACTGCATCGACCTATTTTTCATCAAGTGCCACACGTGCTGGTCTTCGAATTTTTTTTATTTCGTTTCTTTTAATGCAATCTTTATCACCATTCTTCTACTTCCCGAACAGGATGTCGATGGCAGATTCTTAACTGTTAATAAAGCTACTCGTAAAGGAGAAAGACCACCTCCAGTATTTGTACCTACTTATCGAATATACGTTGGTAGCCTGCCTTGGAGTGTGGATGACGAACGCCTTGAGGAGGTTTTCAGTGAGTATGGTAAAGTTGTGAGTGCTCGGGTGGTCATGGACAGGGAAACTGGAAGATCACGTGGGTTTGGCTTTGTAGTGATGTCAAGTGAATCCGAAATGAATGATGCCATTGCCAACCTTGATGGACAGGTATAGTTGTCTCCTTTTGTTTTCCATATGATGGAATTGGAAATTGGACATCTAAACTATCTGAAATCCATCAGTATTATCACCATGGTGATCAATTCTTTCAATTGTACTCCATATTTATCTTCCAATCAAAATCTAACTGTAAATCTATTATTTATAAATAAAAGATGGATATGTAGACGGTGGCGTTATAATTGTACTGTTTGATGGCTTTTGCAGAGTTTGGATGGACGAGCAATCAGAGTCAATGTTGCTGAAGAGAGACCAAGGCGCCGTTTCTAAGATGATGGATAGTATTTGTGCAGAGATTTGTCTGTTCTATTACTAGCTAAGAATTTGAGTTTCGACTCGAATAGCTGGTTATAACTTCATTCATACAGTTTTCTTGTTTGCGATGGTACGATGCATCGTACATGAAAGTCATGAAGCTTAGAGGATGATACACCTTCTGAAATTTTGCTAGAAAACACTGAAACAAGTTTTTCTGGATTTTATTGCATTCGAAGAATTTTTGTGTTCTTTTTTGTTTGTATATCAAGGGTGACAATTTAATGCATGGCCTAACCCCAAATGATTAGGTTCAAGTGTTGTGGTCTTGATTTGTATACAAAATGCAATTTTTACGTTGTTATACGAGTTAAAAGTATAAATTTTGATGCAAGATTTGGAATAATAATTAAACAGAAGTTTCAGCATCTCATGTGCTCAATGCACATGGTTAATTGCATACAATTAGTAACCCCTTAGTTGAGCTTCTCGACTCGTCAACGGTACATAGCGAACGGCAAACTCACTCCGTATGTTTACGGAGCCATCCATGTTCTTGTCCACAACTTTCAGGTCCTGGGAGACGTTCCCCACGGGGATCACCAATCGGCCACCAGGTTTCAGTTGTTCAATAAGTGCTGGAGGGATTTCGGGTGCAGCAGCTCCAACATGGATGGCGTCGTATGGTGCAAACTCCGGCCACCCCTGCCTCCCATCTGTACGAAAGCAACATCTATGACAGACTGCAGTGACCGTATACATTGATAAAAATGAAACATCTCCACTATTTGACCAGTAGTAATATGAGGTGCAGAAGTGAAGTATAGCATGATTATTTAAGACATACCACCAACATGGATCAATAAGGACCCTTCTTTCAATAGAGGGGCTGACTCACTCTTCTTGATATTTTGTAATGAAGATTCAGCTAATTCAGGAATGTGTTCTATACCAACTACACGACCTTTTACTCCCACCATAACAGCAAAGCAAGCAGTTAAGTAACCCGTCCCTGAAACGAATGAACAAAATCTTGAAAATGCAATAAATCAAGCACGAATGGAAGCTTAAAGCACGTTCTACCAAATCATTTAGCTAATCAAAGTATGCGTATTAACGCCTGATTGAGAAATGCAAAACATAGGAATGAATTTCATTGTAGGTTTTGCTGTACAACGGTATGTGAATTGTATCACAAGACATAATTTGAAAAATATCAAGTCAATATTTATGTACCAGAACCAACATCCAAAGCATGCATTCCAGGCTTCAAATGGTTCTCCAACAACTCAAGGCACATTGCATGCATATGAGGTGCAGAAATAGTAGCATTGTAGCCTATCTGCATAGGGCTGTCGACATAAGGTGGTGTGCCCTCAGGTACGAACAAAGCCCTATCAGTGGTTTCCATTACAGCTGCTACATTCTTAGACTTAATCACTCCATAACTCAGCAAATGCTGCACCATTCCATTGTTCTTATTGATACTGTTCCCACTCCAGAATTGCTGACAACATTGAGATAAGATGTGATACAGATGTCCATCTAATGAAATAAACACAGAAGGAAACATATTACAAGATTAAAATGAGCTATAAGCGAAAATAAAATATCTAATTTGAAAACGAATTTCTGATTCAGTCAAACTAAAGCAATTCACACAATTCAAACATATTAATCCCTATAAAAAGCTACAGCTGTTTCTTCCGACTTCATTTAGACGACAACATTTCTTGTCCTGGTTAAGCAACCCAAGTCCAACAAACAATTACAGTGGTTCGGTAAAATTCAAAGCTCCATTCAATTTTCATTATCAATTTACATAAAAAAATTCCCTGCCTCTGATCTAGCTCCAAGCCAAAATTCATGTCGACAAAGCGATCCAAACCACCCATCACTCTTAAGTGAGGAAAAATGCAAGAAGAATCCAATCCTTTTGGAAAAATAGTGCTCATTAGATCTTAAAAGTCGACCTTCAACATCTACCTCTACCTCAGTCTAATGAACAAGAAAAAAATAATTTGCATCCCAATTGCACACTTTACACTATTAAAGTCCATATACTCATTTATTTGTGCCACTTGTGAAATTTGAAGGTGAATATTGAAATTAGATTCGTACACCCAACCAATTTCCAAAGTTTTTCTAACAAAAAGCCTAAAAAAAGCTCAAATAATATAGATTACGCGAAAAGCCCCAAATCTATCAAGTGCAACTCCTAGATTAATCTGTAAGTTCTAGAGCCATATTATCGGCTCTCAATCAAATCCAGTAATAAGCACTAATTCACGCAGACAAAAGAAATTGATAGTTGAAATGATTAATGCAGCTCTTTAAAACCACGACATGCTGCCCCAAAAATTCAACAAAAATTCAATACTGAGTTCACAGCATATCCAACTGATCATTAATAAAAGCAGATAAGAATCTTCGAACTCAAACACTTTTTTTTATTCCTTCCGTATCTCAATCTTCTTTCAAAACGCAAACACAGCGAGACTGTGCACAAAAGAGAGTCAGTGTATACCTCCATGAAATCAAACAGGGATAAAAAGATAAGCTAACGAGGGCAAGAAGAGACGGTGTTTGTGGCAACTGTACGGCGGCAGCGGATCACGGTGGTCGTGATGGCGGTGGCCAGGAGCGAGCGAAGTGTTGAGTGATTAGTGAACAAAGATCGAATGGACTTTATAAGCGTAAAATAGAAGCAATCGCACGCATGAGTCCATGATAGCATCAACAACTTTGAATAATGAATCTTTTTTTTTCCTCCCCTTATTGGGCATCTTAAAAGACATATGAACACCAAACAAGTGTCTGGGCTTGGGTTTAGGCCCATCTAAAAATTTTAGGCCCATGATTCGTTGCTCATTTTGTTTGTAAAATAGCGTAATTAAATATTTATATTTGATCCAATATTAGGATTCAAAATACGCATGGATATTTCATAATAAGGAAATTCGAATAAGATCCGAAACAAGTTTAATTCTAGGAATCTAAAACCAACATTGGTTTAAAAAAATAAAAAAAATCAACATATTAGAATTTAGAATTAGATAGCTAAATTTTTATACAAAAATTTTATCCATTTAGATATTGACGGAAAAAAGAAATACAGAAAAAAATAATGTACACATGATCATAGTTATTTATAATACTAATAGATTTTAAATTCAAACAACAATAATTCCTGTATATTACAAGAGCAAAAAGCACTAGTGTATAAGAAATGGTCTACAAATTAAAGTTATTTCATGGAGCCACAAATTAAAGTGTGAAAAGGAAATATGGCCTACATGAGAAAAGGATACGACGTGTTTTTCGGTTCATATACTCCATTTGGATGTACTCAGATTTTCTTCAGTGTAAATACGTACTAATGGTGATCAATTATAATAATTAAATTAATGTAATTTTCAAATACGACTTTTACCAAATGCATGCCTAGTCCCAAAATTATTTTTAGAGGTTATCTCTTGTATTTATAACATTTTGTTATAACTTTACACTTTAATAAATATAAGGGTATATTTTTTCATTGAAAATATCAATTGAAATATGAATACTATATATATTTGATTAAAAAATTAAATTATTTTCTAATAAAATCAAAGATATAATTTTAGTATAAGGATATAATATTTAATAGGAGTATTAAAATATAGTATAACTTAAAAAAAAACATCGAATTTGGGAGCCCGATGTCACTCAGAATATACAAGTTTTAGTCTTATTTTTAAGTTAGAAGTTTATATGAGATAATGAGATCAGTATTATTAATTAAAAAAAATATACTATATAATATTATTTCTTTTTATAAAATATATTATCACTTTTTTGTTATTTTATTTTATTATTTCATGTAGATACAGTGGATTGTTTCAAACAAGAATTTATCTATTTATTTATATGAATTGGTTTAATCAGTGTTGCTCCGAAGTTATTTTCTAATAATATTAGGTAAAGATGTATGAGCTATGGGATAGGAAAATTAATGCACTTAAACTGAGAAAGTGGTATTTTGCAAATGAGTAAAAATTCGCATAATTAATTAGTTATTCCAATCATCATTTTCTGTATCTTTATTAATTAATTTTAAAATGAGTGACACTTAAAAAAAAAAACTTATTCCAATCATTGTTGTGTATCCTATTTAATTTTAAATAAATTAACGACGAAAAGTTTAACGAAAGAATGTAATGAATTTAAGAGTAAATGATGAATTATCTTGGTACATTGAAAATTAATAATCAATTTATCTTTAAATAAATTGAAAATAAATTCTAATATAAAAATATAATAAGGCAAAAGCTCCTGTGCACCCGGGCGCACGGAACACTTTTCGTGCGCCTTTAGAAATTTGTGCTAAATTGTATACCTTTTAGTATACAGATGTGTACCCTTTATTTTCTAAAGAAAAATCTGGGCGCACGAACAACACTCCGTGCGCCTTTAGAATTTTGTGTTAAATTGTATACTCTTTAGTATAAAAATGTGTACCCTTTATTTTCTAAAGAAAAAAAAAAATTAATGAAAAGTGTATACCCTTTAGAACAAAATTGTGTACCTTTTAGTAGTTAAAGTGTATACCCTTTAGACCAAATTAATGTACCCTTACCCATAATACAAAATTTCTAAAGGCGCACGGAATATGTTCCGTGCGCCCGGGTGCACGCAAGCCTCACTCATATAATAAACTCTTAATTATATAGTCAGAACAATTATAGTGAACTAGGATCCGTGTAATTTTTGTGTGACTTTTTTTGCTTTTGCAAAATACGAATTAAAAATAATAAAAATGAGTGACTATCTTAAAAAACATACTACTACTATTCATACTAAAAGTATGATTTTTTTTATAGTGATAGTTAAATTGAAAGTCTTCCTTCATATATATATATAATGAAGTTGTTAGGCCTTTTCTGAATTCTTTATGCAAGTTGTATGGTCCATTGAGTCCTTGACCATCAAACTTTCATAATATAATATGGATAAATTATTTATACAAATCAATGAAAAAGTTTAGAGATAATTAATTTAAAATTTCCTAATTAATATTTAAGTGGTGTGTAATACTCCCTCCGTTCGTCCGATTCTAATGTATCCATTTGTTTGAATAATTGTATTAGAGAAAAGTGGTAGGCCATATTGTGTATTTTTTTACTAAATAGAAGAAATTGATACCTTTGAAGCGGACGCCAAAAATAATAAAATTGATACTTAAAAGCGGATGAAGAGGATATACACTTCATTGTATGTATAAACTTATATATGTCTAACGGACGATATATTATCATACTCTTTTTATACACTTCGTATAATGGAGTGTTATACTTTTTTTATATAAAAAAATTGTTGAATTTCAAATTGTGTTGCATTTTTAAGGTTACTTTTTTACGATATTGTATTGAAATGGATGATAATAAAAAATATTATTAATTGAGTGAAGATTATAATTACAACAATCATGATATCTTATTGTTAATAATAATTTTATAAACAGTACTGCTTTGTTAAACACACATGCAATACACGTAACCAGAATAATTTGATATAATTTACCCATATTGTTGACTTAATCTTCAATTATATGACAAGTACTTAATTTTGAGTCAAATTCAAATTCAATTTACTCACCCATTTATCTTATAATTTATTATTAGTATTATTATTATAATTAATATTAATATTTATTAATTAATTAGGATCATGATTATTATATTGTAATCATATTGAAATAAAATAATATTAAACATTCATAGTCGTTTGTGAGAGTTGTTTCGAAACGGCATATTTTTCAATAGAAAATTATGTTAAATTAAGAAAATTTATTTATCTTTTTTATTCCTCACTAATAAATAAATAGTTAACACTAAAATTTATGTATCAATGTCCATAACTTTCCCTGTATAAACCTATTTATTTAAATATTGTAAAAATAATTATATTTTTAAATATTTAAATTTTAAAAATAAATATTAACCTAAAAGTAATATATGATATAAATCATTATACTCCATATGAGTAACTATGTATAATCCTTATGTTAACCTAGTTCAAATTTCGTATACAACTCCATCTTTAATGTAATATTTCTGCATCACATTGCAATAACATAGTTGTGTGAATTACATATAGAAAGAAAAAGAAAATCTATATGCAAAAATAAACATGAACTTTAAAGATAATAATGAGTCTAAATCATAGAAATAGTGTCACTATGAAAGTGACAAAAATATCATGTGTAAATTTCTCTTATTAGTAAATAAATTCATGGGTGCGTAAGAATTGGGGAATTATTACGTCAAAATCAAATAATAGAGAGAGCAGGGTCAAAATTGGAATTTCATAGGTCAACTGAGGGTATGGTCTTTCCTCGCTCCTGTTTTACCACACGGCTCCCGCAAAACACTTCCAATTTTTATCATCAAACAGTCAACGCTATACTTCCACCATAAAAACAACCGTTTAAACCCAAACCACCACCTCCTCCGGCGTGGACGGCAACCGCAGTAGCCGCCGATGGCTCTTACTCCGTTCAAATCCCATTTCTCCCTTTTCTTTTTCCTCACGCTTACTCTTCTCGTTCAATCCCAAAAATCTACCCTCCTCCCTTCTGATCTCGAAGCCTTCTTGCTTGTACACAAGGAGCTCGGATTCCACCACGCGCCGGCGTGGAATCCTTGTGATTCCGCCGGAATATTCTGCGAACGGCGAGTTGTCAACAATTCATTGGTTCTTCGAATTACTCGTCTTGCCTTTGAATCTCGGAACCTTAATGGCAGAATTTCTCCGTCCATTTGTAAGCTAACAGAACTGAAGGAGCTCTCCTTACCGGACAACCAGTTGGTTGACCAAATTCCGCCACAAATCGTCAAATGTAAGAAGCTTGAAACCCTCAACCTCGTAAACAATCAGCTTTCCGGCGAAATCCCGACGGGATTGTCCTGGATAATCCGACTCCGAGTTCTGGATTTATCCGGTAACAAGTTTATTGGGAATTTGAACTTCTTGAAATACTTTCCAAACCTCGAAAAACTCAATCTTGCCGACAATATGTTCACCGGAAAAGTTCCGGTGTCTCTGAGATCTTTCCGGAATCTCAGATTCGTCAACTTCTCCGGCAACAGTTTGCTCGAGGGTCCAATTCCGGTGCTGAACAATGATCTCGACCAACCCACCTCATCTGAGTTGACTACCATCCCAAAACGTTATGTTCTTGCTGAAACTCGGAACCAGACCGCCATGGGTCCGAGCTCCAGCGTTTCCGGCCAATCACCGTCGGCGGCGCCTACCGCCCCACCAAAGCGCCACCGGCACAGGAGCAAGAAAAAGAAAATAGTTGGTTTGACTATCGGATTCATCGCTGGAGTTATAGGGGGAATCTTGTCAGGATTCATCTTCTCGTTGATTTTCAAGGTGGTTCTGTTCATGATCAACGGGCGTGGCAAGGATACGAGCTTGAAGATCTTCAGCCCATTGATCAAAAAACCAGAGGATCTAGCTTTCTTGGAAAAAGAAGACGGATTAGCATCACTTTCCATCATCGGAAGAGGTGGGTGTGGAGAAGTCTACAAAGCTGTTTTACCAGATAGCAATGGCAAAGAAATTGCTATCAAGAAGATAGTCCAACCCGCCGTTGACGCAGATGAGCTCACAGAAGAAGACAGCAAGCTTTTAACTAAGAAAATGAGGCAAATCAGGTCGGAAATCCAGACCGTCGGTCACATCCGCCACCGGAATCTACTTCCCCTGTTAGCCCACCTTCCTCGGCCCGATTGCCATTACTTGGTTTATGAGTATATGATCAATGGCAGCCTTCAAGATTACCTCCAATTAGTGGCTGAAGGCAAGAAAGAACTCGATTGGCCGACAAGATTCGAGATTGCAGTCGGGATTGCATCCGGGTTGGAGTACCTCCACATGAACCACACGCCACGGATAATTCACAGAGACTTAAAGCCCGCAAACGTGCTGCTGGACGACGAAATGGTGGCCCGAATAGCCGATTTCGGGCTGGCGAAATCCGTGCCAGACGCTAACACCCATATATCCACCTCCAACATCGCCGGAACCGCCGGGTACATCGCGCCGGAGTATTATCAGACGTTTAAATTCACGGATAAGTGCGATGTGTTTAGCTTTGGGGTGGTTCTGGCGGTGATCGTGATGGGGAAATTGCCGTCCGATACGTTCTTTCAGAGCACGGATGAGGTGAGTCTGGTGAAGTGGATGAGGAATGTGATGTCGTCGGAGGATCCGAAACGGGCGATTGACCCGAAACTGTTGGGAAACGGGTATGAGGAGCAGATGTTGTTGGTGCTCAAAGTGGCTTGTTTCTGTACTGTGGATAATCCCAAGGAGAGGCCCAATAGCAGGGATGCTAGAGCTATGCTGTCTCAGATTAAGCATTAGTTGTGCAAGATTTTAAATGTGTGTATTGAAATGGTTAAGTTAAATAAAGTAGTAGTGTTGTAAAATAGGTTATTCATGTCTTTGTATTGAAGTGTATACATACTTGAATCTGCTCAAGCTTATTAGTGCATAATTAATGTCAATTTCAACCTATTTTCACTCTAGTAAAATTTGGTCTATTTTATTATTTTCCTTTTAGTGTATAATAATTATAATCATTTTCCAATAATGCGATACAATAGACGATGTTATTATAATCAATCATCACAATGAAAATTCATATGCCTTGCTTGATTACCAAGTTTCCGTTCTAGTCGAATAAAACCTTTCAATAACTCAAATAATTTGTCTTGCAACTCGACCAATATTCAGACAACTTTGAAAAAGATGAGTTGATCTCCATAAGCTTTGAGGGCTCATCCTACTCCTCCCCTGCAAGAAAACAGTGGTCATCAAACTTGACATCTTTCATCCGCATCTAAGTAAATGATATATGTATGTATACGATTCAACGTTACCATAAGATAGAACCATGACCATGTCACTATCTATGACAGTTGGAACTCTGTGTGCCACTGTTAATACACTACACTCGGCAAATTCTTCCCTGATTATCTTCTGTAGTATTGCATCCGTGGAGGAGTCAATTGAGGCCGTGGCCTCGTCAAGAACCAAGACTCTGTTCCGCCTGAGAAGGACTCTTCCCAGGCAGAACAGCTGTCTCTGTCCCATGCTCCAGTTCTCCCCCTCGTCGCTCACTGCATCGAAACAAGCTCCATGTCATGTCTCCATTGACCATTGTTTTAACAATGGTTTCAATTTGTGTTAAGTCTTACCAGAAGAGTCCAGCAAGTTTGGCAATTTTCTGATTGTGGACTTAAGCTGGCATTTCTCCAAAGCCTGACAATTATGTAGGATTATGATTTATGCAATGCAATTTCTAAATGTATAATTATTTATAGAACTCACCTCCCATATCTCATTGTCAGAATGAAGGCCTAATGGATCAAGATTTGTCCTAACACTTCCCCTGAAAAGAGTAGGCTCTTGAGAAAAATCATTCGAGTTCTTACCTTCAAGTCAAGTAGCTCGATTCTGCCCTTCGAAGGCCATGAAGTTGGAGGCCTGTTATCTGGTATCACTGCTGATGGCTGTGGAGGGATATTCATGTACTGTTTGATCCTTTCAACGGAGATGATGTAGTTGGATAAACTGCTATACCATCGGGTTAAAAACACCTGACTACCGGTCAGTGCAAATGCATAAGAAAGAGAGAGTCCCACTAGCCCTTTAACAAAAGAAATAAGTAACACTCATGGGTTAAGAATCTTGAAAATCTTTCAACTCATGAAATTCATCTTAAGAAATGATTGTATGTTTTTCCTACTTATAAACAAGTACCTGGAACATTGTAGTTATTGGGAAACAAAGCTAAAAAGGATGCAGCTGTGAATAAGGTAAGATTCTGAAGTGCTTCGGTTCTCAAAACGAGCCACTCCAGGATGCCGGTTGAGGAAAGAAATACCTTTGCATCTGCGTCGACAAGTTTAAGGTAGTTCAAGAAGAATTTATCAGCTACTTTAAATGCTCTTATTGTTGCTACTCCGAGTGCTGTCTCAGATGCATAGTTCATAACAGGGGCTTTTGTTGTTCCATTGATTCTCATCAGCTCCCCTGCTGATTTTTGGTAGTATCCCTTCATCCAAGAAGAGTCATGTTTAAACACATTGTGTTGAGATATGATTGATCATCAACTAATTTGAGGTTTAAAGTGTTACCCTAATGTGAGTGATTGATTACCTGCACATATTTTGAGGATGCCATAGCAAATATGCCAACAAAGAGAACTTGCCATGTGACAAATGCCATAATGCATATTGTTGCTATGATCTCAGTTAAGGCAGCCATGACGAATGCGAATCCAATCGGGATGTCAAAATCCAACACGCTTAAATCAGAAGAGGCCTGATCAAGACAAGAGCAGACGAAAACCACGTGTTGGAAGCATGGATTGAACAATGCAAGTAAAAAAATAGATGGTAGGGTGTGTGGTGTGTCATACGCGTGTTAGTATCCTGCCGATTGGGGTGGAATCGAAGAAGAGCATGGGAGCGTCAAAGATGGAGTTGGTGAACCCGGAGAAGAAGGCTTCGGATGCTTTGAGTCCCAACAGAACTGAAAATAGTGTTCTCAGGTAGACAAAGACAGCACTTGTTAATGATAACAGTGTATAGATTCCAATGATGAAAACACGGTTTGTCTGTGGATAAACAAGCATAGGTTAATCCCTTTGAAATGGAAATGTAATCCTTAAAAGCTTTCCAACCAACGTCTCCAACTTCCTTCTCCTCTTCCTCCGTCAACTGAATTCTTGGCTTTGTCACAATTTCTCCTTCCATTTCTTCTTTGTTGGAAGGCTTATCAGTCTGCTCTACTCGTTGCACTTGATGATCTGAACAAGACGAAGCATCTAGCGATCGGATGGAACTTTTATGAGCATTTACGAGGTGCTCGAAAGTCGTTCCAGCTACTAGAAGTTCCTCATAGTTCCCTGATTGAATGATCTGTCCTGCTTCCACAACCTAAAACCATGCAAACACTTAATTCTCACTTCTCATCACAGTTAACAAACTATCCTAACATTTAAGTAAACTTCATTACCAGAATATTATCAACATTGTTGAGAAACTCCACTTGATGAGTCACAAGAATCACTTTCTTCTTTGCTAGAGCAGTCATGACACAATCCTACCAAAAATCACAATTCATTAGTCTTTATGTCGAGAAAATATTTTTAACAATACTATAATTTTCTTACATTGAGAAGGGTTGTTGCTGTATGTGCATCTACTGCACTAAAAGGGTCATCAAGAAGATAGATATTAGCATCGTTATACACGGCTCGTGCGAGCTGAATCCTCTGCTTCTGCCCTCCGCTCAGATTAAGGCCTCTCTGCCCTATCTCAGACAGATCACCATAATCAAAACTTTCAATGTCTTTTGTCTAAAGCACACACTCTAATAGCTTCCTCATATTTGGCCCTGTCATTTTCTTCCCAGAGTATATTATCGCGAACCGTCCCACTTTGGATCCACGAACCTTGTGAAACATAAGCAATTGATCCAAGAACACTCACCTGGAAACAACAAAACAAAAACTAAAAACAAGATCTTCAAAAACTAGATCAGTGTTGGTGGTTAATGATTACTTACAGTTCCTGATACTTAAGGTATTACGCCAAGAATAGCATACAAAAGTGAAGACTTCCCCGCGCCAACAGGCCCACAGACTGTAATCTTTTCGCCTAGTCTTGCTTCCAATGATAAACTTCGTAGAGTCGGAGTAGTTGTATCTGCATCCCAACTAAAACAACCATCTAGTATGAGGATCATGTGGCCTAAATCTAGTGTATCTGCTGTTAGAAAATCTTCAGGTTTGAGTTCATCTTCAAGCATGAACGAGTTGATCCTGTCGAAGGACACTTTGACCTGAATCAAGGCGGATAGAGCATCCGGAATCAACGTAACAGGTTCAGACATGGTCCTAAGTGCAGCCACGACTGTAAAAATCGTGCCAGCATCCAAAGTGGCGCTCTTGAAAAGCACACATCCGACGAAGATGACCGAAGTAACAATCGTTGGAGACATCCAGTACATTAATGTGCCGTATGTTTTCAAGTACTGAGTTTCCGAAAGCCATGATTGTTGAGAGTTTCAGACAGTGATCTCAACCTCCTGTCTTGAACAACCATGAATTCACTCTGATACTTCTGTAACAGCTTCGCTAAGGGCACGTTGAGAAGACCACAGATGATGAAAGGTACTAAACCAGGAAGTACACCAAGGCCTACAATGGAGGATAAGACTGCTATGGCTAAGAAAATCTGAACCAATGAAACCCACCCCACGTGGAGCCACATGGGAAAGTCTCCCATTCGATATGCATCAACTGGAATGTAGTTAACTATCTCACCAGTTGAGTGCCTTATTCTCCCTGAACTCGAAAGCTTGAGCTGCTTCTGATAAACTGCCACCATTAGAGCTGATCTCATTCTCATTCTTCTTGAACAGAAGTAAAACTTTCGATGCGATAAAGACTCGACAACCTTCAGAACAATCAAGAATCCAACCAAGAAAGCACCCTCCTTCAGATTTACCAAATTTACTTATACTAATAAATTCTATCATAATAAAATTTTATGATAGAATTTCAAAATATCAACGAAAGCACCCTATGCATTATTATTTTATAATAAAATTACTTATCAAATTTTATACTCCCTCTGTCCCGGGTATTTTTACCCGTTTGTATGGGCACGTAGATTAAGACGTTTTATTTTTTAATATATAATGTAAGAGAAATTAGGGATAAATTAGTAATTTAAAAAGAAAAAGTGAATAAAGTTATTGGGAATGATGAATAAAGTGTAAAAAAGTAATTAAAGTTGTTGGGATTGTAAAAAGTAGGTAATAAAATATTATGTATTTTTGCCAAAAATGGAATGAGTAAAAATACGTGGGACACCCAAAATGGAAAGTGTGTAAAAATACGTGGGACGGAGGGAGTAATAAAATCTACTTTCGATACAATTTATTTTACTAATAATAGATTTTATTATTTAAAATTTACCAAATTTACTTATTCAGATGGTAATTGAGGTTAAAACCAAAATTTTCCGTAGAAATTTACTTTATTTGAAATGTTCCCAATAAAAAATTTTAATTTCTTTGAAATAGTTCTAAAGTTTTAAAAATTTAGCAAATTAGTCATTTTACTTTTCTAATTCCAAAGTACTGAATCAGTGCGTTTTACAAAGTTAGTGACCAAATTGGTAAAAAAAAAAATTGTTTTCCAACTAAATCAGAACAAAACTAAAAGATTTTGGATGAAAATGAAAGTCTTGACTATTATGAGATCTATTCGAATAATTAAAAAAATATAAAGATTAAACTCATGATAGTTGTAAAAAGTTAAATATTTGGTGTTTAATATCTCATAAAGTTATAAACATTTGTGGATTATTTCTCTAAGCATATAATGAAAATGTTTTAACACCACGTGATGGAATTTCATTATTTTTCGGACGCGCATATATATATATATATAAAATGAAAAGAGGGACATATATTACTTTATATTAACACTTTTCATTCCCCTTTGCTTATTTATATTTACATGTCTTATTATGTGAGTGTTTTGTGGAGTCACTGGAGTGTAGCACTTCTATTTATTTATTTGTTTTTATTTGTTTATATTTGTACATTATTGTAGTATATATAACTTCCAATAGGGTGGCGAATTCTTTGGAAAAGATTGGTTGGTAGAAGTCGGGGATTCTATACCATTATTACTGTACAACGTTATTTATAAAATTTTTAGATATCGATAAAATAAAAGTAAATTATATGTTAAGTAGTGATGATATTCTTATAAATAAAATGTATTAAAATGCTATATATATGTATTGATTATTTTTAATTTTTGAAGTGTAAAAAATGTATTAAAACAAACATATAAGGAGATATGAAATATGTCATAGGACAAGCAGAGTATATTTGCATTCGCTATTGCAAAATTTTACTCTTTCGTTGATATTTTAAAATTTAAAACATACTAATTTAATACTATAAAATAACCATCAACTTGAATTAAATCAAACAAAAACTCATTGCATTTTTATTTTTTGAGCATGATTATTTTTTTTCCATTTATAATTAAAATGTGGAATCGCCCATTAAATACTCTCTTTTTATTTAGAACTTCCAATCCTCATAGTGTCTCTTGCATCACAATAAGAATACTTGTCTAAATTATAATTTACTCAAAATATAATATTATAAAATAAATACTTACATTTTTTTTAAAGTTGCCCCTATAGCTCAGTGGTAGAGCGTCAGTCTTGTAAACTGAAGGTCTGTAGTTCGATCCTGCATGGGGGCAATTTATTTTTATTTTTATTTTTTGAAATTATTAGAAAATTTATTTTTATTTTTTGAAATTGTTCAAATTGGGAAGTTACTTATAAAAATTCAAATGAAGAATATTGTTCAAATTGGGAAGTTACTTATATTTTTATTTTTATTTTTTGAAATTGTTCAAATTGGGAAGTTACTTATAAAAATTCAAATGAAGAATATTGTTCAAATTGGGAAGTTACTTATAAAAATTCAAAATTCAAGGGTGAAGATTAATTATTAGATGTTGAGAAATAATAAAAGGAAGAACGCGAGATTGAAAGAAGAAAAACAGAAAACTATAAAGTGGAGAGAAAAATAGAACAGCGAACAAAATCAGTCCTCATCATTATCATCGTAAACTGTTCTTTATACAATACAATAGAACTGCTCCACTCCCTACAAAAGAGGAGAGCAGTTATTTAGTCGTAATGGCCACATCATTTTTGTTACAACACTCCCCCTTGGACATTACGCCGTTCATGTCTCGTTAAAAACCTCACTAGAAAACCCTGTGGGAAAAACTAGTCGAGGAAAAGAGTACATGACTTATGATTTTCATATGTTATAGCTACCTCGTTAAAAACCTTCAACTAAGAAAACCCTATGGGAAAAACTTAGTTAAGGAAAAAAAGTATAGCTTGATCTTCAGGACCTAATCTTCAGGATTGTTAAAAGTTATCGTTCTTCATGAACATGATAATTTAGTGCCTCATTAAAAACCTTTTAACTAAGAAAACCTCGTGGGAAAAACTTAGTTTAGGAAAAAAGAGTGCAGCATCGGTCTTCAGAACCCAATCTTCAAGATTGTTTAGAAGTTGTTGCTCCCCCTAAGCACAAATGATTTTATCTGCCTCATTAAAAACCTTTTAACTAAGAAAACCTTGTGGGAAAAACTTAGTTTAGGAAAAAAAAAAAGAGTGCAGTATCGGTCTTCAAGACCCAATCTTCAGGATTGTTTAGAAATTGTCCCTCCCCCTGAAGATAATAACCTCCCAAGTCTTCGCATTCCAATATTATGCACAAGTCTTTCAAAAGTTGATGTGGGGAGAGATTTTGTAAATAAATCTGCTAGATTTTCACTCGATCGAACCTTTTGTATGGTAATTTCACCATTTTGTTGGAGTTCATGTGGATAAAAGAATTTTGGTGATATATGCTTTGTTAGGTTTCCTTTAACATATCCATTGCTCATTTGCGCAACGCAAGCTGCATTATCTTCATATAGGACTGTAGGGGAGATATTATAATTTTCTATTCCACAAGAGCTATGAATATGATTTATCAATGATCTTAGCCATACACATTCTCGTGATGCTTCATATAGAGCAATAATTTCTGAATGGTTTGAGGAAGTAGTAACCATTGTTTGTTTAACAGATCTCCATGAGATAGCAGTACCACCACAGAGAAAAACATAACCAGTCTGAGATCTGGCGTTATGGGGATCAGACATATAACCAGCATCTGAATAGCCCACCAATGACATATTTTTATTCTTTTCATAAAACAAACCAAGATCTTTTGTTCCTTGCAAATATCTCAGGATATGTTTAATGCCATTCCAATGTCTCCTTGTAGGAGATGCACTAAATCTTGCTAATAAGTTAACTGCAAATGCAATATCAGGTCTAGTGCAATTTGCGAGATAAAGAAGTGCTCCAATGGCACTCATGTAAGGAACTTCTGGTCCTAAGATATCCTCATTCTCTTCTTTAGGTCGAAAAGGTTCTTTATCACTATCAAGGGATCGAACAATCATTGGTGTGCTTAGTGGGTGAGATTTGTCCATATAAAATCTCTCTAAAACTTTATTTAGATAGGTTGACTGGTGTATAAATATTCCTTCAGGGAGGTGCTCGATCTGCAGGCCGAGACAATATTTGGTTTGACCCAAATCCTTCATTTCAAATTCCATCCTTAAGTATGAACGAGCTTCTTCAAGTTCATTACATGTTCATATGATGTTTATATCATCAACATAGACTGAGATAATACAAAAACCTTTTAATGACCTTTTTATGAACACGCAAGGGCATATATCATTATTTATGTATCCCTTTTTTAGGAGGAATTCACTTAATCGATTGTACCACATTCTTCCAGATTGTTTTAATCCATACAATGATTTTTGTAATTTAACACAATACATATTGCGATTTTCATTATGACCCAAATTGTGAATTTTTAATCCTTCTGGGATTTTCATATAAATGTCAGCGTCTAATGATCCGTACAAGTACGCGGTCACGACGTCCATTAACTGCATATTTAGATTCATATTAATTGCCAGAGATATTAAATAGCGGAAAGTTATGCCATCCATAACAGGAGAATATGTTTCATCAAAGTCTATTCCGGGTCTCTGCGTAAACCCTTGAGCTACTAATCTCGCTTTGTATCTCACCACTTCGTTATTTTCATTTCTTTTTCGTACAAACACCCACTTATATCCTACAGGGATAATATTTTTTGGTGTACGAATCATCGAACCAAACACTTTTCTTTTATTTAGCGAGTCAAGCTCTGCCTCAATTGCATCTTTCCATCTTACCCAATCTGAGCGCTTCCGGCACTCTGCTATTGATTTAGGTTCTGGATCTAAATTATCATTCGAGATAGTATGCGCAATTGTAGATGCAAATATGTTGTCGACAACTATAATATTTCTGTTATAAGTTTCTCCCGTATTTGTAAAATTCATGGCAACTTCTATATTTATATCAACCAGATTTTTGTTATTTCCCAAAAACTCTAAATTTGGTTTTTCCGCATCCCCAGTGGTATGAGTATTTGATGCACGTTCAAATCGACTGAGGTTTTTGTCTTCAAGACTATTCTCTTCTGGAGATTTTTCATTTTGAGATTGTAAGAGTGATTGTGTTTCATTATTAATTTTGAATTTCCGCGGATTCTTATCTTTTGCACCAATGGGTCTTCCACGCTTCAGGCGTTGAGAAACATCAGTTGAATTTTCTAGTCCCTTGGGAACTTTCACACTTGCTGGTGCATTAACAGCAGGTATATGGGACTGTGTCACTCCTTTATGATCAATAAATGCATCTGGCAATTTATTTGCTAAATCTTGCAAATTAATAATCCTTTGAACTTCTAGTTCAGTTTGACTAGTGCGTGTATCTAAATGTTGAAGATTGTTTTCATTCCATGAAATTTCTCGGCATTCTTTTGAATTTAAACTTTTATCTCCCCCTAATGCCGGGAAATAATCTTCATCAAATGTGCAGTCAGCGTATCGAGCAGTAAATTGATCCCCTGTCATGGGCTCTAGGTATTTCAAAATAGATGGTGAATTATAACCAACATATATACCTAATTTTCTTTGTGGGCCCATTGAAGTACGCTTTGGTGGTGATATAGGAATATAAACAGCACAACCGAAAGTTCGCAGATGGGAAATATTAGGTTCTTTACCATGCACTAGTTGTAGGGGAGAATAATCAAGATATGCAGTAGGTCGGATCTGAATTAAAGAAGCAGCATGTAAAACTGCATGTCCCCAACAAGAAATGGGCAAATTGGAATTTTGTAGTATTGGTCTAGCGATCAATTTGATACGTTTGATTAGTGATTCAGCTAGACCATTTTGAGTGTGGACATATGGAACTGGATGCTCTACTGTAATGCCCAATGACATACAATATTCATCAAATGCTTTTGATGTGAATTCGCCGGCATTGTCCATTCTTACTGACTTAATTGGATAATCAGGAAATTGAGCTCGCAATTCGATAATTTTAGCAATAAATATTGCAAAAGCATTATTTCGAGTGGATAATAAACACACATATGTCCACCGAGTAGAAGCATCAATCAGAACCATTAAATATCGAAACGGCCCTGAAGAAGGATGAATAGGTCCACATATATCTCCTTGAATTCTTTGTAGGAAAGTAGGAGATTCAATTCCAACTTTTGTTCGAGAAGGTTTGATTATGAGTTTTCCTTTTACACAAGCTTCACAAATAAATTCAGTTGGAGAAGGAATATTTTTGCTTTGTATATTATGCCCAAAAGAATTAGTAATTATCCGACGCATCATAGTTTGCCCTGGATGACCCAATCGGTCATGCCACAATTTAAAAGAATTTGGGTCTTTAAATTTTAAGCTCATTGCAACATAACCATTATGAGGTTTGATATAAGTGTAATACAACCCCGAGGAGAAAGAAGGAAGTTTTTCTATAACTTGTTTTCGACATCCATTCAACTGAGTCATCAGGAGATACTCAGTATTGTTCTCCTTTTCAGTTTCAATATGAACACCATTTGCTCGAATATCTTTAAAACTGAGAAGTGTACGTTTAGATTGTGGGTATAAAAGTGCTTCCTCAATAATTAGTGTTGTACCCATCGGGAGTATAATTGAAGCTCTGCCGGAGCCCATTATTAAAATATTGTCATTTGCAATTGTAGTAACACTCCCTTTTTTCTCAGTTAAAGTTTGGAAAAAAATTTTATCTTTAAATATTGTATGAGTAGTAGCACTGTCTACTAGGCATAAAGTATCCTCGTTCTCCATAGGTTGATTACTGAAAAATTCAATTTAATAATATATATAAAAGAAATACGAAAAATAAAAAAAACATGAATCATAAACATAATTTCATCACAATATATAACATTACCACAAATAAGTAAACAAATAGTTTAGCAAATATCTAGAGTTCTAAAAATAATTAGAATCCATGAAATACATATAAAATAATTGTCTGACATAAGAAACATTAGCAACATGAAAACAAGATCACATTTGATCTCCATAATCCTCGAGCTCAAGTCCCAAGAGGTCATCATTGTCATGGTCAAAATCTTTGTTTGCTTCAGGCAATTTTGTATGATGTGATTCACCATTGATGGCCTTTCCTTTCGTGTCTTTTTGCATTCTTTGATATGCTTCAACTAAGTGTTTTGGTGTTCGACAAGTGCGAGACCAATGACCATCGCATCCACATCTATAACAAATCTGATTCTGATTTTGTTGAGTAGAATTTGGAAGTTGTTCATGGGTACTGTTTTGAGTCATTTCACTAACTTGAGCCCTATCAATACCGTTAAATCCTCTACCTCGACCTCGACCACGTCGAGGTGATAAACTTGAGTTGCCTCGACCACCTCTTTGAGACCCACTTAAGTTTACTCGACCACTGTGATGAGTCCAATGTGAATTACCTCGACTATTACCTCTTGCTCTTCCTCTACCCCTTCCACGTCGATTCTTATAGAATGTGCCATGTGCTTCAGGTACAGGTTTTGAACCAACTGGTCTAGCATTATGATTTTTCATTAACAACTGGTTATGCTTTTCTGCTACCAATAATGCAGAAATAAGCTCTGAGTGCTTAGTATAATTTTTGGCTCTGTACTGCTGCTGGAGTACGAGATTACTAGCATGGAAAGTGGAAAGAGTCTTTTCAATCAGTTCAATTTCAGTAACTGTCTGCTTACAAAGTTTCAACTGCGAGACAATACGATGTAGAATGGAGTTATATTCTGTAACTGATTTGAAATCTTGGAATCGTAAATTCAACCAGTCATACTGAGCTTGAGGGAGTATTATCAGAGTTTGCTGATCAAAACGATCCTTCAGGGATTGCCATAAGATAAGAGGATCTTTTTCGGTTAAGTACTCATTTTTTAAATCTTTGTTCAAATGATGACGAATGAATATGAGTGATTTAGCCTTCTGGGCTGGAGTAGTATCAGCATTTGGAATGACAGTGTCACTTAAATCATTAGCAGCTAGGTGCATTTCCACATCTAGAACCCATGTTAAATAGTTGTTGCCATCTAGGGCGAGCTCGGTGAATTCCTTCTTAGTGATGTCAGACATTTTCAATGAGCTACAATTAAAATAAAATTTGTCAAATTATTTTTACAAAAACTTTCTACATTATTAAAGCACATTATTAAGAATATTAATATTTATGTATTATCTTTATTACATAATGTGAGTAATTTTGCCTTCTGGGCCTTTTATGTATGTAAATATTTGTTTTCAATTTAATAGAGAAAAAAAATTTAGAAATCATGTGTCACAAGTTTACTCAAAAATTTTAATACTTAAATACGGACACATGTATCACTACCGTGAGAGAAAAAATTGATGCCGAATTTTTATTATTATTATAACAGATTTAAGAAAAACACATTTAAGAAACGTACTGTTTTTTTTTTTTTTTTTTTTTAAATGGGATAAAAAAAAATTATAACTATTCATAATCCCACCATTATTAAGCAAAATCACAAATAAGCATATTGAGCACAATAAAAAAAATAAGCATTACTAAGCACAATCACAAATAAGCATTACTGAACGTAATCGCAGTACTGAGTACAATCACAGATAAGCATATTTCACACATAAACATATTTTCATAATATGATAATTTTCAATTTAATAAGATGCAAATCCATCAAACTGTCGCAAGAGCAACAAACAAATTCCAATATATTTTCAAAAAAAACAAAGAAGCATGGGAGATTACTGTTTCAATCTCAATAGCATATATACAGACAATAATTATCATCAAACAGTACTTGTTAAAAAAAATCCATAAATCTTAAACTAGAGTATTTTCCAAAATAAATCCAAAAAAAATATCATCAATAACTCTTCACGCCATTTTTTTTTTTTTTTTTTTTTTTTTAAATATCCAAAATACCACATTTTTTTTTTTAAAAAAATAAATTTTCTCGATATTTACAAAAAAAATCAAATTATGACAAATCTTAAGTTTTGGAAAATACACAGATTATATACAAGCAGATCATGTTTTACATATGTGAAAGTAAGAATACCTTTCAGGAAATACACGGTTATTTCCTAAGGCAACGTCAATGTCAAAAAACTTCAAGTAGATCGGTAGATCTCCCAGTTCTTGAGTCAACAACAAATCTTTCCTGTGAATAAACAACGTGAGTAATCGGATCTCAAAAAATCTCAGTTGATAAGAACATCGTGCTGATAACGTGTTGAGAAATAATAAAAGGAAGAACGCGAGATTGAAAGAAGAAAAACAGAAAACTATAAAGTGGAGAGAAAAATAGAACAGCGAACAAAATCAGTCCTCATCATTATCATCGTAAACTGTTCTTTATACAATACAATAGAACTGCTCCACTCCCTACAAAAGAGGAGAGCAGTTATTTAGTCGTAATGGCCACATCATTTTTGGTTTAGATTTTATGGGTGCATTTTTATTTTTATTTTTTGAAATCTTTAGCCTGATTATGAAGTTTTTATTTTTATTTTTTGAAATTATTAGAAATTTTTTTTTTTTTTTTGAAATTGTTCAAATTGGGAAGTTACTTATAAAAATTCAAATGAAGAATATTGTTCAAATTGGGAAGTTACTTATAAAAATTCAAAATTCAAGGGTGAAGATTAATTATTAGAAAATTTAATGGTTTAGATTTTATGGGTGCATTTTTATTTTTATTTTTTGAAATCTTTAGCCTGATTATGAAGAATATTGTGACCTAAAACAGAGTTATATTTTTAAAATGTCAAAGAGAGATGATGCTGCCATCGTGCCCTAAAACAAGAACTACCCCATCTTAATTTCTTATTAAAAAGTCAATGGCACTTCATAGAAAAAAAATTATGCCTAAATCAACATAATTATATTTTCACAAATAGGGTTTGTTCCAACTGTGAATCACTTGCTTTGAGGGGACTTCACAGAAAAAATTATACCTAATTCAACAGAGTTATATTTTCACACAACCAACACATAGGGTTTGTTCCAACGGTGAATCACTTGCTTCGAGGGGGGCGGTAAGGTGTACTTTTAACCAATATTTGTGATGGATTGACTCTTAATTTTAAGTATAAAAATGTAAAAGTTATGTTTTAAAATAACTCAACTAACACCAAATATACCTACCTAAATATAACAAGACATGTTTAATATGACTAATAGCAAGTATAATGTATAAAAGATATGTTTCAAAATAATTCTACATGAGATCTTGATTATATGAGATGATACGTAAGGCGTGTTAAAATATAATTGGTCAAAAATTATTACTCTCTAAAAATTAACACACATAAAATGAGAAACATAAAGAATGATTGCGTAAGCTCTTACGTTTAATAAATATCACTGTTCAATTAATAAACTTAAACTTGATTATTTATAATCAAGTTTTAGTGTAGCTAAGTAATTAACAGACAAAAACCTCAAGTTTGATAATATTATACAATTACTTTTAGTTCTTAATCATAATAATTAATTAACAACCATGCATGTGAGGCCCCATAAAGAAAATGAACTTTATTCATAAACTAGTCGACCATGATTCTCTTGCATGTCCCTTTGATTTTGTTAATTTGTTTTGAATTCTTAATTTTCGATTTTCTTTATTTATTTCAAGTTGAAAATATTTTATTGCTTTGAAGTAGACACTAAAAAAAAAGAAAAGTAATTTTTAGTAACTGAATTTACCAACGAAATTCAATTAGTTGGTAATTATCAATGGATTAGCAATAAAAATGACACTTTTATTTTAGCAACAGAATGCCAACGAATTTATTCTCTATTTTAGCAACAGAATTCAATCCGTTGGTAATTACCAACGGATTACCAAGAGAATCATTATATTAATTACCAACTGAATTATTACCAACGGAATTATTTACGAATGGAATTGATTTTTCGTTGCTAAAAATTTATCAACAACCACTTTACCGACGGAATTTTATTAACGGATTCCGTTGCTAATCCGTTGGTAAGCCAATTTAACAATGGAATTAAGACTTTTACCAACGAAATATTCCATTGGTAAAAAATAATTTTTTTGTAGTGAAATATTTCCAAATTAAAATATATTATTTCTCTATACATTAAAATATTATTTCTCTCCCTTTACAATACAGTGAACCTTCCCTATAAGTCACTTGAGGCACATCCTGCAATTTACCTCCTCCACCTATCCACAGGGCAGAGCGCGGTGGGGCCCTAATGGTGGGTACACCATCATAAAATACAATAACCCACCATCATAAAATACAATATTTCTTGATTTTTGTGCAAGCGTAAACATAATAAATGAAGGTATACCGGTTATTATATGATCCATAGTGCAGAGTGTATCAATTGTATATATAATTTCACATAATCACAATATGAGATTTTCTTAAGTAAAAATATTAAATAAAAAGATGATATATTCTTTAATTAATCATGGTCTTGCAAAATACTAGTACATCGTACTAATGCTAAAACAAGGATGAATCTGTGCCTAGCTTTCGGTTTCGGTTGCCTTCTAGTTCACATCTATTGATAATTTTATTCGAGTATATATAATTTCATTTTATATTATAGTTCAAGTACTATATATAATTTATAATTAGCAACTTTAATTTAGTGGTAAAAATGCGACATTAATACACAACGTAGCTTTTCCCACTTTCTGCGCAAACATGCGACATTGTCTCCATTATGCATGATTAATGCACATCATGTAATGTAACTCCTTACATTAATTCTTGACAACAAATCTCATTTATATTAAATAATTGAATTAATTAATATTTGCTTATAACTAGCTAGCTAGCTTCATGATTCATTAACTAACTCATTTAATTTAGGAATTACTAAATATTAATTTTTCGCAATGACACATGTATACGAATTTCAATGTTAAATTCCAATTTTTAATAAATTAATTTTATTTATTTATTTTACGACTGCTTACATATTTAGTTTAAGGAATCATATACATAAACAAAAGAATGATAATTAGATATATATGAGGTGAAAAAAATTATATGCTCTTTGAAGTAATATTAAATACTACATAGTCTACATTAATCCAATGATGAAAATACGATAAAACCTAAAAATTAACAGTAAATTTTAAAAGAAAATTGTTACATGAAACACAAAATTATATGATAATATTATGATACATCGATTCTTTACTATTATTTACCTTGGTCTAATATTAAGTTACAAGATGTATAGCTAGACAATAAAGATAACTTTGAAACTGCTAATTGGAATTATTACGATATATATATCATCATCTCCCTGAAAAGTTGACTGAGTAATTGTTGTGCAAATTTACATGAGTTATAAGATGGTAAATAATTATGAATGGAATTAACATCAATGCTGATGTATAATTATTATAAGAACTTAAAAATTAGGGAGGCTCCAAAAATAATTACTAAACTGATCAGTTGCTTTCTGTCGGAAATTGCTTCATCACACAACGACCTAGTTCTTGTTTGATTTTGATGAATTATAATCTGTAAATTTTCAGTGAGAATTATGTTAAAATCATGCAATTATTCCATTTTTTTCCTGTGATAGAATTGATTTTTTCAGTAATGGAATTGATTTATAATTTTAAACTATTTTGAGTCCATTTGCGACCAAAGTAAAAATGGTGGGAGGAAAATAGATTTCTTTGGTTCCATATTATGTCGTGTGAACATGAAATAATGTGACAAACTAATTCACTTTATATAAATAAAAATGATAATTTTTAGAATATTAAAACAAGAAATATTAAATTTTAAATTAATACATATTGGTAAAATAAAACTTGAGAGTATGGCAGAATGGCAATTAAAATCAAAAGATATTGCGTGAAGAATGATGAATGTTTCGTGACTGCAGTTATATAATAAGATTATTAATTATAATATAAATTATAACATCAAACTCGATGTAATTATGAATAATTAAAACCTGTTCTCACTACAGTTGCACATGGCTATAAATTCATACTATAGAATCTGCACATTATAAAATAATTAATCTCGTAAAACTAAAACAAACTTTCATTCAAACTAAAACAAACTTTCCAGGCCCTAATTTCTCCTTCCAAGCTTCCACTATAGACAGTCAAAACATGATCCAAATCTCCACCTGGAATTGTCACCAATGATTTCACAGCTTTACTGTGTCCTTCCATGGCTGCCAAACAGACACCTTCTGATTCTTTCCCATGTTTCCAGATTCTCACTTTCCTGTCTGAAGATCCACTGATCAACAAACCATTTACATGCACTAAACAGAGGATAGCCCCTTTATGACCCTTCAAACAACAAAAAAATTCGAAATGATTTTCATTTTCTGTTTTTTTCCAAACGTTTATGACGTGGTCACCTCCTCCGGAACAGAGGGTCGACCCGTCCGGCGTCAACGCTAGGACGTTGACGCTGGATTTGTGTTTGGACAGAGTTGCTACCAGCAGGTGCTTTTTGCTATCGCCAGATATAGCCCATATTTTAATCTGTCCATCTGCAGAGCCCGTGATAACTGTGTTATCGACGGGATTAACGGCAATGGCGTTGACAGCATCAGAATGAGCCCTAACGGATTCCAAACAGCCCATATCCGACGTCGTTTTCCATGTCTTGAAGCTCTTGTCCCATGAAACAGAGTACATTAATCCGAGGTTGTTGTTCATGGCTAATCCTGACACAGCATCTGCATGTTGGATCCAGAGCTTCTGGCTATGGCGCCTTACTTGCACGTAGTTCTTCGGCAACATGCACTTGAACATTCGATTTTTCAACGTGGGAAGTGTTTTGACGAGCCTGTGTTTTTGTTGTTTGTTTGATGATGATGATGATGATGTCCAAACCCTAATCTTGCAATCTTGATGGGCGGTGAAGATTTTCCCTCCACAAAAAGCGATGGACTTGGCCCAGCCTGAGCCCGACCCGAATGTTTCGACTAGAAAAAGCGTTGTTAAATCGAAGACATTGATCTCTTGGATGGTTGCAGCATAGAGGTTGTTGTTTTGGATAGCAAGACAGCTGATTTGTGGGGCTGTTGTCTTGATGGAGGCAATGAAGAAGTGAGAAACAGAGGGTTTTGTGATAGGAGAGTTTATAAGATTATGAGATATAGTTTGTGTGGAAGAATCAGATTCCAAACTGTTGAAACTTGAATCTTCACACAGTGTGGGTGCACTGTGTGTTTCATGGCTGCTGCTGGTAGAAGATGGTGGTGAAGAGTTTGAGAATATTGAGGTTGTTTTGTAACCATTTTCTACCCATGATTGGATTTCCTCCATTAGAAGAAGAAGTTGATCTATGTTTTCTTGAACAAAGGAATAATAATATTATTGCATATGAATTATGGTGTGGGGGTGGGGGGTATTAATACATGAGTTTGACAATGGAAATTTTGACACTTGTACAAATTAAAGCATTAGTGTGGGTTAAGTACTATGTTAGTTGGTTGCCTCACATTTGTCAATGACTTATTTTTAATAATAATTAGGGCCATTTTAAAAAATTAAATTCTATGTGAAAGTGACTTACTTTTCACATTTTAAAATGGTTTGAAATTGATATGGTGGTTTGATCAAATCTTTTTCTTTAAACATGCTGCACCCTCTAAAATAAAATTAAAAATAATTAAATGAAAAAGATAATTATATGTTGTAATTCCACATTAATGATGATTAGTGTAAGTATAATTTATGATGATGCATGCTTACTCATTAGTACATTAAAATTGTTTGAGAATATAAATTTTGGAAGATTGGACTAAAAATTAAATAATTAATAAATTATACATTTAGAAGTTCAATTGTGGGATTATAAGCCATGCATCCTGATTAAAGAACTATACAGTATATATAATAGACCCTAACCACAAGTATTGTCCGACTTCATAAAAATTTTAATGTTAATTACGTAAATAAAAGTGGAATTGATCATATAATTAAAAATTTCTGAATATGAGAATATTATTGTTAGCTTGAATGTACTTATTATAGAAAAATCTATATATAGTATACTAATTTTAATTTTATATGTCGGTTCTTGGTAGAGTGTCTTTGAGTTAGGGCAAAGATTTAAGAGAAACTTCATAATTACTCCAGAGAGCAATTAATTAACACTGAATATAATAAATTAATGATAGTATAGTATTAATTACTTTAAAATACATAATATCTGTAAACCAGATAAATTGAATTTGATCCTGCAATATATTTGGAGAAATAAAAGATACTAATAAAATTGAACCAAACAATCTCCACATTCATTCTCAGCACGTGCATGCTTCAAGAAATTATTAGTGGGCAAAAGTATCCACCAATTAAATTTCTCTTATAAGGTTTTATTAATCAGATTTGTCTGAAAAGTGCGTTGTTGCTTTTCCTTTGTTATTTTGCGCTGAAAAATGTTGATGTTTTTGTAGAGTAACTAATTAAAGTGAGTTATGAGTATCATAAGTTGGAAGCTTCTCACCACTCACCATTGGAAACGTGTCACATTAATAGATTTATATAATTTTATATGTGTAATAATGTAATTAAATGATGAAATTCAAATTATTAAAAGATCAACAAGTTTCATGTGAAAAAATGATTGTGAGATGTTGGAAAATTGATTAATTTACTAAAATAATGTTTTTTAGTGATATAATATAAATAATTCATGGGTGTGTGATATTCATGGTGAATTAATATACTCCGTACATAACACAAAAATTTCCATCCTTTTCATTTAGTTTATTTCATAAAAAAATTTACCTTCTAAAAAACAAACATATTAAAACAATAATCCTATCGGGAGTTGATATGAGCAGATAATTTTGAAAATAAAATATATTATGAAGCTATTGTATTGAAACTCATTTTTTTACTTGGGGTGTGAACATATTTATAGAACTAACAAAAAAGTATGAATTTATTTATGGAATTGAGGAAAGTAATTTTTAAAATATGAAGTGTTATTCTCAATTTCTTATTTATAAAATTAATATTATTCATTTTTCTAAATCGTATGACAGGAATAATACTTCATCACATAAAAAAAAACTAGGAACACCATAATTATAACAGATTTTGCATTATAAAAATCGCATTAGGAATGCACAAGTAAAGCATAAGCTGGTTTGAATTTCGTAGATATATCTTAATTTGATTTTATTTAATTACAATTTAAAAATTATTATATACTCCGTAATTAGGGTACTCATATTAAAAAGCCAACCTTAACCTCTAAAAATTAAACAAGAAGGCCCATTACGAATAATTTGCTTTTGGATTTACTCATTTGTCAGAGTAGGCTTTTGGATGGGCTATTTGTTGCACTGACAATGGCCTATTATGAACACTTTATTGAATTGACACTCATCTCATTTTAAAAGAGGTCTACTGTTGTTGTCCTTTGCAGCAGAAAGATCAGAACTCACAAATCACAAGCACAATGCATGCTTCAATTCATGTTTCCTTTTAAACATTTGTACTTACAAAAGATTCTGCAACCATTAATCTTTCAGACAATCACCTGTTTCAGTTCTTGCCATTATGTTGCCATGTTAACATTCTCTCTGTGGTGAAACAACCATAAAGAATGAAGATCAGACAGCAGCCACCTCCTCCTCCCCCTGAAATCCCTCCAAATGTTGTTCCGATCAGAGTAAAACCGCCGCAAGCATCTTCTGTAATGGAGAAAAACAAGCCGGTCGGCTGTAAAGGGAAACGAGTGGCTTTACTCACAAACCACTTCAAAGTTACTATTGGCAGAGCTGTGGATGATTTCTATCACTATAATGTCAGCTCTTTTCTTGCTTGTTTTGCTTTTCTTTAAGGAAAATTTTAGCTCTGGAAGTGACTGTTTTGATGTGCAGATAGCCATGTTTTATGAAGATGGTAGTGAACTGACTCTTAAGAATGTTAAGAGGGCTGTGGTTGAACAGCTCTCCCATGTGTGCAAGTCGGAGTTGGATGGGAAGTTGCTCGTTTTCGATGGAGATCATAGCTTGTTCACTCTTGGTCCATTGCCACAAAGCAATTCACAGTTTTCAGTTGTGATGAACCCCAAAAGGTAAAAAATGCATTCTTTATTAGTCTATACATTGCAAGATTTGATATGCTTGATGAAGTAGTATCTTGTTTGATATGCAGCCTGTGTATTGATGAAAACTCGAGTGAGAATGATCAGAAAAGGCGAAAGCTTTCGCCTCGTTTAAAAGCGTATGTAGTGAAAATAGCTCTAGTCTCTAAAATCACCATGAAACCCCCTGATGACAGAAGTTTAAATGTGTTGGACACCATTCTACAACATCAAGCCTTATCAAAAAAGTTTGTACCTTTTTCCATTATGATGTTTTGAGAAGTGCATTCATAGCTTTTTGAATACTAAAATTTGCATGATCAGGGGCTGTCTTGTTGTTGGTCAATCGCTCTTCATGAACGAGCCAACAAACTATATTGACATAGGCGGAGGCATTCTTGGATGCAGAGGTTTCTTTACAAGCTTTAGAGCTCTTCACGGAGGATTGTTCCTTAATCATGGTAATAAAATGCACACTCCCTTCTCTGTTGATTCATCAATGTACCTCTCGACTCGATTTTTGTTTCTCTTGCAGATTTCTCCATGACAACAACATTACAGCCAGGTCTAGTTGTGACTTTTCTTATGAGCAAGCAGAATGTAAAAACTCCCTTCAACATCGACTGGAATAAGGTAAGACAAGCTTCGTGCAAACATAAAGATTCTTGCAGAACAATTTAATCATTTATGTACTAAGTTCTTAATTATAGGCTATCCAGACGTTGAAAAATGTGAGGATCAAAGTGAAACACTTGGATACAGAGTTCAAAATCACAGGAATAAGTGAAAATCCTTGTAAACAACATAAGTGAGTAATATATATCTCCTAATCTATCTATTTAGCTAGATAATTTTCATTTTTCTTATAATGTTTCTCATCTTGGCAGATTTTATATGCGAATAGGAGAAAAAAATCATGGCGATCTAACTGTTGTCACTACGGTTTATGACTATTTTGTTAAGACGCGTGGCATGGAGCTGAAATTCAGTGAAAGCTTACCTTGCATTAATGTTGGTAAACCTAAAAAACCAGTTTTCTTTCCCATAGAGGTGATGTTATTGTTTGCTTTCTCTCTATAGCTTTTAAGATTTATTGCACAGGACCTGAACTTGATCTCCACATGTTGTTTTGCATGCAGCTATGTTATGTGGTTCCTTTACAGCGAAACACGAACGAGTTAAACTTTTATCAGAGATCTGCAATGATAACAAAGTCGAGCCAAAAACCAGAGGAATTGGTTAAGGTTTTGGCTGATGTTAGTTCACAAGCAGTTAAACCTTATCCTAACATATGATCAACTTTTAATGTGTGTCAATATTTTTTTTGGTAGGATGCAAAAAGACTTATGCATGAGGTTGAACCTCTGTTGAAATCTTGTGGCATTTCAATGAATACTTCTTTTGTTCAAGCTGAAGGTCGCGTTCTTCCTGCTCCACGGGTATTCTTCGAAGCTATTATACACACAACATATATACTTCTATCTTGAGTACATTTTAGAGTTTAACTAGTTCATGCATTTATGCAGTTAAAATTGGGAAATGGGGAATTAATCATTCCTAAGAATGCTTGGTGGAGCATCAAAGATAAGGTTGGTAGATATAACATACGATTGTATGATCTTCATTTAATCACTTTTCACATATGTTAAATCTCACACAGAAACTCATGGAGCCAAAAGGACTACAGCACTGGGCAGTAGTGAATTTCTCCTCCAGCTGTGATGTTAGTAATACGTGTTTGGAGTTGGCGAAGATTAGCACGGCTAAAGGAATGGTGAGATTTTCACTGCATTATGGTTCCTATGTTGTTATTTATTACATAACATGATGATGTTTTATGCTCCAGGTCATAAGTCCTCCATTTTGTGTTCTAGAAGAAAATGTTAAGCATAAAAAGAAACCCCCTTCTGTTAGAGTGGAGATGATGTTTCAACAACTACAATCAAGATTCAGGCAACATCCACCCCAGTTCATTCTTTGCCTTCTTTCTGACAAGAAATTCTCCGACTTATATGGTTTGTGCATGATCTGCTTCAATCATGGTCTCGTATTTTTTTTTTAAGCATATTCGTTAGACCCCATTTACCTTATTGTACCAGGTCAATGGAAAAGAAAGACCCTCATAGAGTTTGGAATTCTTGATCAGTGCATTGCAAGTAAAAAAATAGATGAGCTCTATCTGATGAATCTTGTGCTGAAGATAAATGTGAAGGTAGTTGATTTATTATTCTGTAAATTGTTTTAGACTTTTGGAGTCTTATTGCTCACTCTACGTTGCATGTTTCTTATACACAGCTTGGTGGGCTTAATCATACTGTTGCTTCTGAACCAACACGAACTATTCCTTCCATTAGTAAAATACCTACTATGATCTTGGGGATCCATGTCTCCCGGGCTTCTCCCGGTCGAGACGGGCCTTCTATTGCCTCAGTATGCATTCTATACATGATCATTTTGTTCAAATAACCATGATCTTGATTTCAATACTTGTACATTTTGTCTGAACTTGTGTGTTTTTAGTAGTTGGGTCAAGAGAATGGCCAAGAATTTCAAGTTACAAAGCATCTCTTCGTGCAATCCCGCCAGAAGTTCATACAACAGATACACTATTCAATCCCATGTCTGAAAAAGAGGATGCAGGAATGATAAGGTAGCAATACTTGATGAAATTCTTGATATCTCTTTCATACTCTCCCCATAAAACCTATAGAATTGATTAGTTTCTCAGAATTATCATACTGAATTTGTTGACACTTTCTAGGGAGTTGTTGTTAGAGGCTCTAGTCTGAAAAAACCAGGTCATATTATAATATTCAGGTCTGCATCGTGGTTTCCCTTTATTACTTTCTTGTATGGTAAGTGATGCTGTTGATCCTGAGTTTGACTTGTCTCATAGGAATGGGTTGAGCACATCACAGTTTCATGAATTCTTGAATGTAGAAATTGGACAGATTGTTAAGGTTCTTCTCCATATCTTCTTTGTTTACTTTCATTGTCAAGATTGTTTTTGACAAATGCACATCTATCTTTGTTCAGTCATGTAACTTTCTAGAGACGAACTGGCGTCCCAAATTCACAGTGATTGCCTCCCAAAGACGACACCACATGAAATTCTTTGATGCCAACTTGGGAGCGAACATCCCTCCAGGTAAGCCCGACTCTCCCAGGAAAGATGCTCGCTGCCCAACTCTGTTTATTCAGCTTATGTGACTACCATGCAGGAACTATTGTTGACAGAACAGTGTGTGATCTTCGGTGTACAAATTTCTACATGTGTGCTCATACTGCTAGGATAGTAAGTAGATCATTGTAGAGCCACTTTTCATTACAAGAAAACATCATCAGTGACAATCTTTTTGCACTATATGTTAATGATTCTTTGTGTTAATTATGATTCTCAGGGAACTTCAAGGCCAACACATTACCATGTTCTATTAGATGAAGAGTGAGGCTCTTGTGCACCCGGGCGCACGGAACACATTCCGTGCGCCTTTATAATTTTCATGCCCCTTTACAATTTAAACCCCTAGCAATACATAGGTTTAAATAGGATTGGAGGGGAGGGTTGTGTTCACATGGGGACACGGAGCATCTTTCCATGTCCCCGGGCGCACAGGAGCTTTTGCCTTAGATGAAATAGGGTTCTCATTGGATGATCTGCAAGAACTTATTCACTCCTTATCATATGTGTAATTGATTAAACATATAGATTTCACAGCAACTTACCTACCTAACCTTAATAATCAACAATTCTTGAATCATGCAGTTTTCAAAGAAGCAACAGAGCCATCTCTGAAGGTAAGAATGTCTAACTCTTACATAAATATGCATTCAAAATCAACAACATTGTATCTCTTCTTGCAGTGGCTCCAGTTCGTTACGCAAGATTAGCAGCAGCCCAGATATCAGAAGTCATCAAACACGACGGAACGCCACAGAGCAAAGGAGGATGTCTTTCAGGATATGAACTGCCAATGGTGCATAAAAATTTGCAGTCTTCAATGTTCTTTATCTAATTGTCCTCACCAAGTAAACTCCTCTTACAACAACTCAACATAGAATTAATTAGCTTTTAATATTTGTATAAACAAAATCTGATATTGCAGCAAGAAGCTTACATCTCAGCCATGAAGCATAACTTTTCAAGATGCTTATTATAGGTATATTTGATGAATTCCAGAAAACAAGATCACATCAGCATATATTGGAAATCATAGGATGATTTAATTGAAATAAATAAATAAATATACTCCATCAATGAAAGTTATGAAATAAAAAATATATTTGCCCAATTCTTTAGCATTTAAAAAAGTTAGCCCACAAAACATATACATGTTTCTTCACTCAAAGATTTGTTCTTTGCTTAGTTATCAATCCATGGTAGATTCATTTTCAAGTATAAACAGACTTCTTCCTTCACAATGAGAGAGTGAGAGAGTTATGAAAGTGATCAACCATTTCTGCCATGAGCATCCCTTAATCCTCACTGAAAATGTGGCCAATGAGGAAGAGCCATGCTACGCGTGTCGCAATCCCATTGGTCGACAGCCCGCCTATGTGTGTAGTCAGCAATACTGCGATAGCAAAACCCTAATCCACAAAAAATGTGCAGAATCTCCCAAACACATTCTTCACCCATCACACGATCACCCCCTCCACCTATTCGATTACCAGGAAAATCGCTACAGCTACAATTGCAATCTCTGTAATGGCGAGTTTGTAGACGTGCTCGGATACCGATGCCGTGGCTGTGATTACGACATCGACATACTGTGTCAGCAGCTGGATTCATTGGAGGAGAAGACGCTGCAGCACCCGAGCCACCGCCATCCGCTGACGTTGATGCGAAAGCCGCCGGCGCTGTTCTACTGCGACGGTTGCGGGGTGGAAGGTCGTGACATGGCGTACGTGTGCAGCGGGTGCGAGTTCTGGCTGCACGACACGTGTGCGACGTTGCCGATTCCTTTCCCGACGCGGCGGCACCACCACCCGCTGACGTTAGGGTTCTGTTTCCCCTTTCAGTTTCGGAAATTCGAATTCGAATGCGATGTGTGCCATGGAGAGTTTAATGTGGTGGATTGGGTTTGTTATTGTGGCGATTGCAGATATTTTGCTCATATCAAATGTGCAATTTCCACCAAAGCCACCGAAGAGATCAACATGTAAGATTAATAGATTAACCTCCGTTTGATTATTGAATTCTATGAAATTACGAATCGTATTAACTTGTTCTTGTCTCGTTGATTGCAGAAACGAACAAAAGAAGGATTGTGATGATCTAATACAGTTACCAGCGGATGACATTTCAATGGAATTAATCTCACCTTTTGTCATCAGAGCCACACAAAGCAATGGAGATGGGAAAGATGCATCCACGGAGATTGTAGAATCATCATTCAAACATCATAAGCATCCTCTGAGTTTGGTAACAGAGAGACAGATGATGGCTGATGAATGGATGATGATATGTGATGCATGTGTAACACCCATACATTCCCTCCCTTTCTACAACTGTGCTACATGCAAAAACTACTATCTCCACTCCACCTGCCACTCCTTACCTAAAACCATACATCTTGATTCTCAAACATACGGCGATTGTATCCCTACACGTCAGCACCATAGCCTAAAAGCTCACACAAGCTCAGAAATGGTGGTGAATACTCTATGTTGGATTTGCAAGTTCGTCACTAGTGGAGTAGTGTACGAATGTGAGGATTGCAAGTTGCGTGTGGATGTCAAGTGCGCGGCTCTACCGCCTACTATAACACACTCGTTTCATCCACACCACGAACTAGTCCTCAGACGAGTATCAGAAGAAGAGGAAGTAGAATGTAAAGCTTGTGAAGAAGTGATCAAATCAAGATTCTTGATTGCTTACTACTGCAGCATTGATGGGTGTGATTTCGCAATGGATTTGAGATGTGTTCTGCTTCCCAAGAAAGTGAGGCACCACTGGGACAAGCTGCACCCTCTGTTGTTGACACATGATGCTTCTTTAGACCATCCAACTGATTTTTACTGCGACATGTGTGAAGAGGAAATGCATCCCAAGAAATGGATGTATCATTGTCGCCACTGCGATTGTTCGTTCCATTTTGGGTGCCTCACTGCGTCGGGGAGATACCGGAATATTAAATTTGGGAGGGAGTTTGAGTTTGATGTGTGTGTTCATCCTCATTCTCTGACTTACAATCGAGTTGCTCTCAAGTTAAGATGTGATGCTTGTCAAGAAAAGGTTCATGAGTACCCTGGATTTGAATGTGCATTGTGTAACTTTGTTATTTGTGAGAATTGTGGGGTTAGAGAGTTAGGCAAGTTGTGATTTTCTTGATTCATATATGCCCCTTTTACCATCAACTCATCATTTCTTACAAATGAAGTTTCCTGAATTCATGGCAATAAGATATTTTTTTCTACTATTTCAATATTTTCTCCTCATAAGCTGCTCACAAAGAGAGCAAAAACTGTGTTGAGGGTGCATCTTTTTTTCTTTATTATCATTTTTTAAAAAATGTACATTTTGTTCATTTCACTAAATACATTTCATGTAACGTTTTCATGGAAATTTTGCCTCACCAAGAGATGAGGTGCCTCTTTGTTCTCATGTCTACTAAACACGTTTTTAGTACAAAAATAATTTCAAATTTTCGACTGATAGCTTCTACTATAGTCATGTCATATTTTTTATTAATTAATATTCTAGAACTTTCATGTCTACTTCATCTAAAATAATGTAATAGAAGATGTTACACAACATCAATTCAAAAAATTTAATTTAATCCTATAAATTTTAGAAATTGCTCATCAATCTGTAAAGTCTGGGCTGATCTCTAATATGGGCCAAATATGCTCTTGAGATAAGATAATGAAACTGGATTGGGTTCATTAGGATATTCATCTCGTTTCACTTTAGAGATAAATTGGGTTGAATGTTAAAAATTAGTGGTGGGCTCAACAGGCTAATGTATTTGGGCTTTACAATAAATTGAAGAATTAACATTTTGATATTGGGCCATCTAGGTACTCTTAGATCTTATTCTAATGGGCTTAATAGAGGTCTAGTTTCATCTGATTAAATAAATTTCCGACAGATTTTTAGTGGACTGGAGCAGCAAGAGGGCTTCGTAATAAAATTTCTCTTTTTTTTTTTTTTTTTTTTTTTCTTTTCTTCTTCTTTTTCTTTTTTCTTTTTTCTTTTTTTTTTTATAATGTGGAAGAAAATTAATCAAAGAAGCGGCTGGTTGAGAAATATTTTAAAATGATGAGAAGTTAAGAACAACTTCCCTACTAGCTCCAAATATATCTCAGAAATATATTAATATCAAATATGGGCTACTAAATTAGTATGATTAATACTAAAACAATTCTGTATACCTTTCATGAAACACAAAATCTCGAGGAGGAATACGAGATGAATAAGAAAATCTTTATAATAAAAAGTGATATGTAATTAATAAAAAATTATAAATAATTTATAATGTTAATAAAAAAATTATAATATTTATTTTTTTAAAAATATAACATTTATAATAAAAAATAATTATTAATTATAAAATAATAATATTCTCAACTGGAGACGGTCTCATATAGGACTGTCAAACCATCTAAAGAAATATATTTAGCGAAATATTACAAAAACTCTCATCATTAACGTAATAGAATGATCTATTATCTTTAATTTATTATTTTCATATATAATCAATTTTTTCACTTTTAAAATAATTATATTATAAATATTTATTTTAAAACTATCATTCCCAACATAATACACTCTAACTTGAATTACACTTTATTTATTATTTTTTTAAAAAATCAGACTACCCAAAAATAAATTCAAACAAGTTAAATCAGACTACCCTCGTTTTTTTTTGGCGTTCGTTTTGACAGAGTATTATTATCAATTACGTTTTTAATTATGGTTTTCCACTTAAAATAATTTAAAGTGACAAGTATACATTAAAGAATTTTGTATATTTAAGTAACTTGATAGTTCAGATTTTCTGAAAAAGATATATAAGTGGAATATGTGTGGCTATGATTTATGTAAACTTCTTATTTTACTTTACAGACCAATCATATTCGAGATTAGTTGAGATTGTGAGAAATTATTTCACCATAAAGGACAGCATAATTGGATTCATACTGCAATTCACTGTATCGAGCATCTTAATAATCTAAAATGTTAAATTACATATCTATTTAATCCTAACTATTAAATAACATAAAATAATTAAAAATATATATGATAACTACCCACTACATCCTAATATTTACACTATTAACTCTCAGATGCACCGGTGCACCCTAAAACAACCTTATCTATAATTTGTAAAGTGATTTAACAAAAAAATCACAAGATAATAATAAAAAAACATTTATATATATATATAAATGTTTTAATTAGAGTATTGGTAAATTACCAAAACCCCCCTCGAGGTTTGTTCAAACTACCAAGTAAATCCTATGATTTGAAAAATTACCAATTATCCCATTTAACTTGTTTTTTATTTGAACATTAATAAAAATACAAATTTTCTAAAAATAAAGAAGGATGAAAATGACATCAAAATTCATATATTTAATATTGTATTTTTAAATTTCACTATTTTTTTAAAAATATTTTTTAAATGAGGTAATTGGTAATTTTTCAAACCACGATATTTATTTGGTAATTTGGACAAACCTCAAGGGAATTTTTGATAATTTACCTATAGTATTATTGTTTCAAAATTCTATTCATAATTTATCCATAAATTAAGTTGTCGCGTTTCAAAATTATCATGCTAGAAATATTTTCTAATCATTGAAAATTAATATAAAGGTACTAGAGATGAATTTTCTATGTACAAATTAAAATGTTAAATATGTATTCCTCCTAGTATTAGGATTTATTGTTCTATAATTAATTATTATTAGTAAAACATGCGAGGAATTCAATTTCAACTAGAAAGCTACCACCGGAAGGAAATCAATCCACATCAAATTATATTTAATAAGGGAAAAATGATGTTACTAAGAAAATCTGTCAAAAAAAAAAAAAAAAATGATGTTACTAAGAAGATCACTCTGAAATAGACAATCACTAAATGATGTGATTAGGAAAAGACGTGATTAATCATTTCTCCTTAAATTCCGATAATTTCACATGAAACCATTCATCTGAAATTGTTATTACGGTTTTTTTTTAATATTTATCAAATTTTATTAAAAATATTATCATTAATTTATATTAAAAATATTATTACTTTTTATTTGTATTATAAATTATTTATGAAATAATTCACTATACAAATATCATTTTTTATAAATAAAAGGAAATCTTTCTGTAGACGATCTCACTTGCTGTTTGGCTAAAAATACTGTAACTTTCTCCTAAAAAATTTAAAATTTAAAATTTTAATGTGAAAAATACAATTAAAATTTAAATGTTTTTATAATATTTATTTAATATTAATTATTTACATGTGTTAATTGTGGGATATATATTAATTATTTATTTAAATACTGTAACTTTCTCCTAAAATATAATTTAAAGGGTGAGTCTTGCACGAAACCGTCTCACGGATCTTATTATGTGAGACGGACTAGCCATCAATATACTGTATTAATAAAGTATAAAAATGAAAATAGTGGTCACAGCCGGTCATCCGTGCAATCTTCTCGCTCACATATTCGCATAGCCGCTGGAACATGATGGTCGTGTAATTTTCCAAGCAATTAATTAACTAAGGAGATATCTTTTTCCTATTTATCTTTTACCTCTTCTTTATACAATCTGAAATCAATAATTTTATTAATTTTTAAAATTACAGTATTAATTAAAGTGACAATGGAAAATATGGTACTTATAGAAGAAAATTAAAAATGATATACTTAGTATTGAGTTATTTCATAAAAAAATTATTAATTAAAAAGTGATAACACTTTTAATAAAAAATAATATATAAACAAAAAAAAGTGATACTCGACTAATCAAATTATTTCATAATAATTTGTAAGAAAGATAAAAAGTGATAAAATTTTAATGAAAAGTGATACTTGATTAAGGAAAAGTGATGCACATTCAATTAAATTATTTTTTTAAAAAAATATATATAACGGATAAAAAGTGATAACATTTTAAATAAAAAGTGGCATTTAATAAAAGAAAAGTGATAAATATCAAATTATTTATTTAATGAATAAGAACGAATAAAAAGTAATAACATTTTTAATAAAATGTGATAGATGATCAAAGAAAAGTGATAAATATTCAATTAAATTATTTAATGAATAATTCATATTTTATAAAAATAAAAAGTAATAACATTTTTAATGAAAAGTAATACTTAATAAAAAAAGTGATAATCATTTAAATAAACTTTTTCATAAACTATTACTCCCTCCGTCCCGGAGAAATTGACACATTTTTTTTTGGCACGGAGATTAAGAAGTATAATAAATTAATGTAAAGTGAAGTGAGAGAAATAATATTTAATGTGTAGTGGGTAGTTGTATTAGTGGTGAGTGTGATGTTTTTGTGGACCCATGTAAATAAATAAATAGTTTTTGTGTGGGTCCCATATCCTTAAAAAGGAAATATGTCAATTTCTGTGGGATAACCCAAAAAGGAAAGTGTGTCAATATCTTTGGGACGGAGGGGAGTAGTATAATAAATAAAAAAAGAATAAAGTTATTATCCAAATTTTTTGTTAATTATATACTCCATTTTGACACAATTTACATTAATTGTGTTTTAAAGAAAATATTTTCTTACTTTATGTACAAATAATAATATATTGATGTAATAAAAAATTACTCTAATAAATTATAATAATAAAATAAAAATCCAATTGAATTGTAAAAGATAAAAAAGATAAAAATAAAAAAGTAAAACGAAAAAACAAGATTGAATTAGTTGGGTGCCACCGTATTTAGCATATACTCCAAGCACTTAAAAGCAGGTAGTAGGTTGCCCACGGATCCGCAAACTCCTATATGGTTTGCAAGTCTTTTCTTAATTTAAACTATAAAAAACTTTATTTAATAATAGTAGTTATAATTCTTAAAATAATATATATACAACCAAAGAAAACTCGACCATGTATAGTATATTACAAAGTGTTCTTTTCATTATATGTATGCGTCCAAAAAAGAATAAATGAGGGGAATATTGATTTGGTGTTGACATGTGAGAATGGAAGTGTTGATCATGCATTACTTACACTTAACAATCCCTCTCATTTTCAGGGATATAAATATTTTTCATCTTTTTAAAATTGTATATAATTTGTTATTTGAACGACTCATAATGCGTTTCTTTTGACGTGGATCCAAAAAAATTTAATCCTAAAAATTCTAGACAATGTTATATTATTTGTCATCCATTTAGATTAAAACTAAAAATGAAAATACAATGAAAAATTATTTACAACACATTAAAATAGATACATTTGTTAATTACGTGAAAAAATAGAAGTATATTATATTCAAACGAGACGGAAGAAGAACGGCATACATTTGTTAATCCTTGATTTATTACAAGTTGAACTTAATAATTGAGCTTTGTATTTAGGATCTAACTTTTCTAACTTAACTTGTCTCGGAAAAAAATATCTTATTATAATAACTTTAATTTCCTTTTAATTGATTCTACGTGAAATATTCTACTCTCTCTTGTCTCGAAAAATATTTTACTATATTTTTTTGGGTGTCCTACAAATCATTTTATATTTTTTTTATTAAAAGTAGTAAAAAATATATTATAATAGTACATACTTTTTACCAGCATCCTAATATAATATCCACTTTTTAACACATTTTAAAAAAAAATTACATATTTTTTTCATTAAATTAACTAATTTTTTTCTTACTTTATATATTAAATTTTATTTCTTAAACTTCACACCTAAAAATATTTGAAATACATTGTAGAATGCGAAAATAGAGGGAGTAATTTGTTGTAGTTTATATATAGTATAACTTATTTTATTATTGTAGTTTATATTTTATAAGTATATTTGTACTTCATTCTTATAGTTTATATTATACTCATTTAGTTCAAATCTATTTTACTTATAAAATTAAATTAGGGTTTACCTTAGAAAATCAAATTTTAAAATATTAATTATCTTTTTAAATTATAATTTAAAAAATTAAATATTATATCCTCTTATTAAAATTGGGTAGATACATTCACATGCCAAGAAATGTGAATGTGTACAAACACATGACTCAGTGCAGTGGCAAAATATAAAAGTGTATACATCACTCATTCATATTATATATTCCAAGTACCTTTTTTGTAGCTTGTCATAATTTGACTTTTCATGACATTTTGTGACAACTCATGTCTATAATTATTCTTTTGGAATTTATCACCCATTAATTATTAGCTTTCAATATAACTCCGACCCCACACACAGATATAGAGAAATGATAAACACAATATAAATAAATAATTAAAATGTGTTGTGTTATAAAGTCCTATAAATATGATAAAAGATTTATGGGTTGATATCTCCGATCGATGCATGAAGTTAATTTCTATATGCTATATTTGTATTAATTTTATTTAGTCATACATATATTTCTTAATAAATAGGAGTATATAAAATTAATTCACTAAAAATTACAATTTAATGTGTGCAAGGACGCTTGCAAAAAAATAGATTTATTTATAAATTTAAAATACCTAATATTTTATTAATTAATCTTATTTGTAAACAATTACCTATGAAATCAAACTATAAATACATACGGTTGTGCGATTATATAACTTGTTATGTCAACATCTGAGTTGTGACCACTCACGCTATTAAATGATTGATTTTAGAATTTTGAAACTACTATTTTAATTTTAAAGTTATCCGAAACATAACATAGAATTATATAATTTTATGAGAAATCGTTGAATCAACTAAGAATCCCTAAAATCATGGATAAGAAATAATATATATGGAAAAATATTTTATTCACTCTCATGTATTGTAAAGTGTAATACAACCACTATTTATAAGTTAACACATTTGTTAATGAGCAGTAACAACTAGGGAACCACATTTATTATCAATCAGAATCATTTCGACGTCAATTATGCCACCATCAGTGTAATAGGCATATTATACTCCAACAACATATTATACTCCAACACCCCCTCCTCAAGTTGGAGGATGTAGAGCTTCTCTCATTCCCAACTTGGACACAAACATCCGAAACAAGTATCCTCCAAGAACCTTAGTGAAGCCATCAGCTAACTGCAACATAGAAGAAACAAATGTGGGAAGAACAAAACCCGCCTTATACTGATCTCGAACAAGATGACAGTCTATATCAAGATACTTAGTACACTCATGGAAAACAGGATTAGCTGTGATGTGTAATGTGGCTTTATTGTCACAATGAAGTACAATAGGTAGAACTGGTGTTATATGAAAATCCATGAGAAGATAAGATATCTATTGTAGCTCACACACAGTAGTACTTAGAGCACTGTATTCGGCTTTTGCTGAGGAACGAGAAACCGTTGTCTGCATTTTGCTTTTGAATGACACTAAACATCCCCCAAAGAAAACACCATAACCCGTTACTGATCGTCTTGTATCCTTGCATGTTGCCCAGTCTGCATCACAATATGCTTCTACTTCCAAACTCTGATTTGATGGGTAGAATAATCTTAGGGAGGGTGTACCCTTCAAACATCATAGAACATGCAGGGTTGCATCCCAATGAGAAGTATAAGTAGTTTCAATGAATTGACTAAGCTATTGGACTGCATAAGTAAGATCAGGTCTCGTCATGTTTAGATAGAGTAATCGACCAATCAATCTTCTATACCGATCTGGTTATTGTAGAAGGCTTCCATCTATTGAACCCAATCGCAACCCAATAGGAAGTGGAGTAGAAGCAGGCTTGCATCCAGTCATCCCAACATCTGACAGAATATCTAAGATGTACTTTCTTTGACAAAGAGAAATTCCTTCTGTTGTTCTTAAAATTTCTATGCTAAGGAAAAACTTAGCAATCCCCAACTCTTTAATAGTATATGCTTGATCCAAAAATCTCTTAAGCTCATTAATCATATCATGACTTGAGCATGTGATGAGTACATCATCCACGTACACGAGCGTATCAAGAAAATGTCCTTCCCTTTGTAAAGTGAAAAGGCAATGATCATTTTTGGATTGAATCATGCCAAACTCTTCCAATTTACGACATAATTCAATATTCCATTCTCTTGAAGCTTGCTTCAATCCATATAAGCTTCTCACCAATCTATAAACCTGCCCCTTCTGTGCTTTGAAATACCCCTGTGGAGGCTGCATGTAAACCTCCTCTGATAAATTCCAATGCAGAAAAGCATTGTTGACATCTAATTGATGTAAGCCCCAACCATTTTTCATAGCAATAGAAAAGAATAACCGCATAGTGACTAATTTTGCCACGGGTGAGAAAACCTCAAAGTAATCAACCCCTAACTGCTGATTGCACCCTTTTGCCACAAGTCTGGCTTTATACCTCTCCACTGATCCATCAGGCTTCCTTTTAATCTTGTAAACCCATTTACTGCCAATGGCTCTTTTGTTAGGTGGCAAAGTGGTGAGCTCCCAAGTATTGTTGGCCTCCAAAGCTGTTAATTCTTGTTCCATTGCTTCAATCCAAACTGACTATGTAGCTGCCTGCTTATAATAAGTTGGCTCATTTTCAACAGAAATGTTAGAAAGAAAAACCAAATATTTGTTGCTTACACCAGTAGGTTGTGTGTGAGGAAAAGTATGAATAGGATATGCTATGGAAGATGATGTTGCGCATACATAATCCTTTTTCCAAGCCGGGGGCTTAATTGATCTTGTACTTCTTCTTCTGTTATTTTCATTCTCATTCATTAAATCCGTCTCTTCCACTTCTGACTCTTCAATTGGTGGTTGGTGAACCGTAGGATCACCAAAAAAATGTCTAGTAATAGATTTAAAGTCATCTGTAGCCCTCTGTATATTTTCATCTGTTTGTACCTGTAAAGGTTGCTCCTCAGAAGATGAGTGAAAACAAAATGGAAATATATTCTCAAAGAAAGTAACATCTGTGGACACCAAGAATTGTCTACTATCCAAATTATAAAATGCACATAACCCATAAAAATGCACTTTGATGATCTTGTATCAAAATTTAACTTACTTGGATGTATATTTGCTGCATATGCCAAACAACCAAAAGGCCTTAACCTGTGGTAATCAGCCAATTTCCCATATAACACTTCAAAAGGTATTTTTCATTGTAATATTCTGCTAGGCATTCTGTTTATAAGAAAAGAAGCAGTTAAGACTGAATAATGCCAAAAATTGGTGGGTAAGCATGCTTGAAATAGTAGTGCTCTGGCCACCTCCAATAGATGCTTGTGTTTTATCTCAACCACACCGTTTTGCTGTGGAGTAAAGGTACAGGTCCTTTCATGTATTTTGCCTTGGCCTTGACAAAATAATTCAATATCATTACACAAAAATTCTGTTCCATTATCAGATCTTATTCTTTTCACCTTTTTGTTATGATGTCTTTCAATCATAACAATGAAGGTCTTAAGTATCCTAGCCACATTTAACTTATGATTCATAAGAAATACCCAAGTTCCCCTACTGAAATCATTCACTGCAGTTAAAAAGTATGAAGCACCAGTAATACTTTCCTCTCTACAAGGGCCCCACACATCCAAATGTAAGAGTTCAAAGCAAGCATGTGATTGTATATAACTGTGGGAAAAATGGAATCTGTGCTGTTTCGACTTGAAACAAACCTCACAAGCATCTATATTATTAATACTTTTCTTATTACAGTCCTTCTGAAGAAAATCTAAGTGTTTCAAGGTATGCACAGAAGCATGGCCCATTCTTTTATGCCAAATGTCTAAAGAAACATTACAAACATGATAGTTGGTAATATTTTCTTTACTCTTCAAAATGTATAGGTTGCCTCTCAAAACTCCTTCAACAATTTTTTCTTCACTCAGAAGGTCCTGTAGACACCAAGTGTTACCGAGAAATATACATTTCAACTTAGAATCTGCACAAAGTTGAGCAACAGACAACAGATTGTATTTGAAGCTAGGAATATACAACACATTTCTTAAGATAATCTTTAGTGAAATTCTTACTTCCCCTTCATATTCCACTTCTTGTGTACTTCCATCTGGCAAACAAACTGATACCTTTTCTATTATTGCATGCATATTACTCATCATATGTGCATCAATACACATATGTCTACTAGCTCCTGTGTCAACTATCCAATTTCCTTTATGCTTACTATCAAAAGTAGATAGAGCGAAATGTAAAGAATGTGAATCACTCTTACCAGCAAAGTCCATGAACTGAGCATAGTTCATATTTCTATCAGTCTTTTCTTTATCCTTCATGCACCGTGTCATTTCCCGTAGCTGATAAAGGATAGCTTTGTTGGGCAATTGGATCGTGTGGTCCAAACGTGATCGTTAGGGTTACAGTAAACATAAACAGCGGAAGCGATTAAACATGATTACCATACTTCAGGGTCGATGTAGAGTCTGAATCACTGCAGAAGAACACCTCTTGATCTTCTGCTGTATGTCCCAAGTCAACTCTGGTGTTGGGTGGTCAACAATCCCCAGAGTTCTCTCAATCTGCTTCTCTCTAACTCACGTCAAAAGAGGCGCAGGAAGTTAGGTTTCCAGAAGCTGAGATGACTATATATATTGGGCTACAGCAGGGACCAGGAGGAGAAATTGGGCTGGGCCTCAATTGAATTTAATTAACCAAGCTTAGCCCAAAGCTTTTAATTAAATACAATAATAATAATATAGTCCACTAAAATATTATTACTGCACTACCCGTCCAATCCCAAAATTATGTTCTGGGCTCCTTCTTATTATAAGCCCGATAGTCTCTCCATGTTTAAGATATACAATGTCCATTAATTAATTAAGTTACTGACAACTCAAATTAATTAATATCTCATCCAAGAGTAGTACCACTCAACCTTTTTATCATGCCGGAAATTAATCCACTTGCAAGATTTACATGATAAACCTTATGAGCTCCTCAAGGGGACATCATCAACCTATGACGGACATGGATTCCTTCTACAATCAACAGCACACCATAGATACAGCACTACTTCCCAACTCACCGAGTTTGTTGATTTAATACTTATAAATCTCACCCATTGATGAATCAAAGAAATACATACTGCCCTACGTGTCGAGGTTATTGTATAGGGATTAAGATCACGAACTTCCATAATAACAGAGATCAAGTTCTACTATATAGTCAGTATAAGAGGAACGACCTCAGGCGGTCCTGCTCAATACACACAAGTGCACTAATGTGATTCTATAGCCAAGACAAGCTAATACCAAACCACACTACAACCATACCGATAGAGAGTCCCCGTCTATCTCAGTTGTGAGCATCTGTTTATACTTTATAAGGAAACCGATAATATGATCTTCCGCGTGTTGTCGCACAACATATTATCTACAGTATAAAGTAAATGGACTATTGCATCATGCATATAAAATAAATTATAAGATGCAATCATTTGATCAATGATTCTCATTTCGAATATTGTTATGACATTGTTCATACTAAAGCTAGACTTTTAGTATACAATCCAACAATCTCCCACTTATACTAAAAGACTATGCTGTCATGTCTTCTGCCATACATCTGATTCCTACTTCCACTATACGATCATTAAAAGCTCTCGCCTTAAGGTCCTTGTAAATGATTTACTAGGTCATCATCCGATGCAATCTAGGCGACAACAACCTTCCCCTCATCATACGATTTCTCGTAACAGGTGGTACTCGCGCTCCATGTGTTTAATTGCCTTATGGACTTGTGATTTCTTCAAGTTTGCAACTGCACCAATATCATCAATGTAAATTGTGATTACCTTGGGCAAACTTAGAAACACTTCAAAGTCCATCATGAAGTCTCTAGAGTCATATAGATACTTTGGCTGCCTCATAGGCTCCAATTTATCATCTTTCCATGATGGAGTTCGGAGTTTGAAATATATTTCTATATAACACTCCTCCACATTATGACTCTACTTCCTAAAATTAAACACATAACCTTTGAGGAGAATTTACTACAGTCCAATCTGACTAAAAAATCCGAATCTACGTAATCCACAAGAAGCAGTGAATCTGTCCAGTAAGTTCATATATAATTTCCAGTCCTTCTCAGGCACTTTATATATGTCTTACTACAGTTCATCATTCTTGATCCGGGTTACGTTGATACCCACTGTTCATGCGTTAACCAAAACAGATATCCAACTTCGTTCATAGCATTCCATGAATAAACTCATCCGATGGGGAGGAAGGCTCTAATGCCGACGCGCAAGTCTATTCACATGCTAAATGAGTATGGACTGTATCATTTTATGAAACTTGAGATAAGCATAATATCCTTTCTTGTGATCCGTATTACCGTGATCAAAAGGATATATTTTGCCTTTCTTAAGTCCTTCATTTCTACCGCTTTATTAACCGTACCCATACGCCCGATAATACTCTTTCATTGTCTCCAATGAGCAAGATACTATCTACGTATAGTACAAGAAACACCACCACGTTTCCGTCACTCTTTAGAACACACAAGACTCATCCGCTCCTTGATTTAAATCCATGCCACTGGATTATCTAATCAAAACAGATGCTTCACGATCTTAAAACTTGCTTTAGTCCATCGCTGGACACTTTTAAGCTTACTATCAAAATGCTATTAGTACTTTGCAATGAATTACTCTGGTTGCTTCACATAGATGTTATCCTCAAGACTTCCAATCAGGAAAGCTGTCTTGACATCTATTTGCTGTCCCTCATAATTTAATATGAGCAGCAATAAATAAAAGAATCCGAATCAATTTAAGCATAGCTACCAGCGAATATGTTTCCTCATAATCGAACCATTTCTTTCTGAGTACACTTTTTCGCAACAAGCTTTGCTTTCAAGGTCTTCACCTTTCCATATGATCCTCTTTTATTTTCCTTGACCACTTGCAATGATTTTTATACCATTTAGTGGTCCTACAAGTTCCCAGACTTAATATAGAATCCGTAGATTCTATTTCAACATACATTGCAACTTACTAAGATTCCGCATTTTAATCTTGTAGTGCTATGTCGTATCCGTGGGATAATACCATGTTCACTAGGGATCAAGTCTCACGACTCTCCCAAACATATATTTATGAGTTGTCACACAACCCTCCCACTACGACAAGGCACTACATGTAATTGTGTATCAGACGTGACACGCGTTGCAGTTTACCTTGTGGTATATCCTCTTGTACACTTGGTACTTATACTTAGTGTTTTCCTCTCACTTCCTTTAGAACAACTTACACATGGGTTTGTGATTTATTACATAGTCCTTTTCCAAAAATCTAGTTATTGAGTTAACAATTATCCTTCGATCTTTTGGACTAAATAAATCACCCTTCATTTTTCTAGGATATCCCATATACAGACAAACGTTTCACGAATTACTGTATCTAGGGCATATCCATAAATTGAATTTAATTATTTCAAATAATTCATCATCTATCTAATCATAACCATAAGAGCCTTATTACTTCTATCCTCCACACCATTCAGCTGGGGCATGCCCGGTGTAGACAACTTGAGATTTAATCTCAACTTCTGATTAATAGCTCCTAACTATCCTAAGAGGTATTTACCACCACGGTTAAATCGTAATGACTACCTCTTGCCTGGATAATATTAGGTCCGCTTGAATCAGAATGAACTAATTCCAACATATATATCTTTGGCTCTACACCCCACAGCCTTGAAAAGGCAGTTAATCATTTTTACTTCCAAGCAAGACTCGCAAGTCTGATATTTTCCACTTCAGATAAACCTTACGGTCTATCGGCTATCAACTTTTGAATCCTACTCAAGTAAAATGAATTAGTCTTAGACGCCAAATGTATGTTTAGTTCATCTCCGAAGGTTCCTTTCTCTTACTAATTTTAGAAGATGCATTATTAATTATTATTTATTGCATCTGTGGGATGAACATGATTTAAGAGTATACTTATTATCCACCAACGTACTTTAACGGATTAAAGCCTCATTCCTCATTACTATGACCATGTCATTTAAATGAAATGAAGTGTCCATCCGTTAATGCATAGAAACCGAAATCAAATTCTTTCTATGAAATGTACGTAAAGGCAATTTCTCATAATCAATCGTTTATTCTTATCATGAGATAAATAAACAACTCCCACTGCAATAGCCACTACCCTTGTAGTTTTACCCATGTTTTAACAATCTTATCCTTACTAAGTGATAAACATTTAGTGATTCCAGTATCTACTCACTTCGAGTCAGTAGATGCCATCACTAATCATGTTTAAACCATTAGTAAATAAGATATTAAACTTGTTCATATCATGATGAAAATGGCTTTCCTTTGCTACTTGTTTTGTCAGAAGTTTCCCACCATTTACATTCTCTTGTAATTCAGGTGGAACTTACTCAAAACATCTAGGCAATTATGGAGAATAAAATTGACTTAGGTTTCCCCTTCAACTTCTATTCCATGCTTTTCCAATTAATTCATCAATTCAACCATGATTTTCTGCCTTTTAATTTACTCAAGTATCCGAAGAGTTACATGAGACCATCATATTTCTATGAACCTCTCATCTCTTCACTAGAGATTTTAATAGGCATCATGATACGTCCTTTGAGAGAACACACTTGTATATTTTCTTAAGCAGTAATTTTCAAAATTAAGATTCTTTTCTAATCAGTTAATTTGGACAAGTAAATATAATTTCTTTTAGTTAACAATTAGTGAAATAAAGCCATCCGAAATTCAGAGAATCACAAATAAATTTACCGATCAAATCTTCGAATTTTATTCTTTTATATCGATTCCCTCAAAACAATATAAAATAAAATTCACCGACATCTCAAGCACCGTGAGTCTGCAAGTCACGATAGTGTGGACGTTTACAAACCCGAACATTTACAAGAGAAGGTTTTACCCATTAATTTCATTTGTCAACCTAACTTTATGACAAAATAATTAATAGTCGGTTCCTCTTTGGCCATGCAAATAAAAGCAGTGACTCCGATGGGGAGGATACTTATTATTTACATCTAAGTGTACACCATTATTTGACCCCAAGTCCGCGGCCCAAGCTTGTGTGCCTTACAGATAGAGAAGTACACACGCGCTCGGATAACTTCCTACAGTCATCAATTACAAGTTTGTACCAGTGAACCGCATATAAACTCATCCGATATGGAGGAAGGTCTAAGCCAACGCGCAAGTTCATATGCATCACATTACAAACGTAATTATTTAATGAAGTCTGTTCCAGCAATCCATGAATAAACTCATCCGATGGGGAGGAAGGCTCTAATGCCGACGCGCAAGTCTATTCACATCGCTAACAAACCAATAATGGAGGCCGCGGGAATTTATTACCAATTCCCTCTCCCACTTAGTTATTTAATTACCGAGGGTTTTTAACATGCATATAATATTCAGTAATAAAATATACAACTTAGACATGCTTCTATTAACAACAATTTAAATAAATAAATTACATAGAACATGTCTTACACATATACAACAATAATTGACAATTAAATCAATTAATCAGTTATATAACATTAATTAATTGTATAATAAGTGGATCAATTAATTTGGGCCTCAAGAGCAACAAATAAGCACAAAATGAGCAGCAGATTAAATAATTAATCAAGCCCATTATCCATGGCCCATAAACTTAGCCCAAAATCAAATTAAATCCACCAAGCCCATTAGCACAATTAGTCCATTAATATAATTAATTAATTATGCTTGGTCCATTACCCACAATTAATAAAATTAATTAGTCCAGCAGCCCATTACCATTTAATTAAAATTGGGCCCAAAAGCCCAAAACCAAATTAAAATTGAGCAGCATCTAATATAATTACTGAATTGGGCCCTTTAATCATCAGCCCAAATACTCCTTAATTAAAATAGAGCCCACCAGCCCCATTTCCTTTTAATTAATATTTGGGCCCAAAGGGGGCAGCCCAATAACCATAAAAATTGGGCCCAATAAGAAATAAATGGCTGCCCTAATCTCCTGCCAGCCGCAAACATGGATCACCACGGCAGCTGTCACGCTAGAAACTCGGCGCCGCTGCTCCCGGCTGTTGCGCCTCAGCCCACCGAAGTCTCGCTGCCAGCCGCCGTATGATTGTCCTATCAACTCCTCTCGGCGCCCAAACAAGTTGGAAACATCAGGCTGAACGCCCGCCTCTCGCCGGTGAAGACTTTCCAGTCGACGCCATCGACAGACGCGTTCTTACAGCAGGCCCGATCGCAGCCTACCAGGTACGTTGCCATCAGCCATCCGGCCTCTCGCCGACAGCCAACCGGTACCTCGCCCACAGCCAACCGGCCGCGCCGACACCCAACCCAGCTGCCGCTCAGAATTGATCAGCCATGACTGCCGCCAAAACACCACAACAAGCAGACCGCCGCCGATCGCCTACATGAAGCCGAGCGATTGCAATCCAGAAGCTTGCTCCGTAGCAGTCCATCGGAATCTATCGCCAATCCATCTTCGTCAAAATGCGATCGAAAACCAGAAGCCAGCTGCGTTTCGCTCGGAAGCAGCCCGTTCTCGCACGGGTACTTCATCAGTCATGCCCGGAACAACAGACGCCGCCTGCTTCTGTCGAGCCCGCAATCCACGCCTTCCAGCCTTCACCTGTTGGCGCCCGTACAGCCTGGAAACTCACGCCGCCGCCTGGTTGTCGAAGAACTCGACTGGAACGGCTGCCCCATGGCCCAGCACGCCATCTATCGGGATCCGCCTGCACCAGCCGCGTAGCCGCTTCCGTCATCGCCGCCGTCACTAATCTGTTCCGCCACGACCAGGACGAGGTTGGACTCGCTCCGATCGCTCAGTTCAGTTTTGAAGCCGCCGCTTCGTCAGACAGCCATCACGCGCCGCCGGCCTCTCACCCGCCGAGCAGGTTCTGGGTGGATTGGGAATTGGGTCCATCGTGTATAATCATCGACAAAGACACGAAAGTCGTACTTCTTTTCACGTTCGTACTCACGTCAAACAGTCGAGTGTGAGGGGTGTGTGTGTTATATCAATCTTTCTCAAACAGTAATAAACACACATACAACTCCTTTCTACTGACGTATTTAGAAGAACATAAAGGGCAGAAAGTACAAATAGGAATTCATGGATTATCATATAATATATAAACCAAACCCTAATAACATGCTTTCTATCATTCGATAATTGAATCACGAGAAGCACAAAAACATGTGATTACATCCAGATTATACCATATAATCAAATAATCACAAAAACCCAAACCTTACGTCTCACGTTTCACCACGAAACCAACGCTCTGATACCAATTGTTGGGCAATTGGATCGTGTGGTCCAAACGTGATCGTTAGGGTTACAGTAAACATAAACAGCGGAAGCGATTAAACATGATTACCATACTTCAGGGTCGATGTAGAGTCTGAATCACTGCAGAAGAACACCTCTTGATCTTCTGCTGTATGTCCCAAGTCAACTCTGGTGTTGGGTGGTCAACAATCCCCAGAGTTCTCTCAATCTGCTTCTCTCTAACTCACGTCAAAAGAGGCGCAGGAAGTTAGGTTTCCAGAAGCTGAGATGACTATATATATTGGGCTACAGCAGGGACCAGGAGGAGAAATTGGGCTGGGCCTCAATTGAATTTAATTAACCAAGCTTAGCCCAAAGCTTTTAATTAAATACAATAATAATAATATAGTCCACTAAAATATTATTACTGCACTACCCGTCCAATCCCAAAATTATGTTCTGGGCTCCTTCTTATTATAAGCCCGATAGTCTCCCCATGTTTAAGATATACAATGTCCATTAATTAATTAAGTTACTGACAACTCAAATTAATTAATATCTCATCCAAGAGTAGTACCACTCAACCTTTTTATCATGCCGGAAATTAATCCACTTGCAAGATTTACATGATAAACCTTATGAGCTCCTCAAGGGGACATCATCAACCTATGACGGACATGGATTCCTTCTACAATCAACAGCACACCATAGATACAGCACTACTTCCCAACTCACCGAGTTTGTTGATTTAATACTTATAAATCTCACCCATTGATGAATCAAAGAAATACATACTGCCCTACGTGTCGAGGTTATTGTATAGGGATTAAGAGCACGAACTTCCATAATAACAGAGATCAAGTTCTACTATATAGTCAGTATAAGAGGAACGACCTCAGGCGGTCCTGCTCAATACACACAAGTGCACTAATGTGATTTTATAGCCAAGACAAGCTAATACCAAACCACACTACAACCATACCGATAGAGAGTCCCCGTCTATCTCAGTTGTGAGCATCTGTTTATACTTTATAAGGAAACCGATAATATGATCTTCCGCGTGTTGTCGCACAACATATTATCTACAGTATAAAGTAAATGGACTATTGCATCATGCATATAAAATAAATTATAAGATGCAATCATTTGATCAATGATTCTCATTTCGAATATTGTTATGACATTGTTCATACTAAAGCTAGACTTTTAGTATACAATCCAACAAGCTTGTAGATCTGGAGGATCTCCTTCTTCTTTCTTAGATGTATCCTTGATCTGCAAAGAAGTATTCTGCTCAGAAAAAACATTGTTAGCAAAAGTTTTAGACTTCTTCTCCCTCAACTGTTTAAACCAATCAGGTATTCCATGCTTCTTGAAGCATGTGTTATCTTCATGACCGTTAAATCCACAATTTTCACAAACTAATTTGGCCTTCTCCTCCTTTGTCAGTTTAGCATATCCTCTTCCTCTGCCCCCATTCCAATTCCCATTGTAGTTTATTGCCTTGCTCCTATTATTGTTTCCAAATGTATGCACCTTAGCAGCCATAGCAGTATCAATCTCTACAAAATTATTATTAACAGATCTTTGCCTCTCCGTTGTTAATATAATAGAGTAGGCTTTATCAATGGAAGACAGTGGATCCATAAGCATTATTTGGTTCTTAAGAGTATCACAACTCTTATTCAATCCCATAAGAAATTGAATCAACTTATCCTCCCTGTTGTTTTGAGCAACAATCTTCCCTGTAGCCCATGCACAAGCCATCACAGAAACCACACACTGCAATTCATCCCATAACTTTGTTAACTTATTAAAGTAGTCTACCACAGAACTGTTACCTTGCACCAGATTACTTATGTCTCTCTTAATTTTGTACTTCAATGGCCCATTGTTTTCTCCATAGCGCTGTCCAATTGCATCCCATAATTCTTTTGCAGATGTGGCATACACAAAAGTCTTGCTCAATTCTTTGGAAAGAGCATTCAATATCCAGGATAACACCGTCCAATCCACCTTCTTCCATATATTATGATCATGCTTTTCTTCAGGCATTGGAAGCTTTCCATTCACAAATTGTAGTTTCGATTTTGCCCCTAAGGCAATCTCCATTGATCTTTTCCATGGAAGATAGTTAGATCCAGTCAACTGATAAGAAATCAGCATCAATCCGGGATGGTCAGCACCATGTAGATAGTAGGCATCATCCTCCTTCAACTCTCCAGTTTTAGAACCAGCAAGCCACACGTTTGATACGCCAGCCATTTTTTTTTTTAAACAAGATTCTCAGGATCAAATGCTCTTGATACCATGTTGAATCAACTAAGAATCCCTAAAATCATGGATAAGAAATAATATATATGGGAAAATATTTTATTCACTCTCATGTATTGTAAAGTGTATTACAACCACTATTTATAAGTTAAGTCATTTGCTAATGAGCAGTAACAACTAGGGAACCACATTTATTATCATAATCATTTCGACGTCAATTATGCCACTATCAGTGTAATAGGCATATTATACTCCAAAAGCATATTATACTCCAACAGAAATTAAACACCCAATATTTACCACTACCATCTTAGCATGTAAATTTGGTAAATTGCAAGAAACAATTTACATGACAGATTGAATCAAGCTGTTCGTTAGTTTTTTTTTTTTTTAATTTCAATTACAAATTCAAATTTTCAAGCCAGACGAGATTCTATGGTATGCAATACATGCATTATCATTACATTGTGAGGATAGTGGTTGCATAAATCCAAATAATCTAGAAATGGCCTGCCCTATCTTACAAGCCCTAAAAATTGGATCTTGGTAAGAATTTATCTTTCAAAAGTTAGATTCGAAGACAAAGATTGTGGAATCACACAACCCATGTATCGTATAGGACAAATCCAACTTACGTATGTTTTTTAAATACCATAGCAGCTTCATGTGAATTACTACCAGCGAAGCCCTTCACCCACCCCCTCCCCCACCCAACCCCACACACAAAGAGAGAGAGAGAGAGTCAGAGAGAAGAAGAAGATGAACATGGCTTCCTCTGCAGCTTTGTGGGGTAATCTGTTTCTTCTTGATCTTGATGAAAGATTTTGTTCAATATTTTCTGCTTTAATTATCTTTTCATTATTTAACTTTTTCCTTCAATAGTCAGATACTTTTAATGAGTTTTGTTTTTCAGTAAATTCAATAATTTGAATATGTTTGTGTGCTGTCCACTTGAATGATTGCACTTGGACTTAAAGAGTGACTAAAAACAAGGAAAAAGCAAGAACGTATGATAACTGCAGATTTTAATTTAGCATTAAAGTTTCATTTTTGGCTAACTGCCTCAAAGGTTATGTTTTTCTAATGCATTACAATATGATATTCACAGGGGAGCATCCTTGGTTGCATGGAGATATATTCGACATGGGATCATCGTCTACATTGAGAACCATCATTGATTACTTCAATCTATTCGCTTCATTTGTTTTTTATCTTACTCTTCTTGTAATGAAGAGAAGTGGTTGCAGAGAGACCAGAAGAGATTGGTTTAACACAGCTGTTTGGTGTTGTTGTGCTCTTGTCAGCATAGAATATTATGCAGTTTTTGTTTATGGTCTCATCACTGAAAGCGAAGGATCTAGTCGAGCGAACTTGTTCATGTTCTTTGGTAGAGGGCTGATTTGGACCACCTTATTTTTTTCTGTAATCCTTAGAGGATCCAAATGGATTACTGCTCTGAAATCTGCTTGGTGTATCATCTTCTTTCTATTGAATTCATTATTTAACATCATGGATTTAGTTAAAAAGCATCAAATGCAGATTCTAGAAGTTGCACCTTGGCTAGCAAGTTTGATGCTTTTCATTTCTGCTTTGAGGAATGTTTATGTTTTTGTTAAATCTCAATCTCTCTCAGAAAAAGGCCTCTTGGAATCTCTACTGGTTGAAGAATCAGACAAGAACTCTGTTGGTCTAGGTGAAGCATCATTTATTAGTAAATTGTTGTTTTCTTGGATAGATCCATTGCTTCGTTTAGGTAACTCTAGACCTCTAACTCTTGATGATATTCCTTCTTTGGGATCTGATGATGAAGCCCTTCTGGCTTATAAGAAATTTCACGAGGCGTGGCGTCGTTTAGAAGACGAAAAGGGCTCAAAAAGCTTGCAAAATTCTGTCAGTTGGGCTATTGCAAGAGTTCACTGGAAAGATATGATAATTTTAGGAATTCTTGCATTAGTTAGGACAATGGCTGTTGTGGTTACACCATTGATGCTTTATGCTTTTGTCAGCTATTCAAATCTTGAGAATAAAGATCTGAAGGAGGGTGCTTTCTTGGTTGGATTCTTGATTGTTCTGAAAGTTGTCGAGTCTTTATCGTATCGACAGTTTTACTTCTATTCTAGAAGAATCGGAATGAGAATGAGATCAGCTCTAATGGTGGCAGTTTACCAGAAGCAGCTCAAGCTTTCGAGTTCAGGGAGGCTAAGGCACTCAACTGGTGAGATAGTTAACTACATTGCAGTTGATGCATATCGAATGGGAGACTTTCCCATGTGGTTCCACGTGGGGTGGGTTTCAGTGGTTCAGATTTTCTTAGCCATAGCTGTCCTATCCTCCATTGTAGGCCTCGGTGTACTTCCTGGTTTAGTACCTTTCATCATCTGTGGTCTTCTCAACGTACCGTTCGCGAAGCTGTTACAGAAGTATCAGAGTGAATTCATGGTTGTTCAAGACAGGAGGTTGAGATCACTGTCTGAAACTCTCAACAACATGAAGATAATCAAGTTGCAATCATGGGAAGAGAACTTTAAAGGCTTGATTGAGAGCTTTAGAAAGAGTGAGGCCAAATGGCTGACGGAAACTCAGTACTTGAAAACATACGGCACAGCAATGTACTGGATGTCTCCAACGGTTGTTTCTTCGGTCATCTTCTTCGGATGCGTGCTTTTCAAGAGCGCCACTTTGGATGCCGGCACGATTTTTACAGTCATGGCTGCACTTAGGACCATGTCTGAACCTGTTAAGTTGATTCCGGATGCTCTATCCACTTTGATTCAAGTCAAAGTGTCCTTCGACAGGATCAACTCTTTCATGCTTGAAGATGAACTCAAATCCGAAGATTTTCTTACAGCAGATACACCAGATTTAGGCCACATCATCCTCATAAAAGATGGTTGTTTTAGTTGGGATGCAGAGACAACTACTCCGACCCTACAAGGTTTATCATTGGAAGCAAGACAGGGCGGAAAGATTGCAGTTTGTGGGCCTGTTGGTGCGGGGAAGTCGTCGCTTTTGTATGCTATTCTTGGTGAAATACCAAAAGTATCAGGAAGTGTAAGTCACCATTCACCACCAAAACTGATCTAATTTTTGAAGATCTTGTTTTTAATTTTTGTTGCTATTGTTTTCAGGTGAGTGTTCTTGGATCAATTGCTTATGTTTCACAAGGTTCGTGGATCCAAAGTGGGACGGTTCGCGATAATATACTCTTTGGAAAGGCGATGGACAAGGCCAAATACGAGGAAGCTATTAGAGTGTGTGCTTTAGACAAAGATATTGAAAGTTTTGACTGTGGTGATCTGTCTGAGATAGGGCAGAGAGGCCTCAATCTGAGTGGAGGGCAGAAGCAGAGGATTCAGCTCGCTCGAGCCGTGTATAATGATGCTGATATCTATCTTCTTGATGACCCTTTTAGTGCTGTAGATGCACATACAGCAGCAACTCTTTTCAATGTAAGAATATTAATATGTTTTGAGAGCATTTTCTTGACATAAATAAAGTCTAATGAATTGTGATTTTTGAAGGATTGTGTCATGACTGCTCTAGCAAAGAAGACAGTGATTCTTGTGACTCATCAAGTGGAGTTTCTCAACAATGTTGATAATATTCTGGTAATGAAATTTACTTAAATGTTATCATAGTTTATTAACTGTGAGTCTGTGATGAGATAATTTTGAATGAGACACTGATTTTATGAGATTTTATAAGTAAAACACTCAACAATTATGAATTTCTTTTTTTTGGGTGGGGGATGCTTCTGTTTTTAGCATTTTCAGATAATTTATTTAACTTTTTCCTAAAAAAAAAAAGAAAAGAAAAGAAAAGAAAAGAAAAGAAAAGAGAAGTGTATTTTCTGTTAATTACTTGGAAATTTTAGTTGGGGTTATCAAATCAGTATGTGAATTATAGATTTTGATCAACAATATCATTGTCACTTTTTATTTTTAACAAGAAAGAAGCAGCTGCATATGATCGATGGTTCTCAATTATTTTTGGCAAAATATGTTGCGAGTATTTGGGGAAAACTTGTATAAGACACACCCAGAAGGTTCTCTTTTTTTCCCATTTTAGTCGTCCCACCCAAAGGGTTCTCTTTCCTTTTTTATACACATGAGTCCCACACTCACCTACTAATACAATTAAAACATAGGGTCAACTCCCACTAATACAACTACCCACTACACATTAAATAATAATACTCCTTAATCTACGTGCAAAAAAGCAAAATACACCCTTGGTGCGGGACGGAGGGAGTATTAAATGTTAAAAGTGAACTATTTAATGAATACAATATAACTCTTAAAATAAATTAAAAAGTAATAAAGTCTTAAATAATGAGACACTGATGAGATCATTTTGAAAATATTCTGGTAATGAATTTTACTTAAATGTTAAGATAAGTTTTTTTACACAAATGGGACTATAGTATGCTAAGTGTGTGCATGGTTTTAGGTTATGGAAGCAGGACATATCATTCAATCAGGAAACTTTGAGGAACTTCTTTTTGCTGGGACTACCTTTGAACACCTTGTAAATGCTCATAAAAGTTCCATCGGATCACTAGATGCTTCGTCCGGTTCAGATCATCACGAGCAACGAGTAGAGCAGACCGATAAGCCTTCCAACAGAGAAGAAAGGGAAGGAGAAATCGTGACAAAGCCAAGAATTCAGTTGACAGAGGAAGAGGAGAAGGAAGTTGGAGATGTTGGTTGGAAAGCTTTTAAGGATTACATTACTATTTCAAAGGGATTAACCTATGCTTGTTCATCCACAGCATCACAGTGTAGTTTTGTCTGTTTTCAAGCTGCAGCCAGTTTTTGGTTAGCTCTTTCGGTTCAAAATCCTGAGACGAACCGTGTTTTCATCATTGGAATCTACACACTAATATCATTCACAAGTGCTGTCTTTGTCTATTTAAGATCACTATTCGCAGTTCTGTTGGGACTCAAAGCATCAAAAGCCTTCTTCTCCGGCTTCACCAATTCCATCTTCAACGCTCCTATGCTCTTCTTCGATTCCACCCCAATTGGAAGGATACTAACACGCGTAAGACACACCACACACACTTCCATCTCTTTTTAACTTGCATTGTTCAATTCGTGCTTCCAACACGTGGTTTTCATTTGTTCTTGTCTTGATCAGGCCTCATCTGACTTAAGCGTGTTGGATTTTGACATCCCGATTGGATTCTCATTCGTCATGGCTGCCTTAACTGAGACCGTAGCAACAATATGCATCATGGCATCTGTCACATGGCAAGTTCTCTTTGTAGGCATATTTGCAATGATATCCTCAAAATATGTACAGGTAATCAATCAATCAATCACATTATGATAACACTTTAAACCTTAAATTTGTCGATGATCAATCTTATCTCAACACAATGTGTTTAAACACGAGTCTTGTCGGATGAAGGAATACTACCAAAAATCAGCAGGGGAGCTGATGAGAATAAATGGAACAACAAAAGCCCCAGTAATGAATTATGCATCTGAGACAGCACTCGGAGTAGCAACAATAAGAGCATTTAAAGTAGCTGATAAATTCTACTTGAACTACCTTAAACTTGTCGACACAGATGCAAAGGTTTTTCTATCCTCAAACGGCGCCCTGGAGTGGCTCGTTTTGAGAACTGAAGCACTTCAGAATCTTACCTTATTTACAGCTGCAGCATTTTTAGCCTTGTTTCCCAATAACTACATAGCTCCAGGTACATGTTCATAAGTAGTACAAACATATGATCATTTAACATGAATGTGAGTTCAAAGACTTTCAAGCTTTTATACTCATGAGTGTTGCTGATTTCTTTTGTTACAGGGCTTGTAGGACTCTCTCTTTCTTATGCATTCGCACTGACCGGTACTCAGGTGTTTTTCTCTCGATGGTATAGCAGTTTATCTAACTACATCGTCTCCGTCGAAAGGATCAAACAGTACATGAATATCCCTCCACAGCCACCGGCAGTGATACCAGATAACAGGCCTCCAACTTCGTGGCCTTCGAAGGGCAGAATCGAACTACTGGACTTAAAGGTGAGAACTCGAATGATTTTCATGGAACATTGCTAAGCTTCCTTAAACATGGAAAAAAAATATGTATCCGATTTACTTATGCTTCTTCAGATACGCTATCGCCCTAATGCTCCAATAGTCCTCAAGGGGATCACCTGCACTTTCAAAGAAGGGAGTAGAGTGGGAGTGGTGGGAAGAACTGGAAGTGGGAAAACTACACTGATCAGTGCTTTGTTTCGCCTAGTTGAGCCTCTAAGCGGGCGAATCCTCATAGATGGACTTGATATTTGTTCGATAGGCCTCAAGGATTTAAGGTTGAAACTCAGCATCATTCCTCAAGAGCATACTCTTTTCCGGGGAAGTGTAAGGACAAATCTTGATCCATTAGCCCTTCATTCTGACAATGAGATATGGGAGGTGAGTTCTATAAATAATTATACGCTTAGAAATTGCATTGCATAAATCATAATCCTTGATGATTGTCAGGCTTTGAAGAAGTGCCAGCTTAAGTCCACAATCAGTAAATTGCCAAACTTGCTGGACTCTTCTGGTAAGACCAACAAAAACTGAAACCTTTGTTAAACGGTGATCAATGGAGACATGACATGGGGCTTGTTTTGATGCAGTGAGCGACGAGGGGGAGAACTGGAGCATGGGACAGAGACAGCTCTTCTGCCTGGGAAGAGTCCTTCTCAGGCGGAACAGAGTCTTGGTTCTTGATGAGGCGACGGCCTCAATCGACTCCTCCACGGATGCAATCCTACAGAAGATAATCAGGGAAGAATTTGCCGAGTGTAGTGTAATAACAGTGGCACACCGAGTTCCAACTGTCATAGACAGTGACATGGTCATGGTTCTATCTTATGGTAACGTTGAAACGTGTATTTATCTCGTATATATATACGTATATCATTTACTTGAATATAGATAGAGATGATAAGTTTGTTATTCATTGTTTTCTTGCAGGGGAGCTTGTGGAGTACGATAAGCCTTCAAAGCTTATGGAGAGTAGTAATTCATCTTTTTCAAAGCTTGTGGCTGAATATTGGTCGAGTTGCAACAGAAATTATTAGAGTTATTGAAAGGTTTTATTCGACTAAGAATATAGTAAACAGAGCCAAATCAAGCAAGGCATGAATTTTCAATGTGTCGATTGATTATAATACCACCATTTTATTATGTAACACTAAAAATTCATCTAAAAGCTTAAGCTGATAGAGATGAAAATGTTTGAACTTGGACCTTTATTAACCATGGGCTTTGATACCATGTTAAACGACCACCTCATCTACAAGCTTAAGCTGATAGGGAGATGAACTGTTTAATATTTAATCAAATCAATCAATCAATCATTCTTAACAGTCATAAGTTGAGAAGCCAGAGGAAATGGGAAAAAAATTTCAGGCATGAAATTCATCACAGGGTACAATTATTGGGAAATGGGAAAACAGTTGCATATAAAGAGCAGTTGTTTTACATGAAGACCAAATTAAGTTTGGAGGAGTTGAAACAGGCAGAAGTCCCCATAAGAGCGTCGTAGCTCCGACGAACAAGACGCTGCTTCCAAAAGCTGGCAGCCCATATGATACGGTGTAGGCATTCTTTGGGTGAGTGTTGATTCCAAAAAATGAGAAAGAAATATTCATGTGTACAGAATGGAGAAAATGATACGACAAAGGGAACAAGGTAAGTAGTATCCCTCTATCATCTGAAATTGCATTTGATCTCATCTGATAGGATTACATCCACCATTTTACTAGATGATGACAAAATGATGGATGTTATGCTGTCATCCTCATCTGACATAGTCATTCAAATAACGTGGTGGTTTCTTTATGCGATCAGGATTTCTTTTGATAGGTTCTTTATGGGCCTGGGTAGGAGGAATTGCTTGGGCTTGAGTCTGAACCTCGGCCATATCAGGGACACTGCTGCAACATGGACAAGAGTTAGATTTACATGGTTTGGGAATCGAAATAAAGCGTAGTTTTGTTGAACAAAGATTGAAATAAGGTTGGAGTAAGAGTTACAGTGAAGTTGAAGCAGTGGCTGAAGAGTCCATATCCCAGCAAGAGCGTTGTAGCTGTGTTGTACAGTTGACTAAGTTGAGCTTGGCTGATAAGGAGGCCTTACGTAGTAGACGAGGTGGCAGGGCGTTCAAAAGCGGGCAGCCTATGATTGTCATTTTTATCAGTTGAGGCATGAGCTGCACATCTGCATATTCTCCTTCTTCGGGTGTTATGTCCACCCAATCTTTCCACTTGGGGCAGTGATTGAATGTCAGTTCCTTCAGGCATGGAAACGCGACAGATGAAGATGTGGTGGATATTCCCAAGAACTCTCGACCCACATATTGCAATCCATGCATTTCAGCCATATAGATCTCTTCCAGGAGTGGCAGCATCCCCAGAGACGGCAATGATGAAAGGTGATTGAAGCTATACAGCTTGATGGACCTTAGCGATCCGAGGGATGTGATCCAATCCGGAAGTATGAGGCCGTTGTATAACCAAATATCCAGCTCCTTGAGGTGTTGATGCGGCTGCAGAGCATTTAATAGTGATGCCTCCGCATCACCCATCTCATCCTCAAATATGATATGAAGTCCCTCAATGTGTTCCTTTTTGCTCAATTCTGCCATCTGCGCATCTCTAACCACTTCATCCAAAATATCACCCTCACCTAATCTGATTTTCAAACTTAAAAATCCTTTAAGTTGGTTCAAGTCTTTCAACCATCCCAAATTGCTCCAACCGCTCCCTCCACAGTACTCATTCAACGTGTCAAGACCAACCAACTGTGCTACCCCTTGAGGAAACTGCTGTAGACAACTAGTACCCAGGTTAAAGAGGTGTCTGAGGTTTGTGAGCATATGAATTCCTTGAGGAAGTTTTGAAAGCCTTCTGCAAAAATTAACGTTCAAGGTTCTTAATTCATGCAAATCACACATGCTCTCTGGCAACTCCGTCAAACAAGTATTAGAGCTCAAGTCAAGGTGTCTCAATTCAATTAAACCCCCAATTTCAGGCGGAAGCTTTTGTACGCGCAAGCTTAAAAATTGCAAACTGGTCAGTTTGCAGATGGTCACAGCGTCATCCCTGGATAATTTACTATCACTCAATTCCAACCACTTGAGGTTCGCCAAGTTCTCCGCTCTCTGTGGAATACGTCCCTTCTTGGACCTTATTCCCAGCACCCTGAGACCTTCGAGGCAATTACAAACTGTTAGAGGATTGTCATCATACCAAAATAAGGTACGGTATATTTGAGCTTCGGACACCATTGGAAGATGCTCACAGATATGACAAGCTTTCTTCTTTGCACCCACGTTTCTCTTGTTATTCAGAAATCGAGCAAAATCATATATGACATCATTCATTTCACATGTTCTTATTTGCCCATCTGAACTTCTCCTCAAGTCTTGAAATAGAGAATGCGCTGCTAAAGTGTTAAAAGCCTCTTGCCCTTTGAGTTCCAAATCTCCTCTGGAGCCCAAATAACCCAGTGCTATCCAATTTCCTATTAATTTCTCCACATGAATCAATGATTCCCGAGGAAAGATGGCACAATATCTAAAACAATTCTGAAGAATTGGAGACAAATTATGGTAGGTCAAAAACAAATGAGGAAAAAGGGTCTGTTCCAAGGACTCTAATTCCCATAATTCTGCGTTTAGTACCCTCTCCCACTCTGCCAAAGAATTTCGGAAACGCAAAAGTCCTCCCAAAGCCCTTGCTGCAAGAGGCAAGCCCCTGCATTTTTTAGCTATCTTCTTACCAACATCCTCAAATTCCATACTAAAGTTCCCTGAAGTACGAAGCAACATCAACCAACAATCTTCATCAGAGAGCTGTTGTACATGGTATATATCATCTGGCTTTGTGCCCATCACAAGTGCAACCCTTTCATTTCTTGTTGTTACCAAAATCTTACTCCCAGCTCCACCACATTTTAGGGAGGATGCCAGGGGAGCCCATTCATTATAGTCTTGTGTCCAAACATCATCCAAGACGAGAAGAAACTTCTTACCTGAAATAGAATTTCTTAGAGTTGCAAAACCAACTCCATTTCTTGGTAATCGATCTCCTTTCTCGAACATGTTTGAATAATCTCTTTGGCAATATCACCCAAATTAAAACGATGTGAAACACAAACCCAAATTCTACATTCGAAATTATTTTGAACTCGACTATCATTGTAGACTAGTTGAGCAAGAGTGGTCTTCCCAACTCCTCCTCCACCCACCATAGACAGGATGAAACTACTATCATCATTAAGCAAGAGTTTGCTCACAATATGATCTCCGTCTCTTTCCCGACCTTGCACTCCGTCTATGCGGACGAAGAGACCAGTCATAGTGCGCAAGGATTTAACTGAATCAGGATCAAACACGGGCAAGAGACCAGTCGTAGTGCGCAAGGATTTAACTGAATCAGGATCAAACACGGGCAAAGGCTTGGCAAAAACAAACTGATCTCTCTCCTCCAACAATCGAGAAAGTCTCTTTTCTACATTTCTTATCTTCCGGATAAGATTTCGCCTAGCAACACATGAGTTGAAACGTAGACATACAGACGATGGGATGAAGGAGCTTACCTTTTGGTTGAATTGATGAGTTTTACGAATGCGTTCGTCCAAAAGGTCCTCAATATCGCGTGATATGTGTTCCAATCTCGACACCCAAAGGTTGACGTCTTCATCCTCGTATCTTCTCTTCTCAGCATCATCCACCACATGTCTGATTGCCTCCAGCTCCGATTGAATCTCTTGGAGCCTCTCACTCACATAATCTTCACTTGATACGATGTCTGCTGCAACTCGCTCAAACACAGCGGACACAATAGCTTCCGCCATAATAAAATTTTATCACTGCTGCTGATCTTCCTTTTTTTCCCCCTGCACCACAAATTTAAATCTATCCCGCCAAAATTTAAAATAACAAGGATCATCATTATTCTTTAATTATTAAATTTACGTACTCCCTAAATAAGGCAAAATAACAGTAAATTATTAGAGCTTCTTGTTTTATAAATAATTTAGAGAGCTTTTTATGTGGGAAAAAAAAATGTTCTTAGAATTTAGAGAATCGTTTTTCAATCTTTCCAACTTCCTCTTTATATTTTATTTAGTTTATCCTCTTTCTAATACTTTTTTTTTTCTAACTAGAAATTTACCGCGCTGTCATTAGTTTTACAATACTACTTATATTTAATATAAATTATAAATATTTTAATAGGAGTAGTATTTTTTTAATAATTATTTAGAATTTAAATTAATAAAACACAATTTTTTTTTAATCATATTATTTGGAATTTATATGAGTATTATATTTTTTAACCTTCTTATTTTTAATATAACCATTTATTAATAAACTTTAAACCCTAAAACCCCAAACCCTATACCCTAAACCTTAAATTCTAAGACCTTAAAGCCTAAACCCTAAACCTTAAACCCTGAACCCCTAAATCCATAAAGCTTAAACCCTAAACCTTAAACCCCCTAAATCCAAAGCCCTTAAACCCTAAACCTTAAACTTTAAAGATCAGCAACAACTAACAATCATATTCTAAAGATCAATCAAGCATGACCATAATATAAATTAGAAATGCTCACATAAAAAACACAATGACATCAATATCTTATTAAGTTCTAGATTCTAAGAATGTGGTGTCATATTATTGTATAATAGAATTAGGAATGATTAAAATTTCTTTATTCCCGTAAGATCATTGTTATTGCTAATTAAGGAAATAATTTTAATACGAATAAACATGATATCACTTCATAACTTGAGTGAATAAATAATATTGAAGAAAACTTATGGGCTTAATCAGTTTAGGGTATTGAAAAGGGTATGGATAAAATTGAATAACGGATAAAAGAATGTACAAATAAGCCCAACTTAGTAGAATATGCCCAATACAACATTATTAATAACTAAAATTAATTAATTAATGATAAATGGCAAACATCACACAACAATAAATAACAACAGACTATTTATGGAAAAAATTATTGGATTCCGTGTGTTGTAAACAATATATATTAATTTTATTAATTAAAATTATTAGTATTTAATGGCCAAAATTAATCATTTATAAACCAAAGGCTATGATGAATTGAAAAACATATCAAATATGGACATAATTGTTGAGTGGGAAATTAAATAGGGGTGTCATTAATGAACTCCTTTAATTATATAAAAATTTAAGTTTTTATTTATCCTTATTTATTTTATTATAAATGTAAAGTACTACCATTTTTTTATGGAAATTAAAAAAATGTTGAAATTAATGAAATATTCAATACAATTCATTTTAGAGATTTGTTTTGGCTTTGGATTGTCAAAATTATTATATACCCAAATTCATTAAGACAGATTTGTGTGAGGCAATCTCACGTAAGTCCTCGGTGACAGCATTATTAATAAAAGGTGATACTCATTAATAGATGAAAAGTAATAAGGATGCAGTAAACTATTTTATGAACAATTTATAGTACTCCTTCCATCCAACACTAACGTATCCATTTTGCCATTTTGAGTCGTCCATTCTTAAAATATTCATCTTTTCTTTTTAGCAAAAGGATCAACACATGACCCACCACTCCCAATCACTCCCCACTAATACAATTACTCACTTTATATAAAATAATAATATTTCTTAATCTACGTGCAAAAAATAAACGGATACGTTTGAGATAAACAGAAGGAGTATAAATTAAAAGTAATAATATTTTATTGCTAAAGTATTAATATTTTATGGCGAGAGTGATAATGATTTTATCATATTTAATCCGCCTGGCGTCACACAAGACTTACTCATTGATTAATTAATTATAATGAGGTTTGGATTTTCTTAATTTCATAACTCTTTAAATTATAAACAATTTTAAATTAATTTAAAAAGCCTTTTGAAGATGATACTCTTTATATTTCAGATTAGACAAAGTCTTTTGTGAGACGGGCCGATCCATCACTAAAGTATATATGCTTATTGCATAGTTAAAATATATTTAATTGTTGCTAAATATGTTTTTTTAAATATGCTGGATTATGCATTAAAGTATGATTTTAATGTGTTATAATATAATTTATTTGTTGTATATGTAGACCATGCATGCATGCATACATGTGTACATATAACAAACAAGGATGTGTAAGATGATGCTTGAAGTAGCAACTGATGAAAGGATGAGTAAGAACATCAAGTTGCATAGACAAGTGAGGTCTGAAGCATGACAATTCTGTCATGTTGAGTGATCAAGCCAAGTATAAGTAGTGGTTAGATAATTGTGACTGTTGATGACAGTTAGAAGGTGGTGAGGATCAGTTGGTGAAGATCAGTTGTAACCAACTGATCATTGGTTGTTTGCTTAGGTGATACATGTATGATGATAGTTGAAAGGGTGCAGTATATCAGAATGAGGTTGTTGCGGTTGTTAACTGTCATCACATGACAGTTAACTTGGCTAGATTCTTCAGTTGGATTCAAGAAGATGAGGTGCTGATTGGATGGTAAAGATTCAACACAATGTGATCAACATGGTGTTAAAGCCGTAGGATCAAGAAGGGTGTTGTTTTAGGCAGTTAAGTAGTGTGGAAGGTAGTTGTAACCGAACTCAACTAATCACATGGGATGAAGAGCTTGCTGATGCAGTCTGGTGGTGTATCAGTATAGTATATAAGGATCATCATGCACAGCAAAGAAGGAGAGAATTGATCATCATCATCATACAAGCCTAGTACATCCAATTAGGGTTTCTTAAGTGTTTTAGTTCATCATCATCTTCATATTGTAACCTGTTTATCATCATATAGTGAATACTCTCCTTAAGTAAGTGGATGTAGATCAACATGATCGAACCACTATAATTCTTGTCTTCCTTCTTCAAGTTTTAGCTTCAGTTTTTGATTAAATCAATACACAACACTAGATATTAGGTTAGAGTGAGCAAGTTTTGTTGATCAAAGTCTTGCTGCATTCATAAGAATTGGCGCCGTCTGTAGAAAATCAATAAGAAGAAGAAGAAGACTCAGTGGAGAAGAAGATCAAATGGTTACTACAAAGTTTGATATTGAAAAGTTCACAGAGAAGGCAGACTTCAGTCTGTGGAGGATGAAGATGGAGGCCATCTTGGTTCAACAAGGTTTATCAGATGCCATCAAACCATTACCTGAAGGTCAGGTTGCAGGAGTTGATGCTGCTGTTCTTGCAGCAGATCAAGATCAACAAACCAAGGCCATAAGTGCTCTCATCTTGTGTCTTGGAGATAAGGCTCTGAGGGAGATCTCAAAAGAAGTTACAGCAAGAGGAGTTTGGAAGAAATTGGAGGAGTTGTACATGGTTAAAAGTTTGGCCAACCGTTTGTACATGAAGCAGAAACTGTACTCCTTCAAGGTATCAGAAGATAAGTCAATAATTGGTCAGTTAGATGAGTTTAACAAGATCATTGATGACTTAGAAAACATTGATGTGGCCCTATCAACTAGACATGCACAAATGAACCGGAACCGGCGGTTCGAACCGGGGAACCGCCGGTTTTAACCGGAATCGGAACCGTCGGTTTCGGAACCGGCAAAAAAAAACTAAAACCGGCTAAGGAAGGTTCGGTTCCGGTTCCTCATATTTGGGAAAAAAACCGGCAGTTCCGGTTCGAACCGCTGGTTTTTAATTTTTTTTATTTTTTACGCTTAAAATCCAAAAAAAAAAAATTAAAACTGGAACCGGAGTTCTGAACCGGAACCGTCGGTTCCAGAACCGAAAGCTTCGTACCCCGGTTTGGTTCCGGTTCCCCCTATCTTGGAACCGGAATCGCCGGTTCGGAACCGGAACCGGCGGTTCCAAATCGGGGTGCATGTCTACTGTCAACTGAAGACATGGCTGTCATCCTCATGTCAGCACTTCCAAAGTCTTTTGAAGGTTTAAGAGATATATTGTTGTTTGCTAATGCTGAATCTATCTCCCTTGAGCAAGTATTGTTGGCAGTTAAGGCAAAGGTACTTCACAAGAATCCAGAACAACAAGCAACTGCAGAAGGTTTGACAGTGAAGAAACAGAACCAGTGGAACAAGAACAACAAGGGTAATAAGAGCAGTGTTGATAAGAGGAAGCCAGAAAAGAACTATAGTGCACCAGCAGATGAAGAAGAAAACAAAAATTGCTTCCACTGCAATAAGCCTGGACATTACAAGAAACAATGTTTCAAGTGGAAAGCAATGGTATCAAAGAAGATAGCTGAAAATGAAGGAAATAAAAGGCCTCATGCAAATCAGGTAACAACAAATCAAGTTGCTACAGATTCTGATTTCATTGAAGCAATGTCTGTGTGTTCTAGTTCAGTATCAGAAGAATGGGTTATGGATTCTGGATGTACTTTTCATATGACTTCTAGGAAAGATTGGTTTACTGAATTGAGATCACAAGATGAAGGATCAGTAATGCTAGGTGATGATCATACTTGTAAGATTGTTGGAATTGGTTCTGTCAAACTTAAAATGTTTGATGGGAAAATCAGGATGTTAAAAAATGTTAGATATGTACCAAGCTTAAGGAGAAATCTAATATCTCTTGGGATGCTAGTTTCTCAAGGTTATGAGTGCCATTTGAAGGGAGATACACTTACTGTCATAAAAGGAAAGTTAGTAGTTGTTAAAGGGTTTAAGAGATCTGATCTGTATTTCTTGGATGGTTCTGTAGTGATTGGACAAATTAATACAACTAAGGATGAGAGTAGTATTAATGTTTGGCATGGAAGGCTTGGTCATATAAGTAAAGAGGCTTGCAAGAACTTGCAAGACAGAAGCTGCTTGAGATCAGTTCAACCTGTAAGTTAGATCAATATGAAGCTTGTATATTAGGAAAGGCAAAGAGGTTGAAGTTTGGTGCAGCTGAGCATAATACCAAAGCTAGGTTGGAATATGTTCACTCTGATCTTTGGGGGCCTTCCAAGACTTCAACAATAGGAGGTGGGAAATACTTCATCTCATTCATTGATGATTATTCAAGAAAGGTATGGATTAAAATTTTGAAAACAAAGGATGAAGCACTATCAGTTTTTAAAGTATGGTTGGCAGAAGTAGAACTGCAAACTGGAAACAAGGTCAAGTGCTTAAGAACAGACAATGGGCTTGAATTTGTGTCACATGAATTCAATAAGTTTTATCAAGAGAAAGATATTAAGAGGCACAAGACAGTACCAGGTACTCCACAGCAAAATGGAATGGTTGAGAGAATGAATCAGACACTTCTTGCAAGAGTTAGGTGTATGATGAGTAGTGGAGGTTTCTCAAAAGGTTTCTAGGGTGAGCTAGTATCTACTGCAGCTTATTTGATTAATCTGTCACCATGCACAGCACTCAAGTTTAAACCACCTGAACAAGTGTAGTCTGGAACGGTACCAGATTATAGTCATTTGAGGATTATAGGTTGTCTGGTGTATTCACATCAGAAGCAAGACAAGTTAGATCCTAGAGCAGTTAAGTGTGTGCTAGTAGGCTATCCTAAAGAGGTAAAATGGTACAGATTATGGTGTTATGAGACTAACAAGTTTATAGTTAGTAGAGATGTTACATTCAATGAAGATAGGATGCCTTTTTTGGAGAAAGTATCTGATAAGGTTATAACCACTGATAAGTGTGAGTTTGAGGTGGAGCATGATGACAGAACAATAGTACAGCATGATCAAGTTCAAAGGGATGGTAGTGTACATGAGGAAGTTGCTGCTGAGGAAAGGTCTGAGTCATCTGGTTCAAATGAAAGGAGAACTCTTAGTAGCTATCAGTTGGTCAGGGACAGATTGAGAAGGCATATCAAAACACCTATAAGATATATAGAGGCAGACACTGTATCATATGCACTGTATGTAGCATCAGACATTGATGTCTATGAACCTAGGACATACTCAGAAGCAGTATCAGGTCAGGAGAGTGTGCAGTGGTTGGATGCTATGGAAGAAGAGCTGCAATCATTAAAAAAGAATAATACTTGGATGATTGTTGACAAACCTGCTAATCAGAAGCTTGTAGGTTGTAAGTGGATATATAAGAAGAAACCAGTTACAAGCAAGGAAGGAGGAATCAGATATAAGGCAAGGCTTGTAGCAAGAGGTTTTTCACAGCAAGAAGGTGTAGATTATAATGAAATTTTCTCACCAGTGGTCAAACATTGCTCAATATGGATTTTACTGTCATTAGTTACTCAGTTGGATTTGGAATTACATCAGATGGATGTAACAACAGCTTTCTTGCATGAAAATTTAGAAGATAAGATTTACATGAAGATTCCTGAAGGTGTTAGTTTAAAAGGAGCAGATTCAAAGGCTTGCCTATTACTTAAATCACTATATGGTCTGAAGCAAAGTTCAAGACAGTGGTATCTCAGGTTTGATGAATACATTATTTCTAATGGTTTTGATAGAAGCAAGTATGATAGCTGTGTGTATATAAGATGTGATAAAGGAAGCTATACTTATCTACTACTTTATGTAGATGATATACTCATAGCTTGCAAAGATATGATAGGAATCAATTCAGTAAAGGATACTTTGAGGAAGGAGTTTGACATGAAAGATCTAGGTGAGGCAAGAATGATACTTGGAATGCAAATAGAGATGGACAGATCAGCTGGATTGTTGAGATTGTTTCAAGAGTCATACTTGGATAAAGTGATAAAGATGTATAATATGAATCTTTGTAAGAGTGTATCAGTACCAGTTAAGCAAGGTTTGAGTCTGTCATCTCTTCAAGGGCCTCAAACAGATAAGAAAAGGTCTGAAATAAGTAAAATACCATATGCAAGTGCAGTTGGCAGTTTAATGTATGCTATGGTATGCTGTAGACCAGACTTAGCTTATGTTATGAGTGTGATCAGTAGGTTTATGAGTAATCCTGATCTTATTCATTGGGATGCAGTAAAGTGGGCACTGAGGTATGTTAGAGGTACTATGTCAGTTGGTTTGAAGTTTCAGAAGCAAGATACTTGGGATAAGGTTGTTGTTGGTTATGTGGATGCAGATTATGCAGCCAATCTTGATACAAGAAAGTCTATGACAGGTTATGTATTCAGTTTGTTTGGTACATCAATAAGCTGGAAGGCTACACACCAACACATAGTAGCATTGTCCACCACTGAAGCTAAATTTGTTGCTCTTACAGAAGCAATAAAGGAAGGTGTTTGGTTGATTGGTATTTTGAGAGAATTTGGAGTTCAGTAGGATAGTATTGAAGTGTATTGTGATAATCAAAGTGCTGTACATCTCTCAAAGCATCAAGGTTATCATGAGAGGACCAAACACATTGATGTGAGACTTTATTTCATAAGAGATTTAATAGAGGAGAAGGTGGTTTCTGTTAAGAAGGTTAAGACAGCAGATAACCCTGCTGATGCATTTACTAAGGCTCTACCTGTTCAAAAGTTTGAATTATGTAAGAGTCTTATTGGTATTCACTAAAAGGGAAAAAGAAAAGGTGAGCTGCAGCCTGTAAGTGCAGCAAGGTGGAGAGTGTTTTATCACTTGTGATGATGCATGGTCTAAGGTGGAGATTTGTTGTATATGTAGACCATGCATGCATGCATACATGTATACATATAACAAACAAGGATGTGTAAGATGATGTTTGAAGTAGCAACTGATGAAAGGATAAGTAAGAACATCAAGTTGCATAGACAAGTGAGGTCTGAAGCATGACAATTCTGTCATGTTGAGTGATCAAGCCAAGTATAAGTAGTGGTTAGATAATTGTGACTGTTGATGACAGTTAGAAGGTGGTGAGGATCAGTTGGTGAAGATCAGTTATAACCAACTGATCATTGGTTGTTTACTTAGGTGATACATGTATGATGATAATTGAAAGGGTGCAGTATATCAGAATGAGGTTGCTGCGGTTGTTAACTGTCATCACACGACAGTTAACTTGGCTAGATTCTTCAGTTGGATTCAAGAAGATGAGGTGCTGATTGGATGGTAAAGATTCAACACAATGTGATCAACATGGTGTTAAAGCCATAAGATCAAGAAGGGTGCTGTTTTAGGCAGTTAAGTAGTGTGGAAGATAGTTGTAACCGAACTCAACTAATCACATGGGATGAAGAGCTTGCTGATGCAGTCTGGTGGTGTATCAGTATAGTATATAAGGATCATCATGCATAGCAAAGAAGGAGAGAATTGATCATCATCATCATACAAGCCTAGTACATCCAATTAGGGTTTCTTAAGTGTTTTAGTTCATCATCATCTTCATATTGTAACCTGTTTATCATCATATAGTGAATACTCTCCTTAAGTAAGTAGATGTAGATCAACATGATCGAACCACTATAATTCTTGTCTTCCTTCTTCAAGTTTTAGCTTCAGTTTTTGATTAAATCAATACACAACACTAGATATTAGGTTAGAGTGAGCAAGTTTTGTTGATCAAAGTCTTGCTGCATTCATAAGATTATTATTAACATACTTTAACTACAATTAAACATACTTTATCTATACAATATGCATACTTTAGTATTGGATCAATCCGTCTCACAAATAACTCGTCATAGAGAGGCTCTTCATATTAAGATTATAAACAACTAATTCAAGAAAAATTAAGTGGTGTAGAGCTTGATATCATCGATGAACATAGAAACATAACCAACTGAAGCAAAAACTTCATTCATTGTAACAGGAATAGAAAACTCAATTCAATCAAGATCAAGCAATGGAGTTTATAATAATAATAATAATAATAAATTTAAAAAAAAACACGAATTCATTAATTAAAATAAAAAAAATAGTTTTCCTTCCTTCTCAAGTTAAATTTCATCATTTCCATTTTAATTTGTCCTACATTAAACTTTACTACTCAAAAAATAAAACATCATATCAATCTTTACCCCTAAAAGTACAGCTGAATTCAATGTATCCAACGAGATTACTGTGGCAACTCAATTTTTCCATACAGCTGAAGCTGGTGCAAGCAAAAAGCAAAGCTCATAATTTTACATTAAATAAAAATTCAAATGAAAGTTGAACAAAATCCAAGAGCAAGTTATTCCATAGATAATATGAAGTTGAGTTGAATGATTACCTTTAAGTTTCTTAGAAAGGCGAGCGATCGTTGTTCTGTTACGCCGTTGACGTCTAAGTTTTTGTAGATCACATGACAATGGGAACGCTACTGGCCTTTGAAGGTTTGGACAACTTCTTTTTTTTTTTTTAATGTGACAGTGATGTAAAAACAATTTTTTGTAATATGAAAAAGTAAGAAATACACTTCATTTGCAAATGAGAAAGTGTACGGCAAATCATTTAATATAAAGAACGCTACATTCATGGACAAAGACTAATGAGAAAGTCTACGGCAAATCATTTAATATAAAGAGTCTCTCATAATAACTTTCATAAATGGATGAGAAATAATAATTTTGAAAAGTAATACTCCCTCCGTCCAAAATTCAAGTTCACGTTTACTGTAGATACGGAGTTTAAGAAAAGTCACTTTTTGACTTACTTTTGAGGATAGTATGGTATTTTTGGGTAATAAATAAATGATAAAGTATGTTATGTGTGTTAAAAAAGTGATGGCAAATTTGAAATTAAAGTATGTTAGAGGGATATTAGTTTGTTGTTTTTTCCTTTTATGCAAGTGTGAAGTTGAATTTGGGACGGACCAAAATAGAAAGTGTGAAGTTGAAGTTGGGACGGATGGAGTACTGAAACTGATGAAAATAAATTAAGGTATCCTGAACTATTTTGTCAACTAGTTATATTATAAATATTTCAAAACAAAAGTATAACATTTTTTATGAAAATATAAATAATTACAAAAATAAAAAATTGCACCAGTATAATACAGGAAGTCCGGACCGTAGTTTTCGACTGCATCAATCAATGGTTTAGGTGAAGCCTAGAGAAGTCAAAATCATTTGCTCAACTACTCAAACAAATTGCAATTGTTTATTTCCTACCAGATGGCCCCTAATTTTATTAATTATTCTTTGCTTGTCTTATGGTAAATTGCACGACTGTCATTGTGGCAATCGATGTTATGTACATGAAGCCTGCTTTCATTGGTTAAAAATTCGACTATATTTTTTCCACGACTTGTTTGTTTTATTTATAAATTATAGCATTGTTATTTTCTAACAATAAATAATAATGTTCCAATAGTAATGATTAATTCTTTATGTCATTTTTGTATATCATTTTTTGTGTTATATATTATTGGGTGGATGACACATAGGATATAGAAATTATATTTTAAAAAAGAAAGCTTAAACTTAAGAGCAATAATTGAATTTATTTCTTTCCCTTTTTACGCTTACATTATCAACTATATAAAGTATGCATACAAAATGATGCATAAAAATAACCCAAAAGATACTTCCACCCACCAACTAATTTTCACATTTTAAAGTTTTTTTTTTACTCCCTCCGTCCCAAATTCAAGTTCACGTTTACTGTAGATACGAAATTTAAGAAAATTCACTTTTTGATTTACTTTTGAGGGTAGTATGATATTTTTGGGTAATAAATAAATAATAAAATATGTTATGTGTGTTAAAAAGATGATGATAAATTTGAAATTAAAATATGTTAGAGGGATATTAGTTTGTTGTTTTTTCCTTTTATGGAAGTGTGAAGTTGAATTTGGGACGAATCAAAATGAAAAGTGTGAAGTTGAAGTTGGGACGGAGGGAGTAGAAATTAAAATTTTGACTGGTACACAAAATGATGTATAAAAATAATACTCCCTTCGTCCCAACTTCAACTTCACACTTTCCGTTTTGATCCGTCCCAATTTCAACTTCACACTTCCATAAAAGGAAAAGGTACATAACTAATATCCCTCTAACATACTTTAATTTCAAAATTGTCATCACCTTTTTAACACACATAACATACTTTATCATTTATTTATTACCCAAAAATACCAAACCACCCCCAAAAGTTACTTAAAAAGCAACTTTTCTTAATTTGCGTGTGTACAGTAAATATAAAGATGAAAATGGGATGGGGGAGTATAAAAGATAAACAACGGTTATTATATTCAATTCTTACCTGGACAACTTGTCAGTCGATACTTAAGTGCAAACATTAATTTTTTCCTACTTCCACCTAACAATAATTTTCATATTTTTAAAGTTTTTCTTTTAGTAATTAAAATTGTGACTTGTGAGATGTCGAACTCAAGCTTGCTTCCGTCGGTATAAATTATATTCTCTCGTCCCACGTATTTTTATCCATTTTTTATTTTGGGATGTCTCACGTATTTTTATTCATTCCATTTTTGACAAAAATACATAATATTTTATTTTTTACTTTTTACAATCCCTACAACTTTAAATATTTTTTTATACTTTATTCGTCATTCCCAATAACTTTATTTATTTTTTCTTTTTAAATTACTAATTTATCCATACTTTCTCTTACATTATATATTAAAAAAATTAAACGTCTTAATCTCAGTGCCCGTACAAACGGGTAAAAATACTCGGGACAGAGAGAACAATTAATATCTCAAACGAAATGAATAATTTATGGAATTAAAAATCTATTATACAATCCAAACACAACCGCCCAATTTTTTTTTTAATTTTTTTTTGCGTGATGATAATTTTACCGGTCATGATTCATAGATTGTTTTGTCCCTAAGCTCAGGAATGGATTTACCTTATGGTAGAATACTCATGTATTACTCCTAGATTTTTAGTCCATGTATGTATAATACACATAGATGCATAATATTGGCCCATTTCCTGACAAAAAAAAAAAAAACAGGGATCAAAGGGCAAGAGGTGCATTTGTAGTTGTGGAGGATAGAGATTGATTCCCATGGAAGGAACTAAGGTGTTTAGCTCATCCCTACAGCATAGGTTTTGGTCCGAACTGCTTGAAGCAGAAGGAGTGAGCAGGCATTTGCAGATCATACCGCGGTTTCGATCCATTGGGATGCTTATAGACAGCATGGGTGTGGGTGAGGGTAAGGCGGAGGTGCTGACCCAAGCGATAAGTGCCCTGTCAGAGTGCGCGGTGTTCGCCCAGAAGCAGGGTAAGGAAGGAGGCATGAATAAGGGGGTGAGAGCCATGAGAGGGGTAGTGTTCGAGATGAAGATGAGAAGCAGGCTGGATGAAATCGAAGGTAAGATCAAGAACATGAGCCGCCATAGACGAACAGAGTCCTCAGGACATGCGATTCAGCACACACTATCCGATCTCCCCAACCCCAATATTCCGGCAACCACCTGCAGGGGTTTCGATTCGGAGGCTACTGAAATCGAGAAACTGCTCGCAAGGCGGGAGTTCATGGCGATTGGGATCGTCGGAAGATGTGGGTGTGGGAAAACAGCATTAGCCCGCAAGGTACTCGAAAGCAGCCAAGCGTTTGCTCCGAGGATCTTCGTGCCCTTGTCGGAGATGCTGAACGAGGAAAGCTCGGACGCGAGGGTGACGATTCTGAATCACATCCTGAAAGGAAAAGGAACAGTACCAGGAACAGAAACGGAACTGGATGATTACAGCGTTGTGAAACTCTTGGAGAGGCTCCAGCTTAGATTGATGGAGAAGAGATACTTGATCGTCCTGGACGACGCGTGGCGGATGGACGAATGGCTGGCGGATCTGCCCGGCAAGGGCCGCCCCACCGCGGAGTCGTTCACTCACGGCCTGCCCAAAGGGAGCGGCGGAGCAGTCATCGTGACCAGCCGGTCGGAGAGTGTGATCAGAGGGATGGTGGGGGAGAAGCACGTGATTCGCCCCCATCTGAGCGATGAAATCTGCTGGGAGGTCTTCACCCACGCTGTGCGGCAGCTGGAGCTGATCCACCCAGATCATCCCACACTCGTACGGATGAAATACTTCATCACTAGAAACTGCGCCGGCCTGCCCCTTGCAGCCATCACTTTGGCAAATGTAATTTCTAAATTAATATCTGATTCATCCTCCTAATAAAATCTCCAACTCTCTTGTTTAATTTAATCATTAATTTCAGCTGCATAATCTTTATTTGCTCTTAAATTGTGTTATTATATTTGCAATTTATCAAGGGGAAATTAAGGGATTCACGTATATATCCTTTTCGAATGGAAGAATGTCTTTTAATTTTATGGTCCATATCTCCTTTGGCAGAGAATAACATGAAGAAATAAAAACTTATTGCAAACGACATGTTCTCAATGTTTCCGTAACCGTACTCTACGATAGAAATGAATTCGAGCTGGGGACGGATCTAGTGGGTCCAATAGTTGAGGGGCGGGGCTGACACATGATCCTTGAACAAAATTTTAGTTCTTGAATGTCCAGCTTCAATTCGGAACTGTTGTCCCAAGCCAAAATGAACCATGAGCAACCAAACAAACGTGATGAGTTCTCCACCAAGGCAAAGCTGTCGAGCGTGGGCGTCCGGCCTGCAGTGGCCGGCCGCATAGCACAAGAGTTCCACCCAGATTCTGCTCATCATCTCCCATCTCCTCTGCTCCCCCAGCTTTCTGAGATCATGGGCGAACACACAGGCGTCAAACAACAGAGATTTGCTTCTGTCTCCCTTCACCACTTTAGGCTCCACCACTGTCTTCACCTTCAGAAGCTTTTCACAGGCCTCTTTCTCCGGCTCTTCACTCGTCACTAACTCCGCTCCCCATCTCTCAAACAAGTTTCTAGCTTCCTCACACGTATCCTGAAACCTGATCTGTGCGATGCCAGCGACCACAGACATCGAGGTAGGTCTCAGAACGAGAAGATACAGCATGTACTCTGATAAGTCCTTGCAAAACTTGCGGTTGGGATCATCTCCAGAGCTGGTGAAGTAGCAGATTTCAGTGGCTATGTGCCAGAGGAGCAGGCTCTCGTCATACTCAGCTTCACTCACGCTGGACGAAATCGACAGATGCTCATAATGAATTGGGTAATCCCTGAGAACCCATTCACCTCTTGCTGAATATATCTCCTTGATCTCTTCTCTAGTGTGTGCTTCCCTGGCCTTACGTTCTAGCTCCTCAAAAATGAACTTCTTCAGCCTTTCATCGCACGAGACATCCTTGGTGTACAGAAACCCGTCCAGAGCATCTTTAAAATTAAAAATATGGGCTAATATGTTGAGACACCCGCAGAAGCAACTGCAGAAGCACCTGCAGAGGCACCAGCAGACTGAGCAGAGGAACCTGCAGCGGTGTTTCTTGAGGCAGAATCTCATAAAGCTGTGCTGAGACATGGTATTAGACCAGCGGGTGTTTGTCTTAGCCCATGGAAGACTGGAGAGTACTGAAGACACCTCTGGTTTGGCCGAAATAATAGACCAATCAGAGATCATTAAGATGTAGGAGCTCAGCAAGTCCAAACCAACAGCCCCACCAAGCAAAATGTAGGTAACAATTTTGTCCAAGAGGGAGACGTCATGTTGGGGACGTAATGCAAATGTCAGAAGGCAAGCAACCAGCAGAGCAGTGCAAAGAAAACGGCATGCGTATCCTTTCTTGCAGTGCACTACTCCATACTTGGTGTACAGCACATCATACATCAAATTTAGCTCCACCTCCATAACCTCGAATGCAGCAACAGCTCCTCGATTTAAGAAGAAGTTACGGCTATCAATGCGCTCATGGAAGCTAAACATGTGATCCACAATGAGTCCCTTAAAAACATTGAAGTATTTGTACCCATGAGCAAGGGTGCTGGAATCATGGCTTTCCGCAGCAGACGTTGATGACGAAGACATGGCGTTTGCTGGAGGTTCATCCTCCGTTATTATGTCGACAGGAATGTTAGAAGCCTTCAGCACCGAGTATTCCTCCATGAACTGAGCATAGTTTGGTCCGGGATCGGGCTTCTGGAGGAGGGACTTCTTGAAATTAGCCAGGCATGCAGAATACAGAGCAACTGTTCGTTCTGCGTACTTGCATGATCCAGCAAAGAACATCAGCACCGTTGGTATCCAGTAACCATTTGGCAGGGATTGAAAGAACACATAACCAACTCCTACAATCTGGATGGCGAGTCCAAACAAATGCCTGATCCACAATTCGTTATCCTCGAGGGAGAAAGCAGTGATGGCATCGGGTCCGCCCAGGTGTAGCAGGAGAAATGGAGCCCAGAATGCGGCCAGATGTTTATTAACAGCATTCGTTGCAGAGCTGCCGTGAGTTTGGCCACTGGAAATGAGTCCCACTGAAAATGCAGCAACCCAATCCGCTAGCAGATAGAACAACCAGATTGCTGCTGACAGTACACCGGAGTTTCCTCTTGTCTTTCGAAAATTGGATAAAACTATTAGCAGTATTTGAAGGAAAAGGCTTAGAAGGACGAAACAACGTAAATTCCACTCATCCCACAATTGTCTCCCCTTGCTTGACATCGTGTTTTCCTGTAGAAATTAACCCCAATTATTTCATAGGTACAAATTTAATCAAAAGAGGGTGAATGTGGAGTCAGCCTTCATCTACATTCTGTCAATCTCAACACCACTTTATCTATCTATTTATAACTATGCTTATGGGTTCAAAATTAAGCAAACACATCGGTTCATTCGTAGCTTTAAATTAGAATTACTAGTGAATTCACTTTCACAGTAGTATTCGATCATCAAACAAGCACCTATATATAATACATCCCTCGATGCATCATCCTAAACACAATCGAAATGAATGCGAAACCCCTCAACTACAATTTCTAACCTACTAATGAAACCCAAAGTTGATTGCACATTCAAATCCATATCTTCAACAGAACCCAAGAGCTATTCCATGATGTAAAAAACACGACGACAGGAAGTTGAGTTGGGAAATTACCTGAATTAGATGTTGGCAGCTGGGGAACAGAAAGACGAGCAATCGTTTTTTCTGCTACGCCGTTGACGTCTAAGTTTCGTATGAGAACGCTTCTGGTGACGCTTCACTGCTCTCTTTTTTTTTTTTTAAACACACGAGAAAAATACTTGGAGATGAGAAACTGACAGGATATTGATATTTTAATTAGTAAAAAAATTGATACAGAAATAGACCATTAGACCCTATTTTTTTTTAATCCAAGTCAATAGAAAATGAATATAATAAGTTCTGGGCGGGTGGGCATGTGCGAGATGCCAGATTGGATGTATTTAACTGCAAAATTAATAAATTAAAATTATGTTTTGGTAGCAAGCAAAGATGAATGAGGGCTGAGTCAACGGTTCAATAGCAAAGTCCTGCAACTAGCACCAATCCAGCTCGATATTATTTATTTAACAGAAGTTCATCAACCAACCCAAATCGATATTAAACTTTTTGTCAATCTTTCCGCCATCACACTCTCATTTTGTAGCATTTTATACTGGGAATGAGAGACAGGAGTTGAAGAGAATTCAGAGATCTGGAGGACATTTGGGGTTGTAATTATCAAAGGTAAAACTAAGTTTTGCTGCTCTTCCATTCAATATGTATCAAAGATTCAATACCTGTAGTACTCTCGTTTTAAATAAGGTCCAGTGCAAAGCATTGATGGCTCTTCACTTTTGGATTTGGCCCGTGTGGTAGTTCAGTACATTGTAGGATTGTTGATTGATCTACTATTCATTATGTTAGGGTTTGAGAATTATGGTGTTGAATTTGTCACTGCTTCATGTTAATTACTTTAATTTTGTGATGTCCAGAATGGCTACTAAATTAGCCCCATCTTTCAAATGAGAATCATTAATGAGTGTAATGGTTATGGGATGAAATGGGGGTGGGTAGTTATTTACTCAATGGAATTTATTAAGGATTTCGAATTCCCATTAACTTTTGCAAGAGGAATGAGAATCAATATCCTTTCGTTCCCATTATCTTCCCCTATTACCCTCTTACCAACCGGCCCCTTAGTGAATCTGACGCTGATATTGGGAGCTTCTTAGCTAATTTAGAGTACTTTTGCTATCCTTGTCACTTTTTCTTAATCCTTATGGTAGTATCTGTGAAGGGTGTGTTATTTTTTTTAATACAACATCGCCTTTTCTTTCAGTCTAAAAAGTAGTAATTCGTAATTTTTAGTTATTTTACTACATTAAGTAAAGTGACTTTTTTTATTAATTTTTTGACTTCATTTTAATAATAAGTTAAGGATAGATGAGAATAATGTAAGTTATGCGTGATGTTAGGAGATGGTGTGTGTTACTGTTTTTCTCACCGAATAATTCCATGAGAAGATCTCAGGGCAAGACTCAGTTATAAAAGTTAAGTACTATTGAGCTGTCCAGGATTCAATTTAGATGATATTGAGTGCTTTTTTTTTCCTACTCTGGAGAGTGCAAATTCTAATAAGCAAAGTTATCATTGTACGTATGTGGTCCATCACAGATTTGAATGTCTCTACGGAAGAAACCAGGAGAAGCAGTTCCCTTGCTCCTGGGGCGACTCCGAAAGGCCAAGGAGCTCTTCCTGCAGGAAGCAACAACAGAGGATGCAAATGAGATCCAATCTCTGTCTTCCAAATTTGAAGATACTGAAAGGGAGCTAAAATCCATGGAGCATGTCTTCCCAAAGATAAAAAACTGGGAGAACACGGTTGTGAAGCAGTTCTGTGACTTGGAGCAGGAACTAGATAATGACATATTCAAGAATCCCGACATGAAGTCTGAGGTGAAAGATAAGCTTGACCTCATGCAAGAGGGTATTAGGAAGTTGAGGAGCTTAATTCCAGCTGGGGTTGATGACAGGATCTCTAAACTGCATTCCATATCATTCAGGCCCACGGATCAGGCAATGGATGGGACGATTCCCAACATCTGCCAAGATTGGGTGGATCTTGATTTGGAGAGAAAAATCTTAGAGAGTGATTTGTCAAGTTTCGTCAAGAGTTTCAACTACCTGAGTGGCTCCCAGCAGGCGAAAATGTGTTCCATGTGCCTATCCGTGTTTCCCCTGAACAGCGTTGTTCAGAAGAAACCCCTCATTTATTGGTGGATCGGGGAGGGTCTTGTCACGAGAAGACAGAACAAGACAGCAGAGGAGGTTGGTGAGCAAGTGTTTCAGGAGCTGCTGGATGAGGGGTTCATTAAGGCGAGCAACGAGAACAGGTCTCTAGGTGTGAGCAGCTTCGTTATAGACCCTTGGATACACCGGATTTTGATCGTTAAAGCCAAGGAGCAGTTCCTGGACTTTAGTCCCCATGGGGAACCATGCAATGGAAAACAACGAGAGTTCTTGTACAGCATGAGGAATGGTGGCAGTGATGTTAATGGTGAAGATGTGGTAATGGTTTTCAATGTGAACGACAAGTATCTGCGGATGAAAAAGGAGCAGCTCGCCAATCTGAAGAAGGTGGAGGTGCTGCAGATGGGGCGTTGGCAGCATTCTGTCAAGCATCACATTGAAGTGGAAAATCAGAGTCTGTTCGACGGCCTGGGCTCCCAAAAGCACCTCAAGTATCTCAGCCTGCGTGGAATCTCCAGAGTCGAGACTCTGCCCAACTCCATCTCCAAGCTGATCAGCCTAAAGATTCTTGATCTGAGAGCGTGTCACAATCTCGAAAGACTGCCTGCCACCATATCAAAATTGAGCAATCTAACTCATCTGGACATGTCCCAGTGTTACTTGCTGGAGAGCATGCCCAGAGGAGTCGAGCAGCTCGCAGCTTTAGAAGTTGTGAAGGGCTTCGTGATAGGCAAGACGGAGACGAACTCATGCAAAATCAGAGACTTATCACGGCTGAGGAATCTGAGAAAGCTGAGCATTCGGGTTGGCAGCCTGGGAGTAAAACAGCACGAAGATCAGCTCGGGAGCCTTCACACCCTGCCTGCTCTCTGCATCCTCACCAGTTTGGCGACGAATCTCTAGCAAAGCTCAACACCTTTTCTTTTCCGCAGACGCTCACAAAGTTAGACCTCCGGTGCGTGCCTTTCCAAGAAGCACCGGCGTGGTTGTCTCCGAGCAACTTGCCCTCAAATCTGGTCAAGCTATACATCCAAGGAGGGAAACTCAACACCCTGGAGAAGATAGATGTCAAGGATATGACGGTCAAGTATCTACGCTTCAACCATCTACAACACCTCAAAATCAATCAACCAGGGGCACTGCCAAATTACAGACCTTTGGAAAAATCCTCTTTTTATGAGTACTCTTTTAATGTTGCATCCCCTACACCCGCACCCGAACCCGAACCCGAACCTATCGTCGAACAGGTGGCCTCGCCCCTGGCCCGAAGGAAAAGCATCCCAACGATCTCCCTAAAAGCATTCAGGAGAAGCAAGCGCGGATGAGTGCGTGGGAGATCGATTTGATTGATTGTGTTTTGTTCCAATTCATTTCATTCACAAACCCGACCACGGAAAATGTATACGTGATTTGTTTTCATATTTGTTTATCTGTGTGTAATTATAACTAGAATCCTCCTTTGTTTTACCCATCTCTGAAGTTGGCAACTGTATTACTCGTCCTGCCTGTTTGCCATAGCTTTTAATAAACGCCGTGCATTTAATTCAAACATGTATCTTCTTCCTATATCATTTTAGTGCTCTTAGTCAGCTGATCTTATAAAAGTGTTGGCTTGAGTATGACATTTAAATGAGGTCCCTAAATTTTGTTTTTGTTATATTAAATCAAAATTACTATAAATATTCCAAGGTATAAACCAATACGAGAAAATGTTCAAAACAATTATTTTAAACTCAACTTAAAAGTAATAGAAATTAGTTCTAAAATGTTATTCAAATTCTAATTTCAAATATGAGAATGATATAATTTGTTGATTTTTTAATCTTAATTTTCATTTATCATATATAATGCATTTTCTTTATTAAATAACACGAGAATAGAAATAATGAATGGTAAAAATTTCACAACATAAGCTGAATAATCTGTTAACCGCACCAACTACATAATACAATACATGTTTAGTCATAAGTTGACAAGCCAGAGAAAAGGGAAAAGAATTCACACCCGAAACTCATCACAGGGTACAAGTACAACAATTGGGAAATGAAAAACAGTTGCATATAAGGAGCAGTAGTTTTACATGAAGATCAAATTAAGTTTGGAGGAGATGAAACAGTGGCAGAAGCCCCCATAAGTGCATTGCAGCTCGACGAACGAGGCAGCCTTACGAAGGGCTGCTTTCAAATGCGGGCAGTCTCAATTTCGTCAGACAAGGCATCAGGGACAGTGCTGTAACATGGACAAGAGTTGCATAGATTGGAAACGAAATAAAGAGTAGTTGTAACTTGTAATGCAGAAAGATTGAAATAAGTATGGAGTAAGTTACGCTGAAGTTGAAGCAGTGGCGGAAGAGTCCATATCCCTGTACGAGTGTTTTAGCTGTGTTGAACAGTTGACTATGTTCGGCTCGTTTAAGAAGGAGGCCTTACGCACAAGGCGAAGTGGCAGGGCTTTCAAAAGCGGGCAGCCTATGATTGTCAATTTCATCAGTTAAGGCATGAGCTGCACGTCTGCAGATTCTCCTTCTTCGGGTGTTATGTCCACCCACTCCTTCCACTTGGGGCAGTGATTGAATGTCAGTTCCTTCAGACATGGAAACGCAACAAATGATGATGAAGATAAGATTTCTGTTGTGGTTATTCCCAACTACTCTCGACCCACAGATTGCAATCCATGCATTTCAGCCATATAGATCTCTTCCAGGCATGGCAGCATCCCCAGAGAAGGCAACGATGAAAGATGATTGAAGCTATGCTGCTTAATGGACCGTAGTGATCCGAGGGATGTGATACAACCCGGAAGTCTGGGGCCGTTGTATAACCAAATATCCAGCTCCTTGTGTTAGGAGAATGCAGTTGTCATCGTCGTCCGTGTTCGTCGTCTTCGCCGGAGAAGGTGATCGAGGGATGAACTACACAGTGCTCAGATTCCGTTAAACTCACACAAGAATTCAAATCCACGTTCTACCCGTTAGGGTCACAAATGGGTGATTAAATGGGATTGGGTGTAAGGCTATGAGCCACATTCTAATAAATTAGAATGGGCCCAATACTTAGGATTAAAGACCAACATTTGGGCCATAACCCAAAGGACCCAACAATCTCCACCTTGGCTCAAATCATCCACCCTTGTGTATAACTAAATGGGAATTCATCATCGGACTTTTCCCAGACACCTGCAAAACGAAAGACACAAAGTCAAATGCAAGATCCAAAAATTTGACACAAAGCCAAGGTATCACAAAAGATACACAAATCTAAGTAGGAGTAAAGATACAGACACACAGTCACAGAATGTTTAAAATATCTCAAGAACAAATAAATGGAGCACACAAGCTCAAGAGTGGACACAACATCCACGGAAAAGAACTGCATACAACATGCTTCAATCAAGAGAGTCGAAATTTAAAGTCCTCATGCAAGACCTAAATTTTTCAACAGATAAGCATTTAGTACCCATATCAGCAGGATTAAACTCAGATGCAATCTTTTCCAGGTTAACAATACCTTTTTCCACAATATCACGAATGAAATGATACCTAACATCTATATGCTTAGTTCTATCATGAAAAACAGGATTTTTACACAACTGAATCGCAGACATACTATCAAAAAACACAGTGACACAATTATCAAGAAAACCTATTTCTTTCACAAGGCCTTGCAGCCAAATAGCTTCCTTTAAAGCATCAGTAATAGCCACGTATTCAGATTCAGTAGTAGATAGAGCAACCACATGCTGTAACTGAGACTTCCAACTTATGCAAGAACCACACAAAGTAAACACATAAGAAGTTGTAGACTTCCTATTATCCCTATCATTTGCATAATTGGAATCAACATAGCCAACAAGGCTCACACCATTTGCAGATTTGGAAAAGCGCAAGCTTAACTCCATGGAGCCCTTGAGGTATCTCAAGAGCCATTTCAAAGCCTCCCAATGAGGCGCACCTGAATTTGCCATATACTTACTCAAGCAACTAACAGAATATGCAATATCTGGTCTAGTGCTAACTATAAGATACATAACAGACCCAATAGCATTGGAATAAGGAATCTTTTCCATTTCAGCAATTTCAGAATCAGTCTTTGAAGACTGATCCTTACTTAGCACAAAGTGAGCAGCAAGAGGCACATTCACAGTTTTAGCAGATATCATAGAGAATTTACTCAAAATCTTTTCAACATATGAAATCTGATTAAGCAAGAGAACATGGTTCTTCCTATCTCTATCAATGTTCATACCAAGATTCCTTTTAGTATCTCCAAGATCTTTCATATCAAAATTACCACATAGACTCTTTTGAACAAGCTCAACATATTCAAGACCAGGGCTAAAAATTAGCATATCATCCACATACATGAGCAGAAAAACAGGAACAGAAGTATCAATTTTGAAGTAAAGATAATTATCATGCAAGCTTCTCTTAAACTTCAACGATGTCATGCATTGATCAAACTTCTTATTCCATTGTCTAGGAGATTGTTTCAAGCCATACAAGGATTTCTTCAAAAGACACACATGATCAGGAGTTTTGGGGTCCACAAAACCCTCAGGTTGTTTCATGAAAATCTTTTTGTCCAAATTACCATTAAGAAAAGCTGTTTTAACATCCATTTGCTTTAATTCCCAATCAAAATGAGTAACTAATGCAAGCATTATATGAACCGTGGTGAATTTAACAACAGGAGCAAAGATTTTACTACAATCCACCCCTTCCTTTTGGTTAAAACCTTTTGCTACCAATCTAGCTTTAAATTTAACATTTTCAAGCTCATGTTTTACTTTGAAAAGCCACTTGCAATCAACAACAGATCAATGAGCAGGTTTTGGAACCAGAGTCCAAGTATGATTAATATGCAACGATTTCATTTCATCTTTCATAGCATTTAACCATTTCACAGAGTTGTCAGATTTTAAAGCCTCTTGATAGGTATTAGGTTCATTATCAACATTTTCAAACGCATTGAAAGCATGAGTATCAATATGAAAATCATCATACCTAGCAGGTGGCCTAATATTCCTTCTAAGTCTATCCCTAGGCAACACATAGTCATCATCTTTAGGAATATCATGCACATTTTCATCATTGATAGCATATTCATTGGCAACAAGTTCTTGATCAACAACAGTGTCAGACAAGTTTTCAGCATCACATGACAAAGGAGACAACTCCACCTCACTCGAAGAAGTGGTAGGATCATGTAAAGGTACAACATCAGGCAAAAGAGCAGATAAGCAAGGAAATTCAGATTCATTGAAGATCACATCCCTACTAATCACAATTTTGAAACCAGATTTAGAAAAATCCCACAGCCTATAACCTTTAACACCCTCAGGATAACCAAGAAAAACACATTTTCTATTCCTAGGATCCAATTTGTCATGTTTCTGACGCACAAACGCAACACAGCCAAATACACGTAGCACAGAATAATCAATATTTTTACCAAAAAACACATAGTTAGGGTACTTACCCTTCAAATGCACAGATGGGGATTTGTTTATTAAAAATGCTGCAGTAATAAGTGCCTCACCCCAAAACTTTTTAGAAAGTCCAGAAGACACCAACATACTCCTCACCCTTTCTAACAAAGTCTTATTCATCCTCTCAGCAACCCCATTCTGTTGGGGAGTGTAAGGAGCAGACTTATGTCTCACAATTCCAATTTGACACATAAATCATCCATGGCATTATTGCAAAATTCCAATCTATTATCAGTTCTAAGATACTTAATCTTTTTACCCATTTGATTTTCAATCAAAGTTTTCCAATTTTTGAACTTTTCAAAAACATCAGATTTGTTTTTAAGCAAAATCACCCACACTTTTCTTGAAAAATCATCAATAATGGACAGAAAATACACATTGCCACCTTGAGTGGGCTCACTAGAAGGCCCCCACACATCAGCATGCAGGTACTCAAGTATATCACTACACGAAGAAGTCTTAGGGTATGGGGAAATAGGGAATTTCACCTTTGCATTTTGCCTTGCACACAAGAATCACATAAAGGAATGCATGTAAGCTTATCATTACCAAAAGAACCAGCTTTATGCAATAACTCAAGACCTTTATTACTCATGTGACCTAACCTACCATGCCAAATATTTGTTTTATCCTCTTTAACAGTGTTAGCAGACATAACAACAGATTTAGCACAGCAAACATACAGGTTATTCCTTTTTTCAGCATTAAAGACGGGCACAGAACCCTTCACAATAGACATGCAACCCTTTCCCCACCTACCCTCAAGACCCTCATCTTCAAGTGCAGCACATGAAATCAAGTTGTTACACAAATCAGGCACATGTCGCACGTTTTTCAAAGTGAACACAAAATCATCTTTAAAACGCAAGCAAATGTCACCAATACCAAGCACATCACATCTTTTTTCATTAGCCATAGACACAGATCCATGAGAAATATTTTTATATGAAGAAAAAAGATGTTTAAAAGGTGTCATATGAAATGTGCAATCGGAATCCACAAGTCATTCACTATCACACAGAGATGAATGCACAGAATTCATACAATTATCAGAAATAGCAAACACATCACCATAATTCATAGATTCAGAGGCAACATTAGCATGATAATTAGAATTATTCCTCTTAGGATGAGGACACTTGTTTGCAAAATGTCCCCTTTCATAGCAATTAAAGCATTTCTTATTTTTATTGTCACCATTCTCATTATTTTGGGGTTTCACATTAGAATTTTTGTCCATGTTCTTGTTCTTGTTCTTGTTCTTGTTACGATTGTTAGGTTTTCCCTTAACATGCATAACCTCCCCAGAATTCTTAACACCCCCATTTTGTTTTAAATCATGCTCTTTGCTTTTTAAGGCATTCACCACAATATCAAGAGTAACGTCATCACGACCATACTTTATAGTAGACTTGACATCACTGTAAGAATCAGGTATAGCATTTAAAAGCACAATAGGAGTGTATTCATCAATATGCTTGTCACCAGTTAGCTTAATATCTTGAATCAACTTCGTGAACACATCCAAATTTTCTTCAACATCTTTGTTTACATCAAGTTTAAAACGAAAGAATTTTTCAAGAAGAAACATTTTACTAGGCAAAAATGTTTCAGTATACAGCTTATCCAGCGTTTCCAACAAAACTTTTGCGGACTCATGCACACCAACTTTTTTAAGTCGCAGACAAAGCAAGCTCATTCATCTCAGCCTTTTTAACAGGTGTATCATCCTTATCATACGAGTGATTTACAGCTTTGAATACCCCTTGTTGGATGAGTATGCACTTCATTTTCTATTTCCAGATGCTGAAGTCTCACTTACTGTCAAATGGTGCTTGTCCAAATGAAGAGAACGAAGCCATGGGTATTTAAAGTTGAGTAGAACACACTTTGAACGAAAAAAATATAGAATTACAGAGCAACAATCTGTCACACACCAGGTTGGCACTACTCTATCACACACAAAGCGAGAAACGGAGCAGTACAACACACAAGCACAGATTTTCAGCAGCGGAAATTGCAAGACTAAGATGATAGTTTCACAAAAGAAACAAACAAGAACAGTAATAAGAGGGCCAGCCGCCTCAGGGCATCACACAAGTGCAAATAAGAGGGTCAGCCGCCTCAGGGCATCATACAAGAAAAATAAATAAGAAAGGCTCAAGCTATTTTACCAGAGCGGTGTCTCCGACGAGAACATCGTACCACTTCTATGAGCCACCAGCCCGTTACTTAACGGGAATGGATCCCTCGTAGTCTTGTTCACGTAGCAAACATGAATGGGGCATCTACTCACAGCAGCTCACAGCAAGATCACTTGCACCCACTTGCATCTGTGATAAGAATTCAAACAAATCAGAGTGAAAAAGTCAGAAGAAATGGGCTGGACAGAAAGTCAAAGGTGAACAAATCACAAACTGAAAGTAAGAGGAGGAACTTCCCTTTCTGGCAGGTCTGACCGGCGCTGGAAAAGGGCTGGTTGGCGGCGGCAGACGGGAGTGGTCAGCAGCTCTAGCGGTCTCCGGCGGTCAGCAGCTGGTCAGCCCTGGTCAGCTGCGGCAGACGGACAGCTCCAGGTGGCCAGAGGTCAGCGGCGGTGGCGTCTGGACACGGGCGGCGCAACGTTGGTGGCAGACGGAGGTGACGAGCTGCAGATCTGTGGCTGGACGGTGGCGAGGGCTGCAGATCGCGCGTTCTCAGCCTCGCAGATCGGTGACATAATTTCGGCGGGTGGATCTAGCAGCGGCGCATCATGGAACCCTGGCGGCGAGCGGTGGTCTACGCAATCCCGGCGACTGAGATGCTTCTGCAGTTCGCGAGATGGCGGCGCGGCATCGGTGGCTGGGGCAAAAACCTAGCGGCGCAACTGGCAAATGCGATGGTGGGCAGGAGCGACGGCAGATCGAAGACGCCCTCCTTCAGATCTACAATGGTAGAGGAGATCCTAGCAGATCGCGACACCTTCCTTCAGATCGACGATGGCGGAGGAGATCCTGAGCAGATCTGCGGCGGCGGGCAGGAGAGTCGGTGCCTGGACGAAACCCTAGCAATTGGTGCTCACTGGTTGCAATTCTGGTAGAGCGATGGTGGCTAAGCAGTGGCTGGAAGCGGCGGCGCTGGTTGATTCCGGCGATGGACAGTAGAAGTCGCGATTCCGGCGGTGGCGGGACAGCGGCGATCTCCCACTGGCGGCTGACAGTCAGCAGCTTCAAGAGATGGACGGATGACGAAACCCGTTCTAATACCACTGTTAGGTGGATGCGGTCGTCATCATCATCCATGTTCGTCGTCTACGCCGGAGAAGGTGGTCGAAGGAAGAACTCCACAGTGCTCAGATTCCCGTTGAACTCACATAAGAATTCAAATCCACATTCTCCCCATTAGGGTCACAAATTGATGATTAAATGGGATTGGGTGTAAGGCTATGGGCCACATTCTAATAAATTGGAATTGGCCCAATACTTAGGATTGAAGACCAACATTTGGACCATAACCCAAAGGGCCCAACACCTTGAGGCATTGATGTGGCTGCAGAGCATTTAATATGTTCACCCGTGATGCCTCCTCATCAGCCATCTCATTCTCAAATATGATATGAAGTCCCTCAATGTGGTCCTTTTTGTTCAATTCTGCCATCTGCGCATCTCTAACCACTTCATCCAAATTATCACCTTCAGCTAATCTGATTTTCAGACTTAGAAATCCTTTTAGTTGGTTCAAGTCTTTCAACCATCCTAACTTGCTCCAACTGCTCCCTCCACAGTACTCATTCAACGTGCGAAGACCAACCAACTATGCAACCCCTTGAGGAAACTCTTAAGACAACTAGTACCCAAGTTAAGGAGGTGTTGGAAGTTTGTGAGCATATGGATTCTTTGAGGAAGTTCTGAAAGCCTTGTACACAACTTAATGTTCAAGGTGTGTAATTCATGCAAATCACATATGCTCTCTGGCAATTCCGTCAAAGAATTACTAGAGCTCAGGTTGAGGAGTATAAGATGAACCAAATTCTTAATTTCTGTTGGAACCTCCTCAACATAGAATCTTAGAAACTGCAGTTTGGTAAGCTTGTAGATGGTCTTAGCGTCTTCTCTGGACAATTTATGACCAATGATAACTTCCAACCACCTCAGGTTAATTAAATTGTCCACTCCCTCTGGAATACCTTGCATTGTACCCCTTATCCACAACACCCTGAGACCTCTGAGGCAACCACAGGTGGTTGGAAAAGAATGATCTGTGTTCTAAACTAAGCTACGATAAAATTAGCATTGGTAACCACATGAGAATCACACACTTGGCAAGTTGTCTATTTAGAATCCACATTGCGAATCTTACTGAGATATTAAGTAAAGTTATGTACAAGATTATGCATTTTATACATTCTTATTTGTCCATCCCAAGTTTTCTTCACCTCTGCAACTAGAGAAGACATTACTAAATGGTTAAAATTCTCGAGCCCTTTAAGTTCCATGTCACTTCCACTCCAAACAATAGAGCCCAAATAACCTAGTGCTATCCAGTTCTCTATCAGTTTCTCCACGTCTAAAATATGAAAAGCAATACTTGAGTATTGGAGATAATTCATTGTAGCTCAATTCAAATTGACGAAGAATGAGGCCTCCGTTTGAATCATATTCCCATATTTCTGCCCTTAGTACACGCTCCCATTCTTCTGAAGTGTTTTTAAAGTGCAGAAAACCTCCCAAAGTCTTTATGGCAAGAGACAAGCCACATTTTCTCAAATACAAACACATTTTCTTAAATTTGTATGAATCTTTTTCCAGCACGATCCGATCAAGTTGTGCCTTGGTATTTCTAATTTTCTTGCCAAGATAACGACGAAAGGCACATTTTCTCAAATACAAACATGGAGATGGGGTAAAAGAGCATACTTTTTGCTTACTCGATTCACGTTCTGTCTTGAGTTTGAGAATAGTGAGATCGTATTCATCCAGGACGTCCTCAATTTCAATACATGTCTGTTCCAGCCCAGACAACCAGTTGTCCACATTTTTCTCTGCTAATCTTCTCCGCTCAGCATCATACACCACATCTCTGATTCTCTTCAGCAGTTCACAAATACTGAGTAGCTCATTCTCTACGCCTCCTATAAAATATACTTCATCCAACCCCGGATCCAATGTCGTGATGGATGTCACTCGCTCTATCAACATAGAAACAGAAACTTCCGCCATCAATTACCTGAATCTCCTATCACGATAAAAATATGGGGTTAAAAGAGGTAGAATTTGGTGTTTGAGTAGGGACTTAAACTCAAGGATTCAAGAACAAGAGTCACGATAAAAATATGCTTCTGATAAAATCATTTGATGTAATGTAATCATCAAACCTGAGGTACCACTGTCTTGGGCTTTGCTTCAGCTCATACAGTGATTTCAGCAGGAGACAAGCCTTTGAATCTGCACCCTTCAAACTGACACCTTCAGGAATCTTCATGTAGATCTTTTCTTCTAAATTTTCATGTAAGAAAGCTGTTGTTACATCCATCTGATGTAATTCCAGATCAAACTGAGTAACCAATGATAACAAGATCCTAATAGAGCAATGTTTTACTACTGGTGAGAAGATCTCATTATAATCAACACCTTCTTGCTGTGAAAACCCTCTTGCTACAAGCCTTGCCTTATATCTAATTCCTCCTTCTTTACTTGTCACTGGTTTCTTCTTATATATCCACTTACAACTTACAAGCTTCTAATTTGCAGGCTTGTCAACAATCATCCAAGTCTTATTCCTTTTTAATGATTGTAACTCTTCTTTCATAGCATCTAGCCATTTCATACTCTCCTTTCCTAATATTGCCTCGAGTATGTCCTTGGCTCATAGATTTCAATATCTGATGCCACATAGAGAGCATATGATACAATATCAACTTCTATGTATCTTATAGGTGTTCTGATTTCCCTTCTCAACCTATCTCTAACTAGCTGATAGCTGCTTAGAGTCCTTCTTTAACTGGAATTAGATGATTCAGCACCTTCTTCTGTATCAGCTTCCTCATGCACATTATTATTACCCTGATCTTGATTCTGTTGCACTATTGCTTTATCACCATGCTCCACCTCAAACTCACACTTATCTGTAGTAATGAGCTTATCAACACCTCTTTCAACTAAAGGCATTTTATCTTCATTAAATGTTACATCCCTACTAACAATAAATTTGCTAGTTTCATAACACCATAACTTGTAACCTTTTACTTCTCTTGGATAGCCCACAAGCACATACTTAATAGCTCTTGGATCAAGCTTGTCCTGCTTCTGATGTGAATACACCTGGCAACCTATAACCCTTAAGTGACTGTAATGTGGTATCCTTCCAGTCCATACTTGCTCAGATGGTTTAAACTTAAGTGCTGTGCATGGAGATAAGTTGATCAAATAAGCTACAGTTGATACTAACTCACCCCAAAATCCTTTTGAAAAACCTCCACTACTCATCATGCATCTAACTCTTGCAAGAAGAGTCTGATTCATCCTTTCAGCCACTCCATTTTGCTGTGGAGTTCCTGGCACAGTTTTGTGCCTTTTAATCCCCTTTTTTTGACAAAACTTGTTGAATTCATGTGAAACAAACTCAAGCCCATTATCTGTCCTTAAGCATTTAACCTTGTTTCCAGTCTGAAGTTCTGTTTCTGTCAACCAAATTTTAAAAGCTGACAATGCTTCATCCTTTGTTTTTAAAATTCTTATCCATACCTTTCTAGAGTAGTCATCAATAAAGGATATGAAATATCTTCCACCCCCTATTGTTGAGGTCTTGGAAGGTCCCCAAAGATCAGAATGAATATATTCTAATCTTGCTTTGGTGTTATGATCTGCTGCACTAAATTTCAACCTCTTTGACTTGCCTAATATGCAAGCCTCACACTGATCTAACTTGCAGGTTGAACTGATTGCAAGCAAACTCTGTCTTGCAAGTTCTTGCAAACCTCTTTCACTTATATGACCAAGCCTTTCATGCCAAATTTTAACACTACTATCATTTTTACTTGTATTGATCTGTCCAGTTACTACAGAACCATCTAAGAAATACAAATCAGACCTCTTAATGCCTTTAACAACTACTGTACTTCCTTTCATGATAGTAAGTGCCCATTTCTTCAAATGACATTTATAACCTTGTGAATCTAACATTCCAAGAGAGATTAGATTCCTTCTTAAACTTGGTACATATCTGACATTAGTTAACAATCTGATTTTTCCATCAAATATTTTAAGTTTGACAGAACCTATCCCTTCAATCTTACAAGTGTGATCATCACCTAGCAGGACTGATCCCTCATCTTGTGATCTTAATTCAGTAAACCAATTTTTTCTAGAAGTCATATGAAAGGTACATCCTGAATCCATAACCCATTCATTTGACACTGAACTAGAACAAACTGACATGGCTTCAATGAAATCAGAATCTGAACCAACTTGATTAGTTGTTACCTGATTTGCATGTGGCTTCTTATTTCCTCCATTTTCAGCTATCTTCTTTGCCACCATTACTTTCCATTCGAAGCATTGCTTCTTGAAATGTCCAAGCTTATTACAATGATAGCAATTCTTGTTTTCTTCCTCTTCTAATGGAATACTTTGATTCTTCTCTGACTTTCTTCTATCAGTATTGTTGTTCTTGCTATTCTTGCTCCACTGATTCTGTTTCTTTGCTACTAAACCTTCTCCAATAACTTGTGGATCTGTATTCTTGTGAAGCACCTTTGCTTTAACTGCCAACAACACTTGCTCAAGGGTGATTGACTCAGCATTACCAAACAGGAGAGTATCTCTCAAACCTTCAAAAGACTTTGGAAGAGCTGACATGAGGATGACAGCTTTATCTTCAGTTGACAAAGCCACATCTATATTTTCCAGATTATCAATGATCTTGTTGAAATCATCCAATTGACTGATAACTGACTTATCTTCTGATACTCTAAAAGAGTATAACTTCTATTTCATGTACAATCGATTTGCCAAACTTTTAACCATGCATAACTCCTCCAGTTTCTTCCATACTCCTCTGGCTGAAGTTTCCTTTGAGATTTCCCTTAGTGCTTTGTCTCTAAGGCATAAGATAATTGCACTTCTTGCCTTTGATTGTTGTTCTAGATCTGCTACATTTGCAACAGCATCAACTTCTGCAGCTTGATTCACAGGAAGTGGCTTGATTGCATCAGATAACCCTTGCTGAATTAAGATGGCTTCCATCTTCATCCTCCACAAACTGAAGTCTGTCTTCTCTGAAAACCTTTCAATATCAAAGTTGGTAGTAACCATTTGATCTTCTTCTCCACTTAATCTCCTTCTTCTTGGCTTCCCATAGACGGTGTCAATTCTTATGAATGCATGCAAGTTTGAACTTCACTTTGATCACACTCTCACACTCTATCTTCCTCTCAATCTCTCACCTATTGGATCAACTGAAGAATGGAACAAAAGAAGAAGAACTCAAAGATGTATAGCGGTTCGATCTTAAAGATCTACGTCCACTCTTAAAGAGAAGTAAAATCACTATGATGATGAATCCGTTACAAAACTTAAAGAAGATGATGAGCTAAACTTCTAAGAACCCTAATTTCTTAAGGAAGATGAACTGAATGATTGATATTGCATCATCAAAACGTTGCTGATGCCTCCTTATACTGATTCTCAGCTGTTCCATGTGATCAAGCCAACTGGATTGGTTGTTATGTAACAAACCAACTGCTCAACCGACTAGATTCTCCATCCCACGTGCAGTAAACTTCATTTCTCAAGAACTGATCCAATGGTTCTTGCCTTATGTCAATGGATGATCACAACCGTTGATCATACTTACCGCTTTACCCAATCACCATCCTCCACGTGTATATTTGCTGAACTATACCCTGCAAGCTTGTGCATGCATGATCTATACACAACAAGGAGGTTGATGAATTCTTTGCTATGCTCAAGAATTCCCTCGTTAAAATGATGCTAAAAAGATAACTCTGAGATATTTTTCGCAAATCTAATTGTCACTGTATTCGGAATCTTATGCTGCTTTGTTTTGGATAGGTGTTCAGTAGTTTTTTTTAACTCCACTATTTTGATTCTTCATTCTTTGTCATTCCATTCCGATTTTTCTGGGTTGATTTTAGATTTTTAATATTATTCATCATGAATCATCTAATCATCCTTTTTTATTTAGAGATAAATCAAATTTCAATATTGATAGTTAAACAATTAAAATTAGTTAATTTCCTTCAACTGCCACAATATCACAAATACAACCATGTAACTCATAACTCATTTAAATTCCAACCATACATCAATGCACATTAATTTCATAAAAATATAATAATTAAAAAGAAAATTAAAAAAACGAAATCCTCAAATAAAATTTCAAAGAAATAAACATTATACGGGAATCCATAATTCAATCTAGATCATCAATTTAACATAATTAAAACATTAAACTATCCAAAAGAATAATAATAAAAAAATTATTTCATGATATTACAAGCAACAATTCTGAAGTCTTATCCATAAATTTATACTAACAAAAAAAGATTAAAAAAAGCTACAAATACGACGTGATTCTCAATTATCTCCTCTACTTTTCATTCTTAAGTAACCAACGAGATTAAACTCTCCACCTACGGAATGAATGACAAATTATAAATCTTGATTTCGATAGAAAATCGCCATATAAGGATTGTAAATCTGATAGAAATGGATGATGGGATTATAAATCTTGATTTCGATATCGTGAATGATGGATGATGAGAGTGAAGAGTATATCCTGACTACGTATTTTTATAAAGTTGTTATGTTCGACTATTTTTTACTTGAGGAAGGTATTTGTATATCTGTATACTTAAATTTTAGGAAAAAAGGAGTATATATCAGAATGGTGAGCAGATTAACAAAAATTAGCTTAACAATTCAAAATGGATATTCACACTTCACATTGTTCACAATTCAAATTGGAGTTTGATGCTCCAACACATATGGTCCCGTAATTGGTGGAGACAGTGACGGTGCTAAGATTTTTATCCAGGGGGGGCCGATTACTTAATAATATTAATAGAAAAGACATCTCCTTTTGCTCGACAAACAATAATAATACTACTCTAAGAAATAATAAAAGTAGATTTAAAAATGTAAAAAATGAAATAAAATAGATCCAAAACAAAATATAAAATGAGGTTTGAGAAGCAAAATTGAAAAATGAAAGGTGAAAAAAGAATAATTATACATGTGATGGAAAAATATAAAAATAATTAAGTAAAAATAAAAATGTAAATAGGATAAAAGTAGATTTAAAAATGTAAAAAATGAAATAAAATAGATCCAAAACAAAATATAAAATGAGGTTTGAGAAGCAAAATTGAAAAATGAAAGGTGAAAAAAGAATAATTATAGGAAAAATATAAAAATAATTAAGTAAAAATATAAATGTAAATAGGTTTTAAAATATAAAATAAGGGTTATCACCACCTAAATTTGAACTTGTGACCTCTAATTGAGGCATGAGCACACATTCCATTAAGCCATCCAACTTTTTTTTATAATAATTAACACATATATAGTAAAAAATAGCAAAAGTTGAGGGGGGCCAACGCCCCCTTGCCACCAACGTGGCACCGTGCCTGGGTGGAGATAAAGTAAGTAAACCAAAGGACTCTACTGTTGTGAATTGCAATTATAGATTCCTTTCCTTGCCTATTGGCCACTCCTTTTATAAAGTGAAACCCACAATAATGAAGCAGCATAATTGGGTCAGGGCGGCTGAAATTTTAGATTATTGAAATTTTTTCTAAATTATAATACTCCAATGTTTATACTAGATCATAAGACTGTAATAATTTTAGATTTTTGTGAGATTTGAAAATTATTGAATAATTATTTATTCTTTGTTTATTTTGAACTTTTTGTAATATATAAGAGTTATATGGTGATATGTGTAAAAATGTGTTAATGTAAAAAAAGAAATGAGAAAAAAAAATCTAATAGGGTTTGTAAATATATAAACAAGTAATTTTGAAATTTTCTGTGTAAATTTTAAAACCAAAATTCGAATTTTAAAACTCAAAACAAATATAATTTATTTATTTTTAATAATCGCATCATAAAATATAATTATTAATTATTTTGATGAATCATATAGTATAGTATATATCGTAAAAGACAAATAAAAGAATCTATATTATTATAATTAAATTGATCTAAACTAAAAGAAAAGGTATAGTAGTACACTAAAAAACTGTTTTTTTAGCAATGAAATATAATTTCATTGTTAAATTGATTTGTCAACGGATTAGTTCATTGGTAAAGTGGTAGTTGGTAAATTTTTTGTAACAAAAAATCAATTATGTTGGTAAATAATTCTGTTGCTAAAAATTCCGTTAATAATTTATATAATGATTCCCTTGATAATCCGTTGGTAATTATCAACGGATTGAATTCTGTTGGTAAAATATAGAATAAATCCGAAAAAATATCATTTTTGATTGCTAATTCATTGGTAATTACCAACGGATTGAATACCGTTGATAAATTCCGTTGTTAAAAAATACTCTTTTTTTTGTAGTGGTATTTGTAATATACCACTCCCTCCATCCCGGGCAAAGGTCACATTTTCATTTTGCGTGTAGATTAAGAAAAATATTATTATTTTATACATTTTGCGTGTAGATTATGAAGTATATTGTTATTTTATATATAGTGGGTAGTTGTATTAGTAGTGAATGTTGGGCTATATGTGGAACTCTTTTATTAAAAGGGGAAAATAGTGACATTTAAGTGAGACATTCAATATAGTAAAATGGTGACCTTTAAGTGGGACGGGGTGAGTAGTATATAAGGGTATATAATATACTCCCTCCATCCACCTAAAGAGGGTCTTTTGCTTTTTGCACGTGAATTAATGTGTATTATTATTTAATTTAATGTAGTGAAAGTATGACCATATTTTAGTTGTATTAGTTGGTATGTGTGAGTCTCATGTGTGTAAAAAGGGAAATAGGACTCTTTGGGTGAAACGCTATATCATTTTGGGCGTCCCACCAAAAGAGTCTATTTTTTCAATTTAGGTGTCCTACCCAAAGAGTCTCATTTCCTTTTTTACACACATGGAACCCACACACACCCACTAATATAATTAAAATATGGGATCCACACTCCCACTAATACAACTACCCACTACACATTAAATAATAACTTTTTAATCCACGCAAAAAGAAAAAGCTATCATTTGGGTGGGACGGAGGGAGTATATATATATAATGTGTGTATATGTAAAAAGTCACAATCGAGTCAAAGTTTTTGCATGGAGTCAAGTGTCGAGTCAAGACTTTTTTGTTATTTTAAATATTTTTAAACACTCCCTTAAAATGTGCCCACTAAAAACTTTTTTTAAAAGTATTTGTCCACAGTAGAATTTGACCCTTTTCAAAAATTTTTAAAAAGAACACAAACACATATGTAAATTGTTCTTAGTCCCAATTTTAGGTAAAATGATTAGAGTAAGAGTACTCTATCGTTGTTGTACACGTATGACCAAGTAACAAAATTTATAGTTTTATCGTCCCAAGGGAAATATAAGATCAAGATGTATCCGGATTCGATTTCAATTATGCTTTGTAAGAGTAATAAATGTTGAAGTTTGGTTTTTATACTAATTATTATGCTAATCAATTAACCTAAGAATTCAATTAACAACTAATATTCTCAACTATCAATTACGTAACAAGATGGAATGAAATGTATAGAATGTATTTAAGAATAGAGCAAGGCTAACCATACTCATAATTAATAAACTAGCTGGATATGCATGACTTTCGACATTGGACTTCATTACTCATGGACTAAAAGCAATCACATATTTATCTTTAACCCCTATGGCCAAGGTGATTAGGTTCTCGACTCTTCAACAAGTCTAAATCTCCTAAGATTGTTCTTACTCTCAATTCCCTTAAAGTACTATGACCATAAGTTTGGTTCTTTTCACTCAATTTCTTAAGTGTCCCCTTATGAATGTTCTAAGCATAAGAAGGATATGACTTACCTCCCCTCACACTAACATACATGTTTATCTTAATACATGATTCAATTAACTCCTAATACAAAATATCGGATTGGCTATCCTAACATGTTGTATGTAAGAATTAATCACACAAATATTGAAATGCAACATGAATCATTAATCATAAAAGGAAGTCCAAAATTAACTCAATTCAACATCTGAAATCATACATATCTAGCATTCTTCTCAACCAATCATATGATTGGACCTACTATATGACTAGCCACTACACATCATGTTCAAATTAATACATCCAATGGCTTGCTCCATTTGAGCCAAAATATGAAGAAAAATAACAATTGAAAAGTAGATCGGCTTCCCTTTTTTGAAGATGGCCTTCCTTCCTTTCAACATGCTCAATTATTCAATCTATGATGATCTTCTCTTCTCAAATTGATGGAATAATGGAGTGATGGATGAATTTTGGGGGAGCCAATGAATTGAATGGATGAAAAGTGTGGAAATGGATGATCCAGAATGTGTGTGTGAAAATGTGGTGAGAAAATGTGTGTTTGATCTGAAAATAACTGCTCCAAAATGTGGCTCTCCCATAATTTTTGCACAAATAGAGTTTTTATACCCCTTGGAATCTTCTAGAACATGTGCCAACTTAAATCTAGATTCTACACCTACACGGGTCGTGTAGCATCACACGGCTCGTGTAGTGCACACACAATTCGGCATATTTTGCGTGTTATCGGACACGGCTCGTGCGCTGCATTCGGCCTCCTTCTGGGCATGTAGTGTTTTCTGATGCTCGTGCACGGCCACCTCGGACAGACCCGTATTCTGCACACTATTCGTGTGCTCGCACATGAGGCGTGCGCCAAAATACGGGGCGTGTTCGAGCATGCCCTGTTCTTCTTCTTCGTTTTAGCTCCCGGTTCTGTTTTGCTCAATTTTTAACTTTTTTATATACATTTAAGCTCATTTCCACACTTTTATCCATCTATATCACACTTCTCCTAATTAACATAAAACTCCACCAAAAGTTACACAAATACGGATAAAAACATCCAAAAATCACAAATAAAGACACTAAAACCAAGGTAAAAATGACGACGGTCATAAATCATGTGATCCCTCTTCCAATCTTATATATCCTATGTATTAGTAGAGTGTTTAAATTAAGGGGACTACAAGATTTACAAAGGTTTATGATGTAAATTCGGTTTACGAGAGACCAACCCTAAAAAGAAATATCACTTTTAAACATTATTGCAAAATGACCTTAATTTATCAAATGTAGTGTTTTTTTTTTCAAATATAATGCTACTGTGTACCTGGGTGCACCAACAAAAATATACTATAATTATAAACAAAAATGTATACACTTTGTTAGTGAATTTTTTTAATGAAAAATTGAGTGTAAAAAATATACAATTGTTAAAAAACATGTATATAGATGCTAATTTTTTTTAATGTAAAGCTAAGTGTAAAAAAAATATACAATTATTAAGAAATATGTATACAATATAGAATAAAAAGTTATACACCTTTACACTCGGGTGCACCAAATATCTAACTCTTTTTTCAAATTCTAAGAGATGGAAATTAAATTGTTTAGGGGGTACGGAAACTGCAAAGGGCACAGTATCCCCGAGCTACAAGAGACTCACTCATCTTTTTGTGCCATTACAGTTAGTATTTCTTAAATTGTAAAGGGGCATCAAAATTACAAAATGGGCAAGGTTATTTCTTTGTGTTGATCACATATTGCAAGATGCAGTGGTTTTATGGGTAGCGAGGTGGTATCGTCATACCTACGGAGCAAGTTCTCCTCGTCTCTTCGGGAAGCAGAAGCAGAAGCAGATCTGAGCAAGGAGATGATATCGCGGTTCCGATTCATTGAAAGCCTTATCGACTCCAGAACCAGCCAGACGGAGCTATACCAGCTCATAGATGCCCTGTCAGACTGCACTCTCTTCTCCCTCCAGCGCCGGAGTTTCAAGGCGTTGCTGTTCGAGAATAAGATGAGAAGGCTCTGGACGAAATCCAAGGGAGGCTCAACATCACAGCAAGCAGGCAGCTGGGCAATCTTCAGGGGATTCGATTCGGAGGTCGCGGAAATTAGGGATTTGCTTGGAGGGCAGCAGTTCATGGCGATTGGGATCGTGGGAAGATGTGGTAGCGGAAAAACCGCTTTAGCTCAGCAGGTATTTACCCATCGCGAAATAGAAAATGAGTTCTCTCCAAGGATTTGGGTGCCCTTATCCCAGTTTCTGTCGGATCACGAGCGCTCGGATCTGGGAGTAAGAATTGTGAATTACATTCTGAGCGAATTAGGAATAGTAATAGGGCTAGGGCTAGGGCTAGGGCTAGGGCAGGGGCAGGGGCAGGATAGTGGGCAGGTGGAATATGGTGATTACGGCGTTGTTAAACTCCTGGAAAGGCTTCAGCTTGAATTAATGGAGAAGAGATACTTGATAGTCCTGGACGACGCATGGCGGATGGACGAATGGTTTGCGGATCTGGCGTGCAAGCGTCGCCCCACGGCGGAGTCTTTCACTCACGGTTTGCCCAAAGGGAGCGGCGGCGTAGTCATCGTCACCACCCGATCGGAGAGTGTTATGAGAGGGATGGTGGGGGAGACGCACGTGATCCGCCCCCGCCTGGGCGATGATCACTGCTGGGAATTCGTCTCCGATGCCGTGCGGCAAATCAAATCCACATCCGATGATCCCAAATTGATTAATATGGAGAAATTGATTAATGAGTGAGGCTCTTGTGCACCCGGGCGCACGGAACACATTCCGTGCACCTTTACAATTTTCATGCCCCTTTACAATTTAAACCCCTAGCAATACATAGGTTTAAATAGGATTGGAGGGGAGAGTTGTGTTCACGTGGGGACACGGAGCATCTTTCCGTGTCCCCGGGCGCACAGGAGCTTTTGCCTTGATTAATATGAAGGATACTGTCCTCTAAAACTGTGATGGCCTTCCTCTTGCTGCCATCACTTTGGCAAATCTAATTCCCAATTTGCTTGTTAACCCTAGTCCATGATAAATTAGTATCAATCTATGATTGTTTTACTCCACGTTGTAGGCAATTAATATGCATACATGTGTTGTGTGTTTGGAGGCTTCGCAATAGTAAGATTTTTTTTTTTTTTTGACATTGCAATAGTAAGATTTCATTCATCTCAATATATTGAGAAAGGAAAATGAACGTATGTGTGTGCCACTGCTATTGTAATATGGTAGAACAGAGTATTCCAAGAATTGTTATATTCATTTTATCAAGGCTTTTGGAATATCATGATGGGGTTGGGGTTTGAAAAGTTTGAATAATGGTAATATATGTTTGTTTTGAGTTTTGGTATATTAAGTTTTAATTCCATGTTAAATTAATGTAAAAGAGATGGTTAATGATTAGTGCAAGTGGGTAGATAAAAAAGAGTGAGTCTCTTGTGCCCGTGGACATCGTGACCCTTTGCAATTTAAACCACTAGCAATACATATGTTTAAATAGAATATGGAGGGGGAGGGTTGTGTTCCCATGGGGGCATGACGTGTTCCCGGGGGCGAAGAAGCTTTTGCTAAAAAAACTTTACTCTCTCCGTCCTAGTGATAACTTTTAGGGATATTATGATATTTTTTGTAATAAATAAATGATAAAGTATGTTAGATGTGTTAGGTAGGGGTGGTTTTTTTTGGTAAATAAAGTATATAGGGAAGGATGATTGTATTTGACTTTTTGCATTTTTAGGAATATGAAAACTTTTGTGGGATAACACAAAATGGAAAGTGTGCCATCTAGAAATGGGATGAAGGGAGTATATGTTTATGGAAAAATATACTCCATCCACTTCCTTTCCATATTTCATCTATTATTACATCTTAAAATCTTGTCATATGTATAATCCATACTTAAATTTAGTCATATATGTAAGCAATTATTTAATGATTATTAATTAGGATATGGAGTAGTATATATTTTAATAAAAAATAAGTTATGAATCTATTACATTCTTGTCATATATTATAATCAATACTTAAATTTTTGTCATATATGTAAGCAACAATTTAATGATTATTAATTAGGATATAGTATTTTAAAAGATAACACGTTATGAATACCATGGAATGATTCAGACCGTTTGAACTTGGGATAGTAACACACAAATAAGTAAAATGTGAAATTGTACAATGGTTTCATAATAAGTTTTTTTATTAAAATACTAAAACCTAATTAATTATCATAAGCTCTTAAACACGTGTGATAATGTGAACATTGATTATATCACATGGCACTAGTAAGCGAAATAAGAGATAAAACAAGAAATCGAATATTGTTATATAGGTGATATCATTAGGTGAAATTGAGTCTGGAATTCTCCTATTTATCATTCCATAACTTCACAACCATGCGCAGGGTACGCATGCGGACGATAGATAAAAATGAGAAAAGATGAAAGCTATCAACATAATCGGAGTTCTCATTAAATATTCTATTACAAGTTATTAAAGATCCCTGAGGTAGTTTTAGTGGCTTACTAATAGTTTAGCTCTTGCATGTCCTGCCTCAATTCGGAACTGTTCTCCTAAGCCAAAATGCACCATGAGTAACCACACAAATGAGATCAATTCTCCACCCTTGCAAGTTGTCGAGCATGGACATCCGGCCTGCAATGGCTGGCAGCATAACACAACAGCTCCACCCAGATCCGGCTCATCATCTTCCATCTTTTCGCCTCGTTGGGTTCGCTTAACTTGAGATCCCTGGCAAGAATGCACGCATCAAAAAGCAGAGATTTGCTTCTGTCCCCCTTTACGACATTAGGTTTGACATCTGTCTTCACATTCAAAAGCTTTTCGCACGCTAGTTTTTTCTGTTGTTCCTCTGGTTTACCAGCTAGTTCCATTTCCCATCTCTTGAAAAACTTTCTTGCTTCCTCACAGGTGTCCTGAAACCGGATTTGTGCAATACCTGCAACGGCGGACATCAATGTAGGCCTCATAACCAGAAGATACAGCATAGAGTCTGATAAGTCCTTGCAAAACTTGCGGTTAGGATCATAACGCTATGTGCCACAGGAGCAGGCTCTCATCGTATTCAGCTTCGTCACACAGGCTGGATGAAATTGAGAGGTACTTGTAATGACTTGGGTAATCTGAGAGAACCCATTCCCCTCTTGCAGAATATATCTCCTCAACTTTTACCGCATTTTGTGCCTTCTCAGCCTTACCTTTAAGCTCCTAAAAAATGAACTCCTTTAAGCTTTCCTCACACTTGGTCTTCTTCTTGTGCTGGAACTCATGGAGAGTATCCTTAATTTCTATGAAATCGGCTGTTCTGTCGAGCCATCTTAAGCGTTTCTTAAGGCAGAAACTCAAAAGGCTGTGCTGAAACATGATATTAGACAACCGATGGTTTCTCTTACCACATGGTAGCCCTATAAGCATTGAAGACACCTTTCGTTTGGCTGAGATAACAGACCAATCAGAGAAAACAAGGTTGTACACTCCCACCAAATCCAAACAAACAGCCCCAAGAGCAAAATGTAGGAAACTATTTTATCAAGAAGGATAATGTTGTGTTGAGGGTGTGAAGCAAACTGCCGAAAGCACACAACCATGAGAGCAGTGCAAAGAAAACGGCATAAATATCCAATCTTGCAATGCACTACTCCATACTTTGTGTACAGGGCATCATACATGAAATTGAGCTCCACCTCCATAACTTTGAAGACTTCATCAGCTTCCCTATTAAAGAAAAACTTACGACTCTCATTTCTCTCATGAAAGCTGAACATGTGGTCAACAATAAGCCCCTTAAATACATCATAAAATTTGTACCCATGAACAATGATGTCTAGATCTTTACCACCGTGTCTTTCCTCAGTCAACGATGATGATGAAGATCTGGTGTTTTGGCTAGGTTCCTTCACTATTTTTATGTCAACAGGGATGTGAGAAGCCTTAATTACAGAGTATTCCTCCATAAACTGAGCATAATTGGGCCCAGCATCCGGCTTCGGAAGTAGGGATCTCTTGAAATGACCCAAACATGCACGATACAGAGCAATCGTTCTCTCAGCATACTTACACGCTCCAGCAAAAAACATAAGGACAGTGGGTATCCAGTAATCATTTGGCAAGGACTGAAAAAAGACATAAACAATGGCGAGAAGCTGGATGACAAGCCCGAACAGATGCCTGATCCATAACTCATTATCCTCGAGGGAGAAAGCAGTGATGGCATCAGGTCCACCCAGGTGTAGCAGTAGAAATGGAGCCCAGAATGCAGCTAGCTGCTTATTAACAGCATTCTTTTCGGGGCAGTCGTTAGTTTGGCCACTAGAAATGAGTCCAACAGAGAATGCAGCAATCCAATCGGCGAGCAGGTAACACAGCCAGATTATGGCCGTTAAAACTAGTGAACTTCCTTTCGTCTTCCGTAAATTCGCTAAAATTATAAGCAGTAATTGAAACAAAAGACTAATAAGGACAGCACAACGTAAATTCCACTCATCCCACAGCCGTCTGGCGTTGTTTGGAACTAGGTAGGACATATTATCTTCTTCCAAATATGCCTGTCCTGAGTTAATGTCAAATTAAATCCGTTGCTTCAACTTTTCTTAAATTGTTTACAAAGAGAGAAATGTTTAACATCAAACGAATTCAACCATCATTAATGTTATACCACTAAAGTAAATCACTAATTCAACGCAAGCGGAAAACCCTTAATTAGATTTTTCACAAATTGAGCTGATTTGAACTAGATCCGATGTTTACCTGGTTTAAAGAATTAATCTCGAAGATATGATGTTGATCGTTGACAGCGGAGAAATGCAGTTGTTGTGTAGCAAGTAACATACAGATGCCATGAAGAAGTAGAGTGATAATGTTCGAAGAAGTAAGAGAACTTTTTTTTTTTTTTTTGGAAAATATAAGACGGCCTTCGTTTATTTGTCAAAAGTGATAAATATCCTGTGCATCTTTTGCTTGAACACGTGATTATTGTTTATTCAAAAGTGTATACTCCCAACCCAATCATCGACACTTCATCTCTTCATCTTATCTCACAAAACTTCTCATCACCTCAAAAAAATAAAAATAAAAAATCAACGATCTTACAATTTGTTCCCTTCATCCCATTAAAATGTAATCATTTTTTTCATTTTAATCCGTCTCAATACAAAATATGTATTTTTTTTAATCACATATATTAATTATTTATCTCTCCATGGTCCGCATGTCATACTAATACACCTACCCACTTTACATTAAAATATTATTTCTCTCATCTCACTACACATTAAATTATTATATCCCTTAATCTATATGCAAAAAAACAAACGCGTACATTATAACGAGACGGAGGGAGTACTTTAATCTCAAACGTGTTACTCTTTATTTACCTAAGAGTTACTCCATCGGTCACATCTTAATGGTATATTTCCCTTTTGGGTATATAAGATCAACACAAAATAATTAAAATATATTTATGGAACTCACTTACAACACTAATATAACTACTCACTTAAAATATTAAATTTCTCACCTCAATACACATTAAAATAGAGTAGTATATTTCTTAATCATCGTACAAAAAGCAAATGTACGTAACCGCTTTAACATAACGGAGGGGGAGAGTACATATATACTACACGTTGTTAATAAATTTTCTAATGAAAAATTAAATATAAAAAATTATACAATTATTAAAAGTCATACTGTATGCTATAAACTATTAAATTAAAAGTTATACATAAAATGAGTGCAAGCATTCACTAAGCGGACAAGCTTTCAACTTATTTTTTTTGCCGACTCAAATAGAAACACGTTTTTTCTACTCCCTTCGTCCCGAGTATTTTCATCCATTTTGTACGGGTACTGAGATTAACAAGTGTTATTTTTTTAATATAAAATACTCCTTCTGTCTACTGTCAATCTATTAATTTTATCATTTTGGACTGTCCACTCTTAATCTATCCATTTCCACTTTTAGACACATGGGACCCACCCACCCACTAATACAATTAAAATATGGGACCTACACACCCAACTAATACAATTACCCACCACATATTAAATAATAATACTCCTTTTATACACGCGCAAAAAGCAAACGAATAGATTGGGGATGGACGAAGGAAGTATAATGTAAGAAAAAATAGGGATAAATTAGTAATTTAAAAAGAAAAAGTAAATAAAGTTATTGGGAATATGAATAAAGTGTAAAAAAGTAAGGAAAATTATTGGGATTGATGAATAAAGTGTAAAAAGTAGGTAATAAAATATTATATATTTTTACCAAAATAGGTAAAAATACATGGGAGATCAAAAATGAAAAGTGTGTAAAAATACGTGAGATGGATGAAGTATTTATTTTTATGAGTTTGTATCTAAAATACTCTTAATTCAATTTTTTTTAGAAGAAGATATATTTTTTTAAGAAAATGAAATGAATAAGAAAAAAAAAATTAAACTTACATAAGTTGAATCAATTTGGTTGGGTGGAAAAAAATTTGTAGCCGGCAAAGATGATATGCATGCTTGAAAAGAATTGCTCATTCTGTCCCATCTAAACAAATGCATTTGTTGTTTGTACGTAGATTAATGAGTATTATTATTTTATATAAAGTGAGTAGGTGTATTAGAGAGATGTGATGGGTAGTGAGAGGTCATTGATGGACCATTTTTACTAAAAAAAAATATTACAATTTGAATTGGACGCCCAATATAATAAAATGATAATATTTGGGTGAGACGTGAAGAGTATAGAATACTCCCTCCGTCCCAGGTTAAGAGGACCATTTTACCATTTTGGTCGTCCCACCCAAAGAGTCCCATTTCCTTTTTTGGACATATGGGACCCACCCACACCCACTAATACAATTAATACATGGGGCCCCTACACCCACTAATACAACTACCCACTACACATTAAATAATAATACTCCTTAATCCACGTGCCCAAAAGCAAATGGGACTCTTAGCCCGGGACGGAGGGAGTATGAAAAAAGAGAAAGGAGACTAAAGAGTAAATTCAAGAGGGAGGCTCGTGTGTCCTGCGACACCCTGTCCCCTAATTCACCCCTAATTCAATTTAAACCCCTAGATCACACAGGGGTTATACAGTAACAGAATAAGGAGGGGAGAGTTGGGCACGAACTTCTGCCTAAATTCAAAATGGAGAAAGTAAGAATATGTAATTGTAATCATTTAAGGCTTGATAATGGAATCCAGCCAGCTGAGCATCAGATATTTTTCTCCCTACAGTTCTTATTCAGTCGTTCTCTGGACTTTTCTTTTGAAATTTGTATATAGGCGGTGTTCCGCAGCTGTCGCCATCTTCGCTTCTCTGTGATCTGTTAAAGAGTGAAAGTATTTGAAGAAAATTGAAGAGAGAGAAGGCGAACCGCCACAGCGCTCTGGTAAACATTTCGGAATTGAGCTTCAGTACTTCTGAGTAAAAGGTAATCGTCTTCTCCTACGCTTTCAGAACCTGCTAATATTTATTCCTAATTTGATTAATGCTGGGCCTTGATTTCATATCCCTAAATTTTGGAGTATGGCGTTGAAACGGGCATTGTAGTTTGTATTTTTTATTTTATTTAAGTACAGTTTGTAATTAGTCATCTGCATTGATTTCTAACTCGTTGAATTGTTTGAAAATTGTATCATTATCGAAAGATTTACTACATTTTACCTTGAAAAGCTCATCATAATACTGATAAATTTTAGAATTTCTCTAAATTTAGAGCGGAGTGTTGTTTTGAAATTTGTATATGTTTCGCAGCTGTCGCCATCTTCGCTTCTCTGTGATCTGTTATAGAGTGAAAGTATTTGAAGAAAATTGAAGAGAGAGAAGGCGAACCAACACAGCGCTCTGGTAAACATTTCGGAATTGAGCTTCAGTTCTTCTAAGTAAAAGGTAACCGTCTTCTCCTACGCTTTCAGAACCTAATGCTGGGATTTGATTTCATATCCCTAAATTTTGGAGAATGGCGTTGAAACGGGCATTGTAGTTCGTATTGTTTGTAATTAGTTATCTGTATAACTACATTGATTTCTCACTGTTTGAATTGTTTGTAAATTCTGTTGTTACCAACAACAACCTAAGGTGGTATCATTATCTAAAGATTTACTAAATTTTACCTTGAAAACATCATCATAATACTGATTAATTTTTTAAATTTCCCTAAATATAGAGCGGAGTATTCCTAAAACACATTGGACATGAGATGTGTGAAGATTTGAAGGTTTCAATATTCATTCTCAAAATCTATTCTGAGGAGTTATCCAAAAATGTGTGGTTTATGTTTTTTGTTTGGTGTTTGAGAGGTAACAATAGGAGTAGATGTTTAAGGGTGAAAGACAAGGGTTTTGCATTGTTTGAACAGCCTAGCCTTCAGAGTATAGATTAGATATCTAAGTACTTCCCGCGCACTCAATTTGTGTATCTTTGTTGTTATTTGGCAACAGATTCGAATGTCGATCCGTAAGAATCCCGAAGAAGCAGTTCCCTTGCTCCTGGTTCGACTTCATAAGGCTAAGGAGCATGCCCTTCAGGGTGCAACAGAAGAGGATGAGATTGCATTGTCTTCCAAGTTTGGCGATATTCAAAAGAAGCTAGAAAGCATGAGACGTGTGTTCCCGGATATCAAAAGATGGGAGAAGACAATCTTAGACCAGTTCTGTGCTTTGGAGCAGGTACTGGATGATGACATCTTCAAGGATCCCGAGAAGAAATCCGAGGTCAAGGAGAAGCTGGACTTCATGCTAAAGGGTATTGGGGGTATGAATGAGTCAATTCCCAGTGCTGACAAGTTGATATCTAAGCTGCATAGCCTGCATGCGATATCATTTAAGCCCAAGGATGTTATGTTACCTGATGATATCGATCATCATCATCAGGTCTGCCAGGAGTGGGTGGATCTTAAAATAGACAATGTAGTTTTAGCAAGTAATGTTATGTCGAGTTTCTCAGCAGGTTTCCGCTGCCTGAGTGGCTCTGAGCAGGCGAAATTGTGTTCCTTGTGCCTATCAGTGTTTCCCCAGAACAGCATCATAGAAAAGAAACCCCTCATTTATTGGTGGATTGGGGAGGGTCTTGTCATGAAAAGCCCGAACAGAACAGCCGAGGAGGCTGGCGAACAAGTCTTTAAGGAGCTACTGGATGAGGGCTTCATTAGACCAAGCAGCAAGAACAAGTCTCTGGGTGTGAGCAGCTTCATTATAGACCCCTGGATACACAGGATGTTGATCTGGATAGCCAAGAATCACCAATTCCTGGACTTTAATACTCCACAGTGGACTCCATGCTGTGGAAGGCGACGACCATTCTTGTGCCAAGGGAATAATGATGCATTGATGAACGGCAGCAGTGAGAGTGATGAAAATTTTCTGATGGTTTTCAATGTCGACGAGCAGTATCTGCGGATGAAACCAGAGCGGCTTACTAGGCTGAAAAGGGTGGAGGTCATGCAGATGGGACGCTGGCAGAATTCCGCGACACATCACATTGAAGTCGAAGATCAGGCACTATTCGATAGCCTGGGCTCCCAAAAGCACCTCAAATATCTCAGCTTGCGTGGAATCTCCAGAATCGAGAAACTGCCCTACTCCATTTCTGAGCTTATCAGCCTCAAGATTCTTGATCTGAGAGCATGTCACAATCTTGAAAAACTCCCCTCGACCATATCTAGATTGAAGAATCTCACGCATTTGGACGTGTCCCAGTGTTATCTACTGGAGAGCATGCCCAAGGGAGTGGAACAACTCGTAGCATTACAAGTTTTGAAGGGTTTCGTGATAGGCAAGACGGAGAAGACATCATGCAAAATCAAAGATCTAGCTCGGTTGAGGAATTTGAGAAAGTTGAGCATTCGGGTGGGCAATCAGGGAGAAACACAACACGATGAACAGCTTGGGAGCCTTCACACACTCCAAACTCTCCACATCTTGACCATATCATGAGGAGACATAACTTTTGCGCAGGGGAAGAACATTTCTCTTCCAGCAACTCTGACAAAGTTGGACCTCCGGTGCGTTCCTTTTTAAGCAGCACCGGAGTGGATGCAGCCGACCAAGTTGCCGCCAAATTTGGGGAAATTATACATCATCGGAGGGAGACTCAACACCTTGGATCAGATAAATAGCCCGGATATGAAGGTCAAGTATTTACGTTTCAAGTATCTCCAAGACCTCAGCATCATTCAACCAGGGGCATTGCCAAACTACAGATCTTTGGAAAATTTATCTTGTTATGAGTATTTTCCATATGTTAATTAACTCTCATACGCCTGAACCCATTGACAGATTGACTAACAGTCCAAAAAGCAATCAGTAAAGCCTGCACGCGCCAATTTGATTATGTTTATTTCCATTTCATTTCTAATACCTAGTTAGTTTGGTTGAAGGGTGCATCATATTTGTTTCCACAATTGTCTTGCATGTTGTAATTATAACTTATTTGAAGTTAGTAACTGTATTATTGAGGTGTATCAACCTCCCACCCAAACTCATCTTGCCTATTTTGCCATAGCTTTAAAAAATTCATCAGTAATCCTTGATGATTGTCAGGCTTTGGAGAAGTGCCAGCTTAAGTCCACAATCAGTAAATTGCCGAACTTGCTGGACTCTTCTGGTAAGACCAACACAAACTGAAACTTTTGTTAAAACAATGATCAATGGAGTCATGACATGGGGCTTGTTTCGACTCAGAAGAAAGAAAACATAGCAAATCAAGCAAGACATGAATTTTCAGTGTAATGATTGATTATAAAACCACCATTCATAAGTTTTCAGACCAAAAAACATAAGCTATTTAAGGAACTGCAATAAGAATCTAAATTGGAAAAGTAGGAAAAAAAACATTTATAATGATGAGACAGCACCAATATTCAAGTTGCAGAATTGCACAGAGAAATAGGGACGTGGAATTTATGCAAGAGTTTTAAATTTTAATTATGATATTCCATGAAAAAAAAAAATTAATAAAAAAGAAAATGATTTGAAATAGGGATATCTACTCTATCAATTTGAAAATTTAATCATCCAGTATTCAAAAAAAAAAAAAAATGCATTCTCTTATTAAACTGAATAATCCGTTAAACCACACCAACTACACAATACATATGTAGTCATAACTTGACAAGCCAGAGAAAAAGAGAAAACAATTCAGGCATTAAATTCATCACAGGGTACAATTACTGGGCAGAGGCCCGGCGTTGCAGCTCAGATGAAGGAGGCCACCTTAAGCAGAGCTGCTTTCTAATGCGGGCAGCCCATGAGTCTCAATTTTGTCAGACAGTGCTGCTGCAACATGGACAAAAGTTACATAGATTGGAAACGAAATAAAGAGTAGTTGTAATGCAGAAAGATTGAAATAATTTTGGAGTAAGTTACGCTTAAGTTGAAGCAGTGGCACAAGAGTCCATATCCCTGTACGAGTGTTTTAGCTGTGTTGAACAGTTGACTATGTTCGGCTCGTCTAAGAAGGAGGCCTTACGCAGAAGGCGAAGTGGCAGGGCTTTCAAAAGCGGGCAGCCTATGATTGTCAATTTCATCAGCTGAGGCATGAGCTGGACGCCTGCAGAGTCTCCTTCTTCGGGTGTTATGTCCAACCACTCCTTCCACTTGGGGCAGTGATTGAATGTCAGTTCCTTCAGACATGGAAATGCAACAAGTACTGATGATGAAGATGAGATTTCTGTTGTGGTTATTCCCAAGAACTCTCGACCCACAGATTGCAATCCATGCATTTCAGCCATATAGATCTCTTCAAGGCATGGCAGCATCCCCAGAGACGGCAATGATGAAAGGTGATTGAAGCTATACAGCTTGATGGACCTTAGCGATCCGAGGGATGTGATCCAACCCGGAAGTATGAGGCCGTTGTATAACCAAATATCCAGCTCCTTGAGGCGTTGATGCGGCTGCAGAGCATCTAATACGTCCACCCGTGATGCCTCCTCATCAACCATCTCATCCTCAAATATGATATGAAGTCCCTCAATGTGTTCCTTTTTCTTCAATTCTGCCATCTGCGCATCTCTAACCACTTCATCCAAATGATCACCCTCACCTAATCTGATTTTCAGACTTAGAAATCCTTCCAGTTGGTTCAAGTCTTTCAACCATCCTAACTTGCTCCAACCGCTCCCTCCACAGTACTCATTCAACGTGCGAAGACCAGCCAACTGTGCAACCCCTTCAGGAAACTGCTTTAGACAAATAGTACCCAAGTTAAGGAGGTGTTGGAGGTTTGTGAGCATGTGGATTCCTTGAGGAAGTTTGGAAAGCCTTGTGCAGAACTTAATGTTCAAGGTGCGTAATTCATGCAAATCACATATGCTCTCTGGCAACTCCGTCAAAGATTTATTAGAGCTCAGGTCGAGGAGTCTCAAATGAACCAAATTCTCAATTTCTATTGGAACCTCCTCAACATAGAATCTTAGAAACTGCAATTTGGTAAGCCTGCAGATGGTCTTAGCATCTTCTCTGGACAATTTATGGCCAATGATAACTTCCAACCACCTCAGGTTAATCAAGTTGTCCACTCCCCGCGGAATACCTTGCATCGTACCCCTTATCCACAACACCCTAAGACCTCTGAGGCAACCACAGGTGGTTGGAAAAGAATGATGTGTGTCCCAAACTAAGCTACGATATAATTTGGCAATGGTAACCACACGAGAATCACACACTTGGCAAGTTGTTTGCCTAAAATCCACATTGCGCCTCTCCCTGAGATATTGAGTAAAGTCATGTATAAGACCATGCATTTTACACATTCTTATTTGTCCGTCCCAAGTTTTCGTCACCTCTGCAACTAGAGAAGACATTGTTAAATTCTTAAAATACAGGGCCCCAACAAGTTCCATGTCACTTCCGCTCCCAACACTAGAGCCCAAATAACCTAGCGCTATCCAATTCTCTATCAGTTTCCCCACATCAATCCATGAGGCTTCAGGAAAGAAGCTAAAATATGAGAAGCAATACTTGAGTATTGGAGATAATTCATTGTAACTCAACTGAAAATGACGAAAGGGACCTTCGTCTAAATCTTTCCATATTTCTGCCATTAGTACACTCTCCCACTCTTTTCGAGTGTTTTTAAAGCGCAGAACACCTCCCAAAGTCTTTATTGCAAGAGGCAAGCCACCGCACCTCTTAACTAGCCTCCTACCAATTTCTTGGAGAAACTCATCGTCTTCATTTCTTCCCAGGAGAGCCCTTTCATGGAAAAGTGACCAAGAATCCATTTCTGATAGAAACCTTAGTTGGAATATGTAGTCTTCCCTTGAGCTCATCATCCATGCAACTGATGAATTTCTTGTTGTCATCAAAACCCTGCTACCAACCCCGCCAGACGTAAGAGAGTTTATCAAGGCCTCCCATTTGGTGTCGTGATCTGCATTCCATACGTCATCCAAGACAAGAAGAAACTTTCTCCCCGAAATGGAATCTCTTAAATGTTGTAAAACCAAACCCTGATCCAAATGAGTTGCATTCACCTTTCCTACACTCTCAATAATTTGTTTGGCAATTCCAACCTCATCAAAGGAATGAGAAACATAGACCCACAGTCTTAAATCAAAACAGGAACACACTTGACTATCATTGTAAACTAACTGCGCCAGAGTTGTCTTCCCAATTCCCCCCATACCCACTATAGACAAAACTTGTATACCTGAATCAAGTCCACTGGCCACAAGTTTGTCCACAATATATTCCCTTTCTTCATCTCGACCATACACCTTGTCCTGAATATCAGAAGTAGATGCAACTTGCCAAGCATGACTAGCGGTGGGATCAGGCATCACAAATCTGAACAAATCTTTTTCCAAAGAAATCCTATGAAGTCGTTCGTCCATAATTCGAATTCTCTTGGTAAGATTACGATGAATGGCAGATTTAGTCAAATACAAACCTGGAGATCGGATAAAAGATCGTACCTTTCGCTTAAAAGGAGCAACCACAGCATCAATTGATTCGCGCTCCCTCTTGAGTTTAAGAACAGAGTGCTCCCATTCGTCCAGAAAATCCTCCATCACGTCACATGTCTGTTCCAGCTCCAACAACCATTCATCCACCGGTTTCTCCTTTAATCTTCTCCGCTCGGCATCATACAGCACATTTCTGATCGTTTCCAGCAGTAAACTAATATTGCTCAGCTCCTCCTCTATGCCTCTCACATAATATACTTCCTCCGACTCGGGATTTAAATTGTTGATGGCTGTCACTCGCTCCATCACAATGGATACACTAACTTCCGCCATCTGCTCTTATCCAACTCAATTTCCTAATTCAACTCAGTTTGATTAAAATTCGATTAAGGTGAGATAACTTGTTTTGTATGTGTTAGGTTGGATGTACTAAGAAAACATGTAGCATGTGAGGTAAATAATAAAGGAGTCTTGTTGGGAGATGAAGAAAAGTGGAGTAGATCTTGTTTTTTAGGTTAGGAGAACGAGAGTTATCAAAATTCGATGGAAAATTAATCTCATACATCTCCTCAACCATTAGTGAATTACAGACAATTTTACAGAAAGAGCCAAGAGATACATTGCATAAAATATCAGGTTTTGGTAACGACTATATCAATAATTTATCCCCAACTTGTTTCTCTATTTATAAATTAAATCAAGTTGATTCCCTCCTTTTCTAACAACCAATAAATCGATCCTCTTTTCTTCTAAAAGTAAACAACTCACCCAATTAAGTATTACTCAAATTCTTACTGGACAAATTGGTCTGTCGATAACTACAAATTAATATTTTGCTACTTCGCCCAATGGCGACTTTTAGATTTTTTTTAAAAAACTTTTTTTATTGCAGTCGTGAGTTGTCAAACACAAACTCAGCTCAAACTTCTGAGATGAATTGAATCTGGTTTGTACCTATTCACAAATGCTTTTTTTTGCAAAATTATTCTTCGATGGATAAAAATTACTCTTTATAATTAATAGTATTACTCCTTTAACTCATTATCAAAACAATTTCAGGCTCTACTAGGCACAAAGTACTAGCTCCCTCTAACTTTGATTCTCAATTTCGTCCACTAGGTACGTTTAGTTGTTTCGGGTACGAATAGCCGGCCCTTTCTCGTTACTCCTTAGACTCATCCCTGGCAACCAAATATACAATATATATATACACATTTGTATTTCTGGAGGGTAGAGGTTGGTTCACATGGAAGGAGATCAGGTGGTGAGCTCATACCTGCGGAGCAAATTGTCCTCTAGAATAGATGAAGCAGAAGCAGAGATGAGCAGGCATTTGCAGATAATACCGCGGTTTCGATCCATTGGGAGGCTAATTGACAGCATGGATGAGGATTGGGGCGATAAGACGGAGTTGCTGAACCAACTCATAAGTGCCCTGTCAGAGTGCGTCGTCTTCGCCCACCGGCAGAGCACGGGAGCAGCCGTGTATAAGGTCCTCAAAGTCATGAGAGGGGTAGTGTTCGAGAGGAAGATGAGAAGCAGGCTGGATGAAATCGAAGGGAAGATAAAGAACAGTGGTCATAGGGGAACATTGGGGAAATCTCAGCACACACACACACAGCCCGATCTCCCCAATTTCCCAGCAGCCCCTACAATTTGGGGATTTGAAACGGAGGTTGCGGAAATCGAGAAATTGCTTGCAGGAGGAGGAGGGTGGCAGCAGTTAACGGCGATAGGGATTGTTGGAAGATGTGGTTGCGGGAAAACAGCATTAGCCCAGAAGGTACTTGGCAGCAGCCGAATAGAAGAAATGTTTTCTCCGATTATCTATGTACGCTTGTCGACGATGCTGAAAGAGGAAAGCTCGGATCTGAGGGTGACGATTCTGAATTTCATTCTGCGAGAAATAAGAATAGGGCAAGAGCAGGGGCAGGAGGATGGTGATTACAGCGTTGTTAAACTCCTGGAAAGGGTTCAGGTTGGATTAATGGAGAAGAGATATTTGATCGTCCTGGACGACGCGTGGCGGATGGATGAGTGGTTCGCGGATCTGCCCGGGAAGGGCCGCCCCACCGCGGAGTCGTTCAGTCACGGCCTTCCCAAAGGGAGCGGCGGTGCAGTTATCGTGACTAGCCGTTCGGAGAGTGTGATCAGAGGGATGGTGGGGGAGAAGCACGTGATCAGGCCCCATCTGAGCGATGAAATCTGCTGGGAGGTCTTCGCCCACGCTGTGTGGCAGTTGGAGCTGATCCACCCAGAACATCCCAAGCTCATCCGCATCAAACACTTGATCATCAGAAACTGCGCCGGCCTCCCCCTTGCTGCCATCACTTTGGCAAATGTAATTTCTAATTTAGTTTCTGATTCATCGTCCCAATAAAATCTCTAACTCTGCTGTTTCATCATTAATTAATACAACTTATTAATTTCCACACTATTCTTTTAATTTCATTGCATTCCTTTGGCAGAGTAATAACATGATGAAGAGATATACAATTTAATACAAACGCCACATGTTCTCAATGTTTCCCAAACATTACAAATAGAAATGAATTCGAGATCTAATGGGTCCAATAGTTGAGGGGCTGGGCTGACACATAACAAAATTTTTCTCGAGTGTCCAGCTTCATTTCGGAACTATTGTCCCAAGCCAAAATGAACCATGAGCAACCACACAAAGGTGATGAGTTCTCCACCAAGGCAAAGCTGTCGACCGTGGGAGTGGGGCGTCCGGCCTGCAGTGTCCAGCCGCATAACACAAGAGCTCCACCCAGATTCTGCTCATCATCTCCCATCTCCCCTTCTCCTCCAGCTTTCTCAGATCATGGGCCAGCACACAGGCGTCAAACAGCAGAGATTTGCTTCTGTCTCCCTTCACCACTGTCTTTACCTTCAGAAGCTTTTCACAAGCATCTTTCTCCGGCTCTTCACTAGTCACTAACTCCGCTCCCCATCTCTCAAACAAATTTCTAGCTTCCTCAAACATTGTATACATATTCGTATAAGTTGGGGAGAGCTCAGTTAGTTAGATCATCATCTCCATCACATCTTCACATATCAGTTTCAAGCATTAAGAATTAAGGTTTGATAAGTATGCTTGTAAGTTTGTAATCTCCTTAATCATCATAGTGAAATCTTCTCCTTAGGAAAGTGGATGTAGGCTCACGCCGAACCACTATACATCTTTGTGTTGATCTCTTTCATTTCGTTTTTCGTTTATCAATCAATTCGAGAGTGAAACGTGAGTGATCAATCAACCAAGTGTGTGAGTTCTTGAGAGGTTTAACAAGTTCTTGCTCAAGTTTCATTAGAATACGAAATTGATTGAATCTTCTGTAATGATCAGACATCTGGTGTGAAAGTGAGTGAAGTCAGTTATAACAGACTTCATGGAACATCGGGGAACAAGAATTCCACCATTAGCTTCCGTTGCAGCGACGTCGTTCCATGCACAAATATCGTGCTTGATGAAGTTAACATCTCTGCCGTTGATTCCAGTTCTACAGTATCTGTTGTCTGCATCAACGCTCATGGGAAGGCTCATAATACGTCTAGTCCACCTGTTGATTGTCTCCAATAGTACTTTCGATAATTACCTTTTAATTTGCATTATTAATACTGTTTTGTGTGAGGGTATAAAGTGTCAAATTAACCGTCATTTTGGGTCAATAAATTTGTGCTTTTATTGTATTTTCTACTCTTGATTTTCTGTTGCTCTCTTCTACCATTTCAAAATTTGATAAATTTCTTGTATTTTGGTAAACAGGCTCCACACCACCCACCACACCTCTTTATTACCATTATTCACTACACATAAAATAATAATACCCTAATTATATATAAAATGTAAATGAATACCTCGGAATGAATATGGATGCTGAAGTCAATGTTTCACCATCCCCATTTTCTTTGATTATTTTAACCAAAAAATTAAGAAAAATAAATGAAATATTGAACATAGCCGGAAAGTTGGAGATACATTAGTGGAGCCACCACTAAGCTAATAACTTTGTTGACTCTGAAAAAAAACACAGTACTATTATAAATACAAGGGAAATTATAAAGTCAACAATTTTTTGTCAAAATCAATTTTAATTTCTTATTTATTGATCGGAGGTCATGAGTCAATTCAATTAACGTCCATAACTGATCATCCAAATTCTACTTTGGATTACAAATACAAATTTAAATACGTATTCTAAAGAACGAAAAGTAAACCTTTAATATATAGCACTTCATCTATAAATATTAAGCACAAATCTATATATTTAATCAACATCGAAATTAAATACTAGCTATATGTAACTTGGTTTAACAATTTTTTTTAAGATAAAATACTTCAGAAAATATAACTCTTTGATGCAATATATTCATTAACTGAAACGAATGATATCAAGTCGAAGAAGATATCCTGAGAAATCAAATTTACCTTTAATTACTACTTCCTTCGCCATAAATTACGGCTAATGAATTCCACCATTTCCTCCTTTTTTATTTTATTATTATTTTTTTCATTTTGCCCTTAAATATATTATTCTCGAGTTCTTGGTGTTGGGTTAGGTAAACATGATTACGTTGCTTGAAGTTATTGAACTCGTGTTACGTTGCTTGAAGTTATTGAACTCGTGTTTAATGGTTCAATCGTTATAGTTAGTGATGTCAACGGGCCGGGTCTGGGGCGAGTACCATAGTACCCGGATCCGATTCATTTTGAAAGTGCTTGCCCCTCCTGAACCAGCACGGGTCCTATTATGCAGCCCCAGACCCAAATGGGGCAGGTCCACCCCGCCTCGCTCTGCACTTTTTTTTTTTTTTTTTTTTTTAAATTTTAAGACTTATTTGACACTCATAAATCACTAATTCTCTCATTTCATTATTTTCCATAGGTTCAAGTAATAGTTATGTAATAAAAATAAAAAAAAATTCAAATAATAATAATAAAAAAAAATTAGTAGTAAAATATAGAATTTTAAATGATTATAAAAATAAAAAAATATTCCCTCCGTCCCACGTATTTTTACCCACTTTCCATTTTGGGGTGTCCCACGTATTTTTACCCATTCCATTTTTGGCAAAAATACATAATATTTTATTACATACTTTTTACAATCCCAACAACTTTAATTACTTTTTTACACTTTATTCATCATTCACAATAACTTTATTCACTTTTTCTTTTTAAATTACTAATTTATTCCTACTTTCTCTTACATTATATATTAAAAAAATAAAACATCTTAATCTCTGTGCCCGTACAAACGGGTAAAAATACCCGGGACGGAGGGAGTATAATATTTATATTTAATACGGGCCAGGGCAGGTACCCGCGGTTCTGAAGTGATACCCAGACCTGACCAGTTTCAAAACGGGTTCGAGGCAGAGCCGATCCATTTTCAGTTTGGGTCGGGTCTGAGCGGCCCAAATTGTACGGGTCGAGTGGGTATTCGCGGGTCCGGGCCAAATTGACACCCCTAAATATAGTGAATCTTTAATTGATTTCATTTTAAGAAAAAAACACTTTAATTATTAAATTAAATTCTTATATATATGCATTAAACGTCACTCATCATCGTTCAAATTTCTTACCAAGGACACACGTATAAAATGATATACATATATATTAAAATGATTATAGGCATACAATATACTCACTTAGTTTCATGTAACCTTCACACTTTTCTCATTTGTCCAAAAAAACCTTCACCAAAAAAAATAATAAAATAAAATAAAATAAATATTTTATCTAATAATCTCAAAATTTGTTTAATTTCAAATTTGTCACTTTTTTCTCGCACTCTAACATCAATTTACACTTTATTTACTACTTAATTAAAATGTTAAAACACTCCAAAAGTCAATAAAATTATTAAAAAAATATAATTTTTCTTAAACACCATGGAATAATAAACATGAAGGATTGGTATGAGACAACATAAAATAATAAACATGAAGGGGTGGTGTTTCCATAATAAACATGAAAGGTGGTGTGAGAGGGAGGGAGTATTAATAAATCACTTTAATTATAAGATACTAAATTCTACGAAAATGAGAAAATAACAGATTTTGTAAGAATGGATTTGACGAAGCCTTTTAATTGTATTTTACCAATTAAAGATGTGCGCATAGTCTAGTCTTCAAATTTTATATATACGCCATTAGTGTCACATTACCTAATGATGAAATTGGCTAAGAAAATTAAAAATTTCAGGTCCAAATTCATGATATTCTACGACAGATTCCTATAAATTAATCTACTCATTGAAATACTCATCACTTATAAGTTTATTGAACAATCAAGTGTTCTTCGCAAAGTTCATCAACCCTCGGAATATGGTACAACAACAAATAACATTTGTATATATAATGGCTTTTTTTCTCAGTAATTTCCTTTTGAAAAAAAATATATTATTAAGTAATTCTTGTACTCAAATACTGCAAAGTACTCAGATTTTATTTTTACCTAATAACTACTTCACAATTGATTAACATTCTTACTAAGTATGTGCTAATTTTCTTTATTAACTGCAGGACTTTTTAGCCCCTATCTTCATATTATGCTTAGCTTTATCTGAGCCAAGCATGGTCATGGGCGTTAATCGAGCTGCCTTAAGTTTACATAAGCACCGTCCGACCCGTCCGCCACCGCCAGCCGAAACCGCCCCTACCACCACCTATGACGTCATAAATTTTGGAGCAGTGGGAGATGGAAAAAAAGATGATACTAAAGTAATTACAGAATCTGCCATCTTCATAAAATCTAGTTATTACCATTTCTAGAGTTCGTTTTTTCTTCTTTTCACAATGCTAAAAATTGAGTTAAACCATACTACACAAAATTAATACTCATTATATTGAAATGTACGTTTGAATCGTTTAATCATACTGGTCATATAGAATAATTTTTCATTAAAAAAAATAAATCATGAATATAGGCTTTCGAGCAAGCATGGGAAGCAGCTTGCAGTAAAAAGAAGGAAAGTACGAAGATAAGCGTACCTGGTGGGAAGACATTTTTGGTGTCACAGATTGAATTTAAAGGACCATGTACACCCAACTCAATTATATTTGAGGTAACCTTTTTTTTTTTCCTACAATCATTCAACACAAAAGAGTTCTTAATCCTTCATCCATGGTTATATCAAGATTAAACAAAATATATTTTTAAATGTAACAGATCCTAGGGAACATAGTGGCGCCTCCAAGGTCAGCGTGGAAACAGAAAGGGGCGGACGAATGGCTCTATTTTCATACAGTAGACGGGCTTACAGTGGTAGGCGATGGCCAAGGACTAATTGATGGTCGCGGTGTTACATGGTGGAAAAATGTATGTCATGCACTCTCTCTTTACTCACTCATTCCTAGCTCCAGTTCAATTATTTCTTCTCTGACTAACACTTGTTTATATGCCTCAGGGTGATGACAACTCTCGACCCACCGTAAGTATTCCTCTGTGACTAAAGCTAACCCACAGATTGAAATCTTGAAGGCCCTTTAAACTAATGAACTCTCTATCTGTGTGTATGTATGTATAAAGGCAATGCGATTCTCTCACTGCAACAAACTATGTGTCGATGGATTGAATCATATAAACAGCCAAAAAAACCATGTCTCTATAAATGGATGCAACGACACCACAATCTCAAACCTGCACATAAGGGCCCCTCCAAAAAGCCCAAATACAGATGGAATTGACATTAGTCGCTCAACCAATCTACGCATCCTTAACTCTTCAATGGAAACCGGTAAACCTTGGACATTTTTACTAATTCTACCTTCTTATGTGTCTCTCAATGTGTATATACTAATCAGCTATCACTGTCCTCTGTTCATCAAAAAGGGGATGACTGTATTGCCATTAATGGGGGTACTAAGAACGTCTTCATATCTAACATAACATGTGGTCCTGGACATGGAATAAGGTATCTTTCTTTAACCATATAACGTTGAATAAAGAATACAAGCATTCTTGAACACTACAAAGATATGTATATTTATCTTTCACTAGAGTTTCTTTGTGGTGACAATTTTTTTTTTTTTTCAGTATTGGAAGTTTAGGGAAGAAGGGGGCACATGATGAAGTAGAAGGAATAAAAGTAAGCAATTGCATCTTTAACAGAAGTGACAACGGTGTAAGGATCAAAACATGGCAGGTAAAAACTCTAAAACTTAGCAGAATAACGTTTATTGTTCAAGTCATTGTTTGAAATATACAAACTAACCTGCGATTTTTGTCTCTCCTGCAGGGAGGATCTGGATTTGCCAGGGATATCACCTTTTCACAGATAACATTCGTAGCTACTAAAAACCCTGTTATCATAGACCAGTATTACTGCCCTCACAAGAAATGTGCCAACAAAGTAAGCAACAAAAATTCCAGTTCTCAATGATCAATTATCAAATTATAACGACTTCCACACACTCCACACTTAATTTTTGTACAAAGTAAACATTATATATCCATGTGTAAGAGTTCAGGTAGATTTTAAGCACCACTGATTTGTTTATCTACAGACATCTGCAGTCGAAGTTAGTGAAGTGAGATACTACGGGGTTCACGGCACATCTGTTGGAAAGAATGCTGCAATAAACTTCAGTTGCAGCCAAAACGTGCCTTGCACTAACATCATACTGGAAGATGTTGACATAAAATCAGCCGATCCGAAGCAATCAACATCAGCCCACTGCATCAATGCTCATGGACATGCTCATACATTGAACCCATCATTGAATTGCCTGCAGGAATAAGGATTTGGAACATTGCCATACAAACATTCATCTCTATTAGGTCGCATAAGACAAAACTTCTCACATTATCGAGTACTGAGTAGGTCATTCTCCCTCCGCCCATACACAGAACGGGATTGTGAGGAATAGCTTTTTATTACCAAAGTGGTACCCACACTTTTTAGATAAAAATTCACTGAAAATAGCTAGCATTATAGGCAGAGTTTGCAGGTTCAAAGAGTCTCTATGTAATTTTAGTGAAACACCCTCACTTGTAGTGCTGGCTTCAAGTGTGATCTATATTTAATTGTATTAAAAAGAACATGCATTCTGCGTGCAATTCAAACTCATCACCCATTATGCTATTCTTCAAAAAGAAACTTTGAATATGATAAAAGCCAAAATCTAGCAAGAGAAATGGAAAGAAGAAAAGCCTTTTTAAATCATTACAAGTTATACAGAGTAGTTGCAGTGATATGAAATCTCAAATCACAACAGATGATAGCTATCAACTCATGGAGGGATATAAAATTATCATGGTAGATTCTGATTTACGTGAGATATTTTCTTGAATAGAGGGAAAAACACTAAGACAGAAACAACTCGTTCCTCTTTTCCAATACAGTAGAGAAAGGGAAAGATCTATATGTCACAAGTATCTGGCCGTCCGAAAAACTTGTATCTGTTGTCTGCAATATTATCATATACAAAATCCCGTACAAATCTGCAAGAGGAATAACAAGAACAAACTAAGACGAGACACATAATTTTTTTATTTGCATCTATATATCCGTAGAACAGAAAATCAGTTTGGACTTACAATGGCACAAACGGGAGAAAGAAAGCAAGCTGGGGAAAGGGCATATTTATGTATTCCATAATCTTCAACACAGCTTCTGAATTGATGTAAGACCTGAAATTGAATTCCAAAACAACATATCATTCTAAGTATATCATTTCAGACAAGTGCAGTGAATGCCAAAAAATTGATGAAGCAGATATGACAGATACACATTCAGCATATCACTTATACTAACTTCAGTGGTCACACGGGTAATATACCTATCCTTTTCAACTAGAACAACACTAGGAATATCATCAGGAGCTCTTCCAGATCTCTGCAATAGCTTCTTGCCTGCTTCACTTTGTAAAGCTTCATATCTAATAGTCCTGGTACAAAAAAATGCTAAATCAGAAGAATCAAGCTCAAATTCAGCATAATCAAATTGAACACCGAATTTTCATAATCAATCCAGAGACCAAGTTATCTAGTCCAATTCTCTTGTGTAGTAGTTCCTAAAATTAGGCACAATTATTGCTTTTAAGATGGGGGCCACCAGGCTTGCTCTCAATCCTGTGCATCATTCCCGTTTGAAGCATATTGCGATTGATCTTCATTTTGTCCGTGATTTGGTTGGTAAGGGCAAACTGTCTGTTGCTTATGTTCATACAAAGGATCAACTTGCTGACTTACTTACCAAGCCCCTAACACGTTCACGTTTTCAAGAACTTCGGACCAAACTCTCCATTGCCTACGGCACATCGATTTTGCGGGAGCGTATTAAGAGAGAGAATATATCTGTAATCTTGTATCCTATCTTGTAGATTAATGTTTTGAGAGAATTCATTTGGCCACAAAGAAGCTGCCACGTGGAGTTACATATTTCGAAGATGTTAAATGGGCCTCAGATAAACTGGGCCGTTACCATTTAATATTTACGTGGGCTATAAAACCAAATCGCTAAAAGAAAATGCCACGTGGACAAAAAAAAGTCGTCAATATGAGTCATAGTTTTATCAAACTGGCCAATCTGGCAAATCAGAGTCGAGTGACGTTGTCAACATTGCAAATTCTGTGTTCTTCTTGCACTATTCCATCCATCTTTCGCAAATTCAGACAAGATTTCCAATTTGGATCATAGAAAGCTGAAGAAATGGAGTGGATTCAGGAAACAATCGCTTCTGTAAAATCTTTCAAACTACGACAGGCCCTTCATCAGGCGCTAACTCTTGGTTTCTTTCTTTAACTCTTCTTTTTCTAGCTATGATTAATGACTGAGATTTTTTATTTTTTTATATTTGGGAAAAATGCTGTTGTGTTCATATGGGTGTTAGAAGTACTTTTAGGCTTCATATGGGTGTTAGAAGTACTTTTAGGTTATGTACATTTGCTTATGAAGTCAATGTTGGTGGTTGGGATGGTTTGAGAATTGGGACTTAATTATTGCTTGAAAATTAGAAATAGTCTTAGCTTTTAATCTTTTGCTTAGAATTTTGATCCCTATATCTGTTAAGAGTGAAAAAATATGATTATTTATGTCATTATCATCCCTTGCCTCCAATTATGTTCTCAAAATCTTATTTATTAGTTCTGTTTTAATTTCGAAATTGGGAGAGTGGGAGATGGGTATGTATATTCTAGGTGATGTGTGAGGCATGTGTAAGATCCAAGAATTTTTAATTATCTTAAATGTAATATGTATGTTATAGCTATAATGATGCATAACTTATGCATGGAATAACTTAACTAGATCACTAAACTGGAATGTCATGTTTCTATCAGATTTAAGCTTAATCTGCTCATCTGATTGCCAAATCTTGCTTCTCATCAGCCATATGAATAAATTAGTTGTGTATATTTTTTGGACACATTAATTGTGAACTAATTAATCAAAGCATGTCCTGAAAGATTGTGACAGAATAACTTTTGAGGATGATGTTCCTTGTCCAAGCATTTTTATTGGAAGTAATCGCTCTTCGTTCTTGTTTTGATTGAAGGTATGATTGTAACATCTGCATTGATGATATGGAAGACGTTGATCTGTGTAACTGGAAGTGAATCACCTGTTGTTGTTGTTCTTTCTGGAAGCATGGAACCTGGATTTGCTAGGGTAAGCCCGTGTTGTTTATTCGTGTTTAACTAAGACCTGGAACCCCTATTCGAAACACCTTGTTTGGATCATTCTAGTGCAACTAGTAACTATAGTTTCTCCATTTCACATTTCAATTGATGCATACTTTGTTCACAAAAAGGTTTCGCCTACAGGTTGACATTTTGTTCTTGCATATGGGCCAAGAGCCAATTCGAGCAGGGGAGATTGTTGTATACAACGTAAATGTAAGATTCTTTTCTGTTTGCTGTTATAACATTATTATGGAGTTTTTGCTATATTCATGAGAAGAGAAATGGATTGGAATCCACCCCCCCACCCCCACCCCCCACCCCCCACAAAAAAAAAAAAAAAACTCAGCGTTTGTATCTTTTTAGCAAAATTTTATACTGTACAGAGTTCTGTATCACTTACTGATGCTAAAAAAATAAAAGAAACTGATTGCTAATGATAGTTTTGTTGCAAATCTGCATCATTATTTGAATATGTTGCTGTTGATTATGTTTTTTCTTTTTCCTGGTATTTGACATCCTGTCTTCTAAATTTCTTTTCAGGATCGTGACATTCCAATTGTGCATCGCGTAATCAAGGTAACATACATACACAATATCATAATATATGAAGTTCCAAACAATCAATTTGTATCTTCTTTTGTATCGTCTTCTTCTTAAACTAGGTCCACGAAAGACGATACTGGAGAAGTCGAAATCCTCACAAAAGGTGCCAAACATGCTCTCATGAAACCTTGATGTTTCAGAAACAAGAAATTTTATAACCCTTTCCAGCGTCAGATTTCATTAGTTACCTCTGTTGTTAACAGTACAATCTTGATTTGATTTCATTAGCTACAAAGACGACATATCATGGGAAGAGCCGTTGGGTATGCAGTGTATTTTTAACTTCAAAATTCTATGCTACAACTCCTAATGCTTCTAACGAAGATCTTAAGTCACAATGTAGAGCATAACTTAATAATCCTGGACAACCTACGATCGTTTTTTTCCTGATTCAGATGGGGCAGGAAAACTAACATGTTCACTCTCATTTGCAGCTTCTTACCTTATGTGGGATGGGCCACCATCATCATGACCGAAAATCCAGTGATAAAGGTTTGTAATCGCCTTTCATTTGGTTTCGTATCAGATCAAGATTCGTTTGATCACCAAACGAAGTGGGGTTTGAATGATGTTCATGGCTTTCTTTGATTCTTTACTTGCAGTACGTCCGCAAGATTCGTTTGATCACCAAACGAAGTGGGGTTTGAATGATGTTCATGGTTTTCTTTGATTCTTTACTTGCAGTACGTCCTCATCGGTGCACTTGGCTTGCTCGTCATTACATCAAAAGACTAACAAAATGATGCTTGCAGCTGATGCTGAGTAGATAATCCTTTTTTGTCCATTTTCATCTACAGCTGCAGTCATTTCATATGCTCGACCGGATTGATAAATTAATTGTTGTAATGACAAAGATCGACTTCCAAAATACTAAAAATTTAATTTAAATTCACATAATTAAAATCATGAGTATATACAATTACGAGAACCACATTTGGCATTCATCACTGTTGGGATTTGTTTATTTAGCTTCGGATTTCATTGTATTTGATGGAATCTTGTTGCAACTTAATTTATACATTAAAAAAATAAAAATTAAAAATACACCGCAATCTTTCCTAACGAAATATTGAAAATCGTATGATCATTTTTTCCTGCATTCCATCACACAAATATAGTTTATGCCCAAAAATAGACTACTGCCCTCGTCATCGGGTAAGAGATTCACGTTTCAACTAAGACTACCTGGATACCGAAGTGTTGCAAAAAAAAAAATTCATGCAACAATAAAAAAATTATAAAATTTGTCAAGTAATAATGTAACAACGTAAAAACATAGATTACCAGTGCTAATGTGCGCGTCAAAACTCAGGTTACACTACAGACAAAACAAATGCAAGAATTACGAGGAAAAAGGCAAGCGTAAACACTACCTCATAGTTTGAATTCACAGAAGCAATCGGGCAAAGCAGAGCCCACGCCCATCACAAAATCGTCTCGGTGAACTTTCCACAGAGCTTCCATCAATAAATCCCCCTTCAAGCCCTGTGAAGTTAACACTGCAAATGCTCTCCTACTTAAAAACAGCGTTTTATACAACCCCTGGAAAGCTCGCATAGCAGCAACCATTTTATCCATGTTTCCAAAATATGTTGCCACATATGATTCACTATTGATCGACACATAGTAATCCAATGCAGCTTTCGTGTTTCCATGCATACTTGTGAAGTCCTCGCTGTCCAGAAGAGTCGACTTGGTAAACACATTTGGGTATACCAAAGTTAGGCCTTCAAGTTCCATAATTCCATCCCCAGCGGCTAAATATATATTGGTGTTCGTAGGTACAGAAAGGGCTTGAAGTATGACTGCAGTTTCATTTGGTGTGAGAGGGCATTTACCCCGGCTTCTCCACAACCGAGCTTGATCGCCAGTCCATGGTTTCCTATCTCCTTGTGCAGCCTCTATTGCTTGGATAGATGTGGGAGAAAGACCAGAGAATTCACATTGGCTATAAGCTACCATGTCTGGTTCAAAACGGAGGTGTAGTGAGAGGTAGGGCTTTGGTATAGCTTCAAGAAGCTCAGAAGCTTTCTTCTCTAATTTATTGGTTAATCGCAGAGCACTATAGCAAGCCTGACAAAGAGCAGCTTTAGCATACATGGGATACCTGCAATTAACACAATGGTAAGGCGCAACTAATAACCTTCAAGAGAAAAGGAAAGAATAAGCTGAACACATGACAGAGAAATGGAAATAAGACCCAAGATCATCTAAATCAAAATGACTTCACGGTTTGAGGATAAAGAAACATCTGTGCAGTTAAAGAAACCGAAATAAAGAAAGTACAGAGCTTCAACAGCATAGTACCGATCCCTTCGTTGACTCATCGCTGGCGTGATAGAAACGTAATGATGCTCCAAGAGAGATGGAAGTACAGATTCTACATAATCGAATGAACCTTTACGCTTGCTACAGTCAACTCTAAAAGGCTCTTTTGATGCAAGCTCTGCAGGCAACTCTTTAACAACCTGAATAAAGCCATCCATTTTTTGGATGAAGTACTCCACATCAAATACATCTTCAAATCCACTGCATGGTCAAATTATGACTGTCAATTTGTTGAATGATTGTATGGATGACAAGATATAGTTCCATTGAAATAACAATCCAGAACAGTTGTAATTTGTAAGTTATTAAATAATAAATTTTAAGTTGATCACTATTCATACATGGATGTGGAATCAGAACACAGCATCCACATAATAATTTAAAGAATGAGCTTTCAAACAGCAATTAGAGGAAAAGTAATACATCATATAAATAAAATTCTCAGAAAAGAGAAATAATTGCAAAAAAAGGAATATTAAACTTTAATAATCCATTCCAGTGAGATAGACAGCCGGTTGCATTATTTCAATGTTTAAAATCTCTTAGTATGAAAAATCCAGCTATAATGCCAATATTACAAAATATAATTTGAGATACAACCAGCTACAATGATCTAAATAGAATAATAGATGAACAAAAATGGTACTTATTTGATTCCATACATGAATGATTATATGTCAGTTTTGAAGAAATAAAGATGCTAACAGATTTTATCCAACAAAATGAATCCTTACCTTGATTCATTCCAATACGCAGCAACCTCAAATTTTGGTAGAACAAGAGTGGCATTCAGCAAGCGAGCAATACCGACACCATCACAGAACTAAAAATACATCATTTAACAACAAAGTTATACTACAGCATATAAAACCAATAATGGATAACAAGAGAAGGGGTGAGTAGAAAAAGATACGAGATGAAAGTGGTAGAGTACGCACATCCCTCCTCATCTGATTGAGCCCACCATAGCAATCAACTCGAAGATATCCATTGCTCTTGGCTGGCAGAGCTGCAGCATTTCAACACAAAAAACCAATGCAAACGTCTGCATTTGACGCCAGTCAATGTTGACTTAGCAAAAAATAAACTTCACGAAAATCTAAGAATATTGAGGCACATGCAGTCGAGGTCTTGACAATTCGAAACTAACGCTAATCCAGCATCAGCTTGTTTACGACTGGAACCAATTTTATTTTTGGATCATAAAATACAAGTTGGAACTTTTCAATCAGTTCCATAAACTAAATAAGGATCTATAGCAACTTGATCGACCATCCAGCATAAGAAATCAAAGCCATCCCAATCATGGATCAAAAAGAATGGGGAAGTGCACCCAAAAACTTCATGGAGTATATTTTACATTAAAGAAGTGATAAACAGGTGGCCATAACTTAATCAGAGTGAAGGCAGGGTAGTCTGGAAGGGTCTAGATATGATATAAAACAACGATATTCACATGAAAATTCACGCAAATCAAACTAAATGGTGCTTTTTATGCGATAAAGAGCCCATTAAAAATTTATTCGGATATACTTACAATATCACACATAAACTATCCGTTGCTTCAGGCATACAAAATGATCCACAATCTCAACAATGCAACGCAAATATCAACTTTGAACAAGAGTAATTAATTGTCTTGACAGTAAATCTGACTAAAAAGCAAGATTGGTCCTTTAACACACAATCCAAATGCAGAAAAAAGATTCAAACAAAATATAGAAAGAAAAGAAAGCTTACGAGCAGGATGCCCTTGAAGCCACCAATTGCAAGGCCTCCATTCGAATAATCTCTTCAGACTCCAGATCTCTGCTCTTTCGGACCTGTTCCAGAAACCAGATCAGACAATTTACAAAAAGCGATCTAAAACGACGCATCCAGCAATTAAGGGTTTGTCCAACAGAATTCCCTGAACGAAACATAGCATCGAAATGAGGCAACTTACGGCGTAGAATTGAGCGGTGTGTTGTAATAGGGGAAACTAGGTGAGAATAGAATTAGGGCTAGAAATACAGAGAAGAAGATCACTATAGTAATGAGTAGGGTTTTCCCTACCGTTGTTGGAGCAGTCATTGAAATTAATGGAGATTGCACAATTTCTGAAACTCATAAAAATCTCATACTAGGAGACGAAAGCAGAAGGGTAAAATCGTCAACATTGGAAAAATAATAAATAAATAAGCATTAAAACATGTAGTCTCTCTCTTCTCCCATCGATCCCCAACCATGCATAGATTTCTCAATCTGAAACATTTCTCAATAGCTCTTCATTCCCGCCAAATAATCTCCGATCCACCTTCTCCGCACCTTGTCAATGATCTCTCTCGCATTCTCAGCGACTACAGAAAGCCCCAACACGACATTGAATCAGCGCTCACTCCATTTGCTTCACAGATTTCCACCAACTTAGTCGAGCAAGTCCTGAAAAGGTGCAGAAATCTAGGGTTTTCTGCGCAAAGTTTCTTTCTTTGGGCTCAGAAAATCCAGGGGTTTCGACACAGTAAAGAAAGCCATCACATTCTGGTAGATATCTTAGGAAGCAGCAGAGAGTTCCCATTGTTTTGGGATTTTTTAACTGAGATGAAAAGAACTGAATCTTGTGAAGTTAGCCGGGAAATTTTCTGGAATGTGTTTAGGGCTTACAGTAGAGCTAATTTACCGGGCGATGCGATTAGGGCCTTTAATAGGATGATAGACTTCGGGATGAAACCTGTTGTGGATGATCTTGATCAGCTTCTGTATGCGTTGTGTAAAAGGAAGCACGTTAAACATGCTCAGGAGTTCTTTGATCTGGTTAAGGATGGAGATTTGTGTACAAGTGTTAAAACTTATAGCATTCTGATAAAGGGGTGGGGTGACATTGGCGATTCTGGGTTGGTACAGAAACTGTTCGATGAAATGCTTGAAAGAGGATGTGTGGTAGACTTGCTTGCTTGGAACAGTATGCTGGATGCTCTGTGCAAAGGAGGGAAAGTTAATGAAGCTTATCGATTGTTTCGGGGGATGAAGAACAAGGGATTCGATCCCGATGCTTATTCGTATTCAGTGTTCATTCATGCTTTCTGTGATGCAGATGATCTGCATTCAGCATTCAGGGTGATAGACACCATGAAGAGATACAATCTAATCCCTAATGTATATACATACAACTGTGTCATCAAGAAACTCTGCAAGAACAGCAGGATTGAAGAGGCTTACGAGCTTTTAGACGAGATGATAAAAAACAGGGCGAAACCGGACACATGGTGCTACAACACAATTCTAGCCTTCCATTGTGATCATAACGAAGTCAATCTGGCTCTGAAACTGATTTCAAGAATGGATCGAGACGGGTGCGAATTAGACAGACATAGCTACAATATGGTGCTGAAGATGCTGATTAGAATAGGGAGGTTTGATAGAGTTGAGGAAGTTTGGAAATCAATGGAGAAGAGAGGATTTCATCCCACAGTTTCGACTTATGCTGTAATGATTCATGGACTGTGTAAGAAAAGAGAGAAACATGAGGATGCTTACAGATATTTTGCAATGATGATTGATGAAGGCATTCCACCTTACAGTACAACCTGTGAAATGGTGAGAAACAAATTGGTTGGATTAGGATTTGCAGAGCAAACAGATATACTTGCAGAGAAGATGGAAAGAAGCACTTCTCTGTCAATTCAAGAAGCAGCAAACTTGATGAGAGGTAATAGAGCCCACCTGAGATTCCGACCTGAAGAAGAATGTTCCGACCACAGTGATGAACACTTCTGATCGTGAGTCTTCCTTCAAATCGAGAGATACATTAATTAGTAATCATTTGAATTAAATATGAATTTAATATTAACATGCGTGTATAATTAACTCGAGGGTGAAAATTGAATTTGTCCTTTTTTTTTTTTAAGAGAGTTTTTTTTCCCTTCACTATAACTATGATTTTTTTTACTAAAAAAAAAAAAAAAATTCTTACTATGTTTGATCTCAACGCCGTTGATACAAACACTTAATCCAGCACCAGCCTTTAATTAAACGTATATATAAGCCATTGATTGGATTGCGTGAGACTAAGAAGTGATACTTTATAATGAAAAATTATACTCCGTTGATAAAAATGTGATAACGATATTGTGAAGTATATAATGAATAATTTATATTATAAATTAAAAGTGATAATTTTTTTTTAATTTTTTTTAAAAATTAGAGTAACATTTTTAATAAAATGTTAATTAATTACAAAATCCTCTCATACAAATGTACTCCAATGTATAAATATTGACATTTAATTACTCTTCTATTCTACTAATTACTTCACATTTTTTATTTACATTGGTCCCAAAATTTATACACACATCTAAAATACTCATAATCAGTGCAATATGAGTATCCTCACAGTATAATAACACTACAAAATTATCACTTATTTTTTACATGCAATTCAATAACTTTGTACTCCACAATTTTCTTATTAAATTACCTAATATTCCCCTCGTTATGTTTGAGTTTGAAAAAGGAAAATGTAAAGAGTAATGTGATGGGACAAAAATAAAAGAATAGTGAAGCCCAAAAGAACATAAAGCCCAAGTGACCAAAAGGTATAAGGCCCAAGTCACCAAAATTATGCCCAATAGTCTTCATTTACATTGGCAACACAATGGCCACCATATTAATTTGAAGATAAAATAATGACTTGATATTCCGGACGTTTATATCTCTGTCTGCATTACTTTTATTTTAGTTTATTTAAATATATGTGTTTTTTTATAACTTTATTATATTTAGGTTTTTTTATTAAAACCCTAACAGAAAATTTACTAATAAAAGTATAGGAGTATATTATTTTATTTATTAATGTATAAGTTATGAATCTGAATATAGGAAGAAAACAATAATGTTCCCTTTCATGGAAAGATTGAGTGAAAGTTCTATTAGAATAAAAGGGAATAGCATTTTAAGGAGTATTGAAACCTATATTTATTTATTTATGTATATTTTCCAAAACAAGTTTACAAATTAAACTAAAAGAAGATTATGACGACGACTCAGAGTAGTATATAAACGGACCAAATTGAATCCTATAATTAAAAAGTAGTTTAGTTAAACCTTATTAAGTGTGATAAAACACTTCAAATGTCTCGAATGACAATCAAACAGTTCACTAATATTATCAAAAGAAAAATTAAACTATTATTAACTAGCATGGCTGAATGTTAATTAATTTACAAGAGATGGCCCACTGTCACCCTCTAGATTTCGTATAACTAGACAATTGATAATCACGTCTAATTAAGGCAAAAGCTTCGGAGTTCCCGAACACCGTGTCCCAATGTGAATACAATTCTCTCATTCCATATTCTATTTAAACTTATATATTGTCAGGGGTTTAAATTGTAAAGGGTACGAAAATTGCAAAGGGGCACGCACTCCATGTGAACACAATTTTCCCCTTCCATATTATATTTAAACCTATGTATTGTTAGGGATTTAAATTATAAAGAGGTACTAAAATTGCAAAGAGGCACGGTGACGCCCCATTCTCTAATTAATGACTACATTAATTAATCACGTAGACATAATATATATAGCAATGATTGATGATATTAATTAATTTTAGCAACATGCATGGCCCACACTTAGTCGCTTATGTGGGGAAGTACATCGAACGTTTAAATAATTATTGAGGATGAAACACTATTTTGCATAAACAAAATGTTTAAATTATTGCTTTATCAATTTTGGCTTGCTAGCTCAATATCTAAGAGCAATTATGTGGGGGAAGTACATTGAACATGCTTTTACTTTCATATAAAAGTCCCCCAAGAAAAGAAAGATTTTTTAAGGGTTAATTTATGCTTTTAATTATTATTTATAAATTTTATTAAAAATATTATTAACTTTCTTTTAAATTAATGTTAATTATAATTTTCATTTATACTATAAATTGTTTATGAAATAATTATTATTAAATTATTTTAAATTTTCTGAGACCACAAAGTGATATTATACGCATTCACGTTAAGTTATTCGCAAAAGCATTTTAATCAAAATAAATAATAATTAAAAAAAATCATACAGTTGTTTTAGTAACTGTAATTTATGATGAAATTAAATAAGAATTGTCGCCAAAAAAAGGTAATTATATAAATTTGATAACATAATTCTGAAAAGTTTTGAACAAACTCAACTTAATACTTTAATATTTACCGTCTCGCAGATGCATCAATTTAGAGGAATGAATTATTACCAAATTTAAATTATTGAAAATTGATAGAAATAAAAATATATATATAATTAAAGTGCCCAAAATATAATACATCCAACCACCAGCAAGCTAGAAATATGACATTTTAAAGATTAATTTGGGAAGATAATTCCAAAATTAGTAGGGCACAAGATCTTCTCTGTGGCCTAGCTATGAGCTTGATGATATAATCTCACTAGCTAATAATAATTATAATTTAATTAGTGGGATATTATTAATTTAGAATGGCCATTGAACTACGTGTATAGACACATCAGGTTGGATCTTAGATGGTATCACGAGAAATTAATTATCAATATATATATAATCACAATTATGTACACATAAAATTTATTAGCTTTTTAAAAGAACAGTACTACTTAATTAGAGGCTTAGAGAATAAAAGAAACATTAATAATAATAATAATAATAATATATTTAACATGTGGGAATTTCTTTCAATTGTGTGTCACACTCATATTTGACTTATTCCACCATGTTGTTGTTTATTTTTATAGCTATTAAACTTTCAAAATTGACGACTGTTTTTATGGTTTAATTAAAATCTGAATAAAGTAACTCTTAATATATATATATATATAGCTCAATTAAACATGTACATTTATAATATTAATATTCATTTTGCATGCATGTATGTGATCACGACCCTATAATAAATTATCTGATGATATACGTACATATTTGATGGTTTAATTACATGCACTAATATAGGAAAATAAACGTATTTGGTGTACCTAAATTTTATATATATAATTTACACGTATTGGGTGGTGTGTTAAAAAAATATGTGTTTATATGTAGTAAATGAAATGTCAAATATCATTTATTTTCTATATATATTAGTACTCCATAATTAATTATGTGCGATAATCCTATTTATGGAGTATAATTCTCATATATGATTTTAAAAAATAATATACCCCATATGATAAAATTAATGCACAAAGAATGTAAAATATATCTGACGAATTTTTTTAATGCATAAAATTAATGGGAATGACACAGTCAATTAGTGATCATTTTACACTATCGTAATTAGTTTATTTTTTATTAAAAATATTAGTATCAATTTTTTTTAATACTATTTCATTCTTCCCACATATTTATGTTTGTACAAACGGGCACGAAAATTAAGATTTTTTTAATTTAATGTAAAAAAAAAATTGATAATTTAAAGAAGAAAATGTGAGAAGAAAAAAAAATGTTTGAAAGAATTGTTTGAACTCTCTTTAATATTTCTAAGGGATGTGATCTGGTTTAAGTTTATTTAATAAATTAGTTAATACTGTTGTTCTAAGTTTGTTTTGGATTATGGTGGCCGGTGGGTACAGTTTAAAGTTTATGTTTAATTAATATTCTCTTTGTTTTGTTAAACTCTTCACTCTTCCTTTATAATTTACAAAGGAAGAGTAAAAAGTTTAGCGGGACGGAGGAAGGAGTATTAAGTAGGGTGAGAGAAGAAATTAAAAAGATAGAGAAAGAAAAAAAAAATACAGATAATGTATGGTAGAAATAATGTAAGAGTTAATAAGGTTTATATAAGTATACATAAATTTAAAAGTGGATTTATTAATATAATCGAGTACTAAACTATAATCAAACGTAGCCTTGATTGTCAAGATAATTTAGTACTCCACTAAATGTCACTTACTCTAACCGAAGAATGATATAAAACTTTGTGTGGTTATGAATGTATAATGAAAATTGAATTATTGAATAGTAAATTAATCTCACTAATTAGTATATAAAGAATGATGATGGGTGACATTTTACAAATGATGGTGACATTTTCACTAAAGTTTATTGCTCACTTTAAATACATCATGTACAGTGTAATAGCTAGTTAATAACTTTTCACTTTATTAATTTATGAGGAATTATGGCCTAATACCCAAGCTGAATATTCAATAATTAAATTTGCTTGACTGAAATTAATAAAATCTGTTTATTTTCTTTATAAATTTATTGTGATACCCCTCTCAATTGTTAGTGCAGTTTAAAAATGTGACATCCAAATTTTTAAATTCTTGCAACATCATTCCATCAATAAAGGAAGGTTTAATTTGAATATATAAGCCCTAGTAGGTTTTAAATAATAAATGTAAGCCCATATGTTTGATCAACTTTTTAAAAAAATGAATTGTAATTATAAGTCCGAATAGATTTTACGAAATTTTCAATCCCAACTATTGATGCCCAAATACTAGGTTTTAAGGAATTTTCAATTGAAGCTTATATAGGTTTATCGGGATTTTTGTCCGTCAATTTATAGGAGTCAATCCTACTGTAATACTCTCTCCGTCCTACTATAAGGGTGGCAAAAATTTTTTGCACAAAAATTAAGGGATATAAATATTTAATGTATAAATAAGAAGAGAGAAATAATAATTTAATGTATAGTAGGTATGTGGGTCTCATGAAATATATTAACTGTTTTGTGTGGGTCTCATTTATTAAAAAAAAGAAATACATCTCTTATATTAAAACTGTTGTGAAACTTGACAGTAATCAACACCCTAGATTACTATACTCAATCACTCAATATGGTAAGAACACACACACTCTTGACTTGAATTGAAAGCTAAAACGGGAATGAAAAAAGTAGAAAATGAAGAAGCAATGCATAAGGGTTTATAGTGGTTCGATTTTAAAGATCTACATCCACTGTGAGGAAGAAAACTCTCTTATTGATGATGTTACACAAGATAGATGATCAGCTAATCTAACGAGCTTCAAGATTGCTCAAGAACAGCTTCAAAACTAACTATCAGATTATGAAAATGATTCTCCCACCATGGCAGCTGTGTGTGAGCTTTTATGCATACTCCCTCTAAATAACAGCCTGCCAAGTGTACCAATGGGATGCTCACACCTCACATGCTCTCTAACAAACTAGCTGGAGGCTCACATGCTCACAACTACCCATATGACAACTCATGTAACCAACAAACTGACCCGCGTGACCCCATATGATCTTGCATGCTAGCATGCAGCTGATTTTCATCTTTAGTAAGTGTGATCAACTTCATGCAACGTACTTACCAACCGTGGAAAGCTTCCAGCTATGCAGCAACTCCCATGCACACACTTTGGATCAAGATTTACACTACATGCTTCAACATTCTCTACCTTAAATCATGTATCCATTAATCAATTCAGATTGCTAACCTTTCTCACCACTGTTCACTCTGAGCAGTCCTTCCTTTCTTCAGCTAACTACATCCCAACTAAGCCTAAGCTTAGCTCAAATTTTGAACTAGGCAAGGCCTTAGTGAGACTGTTAGCAGGATTGACAGATGTATCAATCTTGCTCACTTTAACAACACCATTCTCCACAAGATCTCTTACAAAATATAGCTTCACATCTATATGCTTTGTCCTCTCATGATATCCTTGGTGTTTTGCCAAATGAATGGTACTTTGATTATCATAAAATACCTCCATTGTATCTTGATTAACTCCCAACTCTTTCAACATACCAGAGATCCACATACCTTCCTTGATAGCTTCAGTTAAGGCAACAAATTCAGCCTCAATTGTGGATAGAGCAACAACTGATTGATGGCTTGCTTTCCAGCTTATAGCTGTTCCAAAAAGAGTGAAAACATAGCCAGTCAATGACTTTCTTGTGTCTAAATTTGCTGCATAATCAGCATCAACATATCCACTTAACACTTCACTGAACTGGTCTTTTCTTTGAAACTTTAACCCTCTGTAAGTTGATACTTTCACATACTTCATAGCCCTCTTAACAGCTTCCCAATGTGGTCTTCCTGGATGTCCCATAAACCTGCTTAAAATACTCATGACATAGGCCATATCTGGCCTGCAACATACCATACAGTACATGAGGCTACCAACTGCACTTGCATAGGGAATTTTATCCATTTCTGTTGATTCTGATGTAATGAAGGTCCTTGCTGCAGAGTGATTGTCGTCATTTTCACCTAAGTTTTAGTGTCTTTATGTATGTATTTTCGGATGTTTTTATCCGTATTTGTGTTAAGTTTGGTGGAGTTATTGTTGTTTTGAGGAAAGTGGTACGAACTTATAGAATTGTGTAAATGAGCTTGAATATGTGTAAAACAGGTCATGGAACGGACAAACACGGAGTCGGGAGCGAAAGGGAGACGAAGAATAGGCCATGCAGCTGCACGGGCCGTGCGCGGAACACGGCCCTGTAGCAGCTGGCCGTGTAATGTCATCAGAACACGCTGCTCGGCCAGAGATTCGGCTGTGCGCTGGTGCACGGGCCGTGCGCTGCTGCACGCCCCGTGTGCGGAGCTCGGCCCTGTAAGAAGGAGCCGTGTATTGTCGTCAGAAAGTGCTGCACGGCCATGATCAAGGCCGTGTATTGCAGCTCGGGCCGTGTCCGGAAGCACGCACAAAACGCCGAAGTAGGTGTGCCCTACACGGGCCGTGTGCTGCAGCACGGGCCGTGTAGGTGCAAAATCCTGTGTAATTTTCAGAAAGTTCCGGAAGCTTCTAGAAGGTCCATAAGTGATATAAAACCATGATTTGTGCGAAATTAGAGGGAGAGATACACATTAGATCAGATTGAGAGCAGTTACACACAATCCACACCATATTTCCTCACACACTAGATCTACAAGCCATCTACACCATCTTAATCCATCAATTCACCTTGATCTTCATAAATCCATCCATACATCCATCCCTTCCATTGTCTAAGAAGAGAAAATCAGATTTGTTTGAAGAATTTGGCATGATCAAGGAAGAAGGAGTCTACCTTCAAGGGGAAGCTCAATCTCTTTTATTTTGCTACTTTCTTCATTTTATTGCTCATATGGAGCTTGTATTGGATTGTAGCCAATTTGCAATGAATATTTGTGGCTAGTCCTCAAGTGAGGCTAGCAATATGATTGGTTAGGAAATATGTAGATTTTTGCACTATTAAAGCTTGATGAATTGATTGTTATGATTACTTTCTATCATGAATTCTTATTCTCATTTGATGCATGATGTGTGTGGTTAAATTCTCTATGCATAGTGTTAGGATGGCCATTCCAATATTATGTGTGGTGATTTAATTGAATCATTGATTGTATTAGGTGACTTGGTTAGTATGAGGGGAGGAAAGCCATTCCCTCCAAGTGCTTAGAACCTCATGATAGAACATTAGTGATGAATTAGTGAGGGGAACCAACTTATGATCATAGTACCCATGAGGGAATTGAGAGTAAGACAATCTTAGGAGATTTAAACTTGTAAAAGAGTTGAGAACCTAATCACCTTGGCCATAGGGGTTAGGGGTACAATTGTGATTGCCCTTAGTATCATAACTTGAAAGTCATCAATGCTTGAGTAAGTGTGAAGTCTACATAAGACCTTGACCATGATGTTGCTAGCCTTGCTCTCTTTTTAGATATACTTCATCCATTCCATCTCATCTTGCTACTTGATTTGATTGATATTTGTTATAATTAGTTGCTTGTCTAGTTCATTAGTTAATTGATAGAGTAATCATAGTTCTTAAATCAAAACCTTATCTTGATCATCCTTACAAAACATAAATCAATGGAAAATCCGGATACAACTTGAGTTTACCTTTTCCCTTGGGACGACAATACTATAAATTTTGCACTTGGTCACGCGGATACAACAGCGATAGAGTACACTTACTCTTGACATTTCACTAGAAATGCGATTAAGTTCATGGCGCCGCTGCCGGGGAAATGTTAAACTTGTGGTTGTAACGAGTTTGAAGTTGATTAGTCTTGATAAGGATATTTCTTTCATTTGTATAGTTGTTTACTTGTCTTAGTTACTTGGAGAGCTAATTTTGGAATTCTTGTAGGTACATGCAAACTCGTTCAAGGTCTCAATCTATTGAACCTTTGAATTTGGAATTAGAAGCTACCTTAAGAAGACAAAGAAGAGGAGTGTTGGAACCAACGGAAGAAAATATGGAAGAAGTAAGGGATAATGCAAATATGGTTGATGAAGAAGGTAATTTGAGAAATTTTCAAGGTGGTGATAATGCTAGAGGAGGTTTTGGTAATCAAGAATATGTGCCACAAGTTTATGCTCAACAAATGCACTTGCAAAACCAACAATTGCAAGCTATTATTCAAAACTTGTTGGCACAACAAGAAGCAAGGAATGATCCTCCGATAGTGCAAAATCAACCTCGTAGAAATGGGAATAATGGAGTGGGAATGAACATCCGAGATCACTTCCAACCGCAATATGGAAACTATGTTGTGGGACCACCGGTGAATGTTAATCATTTTGAGATCAAGACGGGATTGATCAACATGGTGCAAGCAAACCAATTTGGTGGTGGTACTATGGAGGATCCAAATGCTCACTTAGCCCAATTTACGGAGTTAGCAAATACGGTCAAGATAAATGGGGTAAGTGAGGATATTATTAAATTGAAGCTCTTCTCGTTTTCATTACGAGATAGAGCTAAGGCTTGGTATCATACTTTACCACCGGGATCCTACAACACATGGAGAGAGTTGGCACAAAGATTCTTGAGCAAGTATTTCCCACCATCGAAGATGTTGCATCTAAAAGGTCAAATATTGCAATTTAAGCAAATGCCTCTTGAAACTTTTAGTGAGGCTTGGGACCGATTCAAAGAAATGCTAAGGAAATGCCCACAACATGGATTTCCCGAAGATCAACAAGTAGGATTTTTCTATGCCGGTTTGAATGGAAGTGAAAGGATGCTTGTTGATGCTTCATCGGGAGGTTCGATTTTGGGGCAAACTCCGGAAAGAGCAATTGCCATATGTGAAGAAATAGCTTTGAATACGGGACAATGGGCCATGGATAGAGTTGCGGGCTTATATGAAAAAGAGAAGATTGCTAAGATGGAAGAAGTGTGCTTGCAACAAGTGAAAAAGGTGGAGGTGCCTAATGAAGATGTAACCGACAGAGCAATAACTGAGATACTAAAAAGGATGAATGCTAGTATGCAAGTGACTCCAACATCTACACCAATGGTGAATCAACAAGTGCTAGCTAATCCTCCGCATGTGATGTCATTACCTTTGATGAATCAACAAGTGTTTCCTAATTTTCAACAAGGTGTATCTACACCAAGTATGGGTCAATCTTCTCAAAGTTGTCAAATGCCTACTTCTATACCTCAACAAGGTATGTCCCCTAATTCTTGGAGCCCATCGGAGATGACACTTGAGGAAGTTGCCTTCATGCAAGGAAGGAACTTCCAAGGAAATTACGGTGGGAATTTTGGGAATAATGGAGGAGGATATCCACAAAGGCAAGGAGGTTGGGGGCAAGGTAACTTTCAAGGGAATTTCAATCAACCCCGGAGATATGAAAATTTGTCGTATGGGAATCAAAGTAATGCACTCACATTGCCACCGGGCATTCATCCGGGGGAGAAGGCTCCAAATGATGAAGGAAAGTCTACATTGTCTACATTGGAGGATAAAATAACTAAGATGTTTGAGTTTATGAAGCAAAGAGATGAGGTAAATGAGAATCGATTCAAAGCAATTGAGACTCACATTAGTCAAATTGCAAGTGAAAGGGGTAATGTTCATCACCAAGGGAAGTTTCCATCCACAACCATTACTAATCCGAAGGAACAATGTAAGGTGATTGAACTTCGTAGCGGAACAAAATACGAAGGGCCTTCAATGCCAATGGAAGTAGAGGAGGTGGATTGTGAACTTGAGCCTATAGAAAGTTTGGGTGAAGAAGGGAAAGAGAAAGAAGTTGATATTGTTGAAAAAGGTGAAAGTACCCCTACACTTGAAGAAGAAAAAGTAAAGTCTCCAAAGAAATGGGAAAGATGTAGAGAAGCAAAACGGAAAGAGAGAGAGGAAAAGTTTGAAAGAGATGAATGGGGGATTCCTAAGTTGCCCATGGCAATCCCGTTTCCACAAAGATGCTTGAAAAAGGGATTAGAAGAGAAATTTGCCAAGTTTGTTGAAATGTTGAAGAAGATACATGTGAATATGCCTTTTGCGGAGGTCTTACTTCAAATGCCCAACTACGCCAAATTTTTGAAGGATATCTTGTCAAAGAAAAGAAGCTTGGGAGAATTCGAAACGGTGAACCTTACGGAGGAATGTAGTGCAATCTTGCAAAAGAAACTTCCCCCTAAATTGAAAGATCCGGGGAGTTTCACTATTCCTTGTGAGATGGGAGAGCAAAGGAATTACAAAGCTTTATGTGATCTAGGGGCAAGCATTAACTTAATGCCCTTATCAATCTTCAAAAAGTTGGGTATTGGTGAGGTCAAACCGACGTCGGTTACACTTCAATTAGCCGATCGGTCGTTGACACATCCCAAGGGAATAGTGGAAGATGTTTTGATCAAAGTTGGCAAGTTTGTGTTCCCCGTTGATTTTGTGGTACTAGATATGGCTGAAGATGATAGTGTCCCATTGATACTTGGACGTCCATTTCTTGCCACTGGGAAAGCATTGATAGATGTGGAGAAAGGGGAGCTAACGTTGAGGGTGAATGAGGATGAAGTCATATTTTCTTTAAGTGAGGCTATGAGGTATCCTAGGGAGGAATGTGGAAGAGTGGAGGTTATTGACGACATGGTTGAAGAGCATATGTATCACCTTCCCTCCAAGGACCCTTTGGAAATCATCATAAGCCACTCTTATTTTCTTGAATCTATAAAAGCTAAATCTTCTTTTGGTGTAGAAAATGATAAAATAATTGATGAATTGCATGGTTTAAATGCTTGTAGGGCACTCACAAAAGAGGAAGCAAAGGAGGTAAAGGTAGAGAAACTTGATGAAAAGCCATTTTTGGAAGTGCAAGAGAAGAAGAATGTAGAGTTGAAACCATTGCCGGATCACTTAAAGTATGCTTACTTGGATAAAGATGAAACGTATCCGGTAATTGTATCCTCTTCCCTTAATAATTTAGAAGTAGAAAAATTGCTACGAGTCTTAAGAGATCATAAGTCATCTATTGGTTGGAGCATTAAAGATTTGAAAGGTATTAGTCCATCTATGTGCATGCATAAGATCCATTTGATTGATGATGAAAAGTCTTGTGTGCAAAACCAACGCAGATTAAATCCTATAATGCAAGAAGTGGTAAGGAAAGAGGTGTTAAAATGGCTTGATGCGGGAATAATCTTTCCAATTAGTGATAGTCAATATGTAAGTCCTCTACATGTAGTGGCAAAGAAAGGTGGTATGACAATTGTTAGATCCGATACAAATGAAACAATTGCCACTAGAACTATCACGGGTTGGAGAGTATGTGTTGACTATCGTAAGTTGAATGAGAATACTCGTAAAAATCATTTCCCATTACCATTCATAGATCAAATGTTGGATCGTCTTGCGGGGCATGAGTACTATTGTTTTCTTGATGGTTATTCCGGGTACAATCAAATATTGATTGCACCGGAAGATCAAGAAAAGACAACGTTCACTTGTCCCTATGGTACATTTGCATTTAGAATGATGCCATTTGGTCTATGCAATGCCCCTGCCACTTTCCAGCGTTGTATGATGGCAATCTTTGATGGTTTAATTGAAAATATTATGGAGGTGTTTATGGACGATTTTTCCGTGTATGGATCTTCTTATGATATTTGTTTAACTAATCTCACGATTGTGTTGCAGAGGTGTGAAGAGTCGAGTCTTGTGCTAAATTGGGAAAAATGCCACTTTATGGTGACCGATGGGATAGTCTTGGGACATCATATTTCAAAGCATGGGTTAAAAGTGGATAGAGCTAAAGTAATAGCCATAGAACGTCTACCCCCTCCTACTAGTGAGAAGGGAGTGAGATCGTTCTTAGGACATGCGGGCTTTTATAGACGCTTCATTAAGGATTTTTCCAAAATTGCTAAACCCCTTTGTAAATTGCTTGAAAAAGATTGTCCATTTAACTTTGATGATGAGTGTTGTGTGTCATTTCAGGTGCTTAAGGATGCTCTCACTTCATCTCCGATCCTCATTACCCCGGATTGGAGTTTACCATTTGAACTTCATTGTGATGCTAGCGATCAATCCATTGGAGTGGTGTTGGGGCAAATGAGAGAGAAGAAGTTTAGAGCAATCTATTACGCCTCAAAGACATTGAATTCGTGCCAAATTAACTACACCACAACGGAGAAGGAATTTTTAGCCGTAGTGTATGCTTTTGAGAAGTTTCGACCATACTTGGTTGGAACACAAACGATTGTCTACACGGATCACGCGGCTATAAAATACCTCATGAGTAAGAAAGATGCTAAACCTCGTTTAATTCGTTGGGTGTTGCTTTTGCAGGAATTTGATGTGGTCATCAAGGATAAAAAGGGCGTGGAGAATGTGATTGCGGACCATTTGTCTAGGTTAGAAAATGGAGGTGCAAATGAAGATTTGAAGCCTATTGGGGATGAGTTCCCGGATGAGGACATTTTACTACTAGAGGTCAAGCAAGTGAATACTCGCATGGTGAATGTGCCACCTTGGTACGCCGATTACGTCAATTTCTTTGTGTGTGGAATCAAGCCCACGTTGCTTAATGAGTACAAAGAAAAGAGGTTTCATGTTGAAATTAAGAAGTATTTTTGGGATGAGCCGTATTTGTTTAAAATTTGCAATGATGGAGTAATAAGGAGATGCGTAGCTGAAGAAGAAGTTATGGGGATTCTTGAACTGTGTCACTCGTCTTTGTGTGGAGGTCACTTTGCTCATCAAAAGACGGGGGCTAAGGTTTTACAATCGGGCTTTTATTGGCCAACATTGTTTAAGGATGCAAAGAAGTTTGTTGCAAAGTGTGATAGATGCCAAAGGATAGGGGGAATTGGCAAGAGAGATGAAATGCCCATGACCTTAAGGATTGATGTAGAAATTTTTGATGTATGGGGGATTGATTTTATGGGACCATTTCCCTCGTCTAAAGGATATGTGTACATCTTGCTAGCTGTGGATTATGTGTCCAAGTGGGTGGAGGCAATTCCCACGAAGACGAATGATGCTTTGATTGTGCAAAGGTTTTTGAAAAAGAACATTTTTGCTAGGTTTGGAGTTCCACGAGCTTTAGTGAGTGATGGAGGATCACACTTTGTAAACAAGTTGATGGAGAGTTTGTTGAAAAGATATGGAGTGAAACATCGAGTGGCTACACCTTACCACCCTCAAGCAAATGGTTTGGCGGAGGTCTCAAACCGCCAAATCAAGTTAGTTTTGGAGAAGACCATCAATGGAGGGAGGAAGGATTGGTCGGACAAGCTTGATGACGCTTTATGGGCTTATCGGACGGCTTTTAAGACCATTCTTGGTGTCTCACCGTATCAATTGGTCTATGGTAAAGCTTGTCATCTCCCCGTGGAGCTTGAACACCGTGCATTATGGGCTATCAAACGTCTTAATATGGACGAGGGGGAAAGTGGTCAAGCACGGTTGTTGAAGTTAGTTGAGTTGGAGGAGTTTAGAGGAAGAGCATTTGAAAACTCAATTATCCATAAGGAAAATATGAAGAGATGGCATGATGCTAAGGTCAAGGAGAAGACGTTTGCTCTCGGGGATAAAGTGCTTGTATTCAATTCGAGGCTCAAGTTGTTTCCCGGAAAGCTTAAATCAAAATGGATGGGACCCTATGAAGTGCTTGAAGTGTTGAATGGACATACATTGAGGTTAAAGGGTCCAAATAATGAATTTGTGGTAAATGGTCATAGAGTGAAGCATTACCTATCTCCTTCTCAAAAGGAGACGGTGTATGTGGTTACTCTCTCTTCTTAAACTTCTTTTGAGTATTGGTTTAGTGTAGATTTTTTTTTTTAGTTTTCTTGTAGATTTGGTATGAAGGTGGTTAAGCTCATGAGAAACGCATAAGAGAAAAGACACGGATGCTAAAGGTGAAATGATGATTGTATGCCTCACCACTCTTTACAAACTTAAATTTTAACACTTGTGTTAATTTGAGTTTGGGGGGAGGTTGCGTGGTGGTCACACTTGATCAATTGGAGCTTAAAGTAGGCATAAGAGGTGGAGAAGCATGAAGAGCATTGAGAAAACGAATAAGGTATGTCTCACCACTTTTGCAAACTTAATTCGTAACTTGTTTCGATTTAAGTTTGGGGGGAGAGTGCGTGGTGTGATCTATACTTTGTTCAATTGATTGTGTTATCTTGTGTATATATATCATCATTACAAATTGGTCATTTTTTTGAAAAATTTTGAATATGTTTCTCATGAGTTAGGATAGTTTTGGTGTGTTTGGTGGTGTTTTGAGTACATTCTAATCCATTCTTGGTTATGAGTGTAGCATGGATAACATTGAGTAGTGTTTAAGCATGAATAGGGTATGTGAAGAGTGAAAAAACAGGGCAAGGATGGAGTGAAGCAAGAAAAATGAAGAACAGGGCAAACTGCTACACGGGCCGTGCGCTGTGCACGGCCCTGTAGCAGTTGGCCGTGTAGCGGGATCAGAACATGCTACACGGCCAGGATGATGGCCGAGTTACGCAGCTCGAGCCGTGCAGGAGAAACAGTACACGGGCCGTGTTCCGCACACGGCCCTGTAGCAGGTGGCTGTGTAAGGGGATCAGAACACGCTGCACGGCCTCACTTGAGGCCGTGCTGCGTAACACGGGCCGTGCAGGGGTTCGACCAGGTTTTTAAAAGGGCTTTTCCGTAAGCATTCTACACACTCCCTTTCATCCGTACACATCCAATTCACTCCTCAAAGTACACAAATCTTCCACCAGGTTGGTTTTTGAAGGATTGTGAGTAAAGTTTGTCAAGTTTGCACACCAAATCACTTCTCCACATTCAATTGTTGAAAGGTATGACTTCTTGAACCAAAACTTTTGAATTTTGATATGAATTTAGTAAATTGATATATGGGCTTTGTTCTAATGTGAATTTTATGCTTAATTGATGATGTTCATACATGTTTTGAATAGAATTTTTGAATAAAGTGAATTAGGGTTCATGAGAAATTTGGGGATTTGTGTGAGAATGTTGAATTTGAATAATTGTGTTGTGCCAATTGACGAATTACATTAGTATGATGTTTATTTGTAAGAGATTAACTTTAGATATTGAGGATTTGGGCATGAGGATATGCAAATTTTATGTTGAGAGGATGTTTACATTTTGTGCATGCCAAGTGTTCGATGAAATGTCTAAAAGAGGAATTTGTTGGAAATTGATGGTCAAATGTGAATAGCATTTTAAGACGATTAAAGTGAGGATTCATATGTGTGATCATGAGTAGAAATTGGTTATAATTGTTGATAGTTGAGATGAATGGTGATAAGTTGTTAAGTGTGAATATATTTGATAAGTTGTATATTGCTTGTACATTGTAGATGGCTGAGAGGAGAGTTCGCCCAAGGACCGAGGATTTCATTGTGATAACCGACCCTGAGGAGTTATCTAACTTGGATGCCCAGTTGTTTATTGAAGGAATTCATCCACAAGAATTTGGAGTTGAGTTCGAGGATTATTGGGGAAAGTATGTGATTCGCTGGCAAGTGCTAGCCCCGAAAGTCAAGGCTACTCGTTTCCAAGATACGGAAACGATGAGGGGATTAGGTATAGAGGAAGATCTGAGGAAGTTATTTCGCTTCTCTCAGATGGAAGCTTTCTTCGATAAGAGGCCGCCAACCTACTATCATCTCACTGCTGAATTCATGAGTACTTTACAAGTGAAGAAAGATAGGAATGGGTATCCACTGTGGGTGACTTTTCAGCTAGATAATGTGTTGAGGGAAAAGGTTCCATTGGCATTTTTGAATGAGTGTTTTGGGTGCCCGCCATGCGAATTCCATCGGAGCTTTTATGCCGGAGGAACTTTCAATCAACAGGAATGGTGGTCAAGCCTTGTGAATGATGGAACTGAGAGAGCAGGGTACGTCCCTAGTGCATCAAAGGGAACAGCCATCCGGAATCCGGTAATGAGGTATTTGGAGAAGATCGTCTCCAACACTATACTGGGAAGGTTTGAAGGAGGCTCAGTTGGAGAAAAACAGCTCTACATCATGTATTGTATGTATAAAGAGCTACCGCTTAATGTTGCAGCACACTTTGTGCAACATGCGGAAAGAGTTGCAAAGAGGCAGAGTTCTCAAGGGTTGATGCTAGGAGGGATGATTACAATGATAGCTCAAGGAATGGGAGTTAACTTCGCAGGAATGGAGAATCGTATGATTAGTGAAGGGTTGAATTACTCACAGCTGATGAGGATGGAATTTTTGACTAGGGTAGGAAATCAATACTGTTTAAGGCAGGAAAAGGGAGCTCCATTTCCGTTGCCAATGCCGGAGCTCACTACAGTTTATACAAGGAGAAGGCTTGCAAATTTGGCTATGGGAAGCGTGAACCATTCCAGAGTTGTTAAGGCATTTTATAGAAGAAACAGAGATGAAATGGAACAGGTTCTGAGGCAGGTTAGAGTTGAAGAAAATGAAGAGCTAGCCAATTTGAGGGCCGAGCAAGTGCCCATGGAGGGTGATGAGCAAGGAGAGCAACCGGAGCAGATTGAGTTTGAGGAGCAAGGCCCTGATCCACCACTGTTTGAGGAAGAAGGAGCACCGCCACCAGTCGCACCGGGCCAAGGAGATGAAAGGTGGAACTATATGATGGATGAGGTACGTGACATGAGGCATGTGCAGCAGACATATGGGACTCAGATCAGGTAGATTCGCGAAGTCCAGCAAGAGCATGGAAGACACATTGAAGAGTTAAGAGCTGGACAACGAATGAGGGAGTACTATGAAGAACAATCAAGGGCGCACTCCAACAACATGGAGGAGATGTTGACCATGATGTTCAACCTCCAGTTTCCTGCGAACCCTCGAGCCTACATCCCATGGAACACCTATCGTCCACCTCCTCCGCCTCCGGAACAATGAGGGAGTATTTTGAGTGCTTGACACTTTTGTCCATTCATCTAGCTATTAGTTAGAATTTCGGTATTATTGCTTAGACATTTGATTTGATTTGTTAGGATTTGATTGGATTGTACTTAAATTGTTGGTTTTTGGGAGGTTTTAATTTGGGATTTTTATTTTCAGTTTTATGCGATTTACTTTTTGGTATTTTAGTTTGATTTTTCGTTGTTTGATGCGATGGGTGATTGATCTTTATTGTTATGGATTTGATTTAAGGTGTTTTATTTTCTTTTGATGGATGATTTGATTTATGCTTGTTATATGTTTGTATTGTTGGTTGATCCCTTGATTAGTAGGTGATGTTTGTTGTTAGTTTAATTCTTGTATAGGTGTGGTTTTGGTGGTATGTTTTGGGAAGGAGTTGAGTAATGTTTTTGAGTATGAGCTAGGATGCATTGTTTGTGATAGGTGATGGCAAGCATGTTAATGGTTTCTACTTGTTGAAATTGTGACATGGATTACATAATTTGTTCAATTTTGAGAAGTATGAAGGTTAATTAGATTTCTTTTGGTCCAAGCAAAAGCTTGTGAGAGTTGAGCCTCAACCGTGCCTCCATGGTTAATTCTTGATGAGAGGACCGGTTGAACTTAGACAAACTAGAACTTGCTCTTGGACTATAGGAACGAAGCCCGAATGGTTGAAATTTGTGAAATGATCTTAGGCCATCCTTGTTGAGAAAGTCAGGGCCATAAAATTTCCTTACCAAAAACATTATCCCTAGTAAGCCACTTTGAACCTTTAAGCCTATTTCTTGTGATATAAACACATTACAAGCCTTGAAAACCCATTTAAACCTTATATATATAACCTATGTGTGGGTAATTGAGGATGATGATGGTTTACAAGGGAATATGTGGAAATATGTGCAAAGAAACGTATATGGAAAGAAAGGTTGAGTCAAGAAAAAGGATGAAAGAGCTTAAGAAAAGCAAGTGCAACTTCAACAAAAGTGAAAAAGGAGCAAAATAGAAAAATATGCTCAAGGAACACAAAAGTTAAAGAAAAGAAGTATGCCATTCAAAAAGAGGCTCAAGAAATCCAAGGAATAATGATGCTTAGTGCTTGTGATTAAAGTAGAAAAGAAAGGAAGCCTGAAAGTGAGGATGTTGAAGAAAGGAATCATCTCTTCGATCAACCACATTTGAAAAGTCACTATGATCCAAAGTTTCCTACCTTACCAAAGAGCCTACACATTACATCCAAAGATAAAGACCTCTTTGATCACTTATTGAAACTAGGGTGGCTTGTGAACATAGTCCATGAGCAAGCCTATGGTGAGTCGGTTACAACCGGTTGATGAGGGTTGTTCAAAACCTTACTTCAAAGAGTGTTGAGCGAATTTGATATCCTATGAAAGGCTTGGATTGAAAGGGATTTGATTACTCTTTTGTCATGCTTGAGATTGAACTCGTTAATTTTTCATGTTATAAGTTTGATTATGTAGGGATACTTAACTTGATTTTGAAGTCCTTATTACTTGTGATGCGTTGTGGTTTATGTTCGTTAGATGTTTTCTAGGTGAAAATTTCTCCTCTTGTTTATCATTTTTAGTTGTTCGAGGACGAACAACACTTTAAGTTTGGGGGGTTGATTGTCGTCATTTTCACCTAAGTTTTAGTGTCTTTATGTGTGTATTTTCGGATGTTTTATCCGTATTTGTGTTAAATTTGGTGGAGTTATTGTTGTTTTGAGGAAAGTGGTACGAACTTATAGAATTGTGTAAATGAGCTTGAATATGTGTAAAACAGGTCATGGAACGGACAAACACGGAGTCGGGAGCGAAAGGGAGACGAAGAATAGGCCATGCAGCTGCACGGGCCGTGCGCGGAACACGGCCCTGTAGCAGCTGGCCGTGTAATGTCATCAGAACACGCTGCTCGGCCAGAGATTCGGCTGTGCGCTGGTGCACGGGCCGTGCGCTGCTGCACGCCCCGTGTGCGGAGCTCGGCCCTGTAAGAAGGAGCCGTGTATTGTCGTCAGAAAGTGCTGCACGGCCATGATCAAGGCCGTGTATTGCAGCTCGGGCCGTGTCCGGAAGCACGCACAAAATGCCGAAGTAGGTGTGCCCTACACGGGCCGTGTGCTGCAGCACGGGCCGTGTAGGTGCAAAATCCTGTGTAATTTTCAGAAAGTTCCGGAAGCTTCTAGAAGGTCCATAAGTGATATAAAACCATGATTTGTGCGAAATTAGAGGGAGAGATACACATTAGATCAGATTGAGAGCAGTTACACACAATCCACACCATATTTCCTCACACACTAGATCTACAAGCCATCTACACCATCTTAATCCATCAATTCACCTTGATCTTCATAAATCCATCCATACATCCATCCCTTCCATTGTCTAAGAAGAGAAAATCAGATTTGTTTGAAGAATTTGGCATGATCAAGGAAGAAGGAGTCTACCTTCAAGGGGAAGCTCAATCTCTTTTATTTTGCTACTTTCTTCATTTTATTGCTCATATGGAGCTTGTATTGGATTGTAGCCAATTTGCAATGAATATTTGTGGCTAGTCCTCAAGTGAGGCTAGCAATATGATTGGTTAGGAAATATGTAGATTTTTGCACTATTAAAGCTTGATGAATTGATTGTTATGATTACTTTCTATCATGAATTCTTATTCTCATTTGATGCATGATGTGTGTGGTTAAATTCTCTATGCATAGTGTTAGGATGGCCATTCCAATATTATGTGTGGTGATTTAATTGAATCATTGATTGTATTAGGTGACTTGGTTAGTATGAGGGGAGGAAAGCCATTCCCTCCAAGTGCTTAGAACCTCATGATAGAACATTAGTGATGAATTAGTGAGGGGAACCAACTTATGATCATAGTACCCATGAGGGAATTGAGAGTAAGACAATCTTAGGAGATTTAAACTTGTAAAAGAGTTGAGAACCTAATCACCTTGGCCATAGGGGTTAGGGGTACAATTGTGATTGCCCTTAGTATCATAACTTGAAAGTCATCAATGCTTGAGTAAGTGTGAAGTCTACATAAGACCTTGACCATGATGTTGCTAGCCTTGCTCTCTTTTTAGATATACTTCATCCATTCCATCTCATCTTGCTACTTGATTTGATTGATATTTGTTATAATTAGTTGCTTGTCTAGTTCATTAGTTAATTGATAGAGTAATCATAGTTCTTAAATCAAAACCTTATCTTGATCATCCTTACAAAACATAAATCAATGAAAAATCCGGATACAACTTGAGTTTACCTTTTCCCTTGGGACGACAATACTATAAATTTTGCACTTGGTCACGCGGATACAACAGCGATAGAGTACACTTACTCTTGACATTTCACTAGAAATGCGATTAAGTTCACAGAGACAGTTTCAAACCTTGTTTAAATGGTGTTGAAACTGATTTACTTTCATACATATTGTATCTCTTTAGCACTTTACACAAGTAAGCTTCTTGATTAAGAATCAAGCTTCCCTTGCTCCTGTTTCTGTTGATAGATATACCAAGTATCATCTTAGCTTCCCCTAAATCTTTCATGTCAAACTCTGATTCCAGTATGCATTTGACTCTCGGTATACCAATCATGGAGTGGCTAGCTATCAACATATCATCTACATAGAGCAGCAGATAAGTGTATTGACCTTTTTCTTGTAAGTAATACACACAGCTGTCATATGAACTCCTGACAAATCCATAGCCCACAATGTATTGATCAAACCTTAAGTACCATTATCTAGGGCTCTGCTTGAGACCATAGAGAGACTTCTTTAGCAGACAAGCCTTAGAATTATGATTCTGAACACTTACTCCCTCTGGTACAGCCATGTAAATTTGCTCTTCCAATTCACCATGTAAAAAAATAGTTGTCACATCCATTCGATGTAATTCAAGATCATACTGTGTAACTAGTGAAAGTATGATCCTTATAGAGCAATGTTTGACAACAGGTGAGAAGATTTTATTATAATCCACCCCTTCTTTCTGTGAAAACCCTTTGGCTACAAGCCTAGTTTTATATCTTACTTTTCCATTTGGAACTGCAGATGGCTTTCTTTTGAAAATCCATTTGCATCCCACTAATTTCTGTCTCTGAGGTTTGTTAACAATCTCCCATGTTTCATTCCTCTCAAGTGACATGCGCTCTTCATTAATGGCAGTAATCCACTGATCATTATCAGTGCTTATTATAGCTTCCTTGTAGCTCTTAGGTTCACTAGATTCAATTTCTGTGGCTGCGAATAGAGCATATGATACAAGATCAGCTTGTACATATCTTGATGGTAGATTAATTTCCCTCCTCTGTCTATCTCTTGCAAGGTGATAAGTACTTAGCTCATTTCTGTTGTCTGCTACTTCTGGATATATTCCTGAAGTTTCTTCAAGCTCCACCTCAGACTCAACACCCTTATCAGCTACTGTGGCATGCTCAGTTTGCTCCAGAAATGGCATTCTTGACTCATCAAACTTGACATCTCTACTCAAAAGGAATTTATGATTATCTAAACTCCATAACTTGTAACCCTTCACTCCTGATGGATATCCTACCATCACACATCTCAAGGCCCTTGGATTTAGTTTATCTTGCTTTATGTGTGCATAAACAAGACATCCAATGACCCTTAGGTTGTTGTAGTCAGCAGGCTTTCCCTTCCACACTTCCTCAGGTGTTTTGAACTTTAAAGGTGTAGAGGGACTCCTGTTAATCAAGTATCCTGCTATAGCTACAAGTTCTCCCTAGAAACTCTTTTGAAATCCTTCTGCACTGATCATACATCTCACTCTCTCTAGAAGAGTTTGATTTAACCTTTCTGCAACTCCATTTTGTTGTGGGGTTGATGGAACTGTTCTATGTCTTTTGATTCCCCTATCTCTAAGAACTTATTGAATTCATCTGAGAGATATTCTAATCCATTATCAGTTCTGAAACATTTCAATGTCTTTCCAGTGATATTCTTAACTTCTGTCAGCCAATCTTTGAACTTTGCAAAGGCAATCCTTGGACTTCAAAATATATATCCATGCTTTCCTTGAGAAATCATCTATGAATGAGATAAAATACTTTCCTCCTCCTTTTGTTGGATTCTTGGAAGGTCCCCACAAATCAGAGTGAACATAATCAAGTATGGATACTGATGTATATTCACCAACACCAAATTTGAGCCTCTTTGATTTTTCCATCACACAGTGTTCACATAGCTTCAGATTAACTGATGTTTCTCCACATAAAAGGTCCTGTGTTATTAATTCTTGCATCCCCTTCTCACTAATATGCCCTAATCTTCCATGCCATAGTGAGGAGATATCAAGATTCTTAGTAGCACATACTTGTCCAGAGATTGCATTTCCATTGAGGAAATAAAGATCATGTTTCCTGATTCCTTTCAAGAAAATTTCACTGCCTTTTATAACACTGATCATGCCATTTGTCAAGATAGATGTGTATCCCATGGAATCCAACATTCCAAGAGAAATTAAGTTCCTTCTGAGCTCAGGGACATACCTGACATTATGAAGAACTCTTACTTCTCCATCTGCCATTTTCAACTTCACAGATCCCATGCCTTTTATACTGCATGTTTGATTATTTCCTAGAAAGATAGAGCCTCCAGTTTGTTGCTTGAAATCAGTGAACAAGTGCTTACTAGGTGTCATGTGAAATGTACAGCCTGAATCCATTACCCATTCAGCATTAACTTCTGAATTTGCAACAGTCAGAGCTTCAATGAAACCTTCACTACCTTCTTTGGCTTGAACTGTCTGATTTACTTGAACTTTTGGTTCTGTTTCTTTGCCCTTTTCTATTTCCTTTCCCTTGTCAGCTTTCCATTTATAGCAATTCCTCCTCATGTGGCCAGGTTGGTGACAGTAGTAACACTTTCTTACTTCACCTTCCTTAGTTAATTCTCTTTCTTTACTTTCTGTCCTTCCACTGCTATTATTAGACTTATACTTCTTGTTATTTTTCTTGGATTGATTGTTCTTCTTGACAACCAGTCCTTCTCCCCCTGAGCTTGCAACATTCTGTGATAACAACTGCAATTCTCTTGACTTGAGAGCAAGCAATACACTGTCAAACTTGATAGTGCCTTAATTTGCATATAACAAGGTGTCTTTAAAACTTTGAAATGACTTTGGAAGTGCTGTCATCAGCATGAGAACCTTTTCTTCTTCAGAAATCTTAACATCAACACTTTCAAGATCATCCAAAATCTTGATGAATTCATCAACTTGACTTAGTATAGGTTTTTCATCAAATATCTTGTATGCATGTATTTTCTCTCTGATATGCAACCTATTTGCTAGTGTTTTCACCATATATAGAGACTCCAATTTCTCCCAAACACCAATAGCAATTGTTTTCTTAGCTACTTCCCGTAATGCCTTATCCCCCAAACATAAAATGATTGTAGAATGATCTTTACGAAGTACCTCATCATTTACTTGTGCTCTTGGAGGTTCTGCTGCTAATGGATCTTTGATGATCTTTCTCTTGACAGGTGGAGGTGGCTTCAATGCATCAATGAGCCCCTGTTGTGTCAAGATCACCTTCATCTTGAGTTTCCAGAGACTGAAATCCGTTTTCTCAGAGAGCTTCTCAATATCAAATCGGGTGGTGTTCATCTTCCTGGATTCAGCTTCCTTGAATTCCCACGGGACGGCGCCAATTGTTGTGAAACTTGACAGTAATCAACACCCTATATTACTATACTCAATCACTCAATATAGTAAGAACACACACACACTCTTGACTTGAATTGAAAGCTAAAATGGGAATGAAAACAGTAGAAAATAAAGAAGCAATGCACAAGGGTTTATAGTAGTTCGATCTTAAAGATCTACATCCACTGTGAGGAAGAAAACTCTCTTATTGATGATGTTACACAAGATAGATGATCAGCTAATCTAAAGAGCTTCAAGATTGCTCAAGAACAGCTTCAAAACTAACTATCAGATGATGAAAACGATTCTCCCACCATGGTAGCTGTGTGTGAGCTTTTATGCATACCCCCTCCAAATAACAGCCTGCCAAGTGCACAAATGGGATGCTCACACCTCACGTGCTCTCTAACAAACTAGCTGGAGGCTCACATGCTCACAACTACCCATGTGACAGCTCATGTAACCAACAAACTAACCCACGTGCCCCCATGTGATCTTGCATGCTAGCATGCAGCTGATTTCATTCTTTAGTAAGTGTGATCAACTTCATGCAACGTACTTACCAACCGTGGAAAGCTTCCAGCTACGCAGCAACTCCCATGCACACACTATGGATCAAGATTTACACTACATGCTTCAACAAAAACGGACGAAAATAAAATGCACTCCTTGTGGTGGAACAGAGTGAGCATCACGTTAGGGACATTTTGATAAAAGAAGAGCAAAGGCGGACATATATGATTATTTTTCCTATAAAGTGGACACTTTTAACTATTAATTTATAGCAATGGGCATATTTGCTCATACCCTTTAAATTGAAAGACATGTCATGTGATCACTAGAACTAGAAGCAATATGCATGTAGTAATGCAGAGCTTAGAACTTTACTCTTTTGCTTTCTGAATAATTCTGCTTTACATCACATCCATATAATACAACTCGACAATATATTAATTAGTTGAAAAGTAACGATAACTCGCTTATGAATAATTAACTATGATTAATTGATTATTATACATGGTTGGTTTATGTACGTAGCTTAAGATTGATTAATAATGATAATGTTATTAGGTTTAAGTAGTGGATCAACTAATTAATTAATACTTTTTGTTGTTCGGCTTTTGTTTGCTGAGTATGTTTTTTTCCTGAACATAACCCATTTCCTAATCTGCTGGCGCTCATTGTTTATGTAGAGAAATAAATTACTGTAATATTTTTCTGATGACCTATAAAAAGATTTGTCATACTTAATTATAAATAAACTTTTACAAATTTATTTATATTGTGCATAGCATCTCAAGTGAGATATTTTTATATTTTTTAAATAGTTATTATTTTTCATCAAAGATATTACATTTATTAAAAATATTCTAATTTACACTATAAATTATTTATGACATAATTCACAAATTGATAAGAATCACAAAATACTCCATATATACTCTGAACCGTTCAAAAGGCAACATTATCATGTGATATTGTAATTTATACATTATATTAATTAAGTCTAAAGCTTAATCTTTTATCTTCAAGCTTACTGTTGATTTAAATGTTAGCAAAAATTTGTGTGACATAATTTCAAGTTCAAATGACCTTCGTTTAATTAATGAAGATAATACGATTAAATAATTATTCAATTAAATTATTTCTTTAAAACTTCGTACGATTAGTGAAAATTAATTTTTTAACAAAATGTGATATACGACCAATTTATAAAAAATTGAAAGAAACTCACGATTGCTCTTTAAAATTTTATTGTATTTCAACCTTATTGTTTATGTATAGGAATTATTACTATCCAGCCCAAAGTATATATACTAAAATTACTAACAGATACAAAGTATATATTTTATTGCTATAGGTACAAAAATAGGCGATGAAATTTCTCAACTACTCCTTTATGAATATCGGTATGAAAATTCTCAACTACTCCTTTGTAATATCGCTGAATACAACTGTATTGAATACATATTTTACTGATGATTTTTTAATATATGAATTCTCAATGTTTAGCATATGAATTCTGACAATGCAACATCTACATACTAGTGAAAGTAAATTAATAGTTTTGAAATTGCGACATCCTAATTCATGAATTCTGAATACTTATTTAAATATTTTTGAATATGTGCAGATTTTTTATTGTAATATAATCTGATACAAATATTTATATATATATATATATATATATATATATTCTGAATACTTATCTAAGTATTTCTGAATACATTATCTTATATCATGATTACTTATCTAGATAAATATTCTGAATACTTATCTAAATATTTTTTATTACATCAAATTTCTTATGTAATATAATCTGGATACTAGAATATATATAAATATTCTAAATACTTATCTAAATATTTTATCTGGATATTAGAATATATATAAATATTCTAAGTACTTAACTAAATATTTTATGTAAATATTTTTTAATAGAATTTTTCTATTGTGATATAATATTGAATACCAAAATATATGTAAATATTTATGAACATGAAGATTTCATATCGTAATTTAATTTGATACATTGTAGTAATATTTTAATTAATTAATTACTTTTGAATACAATACAATTAAAACTATTTTTAATGTTTCATTCACGATTGACTAATCCGCAACTTATCTCATATTTTTATGGAGAGATTAATTATTAATTAATTCTAAATACAATTAAACTTAAATAGGGTTAAAAGTGATATTTGATTATAATTTTGATATTGTAAATGGTGTACCTAGTAGTAATAAAGGTTAATAAATTATACCTACAAATAATGGAAACAGTCTCACATAAGTAGTGTCTCACTATCGACTTTGTCAATTATTATTGACCCTATTAATTCATGAGTTTTGTTTTTTCTTCAGGGAATTAGTTCCCCCATAATTACAAAGTACCTATTAGTTCATGAGTTGATTTATTATATCTTTCAAATACACAAAATGTGTAAGGTATAATATTTTATTCTAAAAATTATACACTTTAATTAATAAATGTATAATTTTTTTATTAAAAAAATCGGCTGAAATATGAATAGTTTAAATGTTTGATTAAAAAAATATTATAAAGGTATACATTTTTATATTAAAATGTATACAATTTAATACTAAAAAATATACTTTCAAAAAATGCAGAATTTGAGGGCACAATATATTTCACCCAAATATTTCATGAAATATTTTAATTTTTATGTTTCAATTTCAATTTTAAAAACCTATATAATATAATTAATTTGGGTTTTTTAAACCATTTGAAATTAAGTGTATAATGGTAAATTTGTAACTAAATTAAATTATAAAGATATTTGTATTTTATCATGAAAGGACAGTAGAAATATACGAACATTTTAAAGGATTTACTAAAATTATGTTGTGAGAAAATAGAGAGTAAACACTACGAAATTGATATGCAATTTAAATTAAGAGTCTCTTTAAATACACACCATATTTTATTGAATATTAAGGGTCTCTTTAAATACAACCCTATTTTATTGAATACACACCCCTATTATTATATTAATAAATTATATATTTATAAAATATTTAAATTATCCTTAATTCATTAAATACACACCCCAACCCCATTTTAAAACTAATTAAATCTCTCATTTTATACACCATGTTCAATCTGCATAAATAAACAACACATTTTCTCCTCCAAACTTATTAATTAATTTATTCATTTTCTCTTGCTTTTTAGGTTTCTAAGGTAGAAACAGCAGCCAAACACCAGGGTCAGTCACCTTAGTCCATGAGGAGTTTTCGGCGCTACAATCAAGATTGCATATTCTATATCAATATTTGATGCCCAATTCTGATTATATAAACAAATATAGAACATAATCAATGACAATCACTTTCAAGGTTTATGTTGATTGATCAAGTGTAATTTGAGGTATCCACTTATTGATGCAAACATGAAAGAATTATTGGTTACTGGCTTCATGTCAAATCGAGGGCGACAGGTGAATTCATTCTCTGCATCCCGAAACTTACGATGAAACTATTGATTGAAATTTATTTTTTTACATATTGTATGTTCATTTCTGGTTCGAGACATGGACATTAACTGGAGAATGGGAGCCGAGTGGTTCAAGACTTGTGATCTGGATTACGATCCTTGTTCTAATTATGAAAATTGGACCTATGGAGCAGGTGATCACGAGACCAATTCGACAGCAGTGTATTTGATTGTTCTATCTTATAACTTGCTTCGACTTTGTATCTAGGTGTGGGGAATGATCCAAGATAGGATCGCTATTTCAGCATTCTAAAACAGGTATGTAATCGGATCTTTTATTCGCATTAAAACTTGTCTAGCTTCGAATGGTGAGATGATTAATTCAAAAATTTCAGGCTCTGAATGGATGAGATTGAAGATGACGATTGAGTAATCAGGATGACGTCGCCTTGGAGAATGGGGGAAATGAGAAAGAAGTGCATGTATGAATACAATTGTGCTAGAAGGTATGGCCAAATGGTATTATTATGGGTTCTGCCATGATCCAAGAGCAAAAAAGCTCAACTGGAATGAAATTAGAAAGTAAATATAAAACCACGGAAAGAAGAAAAATAAAGGTTTTTATTTTATAATAATAATAATAAAGATTTTAAATGGTGGTGTATGATTTTAATTTTAAAATGATAATTTTAAAATTTTAGGGGGTGTGTATAAAATAAAATTAAGAAATAAAAAGTTAAAAAAGGGTGTGTACTAAGTAGAGGGTGTGTATTCAATAAAAAGGGGTGTGTATTTAATAACACTCTTAAATTAATTAATCTGGTAATTAAATTACCCTTAGGTCCAAATCAATCGATAACTACAAACTCATCCATCCACATAAGTTTGAGTGTAAAATTGAAAAAAAAAAACAGCTTCGTCATTTTCCAAAATATGAATAGTCAAATCCATACAATACTTAAAATGGAAATGAAAGGAGTAATATTTAGAAAACTGACTAGTCATCCATTTATTCAAAGTTTAAGATAAACACACATTATAATCATATCACATCAAAAAATATTCTACAAATATAACTCATTTAATTTGCGGATTTTTTTTAAAAGGTACATTTGTGGAAATTAATTAGGTTTAACTTGCTTAATTGGTGAATAAAATTAGGTAACTTTTAAAAGTCGGCAAAAATTCCCGTGCCTGGATTACGGTGTGTCCCCGGAGCACAATAACCTCATTTTTTTAAGTTTCTCGGTCTCAATTATGAATCACCTTTTTTTTTATGGCAAAACATTTTATATGGATTCGTTTGAAAACAAATTAAGACTGATAATATTTTAATAAATATTAGTGATACCTTATTCACTAATTGTGATCGTTTTTAGATTATGGAGTATAATTTCTCTCTAAAATATATAGTGATTTAGTAAAAATAGAATATCATATTATTATTATTTTTAATTACTTATCATTTTAGTTATAAATGTTTTACCGTTTTTTTTATCAATCTCACAAATTATCAATAAGAACATATTTATTAAATATAATATTTATTAATAATATTTTAACTTTCGTTCGTTTCACTTATATTTTTTTCTATTGAAATAAGATAAAATCTTAGGCGAGATACTGTTTGTGTGAAATGATTTGTTGATAAGTTTCATGACTCGTCTTTTATGAGTACATCACTACTCCCTCTAATCCATTCAATTCAAAGAGAATATTTTACTTTTTGCAAATTGATTAAGAAGAATTAATATTTAATGTAGGATAGGCAGTGTAAGATAGATAGTTGTATAAATAAAAATATAATTTCATATTTTAATTATATTAATTATTGTATGTGTTCTCCAGTTTAAAAAATGAAATGATTCCCTTAAATGGAAAGATGGATTATAATACCCAAAAAATAATTATTCAATTTTTTACGAAGAAGATCTTTTTATTTGTTGAAATATAGACCCCACATTAGGGGTGTTAAACGAGCCGAGCTCCATCGAGTATCCCATACTCGAGCTCGACTCGAGTACTTATCGAGCCAAGCTCGAGCTCGGCTCGTTATGATGACGAGCTTATGTACGAGCTCGGCTCGACTCGAAAAGTACTCGAGCGAGCTCGAGCTCGACTCGTTAAGCAAAAATATCGAGTTTTCGAGCCGAGTCGAGCCGAGCTCAGTCGAGTCGAGTATTAACTAATATATTTTATATTTTTATTATATTTAAAATATTTATTTTATTATATACTATTATAATTATATACTCCCTCCGTCCCAGTGAAATAGAGACAGTTACCTATAGTTTATAATAAGGTAGTGTTCGCAATGCACTGGGACGGAGGGAGTAATATTATTATTATTATTAATTATTATTTTCGAGCCTAAACGAGTCGAGCTCGACTCGTTAAGAAAACGAGTAAAAGGGAGAGCTCGAATAGTCAACGAGCCGAGCCGAGCTCGAGTTTAACGAGCCGAGTACTCGAGCGGCTCGGTTCGTTTAATAGCTCTACCCCACATCCACACCAAACATTTTCTCTGTGAGATACCTAAATTACAAAACAACGAAGAAACCGACGTGCAGTGGGTCCCATGATATCGATAGATGCAAGCTGTATACCTTATGATCCTAGTCAGCAACGTGGAATCTACTGTCCAATGCATGAGATATCCGACACGTGTACATCTCAAACTCTCCAAGTGGCACAACTCCTTCCCCCTCTATAAATCCCCTGCTTCCCCCCTTCCCAAATATCCAACCCCTCTCTCTCTCGTTTCCTTCTACCTTTCTCTCTCACGCACTAGCACGCACACTTTCCCATCTCTCTAGAATTCCTTCAAACCTTATCCACCCATTCTCCTAGATTTCATCTGACGAAGATTTTTCGTGATTTTGGGTCGAGAAAAGAAAAATCTGCAATTTATTCGTTGAAAGATGAAAGAGAAAAAGGAGAATCCATTGCATCTCTCATCTTTGAACCACATCTCACTTGTCTGCAAATCAGTTGATGAATCGACTCATTTTTATCAGCATGTTCTTGGTTTTGTTCCAATTAGGAGGCCTGGTTCTTTCAATTTTGATGGAGCCTGGTAATTTTACACAAATTATTCTTGGAAAACTCTGCAATATTTTTTTTTAAAAATTCAAATAAATTTTGGGTTTTTTTGGATGTGAATCTGCAGGTTGTTTGGTCATGGAATTGGGATACATCTTTTGCAATCAGAAGATCCTGAAAAAATGCTGAAGAAAACTGTGATTAATCCCAAAGATAATCACATTTCTTTCCAAGTACGTGTACTTTTAGAAAAATCATTAATTATATCTTGATTAGATTTTAATTTTAGTTAAATAATCATTTAGAATCAAAAACTCTAATTCTACTTTCCTTTATACAAAGAAAAAATCTTAGAAAAAAACCTAATGGTTGTATGTAATGTCGCACTATAATCGTGAGTAGATTCACATGAAAATCGTGTGTATTTTGTGTAGTTGTACTTATGTCTTATTTTTCTCTTAAAATTTAATTTTTCTCAATTATCATGAATGCAATCCTAACAAACAAAATTTGATGATGTGATAAGTGCGAAAGCATGGGGCAGGTGGAGAAGAAGCTGACGGAGATGGGGATTGATCTGGTGCGGCAGAGAGTAGAAGAAGGCGGAATCTACGTGGATCAGCTCTTCTTCCACGACCCCGATGGCTTCATGATCGAGATATGCAACTGCGACAACATGCCCATTGTACCATTGGCTGGGGAAGTTGTACGTTCCTGCTCGAGGTTGAACCTGCAGATGGTGCAGCAACAACCGCCGTCGCAGCAGATTCATGTCCCCGTGGTACAACCATAGTAGATGCGTCGCAGTCACAGCAAGAAGTGATATTTGGGATGTGATCAGATACGATCTGGCCTACCTTTGTCTGCTTGCACCTTCTCTCTGTCTCGTGAATGTTTTGTACTGTAATAAGGCGCTTTTGCTCATGGCAATTCGGAAGTTTCTTCTTTTCTAGTTTTCTTCTTCACGTGGATCTTTTTTTTTTTAGTCTTTATTGTGCGTTCTCTCAATTGGCATCTTATGATTATTGTAGTGAAAATATTTGAGGGATTCCATCTTCTATGTTTTCATATGAAATAATTCGCCTATATGAACTAAAATGAGCATATAGAAATGTCACATCATAAAGTCATTTGTGGTGTATCGGACTTTAGGGGTTTATAAGTTTATGGATATTTATATAAGAAGTAATTGGCTACTTTGCCAATTTTTTCTCTTAAAAATTTATTTTTAATAGGGGTATTTGTTAAAATGCCAATTTTTTCTCTTAAAATTTTATTTACTGTGCAATTGGTGTATACTAAAAACAGGATCCATATTTATGCAAGGGTTAACTATATAATTCAAATAGGTCATTCAAAGGATCCATATTTATACAAGGGTTAACTATATAATTCAAATGGGTCATTCAATTCACGTAACCTCCTCCCTCTTCTCTTCCGGATCTCACGCCTCACCCTTCTTCTGCAGATTACCGTTGCAGCCCTTCCATCGTTCCGCCTCCTCTCTTGCCTTCTCTTCCGGATCTCACGCTAATCTCTTCAACCTTTTCTTCCAGATCTCCGTTGCAGCCTTTCTAGATCTCAATTTGCACCGCCATTCCGCCTCCTCTGTTGCAGCCCTTCCATCGTTCCGCCTCCTCCCTTGCCTTCTCTTCCGGATCTCACGCTAATCTCTTCAACCTTCTCTTCCAGATCTCCGTTGCAGCCTTTCTAGATCTCAATTTGCACCGCCATTCCGCCTCCTCTCTTGCCGCGCCGCTCCACCTATTCTCTCTACGTGCCGCCGCCATCCACCGTCTCCTTCCTCATTTCGCTGCATCGTTCCCTCTGTCGTTTCTATCTTTTCTCTCACAATGCGATAGATATGGCAGAGGCAAGAACGGATTGGGCTGTATATCCTCAAACAGATCTGATCGTGATGGGACTTCCGACAATAGACGGCGGTGCCGCAATTTCAGCGATGGATTCAGCTGGTGGCGGAGGCTGCAATGCTATCCACCTATGTTACTAACATCCCTAGTATTCCTTCACGAGGCAGAGGAAGGTTGAACTGGGCATGAGCTTGAATTGTATTTGAACTGGGCATGAGCTTGAATTGTATTACTTTTTTTATAATAACGTATTAATTATTATTAAGTAATGTATGTATGTTAAAATGGTGAAAATGAGAAAGAATAATAAAGGGAAAACGTTTTCTACGAAATTAAAGTTGAAAAAAAATCCCAAGATTTGTTTACTATGCTTTAGATCTGCAATTCTTGCTTCAAATATTTGTTATTAGATATTGTATTTTTTTGTAATTCCATAGTGTATAAATTTTTCTTAATAATTGTATTATATTTTTTATTTTTTTAATATTTTTAGTTTTATACACTACTTTAAAAAAGTAATATAATTATAAATACAATCATATACGTTAATACAGTCGGTCTAAAAAGTCAATTAATATAAATTGAATTGAATAAAAATAAATAAATTAATTCAAAATTAAATTAATTCAAAAAATATTTGAATATTAGGGGAGAGAGTGAAAAAAATTACGAGAGAGAGAGAGAGTGTGTGAGTAAAATGACGGAAGAGAAAATTTTAGGAGAAGGAGTAGGAAAAAGGAAGGGAATGAAATATGGGTCAAAATTACTTATATATGATGGGTCAAAATTACTTATACTATGATGGGTCAATTGGATTTGGATTATTTGGTGCACCTTAAAAACTGTTGCACACTAATATTTGCCAAATTAATATAGACCGAAGAATTTTATTAATTTAGAGAAATATTATATAATCGATACATTAATAATTTATTAATTTAAGGGAGGATTACTACTAGGTACACAAAAAAACCCTAAATTTATGAGATATAAACATACAAAAGTATTACTACTAGGTACAAAAATATATAGTGATATTCCAATATTACCCCTATTAATGTGCTGCACATAAATATTGTGTGCAGCAAAAGTTCATGTGCAGCAAAGTGTGTGCAGCAAAAAAAGTGTGTGCAGGAAAAAAAAAATGTGTGCAGCAAAAAAATGTGGTGGTCCGGCGGTCCGGCAGCTTTTCCGGCGGCGGCAGTTTTTCCGGCGACCAGTTTTTTTTTTTTCTTTTTTTTTTGGACGAACAGTTTTTCCGGCGACCGGCTGCCGGAGCTCCGGCGGCGGCGGCGCGGCAGCTTTCCGGCGACCAGTTTTTTTTTTTTTTTTTTTTTTTTTTTCTCTTTTTTTTCTGACGAACAGATTTTTTCCGCCGGAGCTCCGCCGGCGGCGGTCCGGCAGCGGCAGCGGTGGTCCGGTGGTGGGTGGAGGTTGGGGTTAGTGTTTTAAAGGTATATGGGTTTAGGGGTATATTTGGTATTTTACTTTAATATTTTGTATTAAATAATAATTATTTTAAATCAATGTATCTAGTAGTAATTAGGGGTACAAAGTGTGTACCTATCAGTAATTATTTCTTAATTTAAAGAGGTTATATACAAAAATATATATATAATTTCATAACTTATTTATATATATTAAAAATATATTGATTAAAATATATGATGATACTTTAAGGGATTCACAATTATATATTATTTGTAATCAAATTAATTATATGGGTATAATATCTCATGAATTGTATAATTATATAATATTTATCTATATTTTGTAGGAGTACATCAATATAAAATATTGATCTATTTTATTTGTTTTTAACTTAGGTGCAATCGAGAGATTTAAATATGGGATTAATATAGGTATTAAGTTCAATAAAAAGCAGATAACAATAGATTCATATTTTATTAAATTATCTTAGAATATTAAAGTTTATAATATATATATATATATATATATATATATATATATATATATATATATATATATATATATATATATATATATATATATTTGTCATTTTTTTAATAATTATTAATTTATACTTTCATTGGGACCTTAAGTATTATTTATAATTTTCTAGAAAAGTATTATCTTATTATTTAATTGATTGGTACCCAAATTTTAACTGATCCCAAGTTGGGACCGAACAAATTATTAGTTTTATCGAAATTATTAATTTATCAAGTATTAATTTATAGAGATTTTACTATACGCTAATTTCTCCTAAACTCCCACACACTACCTCCCTCTCTCCCTCCTTCTATCTCATTTTAAATATTTTTAATTTGACATTTTATTTGGTTATTACTTTTTTATGCACAATTAATACATCCACTTAAAACTCACACACAAAACTAATGCATATACCCACTACTCATATATTAAAATATTATAATTCTCCACACCACTATATCCCATAATTTCATGAAAAAATAAATGGAACAAATAAATTACTGCACATTACTATATTCCATAATATCATGAAAAAACAAATGGAACGAATAAAATTAGATGTACATAGCAATGATTTTCATAATCTGTTGGACCGGTCAGTTGAATTGGGAACCTGCCTCCAAACCGGTCCAAAACCCCTCTAAAATCATTTTTTGAGTTGAATCGGGTTGAACTGGTTAAAAAAAAACCGATAAAACTGATTGAACCGGTCCAACCGGTTTTTGAATTTTTTTTCTTTTTTTCTTTTTATATTTTATATTTTTATATAATTATACTTTTATTTTTTATTTATTTTAAAATATACTCCCTCCGTCCCAGGAAAGATGGTACACTTTTCATTTTGGGTTGTTCCACAAAAGTTTGCACATTTCTAAAAAAATAAAAAGTCAAACACAATCACCCTTCTCCATACACTTTATTTACAAAAAAAAATCACTCATATCTAACATACATAACATACTTTATCATTTATTTATTACCAAAAAAATACCATAATACCCCTTAAAAGTCACCACTTTATTAATCTCCGTGCCAGGAAAGAGGTGCAATATTTCCTGGGACGGAGGGAGTAATATTTAAATTTTGAATTAAATTATATAATTTTCCTGGAGTGGTGCACCAAATATATAGCAGTTTGAGTATAAATTATGTAATATGATATTGATAAAATATATAAAAATATGTATAAAGTATGAATTATAAACTATAAATATTTTATCTAATTATATTTCTATATAAATTGAATTTTTTCCTTATAAAATAATTTTGGTTATTATAATTTTTTTTAATGAATTGTAATATTATAAAATATAATTGGAAATATGTAAAATTTAATTTTTCGGTTGAACCGGTCAGACCGGTTAAATCTCGAACCGCTGCATTCACTGGTTCAGTCTCTGATCCGATTATGAAAACACTGGTACAAAGCATATAATACTGTAGATCTCTCACAAAACCATTTCGAAAATTCTTTACCTCAAATCTTAAAAAAAAAAAAAAAAAAAAAAAAGCTTTTCACATTTCGGAGGAAGTATTAAAAGTTTCTCAATATTGGAACAATTTCAAGAATCTTTAGTGGATCATCGTATTTCCAAAGAAGTACACAATACTAGGAATTCAGAAGCAACAAAAGTGTAGTAGTTTTATGAAGTATTAATGTTGATTGTTGTATATACTAATCAAGAATCGTGTTTCATTCATCATTTAACCCCAAATTACAATTTCGATGACCATGCTAACATCTGCACAAAAACAGCATACAAAAGATTAATATTCAAAGACTTGAGTAGAAACAACTGAGAATTAGTTAGGTAGATTAAAATACTAATGAATAGTAGTGTTCTCACCATATGGGGAGTGGGTGGCTGCTCCTGAATAAACAGAGCAAAAATTAAGTCAACATTATAATGTATGTAGTATAATGAGATTGAGAAAGGAGAAGTAATTAATACTGTCACCTTATAAGTGGATGATGAACCCTGCCCAGTGAGATTGAGAACGGAGAAGGATGTAGTCGTCGCCTTAGTGGACGACGAACCCTGCAGCACAATGAAAAACGATACGAATCGTTGAGCTCCTTCATTGCAACCACAACTAACTAAGCATTGGGAATATTTATCAGCAGGTGCAAATACTTCAACACTTACCTGTCTCTTGACAACTTCTTCCTGTCCCCCATCTTCAGAATCAGATGTGTTTCTGCAACCTTGGCAAACACAATCTTCATTGCAATTGTAACTAGCCTCAAAGCAAGGACAGTAGCTGCAAAATGACATATTACAATGAGGTAGAACTGACATATTACATTGCTGCTAAAAATGTGACATTACTAACTTCTTCAAACATTTGCTCTTCAAACAACTGCAACGAACCCCAGGTAGAGCTTGCTTAGAATATTTCTTAAACGCAAGTGTTGCCCGTGCGTAAAGAACATTGTCCTCATTATTTGGTTGGTTTTCACACCCTTGGCAAGCACAATATACATCACAGTAGTCATTTGCAGCAAGGCAACGACAGTAACTGCAGAGAATTGCTATATTACAATGAGGTACAACTCAGCAACAAAACATACTTAATAGAAAAGTTGAATGGAATTTTCTTACCCATTCATACATAGCGTAGTCTTACATTTGCAGCCTCTTGACTTCCGTTTCTTCATTCTGAAAAGATACAAAGAGATTGATAGAAAATGCATCATGTATCCAACTACTTAAAAAGAATTTCATTGATTCTAACTTATTATTGAATTGAATCTTTGATTATATTTTATCAAGAGAAGTGTTAAACCGAATTTTCAGTAGTTTTACTAATAAAAAAAAGGATTGTAGAACTAAATTACACTTTAAAGCTGTGTACCAAAGGCGTATAATTAAAGAACTATTAAAAATGAAGAACCAACTAAGCATTTTTATGGAAAATAGAGATAAAAGAATATAAATAATACAATAAAAATGTGACCAAAGTGGAATGTAGAGAAAAAACCACAAAATAATTACTATTCCAGAATCAAGAAATGAAAGAACATTTAACAAATTAGAGTAACTGCCTGGAGATTCAATTTTACGAAAAAAAGCCCCAAAACCTTGACAATTTTTCGCCGGCGAACGTTTCTTCAGCGAATTTTCAAGAACTCAAGACTAGCCCTAACAATGAAATCAAAATTGTGAAGTAAACGTAAACGGGATTGAACAATGCAGTTGATTATAAGAGTTGTGGTATATAGAACACAAATTATTCAGAATAATTATATCTGAATTTGCAGCCAAAATTGAATTCATAGAAATGCATACCATGGAGTGATTTTAGTAAATAAATGAGTAATATGAGGAACCTGGGAAATACAAATAGAAAGTAAGTAGTCTCAAGAGTGAAGTAATGTCTGGCGAGCTCCGGCGAAAAGTGTTGTACCGGCCGGCGAGAGGAAATGAAAAGAGGGATGAGCAGAGCAGAGCAGAGTTGAGTAGTTGTACATTGTAACTGTAAGTCGTTTATATATGTAGGCGGGAAGGAATTAGAAACTGCAGGGTTATTTTTGTAATATTCATAACTACATAATTATGATTGTGATACCATAAATACTCCTATGTATTTGCACAATTGTTCTGCACAATTTGATTCTGCACAATTTAGTTCTGCACAATTTTGTTTTTGCACATTTTAAATTCCGGCAGCAGCAGACGGCGGCGGGCAGCGCGGTCAACGCGGTCAATGGTCAGTCAACACCCGGTCAATGCTGGTGGGTGGGTGAGGGGTAGGATTGTTTGTTTAAAGGTGTATGGAGTATAAGGTTATATTTGGTATTTTACTTTAATATTTTGTATGTGAGAGTAATTATTTAAATTTCATGTATCTAATAGTAAATATATTTAAAAGTGTGTATCTGAGAGTAATAAACCCAAAAATATAATGAAATATTTTAATAAAAATTAATATTGAATTAATGAAAAATAGAAATAATGTAATAACTATTTAATGAATAATTTTAATAAAAAAATGATAACATTCTAAAAAAAGGAGTGATAATTATTATTATAAAAGAAATTATTAATTTTAAAAAAATAAAATAGTCTTATCTAAGATAAGTTTACCCTTATAAAAATATTTGAATGGACATAGAATTCAATATATGAACTATATAATTTGAGAGTCCAAGTGATATACACAGAACAATTTAACTGTTAGATTATATTTTAATTTAATTTCTACAATCAAATAAAATAAAATAATAAAAAATTTAAAATATAATTACCCACTAACCCCTATTTATAACCTATTAACTCCCGGGTGCATCGGGCACCCGGTACACTTCATAATCACCCATAATTTGAAATCGTAGCTTTTATTTTTTTAGGTAATTCTTTACATATATGATATCTGAATCACACATTCCATTAATCTAATTTTAATAATAAACTTCAGGGTCATTATGGGGTGCAATGGTGCACCCCGATGTTAATAGGTAAAAATATGGGTTAGTAGATAGTTTTTTTAAAAATAAATTAATTATTTCATTTTATTTAATGGTTAAGCTTAAACTAAAAAGTAATTTAACGGCAAAGATCATCTAGGTGCACCGGTGCACCAGGTGCACCGCAGTTGGACTCTAAACTTCATATTAAAAATTATTACTCCCTCCGTCCCAGGTAATTTATCCGTTTGTACTGACACGAAAATTAAGAAGTGTTGTTTTTTTAATATATAATGTAAGAAAAAAGTAAGGATAAATTGGTGATGTTCAAATAAAAATAAATAAAGTTGTTGGGAATGATGAATAAAGTGTAAAAAAATAAATAAAGTTGTTGGAATTGATGAATAAAGTGTAAAAAGTACTTCCTCCGTCCCACACTTATGTTCACACTTTCCGTTTTCGTCCGTCACACACTTATGTTCACCACCCAAAAAAGAAACTTCACATTAACCAACAACCTCAAAAGTTATCTTAATTTCAAAAATACCACTCTCACCTAACACAGATAACATACTTTATAATTTATTTATTACCTAAAAATACCACAATACCCCTAGAAAGTCAATAAAGTTGGTCAAAAAATAAATTTTCTAAAACTTCGTATCTACAGTGCCCCGTGAACTTAACTATGAGACGGATGAAGTATGTAAGATGTAGAGTGTATTCTTATTATTTATGAAATGGGTAAAAATAGAAACACCTCAAAATGGGAAGTGAGTAAAAATACAAGAATAATTATTAAAAAAAAAAGGTATACTGTTGTAAGAATACTTTATAATTTATTTATTACCTAAAAATACCACAATACCCCTAGAAAGTCAATAAAGTTGGTCAAAAAATAAATTTTCTAAAACTTCGTATCTACAGTGTCGGTGAACTTAACTATGGGACGGATGAAGTATGTAAGATGTATAGTGTATTCTTATTATTTATGAAATGGGTAAAAATAGAAACACCTCAAAATGGGAAGTGAGTAAAATTACAAGAATAATTATTAAAAAAAAAAGGTACACTGTTGTAAGACGAATATAGTATATACTCCCTCCATCCCATAATATTTTTCACACTTTTCTCATTTGTTTGTCCCACAACACTTTTCACACCCCAAAAAAGGAAACATCACTTTATCCAACAACCTCAAAAGTTACTTTAATTTCAAATTTGTCACTCCTTTTTTCACACACATATCATTACTTTATACTTTTTTATTACCTAAAAATACTATAATACCCTCCAAAGTCAATAAAGTTGGTCAAAAAGTGCAACTTTTCTTAAACAACGTGGAACAGTAAACGTGGAACAGTAAACCTGAAAAGTTTTCCGGGACGGAGGGAGTATATATGAAACATGCATCGTACTATAATGCCAAAAATTATACTTTAATGTATTATTCATTATATTAAGAAAATATACTTTAATTATAAATAAGCATAATGGTGTTTGTCATTTTTTTTAAGATAAAGTCTCTTGGACAAGCTTAAAAAAAAAGTGAGGTTCTTGTGTTTTCGGGGACACCGTGTCCCTTTACAATTTGAACTCCTAGATAGGATTAAATAGAATATGGAGGGGAGGACTGTGTTCTCATAGGAGCACGGTATGTCCCGGGGCACACAAATTTTTGCCAAAAAAAATAAAAATAAAATTGTGACATTTTAAATGTAGGCCAGTGAGAGTGTGCCTATTTTTAAAGGGTTTTTTGGAAGAATATTTTATAAGTAGACAAAAATTATGTATCTTAAAAAAGTGAGAAAAATGATATTGGGCATAAATATACATTAATCCTAATTTATAGTATTTATTTGTTTTGAGATTTAAATAGGTTAAGTTTTAATTTTATTTGAAATTAAAAGGTAGAAGTGATGTATGCAACAGAATATGTTTTGATGTTTATAAAAGATATGAATGACTATAACCCTAGAATAAGAAATGGATTAATTAATTTGGTGTCTAACTTAGATTAATTTTTTTTATTATTAAATGAAACTAATGCAAAATAATTAACATATTTATACAAAACTCACGAACAACACTAATAAGTCTATTCACTATACTTATATTTTTCCATTCCTATAGTATTCCATAAAGTCCTCCAAAAATAGATGTAACAATTAAAATTGAATTTACAGAGTATATAATACGGTAGATCTCTCACAAAACCATTTAAAAAATTCTTTACCACAAAACAAAAAATATATATTAAAAGTTTCTCTATGGAACAATTTCTAAGCTTTTGTGGATGGTATTTCCAAAGAGGTAAACAATACGATGAATTCATAAGCAACAAAAAGCATAGTAGTTTTATGAAGTATTAATGTTGTATATACTAATCAAGAATCGTGTTTCATTCATCATTTAACCCCCAATTATAATTTGGAGGACCATGCTAACATCTGCAGAAAAAACAGAAACAAAAGATTAATGTTGAAAGAATTGAGTAGAAATAACTGAGAATTAGTTAGGTAGATTAAAATACTAATGAATACAAGAGTTGTCACCATAGGGGGATGAATAAACAGAGCAAAAATAAAGTCAACATTATAATGCATGTAGTATAGTATAATGAGATTGAGAAAGGAGAAGTAATATTGTCACCTTAGTGCAAATTGAGATTGAGAACAGAGAAGGATGTTGTTGTCACCTTAGTAGTGGATGATGAACCCTGCAGCACAATGAGAAATTGCAACCACAACAAAGAAAGCATTGGGAATATTTATCAGCAGGTGATTTACCATCTTCAGATGTGTTTCTGCAACCTTGGCAAACACAGATATATTAGCCTCAAAGCAAGGACAGTATCTGCAAACTGACATATAAAAATGTGACATTACTAACTTCTTCACACAACTGCAACGAATCCCAGGTAGCCCTTGCGCATAAGATTTCTTAAACGCACGTGTTGCCCGTGCCTTCTCATTATTTGGTCTGTTTTCACACCCTTGGCAACCACAATATTCATTACAGTAAGCATTTGTAGCAAGGCAACCACAGATACTGCAGAGAATTGCTACTATATTACAATGAGGTACAACTCAGCAACAAAACATACTTGTTAGAATTTTATATCTTACCCATTCATAGTCTTACATTCCGTTTCTTCATTCTGAAAAGATACAAAGAGATTGATAGAAAATGTATCATGTATCCAACTACTTAAAAAGAATTTCATTGATAGATAACTTATTAGATTATATTTTATCAAGACAAGTGTTAAAAGTAAAAGCAGAGAAGTATATCGAAATTTAACCAAATTTTAGTAACTTTACTTTAAAAAAAATAAAAAAAATTGTAGGACTAAATTACACATTAAAAAAGAATCCCGACTTTTTAAACCCAAAAACTTGACAATTTTTCGCCGGCGAATTTTCAAGAATGAAATAAAATTGCGACTTAAACGTAAATGGGATTGAACAATGCAGTTGATTATAAGAGTTGTGGTAAATAGAAAACAAATTATTCACAAGAATTATATCTGAATTTGCCGCCAAAATTGAATTCATGGAAATGCATACAGTGGAGTGATTTTAGTAAATAAATTAGTAATATCTTAATATGATTTTTTTTAAAAAAAAATAATATTATGATAATTTATGAAAAAAATAAAATCAGAGTACGTAAAAGGTCTCTAGTGTTAATAATTGCACCCATTTTTGCATTCATAATTTATTACTTGTTTGATCATTGATGAGAGCATATTCAAATTATAATTAATTCGTGTATCCGGCTATATATTTATATATCTTAAGTTTTCAATAAACAATTCATTCATTATAATAATGATGATTTATGCTTTTCTCTGATCAAAATCCGATTTAATAGAACAAAGTTATAATTTATTTATTTTATAAATCAGTTTTGATAACCGCGTGATTTTACTAATTAACACTCCAGATTTCTAAATCAAATTGATACTAAATTCAATTCAAATGAGTTGGCTGGAACGCAAACCAAACCCCCCCCCCCCTCCCCAAAAAAAAAAAAACAACTACACATAAATTTCGAAATTACATTATATACATATCTAATTCAATTAATAAAAAATTCTATATAAAATATTTTACGAAAAGATTTTCGTGAGAAAAAAAAAACTTAAATTGATAAATTATATTCCATAGTAATGAAATGAATTATTTCATGAACGTTTTTTTATATAAATAAAAAATAATAATATTTTTTCTTGAAAAATTATAGTCTCACAAGACAATCTCACGAAATCTTAGCCAAAACAATAATAATAACATAATGAAACAAATCCGATGGATGAAAGAAGGAAATAAATTAAGTTCCCCTTCTAAGCATTTGTTCATAGTTCTCGATAGACTCAAGCCTCTGAAGGAGCAGTTGCTGTCTAAAACTCCTTATGAACGCTTCTGCACTTTCATTGATGTCCTCCGTTGCCTTCTTCTCCACTCTTTTCACCGGTGGCACCGCCGCTTTCTTCACCGTCTCCACCCGTGCGCCGCCGCCGCTCATCTCTCTAAAATCTTTACTTCTCACCTCTTTTTTTTCCCCTTCAATACTAATGGTTTTTGGGGCTATGGAGGAGAGTGGTCTGTTTGAGCTATTCATTTTCAGCAATTCTGTTGGTATTTTTTTTTATTTTTGGGATAATGATTAGTGATTTTTGAGGTTATTTATAGAGTAGTTAGTAGAGATAGGAATAATAGAAGTGGTTGCTTAAGGTAGAAGACCGTTGAACATGTGATTATTTCTTGAATTTATTAAATGCATGCAATGGCATCTTTCAGCCAAAAGGACCCCATAATTAGGTGTATCATAGTACTTCTATTATTTAAAAAAAAAAAAAAAAGAAAGTCCAAAGTTGGTATGCATCATTGATTATGAAAATTTCAGAAATTGCTTGTGTTAAAATTGAGTACGTTCCATCGAAGAAAAGAACCGAATGGAGTAATAGATAACATTAAATGTTTTTTCAGAAAATAAGTTAATTATTTTAAAAAAAAAATAAAAATCGTTGAATATTATTATTATTATTATTATTATTATTATTATTATTATTATTATTATTATTATTATTATTATTATTATTATTATTATTATTATTATTATCAAAGACCAATATTATAAAAATAAAATTAAAAATTAAACCTTGATTAATATGAAAAAAAGAAGTCAAAGGTTGCGGCTTAAGGTATGATCAATGTAGGATTTGTGATAAGCCGAAAGCTGTAACCTCGTTTACTGTCTACTCACCTACACGTTTACTCAACCACAATCATATTCTTAATAATTAATCATTTAATTTATCTTTTTTAAAAAAAAAATATTGAATAAAGTTATTAAATAACGGAGCTAAATGGAGTAATTTTTAAACTCACTGTTTCTTTATTATAACTCAATTCTTCGAAATTACGTTTTCTTTTTCATCATTTTCTTGTCAAATGTAGGATGATCATTAACTTCCAAGGTATTATTATTATTATTATTATTATTATTTTAAATTGTAATTGAGCTTTTGAAAATAATATTACGAGTCAACATTAATTGAGAACAAATAGGATATGATAGGTGTTGCTTGTTAGGTACATTGGATGCACATGGTTTAATTTCACATCTCACACCTCATAATTAATGATGTATGTATGGGAATAATGGAAATTTTATAACAGGTGAACATGCAATTCTGACTTCGCTATAAATGATGATAATCATAAAATCATGAACGACTATTTTATGGAATTTAAAGAATAATATTTTATTATAAAAATGAATAATAGAAAAGTAATTATATCAATTCACGGCATAGTTTCATATAAAAGATTAAATTTATTTTATTAAGCATTTTTAATTTTAAAATGGTGCTTGATAAATAAAAGGTGATACCCAACTAAACATCATGAAACCATTGTTCGAGAGCATCTCAAATAATTTCTTTGTCTAAAATCTTATACATATTCATGTTGTATATACATGCATGATGCAGTTCGCTAATTACTGCAATTCGGCGTCGTTTTATAGAATATATGCTTTGTATAAGTTCAAATGAATTAAGGATACCTTGCCATAAATGTGTTTACTTGTAGTCGTAGACATTCCTTTTTATTTTTTTCTCTCATATATTTTTTGGGAAGAAGATTTTCAACAATATGTTCTAAAGATTGTTTCAATCCATACAATAATGTTTGTTTTAAATTTAAATATATTCAATAAAATTTTATATATTTTTTAAGTTTTGTATGATAATTTAAATTTTACATCAAATAAATATATAAAAATATAATATTAATTCATTTGAGAGAAAAGACAAGAGATGAAAAAAAAAAAGATATAAATTGATAAGTGAGTTAAAATTTATAAATTACATAGGGAAGATTTATAAAACATCTTAGTGAATTTAGACTTAATTTAATAACTCATAAACAAACTTATATTTTTTTACTTGATCCTAATTAGGCAAAGTAATCAAATTTCAACTTTGTGGAAACTCCTAGTTTGTGAGGATAATTTTGGTAATTAGTCAAATATTACTCATCCACCTGTTTATCACACGTGACAATTATATTTAAATTAGTCATACATCTTGTGTCTTTTTTTAGGTTTTGAGGCATCTTTTACCGTCCAATATATTTGTTGAGAAGTTTTTCTCATGTAATGTTATCTCAATTTTAATTAGGGTAGGGCTCCTGAGCCCGGGACACCCGAATCTTTTACAATTTTCGTGTTCCTTTGCGATTTAAACTCCTTGTATTTTGACAATTTAGTTTTTTTAATTATTTTCATTTCATTACTAAATTAGACCTACAACTTTCAAATCATAAAAATTTTTATTCTTAAATTGATTTAACTCTCAATAGTATATTGGAAGGCTATTAGGATCAAAATTGTGAAAATGGAAGAATTATAGGACTAACTTTTTAATAAATATTTTTAAAACCCTAAATTAATAAAATTAAATCCTGAGGATATTTTAAGTAAAGGTATAAATTAAGAGTCTTATTGAAGTATACTAAGACACCTAAACTGTTACATTATATTTTTACTCAAAATAATATTTAAAAATAAAATAATTACACATTATACCCTAATTTATCCTATAAATCTTAAGAGTGCTAGAATCACCCATAAACCATAAATTACATAATTAATATCTTAGGTCACCCTAAAATCACCAAATAGTACATAATAAATTTTGTAACTATTGGTGATTATCTCACATTCCTTTCACAAGGCCCATCAAATAGGGTTAAGCTTTACAACCCAACTAGAACACCTCAACTTGCTTTCAGTTAGCCCATAAAAAATGGGCTGGTAATTTGAGCCCAAATTTAGAAAAGCCCAAATTATGAATTCCAGAAAAAAAGGGAAGTCAGAGAGAGTAGATCACCGTATCAATGGAAGCCATTCACAGATTCACTCACCGCCTACTTCCCTTAACCTTCAACCAAAATTCCTTCAAATTTATTTCTAGAAATCCCATCCTGACCCTGCCCGTGAGTGGGCTCCGTAGACCCGATTTCAGACCTATCAATGTTTCACCCGGAAGAGGCTACAGCCCCCGTTTAGCTCCCCGAGCGGGTTGGCTTCTGGGAATGGGTGAGAAGAAAAATGTGTTGCCCGATATCACGAAAGCCGGCGACCCTGTTCTTCACGAACCCGCCCAGGAAGTTCAACCCAACGAAATCGGGTCGGATCGGATCCAGAAGATAATAGATGATATGGTGAATGTCATGCGGAAAGCACCTGGAGTTGGCCTTGCTGCTCCACAAATTGGGGTTCCTTTGAGGGTTAGTGGATTGTGTGTAATGCAGTTTGTGTGTGTTTTGGATTTGAGCATTTGGATTGTGCTTATCTTAAAAATTGAAGTTTATTCGACTAAAAGATTTTGTTTTTTGTGTTCTTATGACTAAATTTTATGATTCATTATAGTTCGCCTCAGCACATTGAAGATAATTCAAAGTTTTCTGGGGATAATCGAATTGATTATTTTTAGGTTCTCTTGCATTTATCCATTGAGCTTGTTCTGTTTAGAATGGGTAAATGACGACACAGATATGAAAAGATAATTATATCTAAACAATTAATATTAAACTTTAGGGTGATTCTAGAGTGCTCCCGATCCACATAGAGTGCAGGTTATTATTTTAATTTTTACTATATCTAAACAATTAATATTAAACTTTAGGGTGATTCTAGAGTGCTCCCGATCCACATAGAGTGCAGGTTATTATTTTAATTTTTACTATATTTAACGGTTAAGATCGTCCAGTGCACTCACTGGTTGAACTCTAAATTTTAAGGACAAAGCTTAAACCCTTTAGTGAGCTTCTTAAATGTAGAGGATTTGCAAATGCTATTAATAGTAATAGTAAGAGTGTGTTTTGAGATTTACTCTATGGTAAATTATTGTGAAATAGGATGGATGATTAGATGCTATAGTTACATCCTCAAAAAGTTGAGGAAAATGAGTTAATGGATTTTGTTTATGTTGAAAATTTTAATATCGGTATCACGCTCCAGTGATCATTTTGATGATATTTATTGACTTGGTGGACAAAATGGACTTCTTTGCTTAACTTCACCCACTTTTAGCAGATAATCGTTCTGGAAGATACAAAAGAGTACATTGGCTATGCTTCAAAGGAAGAGGTTAAGGAACAAGACCGTCGTCCTTTCGATCTTTTGGTATGCAAATATCAGAATTATGGTCTATATAATTTTGTATTATCATTGTTGTAGAGCGAAATGTATCTTCTTTTAGTTCAGGTTGTGATAAACCCAAAGATAAAAAAGAAGGGTGCTCGTACTGCTTTGTTTTTCGAAGGGTGTTTGAGGTGAGGTATATAAAAGAAAGCTAGCCATGGTGTTGTTGCTTGCATAGCATCCATGTTCACATATTTGTATTTTGTTTCTTGATTCTTGCTCTAAAAATTGAATTGAACAGCGTTGATGGATTCAGAGCAGTAGTTGAACGAGACTTGGAGGTGGAGGTTACAGGTCTGGATCGAGATGGCCGAGCTATCAAAGTCGATGCTCGTGGTTGGCAAGCTCGAATTTTCCAGCACGAATTTGATCATCTTGATGGAACACTCTATGTTGACAAGATGACCCCAAGAACATTCCGAACCGTAGATAATTTGGGTCTACCGCTTCCTACTGGTTGCCCAAAACTGGGTGTTTGATAGCACATGATTCTTTTTATAAACGCATGAGGATTCTATTCAAACTTCACTATCCCTTCGTATTCATTTTTCATCTTTCATCTTTGGACTAATATAAATAGTCTCTTTTTTTTTTTAAACCTTTTCTTTTTCCTTCAAATTTATGTTGTGCGTTAGTGATGTTTGGTTGAGGATTGAAATCGATATTTTGAGGTTTGAAAATCTAATGGGTTGAGGATTGAAATCGATATTTTGAGGTTTGAAAATCTAATGAAGAGTAATATATGTTTGTTTTGGGTTTTAAGCGTGAGCTTAAACTTAAAGCAAACATTGTGTATTTTGAGTTTAACTCGATTTTATGAAAATTTACTCTAAAATGATGAACTATTTTTTTATATTCTGTCTGGTATGAAGGGGTAAATCATATGAATTTAACAAAATCATGAACTTTATAATTTAATCATCATGAATTTTCCTTCTTTACATAATTCGAGTTGGCAATAAAACGTGCCTACCAAAATTTCACAGCATCTGTAATTGCAGTGGTAAGAAACAATCAATGATGAGCTTGCAGTTCTTGAAAGAATGAGCAGCTAAAACTATCATGGGGCGTTGGTTCTTTGCTTTAAAAGAGAGCATAAGCATCTCTGTGCCAGCTAGTTGAGTTGAACTTAACTTGATGTCGAATGATAATGTCACCGGACGACAAGCAAGATGGGGGATAGACGACACCGGAGCTCGTCCCATATGCTTCCCAGCAGAATGAGTTTGCAGTTCCGGAGGGCGTAACGAGCTGAATATTTTCCAAATGTAGTCTTTTACACTGATAGCTGTCACTGCACGAGAGTGTGATGGCGTAGTCCGTTGCTGAAGTCCCTCTGATGCCACGGAAGGTGATATTGTCGATAATGACTGCCGATGTCTGCATTGGCAAAGTATAAATAATGAGTTGCAGATTCAGTAGGACACACCTCCATTTTCAGTTTTACAACTCCCTAATTAGACACTTCTATTACATGTGAATCAACCACATTGATCAAACTTTTTTGCTTTTCCTCACCTGGTTTAGACAAGCTACTGGAGAGTCGCAATAATATTGATTGATTATAATCGGGTTGGAGACGTTTTTCATCCATACGTTCTCGAATGTGATCTTCCTAGCAAAACCACTGCCACCCTGTCAATTTTAGAAGTCCAGTGAATCTTAGATGCAAAAACGACGGAGAGTGAATCTCTTGTGCACCTCGATGCATGGTTATTACTTATTAGTGCAACTGGATTGACCCTTCTTTTGATTTGAAAGAAAAGACAACATAGTTTTAAAAGTAAACTCCAAAGTTAAAACAGTAATATAGCAACCGGGTACATGTAAGGTTCAAACAAGTTTCTGCCTAAACAAATGGAGTAAAGACAACTTACCTGCCATGTTTTGATCCTTACTCCATTCACTGTATTAAGAAAAACAGCTCCACTAACAATAACATCCTGCACTGCAGCGTACGAATTGAACTTTCCCAAACTCCCGATGCTATAAAAACAACCGTATTAATTGTCAATTCACGCGAAAACTTGATCAAAGTCGAAGTGAAATTTGTATTACCACCTTATACCATGGCCTGGTCCACAGTAAACATTTTTTATCCGAATGGCAGAAGAATTGCTGACTATTGATATGCAGTCATCTCCTGTAATTAGTATATTACATGTTAGTCCGAAAATTCACAATATATAGTTCAAGAAAAACAGCTTTTATTTGATGACAAAAGAACCTGTGCCTACAACAATGTCCTTGAGTTCAACATGTGTAGACGCACTTATATGGATCCCGTCCGTGTTAGGGCTGTCAGAAGGTGCCACGACTGTAATATTCGAAGCTACAACACGCGTGCAACGTGTAAATGCCAAGTGCATTTGTGGACTATATAACAATTTAACATTTTTTACTTTCAAATTCTTGCACTTGTGGAAAGTAAGAGCCTGCATTACGATTGAACCAGGATAATCAGTAAAGCATCTGGAGTAATATTTTGGTCTGGTTTAAGATAACTGAAAGAGCACTGACCGTTGGTGCATGCGTACAAGGCTGCAAAAGAAGTTCAAATCAGTATTATTAACATTGGTTCTTTTCTAGAAAAGATTTAAGTGTATTGAGTGAGTACATTTGAGTCGTTCGTCTTGCATGATCGAGCCCACCATTCCGCCCCCATTCCATTAATTGTTCCACCCCCTTCTACTCTGAGGTTCTTCACTCCATGAAAATAGAGCCATCTATGTATGTTCAAACCATCCCACACTGCAGGCTCTAGTGGTGCAATAATCATACCAGAAATCTAGAAATAGTAGGTAAATAGCTAATTAATAAGTATGCACTAATTTACATATTGATGAACTACAAAGGGGTGCTTTAAAGGGTTTTAGCTTGTACCATCAATGTTACCTTCGATAGGCATGGTCCTGCAATATTAACTGGTCGAATTGAGTACAAGTTGTCTGCAGGAATTACAATTTTGGCCTTGGACAAAGAAGAACATGCCACCTTCCAAACATCTAGCAAGCTCTGATGCCATCAAATAACTATACGATTCAGAGGAATTCTTTTTCAATCTTAACTTTATAAGCAACCTAACATGCCGATTCAATGAAACTTTTCATCAGAACTTCTTCCGTGAAAGTAAAGGAAGCATGCACACAACTCCATCGTCAAGAAACTGGAAAATTGACTTCGAAACAAGATCAAAAGCAGAGGGAAAGACAAGAGATCTAATAGTCAATATATCTTCTTCTTCTTAACATATATTGTTTGGCATGATTAATGACATACATGAAACATAGAACAGGGAAAAAAATTGTTACATCCTCAAATCCAAACCAGAGCACATCAACAGTCCTAAATAAAGAATTTCACTCAAGATCTACTGAAGTGACTATGTGGGATATACATAGGTCTGATTTTTGAATCAGCTTCAAGAGAAACTGAAGTGAATCCAAGTATCTTCTTATCTTGTAAAGACCATATCCATTCATAATACAACAAAATAACCTCCAGATTAATGAAAAAAAATGAAAAAAAATTCAATGTATTGCACAATTATATTCAGCAAGCCCAACAAGAAGCTAAAAAAAGAATAATATTATGAAGTTAAATGCCAACTAAAAAAGGTAAATTTATATAAGAATTAAGAAAGGATACAACCTCTCCCATATAACAGACAAATGCTTCCTAATCGCATTCCCAACTCCAGATTTCAATGGGTACCTCACCTTTCTCTAAATTAAGTAACCCTTCTCATAAAATTCACAGAATGTGAAGTAATTACCTTGGTATCATCAGTAAATCCATCCCCTTTAGCACCAAAATCATCGATGTTAAGAACCACACGAGCTGTTGACATAATGGAACTATTCCTGTAAACCCCATCTGTGGGCAGCTGAATCAGTGGATTAAAGTACCCATTTGCACTCGTCGTACTGAACAGCAAACAGATTACGCTAATTAATAGCATTTTAAGGTTAGAATAATATTTGAAAGAAGTGGAAGATCTCAGATTGAGCTCCTTCTTGAATCATGGCCAAGGGGAAGACTTCGAGTGTTTATGACAGTTTCTTGAATTTGACTTTCATAATGTGCACATCTACTTTATTTATTTATTTAGTATTTATTTATTTATTTATTTATTTATTTATATATATATATATATATATTTTTTTTTTATGCCATGGCAATATTAGTCAAATTATTTGTTTTACACTTTTTACACTTCAAAAGTAAAAATAAAAAAATCTTAACAAATAATGTCTCCATATATTATACTCAATTATATTTAAAAAATATAATTCTTATAGCATATTTTATTATTTATTTACTCTTTCTTCCCACCCCGACATTATACTATGAGTGTATATTAGGTGCACCCGGGTGCAAGGGTGCACCCATATGTGCACACTTTTTTATTCTATTTTGTTTACATGTTATTCTCTTTTGTATAAGTATTTTGTAATAATTGTATACTTTTTTCCCAATAAGTTTTTCATTAAAAAAACTAACATTCATATGTGTATAACTTTTTATTCAATAGTGTATACATTTATTTTAATAATTGTATATTTTTTTTACACTTAATTTTTCATTAAAATTTTAACAATTAAATTGTATACATTTTTACTCATAATTGTATATGTTTTTATTTATATTTGTATGAGGGTGCACACGAAGTTGGTGCACACTATATTTAGTCTTATACTATATTTTTGTCTTTTAAGCTTGTCCAACCTTTCAATATAAAATTTCATAAACAATAATGATACAATTATTTACTTATTTATTATACATTAAAATATTATATCTTTAAATCTATTATATATTAAAATATTATACTATCATTAAATTCATATGCAATGACGAATATAACATTTACCTAAAATTAAAAAAAAATAAAATAATTAAATCTTAAAACACTTAAAATAGAATTGTTGTTCCCGCCTTTCTACGCTCGTACAATTATAAAAGAGTTGATATGCCGTGAACATGAACTTTATAATTTAATCATATTTTCTCCTTTACATGATCCCAGTTGGCAATAAGGACAATAAATGAGTAAATTTCCCAACATCTGTAATTGCACATGTAAGAACCAACTTGCAGTTCTTGAAACTTGAAAGAATGAGTAGCTAAAACTATCATCTCTTTGCTTTAAAAGAGAGCATACTCATCTCTGTGCCAGCTAGTTGAGTTGGACTTAACTTGATGTCGAATGATGATGTCACCGGTCGACAAGCAAGACGGGGGGCGCACGGTGTTGGAGCTCGTACCGTATGCTTCCCAGCAGAAGGAGTTTGCAGTTCCAGATAGCTGTCAGTGCATGAGAGTGTGATGGCATCCTCGGTTGCTGAAGTCCCTATGATGCCACGGAAGGTGATGTTGTCGATAATGACTGCCGATGTCTGCATTGACAAAGGAGAAACAATGAGTCACAGATACAGTAGTCAGTAGGACACACCTCCATATTTCACTTCTATTACATGTGATGTGAATCTACCACATTGATCAAACTAGTCTTGCTTTTTCTCACCTGGTTTAGACAAGTTACTAGAGAGTCGCAATAATATTGATCAATTATAATCGGGTTGGAGACGTTTTGCATCCATACTTTCTCAAACGTGATCTTCCTTACAAAACCACTGCCACCCTGTCAATTTTAGAAATCCAATATATCAGATGCAACTGAGTTGGCCGTTCTTTTAATTTTAAAGAAAAAGACAACATAGTCCAGGTTCAAATGGAGTACTAAAACTGATTACCTGCCATGTTTTGATCCTTACTCCATTTTCTGTATTAAAAAAAACAGCTCCACCAACAATAACATCCTGCACTGCAGCGTACGAGTTGAACTTCCCCAAACCACCGATGCTATAAAAACAAACGTATTAATTGTCAATTCACAGGAAAACTTGGTCAAAGTTGAAGGGAAATTTGTGTTACCACCTTATACCATGGCCTGGTCCACAGTAAACATCTTTTATTCGAATAGCAGAAGAATTGCCGACTATCGATATGCAGTCGTCCCCTGCAATTCGTATATCATATGATAGTCCAAAAATTCACAATGTACAGTTGAAGAAAAAACAGATTATTTGATGACAAAAGAACCTGTGCGTACAAAAATGTCCTTGATTTCAACATGTGTAGACGCACTTATATGGATCCCATCCGTGTTAGGTCTGTCAGCTGGTCCCAAGACTGTAATATTCGAAGCTACAACACGCGTGCAATGAGTAAACGCCAAGTGCATTTGTGGACTATATAACAATTTAACATTTTTTACTTTCAAGTTCTTGCACTTGCGGAAAGTAAGAGCCTGCATTACGATTGATCTGCGATAATCAGTAAAGCATCTGATATTTTGGTCTGGTTTATGATAACGGAAAGAGCACTGACCGTTGGTGCATGCGTACAAGGCTGTAAAAGAAGTTCAAATCAGTATTAGAAACAATATTGGTTCTTCTCAAGAAAATATTAAGTGTATCGAGTGAGTACATTTGAGTCGTTCGTCTTGCATGCCCACCACATTCCATTAATCGTTCCACCCCCTTCTACTCTGAGGTTCTTCACTCCATGAAAATAGAGCCATCTTTGTATGTTCAAACCATCCCACACTGAAGACTTTAGTGGTGCATTAATCATACCAGAAATCTAGAAATAGTAGGAAAATAGCTAATTAATAATTATGCACTAATTTACATATTGATGAACTCCAAAGTGGTGCTTTAAGGGTTTAAGCTCGTACCATTAATGTCACCTTCGAAAGGCATGGTCCTGCAAAATTTACCGGTCGAATTGAGTACAATTTGCCTGCAGGAATTACAATTTTGGCCTTGGACAAAGAAGAACATGCCACCTTCCAAACATCTAGCAAGCTCTGATGCCATCAAATAACTATACGACTTAGAGGAATTCTTTTTCAATCTTAACTTTTTAAGCGACCTAATTCATCAGAATTTAAAGGAATCATGCACACAACTCCATCATCATGAAACTGGAAAATTGGCTTCGAAACAAGATTAATAGCAGAGAGATGTGAAATAAATAATCTAACAGTCATGAATCTTCTTCTTAACAGATATTGTTTGGCATAGTTATTATTATACATCAAAAGTAAAACAGGCAAAAAATAAAGTGTATCGTGCACCCTCAAATCCAGACAAGAGTACATAAATAATCCATAGTGAAGTTACTGACTCAAGATTCACATTTGGATTCTTATAGAAAGTGAAAGATGTAAGCATAACTCCTTTTTGTGATAGATAATTCATTAAACTATGTCTCTTTTATAGGTGGAGAGGATCAGATCTGGATCGTGAATCATCCTAATCACATTCTATCGATGTGATTCATAAAAAGATATTTAATCATAATAAATATCTTATATCTTTAATTATTAGTAACGACACTAGAACATAATAATCTTACAAAAGACTCTGTGGAATAGGTCTGAGTTTCTTGACTTAGCTTCTAGAGAAACTGAAGTGAATCCAAGAACAATTATCATCTAATCTCGTAAAGACTAAATCCATTTCATGATACAACAAAATACCCTCAAAATTAATAAAAAAAAATTCAATATACTGCAAAATTATTCAACATAGCCAAGAAGAAGCTAAAATAAAAAAGAATAATACTACAAATATGGGCTTTCAAGAAAATAATGAAGTCAAATGCCAAATAGAAAAGGTATTAAAAAAACAAAAAAAAAGCAGATTAATAAATGATTATTCCCCAAACTCTTCCATATAACATACAGATGCCTCCTAATCAAATTCCCAACTCCAGATATTAAGCTTTCAATTCAATCATACATCAAAGTTGCAAATTATCATCCCAAAAAGAAACAATCAATGTGTTCCTCACATTTCTCTAAATTAATCAACCCTTCTCATAAAATTCACAGAATGTTAAGTAATTACCTTGGTATCATCAGTAAATCCATCCCCTTTAGCACCAAAATCATCGATGTTAAGAACCACACGAGATGTTGACACAATGGAATTATTCCTGTAGACCCCATCTGCGGGCAGCTGAATCAGTGGATTAAAGTACCCATTTGCACTTGTCTTATTGAACAGTAAACAGATTACGCTAATTAATACTCCCTCCGTCCCAAAATCGATTGCACCTTTACTGTAGATACGGAGTTTAAGAAATGTTGACTTTTTAGGGGTATTGTGGTATTTTTAGGTAATAAATAAATTATAAAGTATGTTATGTGTGTTAGGTGGGTGTGGTAAAGTTGTAATTAAGATGAACTTTTAGGGGTGGGGATTAATGTGATATTTCCTTTTTTGGAAAGGTGCAATCTATTTTGGGACGGATAAATGTGGAAAGTGTGCAATCGAATTTTGGGACGGAGGGAGTAGCATTTTAAGGTAAGAATAATGTTTGAAAGAAGTAGAAGATCTCAGCTTGAGCTTCTTCATGGCCGTGGAGAAAAATGGCAAAAGCTCCTGTGCACCCGGGCGCACGGAACACTTTCCGTGCGCCTTTAGAAATTTGTGCTAAATTGTATACCTTTTAGTATACAGATGTGTACCCTTTATTTTCTAAAGAAAAATCTGGGCGCACGAACAACACTCCGTGCGCCTTTAGAATTTTGTGTTAAATTGTATACCCTTTAGTATAAAAATGTGTACCCTTTATTTTCTAAAGAAAAAAAAATATTAATGAAAAGTGTATACCCTTTAGAACAAAATTGTGTACCTTTTTGTAATTAAAGTGTATACCCTTTAGACCAAATTAATGTACCCTTACCCATAATACAAAATTTCTAAAGGCGCACGGAATGTGTTCCGTGCGCCCGTGTGCACGCAAGCCTCACTCGAGAAAAATTCCATTGTTTTTTTCTTGAATTTGACTTTTATAAAGTAAACAACATATTTCTACCTTCCTTTTTTATTTATATTTTTATTTATTTTTATGCCATTGGCTATATTAGTCAATAGTAATTAAAATTGATCACCTATCTTCCAGTCAATGCCCAATTTATTGTGTTGGCTTAAGAGGAATTAGTGTTATTTTTGGCATTTAATTTATGACATCATATTCTAATAAAATGTTAATATTATATAAAATTACTAATATACCCTTTAATAAAATTATAAGATTCTAAATCTAAACCCAAAAAATCTATAATAATACCTAAACCTCTAAATTAATAAATTCAAAACTTTAGGTTAATTATTTTTTTTAAACATTATATAAATATAAATTTTATTTTATCTGGGCTTTTTGACATATGGGCTTTCTAACATAATTCTCTCTTTCGTTGATAGGGTATTGGGCCGTCCATGGTAGTCTCTAACGAGTCTAATTAAAATTTAAAAAGAAAAAAATAAATAAATAATTCACCTTCCCGCCTTTCTAAACTGTTGTATACTTGGAAAAATATCGTTCAGAACGACTGCGTTTAAAGTTCGTCAACTCTTTACTCATCGTCCAAATTATCAACTCCTCTCTCTCTCTTTCGGCGTGATCTCATCGGAAGAACTGTTCGTCGGTGGGAAGTTTCAACCACATCTGCACACTCAAACTCTCACATTGGCTCTATTTTCGTTGCTCTAGGGTTTGATCCCTGGAATCATCACATTTGCGCACATCGGCGGTGTCTGTCCGTCGCGCTCAACGGCAATCACTGCAAATCAGGTACTAAGATTTTTTATTCTTTCTGATCAATTTTTTTGGAGAATTCCTAAGCTGTCTTCACTGTACTTATGATCAATTTTCTTTTCTGAATGGTATTTATTTTGTTTCTTTCGTATTTAATTGGAAAATCTTATTGCGATATTCTGCGAATCGGTGTTAATTCTTGGCAGAATTTATGATTTTATTTACCTCAATTAATGTAATTTAGTTCCACCATCCGTTATTATTCTTATTATTTCCCCCTTTTTTAAGCGTTATCGACGGAGAAGATAGTATGTTTTCTAATTTGTTATATTGATCTTTTCGTGCTTTTAATAGGCCATTGCTTGTATACGTTTTCTTTTGATATGTTTTTTTTTTTTTTGTTTATAATCAGTGATATTGCTTAAAAGTTTGGATGAATATACTTTTGATATTCTTGTGACATCACAAGATAGGAATAGTTCAAAATTATCAATTAACAATGTTAAGTTTTACATTTCATGATGATTTTTATGGATGGTCAGATTATTATATATGGAATAAAACGATTGCGTTGATGATGATTTTTTTTTTAAGTATACGTAATTAAATAGAAAATAAATCTGATCCTGGCTCTACCCTGATTTGATCAGCCCTTATCTTTAACCATTAATTTTCAAAGAATCAATCTATTTTTATGTTTTCAGGATGAAGCCACTGGATTCAAGTGATGGTTTGGGTGCTAGGGGTTGTAGTTGTCAATTGCTTCCATGTTTGTCAAAGTAAGTAATTTATACATTTTTAAAGAACTACGATTTTGCTGCTTCTGTTCTACCTATTATAATTTGTTTCTCTGTAGCTACTGTCGTTGCTTTAAAGTTCAGAGCTATTGTAAAGCGGGCTATTGTCATTGCCAAATATGCAAGAACAATGAGGATAATAAGGCCGAAGTTGAACAGAATCGAGCTAGACTGTTAGCTCGGAGTTCTTCTGCACTTCCTCTTAAGCATTGTGGTTGTACAGTTTCCCTAAATGTGTGCCAACTAGGTAAGTAATTTTAACGTTTCTCATGACTAAGTTTTGCTGCTTCAGTTCCTCCTCATTGTTATATGTTCCTCTGCAGGCGGTGTTCTTGCGTTGCTGCTCGCACCCATTGTGAGGAGCGTTGTAGTTGCAGGAAAGCTTGCGAAAACCGACCTAGAGATAAGGATACAGGTTTTGTAAATTGCTCTCTTTCATGATCCCAAATCACTCTTGTCCTCTTGTTTTATGATTAGTATTAGATAGAATATGAAATGAAAGTACTTGTTTTCAGAAGTGAAGCTTGGTGGTGTGGTTAGTCATAAGTCATCAAATTGGCATCATCAGGATGGGTTGGTCCACAAAGAAACTATGCAGGCTTCACCAACCACTAAGGTTACAACTTGTTGTTTAATGATGCAACTTGTAATAATCTGCAACCCTGGTTTTGCTCTTTGTTACCCCATTCGCCCCAACTTAATCTTCATAGTTATTGTAGGCATGGATTTTAGAAAAAAATTATTTTTTGATTAACTTTATTGATTTTTGGATGGTAATATAGTATTTTTAGATAATAAATAATATTATAAAGTATGATATGTATGTTAGTTGGGAATGATAAATTTGTAATTAAGATATACTTTTAGCGGTGAAGATTAATGTGATGTTTTATTTTTTTGAATAGTGAAGCTTGGTGTAGGACGGACAAAAACGAAAATTGTGAAATTTAATTTTGCACCTGAGTATTGTTATTATTTTAATGGTTTAATTTGGGCTATTCATAGAAAAATTATTACTATGTTTATGCAGGATGCTGCTGACTCTATCGACCTTGAATTGAGATTGTAATGACTTCGCTGTAGGTATGTCTTGATTACAGACTTGAAATTGGGTAATGATATCGTGACACGTGTTCAGTGAACTATATCCTAAAAATTGTGTACTACTAGAAGAGATTATACTTTTAATTTTTGAACTTGGAAATCAACACTTGACAATATGGTATTTTGATGAGCATTCGTTATTATTTTGATATTTTGTGAGTTGAAAATCGGTGTATTTAATTTAATATTTTTATATTCTATTTATTTTAGATAATTTCGACATTCCAAAATAATATATATAGCAGTCAATATATATAAGTAAATTTTCAATGATGAATATATTTTAGAATAATAATCTTTTTGTAAAAAGAATTATAAAAAAATCAAAATAATCTAAACTATTTAACCCTAAAATTAATTAAACATTAGTTTTGACGTATAACAAGGATCATTAAATTAATTTTTATTCATTTTATTTAATTCTGACATAATTTAAAAAATACTCCGATATGCTCTTATTCCATTATAAAATCTGAAATTAAATAGAAATAATTAATATAAATAATAAATTAAAATAAATGATAATAATATATTTATTCTCTAAAAATAATATTAATTTCTTTTTAATTTAATATATATAATGTACGAATGTATATTTAATTATAAATATATAAATAATATATATATTTATTAAATAAGATATTTAAAATAAAAATTATAAATTTATATCCCACGTATATATTGCTTAATAAAAATCTGAATTCCTCGTATTGTGTACCATTTTGGCAATACGTCTACACCTTGATACTCCATTTGATTTGTCTGCTCTTCGTGTTCATGCAATTAGGCCAATTTCACTCCATTCGAAGATAAAGCGACACGTGACATATAGAAAGAAAAAAAAATAGGTATTACTCATTATTTTACATATTCACAAGTGTTATTTTATCGAAAATCTATAAAGGCAAAAGCTCTTTGCGCCCGGGGACACGGAAAGATGCTCCGTGTCCCATGTGAACACAACCCTCCCCTCCAATCCTATTTAAACCTATGTATTGCTAGGGATTTAAATTGTAAAGGGGCATGAAAATTGTAAAGACGCACGGAATGTGTTCCGTGCGCCCGGGTGCACAAGAGCCTCACTCATCAATAAATCTTATAAATCCTTAACCACAGACGGATTATCTCGAGATTTATGACTAATTCTTAAGTTGTTAGAACACCTAATTCTTTGAACAATCTTTCGTATTGCAGTATTCTCGAGATTATAATTTGGCAATCGATTATTTCTATTGAACGTGCAGCATACTCAAATTAAAATGTACATCTATCATCTTATTCTGAAAATTTTTAGTGCGAATCAATTTTATTAGAAAAGTTAAAAAGGAATCAAAATGGAAACTAAAGGAGGAAAGTATCAATTTTACTTGAAATGTCAATATTTAAAGATTCCCAAGTAGTCGTTTACCAAATCTTAGATCATGTGACCAAGTCAGCATATCCACTCAATTATGATTTGGTAAAGTTGTCAAAATTCCCCATCCTAAATCAACTACTAAATAATTTAGAAAATAGAATAATTATTTATTTTAAAGAAGGTAATGGAATTGCGTCGTGAGTCAAACTAACAATATTCAATTCAAGACTGCAAATGCAGCACTCCTTAATTTGAAGCCAAATCATGATCAACTTTATACATACATGATACATACATATATATAGAGAGAGAGGAGTGAGAAAGAGTTTGTAGCTCTCATAAAGAGAATACATTGACAGAGATGAGGAAAGTGGGATCCTCTGCTTCTTCAAATGCCTTTCCCTCATGTTGTCTGAATTCTTTCTACCTTAATACTATAATATACACCAGTATTTGTTTGGTCTGCAATATCATCAGCACACATGGTTTTGATTCATTCAGCCATCTGCCCTCTTATGCACTCTCCACCAACATTTCCAAAGGATCAACTTTTGTTGTCAATATTGATGATTTTGGTGCTCATGGAGATGGACTCACCGATGATACCAAGGTTTATTCATTTATCTCTGTTTAAATTCATGTTTCTTGAAACTTAATTTTTTACTCCTTTGTTCATGCTGTATGATAAATTTAACATTTTTTTTCTTAAAAGAAAAAAAATCTCCTTTGGAGGTATTAGGTATATAAAGTGTTGTGTAAAGTAATCCACATGTTTGGTTGCAATTATTGAAATTTGTAACTACTTTTTGGAATTATCTTGAATCAGTCCAAAATGAAATTTATCAATTTTGGCCACTTGTAATATTTTGTCCTCTGAAAATCAGGTAGCTAAAGTAGAGTTTCATATTACTTTTGATTAACTTTAATGCCCCTTTATTTGACATATATATATGATGTGTATTTAGAGTTTTAGAGATGCTTGGGAGGTGGGGTGTTCGTCATCTTCGAGGGCCAAAATAGTCATTCCTTCAGGAAGGTTTTATCTAGTTCGACCAACTAATTTTGTTGGACCCTGTATGTCGAAGTTGACCTTGAAGGTACCTAAAGAGTTGTGTTCTTACAAGCAAACCTTGAATCAATCCTACTTGTTCAATGCATAATGAAGTTTACCGACATTCTTGTGTGGTTTATAGTTTCGGGTGTCATCGTTGCTCCGAAAGATCCAGCAGCGTGGGACGGGTTGGACCAAACGCTGTGGCTCAATTTCTCTGGTGTGAATCACCTTAGAGTAGAAGGTGGTGGCACTATTGATGGGAATGGAATGGAATGGTGGGCTCGATCGTGCAAGACTAATCCCGCTAACGTAAGACCCTCTGTTGTGCAGAACAGAGTGTGTTCTGCACAACAGAGGAATCATTTAAGACCCAAGATTGGTTGTAAATTGTTGAATACTAATGGTTGAGCTTTGTTTGGCAGCCTTGTGGACCAGCCCCAATGGTTAGTTTTCTCTTACCTTATTTTTTGCAAATTGTATACATACATTATTACATTCTTGATTGATTGATATCTGCAGTTGATCAATCAATGCAGGCTGTGACTTTCTACAGATGCCGGGATTTGAAAGTGAAGCACATAACTCTGACTAATGGTCCAAAGTTCCACCTGATTTTTACAGAGTGTAAACATGTTGAGGCTTCTAGTATTACGGTTATAGCGCCTCGTCGTAGCCCCAACACCGATGGTGTCCACTTGAACGCATCAACACATGTTAAGCTCAAGGACATCACTGCAAGCACAGGTTTGATGATCACTTGTAAGAAAGACTTGTTCATGTGGTGTAATGTTGTGCTTGATCTTCGACTCGTACGAATTGCAGGAGACGACTGCATTTCGATTGTCAGTAACTCTTCCAAGATTTGGATCAAAAATGTCTTCTGCGGACCAGGCCATGGTATAAGTAATAGCAATTCATCACACCATCTATGGTCCTATATGTTATATGTCGTCTCAAAAGTCATCTCTTATTATTAGTTTGCAAACCAAGTCGCGTGAAGTAATACAACTTTAAAATCATTTGACAGTATTGGAAGTTTGGGAAAACTCAATGCAACTGATGTAGTGCATGATGTTAGTGTTAAAGGAGCTGTTCTTGTTAATACTGATAATGGTGTGAGGATCAAAACATGGCAGGTTCTCCCTCTCTCGTTTCTTGTTAGAATGACCTGATTAAATATTAAATGATTTCCCTCTTTACCAACTTAAGCTTTTAAACGAGGTTGTCATTTAACTGCAGGGGGGCAGTGGCATGGCAAGGAAGATAAAATTCGAGAACATATGGATGAACAACGTCTCCCATCCAATCATCATCGATCAATACTACTGCGACTCTCCCCTGCCTTGTTCTAACCAGGTACGTCGTCGTCTTGTCTTGGTACTCGTCGCGTATTCTACAAGGCCATGCATGTGTACATACTAGCTGTTTATACGTGCAATGCAGACATCAGCAGTGATAGTGGATAAAATAACGTTTCGTGGAATAAAAGGGACATCAGCAACAAAGGTGGCCATTAAGCTGGCATGTAGTGATAGCCATCCATGTAAGAGAATAAATCTTCAAAACATTCATCTCATTACATCCAATGGAACTGCTGCTAAATCCTTCTGCTGGAGTGCTCATGCCCCTCCCTCTCCCTCCGTACACCCCCAATCCTGCATCTGATTTTAAGGGACGGATCCAAGATTTTTGTTAGTACGATTTTTTTTTTTAAAATGTTGTAATAACATTGTTATGTAGTGTTTCAAATAAAGGGGGTTTAAGAATCACATGAGCTGTGGAAATATCAAAGTTTATTTAGGAGGGGAAAGCCATATTGCCAACATTTGTTATAAAAAACATAAATAAGGGGGTGTTTGCTTGAGCCCTTTTGAAGCCAAAGAATGGGAATGGAATCAAACTCCTTGTTTGGTTTGATGTTTGCAATGGAATGAAACCCCAGTTTATGAGAATCAACCATTCCACTGATGTATGGTTTTGATTCCAAACCTCTCCATACCCATACTTCTTTCATTCCTTTTCTCATACCTTAAATTTTACCAAACACCCCCTAAAGCTTTATGTTATAGAAATATGTATTCTAGTACTATTGTATTCCATAATTACGTTATGAGTTGTGAGATGAATTGTGAGATGGGTCATCCTAAAATCATATTTTAGTGTATATTTCATCATATTTTAAAAAAATAACAACCCATAATCATACTTTATTTGTATAGTAGTCATACTTTAACACGTCTCTTCATCAATTACTTTCCTTAATACTCCCTCTGTCCGTTTGAAAGAGAGTCTTTTTCCATTTTGGTCGTCCGTTCCAAAGAGAGTCATTTCCTTTTTTACACACATGGACCCCACACACCTACTAATACAATTAAAATATAGGGTCCACACTCCCACTAATACAACTATCCGCTACACATTAAATAATAATACTTCTTAATCAACGTGTACAAAAATAAAAAGTCCTCTTTCTGGCGGACGTAAGGAGCAAGTAGCACCGGTCTTATGAGAGGCTTTGTTTTGCGTTATCTGAATTTATTTAATTTGAGGTTGTGTATGAGAGTTTTAAAGTTAAAATTTACTTCTGTAGAAACCCCCAATCTCAAGCCCACGTAGATTAATTAATTATTAACTTTTTGTTCTTGAATCGGGTTGGTCCAATCTCACTTATGCCTAATTAGGCCCAATATTATAAGATTTAAGAGCCCAAATGCTAACAAAGTTACATGCACACTCACGCCCACAAAGATTAATAAACATTTTCCACAGATTAAATATGTCAGATAACATTATTATTATTATTATAAAATTAAAGATGCAAAACTTGTTTTCCAATTTAATTCAAAGTATTGGATCCATATGCATTGAGACTAAGCAATGGTCCCCCAATAAATAAATAAATATACATATATAAATAAAATATACATATATACATATAATATATCTAAATTATGTGTGTGTTTTGCCCAGCAAGTGGCCACCATTCACGAGCTGTGTAGGGAATTGGGGGTAGCGTATATCGGTATATGTAGCAATTTATTAATATACAGTTCTCTAAATAAATAAATAAATAAAACAATGCTCATTGCATGGGATGTCATATTATTTAAGTATAAGCCTATATAAATTATAATGATGGACCACTTCCAAAATTATATTGATTGTTATTATTGGTTTATATTATTTATTTATCATATTGGATCATGCATAAATTATATTGGGGAAAATAATTAAATAACGTAGGTAATAAAATTATTATTGTTATTGGTTTGTATTCCAATTTGAGAAATAAATTTAAAATATAATCATATTTTTCACAGTAAAACAAGTCATCTAGGGTTATTCGCAATAAGGTAATTGATTTTCATTTTCATTTTCCTTTTGAGAATATAAAGATGGAAGGCATGGCAGGTAAATTGATATAGAGAATTTCTTGTTAGAAGTAAGAAAATTGACCAAATGGTATGTCTCTATTTTTTATTATTATTATTTTTTAATTTAAAAATTTTAATCTTTTGGCTTTTCGTTAATGTTATTGGACAACGCTAGATTTGTGGTGGTTAGGTCGTAATTTATGACCTAACAAGTATATTTAATTATAGTAGTAATTACGCCAGTTTGGCCGACACCGTCATGTAAAATAACATTAATCATTAAAATAAATCTAGTTACGATATGTAATCATAATTAATTATTAATTAAACATAACGTAAAGATCCTTGGTTTTGTTTTGTTTTCTTTACAACGGCTATCAAGAATAACTTATAACGGTTGTTAAAGGAGTAGCAAGTTTTTTTTACTTTTTTTCAATATTAATTTTCATGTTAGAAAATTAAGGACTAACAATAGTAATATTGACATAAAATATTTAAATTGAAGAAGGTAAAAATTATAGAATTAAAATTAAAAACAACAAAATCATCAGACAAATAATATTATATCATAATTTATTTGACAAGCTTACCTATTACATTACCAACCCCAACATTTCAAGTCATGTTGAAACCCCCACCTAAACAAGTACTATCATTTAATCAATTTTTTTTTACATTTATTTTTATTCACCCACAAATTAGTTATGTAAAGTGTCAAATATGTGTTTAATGGAATTTGTAATTATACGTAGAGTTAGATTTTTAAAATTTAAATGTGAATTTTTAGAATTAAAACTAAACTAACCCAAAAATAAATATAGGCTCAAACCTTAGAGTTATTTCAAGAGGCTAATCTAAGGGATTGTCCTCAAGAAATCTATAAGAACTTAATCAATAAATATATTAGAAAAAAAAAGTTGAGGTTAGAACCATAATTTATATTCCGTTGCAAGATTTTACTCATAATTAAATATCTAATGTCACTAATCTAGATTCTAGACTCAATAAATTAATTACCTAAAAGAAATAATGAAATGATGGCATTGCTATAGAGTCTTCCCAGTACATATGTTGTGCTAATTACAGTTATTAATACTTAATAATTCACTAACACTTTAGTAATTGCATTTAATTAAATGGACAGAATAATTGGATAGCAGGATAAGTACAGCATTAATTTGGGGTCCATGAAATAAACAAGAATGCAACAAATTCGAACCAATCAGATATTCACAAGTTGCAGAAATGGATATCAAATTTCTATAATTAGGATTAGTATATGACAAAAATCATAGACGAGACCACCTTTAAGTTAAGTCGGTGGATAGTTAAATCGCTCCATACTATATTAAATTACTCTAATACTAATTTATTTATTTTGTTTTTTAATTATTATTTTTGTTAATTTTGATTTTTTAAATATTATTATTGCAAAATTAGCTCTATAACTTTCAAATTGTAACAACTTTTGCTCCTAGTTAATTTACACTCAATTTTTATAGTCAAATAAGATCAAAATTGCTCCAATATAATAATTGTACTAGTGATTCTGCAATAAAAATAATTAAAGAATCAAAATTGATAAAATGAAAAAGAAAAAAAACCATTGATTGCAGGATTAATTTTGTAATTTTAGTGGTATTATGTAGTAGTGTATTGTTAATTAATTTTTCATATTATATATACTCTCTCCCTCCCATAAAAGTTGACACACTTTTCTTTTTGTTTGTCCCACTAAAGTTGACACAATTTTTTAGTACATAGGATCCACACAAAAATAATTAATCTATTCTCATATATCCCACATATCACCTCTAATACAATTACACACTATACATTAAATATTATTTATCTCACTTCACTTTACTTCACTTTACATTAAATTATTATACTTCTTAATCTCCGTGTCAAAAAAAAATATCAATTTCTCCCGGACGAAGAGAGTAATACTTTATTATATTTAAAATGCATTTGAAATATTTAAATTTCAGATTGGAGAAATTTTCATTTGTACATTAATAACAACTGTTCATAGATGACACCCACATATTACATAACATAAGAAAAATCAAAATAAAAGGGAAGAAAAATTCTATACCTACTGAAAGGAATCAAAGTGAAAAACTATAGTATGTGACATAATTTTCTTTCATTAAAAAACAAAAATTGATCAATTGTTTAAGGTCTCAAGTTTTCCGACCTCAATTTCGTCGAGATGTCACCTGCGTTCCAGTCACATCACGCGCTTACCGGACTTCGGAGGTCGGCGGCGCGTGTTGTTATTTTTCCCGAAAGCAGCGCAAAATCCGCAAGCGGAAACCCTAGGGGAGGGCGGCTCAAGCGCCGGCGACACTCTACCGGTGCGATATCCGCGTCCGCCGTTGGATCGGTTCCTCTCGATAGTCAGCGCAGGCGGATGCGAGGCGGAGGCGGAGGCGGAGGCGGCGGCGGTATCCGGTTGTTGAGTTTTGGTGGTTTTGTCGAGCTTTTGTTGGTCGGCGAGGCGATTGAGTTCTCCAGACAAGAATTTGTCGTCCCACACCAATCCCGACGATCCTTGTCGTCTGAATGATATTGCAGACCTCTGCAAACCTTCCATGGATTGGTCTCCTCTCTCTCTCCTCTCTCTAGTCAGATTTTGGGGAAGTTTTATGAATGAAAGAAGTGTGAATTATTGAGAGGGAGTTTGTGGAGGTGTTTTAAAGACTAACCTTTTGGTTTAAGCGGTGCTGTGATTACCCGACCCGTTTTCTTATTCGGGGTTATATAACGACGCATATAAGTTTGAGTTAATTGTTAAAAATAATTGAGAAAGTAAAAAATCATTGTCAGTCATGAAGATAATTTTTTAACTTTCATACTTAATTGTTTATTTTTGGACCAAAATACCCTTACCCTGTCGGGATTCCGATATCATTGGATGTTGGATCCAGTGTCGGGAATGTCGGATTCAGTATTGGAATCCCGACATAACATTTCGACAAGGTGATCGGATGTTGGATTTAATATTGAAATCCCGACATAGCATTCTGATATAATGGGGTATTTTGGTCCAAAAATAGAAAATTAAATATGGAGGTTGTATAACTTATTTCATAGTTGTCAATGATTTCCAACTTAAAAAATGGGTTAAATGGGTTATTCTCCCTGTAAGTTTTGTGTCCATATAGTATATGTGGTCCAATCTTGTGATAGTGCGTTATTCTTTCTTAATTTGTCAACAAATACATTCACCTTCTAAAATAGAAAATATTATTTTAATTTAAAAATTATATTTTAAATCATCATCATCTTTTAATACACTCAACACACTTTATACATTATTAATTAATTACCTAAAAATGCAATATTTACCCTAAAATTTTAATAAAAATAATTAAAAATTTTAAACAATGTAGAAAATAGTAAAAATAAACTTAATTTTGGGAGAATGAGAGTACTGTCATAACACATAGACCAGATGTAATATTAAGTTGGATTTTTAGTGTCATTTTCTTGAAAGAACAATGTTCTTATAACAAACAATGTTTCAGGCTTTCAGCAATATCAGTATTTAAAAGAATGAATGATGTTTTTATAACGTATTACATAAATATTAGAAACTAAGAGCGGAAGTAAAAAGAAACAATTGTTTTAAAAAATTGGGATGACTTCGTCGTTCACTCAGAACATTTGATAGACTTTATCTTAATATTTTCATTCTAAATAAGTTCTGGCCTTACGAACTTTTTTCTAGGTAAACTTCCTATCTAAGTTGAAGATAGGTAATTTCCTTCTTAACAAAAATTAACTTACTGATCTTAATGATTTATAGTCATATATATAAAGGTAATAGGAACTTGGTTTACTCAATCTTCTCTTAATTTCCACGGGTTAATCCATTGTGGATTATTGATACTTTATCCAAGTGAGCATTGAGTTTCATTCAAATGGTCTTAGTTCACTTCGAAAAATATCCTACATAAAGAAAAGTAGAGCTAAAAGAATATTATCTTATGCCACAAAATCTTAATTGTACATATTTCTCATGTTGTAATTAGTATCATAGAAAATGAAATACAAGAATAGTATAGAAAATATATAATTATGTACACATTCCTTTTAAGTAACACAGCGTTAGAAATTTAGTTAATGTGGATGGATAATATTAGATTAATTGAATATTCATTATGATAAATTCATATAAATGTTGGGTCTTAAAAAAAAAATTATGTGAGGCTGTTAAATATATTTATAAATATAGCATATTAATGTATTACAAAAGGTCTTAAATTATTTGTATAGGTTTTCATTAATACCCGATACCTGAGCATTTTTATTTCGATATAGCGTTGTTAATTTTTGTTTATTTTAGAAAATTTCATAAAGATTGAAATTTCACATATTACCACCAACCAAAAAATTGTTAGAAATTTCAAGTCAACTAATTAATTCTTGTTAATTAATAGTATATATAGTTACACGAAATTATTTATTATATTTATATAAAAAAAATTGGCAAGCTAATTTAAATACTTCACAATAAATAAATAAATATTCGAAATGCACATTGAGTGCAATACGCTAGATCAGACACTAAAAATAACCTATTTCAATGAATATAAATATATATAAAAACTAATTTGAAGAAGAGAGAGAGAGCTAGAGACAAATGATATTGAATTGGTTGATAGTTGCTATTATCTAAAACAAGAGGATGCAAATTTCATGAATGACATCAATTCCTGTATGTTCGTTAAATTGTAATATACAGGTCACACATAGATAGTATTATAAATTAAAGAGAATAATTTTATTGGATTTTTCTTCGACTTTATCAGATATTCTATATTCATATAGTTATTTGTTTGTTAATTAATTAATATATAATACAGACAAAACCTAATCTGGTTTTATAATATTTATGAAATTGAAAAACACAGAGTTAGAAATCTTATTTCAAATGATTTTGGGTGCACGAAATTCTCTATATTTTAGTGTTTGAATTATATAATACTAGGCATTGGGCGCACCTCATTGCTGAGGTGCTAGCCCGGACATCTGCGTTTAGTTTAGTAGGTGGGACTGATTGTTAAGTTTGATTACTAACCTGGAACTTCTTGCAAAGAGGCACCCATTCCTTGCTTTCAAGAAGTGACTCAAATGTCAGCATAGTTATACCATCAACAGATACATGGCAAGAAACTTCATCAACTGGATAATTCATTGCAAGAGTTGAGAGAACAGCATTTGCAGTTATCATAGTAGGTTCCTTAGCTCCAAGAAAGGTGGTCTTCGTACTGGTTCAGCCACTTTGTAGAGTGTGTTATATACCATGCAAAAGGGGCCATTGGTTTCATCAAGTTTTACTTCTTGAGGTCCTACAAATGTCCACCAATACCAATATAATTGTTACTCCATAAGACTTGAAACTAACATTCACAGAATAAACAATGGAACTCACCAAAACGTACAACTGTCATTTAATTCTGCAACCGAGTTGATCATAGTTCTATAACTTAAAACACAGTCAGATTATTTTGAGTGCGTCAATGAAAGGCCCGAACCAATTACCCTGAGTAATTACAACCAATTAAGTGATCTATTAAAAGAGAACAAAACTCTATTCTTCATGTGATTAAGGTGGATAGTTCTTACTCGATCAATATAGGAACATCTTGGAGCAGGCTTTCTCCCCTAGTCACGTCTATCGGCAATCTACTCCAGAAGAGAAGGGGTATGATCAGCACTCAGTACAAATGCACTTAGTGCCTATCATAAGAAAATATAATAAGATGCAAATTTACCTTCTTCTCTGCAGCAGCAAGCTCCTTTATATTGCTCCTACAACAAAAGCAGTATAACATCAGCTAGAAAATTACGAAAATACCTTAAGTTTGAGCTTTTAGACCAGTTTAGAAAATGACTAAGAAAGTTTGTATGTGTAAGCTCTGATAACTCATCTCAAGCCTTACTAAGGCACACAAGCTAACCATCATTTGGTTCCAGTTTCAAAGATTTTTTGAAACTCTCAACAGCAGTCTGCAGCATCGATATCATTCAGAGCCACGTGAGCATGGTCCAATTCGGAGGGGTACAAGTCTAGTATTAGTATTACAAATATAAGAGGTCTATAAGAATAAACTTGTTGAACTGTCTGAATTTGCAGTAAAAATGTCATAGGATTAATATTTATGACGTTAAAATATTCAATTAGACATTTACACTGAGAATCATACTACTATATAACAGAAGATTTACAATAGCATAGTTTTTACAACAATCAGAGCTAATCCTAGCAAGTGATTAGAGAAATGTTTAAAGCAAGTAGCTTGTATACAACAACATTCTGTCTGACGTGTTGATAAACGTTTCAATTGAATCTTGCACCAAAATATTGAGTGAATGCATTTTGCAAAATAATCAACAACCTCAGCCCGTGATTTAGTGCGTCGATCTTGTTTCGTAGGTTTGACAAAGGGATATGTACATTCTGTATCCAATTATCAAGTGGTCGTAAAAATTCTTGCATTATCTAATCAAAATCATATGTTGTCGTAAATATTATTGCATTTATATACCTTTGCGATTCTTTCAGGATTGGTATAGGGATCTTGCTTTTCTTTCACCTGCTTTTTTTAATCTTCCCACCCCATGGCTTTAAACATTCCTTGACCACATCCACTAAAGTTGGTTTCCCATAGTCCAACAGCAGCACCAGGAAAGTGTCTCTATGAAACATTCAGCCTCCACGTCTTGGGTGTTGATAACATGCATATATGGAACCCCAAAAAATATTTTAAAAAAAAGTAAATCAAACCAAATCCATCGACTTATGACCTCATGAATTCATGTACACAATTACCATCAATATATGTAGTAATTGCGAGAGAATATTGAAAGGATAAAACGGAGTATGGCTCCAATTAGCTCTTTCCACATGAACTTGAAATTCACACAAGAATCACCATTTGTCCATATGACCTGCAAAAATATAAAGATGCCATGAACAATATTGATGGTCCAACAAAATACAATAAACTGATAAAAGTATAAACAATATTTCTTAGCATTTTAAGAATTGTACTGAGACAGATAGTATTATCAAGTCAATTACATTTTTTTCTTGTGGCCTTTCTCCAGCAAGTAGGCAACCTTAAGTACCTTGCTCGACTGATTGAAAAATTTTGAGCTTCCACCGCATGAAATTAGTGAAACATCTTTTTTTTCCTCACGTATGTGTTGCTCGTGAAGTATCACTTCCCTAATATAATCCATAGAAGCAATTTTTTTAGGAATAGTGGGAATATGATCCACAAAAGCATTTTTTGTGCTATGTTATGAGCCTATTAATATTTTGCATTGATCTAGGAGAGCATAGTAAACAATAATAGACTGTCATAAAGATAACACTAAAACCTGGTGAGTTTCTAATCTTCATACTTGCTTATTCTGCAAGTGGTTTCTTTATGGCATATTAAGAATTGTAAAATAATGAAAGAAAGTGACCTGACAAGGTGATCTAACCAGCTAGATCAATTTTTTGGATTGGCTGTAGGGATTAGATGTTAGATACTCCATGTAAATTTAGATTATTTTTAGGGTAAAACTATGCAGATTGATTTAAGTGTTCCCTCATGGTAACAAATTCATTACCATTTAATTTAAAAAATATAAAAAATAAAAATGTGGTGCAGCTCGTTATAATTGTCCTCTCTCTTGAGAAGCTTAAATCAAAGTATATCCTCTTTTCAAGGGTTTAGATGACTACCATAAAGGATGCTAGTTCCTGCCAAAGATTAATAATGAATTCCACAAGAGTTCGACATGCAAAAAATGGTATTCGAGCTTAGAGAATTTAGTACTTATCAAGGTAACTTGAAAGTCAAGATCGTGAACATACGTAGTCTTTTAGTTCTTCCCAGTGCTCAAAAAGTTTTTTTTCTAGTATATCTCAAGCTTTTATTTCTTCACTTTCCTTCGGTTCGAAAAGCATATCATTCTAGTAACACTTACTAATGCCCATTACCTCTGAATCATCTTAAATCAAAACAAATACCCATTAACACATCTCATCGAGCATCTCATAGGCATGGATTAAATTAGGGGAATCACAAATGTTTACTGCTACTAATGCAAACAAAAAGAAAATAGCATATAGGCATGTACAACTAAGTAAGGCGTGCCAAATGCGGTAAACTATTTTCAAACAAATCACAACCCAAAAATATATACATGTGCGTCAAAGCCCATTAATTATAACTGGCAACAAAGACCCAAAAGACAGTTATAACTTCCAATTACGAAACTTAGTGACTTACTATAGAATTTGTTGGCGGCTATGGCATGGGAAAATTTCGCCTGGTAGGCAGAGTAATGACTGTGCGAACCTTTCTGTAAAGGAATGACTGTGCGATGACTGTGCGAACCTTTCTGTAAAGGAAGCCATTGGTTAGGCATATGCAAAATGAAGACCGTATATGTTGTACACTTGTTTGTCAACATTTGTCTTATAAAACACTACGATGGTAGGGAACTAATAAAATTTCTGTATACTGAAATGAACAACTCTATATACACAAATTCTATCATATTTAGGTTGATTAAACCATATTATCTGTTTTACAGTACTTGTCAATGACTAACAACCATGAGAGGTATAAATAGTTAAGTTTTTAAATATGCAATATACACAAATCTCAATAGAACTTATAGTGGTATGCTTCAAATTGATCTTCATGTTCATTCTCATTGCCATCTGTGAAGTTAATGATACTACTCAAAGAGTCACGATTTGAACATTTTTTTCATAGTTCACCTATAATGATCAAGAGTGACAGAGGCCAGTGTCAAAGCATCAAATAATCAAGAGGATTATGATGAATGAAAAGCTATCATCCAACAAGAATATAGCTACAACAAGATTATTAGCATGTCTTCAAGAATATTAACTTTAATTGAACTCCACCAAGTAAGAACTTGGTAACAACATTAATCTGACATATAATTTCTTACCTGCCAAAAGCAGAAGAAAACAATCCCTTTGATGCAGATAAACATTGTGAGTGGCTTATGTGGTCCCAATTCTTTGGCAAATACATGGTAGAAGACAACAAACGAAGGAAAATGATAGATTGAAAATTATGGTGAATGAGCATCTAAGCCGTGGGATACATCCCCATGATTCGCAACATTATAATCAAGATAAAATATACTGGACAGATGACGACAAACTTCCATGTAAAGTCTTTGAGTCTTTTTAGGCTGCATATTTCAAGAAAGGAACAATTCTTTGACACGGATTCAAAATCTATTAAACTAAAATAAGTAAACAGTAACTTAATGCCTCTAGTATGCTTTCATTAATTATAACATGCACAAAGGAGCACACATAAAAATCTCACCCATTACTGCTCATTACAAGAGAAAAACTCACACATTTTCTGCACACAATAATGCATTTTGAACTCTAGATTTGTAATATCAAAAAGTAAATTCTTGAAAACCAATACCATAAAGCAAACATTAGTGCAAAGAACAGAGGAAACTCACCTGGAAAAGAGTCATCAGAAACGAATGGTGAATCTTCCTCCTTATAATCTCATCAGGAACAATATTCTTACTCATGGAAATCTTTAGATAACTATAATTAAAGCCAAGAACTTCGCAATAGCCTGATTCACACCAATACACCAATTAATTTCCACATGTCATACAAATACTTAATTATAATTTTTATATAGTAAATACACACAATTAGCACCAATTATTCATAAACACGCCAAAAATAACTTAAAATAAGAGCACAGATTTCACTTGAAAGAAGGCACGTAACAGAGCTTAATAGCATGAATCCAACAGCATAAAAAAGGGCTCCCTCCTATATCAACTAATCCAACAGACAAGTTAATAGCATAAACTGTAGGCATCAATATGATTATGATTAGGGTTGTTTGCTCCTTGGGAATTTTCCAGTAAAATAGGTTTTGTGATAGCAGTTGAAACATCAATAGTCAGATTTGTAGTTAACTGGCCCATTTATTAAATGGAAAAAAAATAAAAAGTAAAAATTCCAACAATTACACAAGTACTGGACTCCTGAGATAAAAATGCATAAATAAACAATAATGATGAACACTTTGAAGTGTGTGAAGGCATTGTGAAATGTGTGCGCATTGAGCTTTGTCAATCATGAACATCCCCAAAGCATTGGGCATTACAAATTTTTTGGATGATTCCCAAAGCATAGGACACACTTTGAAGCTTTTGTGTCGTCAATCTCAAACACCTTCCACATGAATAAGATTACACAATTTTCACCTATTGAGTATAAAACTCCAACTATTATGTCTATTAAAAACTAACTATAAACACAAGATATTCACTTAAGTTTGTAATACTATTTAGGCTTCGGAAAAAAGTGGCATAAGGATTCCTCTTTAAGATGTCCATTAATTTTTTCACAATGGGCTCTTTAAATTTTGAACTAATAGACATTCTATTCGACATTTCATGGTCTGTGTCAAAGAAATATAGTTGTAAATTTTTTGGAGTACCATTATTCTGTGGAATTAGTTCATCCATGAAATGGTGAAGTTGACCTTGCACGCGGAAAGTATAAATTCCAGCATTTCTTTTAGCCAAAGATTTGCAACTAACACCCATTGAAGTGAATGCAAACATATTATTATAGCTGCGTACACAGTTACAAAAATCTTTAGTTGTATCATTTCGACCGAGGTATAAGTTTATTAATTCTAAAGGCATTTCAGTTTCGGCTAATTTTATTTCCCCGGAAGAACATCAAAAAGTAGGAGGTTCAAGATAAATACGTTGTGCGTTGCAAAAAGTACAGACAGGTACAACTGGTAGTAAATCGGGAGTATTCACAAGTTGTTGCAACGGATCAGTATCTATATTTGATGGTTCAACCACATTTATAATTGGTGTTCCTTTTTTTTTTTGCCGGCGATCATTTTTAGCACGTCTACGGTCTTCCAAAGAAGAGTATTTTCGCCTACAAAGTTTTGTTGGCTTATTTACAACATGCTCACTTGTTTCCTGGCCTGATGACATTGTCTTTCAAAAACTGGAACTCAAAATGGGTATTTTATAAGTGTAGTTATTGGTAGTGGCAAACAATGAAATCTAATTTAGTCACAACCAATCAATAGCATTAAATTTGTTGTAAGATGGAAAAGATATTGCACCTTACATGTTATAAAATTTATATAAAACAACACGCAACAAAGTATTGCAAAATAAAACAGTTGTGAATATGTTATAGAGAATTTAAGTTGCAAATGTACTTATTTGTAAAATAAACAACACGTGCCTGTTCGCTATTCCACTCAATGAGTCAAAGTGATTGTATAACCACCAAAAATTTGTATGGTAAAAGTATCTGCACAAATCGTGTAAAAAATTCTCACTTATAGAAAAATGTTAATACTATCCTAACAGTACTTAAGATCATATTATTAAAAACTAAGGATGCTAAGAAATCTTTTTCTCTGCAAGAATATAATTTAGACTTAAGAGGCAGATTTCAATCTGTTATAAAATCCAATAACTTGAAGTGTATCCTCAACTATACATTATAGAATGTAAATGCAGACAACAATAAAAATAAATTATTAACGAATAGTTTATGAATTTTCAAATTGGCCAATCAAAGTTAGGCCCATATCTGTGGGTTTTATGATCATCTGCTCTTTTTACATAAATGGGTAGAGATTAAGGTTTCATTAAAATTAATGAGTAAAAAGTAAAGTTGCATTCAAGAAAAAGTAAATTTTTTTACTTGATACATATAACAATATGGAGTATTAACGAATATACAGGCCATTTGTGTTTACGTTGAGCCAAAATGATGCAAAAGTTGCAATCCATTATGAATATACTAATAATCTGGCACTATTTGAATACAAAACTAATAAACAATTCTGCCAACTGATCACCTTATATACTTTCTTATTATGCAATCTCAATTCCTTAAAAATAGCTAAATTCCTAATAATTATAATAAACACCCAATCAAACAATGTCGACATACCTAAATTTTTATTCAATTTTTTTTAACGCTCATTCTTGACGGCCAACCCACAAACCAAAAATCACAAAAGAGTACCTTTATTTCACATAACAAGAACATCAATCTAGCCATCATCGAAGCTCCAGTGGAGTGTGTCAGCAAAATACTTCACATATTACATTTAGTTTATGAAAATGTATCAGTCGACTCATTATTCTTATTTTAATCACAATATCAACATGTTCAGCTTATTACATACAGTTTTAACTACACTTGTGGACCCATTTTCATTAGAATAAAGTTGTCATAATATATACCTTTATTATTGTAATTTCATACAAGTCCAAAACTTATTACATATAGTTTTAACTACACCTGTGAACCCATTTTCATTAGAATAAAGTTGTCATAATATATACCTTTATTATTGTAATTCATACAAGTCCAAAACTATATTCTAAATCAATAATAAATCCAAGCCACGATTTATAAACATAAATAAGTAGTATTTAGAAATCCATAAATATAAAATTAGAAAAACAGGCAAGATAAAACATAAAGTAAAAAGAGTACATTAATAATGAAAAAAGGGTGTGAAAAAGAAAGAGAAGAAGAATCATTTCCTATAACAGTATTTTAAAGTCATCTACATTCTTTCAAAATAAGAAAACAAAAATAAATAAATAAATAATTACTCTTCTAATATTAATTTGTTGCAACCCATGTGAATCAATTCAGATATTAATTGAAAAGATGCATACATTTTAAACCAAACAAGATAGAGTGAAAATCTTTTTTAAAGATGAATCAATAAGAAGAGATCAGATTATGCTTTGAATAGCCGAACAATTAATAAAAAAATAAGTGGGATTTGTCTCCTTAATCAAGATTTTGGCTACTATTTTTTATTAAACTAATTTGAAATTACCTGGACGTTTTTGTACAATTAAACAATTGTCAGAAAATGCAAGCACAAATAAGTAGTACTACGTTCAAACACCAAAAGCCACGAGACAATTGGTGAAAACAAGATGTGGACCCATAAGAAAAATAATAATGCAGAAATCAAAAGGGGAAACCACCTAATTTTCAAAAGTAAAGAACTTACCTGTCTAACACCTAGAAGCTATGGCTAAGGGCTCCGTGAACCAACGGCGAATGTAAGCATGTCGGAGAAGGGAAAACCAAAGGAATGCTGATATCTGAAATCAGATATTGGAGAAGAATGAGACGAAGGGATTGAATCTTGCAGAATGATAAGAAGTAAAGAATCATCCATCCATCTAACAAAGACTTCAATCTAGCCATCATCAAAGCACATAAGTGTCAATTCCAATTCCAAGTTTCATTCCAAGATCAATTATCACTCAGGTATATAGGGCTATCAAAATTCTAAGCTAAACAACATGATTTCTAAATAAATTTCTGCTAAAGCATTTCATCAAACATATTGTTATCAATTCCAATTTCATGTTTCATTCCAAAATCAAGTATCAATTAGGTATTTAGGGCTATCACAATTCCAAGGTATTGTTATCAGAGGGCAGAAATCAAAAGGGGAAACCAACTTACCTGTATCAATACCGAGAAACTATGGCTAAGGGGTCTCGAACCAATGGCGAATGTAAAGACATCGGAGATGGGGGGAACCAAACGAATGCTGATATCTGAAATTAGATATTAGAGAAGAGTGAGACGAAGGGATTAAATCCTATAAAATGAAAGGGGAAAAAAAAAGCAAACCTACAGATGAGGGTGAAGGGGAAATGTTCAACGGGCAGCACGGGATGAAAAAACCAGACTATGAGGCGCGAGCAGTGAATACTTGGAGCAGGGATGATGAGCGGTAAAGAAGCCAGAGGATGGCGAGCAGGCGGTGAAGAGTTGGCAGGCGGGGAAAAGCGGTGGTGAAAACCGAAAGCTTGGTAGCGGTAAGAGGGCAGAGTAAAATTAAGACAAGACGCGTGGCAATACTTACACATACATTAGATTACCTATAACCGGCTTGAAACTGGCCACAAACCAGTTCAACGCCTATTATAATAGGTAATAGATTATATTATTTTTTAATATAGATTTAATTTTCACGTATCCAAATTTTGGATAAGACTCGCATGAATTATTACATTTTATATCATTTTTTTTTAAATAATATCGTTTCGTTTGCAAGATAGGATATGATACAGATACTACTCATTGCCCCGTATTTTATAGCAGAAGGTTTTACACCTCAGCATTACTTCCTTCAATATTTACGCAATTTAATGTCACATTAAATATAAGATTGAATATAAAAATACGTATTTATTTATTTATTTATATTATCAAAATCTCAATTTTTTAGCTTGACTGGTTGACAATTTTATGTTAGATATATAGAAGGCAATATTTTTTAATAATTTTTATTTCATTCAACTTGGTATAAATTAATTACTGAACTGTTTGATCAAAGTAAACACGACTTTAAGATTTCAAATAAAATATTCAAAAGTACACTATATGAATATTGAAGCCTGATTTAAATGAGAATATCAATTATATTTATTACTTCATAAGATGTAAATATATCATGCACCATAAATATTGTCAACCTGTTTATACAGCATGAATGATGCTTAAAATTTACGAAATCATATTTCCATTTCGAGTATAATTTAAAAAATACAATATGAAAAATAATTTATTCAATTTAATTTTCAATTTATTGGAGCATGATCTTGTTGAAAATATTATTATCAAATTATTTTTTATGCATAATCAGGGCATCTGTATTAATATACTACATTTAATAGTACTAAAATTATGGTATTAAACGAATTGAATTGAGTGAGTCTTCAGTAATATATACTCCCTCCGTCCCAAAATCGATTGCACATTTACTGTAGATACGGAGTTTAAGAAATATTGATTTTTTAGGGGTATTGTGGTATTTTTAGGTAATAAATAAATTATAAAGTATGTTATGTGTGTTAGGTGAGTGTGGTAAAGTTGTAATTAAGATGAACTTTTAGGGGTGGAGATTGATGTGATATTTCCTTTTTTGGAAAGGTGCAATCTATTTTGGGACGGATAAATGTGAAAAGTGTGCAATCAATTTTGGGACGGAGGGAGTACTATTACCTATCTACGAACTCATCTCGACTTTAAAATTATTCTTTTGAACTCAAGCTCTACTCGGTATACAAAGTGAATTGAAATTTTGAGTCTTGACAAGTTAATCAATTCTAATTGAACAAGATTTTAATTAATATATTTTTTATTTATTAAGTATTATATTTAATAACTATATATTATATTAATATTAATTAATTAATATTATTATCAAGCCAAGCCCATTAATTTAATGAGTATTAACGAGTTCGAGTCTAACTTTATTGAGTCAAGCCTTCGAGCAACTTAATTGATTAATTTAACAATAATAACTCAAATCGATTAAACAATTCTTGACCGTGCTACATAATTTTATTCCTTAATGATGATTTAGTATTAATTATTTTTCACTATAACTGTGATTGCATTTTAATATTTTATACATCATATTAAATAATATTGTTTATAAAATAATTTAATTGGATGAAAATATACAATGCATTAAAATATAATTTAGGGTATAATATACTTAACTATCTTCATATTTTAACAAACAAATAACATATTATATAATAATAATAATAATAATAATAATAATAATAATAATAATAATAATTTTTTTTTTTTAACATAATCTCACCAAAAAATTTCAATATCAATTATTAATTAATAAATACTTGCGATGCAGTTATCGTTGATAATGACTTTTTAAAATACTTAAATCAATGTTCCCTAGCTAACTCATATTGACACACATATTAATCTACATAATTAATTAACGAGTGAGGCTATTGTGCCCGGGGACACTGTGTCCTTTGCAATTTAAACCCCTAACTATATATAGAGTTAAATAAAATATAGAAAGTGAGAGTTGTGTTCCATTGTGCAAGGTGTGTCTCAGGAGCATATAAGTTTTTGCCATTAATTAAACCATTTAACGCCACTATTACAAATTTACAATGAGATTAAATTATCATTTGTATGCAATTTATATATCTTTATTGCTTGATCTAAGAAAGAAAAAAAGATGGAAAGAAAAAATGGTGAAATTTTATCTCACAACCACACACTTATTATTCATGTATTATCATGGCTTATTTCCAACGTGTTGATAAAATGTTAGGTAAAAGTAAATAAAATGGTGTAATTCTATCTCACAATCAACGTAAATAAATCAATAAATAAAAGTGTTTCAAAAATTGCGACTTACGTGTAGTTTACCAATTACCACTATAGAAAGCGTCAACACGACTATGAAAAATTAAATAGATGGGAGACACCTGTGACAACAATCATTGGGGTGCCGCCTTTTATGATCCAATTCATTATTAAACCTTTTGAATTCGGTGATTAATTCAAATATGTCAATCAATTTTAATCATAAAATAAATATTTTATATAATTGTTCAAATTGAATAAGAAAAATATTAATTAATTACTCGCAACAATGTCAACGTCACCTTATCACAATTGTCTTTAGTGGGAAAAAGAACCAACTCACAAGTGAATCGGTGGGTCACTTCTAAATGGAGATATAGTTTATGAAAGTTGGAGATTGACATAAATGTTTTTTTTAATAATTGAAAGCATTATTACCATTTTCTAAATTCTTTTTTACTCATTATGTCATATGTATGCACGCGTTTATTGAAATTTGAATTATTGTTCTTTTTAAACCAGCTTGATAATTGTTATCATTCAAAATGTTAAATGGTTTATAATAAATGGGAAGTGTTATTTACTTCGTGAAAAGACATCTATGTAATATAATCCATTATTTGATAAGAAAAATATTAAATAAGTTTTCATGTTCTATCCTCTGTCTTTGATTAATAATAGAGAAATGAAATATGATGAGCTAAGTTGATAATGATCCTTGTAAATATTTAAAATTTAAACAAGAAAACTGCAATTTCCTAGTTATGTTTAATAATAAAAATTCATATTATATAAACTACAAATTATATTTTCTTGAATCCGTAGAATATGAATACAGCTAGTGAGGAAGTCTCGTTCAAAGTGACAAGGTCCAAGTCTAATAAGAGGATCGATATTGAAAACTAGGTTCAAAAATTCAAATTATAATATTTATTATTATTTTCAAATGAAAATCATACCTAATTACTATGTGATCATGTTAATTATGTGTTTAATGCTAACTTAAGTGCACCGCAAATACAATAATTAATTCCCTTATCGCCCCACTAAAATGGAAATGCATGTGTTAGGTTGATTTTTGTTAAACATAACATTATTTGACCTTTGAATTTATTTATTTTAATAAACATAAATTTACATTTAATAATTCTTTGTTATATATATATATATATATATATATATATATATATATATATATATATATTTATTTATTTATTTATTTATTTTTCTTGATCAAAATATTAGCTTCATCGACAACTTAATAGTTACATAATATTGGGGTTAGGTTTATGCCATATTTTCTTTAAAAGTATTTTATTATTTCAAATTTGTGTCCAAGATAATCGAAATTTAAAGCAAGAAGTTCCAAGTACTTACAAATAAAATAAAATATATATATATATATATATATATATATATATATATATATATTTTCTTTAAAAGTATTTTATTATTTCAAATCTGTGTCCAAGATAATCGAAATTTAAAGCAAGAAGTTCCAAGTACTTACAAATAAAATAAAATTAAAAAAAAAAAAAATATATATATATATATATATATATATATATATATTTTGCAGTTTAATTTTTTTAATGTATAATAAAATTTAAAAAATAGGAATATTTTAGATAATTTAACGATAAAAGTGGGTAAAAAAAGATATGTTGAGATATTTATAAAAAAGTGGGTAATATTGAAATATATTTTTTATTACTTTTAAAAAAATAAAAGCGTGACATATTTTGTGAAACAGATAAAAAAAAGCGTGAGGGATGGAGACAATATTAAATGGGCTATTATGGTATGACTTATATTAACAACTTAGTATTCAAAATTAGGGTGATTTTGAGGTGCATTTAATGTGTGGATGCACAGCGGGTTGATAGATTTAAATTAAGGTACAGTGGATAGTTAAATTTTTTTAGTTATTAATTATTTTATTTAATTTAGGAGAGATAATTTAATTAAAATTTAATCTAACAATTAAGATAGTCTAGTTAAATCGGTGTCCGAGGTGCACTTTAGTTGAACTCTCTAATTTAAGCAAGCACAGTAAAATTAAGAGTCCAACTAGGGTGCACGAGTACACCGGTGCATCTGGACAATTTAAATCATTAGATTTATGTACAAATTAATCTCTACCATTAAAAAGATTAAATAATTAATTTTTTAAAAAATAAAAAATTACCCCACTATCTATTTAACATATAAATTTGGGGTGCACATGTGCATCCAAAATTACCTTAAAATTAAAAGTTGGATCTGTAAAATCTCACTTGGGCTAAAGAAAATATAAGCTGGGCCCATTAGTATGTATATATTTAGATTGAGCCCATCTTTGCCAAGCCCATTATTTTTCCCAACTATGAAGGGTTCTTCAGCTTGAAGTTGAAGCTACGAAAAATAATACGTAACAATTTTTTACATTATAATAATAAGAAAGAGAGAGAATAGAGGAGAGGAGATTCTCCTTTGTTGGTTTGAGAGTCTAACTAATTGAGCCTTTTCTTTTATTGTTTAAAAATAAGGTACTCCCTCCGTGCCGTTCATATTACAACGTTTACTGTAACTTTTGTGCCCATATTACAACGTTTACTATAGCTTTTGTGAGAGTTTTATGCAGTCAAATGTTGCAGTTTGACCGGGATCGGAGGGACTATGTTCTAAAGAAGATTCGACTTTCTAAGCAGTCGGAGAAGTTCAAGCGTACTGCACACCAAGAGGCCACTCACTTTAATTCATTTCTACTTTTATTGCACCACTCATACTTTCTTTAATAGGGTAGAATCTTCTTCATTGCTGCAAAAAAATTCTAAATTCCCGCCATTCAGTCTGTACTCTCTCTTAACTCGATTGTTGTCTCCTACTCTTTCCACAAATTCCCGTTTTCAATTATACTGCTTGCGATTGTTCTCGCGGGATTTCGGCAGGTAAGGTGACTGATGAAATGCTTGTGATGAAATTTTGCAGCAAAAAGTTGGGGCAATTTGAAATTTGGGGGGAAAATGTACGGGAGAAAAGCATGCGAGTTGGTGAAAGAATTTGCAAGCAGCGAACCTGGGCAGCTTATCACTTTCAATGTAAGCCACATTGATCTTCTATTTGCGAACAGAATTGAGCCTGTATTATTTTGTGATTCTTAAGCTTGGTTCTATTGATGTTCTTGACCCTCGCAGTATTTTGAATTCAATAATTTTCTGGCGCTACTTTTAATTATAATATAACTATAATTAATGGCTAAAAGACTGCATATCTAGGAGGATTTTGTACTTTTCTGTGATGTGGTATTCGAAAGTTAAAAGTAAATGGATTCATTAATTCGAAATCCTGTTTCCATTAATTCAATAATTTTGGTTGATATTTCCATTGATTGAAATCCTGTGGAAATTCGATTTAGATAATTTAATTTGCGAAATGTGTTTTGGAAAAGCTGTGCTGCTAGCTATCTTACTTTTCTATTATTTAGTTCTAAATGTGCTATGTATCCATAGTTTTGTCTTGAGATCTATGTTATACAATACTCCACTTTTAATTTGATTAGTTTTAATCTTTAGAGTGAAAAACTCAAATTGGTGAATGGACAATTACTTTTAACTGAGAACTAAATTGCTATTGAGAGAACTGAGGTAATAAAAAAGAAGACTCCTGGTTTCTGAATTAAATAGCTATAGAATTCTTACTAGGATCTCAAGTGCTAGAATATTGGGCTATCTAGTTTTGTTATTTGATCCACATTAGTTTTGCTTGGAGTGCATACTGGAATATGAGAGAGAGAGAGGGGGAATTGCTCGCTCACCCATTAATCACCTTAGCACCATTTGCTTTACCATCGAAGATCCTGTCCTTCCTCAATGCCCATTGCAAATGTCAAGAGTTATTTGTACTTTAGGAAGTGATATTAGCTGTATGTTGTCATACTACAAATTAAGCTAGAGAAGTTGCGTATCTGGGCATATCCTGAATGTTTGGTTTCCTTAATGGAAGATTGTTATTGAACTTTGTCGATATCGGGAATGTTGTACTTGCCATCTCACAGATATATGTGATAGCAGAGAGAGCCTAATGAATATTATTGTTGTTGTATTTTTTATTTTTTATTTCGTTGTGAAGGATGTTATTGTACATTAGATTTACGCATGTGCAGAATGATCTATTTTCTGAAGTGCTTGAAGAATGCGACGGGCATCTCCTTCACCTTCAGCCTTTAATGAGGTAACCTTTAGTGACCTGCATTTTGCTCTATTTAGCCTAGTTATTCTTCTTTTGTCGTTCTCCTTCAACGTCTTTTGATATCTGTTATTGTTCCTTACTGAAGTAGATAAGTTCTCATTTGAATGATGCTACAGGAAAATACAAGATCACGAAAATGAACTGAAAGAAAGTAGGCAATCAGAGGATGGCACGGGGACTTCAGAAGATAATAGTCGGAAATCAGAAGCTGAAAAGGCGGTCATCCAAGCTGCTCTGAAATCCAATCAGTTTGGGGCATTGGTACATCACTTGTCTCTTGTCCGCAATAAGCGCTGTCTCATGGCTTACGTGTGAGTAATGAGAATTCACACTTCCAACTTTTTTTTCATTCTTTTCTTTCCAAAGGGAAAAAGTTTCTATCTTGAATCTTGACCTTTTGACTAATCTAATTTTTAGACCATATATTCATCATGGCTAATAACTTCTTTGGGATAATAGGCATAATCGAGCCGAAATCATCAGAAACTTGGCATGGACGATTGAGAGAGTGCTACCTGAAGAAATTCAGGAGAAACTAAGTAGTGCAGAGGAAGAATATTTCAAAAATCATGTTGCAACTTCACAATCTTACACGTCTGAATTTGATCTGCAGTTGAATGTGGTAATTATATTTTCCTCAAGTGACTCTATGCATTTAGCACTACTTGTTTAGTTAGAGCTGAATGCTGAATGGCAGTATAGTTCTTCCAATCACAATTAACAAGTTGCATAGTTAATTATTTGGCTATCTAAATATCTTAAGGTCAAAATTCATGTGGTTGCTAGGATATGGTTCCTCCAAAAGATCCATTCGTAAAGGTTAGGGTTCTTGATGATATTGGCCAGATTATGCTCAGCGATCAGGTGGCTAACTTAGCGCGACATGCGATCATGTTCCTGAGACGAACGGACGCAGAGCAGTACATCACTCAGGTTGCTCTCACATGCGTCACAGTCTAACCACTATCATCTTTGCTATTGAAAACCAACCACTTTTACTAACTTCATTGATACAATATACATGAGCAGGGCCAGATGGAAGAGCTCACTGGTTAATTAGAGCTTTCAGATATGAATCTTCTTGCAACATATTATCAGAACCACAGGCTTTCAAGAATGCAGGCTCAAGCAGCTAAATGATACGAGATAAGTCTGTCTGTTTTTTACAATGTACTAAATTTATAAATTAAATTAAATTAAATAATAAGAAAGTGAACCCTTTGAAAGTGATAAAGCTCTGAATTATTCGTTGACTTTGACATTTTAATCATAACTCACAACAAATATATATAGATACATTCTCGTAATACAATGTGTACATGCATAGATATATATTACACTGAAATAGTAACTCATCAATGTGACTGCTAAAACATTGAGAGAGCAAGATTAGGCTGAACCATGATTCCTTTAATTGGGAAATTACGAACCTCTCTACCTCTAATTGAACAACACCCTTCAATCCACCCCCACTCAAGTTTCCCCTCACCACCCACCTCTCTGGAAATTATAACCCCTGATCCAAGATCCCTGTACAAACAAACACCCCCATCAATGCCAACACACTTCACACTACCCCAATTCACATTCTCTCCCAATAATCTAACTCCCAATTCCAATGGCACCCTCCCCACCAAATCCCACGAATCATCTCCTCTCAGCTCCCAAACACACGCATCTCCGCCCCATTCCCCTCCGACCACCGCCAACTTCCCGTTCCTCGGCACCAACGCCGCAAACTCGAGCCTTTCCGCCATCGGAACGCTCAATTCCCTCCAACTGTTTGATGAAATGTCGAACCCCATAACACTGTAGGCTCGAGCAGATGTCATCCAATATAGTACACCTTCTGAGTAAACACTCTCGTTGGGGCTCCACACGGTCAGCCTCACCGAGAATGCCACCGGCATTGTTCCGATGATCTCCCATTTCTGGGAAGATGAATCGTACATTTCTATGGTCTGTTGGTAGGCGGCGCCGCCGCGCGCCGCCTCCGACATCCCACCAGCTACATAAATCTTGAAACCCATTTTGGAGAAGTTGTGATTTGCAACCTCCTCCACTGCTCCAACTGCTGGATTAGTTCTTGAAATGTTTAAGGGAGGGAGGATTCTGAATTGTTTAGTAAAAGGGTTGTATATAGCAAGATTTAGAGAAGTTTTGTTAGTGAACTTAAACATTACTAAGCCAATGATGGTAGCAACAGGCTTAATCTGGGTGGTGGTAAGATCAATAGGTAATTCACACCAATTGTGTTCAGTTGGATTGTGGGCATAGCAAGAAAGGCCCCCCCTGCGAGTAGTCAAAGCTATGAACCACGGTGGATGAATACGTCGGCGAGCCGCCAAAACGGCGGCTGGCTGCGCCGTGGCTTGCCAATTCCGGCAAGTGACAGTGGCCCTTGCTAAGGATTCCGGTGAGAGGTAGGAGAAAATGTGGAGTAAGAGATCAAACGGAAGGTTGCTCCACATTCTGAACAAGAATTGGAAGTAAAATTCTTTAGAAACTGTGAGAAAAAAAGAGGAATATAGATGTAAGCACTGAGTTGTACAGGTAGGATGTATGATTAGGAGGTCTTATTAAATCAATAAATGGGTCCGATTTTTTAATGGCCACTTTTGATAAAGTACAATTTAAAATAGCCACATATCTTAAAACCAATTTTTACTAGCCACTCTCAGGTGGATTCCCCAAATTACCCCCATAACTGTTACCCAAAGGACGAAAATAATGGGGATATGATTATGTCAGTGTTGACTGCATTAAATAGGGTGGGTGGGACCACATTTAAAATTATAGTAAATATTTTTTTTCCAGAAAAAATAAAAAAATTAAAAATTATTTGTTCTATTCGGCCTACACAATTTGTTCTATTCGGCCTACACAATTTGTTATATTCGGCCTACACTTTTTTTTTCAGAAAAAAATTAAAAAAAATTAAAAAAATTAAAAAAATATTTCTTCTATTCGGCCTATTCGGCCTACACAATTTGTTCTATTCGGCCTACACAATTTGTTCTATTCGGCCTACACTTTTTTTTTTCAAAAAAAAAATTAAAAAAAATTAAAAAAATTAAAAAAATATTTATTCTATTCGGCCTACACAATTTGTTCTATTCAGCCTACACAATTTGTTCTATTCGGCCTACACTTTTTTTTTCAAAAAAAAATTAAAAAAAATTAAAAAAATTAAAAAAATATTTCTTCTATTCGGCCTATTCGGCCTACACAATTTGTTCTATTCGGCCTACACAATTTGTTTTATTCGGCCTACACTTTTTTTTCAAAAAAAAAATTAAAAAAAATTAAAAAAATTAAAAAAATATTTCTTCTATTCGGCCTATTCGGCCTACACAATTTGTTCTATTCGGCCTACACAATTTGTTCTATTTGGCCTACACTTTTTTTTTCAAAAAAAAAGTTAAAAAAAATTAAAAAAATTAAAAAAATATTTCTTCTATTCGGCCTATTCGGCCTACACAATTTGTTATATTCGGCCTACACAATTTGTTCTATTCGGCCTACACTTTTTTTTCAAAAAAAAATTAAAAAAATTAAAAAAATATTTCTTCTATTCGGCCTATTCGGCCTACACAATTTGTTCTATTCGGCCTACACAATTTGTTCTATTCGGCCTACACTTTTTTTTTCAAAAAAAAAATTAAAAAAAAAATAATTTTTTTTTTAAAAAAACGAAAAAATATTTCCTGAAAAAATTTAAAATAATTATACAAATAAAATTAATGCATCTTTTTTTATTTTAATAAAAAATTTATTCATGAGGCATATACCGATAACAAATTAATGCATTCAATAAACTGTAAAATAAATTATTGTACTTTTGTACTTTTTGGTCAAAAAGTGACCTCAGACATGTAAAAAGTGGATCCTCTTAAGGGCATTTTGGTCCATTCCTTTAAAAGTGGCTAGAAAAAATTGTGTATAACATATGTGGCCACTAAAAATTACACTTAAGGGATAGTGGCCACTTTTTGCCATTACCACTAAATATGTGGTAGGGTGGATTTATTTGCCTAGGGATGCGTGCCCACGTGAACTGCAAAATGTGGCCCACACATGCGCAGTAGTGTTTTGTGTGGCAAATTGTACCTCTTTTGTGCTGTTAAATTAATGAGCACTGAATAAATTGGTGTTTCTTGGAAAATTGAAATAAGATATGAATGTAGAGCTTATCTTTGCCATGAATGAATAGAATAAACACCAATGCTATTATTTACCTTTCTGCTAAGCATACTGAAAGTATGTTTATTCTCTTAAAAAGCGACCATGGAACTGCATGCTGTTGTATGGAGTAATCTTTCATATCCCTCCCTTCACGACTATATTTCATTCCAGTTCTTTTTATTTTTATTTTTTTTAAGTTTATTAATTTTGAGAGTATTTTAGTATGTTTAGATAATAAGAAAAGTGTAAATTAATGTTTGTTAGTTAGAATGATAAATTTAAAAGTAATTTGATAGGTAAAGTTTATTATGATACGAATAAGAAAGTGTGAAATTCATCTTAATTTTATTATATGATGATTTGTAATTTCATCTTATTTAATAATTCCAAATTATAAAACTTTAAAAATTTCAGTCTCATCTAACACTATTATATTCACACTTTAATTGTTACTCGATAAATAAATTTTAAATAAAAGTTTTTGCTATGAGTTAAGTGGTAGAGGGAGGGTGGAAAGGTTTTCTGCCTTTGGCATGAATTTGGCCTCTTGCAAGTACAAGTTTAACAGTGAGCCCTCCCTATAAGCTACTTGAGGCACATCCTGCGATTTACCTCCTCCACCAATCCCCAGAGCAGGGGCGGTGGAGGCCCCTAATGATGGGGTACACCATTAAGCTGCAGCAGAGTATAGAAGCGCGGCCACGTTACACTTACACAGTTTTAATTTAATTAAATTGTAAGATATTTTGGGAATAAATTATACTATAATAAAATTCCCAAATTCAAAACTCAAAATTTACATCCCATATTTTACTGTTTGAAATTCGATTAAAAACAAAATTATTCAAATCCTATCTTTTGTTTAATTGAGAGTAATGCATCCGAAATAGTCTGCATCGAATGGAATATGACGCTTAGAAAATAATAGAAAAAAATTGGAAAACATGGCACAAGTTATATAACTAGTTTAATCATACATATATATTTTTTTAATGGAAAATAAATTTAATTTTTAAAGGGTGAAAATATTTTTTTGTACGACAACACCACATGACCTTGGCATTGGTATTGAATTACCAATTTAATTCATTTGTATTTAGATATTTCTCACAATTTTTTATTTAAAAAATTCATTTTCTAAATGTTAGGTTACATGATATTCCATTTAAATTTCAACATGCAATTATATCTAAATTTTTACTATTTTGATTTTATCATGAAAACAAACACGTAACTAATCCCACCAACAAAAATCCATTTTATTTTCATTCTAAAAGTCCCACTTTATGTATTACGTTATGAATCAAACACATGTAAAAATTGTATAATAATTCATTAATGAAGTGTAGAAACAGTTACAATGATTATGAGTAAGATAATAACACCCTATCCATAACTTTTTATTTATTTCCTTAAAATATTAAAATACTCTTCAAAATTAATAAATTTATTCAAAAAATATGGAGTATCTTTTTTAAACAACATTAAATAATAAATGTAAATGTTAGGATTGATATATATATAACTATTTAAATATGCTATATTTTATTTTAAATATGGGTGGATATCATCTCAAATTCAAATCCTATCGTATCAAAATGTGCATTTTCTTAATTTCCTTCCTTTAAAATATAATTATTCAAATCGGGATGAAAGGTGTAATTGTATACACAGAGTTTTGTGAACAGAAATATCAAACACAGATTATTAAAAGTATAAATGGGATTCTCAACGGAATGGGCGGAGATCATATCTTCTATTGCTTCCCATTTGTATTTTCTTATAATAATTCTTCAGGTTCCACTTTTCAGGTATTATTTCGTTGTTTATTTTGTGAATGAAACTATTTTACATATTAATAATAGGGCTTTTTTAGGGTATAATTAATGCCATCTTTTTGCATGCTTAATGAATGCCGTTTGATGTGCACTTCATAATTAGGTTATGATGTTGTTCGGTAATAATTACGTTTATCAGGATTTGAAATCAATTTTATGCTTTGATTTCGATTGCTTCATTAGTTATGATTTCACCCACATTAACTTTTTTCTTTTTATAAATTGAATGATGAATTCGAAGGAAGTTTTCATAAATTGGTGTTGTGATTACGTGAAGTGCAAAAATGGCCATGGAAGTGTAATTCAATCACTCTAACTTTTAAGTTGCAAATGGAGTTGTATATATCCACTAATTTCAATGGCCATCTCATATTACAAAACAACAGATCTTTTAGATTTCTTGAATTGATTTTGTTTGTTTGTATAATTTAATTTAATGAATCTAAAATCGATTGCAACATTTTGGTTGATCTTAGTTTAATTTTGTTTTCATTGATCATATGTTCAGATTTCCATGTAGAATTGGCACTTGTGCAACACCTATAGAGGTCCTCACATGCCAACTGATTTTGCATGAAGTTGTTCCCCGATTTGTAGTTGAGGGCCTTCTTTATCCCGGAGCCATTATACGGTCTCTAATGGAGGGTGTATTCGATTTGAGTCCCGATAGACTACTGAACTCTTACTTGTCTAATATGAGTATAGAACCAGGAACAGCTGATGTCAAGCAGTTGGAGGTTCGTGCATTCTCGATGTAACGTTAGGATATGTTTGGAAGTTTTTTTTCATTCACAACTGTGGCATTGAAATGTTTACTACTGATATCCACCGTAGGTTGTATTGGGAAGCTATTTCTGCGTGGCGGGAGCTTTCCTTGGACTTGTAAGGCGACGGGGAAGAATCAGTGTATTCGGTTTAGCTCTCATCCTATGGGGTATTGTGACAGAGAAATTTACTGCAAAACATTGCTGTGAAACTGTTTCCATATATCCAGAAATGTTGTTCACCATGGTTATTGCTATGTTTTGTTTGAGAAAGGATGTCAGGAAGCTTATCAAATGTTGCAAACCTGATTGATTTCGTGTTAGGAAAAGATTGGTTGATTCTTCTCTGCTTTTCTTTTCACTTGGAGTGATGTTTTGCACTGCTTTTCTTGATGCAGTTAGTGTATCCCATGTACCGTTTTCTGGCTTGGAATTATGTTAGCAATTGATCCAACAGTTATTCTAACATAGCCATTTTCTGATCTGGTAATTCTGTGTCAAGTAGTGTAATTCCATCCCCTACGGGTGTTGTGTGGTGGATTTTATGACCTGCTCGGATGTAGAATCTGAGGGTCCGTGTCGACCCGTTTTACTTTGGATTCCAAGGGAAAGTTAAGGTAGTTCTTGATTTCAAATCACAAGTTGGGGGGCAAGATATTCATGAATGTACAAATTTCAAATAGGCCAGATATAATTTGGACAATGGGAATGGACAGTGAACAGTGACATTTGCCATAATGTTTTGCCTTTTATTTGCTTCTCTTCCATCTGATTGAATACTTAAAAGAAGCAAGCATCATTACTTGTGGGTTTCAATCTTAATCTGAGATTAAGCAACCCAAAAATCATGGTTACTAGTAAACTTTAATCTCATTGGACAGAAGATTCTTGATTGGTTTAAGGTTTTTAATGTGCCAAACTTTTTGTCTGGACAAAAATATTGAAGAAATGAGCAAGAAGGGGGACCATAACACAGCTTCCTTTATTTGTAAATGTAATCGAACCAATACCCCACATCTCTAGTACATATTCAATGATACCATGCAGTCATGCCCCATGTTAGGAAATTTTACACTAAACCAAGATTTTTGTTTTCTTGTTCTTGGATCATAAAATATAAAATAACTTATTAGTTTTTTTGGGGGGGTGGAGGGCAAGTGGGAAATTGTGATTGATGACTTTGACGGTGGAGATTCTTTCCACTTGTTCAGTGATGATTTGTGGTTTGTAAGGTTATGTGATAGAACCCTCCTATATTGGAGCTATTTTTCTCTCATCACTTTCTTCAACCCCACTTGCTGATTTTTCTTCCAAGAATTTGCATTACTTTTGAAGAAAATAAAGAAAAAGATTTCTGGGGTTTTTGAGAGTTTCCAGAGCTTTCTGTGCCACTATATGGAAGCTGATTAATTTCTCAAAGATCTAAAAATAATATGGGAATTGCCAAGGTTTGGATCTAGTGTTGGTCCTAAATCTTGATCCAAGGATGTCATTTTGTTTCCAACCATTCAACTATCCATCAACTATAAGCTGCTGTGTAAGTAAACACACAAAGAAAAATCCATCCATACTGAAACTTCCATCATCAATCATCTCACCACCTGAAGCAAGTGAAACCTCTTTCTTGGATAAATCAAGCATCAACATTCCACTGTCCGGTATCGGGATCATCGGAGGTGTATCCATCGATTCCACTCTGAATTTTGCAAAGAAACTAGAATCACAGAATGAAGGAAACAGCCCACATTTCATCCTCTGCTCCGATCCACAGCTGAGCAGCGCGCTCTCATCCGTCTCCTCTCCGAAAACAGGATGCATACAGCCCAACCATCCCTCAATCGTGGAGAATCTGAGGCGTAAACGGCTTCTTCTCGAGAAGTCTCAAGTTTGCTGCGTGGCGATGCCATGTCATGTATCACATACCTGGTATGATGAGATTGGACAAGGATGTTCAGTTCCTTTTCTTCATGTAGGTGAATGTGTAGCCAAACAGCTCAAAGAAGCAAAGTTAAGGCCACTTGAAGCTGGAAGCCCTCTTCGTATCGGTGTCCTCTCCACCAATCAAACTCTGGTACCTACAGTCTATCAGGAGAAACTAGAAAAGGAGGTAATTATATATATCCAACTAGCTTCATTTAGCATCAATCAGATGAATAGTGATGAGTGAATTGTATATAAGCAGGGTTTTGAAGTTGTATTGCCAGATAAGGCAACAATGGAACATACAGTGATCCCTGCAGTGGAAGCACTAAACCGTAAAGACTTAGAGGGGGCACGGAATTTGTTCAGAATAGCTCTACAAGTTCTGTTAGTGAGAGCAGTGAACAAAGTCATCGTTGCTTCAGATGAATTACAGCAGCTTTTGCCAACAGATGATCCTCTGTGGATGAAATGCATAGATCCGATGGATGCTTTAGCACGATCATCTATCAAGATCGCTCGATCAACAGAGACAGGTAAATGAAGAAAGCCACTCCTCTTGATCAAGAGATGTGTAAATATGCATTGTATGCAAGTAGTGAATGGATGATGTACTAGGCAAATTCACAGTAGCACTGTATAAAAGATGATTTGTTCGCATAAATCTTGGATAATTGTCACAACTTGGTAAAATATATGCATCCCACAGTGAATCACACTACATACGAATGCTTCCAAGAATTACAAGAGCAATAAAACTAGAAAAGAAAGGGCTTCTAAAGACTTTCTTGCCACATAAACCTACTTGACAACTATAATATTCATTCCTAATTCAACATTTTCCAAGCACATATTAACACAGGGTATGTGGACACCAGAATGTAGCTCCCACTTCACTCAACGAAGCATAGGAATTTCGCCTACCTCTGGCCAATCAGCATAGATTTCACTGATATTCTCAATTTTCCACAACCTTGACTTCATGAAACCCCTTTTGCCTGTCATTTGCATCTTGTCATCAATCTTGATTCCTGCCTGACATGTCGACCTGAAAGCAAGATCTCCTTCCAGCTTGGAAGAGTAACCGCGTTCTTGAAGTTCTGTTCAACAAATTAATAGGAGTTTATGCTCAGTTACCTGATCTCACCCACCAAAGGAGGGTTCGCGAATAAAACAGCCAACCAAAGACTAATAGCCTTCAATGGAGGCCATTAATAAATAATATCCACTCTACTCCATTACAATTTCAGCATATATATATATATAGGCTAGTAACATGTGAAGGAGCTAAGATGAAAAGGTTTGTGAGAAATGCACACGAGAACAGAGTTATTTAATCCTTCTTAATGCATGTGAGGCTGAACTTAAGACATTTTTCCTTCGCTAGACATACATTTTACTCCCTTACCCTCTTGAAGCAAGTCATATTATTTTGCCATATGATACATTCATACCAATATTTTTTGACTGGTTTATTTTATCACTACACTAAATGGCAGGAAGTATGTCACATGTACTTTCCAAACAGAAAACAGCCAAGGAAAAGATGATATGTGGGTAGCTTCATTCTATCAAAAACAGAAAGAGAGACAGAAAACAGATGCAATGTACACAGAGTGCTGCACTTTTTATTAATTTGTAGTTTTCTTTCACAATCTTATGAAAGACTTGAAAAAACCTTGGATAGATAACTCATTAATAACAAGTGATATGTAGTCTGTACCACAAAATTCACCTCAAATTCACTGCGTTGGAACAACATGCTAACAAGATAGATTTATGAGAAAACACTTTCATACACACTGAAGACACCAGTAGTGATACCTCTAAGCCAACATTTATAATATAACTAGGTTCTTGATGTCACACAACAAACAAGTGATATTTCACGCAAAATGCGACTTCCCTTTAGAAGCAGCCTAGATTTCCATTCTTGATCCATTCAAGAGAACATAACATTCATGTAAAATGCAACTGAAACAGTTCATCAAAGGAAAACTGATAAGAAAACTTAAAATAATCTTTAGCCAAACACAGTTACACCACCTGCTTTTCCATGAGCATAGGTACATTTGATCCCATAAGGACAGCTACCAAACCTCTCCCACTTTATACAAAGCTTACTCTTGTAAAAGTGCAACTTAGGGTAATTTTCACTACCAATCAAACTCTTGTACTCAACATGATCCCTCCCACTTCCATCAATTCTTCCATTAACAACATTTATTGCATAACTCCCACGATAACAACCAAATTCATTCCCAACATTCTCATCACATCTATGGAGAAAAAGACAGTTTTCACCATAAGGGCAATCCATTCCAGAAGAAGAAAAATAGCACTCCTTCACTCTGCTCCCATCATTTCTCTGAATATCCTCCCTAATGTCACTAGCTCCCAACCCCATCTTTCCAATCTCAGAAATATTATGAGCACAATGACAACTCCCTCCAAAATAGCATTTACCCCTTTGGAACAGCTTACACAATTGCGATTTGTAAGGAACTGAAAGTTTTGCCCTGTTCACTGATAAGGGTATCCTTGGGCAAGAGGAAAACCTTGGTTTGGTGAAATGGGAGTTGGAGTTGATCGGAATTGATCGGCGGTTGCAAAAACTGGACTGTGAACGATTATCAAATGCAGTTTCGGCGAAAGAATCGGTTGTTACAGATATCTGAACGCCTTCAGAGTGGTTCATCTCCATGTTTGAAATGCCACAGAAGAAATCAAGAAATTGTTCACATAGAGGGGAAACGCAGAGAACCCATTGGCAAAAATCGAGGATTTCTAGTTTTGATCATGGAGTTGGAGTGCGTGGAAGTGAAACGTTTCCATAAATGGTTAAAGATTGTGAATGCTTATTAAGTGGGTGTTAATCCAACAGTATAATGATGATTAGCGGGAGGATTTGTAAGCAAATATGCAAAACAGCAAACAGGGGTTTCTCGTGCGGGGTTAAAGAGTACGATCATGCAAAGAGATGCGAAATTACCGTATTGACCCCCAAGAAAGTGTTCAATGTTAAGATTATTAAACGTCGAATATTAAAAAAAAAAAAACACGTCGAATATTAAAGAGTTAATACCCTTGCACACACGTACTCATATTGTATTAATTTTTATTTAATAATGTACTATATGTTTTTTTAGTAATTTTATAATATTTTTATATTATGTTTTTCAAAGTTTTTATTCATTAATTAATGCATATTATTCATTAAATTTCTGAATATGAGTATATAATGCACCCTAGTGCATTAGAGAATTTACCAATATTAAACTTCTATACTATTACTCATTCCGTCTCCACGTGCACATGTGTATTAAGAAAATTTGCTTATTTAATAGTATAATGTATGAAAAAGTAGGAGTAGACTGAATATTTTAAAGAGAAAAAGTAAATAAAATTATTAAAATTAACAAAGAAGTATAAAAAGTAAGGGACATTTTTGTATTATTGCGGTGTTGTAAAAATACTAATATTGAGTAGTGTTATAAATATTTGGAAACGTGCAAAGAGTAGTGTGAATGATGAAAATGAAAATATGAAAAAAAAAAATAAAATCAGTGAGTATTTTAATTTTATGATTAACTACTTTTTTAAAAATTAAATGGTTGAATTGTTTTAAGTTTAAAACTTAAATACTAGTCCAATTTGTAGTATTAATAATTGGGCAGGGCTAAGAAATGCGAGCCCCTGTATTAGAAATTATGATGTAGGCTGTCGACCACTTGGGCTGGGCCAACCTTAGGCAGTTGTGATCCACCCCCTTCAATGGACCATCTGCAATTCAGATCCACAAAATAGTAGAGCATCTATTCAGAATTTTAATAATTAAATTTGATTTTATTTGAATTTTAAAATGAATATTATGTAGGATTTGAATTTGTAATATGAAAAATGATTATCACACATCACCTTGTGACTGTAAATCTGAAATTCATATACTAATAATTCATCTATCAAATCAAATCCCTCCACAGCATTATCAGAAAAGAATGAATTTACAGTGTGCTAAATTTAATGTAAATTTCAATATTCATCCAAGCAATCAAAAAAATCTCACATTTTTGCAATCACCCACCTCCTGAAACTGGACATATTCACAGAGAGAGAAAGAATTGGGAAGAGAGAGAGTCCTGATAAGTTACATACAGTAATCTATTGAAGCTTCTTTATTCCAGGAAAGGAAGGAAGAAGTGCAATAAGAGCATCACCATAGCCAACAGGATCTGCAAGTGTTTTAAGAGTTTGCATAAAGATTCTCACATCGAAAAAAACAAACAACGACAAAAGTTAACAGCAGAAGAAATATGCGTACCGCCATCTTGTCTAAGTATGCTAACCACCTCCCCGGAGATGTCAGACTGGAGGGAAAAGAAACAATGGAGAAGGTGAGAGAGTTCAACGCAGGAATTGTAGTCCCATGACATAAAGATATATAAATGGAGTAATTTAAATGCAGTCGAAAGTAATTTTAACCATGCTGCAATGCAAGATTTATTGCAAAAGAGCAGAAGTTTATGTTTTAAAAACCTCGATGGGGATCTCGCCACCTAGCTGTTCAATGTAGCAGAGCACCTGGCCTTCCTTTACTGTGTCTTTCTGTTAAGCAGCAATAATAATTATCATAAGTATCCACAACCCGACGAGATGGAACAAATAAAGCACTTTTAGCAACACCGACAATAAAAGATAAGAGATGCAGAGATAGAGTCACTGGAAACAGACCTCTTTGCAGGATGGAGGAGCCCTCTTCCCTTTAATGGTCCGAGATCTCCGAAAGAACCCAACCTGCATCCATGTAAAGTAAGTATGACAAACATCCGTAGATGTCAATAATTCATCAAAAAGAGAATTATTCTAATCTTACTCTTGGAGACTGAAGTATCACCAAGTCCTCATCAGCTGCCTTCTCAAGCAATGAAACAGGTTTGGATAGGGCCAAAGAAGTTGATGAGGCTGAGCCATTGGAACCAGATGCCTCAACAACTGCATGATCAATAACAGGAGTAGGAGCAGGAGGTTGTGGAGGTGCACTTTGCTCAGCTAAGTTTCTTGACACGTATAACCGGAATCCCCCAAGCTAATTATGAGAAAATAGACAATCAAAAGGGGAAGTATCATCCAGAAAGAATTTTTTCAGTTTTTCTTTTTCAATGACAGGGTGGGAAAGGAATTCTATAGAACGACAAATAACTCACTTTAAGTTCAAACTCTGCAATTGATGTCGTATCGCACAGCGAGGTCAAAAGAGATTCTACCTGTAAAGTGAGATTTTGGGTAAGATAATTGCAATTATTTACAGCAACTGATATTTTTGCATTACAATCTTGTGACATAAAGCAGCATATAAGTATCAAAATTTGCAGCTTTTATATAAATATCTTTGGATCTGGTATGTAGGTTTGAAAGAAGCCTCAATAGAGAATAGCCCATTGGAAAGCCTCTAGTTCACGAATTGGAGGTAAAAGGCAATAAACTGTCACAAAATTCATAATGCAATGTTTAAAAAACTTCTCTTTTAATTCACTTATTTTCTACTACCACTTAGAAAATGGAGAGTAACATGAAATAAGCAGAAGCTAATTTTGCAATGTCATTTCTCTTCTTCATAAACCTACTTCCATCTAAAAGATGTAGGAGAAAATAAAATACATTTATCTAAGATCTTTCATGTTTCTTGACAGGGTCTTTTGGTTATCTCATACAAGTCAACAGTGCTTTACTGCGTAGTCATGATTACATACCATACTCGAACTTATTCGTGATTTTCTCCAAAACAAACTAATACTCAGGAATTGAATAGTTGATGTACGTCAAACATAGCCACAACATTAAGTAACTTACCTCAAATCCAGTGGGAATGATGGAGCTCACTGCATCAGTTGAGTCACCTTCTTTAGATGTATACTCCACAAAGGACTTCGCTAAGATTGATTGAAAGAAAAGCTAGATTAAAAATAGACACAATGAAGGGTGTAGCAGCAATTATGTCATCTGCAGAATTTTCATTCAGAACAGGATACATGATAGGACTTCACTTTCTTACTGAAATTTTACTAGCGAGAGAAGAACATGATTTTGCAAACAATATTGAGAAACCAAACTTTTGTCCGTCTAATTTAACTTCAAATAAAATATACTCCCTCCGTTCCGGAAAACCGTTCACATTAACTGATCCACGTTGTTTAAGAAAAAATGTTTTCTGACCAACTTTATTGACTTTTGGATTGTCTACAAGTGTAACTTAATCAAGAGCCAATACAAAACGAAACGAGAAAAACAAAAAAAAAACAAAACTTCATTACTAGAGAACCATTACTCCTCAAGGTTATGTAGATTGATGAGTACTGTCCTGAAAAACCTATGTTCAAGTAACAGCTAACAGATTTCATAATTGTTCGACATGCCACAACCAAACCATCACTGTGATAAATGTTTCACAAAAGCAACCTCTTTAAGAATGCAATATCCCATAAAATATCTTTCTTTACCACCTAATTTTCACCATAGAATCTAAAAACCTGCAAATTCAACAATAGAACAAACAAAATCAAAGCCAGAAAGCTAGTGCCATAAATGGAAACAAGAAGCTCACAGAAAATTAACTCACAATCATCTGCACAAGCAGAACTTTGACACACAGCAATTGGCTTCTTTGATCTCTGCAACAACATCAAACCATCAAAGTGAACGACACTAGCCGTCCTTAAACCCTGCAAGGGTTGTAATGTTCTCAATCTGGGCCTCAAAGAATCGAAATCTAATTTCTTCATCTTAATGCCTGAAGCCCCAAAACCACCTAAAACCAAAAAAATAAATAAAAAGAACAATAACAATAACACGATTAATAAAAGAAGACGTGAATTGTTGATAACTTGCATTCAGGGGAAAAGGAAAATTATAATAACAAAAATAATAAACTACGCGGCGGGACATTCAAAACACGAAAAGTGAATTTGAGAATCCAATGAATCAATAATAAAAAGAACACCAATTGCATAAACAGCAAAAGAAGATGATAAATAAACGAAGAACAGCATAATAAACACGAAATCAGTACATATCAATGGCAATGTGTAGAGAGAGAGAGATTACAAGCAGCCATGGTGAAGGGTTAGCGAAGCAGAAGAGCAGGGTGAGAAACAGAGTTAGAGAAGCGGACGAGACGATGTTAACTAAGCAGAGAAAACCAGACACGAGAATGTAGTGGGCCATATTTATAGATTTGCTCATCCCTTTTTATTAATTCACACTTTTATATTTTTATTATCGACTTTTTTTTTCTTCCCTTTTTCTTAACCTTTTTTTAGGCCTTTTTCTTTGTTATAATCATTTTCATTAATAAGTAAATATTGTTGACTAAACAATTTTTATTTTTATTTTTATTTTTTATAACTTTCACAATTACAAAATGCCTCAAAACCACACCTAAACCCTAAAATCCTAACTTTCAGTTTTAAAAATTATGATGATGAAAAAGATTAAAATTTTGGTTTCGGATTCATTATCATATTTGCACATAAAGCCAATTCAAATGTACTACTCCCTCCGTCCCACGTATTTTTACCCACTTTCCATTTTGGGGTGTCCCACGTACCCATTCCATTTTTGGCAAAAATACATAATATTTTATTACCTACTTTTTACAATCCCAACAACTTTAATTACTTTTTTACACTTTATTCATCATTCCCAATAACTTTATTCACTTTTTCTTTTTAAATTACTAATTTATCCCTACTTTCTCTTACATTATATATTAAAAAAATAAAACGTCTTAATCTCCGTGCCCGTACAAACGGGTAAAAATACCCGGGACGGAGGGAGTATTTTTTTCCACAATTGTAATTAGAGTTGGCTCATATTTTCAACTAAAATAATGAAGACCATTTGCCATTTAAACACAAGAAGATGATTTTGATTGGAAAAATAGATTGGTGGGTAATCATTATTCCAACAAAAAAAAAATCTCAAAATCCCAACAACCTACGACCTACCCAAAAATTAGACGCTTTATTGAGGAGTGTGGTGTAGGGTAGGGTGGTCAATTTGTAGCCGCTTCTACTTCATTATTAATTGCATTCCACAAATATACTTAATTTGGAATAAGGTACCCTCTTGTGACGGTTACACGTTAAAATTTAGGCGTAGGCTATTGACGTACATCAAATTACTTTTATACACACAATCATATTCATGCACATAAAAATTACTCATTTTTATATACCTACAAGGATATTATTTTCTTTTTGCATATTGATTATAGAATATATAGAGTATGAATCTTATATTCTAGTTGTATTAATGATATATGTGAATCATATATATTTAAAAAGAAAAATGAGATCATTTATAACGATTATTTAAAAAGGCAAATAAGAGAGTAATATATTGAATATGATTCACTAAAACATGATAAATAATATATTAAATTATAATTTAAAATATTATAAAATGATTTATTAAAATATATATAACCGAAAATTACTTATCACATTCGTAAAAAGATAAGAGTTGATACATATTTAATTGAATGAAGGGAAAAGTTAAAGAAAATGTAAGTTCTATGGAAAGAAAATTTTAGATACATCACAAAATTCATCTCTATCTTTTAGCAGAAACAACAAAATATTTAAATAGAATGGAAAAGAGTGAAAAAAAAATTTGTTGCTCTGTTTCTCATATATTTAAAAAACTTGTATCATTGGTTATAATGGGCCTCCAACGTTGATGGGCCTCATGTCAAATTAATTGGATAATTTGAATTGGATTGTAATGAGAGCACTACTATAATAAATATTCATTCGAGATAGAAATATAAAAAAAAATAAGGAGTGAGGCTCCTGTGCACCCGGGCGCACGGAGCAAATTTCGTGCGCCTTTACAATTTTCATGCCCCTTTACAATTTAAACCTCTAGCAATACATATGTTTAAATATGATTGGAGGAGAGACTGTGTTCACACGGGGACACGGAGCATCTTTCCGTGTCCCCGGGCACACAGGAGTTTTTGCCAAAAATAAGAGTGATTTGTATGAATTTCTTTGTGATTCCTTGTAATTCCTGAATTCTGCGTAAGTATGCCCCTTTCCAAGAGTGGTTGCTTACATATGAATTTAAATTTTGCAAAGTTATCACCATCCGCCCCTTTTCAAGAGTGGTTGATAAACTACTATACTTTTACCATTCATCATTTATCAAAGTTACACCCTCTTGTTAAAAATATTGTAACTCCACACACGAAACTCTTTATAAGATAATAATTTGAAAGACTCATTAGAAGATAAGTTAAAAGCGATCGTGAATCTTCACATGATGCTGATAGGCGTTTTCTCAACACACAATTAATCCTCAAGTATGAAGGATATCAATTGTAGTTTCGAAGGTGACCAAATTATATATCGAACCCAAGGGACGGATAAATATCAATTTAATTACTCCCTCTGTCCCGGAGAAGTCAGTATAATTTTTTTGGGCACGAAGATTAATGAGTATAATAATTTAATGTAAAGTGAAGTAAAGTGAAGTGAGAGAAATAATATTTAATGTGAAAAGGGTAGTTGTATTAGAGGTGATATGTGGGTCCATGGTAATAGAATAATTATTTTTGTGTGGGTCACATGTATTAAAAAGGAAATGTGTCAACTTTAGTGGGACAAAGCAAAAAGGAAAGTGTGTCAATTTCTATGGGACGAAGAGAGTATGTTCTAGTAAACTAAGACTATGTTGGAATTATAATGGTTGTGATTTGAAGAGTAAGTAATTACTAATAATTAAGATAACAAGTAAAAATAACAAGAAGAAGGGATAGTAGGTTGTGTTCAAGTAAGATAGTAGGTAGTTCGTCAGGTAATTCAGTTTCACTTATTAATTCATACTTTCGTGTGATGGTGTCCGACTTTGCCTTGTGGTTTATGGACGCATCACTAAACCATGCAAATCTACTCTATAGACACAAGTAAATATGGGTATGACATGTGTGAATATCCTCGGAGCAAGATGTATATTTTACCCCCTTTCTAGGTACTATTATGATCAATTATTTCCCTTGCACTTAGTACTCTAACCCGATTTGATCTCCCTTTATAGGTACTATAAAGTTTTACTCTTTATCCTACTTATTAACCCGAATAAGATTCAATTAACAAGTATTCATATAAGATAGTTCTAATAAGACTTCGGAATCCCTTCACTTAGAATTATAACATAAAACTCTGCTCAGCAGTGAACGCACTCAACCAATAACCACGTTATGTATTCAGACTCTACACAACAATTATTGATGCACAAAACGACCGTGTGTATGGATTGAAAACGCGCAATCTTATATAAAATAAACCACAATTAGTATTGTACGGAGTTTACACACGAAAGATAAATTAACTCATGAAACCTTCATAACCCTAGAACTACCGAAGCGGCTCTAGCCCATGATTGATCTAGGAACAATCATGGTTAGTTGGACCGATCTTACTTGAATCTACAGCGGAACTCTGTCACAGCCTCTTCGGATGATGGAAGATCGCTCTCCTCCCAACTCTACGTCTCCACATCTTGGTTCTTCAATGAATGAATCAATGAATTCTGAATTATTCATTATGATATTGTATAAGCCTTTTTTTATACTTGTAATCACGTCTCCTGGGCTTGGAATAAGCTTTTTAAGTGATCACACGCATTGACGGTGTAAAAATACAAATATGGTAAGTTTTCGAACATCGATTCGACCTCCACAACATGTCGAATCAACCACCAAAGTCGAACCAGAGGTCGAACCAGCCTATTGTAAGTCCCAGGCGTTCGATTTGACCAACTGGCCAGGTTGAATCGACGCGACGAGGTCGAATCGGGATCCCAGCCAATCGATTCGACCTCGATTCGACCTGATGCCCAGGTCGAATCCCCTTGTCGTGGTCGAATCCGCCTTCTTTACAAGTTGTGTTGCCAATTCGACCTGAAGGGCAGGTCGAATTGACCTCCTTCAGGTCGAATCACACTCCTGCTTCGCCCAAACGGATAGCTTCGACTTTCTTTCTTCAGTATTCAATACTTCCACTCTGATATCCTTCGAAAAACCACTCAAATAGCTCCAACAACACCTGATTCATGCCTTTTCACAATATTTATCGATTTACAACCGATTTCAACCTTCAAACACTCCAATATAACACAAATCCAGGCGCAAGATTCGTGAATTAACATACTCATCAGATGCACCGTTAAAAAAAAGTGAAAAATTACTATTTGAATTTTGAACTATTACTTTTTAAATGAAAATATTACTCATATTAATAAGCATATAAAAAATTTCAAAATCAAAATTAAAAAAATAGAAATATTTTTTATTTAAAAAATAATAATTTATTCTTATAAAGAGTAACTGATAAATGACGATAGAAGTATAAATATATGGGCGTCTGTAAATTTGAAAAGATTGTAAATATATATTTCCTCCACTTGCTTTTTTGTATTTTGGATGTCTGCTTTAAAATGAGCCATTTTTTTTATATACATGTAACCTACCCATATTCATTAATATAATTAAAATATGAGATTTATATTTTCATTAATATAATTATTCACTACACATTAAATAATAATACTCTTTAATTCTTATATCTAAAAGTAAAAGTTCATTTTCGAACAGAAAAAGGGAGTATATTGTCTTGTGATGATAAGAACACCCTTATGGATAAGGTGATATGAGCCCATACTGCCATAGAAAAGCATAATAAATTCACCGAAGCTCACAGCTGAAGGGCACGTAGACGTAACACGCGTCACGCATCTCGACACGTGGCAGCCCCCCTGATTCCCACCAATCCTATTTAAACCCCATGCTACGTATCACCCCTTTCATCTCACTCGCACTTTACAACTCAACGATTTCACTCACCAAACTCAGTGTTTCAACTACAACTCGCTCACAGAATGTCGTCTCAGGAGCAAAGCTACAAAGCCGGCGAAGCCAAGGGCCAGGCTCAGGTAACACAATATTCCCAATCACCACTCACCATTTCTTCTAGAACGTTCCTCCATTAAATAACGGATCATCCATTGCAGGAGAAAACGGGTCGGGCCGTGGATACGATGAAGGACAAGACTCAGGAGGCCAAGGACAAGGCCGCGGGAGCCATGGACTCAGCACGTGACCGCGGCCACGAGGCGAAGGAGCAGACCGGAAGCTACATGGGCGCCGTCAAGGACAAGGCGGCGGGAGCGGCGCAGGCGACCAAGGAGAAGGCGTCGCAGATGGCGGAGTCGGGGAAGGAGACGGCTCAGGCAGGGAAGGAGAAGACCGGCGGGATCCTGCAGAAAACAGGGGAGCATGTGAAGGAGATGGCGCAGGGGGCGGCGGATGCTGTGAAGCATACTTTCGGGATGGCGGAGGAGGAGGAGGAAAGCGGCGGCGCCGCTGCGAAAAGGGACCACTAGATGGACACGTGTCGCCTTGAATTTGATTTGTGGTGGTTTTGCGCTTTGTTACTGGTTTATTGTTTCTGCTATTTTCCATAGGAAAGGAAGGAGTAATGAACCTTGTTTTCGACTCTTGTTGTTCAAAAAATAATAGTAATAATACACCCAACTTTTTTTATCAAATCTTTTTTTTTTTAACTGAAATCTCTAAATTTTGATATCAAACTCATGAGTAACTTTGATTTAAGTTTGCAATTGAAAAGATTAATTAATTGTTGTTAACTAATTTTATCGAATTTTAGTTAAGAAATAAAAGTTTACATAACAGTTTTGTGATGAATTATTGTGGGTATATTGAGTAATGAAATAAATATTGAAAACAACAATTAATAAATAGATTGAAAAAAAAATCAATTGATACTCCCTCATATGGCAAAAAAAACATTTTAAGCGTAGTCTCTTTCTTAACCATATAAGAGGATGCAAATGAAACACCTCCGATTACAAATCCAAATTGCAATACACTAGGTTGAAAAATAAAAATAAAAATAAAAATAAAAATAAAAATAAAACAATTGCTGATAGAACCATCACATTGATTTTGAGTGCAGAAGGATACAACACTTGTACTCAACAACAAGGGAGTATTTAGTCTCGCAATATACATATTTCAAAACTTCTCTCTACAACCCCCTACAGATATAGGAAATTGCAAATCAGTCCAAAATAATTAATGTGGCTACTATCTAGCATTGCTCGTATTGCACAGATATCGAAGCATGTACTCATTGGAAGAACATGTATTTGCCAGATCTTGATGCAACCTTGTAATGGCTTTTTGCAATGATTTCAGAGCAGGAAGCAGGTTTCTTGAATTCTGCTGAATGGAATGCCCATGAGATTTGCATAGCTCCTACAAACCAAGAAATAACAACTCCAGATTCAGACAAAACATAATCAGGAATGTCAAACACCTAATTCAAACTTGGTCTGGAGATTATAATTAGTGTAACCTGGCACCATCTGAGGATGAACTCCAAATGTGGGCATTTCTCAAGAAGATCACCAAGTGCCTCCACTAATCTCTGCAAATATCTCAGGGGCACTGATGAGGCCACATCTGGTATGTCTGATGGACTAACAGAAACAATACACTTCTTTATGAGCGAATCTTCGTTCATTCGTAGACTCAGGATTAGAGCTCTTTTAGGTTGATCATCTTTTAGAGCTGCATCAACTGCCTGTTCGACGAATGGATGACATGTAATGACACAGAAGTACATATATTGTAGAGTTCAGACAAGTGAAAGCGTAAGAAATAAGGAATTCACCTCTGGTGTTACATCAATGTCAAGATCAGTGGGGTCGAAGATGAAGGACTCATCCATGGAGTATAGCAATACCCCTTCGGTAGTTGCAGCTGCCCAACTTCGGCCAGTTGGTGCAATTCTCAAGCACTTTGTTCGGATGATAGGCCTTCCCTTGTTGGGCATTGATCCTGGCAAATCATATGCCAATCTCTTCTGTGTCTGCTTATCCAGACCTTCCTCTGTGTCACTATCATCATCGTCTATCAAATCCAATGGTCCTGCTTCAGTCATGTTCTTCGAGTTCAAGAAATCAAGAACCCCATCTAATGATAGATTATGGGTTATTTGGAATCTCCGCAGCAATACCTGATAAGGTAAGGTATGCATAATCAATTAAAATGTGTAGTGGTATAAAAAAATGAGAAAAAAACATCAGGCAGCAAATTTGATTATGTTTTGACTGATGAATCATGAAATCACAATAAATGGTTATGCAACAAAACAAACAGCCACATGTTATCATTATCGAGATAAGAGAACAGACATGAAGACTTTGAGCAGAAAAAACAGAGCTAGATTGGGGCGGACCTGATCAGCAACATCGTACATACAAATGTATTTACTGCTTCCCCCAGCTAGTATGTAACTTCCATCAGCTGAATAACATAAGGTTGTGAAGCACTTTCCAGCAGTAGAATTAGCAGCTGACCTTCGATCAGTCATGAGGCGCCCACCGGCAATGTCTCTACGGCCTTCAATTGTGAACATCTCCAAGCCTTCTAGTGGATCCCAAAAATGTATTTGACCGTCTAGTGTGCTACAAGCAAGCTGTTTGCCATCCGGTCGGTAAGCAAGAGTAAGGACATCATGAGTATGATCGAACTTCTCAACGCCACCTTTCCCTTCAAAAATGTCCCACAACCGCACAGTTTTGTCCCAAGAAGAGGAAGCCAAGACAGCCTTCAAGTCATACAGAACATAAAAATTAATAAATAAAAACTATTGGTCAAGTATATCCGCACAAACTTTACAGGTGAAGGCGTGAAATGCAGCCAAACTGGCTTATTCATTATTATCACTAGAATATAAACAATGATCTCACTGGATAAACCACAATTTAAGTTCTAGAGAGAAAATGTGCAAGCCAAAGAATCTTACATTAGTGGGTGAAAACATTAACCCATGAACAGGACCTTCGTGGCCGCTGAGAACATCCAATAACCTGCCGGTCTTCATTGACCAAACAAATATCTAGAGGAATTCATGGGAAATAACTCTGTAAGTAAATCAAAGAGGAATGACACTGGAAATCTCATATTCATATGCAGTAAGTATCATACCTCAAATGAATCAAGTGTTCCTGCACAAATCACTTCACCACTCTGATCTGAGGCTAATGAAACAAATTGCTTGGGTGTTGGGGTAACAAACGTTCTAAAGTTTCTATAACGGAACAGGTCCCAAGCTCGAACAGTCCCATCCAGAGATGCACTCAGGAGACAATGATTGCTAGCCATGAAATGCAGTGCAGTAACAGCATTTGTATGCTCAGAGAATGTCACAAAGCAAAATCCAGAAGAGGCAGTCCAAACCTATTAACACATTCCAATTTTAAGCTTAAAAACAATCAGAAACCTGGTTGCATTAAAAAAAATTAGCATGACATATGACAAACGCATTTCTTTGCATATAATTCCATCTACTAAGCCCCTAAAAAATGCTACTAGGCTATCAATGTTTGAATTCTTATTCAAAAAGACAGTACATTTCTTACCTTGATTTTGTTATCATCTGCTCCTGTAGCCAGTAGCTGTGAATCTTGAGAATAAGCGAGACAATTCACATCAAAATAATGCCCCTGCTGCTTCAATATGTAACTCTCCGATTTCCACTCCCAGACAAGCAGCTGCCCAAGCTTAGCACAACCAAATGTCAACCAATTTCCCAGATCATTAAACACAGCCGTAGTTATTTTCTCCCTTGAAATTGATAACAAGTTAATGCAAACGAAATCGGGCATCTGATAGAGTGCAAACACGCCATTAGAAAATCCCACCACCACCATATCGAGCCCTCTATGATAATCACATGAAGTTAACTTTGCAGGTGCTTGCATAAAAAAGTCCTTTTTCAATAGTTTCCAATTCTCTTTATGCAATAAACGCCCATTCTCTTCGTCCAATTCATCATCATTAGCATCAAACTCCTTCCTTTTCTTCAAATTAACAGCATCACCCCCATCTTCCCCATTTCCCAGTGTTTGCTCTGGTGTGCCTGGGGACTCCAGCTCTGAAAAATCTTCCTCCATTTTTTGAGGCTTAACATCTCCGCCATTGTAAGCCCAGCTAAAAATTGCGCCATCACGCGAAATTGTATACACTTTGGCAACGTCATCTGTCTTCTTATCAACCACAAAAAATGCTCCCACAATCACATCTCTATGACCCAAAAATAGAAACGGCTTAACATAACCATTCTTCTTTTTCTTCAATTTATTCAAATGAAAAAGCCTCGCAGTTAAATCCTTCGACCCAACAATTACATAATCCGATGTAGGGCTCCAATCCAGCGACGTAATGCGATCATTACAATCAGCGAAGGTCCGAATCAATTCAAAGGGGAAGAATTCTTTTTTAAATCCCGGGGAGCGCCATATCTGAAGGAGCCTACCGGCAGCAACAGCGATGAATCGACCGTTGGGGCTGAACTTCACGTCGCCGACGGGATGCTTGAAGGAGAGACGGTGCAGAACGGCGCGGCGGTGGAGGTTTATGAATTGACAGCGGTTGTTCTCATCGACGGTGAAGATGAATACACCGTCCGGCGAGGCTGCGATACGGCGGAGATTAGTGGAGGCTTGGCAGGGTAGTGTCACGGTTTCTGATTTCAAAAGGTCGGTGACGGAGACGCGGTTACCGACCGGTGAAACTAGGAGGGTGTTGTTGACAACGACGGCGTTTCCGCCGCGGTAGGGCGCCCCTAACAGATTCTGGAATCTGTAATTCATGGTGTTTTACTGTGTGTGTTTGGCCCTAGTCAGGGATCTTGGCGGAGAAGGGGTTTGTTTCTATTTTGCTTAAACCCTAGCCTCTGTGGAAGAAGCGTGGTTTAATTTGAAATCGCCTTTTCTTATTTTAATTTTAATTGTTTCTATTGTGCCTCTGTGGAAAAAGCGTAATTTATTTTGAAAGTGCATTTCTAATTTTATTTTTAATTGTTTCTATGAAATGGTAATAACACATATAAAGACGTTAGAAAGGAAGTATTTGGTGACAGTACCCTTTTTATTTTTAACATTTTCTTTTACCCCTTAAAATTTCAAGGTTATTATGAAAATATACAAAATTAATCTTCATTCGATTAAAAATAAATTATTCAAATATATATATATATATATAACATTTTCTTTTACCCCTTAAAATTTCAAGGTTATTATGAAAATATACAAAAATAATCTTCATTCGATTAAAAATAAATTATTCAATTATATATATATATATATATATATATATAACTCAATGGTATATATCTATGATTCAATTATATACTAAATATTTTTGTGACTAGATGGAACATATTATAATTCATTTCTACATATATATATAACTTGATTAAAACATTTAAATTTTATTTTTTATTTCCTAAACGAATTAAAATAACAATATAAAAAATTAGGAAATCGAACATGCTTTATAAACATACGTACAAGTTTAGTTAATTTAACGGAGTATCAGATCAATGTACTAAGTAATTAATGAAAAGTGTTATGTTTTTTTTACTCCTTACAAGCTTTAATTTGACTGTCACACTATGTTAGTAATGGACAAATAAACACATGAATACCATTTTAACTCGTATTTCATAGATTATATATTATTATAATATTAATTGGAAAAAAAAAAAGAGTGATGTCCCAAAGAAAAGAAAGCCACATATATCATTATACATTGATCAAAACATATTATGACTATAATATTACAGAACATATCCACTATTACATATGAAATAAAGAGTAGTAATAATACTAGCAAAAACTTTATTATACTGTGAATCAAGTAGTCAAAACTGTAGTGAAATCTAACTTCTATAGCTCTTCAATCCACTGCTTCCAACTACATTTCTACGTGCTCGTCTTTTTCTTATTGCTACTCATCATGAATCCTAGACTCACAGCCTTGTGTTGAGCCAATTGCACACATCATCCATCTCCTTCGGCACGGTGTAGTGACCGATCCTGCACGACGAGGAGACCCCGTTTAGTACATAAGTCCAACAGGACCAACACTTTGTTTTAGGACTATAAAGGGAATGTTTAGGATGTACCCTTCATAGGTTTTGAACGCAAGGTTTCGGAAACCAGCTTGGCTTAGGGAATGGTACGACTTCTCCCCGTGTTTGTGAGGAACCACTTCATCACCTGTTCAAGAAACGAGGGAGGTTGGCTGTTAGACTGATCACAAGTGCTAATTATGAGATTATTGTGATTTATGAAGTATGATGGTGCATACAGAGTCCATGAGAGAGCAGAATTGGCAGCGATGCAGCACGTCTTGCAGACTCGTGCGATCCTTCAATCTTGTTTCGTATACTCCTGCAATAACGAAAGGTGGTGGTTTAATCAAGTGAAGCAGAATGCACTCTACTGCTTGAAATACTATACTGTATTTTCTTTACTAGTCATATGCGAATGTGGGCGTCTTGTGTTAAAACGGTGAAATAGAGTCGTTCGCAAAATTTCATTTATTTGGTGGGAAGAATACTGAATACGCACCTGGCACCAGGAAGCCAACCACTTAGGCCAACAATGGCCCTCAGGTTAACAGTGTACGGGTATCCATTTCCGTATTTTCCCTGAGCAAAGCAAGTTGCAGAGTATAGAGCAGTTGCGGCACCCATGCTGAAGCCCCCAATGCCAAGTTTAACTGCATTGAAAAGGGTAAATTACCGACTATGGTAAGCATCTTCGACTCTTTGATTCCATTAAGTTTTTCTAAAACAGGAAAATGATTGATATCATGTGCAAGGAGCAAATGTGCTTTACTGTAGCATGCTGTGATTCCATTAAGAAACTCAGAAGCTTCTATGAAAATAGGTAAAAAGGAAAATCCTTTATGCCATAAAAACATGGCTTTCACATTCATGCTAGTACATGTAATTAAGGTTAGAACAAGAATCTTAACTTTTAAGCAGAAAGGCAGCTTTATTCTCTAAAAGCCCATATAAGCTTTTTAAAATGATAAGTCACACATAATTATGAAATTAGTGGCTCATCTATAGAGAATCTTACTGTCAGCAGGCTCTGTAGACAGCAAATTAGCTATGTGTGCTGCTGAGGCATCTAAACCTTCAAAATCATCAGGGCAATCTTCAGAAAGCTCTCCCATATCGAACCCTGATCGAACAAACACGAGTTGCTTTAAACAAGCATAGTTCTTGTCACAAAAATTTACGACTTTTTACATCTTCTTACAAGCAGCACAGGGAAATCCACCAAGTATAGCAACGGGCCGAGTGGGAGCAGTAGGGCATATCCATTTTATCTGTACAATTAAAGTTAAAAGACTAGATTGAGAACAAATTCTTCTGAAAGGATGCTCTGCTTTGTTATAACAAAATGGTACAAAAATATTCCCACTGTAGAGCAAAGAAATTTATTAAGGAAGATAATGCTTACATTTGGAAGGGGGAGACTTTCCAAAAGCTGTGACCAACTGCAATAAGAAATACAGAAGAAAATAAGAATATAACTCCCATTTCATTAAACAATAGTGTTACTAATATGTTTTCAGAGTAGGCATTCTAAAAAGATGTCATGTAGAAGTTAAATTGAAACTTTACTATAGTTAAGGAGAAACTTATTCAAAACATACATAAAGTAAATAAATAAAATAAAATGAAAGAAACGTTTATAATGCCTGATCAAGAAACAAGTAATCTCTTTAAAGTTGCTTTCCAAAAGGGAAAGCTCATTCTGCTTGTTTAAATCAAAAGCACAATTAGTGGTCCCATTAAAATCAAAATGAAATGCATAGATACACAGACACGTACATCTTTGAGTTCAAGATTTCGCACGCAAGTATCATAATTTCTGTAAGCTCGACCGGTCTGGTTTTTCTCAGCCGATTTCTTAGATAAACGTAAAAGACATTCATGTATTGTAAAGATTAGAGTAGCCACCACCTTTTCCCATCAACTCAATTACCAAAAGAATATTCTTTACTAAAGTGTTCATCATAGGATGAGTGATTTCTTGTCCAGCCATTGACATTCTGTTCAGATGATGAACTTTTTTCTCACACTTTAGTGATATAAAGTCCACTTGTATACAACCACTTCCTCAAAAAGTATATACTATTACCAAAGAGCAAGAAAATATCAACGCGATTATGTCGCCGTTAATTGTTCAGGACAGCATAAATGTTCGACATGCTCGTACTAGTTTAAGAATGAACACTGTTTATTACCTAAGAAAGATGTAAGGTTTATGTAATGAATTACTCATTTGCCTAACTACATTCTACAAGCAGTTTTTAAACAAAATTCTGCTGCATTTCACCTAAAAACAGAGCTTAGAAGTTCAATTAATATTGTAACACTAAAGTTTTTGAAAAACAGAGTTCAGTTTTCTACTGAGAGCTCAAAATGATTATGTGATATCTTTATTCAACTAAACTAAGTAGTCATCTGAAATTACATTGTGTGTGTGTGTGTGAGAGAGAGAGAGAGAGAGAGAGAGAGATAGAGAGAGAGAGAGAGAGAGAGAGAGAGAGAGAGAGAGAGAGAGAGAGCATGCCTGGAGCCATTGTCACCAAGGCCATGCAGCCAAACAATTGTAGCCTGGTGTTTCCCTTTAGGCTTTACCACATATGTCCTCCCAAATTCAATTGACCTTCTTGCTGTTCTACTTCCTGAGATTTTGAACAAAGAATTCAAACGTAATTCCAAAGAATTGAAGCCACAGAAGTAGTTACACTCACAGCTTTCTTCTAGTGTCTTAGTTTTCAAAATGAGCAATTAAAAACAGAGCAGACATTTATTCAAACAGAATGCAGACATGGTTTAGTAAAAAAAGAAGGAACTAACCAGAGCCAATTGATGAATTTGAATAGCTCATTTTGATTGAAATGTAGACAAGTAAGGTGATGGTTTGAGAAGTTGATATGCAATGAATACAACTGAAGCTGGGGCAGCCCTATTTATACTGAAATGGGTAGGTTGGAAATGGAATAAAACATGTATGTGTGAACCAGCTGCACATTGCCTAGAAACTGAAAAAGAAAGAGAGAGAAGGACAAAAAGCAAGCAATCTTTTGATGAGCAAAGAGCAAGAGAATCAAACTAAAAATTGGTAAGAATTAAAACATTCATTCCATAGTAATTCATGAACCGTTGAGGTTGGAGGGGTCTAGATAATTTGCAGCATAGAAAGGGAATCAATGCTTCTTGGCAGTGACTATAAATAAAGGCAATTCCTCCAACTATAACTTCAAGAATATTTTCTGAAAACAACAGGCGAATAATTAAAACTGGAAAATTAAAAATAAATAAAAGAGAAAAAAATAAAAATCTGTGTCTCAATCATTTGTTTATGCATTTTGTGATGATTGATGGATGCCCATTATCTTGAATGTGAAGTTCAAGTGTCTAATTTATCATCATTGTGCTGTGTGTGCCATGCCAAATCTCTTTCCATTATATTTTTCATAGCTATTACACTCAACATTCAGGTGGCTACTACCTACACTTCCAAGGCTGCCTCTCTCTCTTCATTCTCTCTGGCTTCCAACTAGCCATTTTCTGATCTCTAGCTACTAGATCTAATTTTTTTTCAAAATGGGATTCCCTACTCTACATCATGTTTCGTCTTGTGTTTTAGATGAGGTGGGAGGACGACACGAAACCCATCTTTCATCTCAAAAGTTGGAGAATGGGTGAGGTGTCATTTTCCCGCCCCCATTTAAAACACGAGATGAAACATAGTGTGGAACAGGGAAGTTGATCTCATTATTTTCTTGATATGATTGACTAACACAAAATTGTTTGATTAAAACTCTTGCATTAAATCCATCAACAGGGGATTAATGAAAAATGGTGGGGTTACCATATCCATATTCTTGTGCAAACACTTAGCTTGTATACAATGGGTGAACCTCATTCATCCATGTTAGCTCTATCAGAACCATTTTCATTCCAAATCACATTCTAAAGAAATTTGATCCAAATACTTGTATACAAGTAGAAATTTTGTTGTTCCGATGCATTCAAGCTGCTATCATATGTTTTTACAGAGATTTATATTTAATTTTTATTGAATTAAAATGATAATCATTCTAGAAAATATAAAAATGAAGGATAAGTAATAAATAATAAAGTCTGGTATGTACTGACCTAATAAAACTAGATTTGTATAACCAAATTCAATTATATATTTTTAATATAAGAATTTATACCCATGATATTTTATACTAATATATTTTGGAACAAATTCGTGCGTCATATATTTTTTTTATATTAAAGTATATATTTTTAAAAATTGACACGTAACGGACACTTGTCTTAGGATATATTATATATACATTGGTTTATGATATTTATTAATTTGTTTTTTTTCTCTTCTAGTGTCACTTTAAATTAGGTGGTAAAAGTATTGCTCATAAAATTAAGTGGTACAAAGACAAAGTGTTGCATAACATCTAAACACCTATAAAATAGGTTTGAATTACAAGATTAAAACAAAATTAGTATTTGTATAGAAAAGATTTAATCTTGAACCAAAATATTTATTTTCCTATTTCAATTCAAATATTGAAAAAGGAAATGGTCCCAACTGTTTTTATATCTAGTTATAAATAATTTAATATATTCGCTGTTATGAATATTTTTCGTAGATTATAAATATAAAAAGTCAAGAAAAATCATCAGAATACTTGATGGATTTTGGCGGGACGGGTTGACCCAACTGCAATAAGCACCTGAAGAATTTCAGTATAATTCTTTAAAAAAAAAAATCCAGATAGAAAAAATGTGTGGTGGGCCAAGTAGATTTAGCAATTTAAGTGGGCCGAAGAGAATGGATTTTGTGGCCCATTATAACCACTTTCACTCGTCATCAAATAATCATGCCATTCTCGACTTTTTTTTCCTCTCTATTACTAATCACTTGTTTGTTTGCTTGAATAAACACAACTTACAGATATATTACCATAATTATGGGTTTTTTTGGATTATTAATTATGGATTATTAAAACAGGTAATGATGACAGATTATCTCAGACAATCTTAATGAGATTAGAGTATCTGCTATTGGGACAATTTTTTCAAACCCTAAATTATGTGCTTAAAATCCATTTATGATATAGTAAGCTTGTATTAGGTAAAAGGTAATCATGCATTATTTTGAAAATTAGCCTACTTTTAATTTATTAAATTATTTAAAATTTACTTTGGAAAAATAATTGAATTTGCTGATCAACTCACTTATTGAATGTGAAGTATCGAATTCTCTAAGGAAAAAGTTATTTAATTTACATATATAAATAATTTAAATGATGTTAATGTATAATATATGAAATTAAAATTTCAATTAATATGCATTACTTAAATATTCTTAATCTTTAAACTAAGTGTATAATTTATACTCCTCCGTCTCACTTCAGATGACACACTTTCCATTTTGGGTTGTCCCACAAAAGTTTGCACATTCCAAAAAAAGCAAAAGTAAAAAAAATCACCCTTCCCCATACACTTTAATTACAAAAAAACCATCTCTACTATCATTTATATATTACATAAAAATATCATTATACCCCTAAAAATTATCACTTTCTTAATTTCCGTGCCGAAAAGAGAGGTGCAAGTTTTTTAGAGACGGAGGGAGTATATATCTACCACTAAATAAAATAAAAATAAATAAATATTTAAAAAAATAACAATCCACTCTAAAAATAATTAAATGAAAGTAATTTTAGTTATTTAATTTCATTTAATGATGATAATTAAATAAAAATTTAATTCAACACCCAAACTACACTCTAAAATTAATTTTGTGACAATGAATCTAACAATACAAAATCACATAATTTATGTATTTTTAAATAAATTGTCAGTTGACTAAATTAAATCAATATATAATAAGATTCGTCCATTGCCTCAAACACCATAGAAGGATTGAACTTTTCCATACCTCCATTATTCGAATTCCGACAAATAATTAATTTTTCTTTAAAAGAAAAGACTAACAAAAGAAAATGTAATACTTTTGTTGCTAAGTTATTTGAAGGGGCACTCTATTGGAAACGAACCACGGGTCAACTCATTACCGCTAAAATATATGGCAAAGACTAGTATACAACATTCAATTGGTACAACCTCCTGTACAACCTCCTTCCTTCACCTTTAGTGTGTGTTTTTCTCTTTTTTTTTTTTTTTTTGCTGTACATTACTATTTTTTTATTATTATTTTAGGAATATAATTGTAATTTTACCCTTGTGGTTTAGGGTATAATTATCCCCTAGGGTTTAGGATTTAGGGTATAATTGAAATTTTACCCTTGTGGTTTAGGGTATAATTATCCCTTATGGTTTAGGGTTTAGGATATAATAGTAATTTAAATAAAAAATTAAAAATAAAATAAAAAACAACATTAATTAAGGAGTAGGAATTAATTAAGAAGGGTGGGGACCAAGATTGTACCAATTCAATTGGTACAATCGATTGCACCTAGTCCCTCTCAAAATATATTTATTGGTAGTTGGCTTAAAAACTTGCGTGCTCCTTTGGGATACCTGCTTTAAAATTCCGCATTTTTCTTGAAAGTTATACTCTTTCATTTTAAATTATAATATAACATTTTAATATAATAACGTGTATTCTTTATTTTTTTTGAAAAAAAAAATCAAATAATTATATCATTCATATTTCAATCAATCTTTTCAATGAAAAATTATACCCTTATTAATTAAAGTGTACACTATTTAAAACAAATCGGTATACCCTTACACACCTTGTGCATCCGAAAACATAAAAGACCAACTTTTGTTAGTTAAAGTATGTCAATAGTAAATCATATTACAACACCCTAAAATCATACTTTAATGTATAATTCATTATATTTTAAAAATATATACTTTAATTATCAATAAATATATTTTACATATATAGCCTACTTTATAAAATGATATATTTAAATAAACTACTGTATTTATTGGTCCATTTCCTCATAGAACAATACCGAAAAAAAAAAACTAATTAATGAAAAAAAAAATTTAGGGTTCCGATCAAGGAGAGTTATCTTCCTTCCTTTTAGGAATGTAATTAATTGAAATCTTTTTTTTGATGTCAACTCCACTACTCAATTCTCTGCAAAAGAAGAATCCATCATACAACTATAAATATCCTTTCTTCAATCAAGTATAGTGTTATTTTATTTAAATAAAGACTAACATATATGCTGTTTGGCACTACTTGTCTACTAATTTAAATAAACCAAGATCAAATTAATGGTTTATAATTCGTTTGGTTGTCATTGATTCCAATTCCAGCATAAAGAAAGTTCAGTTATTGTACATTTAAAATTTGAGGAAATTTATTTTCTAATAAACTCTTAGTTATTTTTTTATAATAAATAAATAAAAATTGTAATGTATGTTATTTGTGTTAAAATGAGATGATAATTTTAACGTTAATATGTATTGAAAGATCGTTTGGTTAAGTGTAGTTCTTTGTTGAAAATGTAAGATTATTTTAAGAAAAATAAATATAAATTTGTTAAGTAATGGAGTGGTATTATTTTTAGGAAAATACTTGTGTGAGACCGTTTCACGTAAGCACTTATGTGAGACGGTCAGAAAGTGATAACTTTTATGAAGGAAAGTGATAATAAATAAATGAAAAGTGATAATGGTCTTTCATAAACATTATAGTTTAAATAAAGAGTGATAACATTTTATAGCGAAAGTGATAACAATTTATAGCGAAAGCGATAACTATTTTAAAAAGTGAAAAATGGTCTTACGTGAGACGGTCTCACGCAAGACCTACCCTTATCTTTATAGCAACTATGCTTACTATTTGACCTAATTATATAGAGCATTCTATGATTAAAAATAATAATTATTAAGGGTATATACTCCCTCCGGCCACTTGAAAGGTAACCATTTGCTGTTTGCACGTGGACAATTCTAAGGTCTTTATTTGCTTTTTGCACGTAGATTAAGGAGTATTATTATTATAGATAAAGTGGGTAGTTGTATTAGAGGGAAGTGGTGGATCATATTGTGTACTTTCTTTACTAAATAGATGAAATTAATACATTTGAAGCGGACGCCAGGAATAGTGAAACGAGTACCTTGTAAGTGGCCAGAGGTAGTATATTATAACGATATTATGTTACTTATGAGCTATGTAATAGACAAAAATCTGTTATCAAACTATGTTCATGTGATACGGGTTGTAAGATGTGTTAGAGTATTTAGGTAAAATATGTTTATTGATAGTTAGAAAATACTCCATCCGTCCCAAGCTAAGAGTGTCATTTTTTCATTTTGATCGTCCCACCCAAAGAGTCTCATTTCCTTTTTTACACATATAGGACCCACACACCCCCTCTAATACAATTAAATATTGGGACTCACACTCCTACTAATACAACTACCCACTACATATTAAATAATAATACTTCTTAATCTACGTACCAAAAAGTAAATGACACTCTTAATGAGGGATGGAGGAAGTATAAAATATGATTTTAAAGTGTTACAATATGATTCACGACAAATATATTTTAACTATGTACACTTTACCTACATAATAAATATATTTAAATAATAAATCGACCAGTCGTACAAATAAAATAAATGTCTCATAAAAGAATGCCCTGAATAACATTGGTGGTAAAAGGATTATTTATTGATTTAAGGCAATATTTTTTTTTTATTAAAATGAACTTATTTTTTAAGTGTGTAAAATTTGAAAGAAATTTATCATTGCATATTAAAATCAGGAGTGCAACTAGGGTTCACCTGGTGTACCGATGCACCTAGACAATTTAATTCGTTAGATAGATTTTTAATTCAATCTATGCCATTAAATAAAATAAATATTCATTTAAAAAAAAACTACCCTACTACTCATTTTAAGCTATAAAATTGGGGTGCATCGGTACACCAGGTTCACCCAGAATCACCCTAAAATTATGGGTAATTTTATGGTCCGTTTGGTATATTATAAAATTTTTAAATTATTGTTAGTTATAAATTATAAATTTTAATTTTTATATGATCCTAATATGGGTCAATTACAATATTAATGAAATGAATGATTTAATGGGTAAGGTGGATTTTAATATTAATCTAAAATTATATATATACGGGCACGCCGCACTCCTACTATTGGACCTAGTTTACAAATTATAATAATTAAAGAATTAATATTTTAGAGAAAAAAAAACTCTTAAATACTAAATATGGAGAAAATGAAGTCGAACAATTTGACACATTTGTAGATGCATTTTCGTCGTTAATGAATAAGATTTTCTTTTTAAATATATTAATTAATTTAATTAAAGCTACAACCTTTTATTTTAAATTCTCACGCACGAGAGCCAACAGTGCATTAATCATAATAATATAAAAATGTTAGAAGTGAATATTCTAATGGGAATTGATGAATTCCTAATTTAAGTTTATTCTCTATAAATAATTTTTAAATATGATATAATTAATAACACTATCCTTTTTGACAATGTGTAATGTAAACAAGTAGTATAACAAAAAAAAGTTCAGCCTTTATGTTCTCTATTCAGAAAAGAAAGAAGAATATTCTTACACTGAAAGATTGATGTGACTATTTGATCTTACATTATATTAATTCACTTTATGCATATATTAATCATATTGCATCCTTTTAATTAAACCACAATCAACTATAAAACGACACTAGTACGTTCTTAATTTTAAACCACGTTTAATATTCGAAGAGCCATAATTTGTTGCAAAAGGTTTATTAAGAGATAACCCTAGTTTTTCCTAAAGTAAATAACCCCTTGAGCATAAGAAACGTTTTTTTATTTTGTAATTAACCATATTACACTAAAAAAAAAAAAGTCATTTTTAACGACGGATTTAGCAATGAATTGTCAATAAAAATATCTTTTATGTCAACGTATTTACTATACTCCTCCGTCCTATCTAAAGAGTTTTTTTTTTTTTTGGCATCCCACCCAAAAAATCTTATTTCCTTTTTTACACACATGGGACCCACATACACCTAAGGATGGCAACGGGTAAGATACCCGCTTATTTTGGGATACCCGTATCCGATTAAAAAATAACTACCCGTATCCGTCCCGTTTAAAAATTTATTGGGGTACCCGTACCCGTCACATTACCGTTTATCAATACCCACGGGTACCCATACTCGTTTAATATTCATTTATTTTTTATATATTTATATTTTTTATTGTCTAAATAAGTATAATAATAAAAATTACATTATTATTAATTAAATGTAAAATAAATATAATATAAATTATATTATTTTAAATAAATATTTAATAAATATGATTAAATAAAACTTATAATTATTAATTAAATATATAAAATATCTTATCATATATAAATTATATAATATATATTAAATTTTATAATATATATATATATATATATATATAATTGGGGTACCCGCAGGTATTTGAGGCATTACCCGTACCTGTCCCAAACCCTAATGATATTTTTCATAATTACCCATATCCGTCCCAAACCCGTTTACAATTACCTGTACCCTACCCATTAGGGTTCGGGTAGATCGGATACTCGAAAATACCCGTCCCATTGTCACCCCTACACACACTCACTAATACAAATAAAATATGGAGTTCCAACTCCCACTACATATTAAATAATTATATTCTTTAATCCACGTAAAAAATCAAAAATTACTGTTTGGGAGTAACGGAGGGATTATTGTTTTTACCACATAAAGAAATTTACATTGTTTTCTTTTGCATGAATGAATTATTACTCTTTAATGTATATATCAATCATAGATTTCTTCCAGATTTGACATATAATTAAAATGTAGCATAACAAAATTCAAAATAAACATAAATCATCGTTATTTATTATTTAATATCCCTCTTAAACTCCCAAAAATATAATAATAATAATAATATTATTAGTATACTAGTTACACTTAAATTTTGTCTTACAGAAAATATGAGGGAAATTATTCTGTTAAGGGGCACTTTCTATAATTTATTATTAAAATATTATCATTTTATAGGTAAAATATATGTTATTGAATTATTAAAATTTGATTGAATGATTCGATAATGATACTATAACATCTTAAAATCATATTTTATTGCATAATTCATCATACTTTAATAAATTTTTTTAATTTAATAATTTAATAGCATAGTTTACTTGTATAATAATCACACTTTAATAATAAATCGACCCGATCCATATCTTAGAAGAAACTCAAGAGCAATTCTATGCGGACCTATGATGACCCAATACGGATAATATCATACTATTAAATCGAGTGATTCACTTAACACTTAGTGGATCCAACACTCCATCAACCTATAAATTTTCTTTTATTTTTTTATTTTATTATAGAATAGTAGGTAGGTGTGTATTTAAATCGACGGTAGGGAGAAATTATTCTGATAGAAGGAATTTAGTGGGCATATATGTGAGTGTGAAATTATATATATTTTCTCCATGCATTTGTCTCTCTTCATTATATATACCAAAAGCGTGAGAATTTTGTTCTTTTCCCATTATTGGTAACATTAATAAACATATGATGCCACCTTTTCTAAACCCATTCTAATTTGATTCTTTTTTATTGTATGAATATATACACTAGATTAATAGAATGTCCGTTGCACATTATTAGTATGTTGCTATTATAAAAATTTTTTCATCTCGTTAAACTTTTTTACACTTATTTTTTTCGTTTATCATATAAATTGTTCAATAAATAATTTATTTGACGGTTATCGTTTCTTATTAATTATGTGCTTTTATTTTATTTTTTCATTTTTTATCACTATCATAAAAACGTAAAGGCCCTTTTCTTTCAGGAGGTCCGCCCGGGCCAACCACCTCCAACTGTCGATGAAAGAATGGGTGACAGGGGCGGATACAGGGGGTACAAGGGGGTACGGCTGTACCCCCAAAACCCCCCTACCCCCACCCCCACCCCTAATTTCTTTTTAAAATTTTTTATATATATATTTATATATAAAAATAGTTATATATTAATTAATTTGTATTCCAAATTATTTAATTAATATAAATTTATAAACAATTTATCATAATTTTTAATAAATTTACACTATAAACTCATAATAATAATGTCTTACATTGCTTTTTATAAATAAAAAGTAGATGGTGTCAACAATAATTATAATTTTAGGGTGTTATTTAATTATTATACGATTTTGAATATCAAATACTCCCTCCATCCCTCTAATTACTTCACACTTTTTTTTATTCGCTTCAGCACAAATATACTTTCCTAAAAATGGTATAAATACATCTTAATAATATCCATTTTTTTACACATATTTCAATAACTTTATACATATTTTCATTAAATTATCTAAAATACTCATTTTTTACACACGTCTAAGCAACTTTAAATATAAAAATTAATTTTTCTTAATTTATGCATACAAAAAACACATGTTACTTACGGAGAGAGTAATATTTTTATAATTACGTCGTACCCCTGAAAAAAATTTCCTGGATCCGCCCCTGATGGGTGAGCAACATTTTGATAGCTATAACTAAGCAGTGCCAAAGTAAAGGATTATGAACAAACCATCATTGGCAAGCAATGAAAGAATGAGGAAAAGTAAAATATTCAAATTTTTTTATGATAACACTTAATATCAGTACAGTACACTACTTGAAATATACAATAAGTATTTAGTAAAATGATAAATTTGTCAGGCTTACAATCCCATCTCAATTCTCCAATGACCGAAAAGGCGGCGGCAAAGCAGTAGATACTAATGACCACAGGCAAGGAATAATTACAAGGAAAAAAGAAAGGAAACTGATCACAAAACATTCATCAAGTCATATGCACACTTGCCATAGAAAAGTTGGTAAGAGAAATTAAATTAAGTAATTATATTTAAACGTTGTTCTATAACACTACACCCACAGAGAAATGCATTAAGAAAAAATAATAATAATAAATTGACATGTTAGCAATTGGTACTCAAGGCAATATAGAGAAATATGATTGTTCAATGCTAAAAAAACATAGGTGGAGTAGGTTAAACCATTAAATATGTTGAGGAATGTATAGAAATAATAAGTTTAACTTGGGAGAAAGATGAAGAATGCAATTGAAAAAAGCATTCAAAGTTATCTTACTCTATTCTCCCCTGATAATGTATAAGCTAGTGAGGTACGAATCACAAGGGCTGAGGACCTATTAAATGATGGTTTCATTTTCAAGCAATTAAAGACCAAGGATGAACACACTCAACTCTCTAGGCAGCAATGCTAATCAAGTCAATATTTTAGGCCAACTGCCAACTGTAATAATCCAAAAATCCGCATTTTTATTATTTCAAAATTTTCATTATTTAAACATTAATAAATCATAAATTATTAGGGGTGGCAATTCCCGACACGACACGATAGCACGACACGATAATTGCGGGTTAGTGTTTGACCTTATTGGGTTCGTGTCATTATCGTGTCAACCCAATAAGAACACGAAAATTTCGTGTTGTGTTCGTGTCAGCCCGTTAAGCACGATTAATATTAACAGATGACCCATTAACCCGTTAACAACCCAATAACCTGTTAACAACCCAATATAATTATAAAATTAGAAAAATATATGATAAAAATACTTAATAATAATTTTAAAATATATTAATTTAAAATTTTTATTTATTTTAATTAGTATTTTTATTTTTTTATTTTTTATTTTCTTATCGTGTTGTTATCGTGTCGTGTCGTGTCAACCCGTTATTTTTCGCGTTCGTGTTGTGTTGGAACGAATTCTTATTGTGTCGTGTTCGGGTTTGCCCTTATTGTGTCGTGTCACTATCGTGTCGACACGAAACCCAACTCGTTAGCACGAATTTTTTCTCCTCCATAATATATCTGATTTTTATCTTTTCCTCACCCTAGCCAATCCATGATTTTCGCTCTCCCTTATTAGATAATATTCCCCTTATATATATATATATATATATATAGACTCATCGTTCATTCTCTAATCACGCACCTGCATCAATCTTGACTTTTCCTAACCTAAACCCTAAAATTTTCATCGAGGATTTTGGCCTGCACTGCATCATTATTATGAGTTTGCAACATCATTATGAGTTTGCAAAGTCTTCTGCATACCAGATGGGGGAAATAATTACTTGATTTTATTAACGTCTACTTGTGATATCTTTGAGTTCATGCTTGTACAGATAGGTCTCCTGACCTTTATAAACGAGACAGAGGTCTTATGACCATTATAAACGAGACAGAGGTCTTCTGACCTTTATAAACGAGACTTTTACTACTTGAATAATTGAGAAATCACTTATCCAGTGCAGTTATATACTACTTGAATAATTGAGAAATCACTTATCTGGTACAGTTATATACTACTTGAATAATTGAGAAATCACTTATCAAGTACAGTTACATCTACATGATTTATGTTACTTAATTGGTGTTTGAATGTAGTATTTAATTCTGGCAAGTATATTACCCCACTGAACTTATGGTTTTGCTCACCCCATTTTTACAGTTTACTTTTCAGATTAGAGAAGCTGATGGGGTGTGACCTGTGGATGTTTTTAGGTTAAGAATAATTTTCATGTTTTTTATTCAAGTCATCCAGTACAATATTTAATAAATTATCGATCTTTCAATATCTGTATAATTATTATTTATGTCATGATATTAATAAATTTAATATTCTCTCCGTCCAGTTCTAAGGTGTCCGTTTGCTTTTTGCACGTGGATTAAGGAGTATTATTATTATATGTAAAGTGAGTATTTGAAGGGAAATGAATGCCTTTGAACCGGACGCCAAATATAGTAAAATGCACCTTAGAAGCGGACGGAGGGAGTATAACATATATTTATGTACTGAGAGAAAGGAATATCTATGTATATATATTACATTAGTAAAATATCAATATTATCTTTCTCAAGTTGATATTAATTATTTTAGAACATTGATATAAAGTAACAAATGATTTATTATAAAATCTTAAATGTTTTTATTTATAAATATTAATATGTTTATGCTGATAAAGTTTATTCTAATAAATATTTTCTTCGAATAATTAGATATATTAGTTATGAGAATCTTGGTTATTTTTCAAAAGGAACTTCACTAAGTTTGTTGTCACTTTTAATTCACACATTTGAGACTTATTTATTAGTTTTAAAAAACATTATGCATATCTTTAACTTCAAGCTTCCGCTACTTTAAAGAATTAATGTTTTGGATAAAATTAATATTTAGTCATATTAGTTAAAATTTTATACTTATTTATATATGATTTTGGGATGCGACACCAACAGAAAATGCATACTGGTTGGTTAAGTGCCTCATGTACTTACCACAAAGTACTGTGAGCATTGAAGGCATTCTTCCGGCTTACCCTTACATAGCAAAAAACACAACAATATCATGCTTTTCACCTGCAGAAAAACAGGTGGGCAAATAAAAATAAATAGAGAAATAGGGAAGGAATAAAAGAAAATGCATATCTTTATATCAGAAAGGATAAGGGTAAAAAAGGATAGACAGCGAGAGGCTTACAGCCTTTAGGGCCAGCGCATCGCACAGGTCTTTCGTCCCAAATAGACTTGATCACAGCAGGTTTTTCCCGCCAGCAAACAGTAACAGATAGACATAAGCATCATATAGAAGAAAATATGCAACTTTATAACTTGCTATCCCTATTGGTATTTGGTTTCTCTTTTTATTTTTGTACTTGGAGGGGGGATGAGTGGTAAAAAAACAACACTACTGAGCGTGTATATATATCTGTGAGTACAAAATGCACAGAGTTCAATATGCGTATCTTTTGGAGAAGATGTTTATGTTGAGGTACCCAAAATTGAGGAAAAAAGACACAGGATTTCGGATTATTCATGACTCTGATATTGTAAATCGATTCAGGCATTGGGCTGGTCTCTCATGTGGAAATAATCCAATAAGCCAACTGATCTGGAATCACTTTTACAATACTATATTATAACTAAATGAGGTTTAAAGACGGATTTTTCATACGCAAACTCAACTTTCCCAGATCCTCAATCTTCAGCAGGATAACAGCTCTGCACTCCGCTGATACATAACCACTAGACCCACATGACCAAAGCATCATAAGAGAGCATAGAACCAGTAACATGGACCATAGGAATTGCAACAGATTGGATCTTCCTCTGGAAAATATTTAACAAAATGCAAAGCTGATGCACCCAGCTTTTAATGGACTTGTTGACACCTAATGGTTTGGCTTGTTAAACGTACTTTACATTTAAAAAATATATAAATCATTTAACAACCTTCCAAATATGAGGGAAAAAATAAAGGCTATTCATAAAGAATTGTTACTAACAAAAGGTGTCATCAAATGTTAACAATTCATAAATATAACATTTCCGCCTTTGGAAAAAATAATATTTTACATCTGTAATCTTTTTATACATGGGAGAAACCATTAAATAACTTAAATATATCATCTTAACATATAATTATCTTATGTCTATTAATATATGAATAAATATAGCATAAAGCATTTTTATACACATACTGTGTATACATAATGCCAATACATTATACATACACAATAAACAAAAGAAAAATGTTTTCAATGCTTTAATGTGCCAAACAAGGATCTTTTTAAAGTGCCCATTTGAGACCTATTTACAGTTAAAAAGGAAGAAAAAAAAAGCTTCAAGTTTGGACAAAGGCAAGAAAAGTATGTATCTTGAATAACAAAGGGTACATAGTGAAAACACACATGCTTCTTTTCTTCAGTTAAGGCTGTAAAGTCTCTATTTCAACTACCAACCAAGTGCTCACAAGTCACGCCTACTTCCCATATATATTTTTCAGGGAAGACAGGAAGCCAAATGATGATGTGGCGAGTTAAAACAGGTGGGGTGCAAACAACGAAAAAGTAGTTAATAAAAGATGTGGATGTTATAGCCTATAAGTTTCTGCTTAATTAGCAGGCCATTGTAAGCTAAGAAGCAAACTCAATTTAATTAAAGGATGGGGCAGCAAAAGCACACATAATAGTATTAGTCATTGTTCATTAGCCATTGTAAAAGTAGACAATCTCAAGGCAAATGATGTGAGATGACAGAAAAATTGAAGCTAACAAGTAGAATTAACAAACTAACCTTTGTTCCAAAAGGGCCGACGAATATCTCCTCACCCCATTCTTCGCGGAATTTCTAATCAAACCAAGTTTCTAAAACTAGTAAAATATTGCAAAAAAAACAACAATAAAAAAATAAAGAAAAAAAACTCACTCGAAGCCGATCCTCACGTGTATCACCCCGAGGTTCGCCTGGCCAATTCTCTTCAAATAAGAAACACATATGGGCAAAAGCATGAATTAGGGTTTAGGAACAGACCGGATTCAGTGCTGAAATGGCGAGAAAATACGGGAATTGAACGGAAGACAGTTTTCGACGTCCTCGAGGGGGCGTCAGCAAAGCGAGGAGTCCTAGAAACGGATCGGCCGGGGGCGGCAGCACGAAGCTGGATAACGAGCCTTCTCAACATGATTTGGGTCCGATGATGGATTTGATTGGATCTCAGGTCGCCCTCTTTGATCAACAATGACCTGTTCTCTCTCTAGAATATGGTGTTGGTAGAAAGAGAAAATGCAAGGAGAGACGTGGCGAGAGGGTTTAGGGTTTATTGTGTTGTTTTCTTCATTTTCCCTATTTTGCCCTTACATATTTACCTCGAATCAACTTAATAGTCCCTCCGTCGCGAAGGAGTCATCATCTATCTTTTTTTTTAAAGAAGAGATTGAGGAGTATAATATTAATAATATGAGTTGGGCTCTTGATTTAATGTAAAGTTGGATGACAGAAATATTAAATTTATTTAATTTCTAGTGAGTAATTTTATTAGATGTGTACGTGGACTTCATGAAAATAAATTAATTATTTTTATGTGAGTATCCACTTTTATAAAAACAAATTAAAAAAATGTATAAACTTTTATGAAATGGAGAGAGTATATTTTATTAATTTAATTTTAATAATAATTGATGATGTAATTATCATCAATTAATTCTTTAAAATTTTATAATTTTTTTGGGAACAATCTATAAAATTTCTTCTTTAATGTTGAATTGATTGATGTATAAAGATTTACTATACTCATTCATTCCCACTCAAAGAATTTATTTTTTTTTATTTTGGGCATTTACCCAAAATGTCCTCTTTTATCTTTTGCACATATGGGACTCACACGCATTAATATAATTAAAATATAGAATCACACTCTCACTAATACAATAACCCATTATCCATTAAATAATAATTAAAAAGCAAAAACTACTCTTTTAGTGGAACGGAAGGAGTAAATGTTTTTTTTTTCTTTTTAATTTCATAGGACCACGTAAATTATTTTTTCAGTCTTTCAACTTTCGTAAAGTATCATTAGTAATTTGCAAAAAAAAATGTATATAGTCTAAATTATGATACAATTGGTATTGTGCAGAATTATGGAGTACTATGTTAAATTGTTCTAGCTGTGCAGGAATGTTTCTGAAATTCTTTCTGGTTACACAAATTACATGTTAAATTCTTCTAATTGTGCAGAAATATTTGTCTTAAATTCCTGTTAGCTGTGCAAAATTATATGTTTTTTTATGTGAAGAAATATTTATGTTAAATTTCTTATAGTTGTAAAGAACAAATTGTGGAGCAATAAATTTAGGAAGGCAGAAATTATGAGATTGGAAAGCAAATAAATTATTGCAGATACATACAAATAAATTGAGGAAAGCAAATAAATTTAAGCAGCAATTAATTTATTCAGTAAATTTCTGTTACTACACAGTAAATCTATTGTGAATTAATAGAAAATTTAAGAAGACAGAGATATCGAACATGATTAAAATTTATGAGATTGCTGTGGTAATTATAGCGTAAGATTTTAGGGATGTTATCATATCTTTACTATTCTGAACCGACTGTATTAAAGGGATATTATTGGAATTATACTTTATTAAGGCCTCTCCAGCAGTTAACTCCATTTTGCGGTTAATTCTATTTTGCAGTACATTCATTTTATTTATAACATTTTTATTTATTTTTATATTTCATTTATTTTTTATTATTACATTTATTTTACAATACAAAAAATAATATAATAAATAAATATATTAATATGCCTAAAATTAAAATAACATAATTATTAAAATTACGATATAATTTATTTAAACAAAATGAAGACAACACTTAAAATTAAAATTACATTACAAAATACATAAACATCAAATTAAAATTACAACAACACAATAATTAAAAATACAACACTTAAAATTACATTAGGATTTTAATATGTAATGTAATTTTAATTTTTAATATATTTTATTATTTAAGTAAATATTTTTAAAACTTATTTAAAAATGTACACATATACAACATATATATATTAATTTATTATTAAAACTAACAATCATAATATATTTTCACTTATTTAAATTAATTATTACAAATAAGTTTAAAAAATTTTAAAAAATACAGAAAATTGGTTGCTAAATGTATACAACATACATACTCCCTCCGGCCACTTACAAGTTACTCGTTTGCTTTTTGCGCATGGATTAAGGAGTATTATTATATGTAAAGTGGGTAGTTGTATTAGAGGGAAGTGGTGGACCACAGGATGTACTTTTTTACTAAATAAGAGAATTATTATTATATGTAAAGTGGGTAGTTGTATTAGAGGAAATTGGTGGGTCGCAGGGTGTACTTTTTTACTAAATAAAATAAATGAATACCTTTGAAGTGGACGCTCAAAATAGTAAAATGAATACTTTATAAGTGGCCGGAGGGAATATTAATTTATCATTAACCATTAAAATATTTTATGTTATTTAAATTAATAATAATAAAAAAAGGTGCAGCCATTACTGTAGCTTTTGGATTTTCCAAAGCTACAACGTTTTTACTCAATTTGCATCCAGTTTTGCAGGTTTGCTAGAGGGAGTTGGAGGCTATATTTTACAGATGCAGGCCCATATTCAGCAGTGCCGGAGATATGGCTTAAGAAAAGGTAAAAGCTTAACTTAACGGAGACTCCAACAGAGTATTATGTATGCGGATGTAATATTTTGAGGTTGATGCATCTATTAATAATGCTAGTATGGAGTATAATTTACTCGACAGTAATAACTCTAATTAAAAAAGAGAAAAGCAATAATTTACCCTATAGAAATGTGCCACTTGCTCATTCTTTTGAAAACAAAAACGTTGTTGTCAACTCCTCATATAATCATTTATCGTTACTAAAATTCCCCTCCCCTCAAAAACATATTCAGATTGCAATTAACCACATCATTGAGGATAATTATCTAAATGAGAAAGGTTGTAAAATGGATCCACTCATCATTAAAGTACAATTATTATAAGGAAGTATAATTTAAAGGTGTTATAGTATAATTCACTTAAAATATAATTTTAACTAACAATTAGCGTACTTAACCTTTATAATAATCATATTTTAATTTCAGACCAAACAATTTCACAATACATTTCTCACACAGCCGTGTCATACAAGAGAGTGCCCCCAAATAAAAAAATTTGCTCAAAATACCATATTCACGAGGCCAAAACTTGTGCTGAATCATCTCACGGAATGTAATCAGTCAAAACTTGCTCGAGAACATATAAAAAAAACCTGAACATTAAAAAAAAAAAAAAAAAAAAAAAAAAAAACTCACAGGAATCCATACTATTGCAGCATTAGTCACTGCTGAGGCTATTTATTTGCTATCAGATGTCACGAAATCATGCAAACTTTCTTGCATGAAAGCAAATAGATAAAAACCGATACCTTTAACTAACCGGAATTTGAACTAGCAACCTTCTTGAGCAAACATCTAAGACATTCACAATGATAATATCTAGATGATGACGACGAATCACAAAAGTAGCATTCATCTTCAAAAGGATCAAGAACAAAATGGTAAAACTAGCAGCTCGCTGCACTACTCAAATCAATCAATGATCGCTCCAAAATGGGTAATTATGAAAATAGATCCTCATGTTCTACTGAAATCAATAAAAGAGGCAAAGAATGGTAGTACATGTTGCCATTAATTATTTTGTGCTCCGTGGTTCTATTGCAAGGAGCAGTGTGACCCAAGTTTAAGAACCCAAAAACTCAAACTGAAGTAGACGAAGCAACGACAAGACTAACAGTAACAGGCGACCCATATAAAAAAGCAAGCAAAGTCAATGTGTCTTACATTCTGTCAAGCACCAAAATCACCAACTATATTCAGTTTTAGTGATGATGATCTTCATCATCCCCATGTCCATCAGGAGGTCCGCCCGGGCCAACCACTTCCAACTGTCAACGAAAGAATGGGTGAGCAACATTTTGATAGCTATAACTAAGCTGTGTTACAATTATGAACAAACCATTATTGACATGCAAAATAAGGATGAGGATTTGAAATTTTGATGAAAACACTTAATATCAGCAATTTTAACAGTCTAACTTAATTTAATTTTTATTTAATATCAGAACACTTTCACAACAGTATAGTACTTGAAATATACAATAATTTGTTAAATGATAAATATGTCAGGCTTAATGTCTTCAGATCCCGTCTCAACTTTCCAATGACTTGAAAGGTGGTGACAAAGCAGTAGACACTAATGACCACAGGCAAGGAATAATTAGAAGGAAAAAGAAAGGAAACTGATCACAAACACATTCATTAAGTCATATACGCACTTGTCAAAGAAAAGTAGGTAAGACAAACTACATTAAGTAATTATTGTTAAACTTTCTGCTGAATCTCTACACTCACAGAGAAATGCATTAAGAAAAAAAATAAATTGACTTGTTAGCAATTGGCATTCAGGCAATACAGAGAAATATAATTGTTCAATGTTACAAAGAAACATAGAAAGTGAAATTATATTTCAGGTTCTCAGGGGAAGTGTTCAATGCAGAGTAGGTTAAACCATTAAGTATGTTAAGGAATTTATACAAGAAAATAATAAGTTCAACTTGGGAGAAAGATGAAGAATGCAATGGAAATAAGCATTAGAAGTTCTCTTATTCCATTCTCCCATGATAATGTATAGGCTAGGGAGGTATGAATCACAAGGCCGAGGATCTATTAAATGATGACTTGATTTTCAAGCAATGAAAGACCAAGGATGAACGCTCTCAACTCTCAAGGCAGCAATGCTAATCAAGTCAATATTATGTAGGCCAACAGAAAATACATACGGGTTGGTTAAGTGCATCATGTACTTACCACAAAGTACTGTGAGCATACAGGGCATTCATGTGGCTTGCCCTTCTCTAGCCAGAACCAAACAACATCATGCTCATCCTCTGCAAAAAAAAAAAAAAAAAAACAGGTGTGCAAATAAAAATAATCAGAGAAATAGGGAAGGAATAAAAGAACTAACTCATATCTTTATATTAGAAAGGAGAAGGGTAAAAAAGGATAGACAGCGAGAGGCTTACCGCCTTCACCGCCAGGGCATCCCACAACTCTTTTGTCATAATAAGACTTGATCACAGCAGGTTCTTCCTGCCAGCAAACAGTAACGGATAGACATAAGCATCAGATAGAAGAGGATATGCATCTTTATAGCTTGCTAATTCTTTTGGTATTTGGCTTCTCTTCTTCGTTTTTTCACTTGGACAGTGGATGAGTGGTAAAAAAGACAACACTACCGAGCATGTATATAGATATGTGAGTGGGCGCATGCGCAGAGTTCATATACATATCTTGTAGGGAAGACATTAATGTTGAGGTACCCAAAAATTGAGAAAAAAAGACACAGAATTTTGGATTATTCATTACTCTGATATTGTAAATAGATTCACGCCTTGTTTTGGTCTCTCCTATGGAAATAATCCAATCAGCCACCTGATCTGGAATCAATTTTACAAATTATATTATATTTGAATGAGGTTTAAAGCATGATTTTTCATACTCTTAAGTCCAAATCCGAAAAGCATGCCAAATCCCAAACTCTTTCAGAAAACTCACTTTGCTCCGGCTCCTCAACCTTCAGCAAGATAACATCTCTGCACTCTGCTGATGCCTAACAACTAGACCCACATGACCAAAGCACCATAAGAGAGCATAGAAGCACTAACATGGACCATAGGAATTGCAAAAGATTGGATCTGCCTCTGGGAAATATTTAACAAAAAGGGGAAGCTGATGCACCCAGGATTACATGGACTTGTTGACACCTAGTGGTTTGGGCTTGTAAGGAGTACTTTACATTTTCAAAAACAAATCTTAACAACCTTGCAAATATGATACACTATGTCTACTAATGTACAAATAAATATAGCATAAAGCATTTTTATATACTAAATACATAATGCCAATACATACACAATAAACAAAAAAATGAATTTTTTTTATACTTTAATGTGTCGAACAAAGATCTTTTTTAAGTTGAACACATTTGAGACCTATTTACGGTTTAAAAACAAAAAAGCAAAAAAGTTTGGACAAAGAAAATAAAGTATAATTCCAGAATAATAAAGGGTGAGTAGTGAAAACCCACATGCTTCGAATCTTCAGTTAAAGGCAGTAAAGTCTCTATTTCGACTACCAACCAAGTGCTCTTACCTACTTCACAATGATATATTTTTCAAGGAAGACAAGAAACTGAATGATAATGTATTATGTAATATTGTAATGCATAAAAAAAAGATAATGAGAGCCGGGTGGGGGTGCAACCAATCCAAAAGTAGTGATCAAAAAAGTTAAAGTCAGTAAATTAATTGAGAGGGAATAGTGATTTGAGAGAGAAGAATAATGACAATAATATTTTTGCTTTCGATGTCCAAATGAGGAACTTCAAATTTATTTTCTTTAACCTTGAGCAAGAGTCAAGAGAGTTAAAATAGGATTCACATTTCAACATAAACCAATTAGACAAATCCCAAATGCGTCACACAAGCAAGGAAAACAAAGCAGTTGAATAATTAGCCAGGTCACTTGACCACACAAAGGATCGTGCTTCAACAAATAGTGTCAGCAATTACAAAGTTTACTGAAATTATAAGTGCATGCCAAAGAAACTGGTTCACTCAGACTTAGATTTTTATCTCGCATTTCCTAGAGAATTCATGAGAAAAATAAATTCCTTAAAAGTAAAGGATCTAAAAGCAAGATGTCCAACAAAAGAAAAGGTTTACTCAAACAAGAGCATGCCTTTAACATAAAACAAAACATGTTAAAGATAGGAAGAAAAGAAAAACATTTCAGAAGCTCTCAACTATCAGCTTCACTATAAGGCAGTACACTGCTGCTTCAGCAGGTGCCTTTATAATGCATTTTCGATCTAACAACAGTAAGATGACCTACAGTGGATGTTATAACTTATAAGTATCTGCTTAATTAGCAGGCCCTAGTTACCTCAGAAGCATTTTCCATTTAACTAGGCAAAAGCACAAAATAATACTATCAAGAATTAGTCATTGTTCGCTAGCCAATGTAAAAGTAGACAATCTCCAGGAACATGAAGAGAGAGGACAGAGAAATTGAATCAAACAAGTAGAATTAACAAACTAACCTTGGTTCCAAAAGGGCCGACGGGATGATTGATTTCCAGTATGTCCTTTCCCTAATCAAACCAAGTTTATAAAACTGGTAAAATAATTACAAAGTCCAATAGTACAACTCAACCTTGCCAAAAGAAAAAATTACACACATATAAATCAACAACAATTGGGGAAAAAAAAACTCACTTGAAGCTCAGCTTCGAGTTCTTCACGCTCATGACCAGTAGCAATCGGCATTATATCCTCCACTCTTTTAGGCACATTCCCTATGAAACAACATTCCAATAAAAACACCAACGGAAAAAAGAAGCGGCCAAATCACTTCAAATAAGACACACATATGGCAACATCTCAATTATAAGATCTTGGGAAGCAAAAGCATGAATTAGGGTATAGAAACAAACCGGACTCAGTGGTGAAATGGCGAGAAAGTATGGGAATTGAACGGACAACATTTTCCGACGTCCTCGAAGACCCGGCAGCAAAGCGAGGAGTCCTAGAAATGGATCGGGCGGGGGCGACAGCACGAAGCTGGATAACGAGCCTTCTCAACATGATTCGAGTCCGATGATGGATTATGGTTGGATCTCAGGTCGCCCTCTTTGATCAACTATGACCTATTCTCTCTCTAGAATACTGTGTTGGTAGAAAGAGAAAATGCAAGGAGAAGAGAAGAGGGGAGGCGTTGGGTGGAGAAAGTTCAGAGTAGGGCGGAGAAGAGAGAGCTCGCACGCGTGATCAATGTGGTTTGCTTTATTTCCCTATTTTACCCTTACATTAACCTCGGATCAACCGTTTTGACTTGTTAATCAGACACCCAATATTCACGAATTATTAAATTGATTTTTTAATTTGAAATAACTAAATATATTTATTGAATTTAATAAAATAACTAAATAATATAATTATTTTATTACTTATACGAATTAAAATACTTTTAAAGTAAGCATTACAATTTTAGAAGTGTCAGTTGTTTTAAACTAAACAGTGTTAATCGAATTTGGTAAATTAATCAAAAAAAATTTCTAATTAAAAACACTTGCTATTTTTTCTTTTAGAAAAAAAACGAAGATTACTAGACACATTAGACTAGCTAAATGTTTCACATTAGTAATAGTGGACCGTAGTGTCAAAACAAACACCCCCATTGTTTTAACTAGATAATAATTTTAATAACAAAATTTAATTAAATTTTGAAAAAATATTCATGCATTGAGAGTATTAGTAGTGAACCCAAATAATAAAGATATAAGGCAAAAACTAGTATACAAGGTACAATCTCCTGTACAACCTCTTTTTTTCACTTTCAGTGTGTGTTTTCCTCTCTTTTTTTTAAATTGTTGCTGTATATTTTTTTAGGGATATAATTGTAATTTTACCCTTGTAGTTTAGGGTATAATTATCCCTTAGGATTTAGGGTTTAGGGTATAATTGTAATTTTACCCTTGTGGTTTAGGGTATAATTATTCCCTAGGGTTTAGAGTATAATTGTAATTTTACCCTTATGGTTTATGGTATAATTATCCCCTAGGGTTTAGGGTATAATAGTCATTTAAATAAAAAAATTAAAAATAAAATAAAAAACAACATTAATGAAGGAGCAAGAATTAATTAAGAAGGGTGAGGACAAAGGTTGTACCAATTCAATGGGTACAACCGGTTGCACCCCTAGTCCCTCTCAAGATATAATTATGAAATCGGTTTTTTAAGAATTGGAATCTAGAAGTGTTATTATTCTTAAACGTGATAAATTAATTTAATTTTAAGAAAAACTATTACCCATATATATAAACTTATGATAACAAATAAAAATAATAATAAAAAAGTAATTTATCATGCAGTATATCTAGTTTAAACTTTAAAATACAAAAACCTTGCTGTCAACGTTTAATAAAAATCATTTATCATTAATATAATCCCCTCCCCCAAAAACGCATTCAGATTGCAATTCACAACATGATTGAGGATAATTATCCCTAGTTTAAATAATTTATCTAAAATATTAGTCTTAATAGTAAATTGATTTAATCAATGGTGGTCTGCTTTAACCTCTTGATGGATTTGGAGGGCTGTCTCATATTTTCTTGCTCAAATTTTCTCCTCAAAGTGTTGAGTTCTTCTTCACTTACTTTACCATTTAGTCTTTTGTTCAGCTCATATGCTTCAAACAATCTCTGCTTGCATTCTTTACTTGCAACATCATGGTCCACCACTACACCCAAATATAAACAAATCAAACGAGTCTCTTGTGCAACTGTACCCATTTTTATAAAGAAAAAAACTCTAGGGTTAAGTAAAATCCTAAGAGTGCATTTACTTTGATGCCTAGGGTTTACAAAACTAAGAATAACGTAATCTTTGGTTGAGGTTTGTTGAGGGTTGAGTTAAAGTTAACTATGCATAAGGATTTAGGATTGATTGTTTACTTTGAAACATTTTTACAACATTACCCTTAAATTAAATATTAAAAAATTGAAAGGTAAAATTGAAGGAGTTGATTCCTCCTCTTCTCAAGACAAATGACATTCTCTCTCTTAATGAAATGAGAGTTACATACAGCTCTCCTCAAAAGCAATATTAAGCAGAGTTACTTTTGCCCTTCAAACGATGGAATGTCGTCGCCATCGTTACCACGATCGTGCCGGAGTTCGTCGTTGTTCACCACGAGAAAAAAAGGGAGGTTAGCTGCTTCTCTTTTCCCAAATTCAAACGAATTTCTCTCCAAAACTTCACCTTCCTCTCGAAATTGGGAGCGCCATTGCCGCCTTTAGTCGAAATCCCACTGTCCTCCGCAAGCCCTCCACCGCAACAGGACCGACCCCATCACTTTTATCGTCGGAGACGCGTTCGCCGCAAGGAAAAAGAAAAAGATGAGGGGGGCGGAGGATGATGAGAAGGAGGAAGAAGATGAGAGAAGGTGAAATGGGTGAAGAGAATGAGAGAAAGAAGAAGATGAAGATGGTGGAGAAGGTGTTTAAGGCAAAAGGATGGAGAAATTAAATTTTGTCAAAACTGGGCAATCTCATTTGCCTGTTCTCCAACCGATAAAGAAGGTGAAGAAAAGGAAGAAGATGAAGGGCAAAGTGATAATTTCCTCCTATTAACCATCGGGTTACATTTTATCCCTCTAATTTTCGAAGGTTACAATAGCCCGAGCAAGACCCTCCACCTCAGCTTCTGATACCGGGCCGACAAGGTCCCGAGTGTTATCCCTTTCTATCGACCTTAAATGTAAACATGCGTTGATTCCACTTTAACCAGGGTCAAAGAGGGATAACCCCCTCAAACCCTTAAAGTAAACGGACTCTAAAATATAACCAGTAAACTTTTTTTAATATGTCAATTTCACTTCCATACCAACTACATATTCCAAATTCAAATCCATTGGGTTTGTAATTTGTAATAGAGATCATCTCCGTTGGGGTTGGGATAGGGATCCTATCCCTACTCAAGGAATTTCCTCTCACATGAACGGTGATTTCACATTTCATGTAATAGTGAAGTCATTGTTCATGTGAAAGGAAAATTATTTCATTAACTGGAGAGGATCCGATCCCAGTATCAACCATCAATTTGTCACTGTCATCCACAACTAAAGGCTCATTAGAAATCCTCCTTTCAATATGCATTAAACCTCAACCCATTAAGAGAAATTTTGAGCAAGGAATAGTTATTTTGCAAATGGTTCAACTTCATTAAAAATCGTTCTAACAACGTAATTCTGCAATTGCTAGTTGAATGATGATTATAGATGCAGAGAAATGTAACTGATGAGAGAGACATTATAGCAATTTACCTGGTTTTGGATAATCTTTGCCAATTATGCATTTTGCTTTAACTTGTATGCTCAAAGGAGCTGTCCATGGTTCATAAATATATTCCTTTGGCATATCTGCAACACAGTGTTACCTTAAACACCACGAACATAGCAAGCTAATGAATCATGAAGCACTGGATGAGCAAACCTTTCAGGATTGGCAGAAAATGCCTTATATAATTGCCATGAGGGTCATATTTTTTCCCAAATGATATTGGAGAGTAGATGCGGTTATACTGGAAAAACAAACAAGATCATCAGAATTTCTGCTGGGAATAAAGGATCCAAGAGAAAACAAGATGAACTTAGTCAAATCTATTTCAAGAATAGCAAAAAAAAAACCCAAACTGCCAACTATTTTGAATGACTGAACATCACCATGTTTAGAGATGAAACAATGAAAGTGTTTCCTGACCTGGTAAAAGAATGATGAGCATGATAGCCACATCCAGTTAGCATTATTGATTGCCCAATCTGAATCAATAAGAAGTCTCTCAAAAACATCACGGCCCCTTTCCCAATGTGTGAACTGCCAAGATAGTTCACACCAATATCACAGAGAGTATAAGAACATATCTGGATATGAAATAGGCTCATGAAGTAAATTACCAGATCCCCCCGAGTTAAAAAACAAGCAACACAATGGCGAGCAAGATGGTGCATCCAGCCCCACTTTCTAAGCTGTTTCAACCTTAATGAAGTTAGATGTGAAGGGCCAGAGATTAAGGGTTTCTATTTCTAACCATATTTCAGAACTAACCTGCATCATTATGGCATCGATCCATGGAAATCCTGTCCTAGCATCTCTCCAAGCACTCAACAATTCATCATCATTTTTCCACGGTATCTATAAAATAGAATCCTAAGTAAAATACAATGACACGTAGCATAGGATCCACTCTTAAGATTTCTCTATACGATTACTGCAGTTTTCTTAAGTACGTCTCCATTATACAATATTTAAATCTGAGGGGAGAGAATTATGATTTCTTGAATGATTTCAGTAGCATTGCGATAAACTGATTATCGAAACAGAAGAACATATCACAAGATATGGAAATAGGAGACCACAGGTTAGTTTGTTATATACTAATTTATGGAGTTGAAGCTTGCGATGATCCTCCAGAATTACTATGGTGGAATCTGAAGTTAACATATGTTAAACAAGTGGAGTACTCAGTAAATTAAAATGAAAGATACCCACGGAGAACTTGAAATCTAAGGGAAAAACGTTTCCTTAGCCATCACACCTTTCAGTTTTCATGAAGTATGCGCACCGTTCGAATGCCATTTAGTGAAAAAGTATCAGAAACAAGAAAAAGATTTATAAATTTGTAAGATAACTACCAAATCAATTTCGGGATATTTCTACCTGTTTGCAAATTTTATTGTCCTTCATCTGATCAAAATTGGGAGTACCGAAAGCGGCTGTGTAGAAGAATTCTCGCCATAACAACTACAGAATTTTCTGATTGTGAGTTGGAAGAGACTACATGATATTTGCGTTCCAAAAAATAACAGATTAACCTGTCCAAGCAGGGAAACTGGTGGAGATGTATGCTTTTTGACATTCCTCTGGACCTCTAGAATACATTGGTAGAAGTACCTAGAAGAAAGACAGCCAAACTTCCAACAATTTGGAGAAAGAATAAAGATTAGAGGACTACAGGAAAATAAAGAAACAAAAATAGCACGTGGACCTACTTTTAAGTAAGGCGACAACACTGTTGTAGCAGGTTTTATAAACAAAGATGGATCTCCCTTTGGTTTCTCAAAATTCGCCACCCACTCCTGCAATTTGGGAGATTCACATAGATAAACTGGGGGAAAGAGCATGTTTCAGTAAAACTATGCACCAGTAGATTTTGAATGAATCTGCCGTTCATGATGATGAAGGTGTATCATGGACAATATTATAAGTTATATGAGTAAGCTAACCGAATTTATACACACAAGATTTAAGAAAAAAAAAAAAGAACAACAAAAAGGGCATCTTGCTGCAGTTTTGGGAGAGGGAAATAATTACTTCTGCATACCTTGTCCGCAATCGAACATCTCAACCTTCTTAATGCTTCTGATTCACCACCTTTGAAGGGAGTCCTCTCATCCTGTTCATGATGTGTTTGTTGCAGTAAATTTGAATTTGACAGATCTATAAATAAAATAAGTGACCCCATACCTCTTCCATCTCCTCGTAGCCAAGTTCACTGATCGATGGTACTTCTGAGATAGGACTGTTCCCAACAGGTCCAACAAAAGGAAGTTGACCAACATCAGTTAAAATGGGAGAAGAGGCCCAAGAGGGCTTCCCAGCAAGTTTGACAAAAGACTGATAAGTAAGAGGTGGCCTTCCACCGTTCTGGAACAGAGTGAATATATAGGAATCAATCAACAGAAGAATTTCAATAATATTGTTATTTTGGTATTGTTGAACTGTAGAAATTTAGAACTGTTTATGCTAACCTTTTGTATGATATCTACAGGATTGAAAATTGTATGACTCACAGGAGAGAAAATTTCTATTCCAGCAGTGGCAGCATATTTCTGTAGGACAATATATCAACCCTTTTTTTCTATAAAAGAGTATACAAAGAAAATTAATGCACCGCATCCTCATAATAATATTTGAAAAATCAGCATTTCAATAGCAGACTCATGGACATAACACATGCATTAAAAATTACAAAACACTTGCCTTGACTTTAACATCCAAAGCTTGATAATATGGATCTGTATCAAACTCGAAACACAGCTTCTTTATGTTCCACTGAAGGTTCACAACAAAAAAGTTTACTTCAGAAAATAAAATAGAGCAACAATAGTGTACCAATACACTACACACGCATCAGGTTGATCAATAAGGTCAATATTGGGTTCATATGTTACCATGTGAATATATCTATTTGCCTCTTATACCTCCAAATTATTAGATAGCCACACACAATTGTCTGGTGATGACCTTGTAAGAGATGCCATATGACCCAATATCAATATTAAATGTCATCACACAGAATTAATATTCATCATTATTAAGGGAATCCATGATCACAACAAGGGGTATTTAGCAAATCGCTCTGATTATAAATTGTATATGACTTGACTAACTCTACTCCAAAAGCTAGAGTGCTTTAGACTGAACATCTTAGTAATGTATGTGTTCTGAACTGGCTTAAGTTGCCAACTCATGTATGTAACTCCCAGAATCTACCTTGCTAATCAAATCGGAAGCATTAATTGGCACGATCAATTGAGGTAAAGATTTTGGCAACATGGAGACTATAATTCAATTATGGCTTCCAAGATTTGGTAGCAAAGGGTGAAGTATTGAATACTAAACAATTTTACCAATAGCAACATGATTAAAAACAAAACATTTTCTTTCCTCATACCAGCATCATTCTTAAGACCCAAGGAATAAAAAGTCTTCACCCCACAGTGCTCTTTTACTTGTATCTATAATTTAATAAAATCCAGCAACTAAATCCCAAACGTGTTTAATCATCTCCGAAGCAACAAGAATAATATAAACCATCACTAGTATATTTACAATCTAATTGCATATTCCTAACTTAGAGCTCTCGTTGTCTAAATGCCGCCACAGTTGAATTATTAGCTATATTTAAAATCCCTGTGTTGGCTAATTGCTTAACTAAGATGCAGGATAAAATTTCAAGCTCAGGCAAGCTTCCAGAAATTGATTTCAAGTCCAACTTCGTTTCAATTTTTCGAAAAAGGTACCAAAGCAGTATGTGTAATTGTGCGAAGTTGTAGAAATTACCTCCATCAAGCAACGAAACAAGACCTCGCTAGGTTCACCCTTGAGCACCAGCAAACGCGAGCCTAATTTTCGAAGATTCAAGTCGAGATCCACCAGACTCTCCAGCAAGAACCTGATCCGATTCAGCCCAGCCCGTTTCGAGCCCGGGGAGAACGCATTGAGGTCGGGCTCCATGTAATGCGGGTCGATTACGAACACCGGGTACAAAAAGTCCGACCCCTTGGCGGCGAACTCTAGCGCAGGGTTGTCATGGATACGGAGCCCCTTTCTGAACCACAACAGAGAGTTCGACCCAGATGCCATTTTCGGGTAGGGCGGTGAGCAGAGTGAGAGAATGGAGAGTCGCATTGAAGGAATTCAGAAGGGGTGGTTTTTAAACGCTTTACGTGTTTCCCGCCTCGTAGAAGGAGCTAACGTACGCTTGTGGGAAAAGAGTGAGGTGGTTAGCTAGTAGCCGTTTAAAGCGTGCGCGGTGTACGCAGGGCGCACGATAGAGGAGCGGGAAAGACAACTGACATGATTGGCTGTGATATTGCCACGTCAGTAATAGACTATATTAAGGATTTAAAAAATAAAAAATGATTTCTAAGTATTTCCATTTTTTACATTTTGTCCTTTTTTACTTATAATTGTTCAATCTATTCTTTTCTTTCATCTAGATGTAACTTTAAGAATTTTAAGTGATGGATATAAACTTAAATAAATTACTTGAATAATTGGCTGAGCATTTTGATGGCAAATTAGGGATTGAATGAAATATAATTTTTTGGTATAGGAGATAATGGGAGTTGTATTTAAAATATATATATATTTTTTAATATTAAAAAGTAATTACTCCCTACTCCTCATTATTATTTTCTCATTTGTTTATTTATCTTATTATATATTTCATATATATCTTAGAAATAGTAAAAACATCAAACTAAATAATCTTTCAATACCATTTTTTTAATAAAATGCCAACCTCATTATAATTAATATATTCCCTAGAAAAATTGTATAATACCCACAAAATCAATAAAGCTGTTTTTTCAAAGAACCTAAATAAAGTAAATAATGAGAGTATTTCTATACTATTCATAAATCTTTTTGTCTACTGGAGTTGTTGAAAATATTGAGTAATATGGGAAATGCTCAACTTCCATCCAAGAATTCATGAAAATTATGACTTTCATAGTGAAAAAAGCATAACTCAAAGGTCAATTATTTTCAATATTCCATCCAACGTTTTTCCTCTTATAATTCTAAATAATAGGTAAAAGAAAAGGAAAAAGAAAATAAATAAGGAATTTGTAGTTGAGGGTAAAATTGTCAATCGGAGTGGAATACGTGTTAAATTGTGGGTTGGGAGTGAATCACACCACAAAGGGTGTGATCCAAAATCAGTCATTCTTGTCGGGCCCTCTTTTCTGATATCTGCGGGCCCAATTCTATGATCCATACATTAGAAATACAATGTCGGGCCCTCTATTCTGCAATCTGCGGGCCCATTTCCAACATTAGAAATACAATCATACCCCATCTATTAACATCCAATTACATATGACATGGCCTAATCTGCTCTTCATAAATTATTCAAATTCAGAAAATGTAAAAAATTAAGAAATCCTATTTTTGGGTGAATGATATGAGCTAAATAAGGTATATTTTGAGTAATTCAGTTTAAAACAATTAATAAAATTGTTAGGTTATTGTTAATAGAGTGTATAAGCTACATATATAGTAATACTTAGTGTTTTAATATTATTTTAGTATTTTGAGAATATTAAATTTATGTCGTGATTATTTTAAAAATAAATATAAATATTGGAATAGATGAACATTAATTTTTTTTTTTAAGTAATAAATATGTGGGATGGGAGGAGTTATATAGAGAAATTTAAGATGTACTCCAATTTAAACTTTTGACTAATTTTGGGGTTAAGGTGTGTGTAGATGGTATTAATTTCTATTATTTATTAGTATATCATATCTATCTCATTTTACAATCTTGTTTTCATGCATTAATCAACTTGTCACACTTATCAAACAATTATATCTTGGTATTTTGACTTTAAAATAGTGTATGATTAAAAAAACGAATTTGAGGATTAAAATGTAGATTAATTACAAATAAAAAATAAGTCTATTAAATAAAAAATAATAAGGGAAATGAAATAGAAAACAAGTTTTTTATTCATGGGATACACCCATTAATACACGTTTTTGAACTAATAAGTTTAATAACCTTCCTTAATTAATTTTAACCAATCACGAAAGTGCAATATCGTTTTTTCTTTTAACAGTATATAAATGTATTGATGAAATAAAAAAAATATTATGTAAAATCATTTGAATATCTGAAGAGTAATAAAGTGGGCCCAGTACGTTTTCTCCCCGTTTTCTTTTCCAAGGACATTAGAAATAATTTCGTTGCTATCCAAAGGAATCTGAATTTAATTTCTTTAATTCCAAACGAATTTAATTATTATTTTGGAATATTATAACCCAGTGTACAGTTGAGTTAATTAATTTGAGTCAACTACCCATGTTTTCCACTGATCATTTGAGTATTGCATTATTAGTAATTATTATTTTGTGCCATATAATAATTGATCAATTATTGCTAATTAGTTAGTATACCTATATTTTATTTTTTTATTTTTTTTTTATCTACATACCAATGTAGTACTAGGGACAGGTTAGTTTTGTACTTTATTATCTATTTACAATATTAATTTAACACAATGATTGCACAGAAAATATATGTAATTAAAACATGTAAATGTGGTGTATTTAATTTCTTAAAATAAAATAAAATGTATCTCGTCTTTATTTTATTTTTAACTCTAAATTCTTAGAATGTTAGATGTTCATTATTAATTCATTTTAGGATGGATTAATTAGATTCGTTTGTGGGAATTTAATTTAATTAAAAAATATGGTGAACTGCTCCACATAGTAACTCTTTTTCTTTCTATATTTGTGGGAATTTAATTTAACTAGAATGTTTGCGGCTACTGATTTTTCTTTCCATGGTGTTTTACCTGCTTTTTATTATTCATTACCAAACTCATGTGTAAACACCGATGTTCTTTGATTAATAAAAATTTATATTTCTGCCAAAAAAAAACTCTTTTTCTTTCTATATTTTGACTTTGTTCTATTATTGTCATGTTTGTAGTATGCCATGAGAAATTACTACAAGAGATCTAACCCAATAAATGGAAGAGTCAATGGATGTTATAAAGATTATTAAATATCAGATTATTATAATTTTAAAATGTCCATCTTAAAGAAATTGTTAGAGGATTAAGTGTTTAAATTTTTGTACCGTTTCGTCCAACAAAAGTATTTATATACTCCATTTCTTATTTGGAGTTCAATCATATCGTCTCACGATTAATAATATTTTATATTTTTATAATTATTTTTTATTAAAAATATTAGAGAAACTCTCGTGTGAGACGGGTTGACCCATTACTAAAGTATGTTTATTATATATGTAAAGTATGCTTTTTTTTATAGTTAAAGCATGTCAATAATAAATCATATTATAATACCCTAAAATCATACTTTAATTTATCATTTATTATATTTTAGAAAACATATTTTAACAACCATTAAGCATATTTTATCTCTATAATAGGCATATTTTAACACGTCTCACAAACCGTCTCACATATATAATGTCTTACCAGAGAATTTGTCAAAATATTATCACCTTAAAAAAAATACATTATAAAGATTATAACTTCTCATTCCTCTTACAAAAGTCATTCCATAACACAATTCATACAAGTCTTTACCTTTTTATTTGATTCAACCCAATATATATATATATATATATATATATATATATATATATATATATATATATATATACACCCCTGTACATGCACTTTAATTAACTATAAATTTCTTAAATGACAAATATATCATATTTTATTTATTAATGAAAATACTAAATTATTCTAGCATAAGTTATATCATCCAATTAACTATACATTTAACTATAGCATTATATACACAATATACATGCAACGACATTAGTCACGTATCCATGACATACATGAAGTCATACACGACATATATACATATATGCACTGGAAAAAATTAATATAATACTAAGACTCTGAGGATTGATTTACAATTTATGAAATTATATAAAAATAAATTATTAATGTATAAACTCAAACAAGAATAAAATAAATTTATTTGCGTGATTAATTCTAATATTTCTATAACATAATAATACATTAAATAATTTAATTTGGTATATAAATGTGATTTAAGTGAGGAAAATCATTTTCTAGTAAAATGCAAAATAATTTTGAAGTGAAATAGTAATTAAATAATTAATTAGAAAGAGACAATATAGCTAGTAAATAGAATAAAATATAGTATACAGAAAATGTCCTACGGCTGTACGCTACATATTAGCAAGTTTAGCTGTATTTAATTTAAATAATAAGTTATTAATTGCTCAAAACTAGACAAGATGAGCAGATCCAAAAATCTGATTTATTGCCTTCAAGTAATAGTCTTGACAGCCAGGAACCCAGGATATACTCCAGAAACAACTTGGTACCAAACAACAAAATTACAACCTTACCCCCTCAAATAAATAAATATATAAATAAATAACTTGCTATTTCAATAACGAGTTAGGAAGGATATCACTTTTTATTGATTCAATAACAAATGTTTGCATGTATTTTGATGCATCTTACATCAAGATATACTTTTATTTTAATATGTTTTTGTTGTTTAAATAAGAAAGGGGATTTATTACATTTCTAATTTTATGGTTTTCATTGTAAATTAATCAAATTCAAATGCATTATGTCGGATAATATCATTTTATTACTATCATATGGAGTATTTTTTAAAATTTGAAATCAAATTGAATTAAGTTTAAACAAACTTATGATCTGCACATTCATATGTACAAATAATTATTTTTTAATCCAACATCACCTTTTTGTTATATTATTATGTCTTTCATAAAAAAAATAAAAAATTACAATGTGAGGATCAAAACTCAACTAGTATTAATTATTTCAATATTTTGAAGTGATTTTCATGTACAGTGAAATCATTATATTTACTATTGTAACACATTACTAGATCTATATATGTTATTACATTACAATAATACAATTTATTTTAAATGTAAAAAATATATATATATAGAAGATCACAATAGCTAAATTTATGTATTACTAATTTAATTAATTTCGAGATAATTGACATTTCACTTCAATTGCTTCTCGTGATTATTATTATTATTATTATTTAAAAAAAAAAAAGTGGGAGTATCTTTAAATGATTGCTTTGTAACAACTTTAATAAAATAAATGTTTTATCAAGTACACCAAGTGACAAAAAGATGTACTATTAGATATTGTTAACGGAAATATTCCGCAATTATTTCAAACTATGAAAAATGACACTCTTCATACAAATTTCAAATACATTACTCTTTTTAGATTTTAATTTTATATTCTTTTAATGATAAATATTAGTCATTTCACCAAAGTTCTTTCCCCTTATATGTCAATATATCTTATACACCATAATTAATGGTTAACACAATAACTTAATGTGCACTTATCCCATATACAGTACATATTTGCTTTTATTGTACAAAATTTTGAAGTTCTCAAGCGAGCTTCATTTCAATAAAAAATATTAAAAAATGAAAATAAAGAAAAAAAAATCTATTTTTTATTATGATGAAATATTTCATTAGTAAAAATCTTAATTTTATTATTAAAGTGGTGGTTACAAAATTTTTATAAATAAAAATCTAATTTTATTGGTAATCTATTACTAATAATTTTAGTGATAATTTATTTACTGATCCGTTGGTAAATAGAAATGGATCATTACATTCCATTGCAACAAATGTAATTTTTTTTTATAGGCCGTTGATATTTTCCTTCAAACAACTAACTTCTAAGTGACAATTAATTATGTATAATGATTGAGTAAAACATAAATACATCACATATCCAACCATCATAATCCACTAATTACATTATAAAAAAAAAAAACAACAACTCGAATTAATTAACTAGAAAAACTAGCATTTGAAATGGCAATGTCATTACCAAAAACCATGATGTGTACAAGGTAAATCAAGAATTTACATATTTGATCACAAAAAGACTAAAGAAAATACATACATTTTTTTTTCTTGATCACAAGGAGATCTACATATAAAGGGGGGCCAAATCGAAACTCAATTAACGAGAAAAATATTTGGAGTAGCTAAATAACCTAACACGTGAAGGGTTAATAATTCATAATTAATTAAAATCCTATGACTCGACCATTCATTAATGATCGATCTAAGTTAGAATTAAGGGGAAAAAAAAGCATCATGTTAGAATCCTAACACCCCCTATGTCAGTCGACAAAACCAAGTAACGCGATAGCACATTTTCACGACTCTCTAATTAAAGCACGACTTCTTAACCTTTTGGGGAATTAATTAATTAAATAATTAATTCTATAATTTTCTGAAGACAATGGGTGCGCCGTGCTGTGGGTGCAGCAACATGAGGACAGATGGCGCGTGTTGATAGGTGGGCGCGAGTTCGAAGGAGAAGCGCTGTAAGATCATGGCTACGGCTAGCTTGGCTTGCAAAATGGCTAAGTTTTGGCCGACGCAGCGCCGAGCCCCCAAGCCGAAGGGCATGAAAGCCATGGGGTGCTTGGCGGCGTGAGCCACGCCCTTGGCGAATCTAGCTGGGTTAAATTCCTGTGCATCGTGGCACCATAGAGTCGGATCGTGATGGACGGCTAGGATTGGGATAAGGAGTTCAGTTCCCCGCAGGATGTGGAGCCCACCCAACTGCATATCCGTCTTGGCCCGTCGGATTATTGCCACTGCTGGTGGGTACAGTCTCAGTGATTCGTTCAGAATCATTCCCAGCTGCATATGGGTTGGACAAAAACTAATTATTATATTTTTTAATTAATTAATTAATGGAATTTCAGACACACTACTTTAATGCACTTGTTATAAGATAGCCTAGAATGCATATATAAAATAATTTTATTATTTATGTATATATGTCAGTGACATGTCATTCGAAACATAGTAACTTGAAAATGAGATACATTGTTACATTACAAAAATTAATTAATAATAAATGTTAACTTCACAAAACCCAATAGGAATTTTAAAAAAATAAAAAGATTTTATTGGACATTCTAAATTTGATATTTTTGAGAAGATACATCAAATTAATAATGCCACCTAGAATCTCATATCCAGAAGATAAGACCCCTTTTTTGCGCATCTAACACATGCTGAAGTTTTTTCTTTTAATTTTAAAAAAAAAAAAATTATCAAATCAGATATTTCATTTTATAATTAATTTAATTAAAAAAAGAGGGGGTGGGGGGTGGGGGGACCATGGAGTAAGAAAGAAAGAAAGAAAGAAAGAGAAATAGGCAGGAAATCGGACATAAGCTTTAATTTAGCAGTGATACCGTTTTGAGTTTAGCAAGATCATCTTTAGTGGGGGTGTCACGTGATCCACACACCCTCAGCACCTCCTCACGTGCCTGTTCCTGCCAATGGGGATGCATGGCCAGCAGCACGGTGGTCCACGTCAGCAGGTTGGAGGTGGTGTGTTTCCCGGCGAAGAAGATCGTCTTGCACTCCTCCACGACGTCGTTCGGGGTGATCACCTGCTCCGGCCCTCCGCCGCCGCCCCCCCTCAGGCTGGCCTTAATCATCAATTCCAACAAATCGTTAGGACATTCGTCTGACACGTCCTGACAGCCCGAAATTTTCCGCCTTTGATCGATGAGCTTCAACAGCGATTTTCGAATTTCTTTTTCCAACCTCCAAGATATTCTATTCTTTTTAGTCGGCAAGAACCTGCAGTTTATTTATTCAATTAATTAATTCAGTAATTTTAATGACCAATGAAAATGAAAAGGAAAAGAATTTACCTGTAGCCAGGGATGAAAACTTTCTGATAAGCTTCAGTGGCATGCAGCATTTGTTGAGATTGGAGTTCAAAAATGGCTCTACCTTGTTGATAGCTACTTCCAAAAGTGGCTCTAGTGATCACATCTTCCACCAATTTCTGGAACCAATCTGATACTTCTATTTCCACTTTACCAGCAATTGACATTTCTTCACTCCATTTCATCACTGCTTCTTCAATGCTTTTTCCCATCATGGGTATCATCAACTATACAGTCATACACTATTATTAAATTCAATACAAATATATATGTATGTGGTTGATTATTGAATTACTTACCTTGAGATTTTCTGTATGGAAAGTTGGTTGAATGATCTTTCTGTGGTGAGCCCATTTTTCTCCTTTAAGACTCAACAAACCATCACCTTCAATTTTCCTCACCAACTGGGGTGATTCATTTTTCTCAAAAAGCTCTGATTTCAAGATGAAGATCTCTCTGATGAGTGCTGGATCAGAGACTGTGAGCCTGCCTGTTGCTCCAAACCACACAAGGAACATGGAGCCTGCAGTTATAACAACACACACATCCATTCATCTATTTATTCATCCATATGAGAGAGAAAAAAGAGTAGAGAGAGAGAGAGAGAGTTGCAATAGTATTATAAGTACTATACTAGCAAGTAAGTACTCATGATAATGATATCAAAATTGCATGTAAAAAGGTTTAGGGTTTATATCCTCTAATCCAAAAGATTAAACAATGTTTACCAAAAGTGGAAGGCAGTGTAAAAAAAAAAGTATTATTCCAAGGCAATGGATAGTGTAGACCCTACAAAAACACACACACACACAGAATGATCCTCCTCACAGCTCACACCAACTTTGTTGGGTGATGAGCAATATGAAAAAAGCTGTATAAGAGTACAAAAATTTTGTTAACAATATGAAAGACATGTAATGAAGCAGGAGACCCCAAATGTTTAGAGAAATGAAGTAAGAAATCCATGAATTAAAAGACATAAGATGACAGATACCCAAAATTAAAAAAATACCATAAATCTTCTTCCAATGATGGTAGAAAGAGAGAACCCTTGGGAGTATGTTGTGGGAGAGTGGCATAGATTGAGAAGTAGCCATTAAATTCAAGGTTGAAAGCTCCTTCAAATTGCCCAAGAAAAGCTGGTATTTAGGACCCTTAATCCCTTGCTTCAAGAAATGATGCTCCACCTTCCTTGGTGCCCACCAAAGATGAACAACAACTTTCAACACCAAGATTAGAAGAATATATGAGAGCAAAACTAACCAAAACAAATGGAAGAAGCTCTCTCCCATGTTAATTTCTTTCTTTGGATTTCTGGCTGCCTGGATTTTGTTTGTTTTTATACAGAGAGGAGAGAAGTTGAGGTTTCTTGTCTGTTGTGTAGGACAATGAAGATGGGCTTAAATTCTTATTTCTTAACAAGAGAGAGAGAGAGAGAGTGAGAGAAGCAACCTCAAGAAAATTTAAGGTCAACTAGTTGAGAGAGAGAGAGAGGGGGAGTAATAAAAGTGAGGTGTCCTTATACAATATTTGTTGAGGACAGAAATACCCCTGATTAATAATATTATTATTACAAGGAAAGGAAGGGAATTGTTATTGAGGATCATAAATGAGTGCAATTTCTTCATTTATGAGACACACATTAATATGGGTTGTGGCATTGGTCTGATCATGTCATGTCCAGAAACACGACTTTGGGCAACCTGAAAAAAGCCTTAAATATTTCTACCAAATAGATACCCTGCCTTACTATGAATGTATGTGTTATACCATATTTACTTACTACCTCCCAATTAATAATATTTCACCATCTTTATCTTTATTTATTGCGAAAAGCGTGTGATTAAATCACGAAGCAACAAAAGATCATCTAATCTTTTAGTGATGCAATTGTGGGGGAAAAATTATAGGAGAGGCACATGCATCTTTGACCCTAGTTTTAATAGGGGTCTCCTCTCCCCCGTCGTTTGAGGTGAGTCATGACTGATGATCATTCCTTTTTTTTAAAAAAATATAAATTATTCATGTTTTAACCACATACTAATTCTTTCAACTGATTTGATGTATTTCCAGTCTCTTTCCACTAATGTCATTCGCACAATTATGATTTCAAACCTAATTCCCCCCCCCCCCACTACCTATGTATATTTATGCAAAATTCCCCCCAAAATTCTTCAACCCTGTCCCGTGATCCCATCAACCCTAATCCCGCGTGAATTATCATTATTATTATAATTATGGAGTATTATTATCACTATTAAGAGTATTATTTTTCAAGAAAAGAAATAAAAATTGAGGGAGGGTGGGGGGTGGAAGGGCGAAGTTTCGAGTGGCGATAGTGGGTTCCTCGTCAGGGTTATATTTTAAGGGGGGGTGGGGGTGGGTGGGGTGGGAGGGGGCAGGGAAGGAGTTGTGTTTTGGAAGGATGCTCTTAAATTGATGCACATGGGAACAAGGCTGTCTATGTAATTGCTCCTTTTTGCTGTGTTAACGGGGGGATGTCCCAAACCACCCTAGCCCACTTCCCCTTAATACTGTCTTAATACTACCAAAACATTATGGGGCCATTTCCACCTCTCCCTTCATTTCCCCTTCTTTTCAAAATTAAATTAATCTTGTTCTAATTCTTACTTAATATCCACCTAGTTCGGATTTTTGTATCATTTTAATCTAATTCTCACATGAATCACCTATGTCAATAATTGAATTTTCTTCTTTATCAATCATATGTTCATCGTTAAACAAAAATGGCTTATAGAATCTCGTGTGACTTAATTTTGGTCAGATTAATTGTGCATTTTTTTTTAAAAGATTTAATAATAGTATGAATAACAGAGAATGGCTCTACAGTCTACAGAATGGGTTTTTCCAAACGTTTGGTGCCTCCTTTCTTTCCAAGAAAACAGAGAGCAGTGTGAGAAAACTGCCCTTTTTTTAATTATTAATTAATGTTGTCTTGTTATGTTATATATGTGTGTTAATTAGACTTAATTATTGAGTAGGTACACCCAATGCCTAGTTCTATTCACACAAAATCCTTGAGTTAGGTTTTCAGCTTTGCTATTTTCCACTGTCACATCAATGTTACAATTGAAATGAATTTGATAATTGAAATTGATGTTGTAAGAAATACCAAGTTAAAAATAAAAAATAATAATAAAAATGAATGAACAAATTAAAAATCAAAATTCAAATACAAATTTAAAAAAGGTGAGTATATATATATATATATATATATATATATATATATATATTTGGGAAATTAATTGGAGAGAAGAGAATTAGATAAGAGGAGGAGGTAAGTAACTGGGATGATGGAAGAGCAGTGTATATATATAGAGAAGTGATGCTGATGAGTGATCACTATCTATCCTTAGGCTCCATTTGTAATCTGAAACAAAAAATAAAATAAATATATAAATAAAATTAAAAAAATAAAAATAAAAGAGAAACAATATACTGATGCAACAATAAGTACACCCATCTAAAGAGATTGTCTGCTAAGGGACCCTTTAGATGTGAGTATGCCATGTGCTTTTTATTTTTTTATTTTTCTAAAAATAATAATAATAATAAAGTTTTTATGAAATTGCTTCATTTCTCCTCTTTGAGAATCTACCCACTATTGTTTCTGCAATTAAACCTAGAGATGTTAAACGGGCCAGCCCTAACCCATTAGGGCTGGCCCTAACGGGTTTCGGGCTAATCGGGCTAAATCGGGTCTGTTTAAACGGGCTATGAAAAGGTGAACCTAACCCTAACCCTAACGGGCTACGGGTTAAACGGGCCGGGCTCGCGGGTTGTACGATAAAAAATATTTAAAAAATTATAAATTATAATTTATTATAAATAATATAAAAATTCAAAATTAACTAATACATTATTTAAAATTTGAGAGAATTAAGATTAATACATGCAAAATATTGTTAAAAGATATAAATTAAAAGAATTTGTGATAATTAAATTAATCTTAATATATTTATTCAAGTATTATTTTATTTATTAGAGAAAATTTTGGGTTAGAGTAAGAAAAAAGATGAGAAAGAGATGAAAATTAAAAGATGGTGAGAGTTTGTCCAACAATGGGTTGGGAGTAGGGTGGGATTGGGTGGTCGATGTATAGATTATGGGTGTTAAAATTAATTAAACATAATAATAATAATAATTTTCAACCCTACGGGCCGGCCCGGTTAGCCCACGGGCCAACCCTATTAGCCCACGGGTTAATCGGTTCGGGCCAAAAAGCCCGGATGTTAAACGGGCTCAAATTTCTTGGCCCTAACCCTAATTTTTTTCGGGTTAATCGGTTCGGGCCCACGGTTTACGGGCTTATTAACAACTCTAATTAAACCCACCAATCTCTTGCATTTCCACAACTTTGGTGTATCTTATGATAGATGTAGTGTTGGTATTCAATCCATAGTGATTATTAATTATTTTAAAAAATTCAGATGGTGGGAATTGGGATATAAAATAATACATTAATTAAAATTAGTAGTAAAATGCTTTGTGTTATTCTCAGCATGTTTGGTTTTCAAGTTAGTTGGGTTAATAAAATTAAAAATCTCATAATTGAGTAATTAGTATGAGAATAATCTTAATTTTTTATTAATTTGATGAGATATTGTAACTTTATCTTCTCTTTAACTTGTAATACATGGAGTTTTTTTTTTGACAAGTAGGCTTAGAAAGAAATTATACAGGTTTAAGTACAATTATTGTGTAAACCCTTTAATTTTAATATAATTTAAATGGTCATTCAGTATTATTAACTCAATATAAACCATCACTCAGAATTGGTATTTATATTATAATTTTGTACGTGTATAATATAATATATGAGTAGGGCTTATTCTTTATCATTATGATTTATTACATTCGTTTTTATAATTTTAATCCTAATTAATTTAAAATTAAATAGCTAGACTGAATTATAATCCGTGCATAGAATATTAGTGTAGAGAATTCAAACAAATCCACGACAAAATTGAAGCTTAATTAGTTTAATTAGATGATTGATTACATGACAAAAGGAGTCATAATTGGAGACACTTGATTAATTTGTCGATCTTCATAGATAATTATTTGATCAAAATTACAATATAAAAATACATGTGTACATATTTAATGTGTTGCTCTCCAGCTCGAAGATTTAAAGTTTTTCGTTGGGTCAACTCTTTGGCTTGTAAAAAAATAACTTAGAGTATAAATAATAAATTGTTAAAATAAATAATGAACAACCTACATGCATTTAAAATGGAAATGTATATAACACTAGTAGCCTTCGTATTTTGAGTAAAATGCTGGTTTACGAAAATTAGGTAAATGGTTGTCATTGCTTATTGCGGTAGGTGTCATAGGCCTAGATAGTCGTTTCATAGGTACATTTATTTATGATTTAATAAAAATAAATAAATGGAATCGAAAATGAGTATATTTTTCAATTGAAGATAATAGATTAAAAATGTTCGATCCGTCTAATAATAAAGACTATCATTATTGCAAATATAAAATTTAAGAAAAATTATCTTCGATATTCTTTTTTAGATAATAAAAAAAATAGTGTTTTCGATTCGCAAATTGTTCGGTAGGTGAGTATCTTAAATTCTTTGAAATGTATTTTCTCCTGTTGATAATCAGATATACTAATTTTGATATATTTGATAACCAAATATTCTTTATCTAATGAAATTTGTTTCAATGAAGATGTAATTTTATCATGTGCAGTTTGTCTTTTATACTTTCTATGAATTATATCCTTCCCAAACACAACAGACAATAATTTGTTGACGTCTTGAAAAATACATTACATTCCTTAAGATTATTAATAAAAAATGAAGAAACTAAAAGTGCATACAATTACGAAGAGATTATATATATAACATGCAATACAAATATGAAGTATATCTTTTTGTTATTTGACCTTAGTTATATTTCTATTTGTAGTCTGCTACTTTTTTCATCATTGAACCTCCGAGTCTTTCGTATGTGTTTAGACGCTGTTGGAAACACTGAAAATTAGATCCTCTGTCCTTCCCCATATTTAATTTCAATCTGTCCTTACTAATAAGTTTTCTTCTATTCCATGTCTTTTTTATGAAGTGTAGAATCCTATGGGCATTGTGTAATATGTATTGGCTTTGAATTAAGGAGATGCGTTAAATATTTAATTATATGTTGGTGTTGCAGATATGGCATCACTTCATTTATCCTTTTAAATGAAACTCTAATTTCACCTATCATCTTTTGCAGCTTCTTCTTTGTCGTGAGATCATGCCTTTTTCTTATACAAAAATTGGAACTTTATTAAAAAATAAAATTTTCTTTTATTTAATATATAGCATGGATATGATTTCAGAGTAAATGATAATGAAATTAAGTTACAACACATAAGAAAACATGTTGAATCAATTAATGTTGGCTATATAGTAATGAAATTACATATAAACTATATATAACATTATGATTTTTCTATGTAAATGAGTTCAGAGTATACATATCCTATGCTAACTTTAATTATCCATATACTGTTTTCATTATTAAAGTCTTAATGATGAAGCTTTTTCTGCATCATTATATGTTATTCTTTGATCGCTATTTTCTTTTAGCTTTTTCCCACTTCTTTTCAGTCACAACTGGATGATCAATATCACTTTGAAAACCAACTGTATCAGTATGGTGAGGAACATACTCAACTGGAGCAGAATTAGGATCATACGGCATGTTGCCCGACGCACGCACGACGTCGTGCGAACCACCGTACGTGGTGCACGGTTCTGGCAGCATAGCACGGTTACCATCGTGCGAGAGCCTGGACGTGTCTTCAGTGCCGTGCGAGAAGTGAGTTGGTGATGGTGCACGGCTGTCGTCGTGTGTCACACCCCAGCGCATGTCGTCATGCGTTCTCGCACGGCCCTGGCCGTGCACCAACTCTTCATGCACGGTATCGTGTGTGCTCACACGGTTATGGCTGGGCATCCACCCGGATGCGTGCGTGTACGCACGACTGTCCCTGTTAGTTTTTCCAGACCAATTTCCTCTATACTCTGTATCCGGCAGCCCAGGCCCTTCATACTGTTTACCACTTCTCAAAGTAATAGCATGACACTGATGCTCTCTTGGATTCAACTCAGTTTGTGCAGAAAATTTTCCTTGCTGTTGCAACTTACCAGCCGCAGCATTTAACTGACTGATAGCAAGATCTGTATCTTTCTGCTTCTTTTCTGCTTTCTTGTTCCTTGCTTCAGCTGTTTCTTTGTTTGTGACCATCATCTTGAGCATCAAATCAAGCTTATCATCCATTGATGGTTTCCCTTCGGCAGGTTTCTGAGCTGGCTCAAATCTCGGAGGTGGTGCAACTGCATTGTTAGGATTAGAATAAGATAAATTTTCACTCCTTCTCTGGTTGTTGAAGTTTGAATTTCCTTGGTTCCACCCTGTTGATACTGACGATTGTTACCTTGGTCATTCCTCCCCCCAAACTGATTGTTCGGGCTAAAATTTTGTCTATTTCTATTATCTCCTCCTTGGAACATAGCATTATATGCCTCTTCAAATTCTTCCTCATCTCCAATTTTAGTTATCTCCTCTCTGTTTCCTTTCTTGAGGCGATCCATCTTATTATTCAACTCATCGAGTCGATCATGGAGAGCTGACACTTCATTATTTTCGGCTTGTATCTCAACCTTTGCTACTTTATCAAAAGAACCCTCTCAATCTGTTCTTTCTGCTGGCCAATCATAAGTGTTAGCAGCCATCTCTTCGAATATCTCTTCAGCTGCCTCTACAGACTGCTTAAATATAGATCCACCTGATGTCGCGTCCACCAACACTCTTGAGTCTCTTCTTAGACCTTGATAGAAGAAGCATAAGTAAGTATCCTTTGAAAATCCATGTTTGGGACAGCTCCGCAACAGCTCTTTAAACCTCTCCCATGCCTCGTAGAAACTCTCCAAGGATTTTTGTTTGAATTGTGTGATCCTTTTCTTTATCAAGAAACTCTTGGATGGAGGAAAGTACTTATTCAGAAACCTATCTGCAAATTGTTCCCAATTAGTACAACATCCTTGAGGAAGGTTGTTGTACCACTCCATGGCTTTCCCCGTAAGTGAGAATGGGAAAAGCCGCATCCTGATAGCATCCTCTAGAACATTCCTATGCTTCTGCGTCCTTGCATACTTGTTAAACATCTGTAGATGCTCACTAGGATTCTCCAAAGGACTTCCACTAAACTGTTGTCTCTCTACCATTCGGATCAATCCGAAAGGCAACTCAAAACTCTCTGCGGTGATCGCAGGTCCATTCAACCCAGCATTAGTAGTGTGCTTTAGTTTACATTGGTCCCTCATAGGGGTCGGGGCCTGATCATCAACCATCTTTCTCGTCTCAGTCTCCTCAGCTAAATTAACTCCGTAAAATTTCTGTGAAAGCTTTCAACTTCCCATTCTTCTGACGAATAAAAACTCTCTGAATCTGAACTAGGAATAGGTGTGGCTGGCTGCTTTCTCTTCCTTCTGTTCTCTCTAACAAGTGCTTCAAGCTCTAGGTTTAATTGTTCGATTGCTCGTCTACTTGACCTAGTGATCATACACATGTTCTCACTCAAAAGATCAAAATTATTTGGATCACAAATAAAATAAAATAAAATAAAGTAAGTAAAGTTTAACGTACCACAAGAAAAAATCACAATAAAATTAAATTTAAATCTATAAACTATCTTGGGCTGACGGCGCCAAGAACTTGATCGCTATTTTCTTTTAGAAAATATGAATCTCACCCTCAAGTATAAGTGATCGATTGTAGTGCGCGTGACCAAGTAAAATATCATTCCCAAGAGATAGTTATAAATTTAATAAATAATTTTCAATTGCAAGACAAATCTGGGGTTTTTTTGAAGGAATGATTAATTAAACTAATAAAACTGAATTAAAATAATTAAACTAAGCAAATAAAATAAATCACGCAGAGAAAATGATTTATAATTCAATAATGGAGAATTGGTAATGCTCGGGCAAACAGTTTAACTATGTGACTAATTTATCTAGACCCAAATTAATTACCTGCAGACGTTTATAAGAGGATCACTAAGCCTAGTTAAATCACCTTGATCGGGTAGGATCTAACACTTATAATGAGCTGAAAATCCTATGATCAATAAGAAATTAACTCCCTCTCACTGATTAATCACCTAATAATGATGTTTTACCAAGTAATTAATATTCCAAATTGATTGTCTAACACTCTTAGGTATTATAGGCCAATCCCCTAAGACTGTCACAGGAAACAACAATTATTATGCAGAAATAGTGAATCCTATCAACTATCAATCAGTGATACCGTCAAGAATAATTAAGGAATCAAAGCTCAAGAACACAATAATATGAAGTCTCAAAATATCCTCTTCAATAAGGAAATAAACAATCTGCAGAATAATAAATCCAAGTTTAGGGCAATCAAATCACATAGTCAAATCTGTTTTAGCGCCCTAACATTACCAACAAAGAAACTTAGCCCATGGATTTACGAGGACAAATCACAAAGATGCAATAAACTCTAACCATCGTTCTAAAATAACAAAAAAAATAATTAAAGATAAAGAATCCTTTTTGGAGGACTCCGGCTCTTCAATTACTATCTCCGTCGGAATCTCCGTCTCCAATCTAAGTAGCAACTCAGATCGTCTCTCCGGTGGAAGGATGGAAGGTTATGGGTGATGGAGAAATTAGGGCACTGTGAATTATGGAGTATCAGGCGTCGTCTGTTCTGTAGGATCTGTTAAGCTCTTATACATGAAGTATTGGGCTGGGCCAAAAATATACCAAAAATAGAAGTGGATCGTAAATCAGACCACGCATGACACACGCACGGTGGATGCACATCACCGTGCTTCAAGACTTGTCAACGTGCGGACACTCGCACGGCCTTGCTCGTGCACCATTTCTCCTCACACGGCGTCGTGTGCTCCCTGCACGGCATCGTGTGTTGTTCTCTCTCGGCAACTCTACACTCAGACTACCTCGCACGGCTTCACCATTTGTTGCACGGTAGTAACTGTGCGACAAACTTGCTCACACGGCTACTAGAAGCCTCGCACGATCATGGACAACCACGCACGGCTGCGGCCGTGCGATAGTCGTGCGACCTTCTTCAACCTTTCCAGCTCTATTTTATTTGCATTCAATCCTTGATCACTTTATCCCTCTTTTCCTGTGAAAAACATGATAAAATACCTCTCGAGCACCTTTTACCGGTAACAACAAGAGCATTACATTTCTGTGCAAATACAGTATCAAAACACATCAAAAAGGTATCAAATCAAACCTAGAACATTATGAATTTCCACTCTCATCATTCTTCCGAAATAATAAGATTTGTAATGTTATATTTTGAATTTTCTATAAGTTTTTTTATTCAAGTAAATATGTATGAAATTTAATGCACATACTACATTAGTTATAAAATTATTTGCATTGAACATTTATAAGCATATAGAATATAGAAACATACAGAAAAGATATAATTTTATAAAATTGATATATATCAAATACGACGAATATAAACAGATCAAAACATAAGAATAACTTCGTTCCAAAAAATATAACAATAACTTCGTTCCAAAATACTCAACGTATTACGCTTAAAATAAACAAATATAATAAAAAAATAAAATTTAATTTAAATATTCACAATATCAAATGTAGATAATCAGCAAATCTTAACGATTATACATTTTTTAGAATCGCCCAATAACTTTATTCATTTTTAGAGAATTAAAATTAAACATAAAAAATTATAAATATTAAATACAATCACGTGCAATGCACGGTCGAAATACTAGTTTTGAGTAAAATGCTGATTTACGGAAATTAGGTAAATGGTTGTCATTGCTTATTGTGGTAGGTGTCGTAGGCCTAGCTAGTCATTTCATGGGTACATTTATTTATGATTTAATAAAAATAAATAAATGGAATCGAAAAGGATCATATTTTTCAATTGAGGATAATAGATTAAAAATGTTCGATCTGTCTCATAATAAAGACTATTATTATTGTAAATATAAAATTTAAGAAAAATTATCTTCGATATTGTTAGGTAATAATAAAAATATTGTAAAGTAAGTTTTATGAAAAAAAAATTAGTGATAATTTTAAAACTAAATTGTATTGTGTGAGATTAGTTTCAAAAAAAATAAATGGAAAAATGTATTCTAGGCTCCCTTATTTTGAGAGAATGTGGGAGGTGGAGAGGCAAATTAGGATAATTAAATTGATTAATTGAAGCTAAACTAGATCAATCGTACAAAGTAACCCTCATTTTGAGAGATTGCTCCTATATTATCTTTAGTGGAATCGATTCTTCACTTTTAGTGCTAATGGTCAATTTAGCTATAGAAAAAAAAATTGTGTAGTTATTCATGAATCATGCATTCCTTTAACCCAAACCCCATCCCGTTATACATATACATCCATTAATGTAGGAAAAAAATTGAAAAAGTTTAAAACTTGGGATACCACGAAAACTAGGAATTAATATTGTACTAATATTGCAACTATATAATTAAAATACAAAAATATATTGAATTAAATGTTACGCAATGGGTGATAACAAATGAACCAAAAGTTTGCTGTTATTCATGTGTTGATGATAAGGTTTTTGACATTCTGAGTTGTTCTATTCATTTCACAATTCTGCTAATTCTGTGGTGCCTGCCACGTCATCCCACCATCACCCCCCTCCCCCCCACTATTTCCCCAATATTATAACATATGCTTCTTTTGCATTTCTGGAAATTATTAAATTATTGAATCCCACTTTGTCCTTTTTTTTCCAATTATTTTTTTTCTTTTTCTTTTTTAATACTTGTACCAAAACAAACAACAATTTGAGATGATGTCAGAAGGGAAAAAAAACATGGGGTTTGTTAACTAAATATTTTCATTTATTTTGAAAAAATTAAAATGATCAATCTGATTAAATATGTAAGTACTCAATTCTCATACTACTTATTTTCACTATTTTTTGTTTCCAAACAATACTTATTCTCATAAAAAAAAACTAATAATTTCAAAAGTCTTAATTTAAAAATATCACTCTTATCTAACATATGTAATACATTTTTTACTTTATTTATTACGTAAAAATACAATAATACTCCTAAGATATCAATAAAATTGATTAAAATATGAATCTTAATTTAAAAATATCACTCTTATATAACACATGTAACACATTTTTACTTTATTTATTACGTAAAAATACAATAATACTTCTAAAATATCAATAAAATTGATTAAAATTTTAATTTTTTTAAACTACAAAACGCAAATAACTGCGGAGATTTAGGGGTTTTTTTTTTTTTTTAATGTATATTTTCTGAATTTTTCTGGATGTGAAGTGAATTGTGATCCGTCTTCTCTGATACGACTTCACTTGAGAGTAAATTTTAATTTTATTTTTTTAATTAAAATTTTTTTTATATTTTTCAGAAAAAGAAAAGAAAAGCTGAAAGATCAATCATCATTATCTTTTTGCAGTGCAATCATCCATGTATTGCCAAGCTGCAACTGAATTTCAGCTCCTTTTCCAACATTAAAGAATCTAACAACATTTTTCCAAAAAAATAAAATTTAATTTCCCAGAAAAGTGATCACTGTGGGCTGTGGCATTTGTATTCTTATCATCATCTTTTGCTAGCTGCAACATCCAATCATGTAGATTTGGCCTCTTTTGTCCACTTCTCTCTCTCTCACATACATATACAACAATCTAACATATACAGATATATGTATGTATATAAGGCTGTTTCAGGTTTTCCCTATAGTGTAGTCGCTTCCACCTCTTATCATTTTTCTTGCAAAGATCCACTATATATACTCAGTTCATGACAGTGACCAGTTTTTCACTAGGGGTAACTTAGACATTTGCTATTTATTTTATTTTCTCGAGGGAGGATGATAATCGAAATTAAGAGTTCAATCGCGGTGAACCAATCAATTTTGAACCATTAAATTTCAAGGTAGGATAAAGATTTGTGTGAGACTTTATAACAAAGTTACTTTTGTATTACATAATAGAAGTGATAAACTTTATACTCTCTCCGTCCACTTTCAAGGATATCATTTTTTCATTTTGGGTCGTCCGCCCCCAAGGATCACATTTCATTTTTTATCCACACACCCACTAATACAACTAAAAAATGTGACACACACCTCTACTAATACAACTACCCACTACACATTAAATAACAATTTCCTTAATCTCTGTACTCAAAAGCAAATAACACCCTTTAATTCGGACGGAGGGAGTAATGAAAATTTATATACTTAATTGATAAAAAATTATAGCGATGTTGTCAACTATTTCATGAATAATTTATTATACAAATGAAAAGTGATAATATTTTAAATGAAAAATAATAACATCTTAAATAATAGTGATAATTAATTACGAAAACATAAATTCTCACTTGGAGATGATCTTACACAAGTTTATACCTCAAGATAATTAATTCTAACCCGTAAATTTAAATTTAAAATAATAAAAGTAAAATATATTACAACAATAAATTCAATTTATAAACTTTAGTAGTAAGCATTATCCTTGATTTAATGCGAATTATTTAATTTCAAAAGCCTCTGGTGGGTTTGACATTACTTATCGTCCCGTCAAATAAACCAAACGTCACATTTTGTTGACCATTTTGCCCTCCCATGATTCCGTTATTGGTGTCGAGTAATATTTTGATAGGTCGTTACTATTAGGTACAATTTATGTGTCTGTATTATTATTAGATACAAAAATAAATTACTCTATATTATTAATTAATATAAATTGAATGTATAAAATACTATTTTTATCTCTATTTTAATTGTATTCAAAAACTAATTTAAAAGGTGTGATGCAAAAAGATAAAGTGTCCCACTAATTTCTCCACAAAAAATAGGTGAAAGATAACTACCAATATATCTGCATACAAATATTTTTGAATACATGATATATTTCCTACAACTATTTCTGAATATATTGCATACATATATTTTTGAATACATAATTAGCTATTTAGGATTATGACTATTAATATATAATTAATTAGCCACTGTATTAAAAAAAATACCCCAAGAACATGTCGCATCGATAGCTCGCATTCACCTTTGATTACATTCACATTATTTTATATTTAATAATGTTTATGTTCAAATATATTTTTGTATATTTGTGTTTAAATAGTATATATTCAGAATTTTTTATTTTCAAATTTTATGTATTAATTTCTTTAAAAAATATATTTGTGTTCAAAAATTATATATTTTTGTGTTCAAAAGTTAACTTAATTTGTTAATATTCAAAATTTATTTATTTAAAATATTTTTTTAATATATTTATGTTCAGAAATTATATATTTTGTGTTCAGAAATTAACTTATACATAATTTGGGGATCTATGGGGGAGAGAGATTTCGATGTGTGAAATAATTTTGATATGGAAGTAGAGAGAAAATTATAATGAAGGATATGATCCACTATCATTTTAATTTTTAACATAAATGGAGTATATACATATTTTATCTACCTGATGTATTTAGGGGTAATTGGGACCATTCATAGAATAATTTTGTAATAGTTAATAATAAAATATATACTTTGTATATCTACTAATAATATTATAGTATATCTTGTACTACATTGTAATAAATTCTATTTTTATTAATTAAATCACAAAGCGTAAACTTTTTTTTTATGATAACTTAAATTCTCATGATAGAAGTTCCCTTCATTAAATTTCTTATTTTTTTAAATATTATAATAATAATAAAAAAATGATGGTATAATTGATTTCAATCAAATCATAATGATTTTTAACTTTTCGTATCTCAATTATTATAACTTAAAAAGTTATATATAAATAAATTGGGGGAGAGAAGTATAATTATAACAATATTGGCGTAACACATTTACTATCTGTGGGAATAATGGGGCCCATTTGGACAAGAGTTGGATAAATAGCACTATTGATGGTGTGTGAGAAACATACTATTTGTACACATCCTACTTTCACATTATTTTGCTCGTTTTCTTAATGTTTTCAAAATATAAGTGGCTTGTCCACACATACTGTCACTTAATTAGTTTGTAACAAGAATTAAAAGAAAAAATAGGGGGGGGGGGGGTTCATTTTCTAAAATATTAATAATTCTACAGCAAACCTTAAAAAAAATGTAATATTATATTAATATTAAAAGGAAAAAGTAATGTTTGTTGTAGAATTCATATTCGTTTAAGAAATGATATTATGAAAAATAAAATAAAATTAAGTGATGACAAAGTTTCTTGTGAGATGACGTATGTGTTAGACGATTCGTGAAATATGTTAAAGTATAATTGTTATATAAACAAAGTATAATTATTGGCTGTTAAAGTATGTTTTTCTAAAATATCATGAATAATGTATTAAAATATAATTTTAGATGTACTAATATGTTACACTAGCTACATATATACTTTGACTGCCAATAAATATATTTTATCTATACAATAATCATATTCTAATATAAATCAATCAATTTCACCACCTAATTCTCTAAAATTAAAATTAAAGAGAGTCTCTTAAATTACTAATATTTAATGGCAAAAACTTGTGTACGCCCGGGCGCATGGAGCACATTCTGTGCGCCTTTAGAATTTTTGTGTTAAATTGTGTTCCCTTTAATATAAAGATGTGTACCATGACAAAAACTTGTGTGTGCCCGGGCGCACGGGAAAATATTCCATGCGCCTTTGAAATTTTGTGTTAAATTATATATTCTTTAATATAAATATGTGTACCCTTTATTTTCTGAAGAAAAATAAAAAAATATTAATAAAGTGTATATCCTTTAAAACAAAATGGTGTACTTTTATTAATTAAAGTGTATACCCTTTAGACCAAAGTAATGTAACATTACCCATAATACTAAATTCTAAAGAGAAGGAATATGTTCGGTGCGCCCGCGCACACAACCCTCACTCATATTTAATTCATGTGTTGCATTAAATATATGTTAAAAAAAGAAAGAAAAAAAGAAGTGTTGCATTAATATCTACTAAATCTGAGGTAATTCGTTGCAAATATTCTATTTTGGAGCCGTTACATCGAATTAAATTCCTCTTTCATCATTATATATACTTCGTATTTTCCATCTTGCCATCTAAGATTATTTCCATAATTGGCAATTACTATGGATTAAAGTAAAGTTGTCATCCATATTTTAAAAGACTGAACTACCCATGATGGACACAAAATTATTCTCTTGTGAACTTGTCACTTAAAATAGATCAAATCATAGAGAATGATTTTATTTATTTATTTTTAATATGGGTAAAAACACAAAATAATTAGTTTCATTGAATCTATAAAAGAACACACTCCCATTGTTTAATTTCATCACTGGCTAGCTATATATATATATATATATATATATATATATATATATATATATATATATATATATATATATATATATATATATATATAAATTAGAAAAAATCAAATAATTTAATAGAAAATTCATGATAATGATATAACATAGAGATAAGCAATATCCATTTCCTATTCAATGTCACACGCAGTTGTACTCGCTGCAAAAATCATGATGAAGTTATATGAACTGATTGATTCAATATCCCAAAAAAATAAATAAAAATAAAAGTAATAATTAATAAACTTGGAAGAACATAAAAATGTAGTATATGGTTGGATAATAATTTAGATACCCCACAAGGGATTTGTCGTGAGCCATGCAGCTGCAAGAAAGTTATTTCAATCTTACAGAGTCACACTCTATATATTTCCATTAATAGTCTTTTCAGATAAAAGGAAATTAATTAATTAAATAGATAAAAATAAATAGTAACAAATTAAGGGTTTGTTTGTTCGTCAACGACATAGATATATTTTTTTTTTTAATTTTGAGAATTATTAGGGTTTAATTTGAGTTGGCATGTGGTATTAATTGAGTGAAATGACTTGCAAGGGTTGGATTCAAGGCAAAAGTTGTTAGAATTGCATATCACTTTTTTTGTTTTCTTTCTTTCTCTCACATCTTTCTCTCTCTACCTCTCTATCATCACTGCACATCATCACCTTTTTTTAAAAATTAATTTATTGATGAATAATTGATTAATGTGGTGGCTATATGGGTATTTACATTTGCTTTCTTTTTGTGGCTAATATTTGATTAATAATACTCCCTCCGTCCAGGGTATTTTTACCCGTTTGTACGGGCACGGAGATTAAGACGTTTTATTTTTTTAATATATAATGTAAGAGAAAGTAGGGATAAATTAGTAATTTAAAAAGAAAAAGTGAATAAAGTTATTGGAAATGATGAATAAAGTGTAAAAAAGTAATTAAAGTTGTTGGGATTGTAAAAATTAGGTAATAAAATATTATGTATTTTTGCCAAAAAAATAGAATGGGTAAAAATACGTGGGACACCCCAAAATGGAAAGTGGGTAAAAATACGTGGGACGGAGGGAGTATGTTTTTTTTTTCCTTCTCGTAAAGATTAGCATATGGAGTATGCATTATTATAATAGTTCATTGTATAATCAACATCTTAAAAAAAAATTCATTGATTCATGCATTTGTTGTTTAACTGACTAGACACTTGATATCATGATATGCACCATTATTTAGATACTTCGATAAGTACGAATGACACATTTGAATTATTATTATTATTATTATTATTATTATTATTATTATTATTATTATTATTATTATTATTATTATATATAAGTTTCAAATGCTGAAAAACTCCAATTTAATTCATTAATTACACAACTAAAATGCAAAAAACCGTGGTTTAGTCTCAGACTTATGGAAAGTGATATAATGTTAGATTAGTCGGCGAGTTCATATTTTGAGTTAAAATTATTTTTCTTCAGGAAATTTTACTTTCTATTTTAAAAAAATTATTTTTTTTAATTTAGTTCTATAACTGTCGAAATGCCCTATATCAATCTCATTTTAACTATAAAGTCGAATTTTAGTTGATGTCATGCACGTGCGTTACATGTAACTGTTCAATTTGGATGTTTTAGGCAATTTTGGGTCATAATCGGACAATTTAAGTAGCTATGAATAGGGATGGTAATGGGGCGGGGCAAGCCGGATATCTAGGTGCCCTGCCCCGCACTCCTATTCCCGTGCCCGCTCCGCCCCCGTCCCGTTTTTTTTTAAATTATTTTTTGATAAGTTATAATACATTCAAATATAAAATTTTAAATTAAAATAAAATGAAGTAAATTAAAATTTTAAATTAAATAAAAATGTATGTATAATATTTAATAGTATATATCAATAAATTATACTCCCTCCGTCCCCTTGAGAGGTATTCGTTTACTTTTTGCACGTGGATTAAGAAGTGTAATAATTTAATGTATAGTAAGGTGAGAGAAATAATATTTTAATGTATAGTGAGTAGTTGTATTAGTGTTGAGTGTGAGCCATGTGTATTGGTTGTGGGTCACATCAATCCAAAAAGAAAAATGGATACTTTGTAATGGGACGAACCAAAATAACAAAAAAATGAATACGTATCAAGGGGACGGAAGGAGTATTATATAATAAATATTTTAAATAAAATTTTTTAATATTTTAGTACGGGGTGGGGCGAGGCTATGACCCAGATCCGAATTGGCCCGTGCATGGGGCTGGACGGACCTGCCTCATTCTCTATGCGGGACGGGTAAAAATATCCTTAGTGTGATTCATTATGTAATTCTACACTAGAATATATCTTGTTAATCTGATTCATTATCAGTTTTTTTTTTCACGTAAAAAGAATAGTTACAAGCTTATTACAAACTACCTTTAAATTAATCAATTAAAGTACTATTTAAAATTCAAATCCCCTAAAATTGAATTGAAAAGTAACATTAAATTGAATGAATCTAAAAATGAGTAAAATAGTACTCCTATAATAAAGTAATGGGAAAAACAGCTAAATGATGAAATCATCTCGAGCCTTGAAAATTATATCCCTTCGTAATTGATTAATATTATTATATGTGATTAGATTAAGGCATAAAGCTGCCTACAAAATGCTAAGATAACAACAAAAAGCATAACAAAGGTTATTGTTCTTTTTATTTATGAATAAACAAGGATTAAGAAATCCACAAATTAAATAATTAAATTAAAATTTAAAATATATGGAGTAGTATATGTTTTTGATGTATGATGGGCAGCATAGGATTTGTCCGTTATACCGACCAGCGATAACAACTTTTGCGGCATGTTGTCACAAGCAAATTTTGTTTTTTTGTTTATTTTATTTTCTACTTCTTTTTTTTTAAATAATTATTTATTTTGCAGAAAAGATGTGAAAGTGGAATTAAATAAATAGATGGTTACCCCTAAACTAAACGAATGTTTTGTCTCTTTAAAACCATGCTTTGCTTTGCTTTTTTACTTCTCTGCTTTTCAGGCAATCCCTCTTTAATAAAATCATGCTTTGTTTATTTATTATTTTTCATTATTCTCACAAGTGGCCTTATAATTAACATTTATCCTAATTAATTTGCATTGGGATAGAAACATTATAGTATGTACACATGTATATATACCATTTGTCTGATTAAGGAAATGGTGGTTAATAATTATATTGATCTGTATTTTTATTTATGAAAAATAATTAGTAATAATAATCCTATAATTATATTCAAATTGATTATCATGAATAATTGATGAAATCATGATAATCAATCTAAAAAAGGGAGTTGGTAGGATTTAATGATTTAATAAAAATGGAAAAATTCTTCTAGCTCAAATGAACTTGTTTAATTTTCTAATTACATTTTTTTTATATCTTCTGTTTCTAAAAGAATACTCCCTCTGTTCCGGGCAAACAACACCATTTGTTTTTTGCATGTAGATTAAGGAGTATTATTATTTTATGTAAAGTGGATTGATGTATTGGAGAGATGTGATGAGTAATGATGAGCCATTGGTGGGCTCTTTTTACTAAAAAAAGGGAGCAATTTGGACGTCCGCCTAATATAATAAAATAGTATTATTTGGGCGGGACCGATAAAGTATATATTAATCCTAAGAAAAAAGGTTGAAGTTTTATTACCGCGCACATGTCACTCACGCTACTAGGAAAGTAAGCAATTTTTATTAGCGCCGGATGTACTGAAAATGTAATATCAAAATATTATGCCGTAACCCAAACAATAAACTTAAAAGACAAAGAAAATCGAATAATTAAGCTCCATCATATGTCTTGAAGATTTTTTGGGCTTACATCATACAAGATTTTAATTTATCGTAATAAAATAAACTCCACATATGAATCGAAACCAATTTTTGGAATACAGCAAGAAATTATGTTGCAAGATTGTTTTTGAAATTATATATTAATTCAAGATTCACATTTTTTAGTCAACTTTTCCTTTTCCGCCTTGAAAGTGGGCTTTATAACCAACTTTGAAGGCCCACCTTAATCCAGTTCATACAAATCTTTTATTTCAACAAAAAAAATTTGTATCTCATTTCACACTTTATTTTTTATTTTTTTTCTTCTTCTTTTTCTCTCTATGTAAGGTAAAATTAGCTGTAAGTTGGATGTTGATTTAATTATTATTTTTAAGTTTGAGTTTGAATTTTATTACATTTTCACGATCGATTATAATATTTTGGTCTTCTATGGAGTACTTAATTTATCTTTATAATTGAAGTTTTAGTCAGACTTATTTTTAAGATTGAATTTTTTAAAATGTATTGTATTTTCATTTATTATTATTATTATTATTATTATTATTATTATTATTATTATTTTGTCTTCACTAACTTATTTACCTTTATATTTATAGCTTAATATTTTATTTTGTTTTTATATTCAAAACAGAGTATCGTTTTATTACTAAAGCATTAATGACAAGATCATACTACATGGAGTAATTATATATAAATAAAATAGATATAAATAATGCAATGCAGGTGACACTTAATTCTAATATATATATATTGTATAAGATACTATTAATCATACTATAATTATTCTAAAATTATTAAATGAAATAATATAAAATAACATAAATAATGCAATAGATATGAGCTTTAATGGCAACCAAACCAAGTTGGAGGGTTGACATTATGAAACTCCATGCCATTGAAAGTGCCAACTCTTTCTTATCCTGAATATTCCTTCAACATTACATTTCTCTTTGTTTTCCAACTAAATTAGGAAGGAGAAAGAATTCAACTGAATATTCAACATCATTTATTTATCAATTGTCCATAAAGTAAATTCATTAAAATCTTAATTAATTAATTAATTAATTAATTAATAGAATAAATACAAAACGAGAGTATATATACTTCTTTTGTTTATGTTCAATGTATTTTGGGGTTTCAGTTTAGATCCCTCCAAATTTTTTTTAATAATAATAATAATTATTATTATTATTATTATTATTTTTTTTAAAGATTTTATATGTGAATCATGAAATATCTAGCATTTTCTATATTCCATCACTGAAACAGAGTCTTTGCCTTTATATATTATGAAATTCTCTATTACATTTTAATTGACTCATACGTACTAAATTTTCCACTTTTACAAATGTTTCAACAATAAAATCTTTGATGACTTGTTGGAAATATTCCTTGATTGATGCAATTAATATTCGGCATGAATTGCGTGATTTGAAAATAGTTCATCATTGTAAATTCACATTATTAATTGCATGATCACATTAATCCTCTAATACATAATTATTTTGTACACTAAATCATCACAAGAGACATATTATATATATATACACACAGTTATAGTTACATACGTAGTCATGTGACTCACATTTTTTTTTTAAGATCATCATTATGAACAATTTTCAAAAAAATTAATACAATTATTCCAGATATATAGTTTATTCCCAAAAGAAATAATAAAATAAAATAAAATCAAAATCAAAAGTAGGACCCTTAATTTGGTTTACGCTGATATCCACACATGACATGTATCATCATTACAGTATATTAAATAGTATAACAACTTTTAGATTTAAAATTTTTATTTGTTCAATTTTTTCCCCCATTTTTTCTTGTACAACTAACATGCAATTATTATTTAAGGGTTGCGTTATTTTCTCATTGGATCATTAGTCTGCAAATCACGCAAAAAAATGAATATATATTCTTGAATATGTATGAATTGGCCCAGTTGTATTCTGTGACTTTAAGAAATATTAATGAATTTATATTTGTTGAACATACGTAAGTTTTGGTTTTTTTTTTTTTTTTTTTTTTTTTAGGTATAGTTCCTGAAAAATAGCTTAACTGTTAATTAAGGGCAAGAAGAATTGTTCGTATCAATTTAGGTCTCCAATGTAAAATTATTGATTTAAGACCTAATTAAATTATAAAAATTATTTAAGATAATTTAATAAAATAATATTAAATTTTAAGTTAATATTCTGTGCATCCGGATGCACAATTGCACCTATATATTTTTTAATAATTAAATATTTTTTTAAACTAATAGAAAATTCGTTAACACAATGTATATACATTTTTATTAATTATTATATTTTTATTTATAAGTGTATAAGTTCGTAAGGGTGTATGCAAAATACACTCAGATGCACATAATAGTTTATCTTAATTTTTTTTCTCTATATGTTAAACATGTTTTTCATAATTTTCCTTATAATATGTTACAGCTAAGTTATGTTATTACGAATAATTTATTATTAAATTTTAAGTTTGAAACGTAACGTCAAAGAGCAATACTTCCTTGAAACCGCTTCATAGTGTAAACTGTTTTAGTTAGAATTGTTCATTACTTCATTTAATAATTATCACTTTTTAATAAAAATTAAGTACTGTAAAATGTTATCACTCTCAACCTTAGATATTTACAGTGAAACAATCTTGCTTATGGACATGATATTAAAAATAGTTCAATTTATTTTTCCAGCAAAACAAGGGTACAACACATCTAGAAGGGTACATACTACAACTCTCAATTTATTTTTTCCTTTAAGATACAAACCTCATAATGGGCCAATGGCCCAAATGCCAAATAAAACGTCAAAATGCTGATTTGTTTAGATTGTGAACGGCCCAATCATTTTAAGAATTTATATTTGTTTTAAAATATTGGAGCAGTCGTCCATTTAAGTTTTTACAGTGTAAAACCATTTTAGCCTGGCTAAACACAATTTTTATGGCATCAAATCTCCAAAAATAAATTACTGCTCTACCAGGAATTTAAAGTTTAAGAATTAGTCTCTTGTCCCCCGTATGCAAGGTGTTAAAGCGTCAATTAAAATATAAAGAATACTAATATTCAATTAAAAAATAATTTTTTTCTTAGAAAATTTTAAAATATAAATCTTATATTAAAGGACATGTCATTCAATACACAAATGTATGAAAATTTTGTCCGAACGCAAGTTATTATTGCCTTAATTTGATTAGTATATATTTGTTAATATATGAATTTTATACCGGGGCGATTAGCAATCGAATTGACCCATTTAATTTACTCGGGTAAACACTTCCGAAGTACGGATCGGGTTATGTTAAATGGTCGATCCTGAACCGCTCATTTGTTCGGTCCGGAAAGCCACCCCACCCCCACAATTCAGCAACTCCTCATAGCAGACCGTTTCTCTGTGATCTGAAAGACGATTAAAATGAGTAAAGCTCTCTTTTCTGTTTTCCTTTTAATTTTTACTTTTTATTTTTCTATCAGATTGAAAAATTTCGATGTTTTAATGACCCGTTCGTAATAATAGTATAGGATTAAGCTATAAAAATTGTGGTTTTTATTTCTAGAATTAATTGTTTTGTATTCCAGGAATTGGAAAAGTGTACAGATTTATCTGGCAATTAACTCGACAGAGATTTGTGAATGAGAATTCTCTTGTAGCCCCTGATTTCAAGGTGCTTTTCATTCATTCGAGTTGAGTGGGATTCATTAATTGCCACTAGATTGGACTTAAAAAGTTTTGTTGTAGTTTAGTTTCACTATCTTTATGGATATTTCATGTTTATTGAGCTTCAGAAATACTAGGAGTGACTATTTTTTTGTTCAAGTAACTGTAGTAATGATTCAAGATGGCATGAGTTTTTTGTGTGTCTGTGATGATGATTATATTCCGTGCCATGAGTTCTCATTCACTCATTTCGGAGTCATGATCTAGTGTTCATCGATTATTTTGTTTATTTACAATTAAGTAAACTGCATTTGAAGATGATTGTAAAGCTGAAAGCCAGGAGTATTTTTTTGTATCTTTAACAACTTATATACCTTAAATATTTAGTAGTTTTGATTTTATAGAAAGACTTTACTGATTAGTGAAGTAATACACCGATCAGTTTTATTTGAGAAAAGATGGACTTCCGAATTACGCTGCTTTACTTTTATCTATAAATAATTTATTCAAAATGGCATATGGTGCCACTGATGCAAACATGAGAAATGTTGTGAAATGGTGCATTACGTGTATGGTATAGATTGATATATTACACGTTGTCCACAGAATTCAGTTATTACTAGTGAGTGATGATTGTAACTCTACATAATCTTCTCAAATTTGAAATAGAAATTTCACGTATTTAATAGACAAGTTTTAAGAATCTCAGTTGTCTATTTACTGAAAATAATGTTCAAACATGCACTTTCGAGTGTGAATTGCATTCTTGATTTAAAAACTCTTCTTCCTGCTACTGCAAAGTTGTTGCTCCGTTTGAATCTTAGATTTATTCAGCATATTTGCCATTCTTATGTTTGAGGCTATAACATTTATTTGGAGGTTTCACACCTTTGTTATTGACTTTATTCTGTATATGTTTCAGGCTGTTCCATCACCTGTTTCTAAGCATGGCCAAGATGGATATGGGTCTGCTGGCTCAAAGTTGTTCCCATCATTTGCGCTTTTAGGTGCAGGAGCTTCAGGGATTTTGAGCTGTGGAACAGTGTCTTATGCTTCTGATGAGGCTGAGCATGGATTGGAGTGTCCTAATTATCCATGGCCTCACAAAGGCATCCTCAGTTCATACGACCATGCTTCGTAAGTGAATGCATCATCGCTTGGTTATAGAACTGATTTGGGTTAGTCCTTCTGATTTTTTATAACAACTTCTCTTAAATTCTTTTTCTAGACTTGCCAATTATATATGATGGAAAGGTGTGATGCAAGCTATACATTTACTAAGTTTGACTACAAAATTAGAAAAAGTGAATGGACATGGTTTGGCTTATTTAAATGGTATGGTCATGAGTCTATGACCATGGGCTCGGGAATGATAAATTTATTACTATTGACGTCTCTAATATGCATATCTTTCTCATACCGTCTTTTAAACGTGTGTAAACAGGATTCGTCGTGGTCATCAGGTTTATCAGCAAGTGTGTGCATCTTGCCACTCTATGTCACTTATATCTTACCGAGATCTTGTGGGCGTTGCTTACACAGAGGAGGAAACTAAAGCTATGGCAGCAGAAATTGAAGTGGTTGATGGACCAAATGATGAGGGTGAATCGCCCAGGGAAGTTGAGTGATCGTTTTCCTCAGCCGTATGCTAATGAACAAGCTGCAAGATTTGCGAATGGAGGAGCTTATCCCCCTGATTTAAGTCTTATCACGAAGGTATTCTCTCCTTATTTTTAATGCTTTTTGGTGGGAAGTATAAATGCATGCCTTAATTGGTTGTTATTTTTCCTCTCAGGCCCGCCATAATGGTCAGAACTATGTTTTTGCTCTTCTAACCGGGTATCATGATCCTCCTGCCGGTGTCACAGTAATTACTTTCTGCTTTTTTGCCTTTGTTGTTGGACTGTTAAGATTTGCTAAACCTTTTCTTCTTCTTCTTCTTATTATTATTTTTATAGCCTTTGATTATGTCACAATGTTGATTCAGCACATGATTTCCATGTCTTGCAATCCTTCCATCTCCCGTTTATTTGATGTCTTTTATAAGTCCAGAACTAAATACATTATTAGTTCCTGCATCCTATTAAAGGTAATTGTTTCCTTGGACATTTGAACATATTATAGATTCGAGAAGGGCTACACTATAATCCTTACTTCCCTGGTGGAGCTATCGCCATGGCTAAAATGCTTAATGACGGTGCTGTCGAGTACCACTGAAGCACAGGTAACTTGCACTCTATTTTGAAATTACTCTCCACTAACTATGACAAAACTATGCGAATTCGCCTCCCAATTCGTCATTTCAGTTTTCCTATCCTAACACAATTTCCAATCTCACTGCTAACACATTCTGTCCAATATAATCTCTTGAGCTTAGCATTCGCGGACATTTTCTTTCCAAAGTTATATATGAAGTTATTTCCTGGTTGTGCAGATGGGAAAAGACGTCGTAAGCTTTCTGTCATGGGCTGCTGAACCAGAGATGGAAGAAAGAAAGCTGGTACCCCCCACCCCCTTGGATCATTTCTCATCAGCAGTCTTCGCATTTATCATGTTGAGCTTATGATTTGTATTTGTGGCTTTAGATAATTATTATTAATTACATTCTTCCCTTTGCAAAACTACTGGCAGATGGGTTTCAAGTGGATATTCGTGCTGTCCCTCGCACTTCTCCAAGCAGGGTATTACAGACGCTTAAGATGGTCTGTCCTCAAGTCGCGTAAGTTGGTCCTTGATGTAGTCAACTGAAGCTATGGCATTTCTAAGCTTATGATCAGGTCGATACAATTAATGAGCGTTGGCATGCTATGTTACATAATGGGTGCCTTAGGTCGAGGAGTTGAATAAGATGCCATTGTCCACGTTCACTGTTTCATATGTGTCCAAGATTTAGATTTGTTTCCTTACAACTTTATAGTACTCCTTGAAGAGTACATGTAGTAGATGACAATTGGATTGATATATAGGTATATTGATAATACTAAATTTGAACATACTAGTTATCAACTTATGATTGATGGATTTAATTGAAAAAATAACAAGAAGCAAGTGATGAAAACTGGGCTTATACTTAAAAATGGAACTTATTATAACACTTTAAAATCATATTCTTCCTATCTTAATAAACATACTACTTTAAATACCAGTCATCATATTTTTATATATATAACATTAACATGTCTAGTTTGCAAGCTGTCTCATTAAATACGTCTCACACCAGACCATATCTACAATGAATTATACTGTTAAATTGGTCAGCACGAGTAACAAAAATAATAAAGGACTTTAAAAAAAAAAAAATTTAATGTATCGAAATTTCAGATTGTATTCGACTTTACTGTTTTATTTCTGTAAGTGTTCATATTACAACGTCATCACTATGCATTTAAAGTACAACAATGTAATAAAATGCATATTTTTGTAAACATAAAAAATATACATATGTATAATCTTTAGGGTTCTATATTTTTCTTGGATAACGAACACTAACCAACCTCACATCATCAACCACCGGACCACACAAAGCCCCAGAGTTATCACTCTTCATATGATAAAACGAGCTCGAAAACCTAATCCTCGTATGATCCGACATTGCTTTAAACCTGAGCTTGCCTCGTGTGAACCCGCCAACGCCTTTCGACTCGTATGAAACCCTCACAACACTTGTTCCTGCAGTGGCCTCGACCATCATGGATCCTCCACAGTAGTTCTTGGCATCGCCAACAAGAAAAACAAAATCGTATGTTTTTCCCAACACGGTTTTCACCACTTGTGCTACGACGCTTTCCCTTCCTCCGACCAGCTCGACTGCACGCTTGCCTTCGGGTACTCCAAAGTGGTCGGAATCTACGTACTTTACGGCCTTGAGGGACTCGACCATCCAGCCGGGAAGTGGTGAGTGATCATCCTCGATGTTGGGGGGGATTAGAACACCCCATGATGTGTTTGGGAAGATATATGGGCCCTCTTCAAAGTTGCCATTCTTTAACATGTTGCCTGCATTGCATTGTATGTCATGTTAAGATGTTGGAGTAATTAATGGATGTTGTGAAAAGTATAGGCATTGGTTTTAAACGAAATTAAGCTTCATCACTATCTCATAAAAAATAAGTTTGGTAATACTCTCCATTCTATAAAAGGTTTTAAGTTTCCTTTATAGTCTATTTCAGTTCTCATATATATTTAAAATGGGAGAAAATATCTGGTCCTATATCTTTTATCAAATTCAATTTTAGTCCTGTAACTTTTAGTATTTTTAATTTTAGTCATTTTAATTTCAATTTTGGTTCTATAATTTTTAAATTTTAATTTTAGTCCTATAAGTTTCAAATTTAGTCCTATATCTTTTTGAATTATCAAAATTAGTCCTTTATCTTTTGAAATATGATATAATTTACAATATGACTAATTTTGATAATTAAAAAAGATATAGGACTAATTTTAAAACTAATAGTACTAAAATTGAAATTTTAAAAGATACAGGACCAAAATTGAAACTAAAAGGACTAAAATTGAAAATATTAAAAGTTATAGGACTAAAATTGAATTTGATAAAAGATACAAGACCAAAATTGATATTTACTCAAGCTTAAAATGGTAAAAGAATTATAACATTGACTTCCATCGCACACTTTTATTTAAAAAAAATATTATTTAACAAACTTAACATACTTTATCATTTATTTATTTAAATAAAAAATTAAAATACCCCAAAAATACTAACTTCAAAAAAAAATGTGAAATCATTTTTTATGTTTTATTTTTTGACTTAAGAGTAAATTATTCATAAGTTTTATATTCCTTTACGTGGCATCCTATTTTCATGATATGAGTCGTTATTTTATTTTTATAGGACTTCTAAATAAATTTTAAGTAAGAATCCAAAATTTTCATGATAATAATTCTTTAAAAGAGAATATTCCTTACCTTTGGGCCTAGTAGGGTTACTCAAAGCCTTGAGCCCAACAGAATCGATGAGTGGGCCGCAGGCCCGGTCCTTCTCGACACCGGGGTTATGAAACGTGATCTCAATTTCATCTGATTGGGCCATGAAAGCCCAACTGTAGGTATCCCAACCGTCACTGCTGTAAACAGTCTGAATTGGGAAAAGGCCCCAATCTTTGGGCTCACTATTTGGGACAACTGAGATGTTCAATTTCTCATCTTGGGCACATGTTCTGGCAGCACTAAACGAAACAGAGTAGGAGAGCCCATTGTGAGCTTCAGTTTTGTTTTAATGGAGGCTTCGTCGCCGAGGCGCACGGCGGAGGCGCCCTCCGGCACCACCAGCATCATGTCACCTTGCTTTTGGCCAGATTTTATGTACTCCACGAAGCCCGATATTTCCCATGAGGGTATGGCGTGGGGGCCCATTACCCTCGTTCCCTTCATTTGGGCCGGGTCCGGCCCATTTTCGAAGTTTCCATTGGGCACCAGTCCTGAATTATGAATGAAACAGTTTGAGATTTGAAGAGAGAGATTATTGTATGAAGAGAGAGATAGAGAGATAAGTGATGTAAGAAGTTGAAATTAGAGAAGCTTACCATCTTTAAAGGATAATGCAATGTTGAGGCTAGCATAGAGTAGTACCACTATTAATATGTTCATTTTCTTTCTTCTCTCTTTTTTGTGTGTGTTCTTTGCAAGCGGTGGAGAGAGGCGTTTGAATGAAAAAAGAGAGATGGTTTGAAGGGTTTTTATAGCTTTTATGTTTGACTCAATGAAAGTCAATTAATGATTAATTTGGATGGACGTCCATTATATTTTCTTTGATGAAAAAAAAAAATCAAGTTAAAGAACTAGAAATATGGAATAGGTTTTCACCCAAGTCAGAAGCTCGACTATTGATTTTCAATTTGAGACCTTAAATAATTTTTGTATGGAATAACCATCTTACAGTATTGATCACAATCGCTGAGATCTTTGAGAATTTTTATAAAATTTGATCCTAATCTCACGCCCACGAGTTTGGAATTTAAAAACTTAAAAATTTTCGCATTAAAACATCTCAATCTATCACCAATAATTTTAGAGCTTCGGAAATCTAATAAGATTGCTTATACTAGTGTTTATTATACATACCGTAAAACACTACATCATCGTATAAAAATTTACATCATAAACGTTGTAGAATTATGGTGGGATAATTAAGTAAATTATGTTGTAATTAAATTAAATAAATATATTGGTTAATGAATCCACCTTGGATTAATATGATAGCATGCATTCATGTGCATACACGAGGTACGCGATGACACCTCACCACACACCTGCCAAATCAATCCACCTCAATCCTAGGGATTGTAAATACGAATATTTTGAGCTTAGTGTAATTATATTGATTAATGTCAGGATTCATTAAATAAATAAAATTACATTTAAGCAAACATTAGTTTTTTCGTTTTTTTTTTTAGTATAGTTGAAATTTCGGCTAGGTTTCATCCGGGACAGGTTTGAAACATGCCATCACACGACACATATGATCATTCAGGCAACCTGTTTCCTGGTCTCACCAGGGGCATTCCCATAATTTCACTCCATAATTCTGATTTGTCTTCAAAATTTCCGGATTCTAATTAATCAATTATTAGAAGGATATATTTGGAAGATGGCAAAGTTTTTAGTATGCTTCTTAGTTTTTTTTTTAATTCTTGTAATATTATTATATTTTCATGTTTATTTAGAATCTTTATTTACTCTTTTATTTACTATTAACTCAAGGTATTTTGTATCTCAACGTGTATGAGGATATGCTAACATTTTATCTTAAAAGATATACACTTTAATTAATAATGATATAGTTTTTTTTATTGAAAATGTTGGCTGAAATATGAAGAATATATATGTTTGATTAAAAAATTATTTTTTTTCTTAAAAAATAAAGGGTATAAGTTTTTAACTAAAAATACTCCTATATAATATTTAAGTATTAAAGTATAAAATTTTCAAAAAAATGTCTGATTTGGATGCACAACGCAAGTTTTATTTTTCAACTCTATTATAGTATCATTCAAATATACTTGAGCAATATGCACATTGTAGAAAAATGGTACATATATGGATTTTAAAAGAAAAAGAAATATAATTGTCAATGTATATGTAGTATATTTAACATTATTTGGGGAAAAATTGGGTGACACCCGTCAGCCGTCACAAATTGAATTTCGTGAAACGAATGAAAAATAATTATATTTGCTCAAAAGTGATCAATCGACGAAAAATATTAATAGTTAAATATATGTAAGTGATAATATTTTTAACACTACTTTCTTTTAAAAAATTAATTTTCACAAATGGAGCACTAAATTACCAAAGTACACCCAACGACATATGTATCTACTGCCTGCTCCAAACACATGCAAATAGTATGATCGGTTCCGGGAAGATAATTTTTGTCCAACAATTAATATTTATATGTGGTTATTTATTTATTATTCTTATTAAAAAGGAATATTTAATTCTCAAGTAGAATTATTTCATAACTTAAATACTCCTATAATACGTGTCATCAGAACAAACAAACAAAAATCAAGATCTGGTATACCCCATGTGCATCACTTCGTTATTGATTGAGGAATTTCAGAAATTAATTATCTCATTATTAATTGTTTATTAAAAAAAAAAAATTTCAAGCCATTTATTTCTTAAATTTAGTATATTTTCTGTTACTGGTCGGCAAGAATTGTGTATAATTTAAATTCGGTAACATGGGCAACAACTGAGCTTATATTAATGAGAGATGGAGTACAGATAATTTAAGTCGAAATGAGCAAGATTTTATATTATTTCAGTAACTCAACAGAAAATAAAAAATATTGGTGGTATGTACAGAGTAGAAAGAGGAGATAATTTTTTATTCATTATTAGGATTTTTTTAGTTTATTAGTATTTATTTTTCATAACTTAATAAAAGAACCCAAATGTCATCCACCCATCCTAAACGGCTAAACCTAGCACATAAGAGGAGAAAAAATAATGTATAAAGAAACAGAGTAAATCATAAGAGAAAAATAATGGAGGTGAATTATAAAATAAATAAATAAATAAATAAAAGATTAAACCATCATTTTAAAAATGAATTATCTTTGATAATTTTGTACATATAATTATAGGCAAAAGGTCAAATAGGCCCTCGATCTTATTTCAACGGATCAAATAAGCCCTTAATCTTTTTTCTTTTTCGTCCAAACCCTTTTCATTTCTACTTTGAATCAAATGAGCCCTTCATCTTCTTAAAATAAAATATCAAGAAACATCCGTTAAAAATCAGTAAACGGTGTTAAAGAAAAAGGCATGAGGCCCTGTTCTCTTTCCTTCTTCTTCGCGGCAAAGTGGGCAGACATCGTTGCACTTTCCGTCGTTCTGCGAAACTCGCCGCTCATTCAATATTCATCTCAGAACCCTAATCCTTCCTATGGATACTGTATCTAATTCTTTCTCTATTGAACTTCCATCCCAAAATTCCCTTTCAAAATCTTGAGAATTCAATCCTTAGTTCCTCTTCCCAATCAATTCCATGGACCCACCTTCATCAACGCCCTCCCTCGCGAATACCGCCTTCTATTCGCCGCCTTCCCCCAACTCCCCCTGTGACAAATATGAAAGCTTCGAGGAGGCGTGGTGGAAACATCTAATATCTTTCGGTTGTCGGAGCCTTAACCCTCTTGTTGATTTTTGTCTATGTGAAGCTGCGCAACAGTCACCGCCATGTCCCGGGCCCCACGACCATCGCCTCCAAGCTTCTCGCCGTTTAGCATGCTACCAGCCGCGAGATTTCTCATCATTGCGATGCTGATGCTGTTCAATTTCTCCTCATTGAAGATGGTAGTTCTTCTATTCTCCTCTTCCTTGCCATCTTGGTTGTCATTATTTTGCTCCTTGCAAATTCTAGTGCCCATTTCACCAGAATGTAAACACTATCCTTTTGTTGATGCTTCTATTTTTCAGCTCTCCACTCACAATGATTAATGCAATCAAGAGTGCAGCAAGAATCATCAATGATGCAGAAGCAATATATCATGCTTAGATGTGGTTGAGTTGGTTGTAAAGTTCTAGCTGGATAGCTACCATAATATTTCAATTTCTTTATAATTGATGTGTGGTTTTAATAATTGTTTGTGCGTATGCAGTGCTTGAGTGGAGAGCTGAAAAATAGAAGCAATGTATTATGTTGATGGTGTTGTTACAGAGTATTGTTTGATGGTGTTGTTGTTGCAGAGTATTATTTGATGGTTTCAATTTCTCCATCAAGCAATGTATTGTTTGATGGTGTTGTTGCAGAGTTTGAATTGACAAGCAATTAGAGCAAATGTTGCTGAAGAGAGAGTGAGAGACAAGGCGTTGTTTCTATGTTGATGGATAATCTTTGTGTAGAGATTTATTTGTTTTTTGACTAGCTACGAATTTGAGTTTCGACTCAAATAGTTTTCTTGTTCGTTCATGTAGTTATAACTTCTCATATAGTTTTCTTTTTCGTTCATCTAGTGTTTTGTGTATCAAATGCAATTTTACATTATTGTATCGTATTTTACATGGATCAACCAGCAGATTGTCTTTCACTTCTACTAGTTGTATTGGCTTTTTCCAAGTAATCTTGGTAAGATTGGTGCTTTGAAACTTGAGAAAATGAGCATGTTTCAGAAAGAAAGAAACATAGAACGTGCAAATAAAATTATTATCCATCATTTAAACTTATCATGATACAAGACAATGTTGACGCTAATACTTGTTTTATATGTTCCAGAGTAGAGCAAATTCCTACTAATTGTCATCCTTTCACAGGAATTATACAGAAATTCTCATGTATCTAAGCTCAAAATATCATTACATTTAAACTGTATCCTGCTTTCTCTCTCACACCCCCTATCCCCACCCCCAATGGCATTTTAATTTCGAATCACTTTTTAGGAAATAAAAGCACCTGATATGATGTTCTGATTCATTTCTAAAAGTTAAATTTAAGACACCTAACAATTATGTTAATTTTTTGAATCCATTATTTCCAATTTGTTATTTCCATTAAATTTGCTTGCTAACAATTATGTTAATTTTTTGAATCCATTATTTCCAATTTGTTATTTCCATTAAATTTGCTTGCTGTATTTTGAAGTTTAAACTATAAACCAAATACTAATGCTGCATTTTTAGCCAAATACTAATACAAAACCAAATCAATTCATAAGTCAAACAAAAAAAAACCTGCCTTCAAACCTCTTTAAGCAATATTCACAGAAGATTAAACAAACCAGTTCCTTACCATTAAAATGAAAAATTAGAAAAAAGGCCACATCCCAAATTTATTACAACATATTTAGAGGAAAGAAGAAATGTGGGAATTGTAACGGTAGTATGCTTGCAAAATAGGCCTCTTACCAAGCCTCTTGATTTCTTTATCCATTTGGTCAGTAAGCATCAACCCAAACATCTTGTAATCACAAAAAAAGAAACCAAATTGGGTGCCCAAAAGTTGCAGGAACATTCCCTTCAACAAAGAAATGTCTGTACCAAGCCTGGAATTGAAGAATAAGCAAAACTACAAGCAACAACCCATCCATGATAAGTAATAACATACCACATCAAGAATAAGCAAAACTACAAGCAACAACCATAATATTGTAGCAACACACAACAGATTTTAGCTGCACACTTGAAGCAGCAACCAAAACACTTAAAAAAAAGAAAAAAAAAGAAGCCCAATAAAGAAAAATAACAGCAACAGAAAATTCATCAAGAAGACATCAGAATCCTCCATTCTTAAATCTCCTCATATCATTAAACTAAATAGATGCAAAATATCATTCATTACATTAAAGAAAAATCAAAAGATGATCAAGTTTCCCAAAACATATCATTTTGCAAGACAAAGTTAAATCTGCAAAATAATGAAACTCAAGCAAGCATTCTAAGAAGTCATTTTCTTGATTTAACAAGATTGTTAGCAAAAATTAAAAAAAAAAACTATTCCAACCACTATTTCATCACTTCTTATCTTTTTGTGGTTGGTTAACTTTGTTAATCACTTGTTGCCTCAATTCTTGAAGTTGACTAGATGTCGTGCATAGTTGGCCATGCCACTATAATCCTGGTGCCTTAAAGGGGAGATTTGTAGACAACTGCACGTTATATCCATCACCAACATATCCAATCTTTCTTGAGCCAGTACTACTAGGTGCTTTAAAACCTAATTTTGATTGTCTAATTTCTCTTTCATTTGGGATTGGAAATCTGACTTCAGGATCAGAGCTTGTGTTAACAGGTTGATTGGCTAAAACATCACCTTGAACAACAAATCTTTCATTTGACATCCTAGGCTGTTTTAATTCATATGAGTCATCAAATTAGGAACCATGAAATGAAAAATATTCAAAGTCTAAATGATTTTTTCAGAAAAAAATAAAATCTAGGCACTCATATGATATTGTATACTCACATTTTCTATGATATTGTCATTGTCTTCATCAAAATAAACCCCAAAACCACTTTGTCCTCCTCTTGGCCTTCTACTACATTTACCCCCTAATAACTTGGCACTCAAAGTAGAAGGAACTCTTTCTTGGCTTTCTACTGATCCAACAAGTTTTTTTTACCTTTAGAGGTAGAAGTTCTACTAGCTGTGATGAAACATTAATATAAAATTAGAATTCAAACCAAAAAGTCATAGAACTAAAAATATTATAAAAAAAATTATATAAACCAAACCCTCTTTAACATGTTGAAATGGTGATTGTAGTGATCTAATTGGTTCCAATGAAGTCTGAAAAATTAAGAATTACAAGAGAATTTAGAATTGTAAAATGTAAAATCATATATTGGAAAAACACAAATATAAAGAAAATACCTCAGAAATTGGAGTTTTACAAGTGGCTTGATTATGCCCTTCACCGTGATACTTGGAGCATGTAATCGTCATTCCTCTTTTACTCAGTTTCCCCACTCGTGGTTTTTCACTCTGACTCCTGATCATTTTTAAGGTATGCCCGGCATTTTTGTTACAGGTGGAGGCTCAATAGACTCAAACAAATCACACTTCATGAATTTCTTACCCGGCATAGGTTCCATAGCAAATTCATAGCTAGCAGCATAGGCTGATTTGTGATACCAATGGGATATTTGAGACATCGGATCAATCCTAGCATGTTCAAGATCTCTAATTGCATGTGGACAAGGAACTCCAGTAACATCCCATACTCTACATGCACATAATTGCTTATTAATATATACAGTATGAGAATCATCACCATCAATGACCTCATATCCTTCTACTCCATTAAACAATACAGTTGATCCAAATGCTTGTGTTTTGTTATCATGAAAATGATCCATACTTGCAGGACTCCATTGAGTTTTCCACGTCTCAATCATAATTTTTCTTGCTGCAAGTCTAACCATTGCTTCTTTTCGTATCTCTTCTAACATGCTGATTATTGGTTTTTGTCTAGCCTCAAGTATGCTTGAATTGAAACTCTCACATATGTTGTTATCCACTGTATTTGACTTGCACCTACTACTAATGAAAGCTCTACTCCATGTTGATGGTGGATACTTTATGAGCTCTTCTGCAGCTTTCTTAGAGATTGTGCCTAGCAGCTTTAGATTATCTTCAAATTTCTCTTTGTACGTGCTCCAAGCGCATATCCAAAACCTTTTCTTTAACTCTTCACTATGCCATTTCTTAGCCCAATTTGCTTCAATATGTCTTGCACACCATCTATGTTCAGCCTTGGGTAGAACTTCTTCAACTGCTGCAAGAAGTCCCTGCATAATATCAATTTCAAAAAAGGAAAGTTATTAGTAAAGATATAATTTAAGATCTGTGTAAGTATGGAGTAACATGTGTCTCACCTTTTACATGTCTGAAATCAATGTAAGCTTGGCCCCAGCTTCCAAATCAAGTTCCTTTATAAGCCATTGTAAAAACCATTTCTAATTAACTTTGTTCTCTTTGTCTGTCACCGCCCAAGTAATGGGATAAAGTTGATCTTGTGCATCTTTTCCCACAGCCACTAGCACTTGTCCCTTGATAATACCTTTAAAAAAACAACCATCTACACCTATGAAAGGCATACAACCTGTTTTCCATCCTCTTTTAAGAGCATCAAAGCAAATGAACATCCTTCTAAAAATTCTTTTCCCATGCTGCAAACCCTCATTACATAAATCAATTTCAGCAGTGGTACCTGAATTTGTTCTTTTTATAGCATCAGCATACGTAGCTAAATGGCTAAACTCAACTAGGTAACTTCCATCTAACTCATTCATCACAATCCTTTTTGCCCTTTTGCACTTAATGTAAGTGACATTTAACTTCATTTCTGTTTTAGCTTCATCTATCAACTCTTTTACTTTTATGCTTGAATTTTTATACACTTTATCCTTAAACTCTCTTGCTAGAAACTTAGCAGTAGCTAAGAATTCTTGAACACCTTATAACAATTGTGATCAGGAAGTAGTTTTTTTACAGCCAAACCTCCCTTTCTACCTTCTCTTGAGATGAATAACTCAAATGGACAACCATCTTCTTTGCATTTAGCTCTGAGTCTATAAGGCTCATTGAGTTTCAACTTCAAATCATACCCATTTTTTATGCTATATCTGGTAATAGCCTCTCTAGCTTCACTTGCGTCGCTAAAAGTCATTCCAAGCATAAAATGTGAATTATGACCATCATTTTCATACAGTAATCTATCACTGGCACATGTCATTATGGAAAGATCAGTTTTCATGCCATCATCTTCAGAAATTTGATCTTCATTATCTGTATCTTGTTCTAAACTTTCATCATTCATATCATTATCATCACAAACAACATTGGTTAAATTGAGAGACCCATCATTAATATCTTCTCCATCTTCATGTATATCAATTGGAATCATGTCATCTTCAATTGAAATAACTCTTTGACCAAAAACATCACTTGTTTAATTATCTACATTTATATCAAAGGACACATCACCCTCAACTTCATCATTCAAATTATCATTAACATTTTTACCTCAACTCCTCCCTTGAAACTTATCATTACCATCATTTAATAATAAACTCAAACGAGGTGGAGTCATATTCTCTCCAAACAAATTTTCAGCCCATCCCGAGAAATTAGAATGTGAAACTTTGCTTCCTTCACTCTGAACTTGTTTAAGAGGTTCAACATAACTACATTGGGTCTCAATTTGTCTAAGTTGAGTTTCATGATCATCATCATTTAAAAGTTCGCTTATATTTAAGTGAGGAAGATCATGAGCATCATGTGCATATATATGCATCAAAAGCTTTTTCTTTGATTTCATCAAGTATTTAGTCAATATCTTAATGCACTCATCCCCTTCTACTAAAAGCAATCCATCATCTAAATTTTTTCCAGGTTTAAGGACATATATTTTTGTTAGAGAGGAACAACCAAAATGGGTGATAAACTTCTTTCTAATATGTGTAAAAGATAGAAAATTCAAATCAAAATTCTCAAGAAGATTAGTCTCTCCACCAACATATGCCAAATTAGGTGAAAAAACCCACGTACCCTTATAATGGAACATTAAGTCAACACTTGCTTCCATGCTGCAAAAAAAAATATAAAATTCATTAATATGCTAATCAACAATATGTATTTTATTTGCATCTCTTCTTAATATGCTAAACTATCCATTACAAGCCTATTTAAGCGCACATTTTTATTTGTTGAATTATATATATTCTGCTTCCTTAGTATGTAAATAATATTTCAGTATCCATTTTGATAAAGTATAGCAGTAGTTGGTCTCTCATTTTTTTCAACTCCATCTATGTTATACGAATTAAAATAATAATAGTAATAATTATATAAACTCTAATTTTCATTATGTATATCAATATATACTAATATACCCAAATTCTGAGAGTTCCACTCTTACTAACAGATGAAGAGTTTCATACTCTCTAATAAAAAGATAATCTAAGACATATGTGAATAAGAGTTACGATGGCAAGTTCTGAGGAGTGATCATTCAAGACCCCAACGTGGAAGTCCCTTCACTTTCCCTCAAGAAAATATGAGCGAGAAATCTTTCATTTCGAGCAATAAAAAAAGGGTAATGAGAGGTAGACTGAAAGAGAAGAGATGATATGAGACTAGGTAGTCGAATGAAGAGTTTAGCGGACAGATATGATCATATGACCCTGGTCCTATCTCGTACTCTATGGTCGGGAACTAGGGAATGCCAACTAAACAAGAGTGTGTTGAATCAGAAGATACTTACTTGGACATGGATGCAATCGCAAGGAAGAAAACGATGAAACCACTTTGCCGTGCTAAATGTGAAGAAGAGGGAAAGAAAATAGAGTCTGAATGATTGGATGCCCATGTCTTAATGCCGTTGATTGATTTCTAAGGTGAGTGTCTATGTGGTTTATTTTAAGAAGATGAAGGGCTCATTTGATTCAAAGTAGAAATGAGAAGGGTTTGGATGAAAAAAAAAAAGATTAAGGGCTTATTTGATCCGTTGAAATAAGATCGAGAGCATATTTGATCTTTTGTCCTATAATTATTGTTGTAGGGTCATTCTGGGGTGCACCTGGTGTACCGGTGCACCCAAGGATTTATAGGGTAAATATAAAAAAGTAGCGGGTAGTTATAGTGTATAATTTTAATTATTTTATTTATTTAGTGGTTAGACTTAAATAAAAATCTAATCTAGTGGTTTAGATTGTTTAGATGCACCAAGTTTAACTCATTGTTGTATTGTAATTTTGTACCTGTGTTGGCCTTGGATCCATAATTGTTGATCAGTCTGCCCAAACCATTGAGAAAGAAACAGCCCAACCCATTAAGAATGATACAGCCCAGTATAAGCTATGATACTGAGTTTATTGGGTCAGCCCAGTGTATCATTCTAAAGCCCATTACAGTGCTGAAAACAAAAAGAAAAAAATTTGTAGTGTGGCTGCTGGGATTCGAGCCCAGGTCTCCACGGCCACAACGTGGAATTCTTACCACTAAACTATAGCCACTTTGTGATATATGTCATTATAAGTTTATATTTATCTTAAAAATAAAATCACGAAATAAACTTTTTTTATACTCCATTTTTATAGATTTGTAGATAAAGAAAACTCATCTAATTGAGAAGCTAATTTTCATAATATATCAAGCTTTAATTTTCTTGAAAATTTGTAATGTATAACCAAGAGTAATATTGCTCTATTATTTTAAAGAGTATAAATCCATCATATTAATACTCTAATTAATAAAAGAACATAAATGATGGCATGGTAGTTTATCTCACGCGTTGTAAGTAGAGGTTTTCTATTGTAGATCAACTCAATTATAACTCTTATCATTATTCATAAAACACATTTGTTTCCGCTCAACAACTCTTTTTTTTATATGTGGTATGTTTATCCATTCATTATCTCCTTTAAATACTAATAATTAATATTATCATTGAAACATAAAACAAAAATATATAAACGTCAATTTATAGACATTTTTAATAAAAATAAAACAAAAATAAGAGTCTAAAAGAGTACAAAAAAATTGAAAATAGCTATTAATTCATATACACTTTTAATGAAAATGTATAAACGTTTTAATTCATATATATACACTAATACTCTAATGATATAGTGTTACATTATTGGATCTGCATATTAATAGGATAATATAACTTAATATTTTCCGTCTATAACCAGTTTCTTCTTTCTCTCTTTTTAATGGCCCATTTCATTATTTCGAAAATTAGTGTTGTACTAAAATAATAACAATTTTTTTTTGGCCTTCTTTTTTACCAATAAAAAAATTATTTTTTTGCTACAAAATCACACATTACGTGCTATGAATGATCTTACACATGTTTCCTGTATTTAAATGCTAACGTATTAATCATTATCAATATCAAATCTTTATTTCCTTTAATAATGAAGGTCAATTTATCTAAATATATATCATAAATACAATTGGCAAATTACATTTATAACATGTAAATTTATATGGTAACTTAACGATAATTAACCATTTATATTTAATGTGATTATTATGCATTATATATTCACTCAATCACGGTTCTATTAGTGTCTGAACAATTTCAAAGCAAATTACTTTTATCTTAACCATTACATAAAATAAAATTATATAATTCACTTATTTATATATATATATATATATATATATATATATATATATATATATATATATATATATATATATATATATATATATAATAATTTATTTTTTATTTTTGTCTGCTTTTTTACCGATAAAAAATCTATCATTAATGGCTCATAAAAATTTAATTTTGAGAATGGACAAAATTCATTTCATCATTAAAATTGAATCGATTGAGTATCACTTTTCGTTAATAATATTATCAAATATATTTTTTTAATAATTATTAATTGAACTTTTACTATATTGTTAATCATTCTTTTTTTATTTTTTGTAATAATAATGATAATAAACAAAAACAATAAAGTATCCGATTTAAAATATTTATTTTAACAGACTGAAAATGAGTTACTAATTCACCGCTCTTACTAATTAATAATTACTAATTAATTACACTATTTTAACATACTGAAAATCAGTTACTAATTCCCCGTTCTTACTAATTACTAATTAATTACACTATTACTAATTACTAATTATATATAAAATATTTATTTTAACAGGCTGAAAATCAGTTAATTAAAATCTAGAAAGCTGCTCACAATGATTGTTAATACTCTGAATAAAATGATTTTGAAAATCGCGCATATTAATTATATACTATTACTAATTACTTTTATTAAATATCAAACATATATAAAAGCATATTATTCATCTTTCTTAAATTATTCAAATAATCAATTTAATTTTATAAATATAAACTAATAAACTAATTTGTTATAATTATCAAATATATTGGACAAAATTCATTCAATCACAATCACAATTAAATATGATTAAATTTTCCATAATTTATCTTTCAATTTCAATTAACTACACATATTTTATGGTTATATATACACTACCTCACAGTTTTATTTCCTCACTATCGGCGCAGGCAACATTTTATATACTTCAAAAAGATTTTTCTTCAGTTCATCTATTTTGTTTTAGCATGGTTCCAAGGTATACTCTCATCAGGGATTTAGCTGTCAACCAAACTAATCTTTGCATGAAGATGAGGTGTGTTCGTTTGTATGAAGGTAAAGAAAAGGGTTATCGAGGTGATAGAAACATCGAAACTATTTTCCATGACTCAGAGGTATACTATTTTAAATTGTTTAATATTAAGCATGATTTAAAGTTATTTTAATTTTATAAATGTTTTCTTTTTTATGTAGGGTGATCACATTATAATTACCATTATGAGCAATCACGCTTCAAAGTTCAAAACTAAACTGAACGAAGGTTGTCTCTATGAGATTCGTAAGTTTTATGTGAGTGTTAACACTGATCCATGGAAAATTATTCCATGCACCTACAAGACTTATTTTATGCCGGGCACAACCACCTATGAGTTATTTGACGAGTCTTTTCCGATGAAAGTCTTCAATTTTGTGGATATTGGAGATATTATTCAGTGCAAAATATCTAATGAGACTACTCTTATAGGTATTTATTTTGATTTATCATATTTAAATATTTCCATTGCAACCTTATTCGTCTACAACATCTAATCTAATGTAATAAGATAATGATTTTTGTACATTCTAGATGTCATTGGTAAGTGTGGAGAGGTTGTCAAAAATCAAATGGTTCAAGTCAACGGCACTCCAACAAAAATGCTTGAGTTTAATTTGGAAGACGTGGAGTATGACTCTTATTTAATTGAAAGTAAAATTATACATTTATGATTATCATATATTTTGACTTAATTGGTTTTATTATTCATTAGAGGAAATACCTTGAGTGTTTCTTTGTGGGAAGAACACCTAATGGAAGATATTAAGGCCATGAGAGATCGAATGTCCGATGTGCCTGATGTTCTCATTCTGCAAATGTTCAAGCCCAAGAGATATGAACGTTAGTTATTTCAATATTTACTTTTTCTTAATATATAAAATATTAACGTATTGTGCTCATGATAATTCTTTTTTAACATAGAAACCTACTCCCTTAGCACTGCATACAATCCATCAAAAATTGTTATGTCTCCTGATTGTCAGGAGATAATTGATTACAAAGAAAGGTAAAAAATCATTTTTATCTCATGCCATTTAACACTTTATATCATATGTTAATACACTTTGCCAATATTGAGTAGGCTTATATCTGCTGGAAAATATACCAAGGACGTTGAACCAGTTACGACTCTTAATAATTATTCCAACACCATTGAGAGTGGCGACGTAACTCTCATCACTATGGATGAATTCTTGACTAAGAAACAGGCAAATTTTATTATTTTGAATCAAGATTATAACTTTTATCCTAATTATTAATTTTTTATTCGAGAAATATATCTTTATATTTATATATATACACTATGATAAGTTTCCAATTTTTTTACAAATATAATTTTCTATGATTAAAATCTTCTAGGGAAGTTATTGGATATTTGACAAGATAATTGATGTTGATACTGGAGATGAGTTTTGGTACATGGCTTGCAAATCTTGCAAACGTAAGATTAAGGAAGTTGATAATAAGTTGCTTTGTGAGGAGTGCGAAAAGAATGTTGTTTTTGGTAACATGATGTATATTTGATTTAAATGAAATTATTTAATTTTTATCATTTTAAAATTAGGAATTTATTTTATATTTTATTTCATTAGCAGGTACATGTTATCTTGATTATGGACGCTACAAGTAATGCATTCTTTATCTTATGGGATGCTGTTTGCAAGGAATTTACCTGTGCGGGCATTAGTTTTTACAATGCTATTTATATCTAATATAATTTATAAATATTTTAATAGGAGTAGTATTTTTGTAATAATTATTTAGAACTTAAATTAATAAAATACAACTTTTTTTAATCATACTATTTGGAATTTATATGGGTATTATATTTCTTAACTTTATTATTTTTAATATAACCATTCATAAACCCTGTACCCTAAATCTTGAACCCCAAATCCTATACCCTAAACCTTAAATTCTAAAATCCTAAAGCCTATACCCTAAACCTTAAACCCTAAAACCCAAAACCCTTAAATCCCTAAAGCCTAAACCCAAAACCTCCTAAACCCAAAACCCTTAAACCCTAAACATCAAACTTTAAAGATTAAGACAATAACAACTAACAATTACATTTCAAAGATCAATCAAGCATGCCCATAATATAAATTAGAAAAACTCACATAAAAACACCATGACATCAATATCTTTTTAAGTTCTAGATTCTAGGAATGTGGTGTCATATTTTGTAAAATAGAGTTAGGAATGATTGAAATTTCTTTATTCCCGTAAGATCATTATTAATGCTAATTAAGAAAATAATTTTAATACGAATAACATGATACCACTTCATAACTTTAGTGAATAAATAATATTGAAGAAGTAGAATTAGAAAAGTTTAAACCTTGAAAAACATGCCGACACATGCTAAATAAATATGATCATTCTCATCTCGCAAACCCATATAACCAATAAAAATATAAAACAACAAATGATGAAATTATAATCTATGTTAACTTTACATAATTAATCACATGAAAATAGCAAGATTACCAAGACATTTTAAACAATAAATTATATAGTGAGATTAACCAACCTGAGAACATATAATGTTAAACATGATAGATATACAATACATCTATCGCTTCAAACTTTAATGAGTGGTATATATCCATGTACATGAATATAAAAGGTTGATTTTCAACACATAATATAAAAAATCGCAACATAACTATAAAACCCTAACCCTACCTAACCCTAAACCCTAAAACACTAAATACTAAACCATGAACTCTAAACCCTAATACCCTAAACACAAAAACTTAAAACTATAAAACACTAAACCCTAAAAATTTGTTATAATGTAAAAAACTTTAATTAAGTATTATACATTGTTTAATGTATTAGCTTTAAGGTTTATAAATATTAAAAACTGTAAAATAGGTAAAAACAAATCATAATTACTTCCTAAATTAACTCTAATAATACATAATTTATTCTTTAACCAAGAAAGATAAATAACTAATGTGGTAATTCAAAAATAAATATGATCAAATGTGTATACTAAAGTATGATCACAATGAATAAAACTTATGGGATTAATTCAGTTTAGGGTATTGAAAAGAGTGTGGATAAAATTGATTAACGGATAAAAGAATGTATAAATAAGCTCAACTTAGTAGAATATGCCCAATACAACATAATTAAACGATAAAATTATAATCTATGTTAACTTTACATAATTTATCATATGAAAATAGCAGGATCACCAAGACATTTTAAACAATAAATTATATAGTGAAATTAACCAACCTGAGAACATATAATGTTAAATAGGATACATATACAATACATCTATCAGTTCAGACTTTAATGAGTGGTATATACCCATGTATATTAATATAAAAGGTTGATTTTCAACCTTTAATACAAAAAATCACAACAAACATAACTATAAAACCATAATCCTATAATCCTATAAAACTCTAAACCCTAAATCCTAAACCATGAACCCTAAACCCTAATACCCTAAACACAAAAATTTAAAACTATAAAACCATAAACCCTAAAAATTCGACATAATGTAAAAAACTTTAATTAAGTAGTATTATACATTATTTAATGTATTAGCATTAAGGTTTATAAATATTAAAAACTGTAAAATAGGTAAAAAAAATTACAATTACTTCCTTAATTAACTCTTATAATACATAATTTATTCTTTTACCAAAAAAGATAAATAACTAAATGTGATAATTCAAAATTAAATATGATCAAATGTGTATACTAAAGTATGATCACAATGAATAAAACTTATGAGCTTAATTTAGTTTAGGGTATTGAAAAGAGTGTGGATAAAATTGATTAACGAATAAAAGAATGTATAAATAAAACCAACTTAGTAGAATATGCCCAATACAACATTATTAGTAACTAAAATAAATAAATAAATTAATTAATAAATTAATGATAAAAAGGCAAACATCACTCAACAATAAATAATAACAGAGTATTTATGGAAAAAATTATTGAATTTCGTGTGTTATAAACAATATATATTAATTTTATTAATTAAAATTATTTGTATTTAATGGCCAAAATTAACCATTTATAAATCAGGTATAATGAATGAATAAACATACCAAATATATAAAAAAAAAACTGTTGAAATGGAAAAGCAATAGGGGTGTCATTAATGAACCCTTCTGCTTTTATATATATAAAGATATATATATATATATTATTTATTTTTGTATAAATTTCATAATAAAATTTTATTATGAAATATTATATATAATTTCTCGAACATCAATTCCCGTGCAACGGGTAAATCACTAATTAATTAGTAGTTATGAAATGATATTCATATGAAACGAATTAAAATATGATTGTTATTTATAAAATATATTAATTAGTAGTTAATGGATGTTGATGACCCATACTGATTCTAATTGTTAAAATATAATTCATTACTAACAAATTACCCTCTATCACAATTCATTTTACATATATCGGTGTTATAAAATAGTTTCCCATCACAATTATGGCCAAAGTTCTTGAATAGTTATGCGTTATAGTGTAAGTTAAATGATTAAATGAATCCATTTAATTAAAATTTGTTTCATCTGCTGATAAATATTCGGTCGTATTCTTTCATTTTTTATATAATATAATTCCTTACGTTACTTAGCAAAATGTTTTTTTATGCCAATTTAAAGCACTCAAAAAAATAAGTATGTTACTCAAAAAATGATAAAGGGAAGTAGAAAATTTTAGGTTAAAGTTTAGGCCCACAATCGTAATGGGCCAGGTTTATTAATTCCGTAGTGATGAAAGCCCTTTAAGCATATTAAGTAAATTTCACTAACCTCGAACAAACATACATGAATTACTAGGTTCTATTAAAACAATTTTTATTTACAAATTATCAAGTGCATTATTAGCAAATTTTAAATAACTATAAATAATTTAGATAGTTGGATGATATTGTGAACCACTATTTAATAGCCTACATAACTAATATAAGAATATTGGGCGTCAATAAAAATATCCTAATAGAGTAATAATTATTCATATGCCATAGATGATAATTTCTCCCTCCATTAAAAAAACTTTCCGTTGTTATTTAATTGAAAAAGTATAATTCTTTTTAATAAATTTTATTGACTCTAGAGAATATTATTGTATTTTTCGATAATAAAAAATATAAAATAATTATATGTGTGTAAAAAAGAAATATCAAATTTAAAATTTAGAGTAAATATTGATGTTATTGAATAAAAGTGACTTTTTTTATGTAAAAGATTGTGTGGGATAAATAAATAAGAAAATTATGAAAGATTATGTGAGATAGATGTATAATTTAGTGAATTTTATAAGTTTATTTGATTTAGTATTATTAGATAATAATAAAGAAAATAATAAATCCATTAAAAACAAAGTAAACGAATGTACTATAATTGAATTGTACACACATACATACATAGATTAATTACGTTCTAATTATATTTTCTAACGGTTCGGATCTCCTATTACATTTGGTGTTACATCTTCTGTTACAAACCGTTAGATGATTGACACGTAGGATAAACTAATCTATACCCTATCAATCCTAAGGGGAAAGGTTGAGATTTTCCTCTCCGCATACATGTCACTCATCTAACACGTGTAACAGGAGAGGTAATATCAAAATGTAACAGGACATCGACTCAATTTTCTAAGGTCACTAGTGAAATATGTTGAAAGTTGAGGTCCTTGGATTGAAAAATAGCAGAAAATGGAAGAGCAAAAAACGGAAATTGGGAAATTGAGCGTATAAATAAACTAGGGCATATGTGACAAATCTTGCGCCTAGCCCTATAGTCCAGTTTTGTATCTATGGAGGAGTTTCCAATTTTTTCTTAAAACTTTTTATCTTCTAATTTTACCAAAATTAAAGAATAAATCTGATCTATCTAGGGTTAGGAGGTGTGGATCCGTGCAGAATTTGAACCGATCTTCCAAATTTCAAGGATTAGGGTTTCGCACCTGTGTTCATTGCCGCCACTACATATACATACTACTTTTATTCACATATATTCTGATTTCTGGGATTTTTCTTGTGTTTGTTTTGTGTAATATCGCATTCTCATATCCGAAAAGATAAAAGAGAAAATTTTCGTGTTTTTTACTTGGGATCATATTAATTCCTTTGGGCAATTGGGCGTATTTTTTTTTGTGTCAATTGTCATATTGATAAAGCTTCTTGAATTCTGGATTTGGGATCGAGAAGTAGGGTTCTTTTGCTTGTTGATTTGACTAGTTTTTTTGTATATTGGGAAAAGAAGTCTTTTCGTTTGATTATTTTCTGGGGAAGTTGAGGGATGGATAAGAAGAAGGTAATAGCTCCATTGATTTGCCATGGGCATTCGCGGCCAGTTGTGGATTTGTTCTACAGCCCGGTAACGCCTGATGGTTTTTTCCTTGTTAGTGCTAGCAAGGGTAACTTTTCTATCTTTAGATGCAATATGTAGATTCTATTGTAATGCATTCTTTACAAGCACGAAATTGATTGGTTATGGTTGAATACATGTCCATTGGCATTGTGATGCTTTTTCTTGTTTCCTTCGGAATGTAAGTTACATTGATCATCTTTGATCCTAATGCCACCGTGTATACTACTTATATTCTTTTAACATAACATGATCTGAATATAGTCTCGAGTCTTTCCCTCAATATCTTATTTGATTCTACAACTATTTAAGGTGTGAGTTCTTAATTATGTTAAGGCATTTTCAATATGTAGGATGATCAATTTTAATTATGATTATGGGTTAATGGGAGATATAATCTATTTTATATGTTGAATAGTATTTTTTTGTGCGTATCAATCTTTTTTTTTTTTTTTGAGTAGACCACTCATCAGTTGGTTTTTGGATATCTGTTGCTAAAGCATTTGGATATCTGTTGCTAAGTGGTGCTTTATGACGGCTTTTTCATCTCATTTCAAGCATATCTCCTTTAGTTGCTATTGTGGACTTAATGCATCTTAGACTGTGCTAAATATGTCCTTAAGATTGGGTTGAACCTAACATCCTATTGCATTATAGTCTAAGTGGAAATGAAGCTTTCATGTAATGTTTACAAGGTTTATCATCTATTTTCAGACTCGACACCAATGTTGAGAAATGGAGAGACAGGAGATTGGATTGGAACCTTTCAAGGGCATAAAGGTGCAGTATGGAGTTGTGGCCTGGATAAACATGCACTACGTGCTGCCTCAGCATCTGCTGATTTTTCAGCGTATGACTATAAATTCTTTGTTCTTCAAGTCAAGATAATATGCTATTATATGATTCTCTTAATATAGATAATAATGTGGAGACTTCTTAAATACGGGTTTTGTCTACAAAGATGATTTTCTATAACCTGATTGTTATTTGGCTGCAGAAAAATATGGGATGCATTAACAGGGGATGTACTTCATTCGTTTGAGCATAAGCACATTGTCCGTGCTTGCGCATTCTCTGAGGTACGTTTCTTTGAATGGCTTATGCCTTTTCTGATTTGTATGTTCTCTGAAAGTTGCATTGTGACTTATACTTACTCTTACTTATGTAAGAAGTAGAACTATGTAAAAATTTTGTGTCACTATTAAAGCAATTGTCTTTTGTCTGTAAGACAGATTTTAAGTCTTTTGTTTGAAATGCTTTACCAACCGTCCAGTTTTGTAGTATTAGTTTGTTTAAATACGAGGTACTAATAGATAAATAAAACTCCTAATTTAATGTAATAATCTTTTTCATATCAAATTGATGTATGAATAATGCTGTAAAAGGAAGATATCAAATTCTAAGCCTCTGCTGTGCAGTTATTTTGAAATGTCTAAACCCAGCTTCAAGAAGTCCATATTTCATATTGTCAGTTAGTGCAATATTGATTATGTCTATCCAATACTTGACGGATTGTGCTGACAAGATTTCTTTTATATTTCCAGGACACCCACCTTCTGCTAACTGGTGGAATGGAAAAGGTCCTTCGCATATTTGATTTAAATAGGCCAGATGCACCTCCTAAGGAAATCGAAAAGTCACCAGGTTCTGTGAGAACTTTAGCTTGGCTGCACAGTGACCAAACAATCTTAGGTTCCTGTACTGATATGGGTGGTGTGAGGTATGTGGACTTGTGCTAGATTTTGAGTTATTTCTTTTACTTCTTTATGGGTCTCTCCTTTTCTAGTGTCCAATAAATGTGGATATAGGCTCAAATTCTGAGTTCAAAATGTAGCAAAAAAAAAAAAGAAATTGATTTTTGAATTCCATATTATTCATATTTGTTAAATTCGGTTTCTTAAGTTCTATTGCTTGACTGCACAGTGACCACACAACCATGAGGTATATGTCGATATGGTTGGGGTGAGGTAGTGGTTAGATTTGAGTTGTATATGGTTATTTTTTATGTTTAATTTTTTTTAAAAACATTTATGCACCTAAGGAGAGGTATACCTTACGTGTTGGTTTTTGAGAGACTTTGTGGTTCATGTGGGTGGGTTGGGTTTATGGTTGAAGGCATCTTCCTTTGACCAGTATCATACATATGTAATATTTTTTAAGCTCAAGTTCTGATTACAAAATGAATCAACGAAACATCTAATGCTGAAAGAATTTCATCCAAAGTCTCTTTTACTCAGTTGTTATATTTAACATGTTTGAATAAATGGCCCTAGGTTATGGGATGTGAGAACTGGAAAAATTGTCCGGACACTTGAGACTGCATCTTCTGTAACCAGTGCTGAAGTGAGTCAAGATGGCCGTTACATTACAACTGCCGATGGACAGAGTGTGAAGTTTTGGGATGCAAATCAGTATGGTTCTTTTCATAAATCCTTTGCGAAGTTATCATTGTACAGTGTTCAATTTTTTTTGTTTGGCCTACGTTGTATTAAACTGTGAGGACTTCTTGAACAGCTTCGGGTTGGTAAAGCATTACGATATGCCCTGCATTGTAGAGTCAGCTTCATTGGAGCCAAAATATGGCAACAAATTCATTGCTGGTGGAGAAGACATGTGGGTTCATGTGTTTGATTTCCACACAGGAGAAGAAGTTGGTTAGTTATCTTCTCCTTGATTCTTTCTTCCTCTTAAAAGCTTTTTCTTTTTACAACCTCTCCCCTTCCTTGCATGAGTAACATAGGTACACTTATGCTCATGAATATATCTATGGATGTTAATTGCTTTCCATAGCCCACCATTATTATAAACTATGCGTTCTTTATTGTTAATTCCATCTGAAATTCCATATATTTGTAGGTTGCAACAAGGGCCACCATGGTCCAGTGCACTGTGTGCGTTTCTCACCCAGTGGGGAATCCTATTCATCCGGATCTGAAGATGGGACTATCAGGATATGGCAAACTGGTCCTTTGAACAGTAGTGAGGAAGAGGCTTCAGGAATCAATGCACACAGGCAGAATGTTAAAGATGTAGCGGATCATGTTGCCAACCAGATCGAGAAGGTGCATATCGGGGAACATGATACGAGTGAGGTGAACGATAAAGCAAGCAGTCAAAAGGAAACGGAGGGCGATGACTAGGTCTAAATTTGAATGTTTTCTTTTTTCTGTTGTGTGTTGTAGTATTTGCCTGACTCAGCAGGTTTGTAAGGGCGTCGTGAAAGTTGAGTGCTTGATCTCTCTCCCCTCTCTTTTGAAATAAACATAAGCTTAATCCTTTTATATTGGATCTCAAGAGTAAAATGTGATTGATTGCCCATGTTTTGCCTGTCATGGTTTTGGCTTCTAATTTACTAAATGGTTTCCCAAGTAGCTCTCATCTTTTGGTTGCATAATCTTTCTTTCCATTTAAAAGGTACATATATATACATTAAAACTATTAAGAAATACTTAGTTCGATTTAAAAAAAAAAAAGTGAACCATTATTCGGAATGGGGAGAGTATTATGATTGGCATTCTTATATTTAAAGAATAATTTGTACATTGATTATAGTCCGCAAAATAAATTCCATTATAGATAAAAAAATAAAAAAAAAAAAAGGAAAGAAACTAGAGTATTTTCAGGTAATTATGTATGTGAGAACATTTAAGGTGAAATTATTTATGTTTTCGTATTAATTATCACTTTTTAATAGGAGTAATAAAGATACTATCACTTTTTTTTAAAATATTATCACTTATTTAAATTATAAATTATTTATTACTAGTTCACAATATCATTATCATTTAACATTAGGTGTATATCACTTTTTATTATAAAAATCTTTTTATTTAAATTATAAATTATTTATGAACTAGTTCACAACCCATTATTATTTAGTATCACTTTCTATTATAAAAATTACTCCACTTTTAATCTGTTTTCGACCACATAAAATCATATCACTCATTGTACATAAAATACCCATTCCTGTCATTTGTTGAATATATGTTGATGTAGATTGCAGTTAATATATTTAAATATGTTGCAATAAACAGCAAATAACAATAATAAACGAGAGAGAAGAGTTGAATCCAGGATATCTGGGAGAAAGAGCGCCAAAACTGCATTTAAAAGGATGGACAAATTTGTGCCTTTCCCTTCGAGAGAATAATTTACAAGGAGACAAGCAAAATTCACAACTCATTCGATTCATCTCCATTTCAACAGGTCGACATAATGTTCGTGCAGTTCCATCTCTTTTTCGTTCCATAAGATCGTCTCGCCTAAATTCTTGTGTACATCTCTACTGGCTGTGCAATTCTGATCTCAATAAAAGTTTAGAAATGAATGGTGAAATAGCTGCAAGCAATGCCTTGGGGCATTCCTCGTGGGGAAGATGACCGCAACCGGATATTGCGACCAGCCTCTGCAGTGCAGGATACTATGTTAAGTTTTATTCTTTAGTATGGTTCACAAAATCATCCATATATTCCCATAAAATTAAAATTTATATGAGATCTAAGTTTATTTTTCATCATCATTATAATCCTCATCAATAAAATCTTCTTCACCCTTAAGAGGAGACGTATGTGATTTACCGAGCTACTATAAACAATTGTGTTATCATTTTTCTTTTATTTCTTTGATTGATTCACAATAATTGTGATATTAAGCAGTCAAAGTTAATTCATGAACTTGTGAAATTAAATTTTAATTTTTTAAGTTTTAACGGCTAAGATATTATTTTAAAATAAGAAAAAAAAAGTGAAAAATTGAAAAGAAAACGCCGCCCCGTTAAGGTGACCGTTGGTAATAAAAGAGCAGCATACATGCAATTGGTCTGGTGGGGACCACAATTCTTTTTTAGGGAAATTAATAACAATAAAAATCACAGTTGATGGGTGTGTGGGACCCTTTAGGGTGACTTAGCCTGCACCATCCCTTTTGTCGCCACGTGTCTTTCTGCTACAGCCTGTCTTGCGGCGAAATTTAATTTCTTAAAATATTTTTATTAAATATTCCTCCATGCACAGATGCACTGACGTTTCATGCCATTTCAAGCTGCCTCTCCCATAACGGTCCTCTTCCTCATTCGCCACTTTTATTTGCCCACATTTTTCGCTCATAATTACAATCATATCCTTTGCTGTGGCGCTTTTTATTATAACTTTTATACTCTGTTCCAAGTGAACATTGCTTGATATAATATTTTAATGTATAGTAAGATTAAATAAATAATATTTAATGTAAAGTATGTAATTGTATTAATATTGCGTGTGAGCCTTATATAGAATAATTAATTATTTTGTGTGGATCAAACTTGATAAAAAAAGAAACGTAAATCTTAATTTGAGACAATCAAAATGAAAAACGTTAAACCTTAGCGCGGGACGAAGAAAGTAATTAATTATCAACTTTTATTTAAGATGTTATTTTATTTTAAATATTATTATTTTTTATTTATATTACTATGAATTATTTATGAAGTACTTTGCAGCATCGTTATCATTTTTCATTAATTAAATATTATTTTTATTCTCACTTTTTATTAATCCCAAACAATTCGTTCTCTAATACTAAAATTCAGTAATATTCCCCCTCCCTCTTTATAAAGTATTTCACTTCTTTTTTTCTTTTACTTTCTAAATTTGTAGAGTTAAATTAGGGTGCAATTAGGGTACCGATACATTTAATTAATACGAGTGATTAGATTAAAAAACTAATTAATAACAACCTTTAAATATAATTATTATTAAAAAAAAACTATACCCTCACACTAAATCTATAAACTCTAGGTGTATGTAATCAATGCACTACAAAATTACCTAAAATTATGGAGATTACCTAAAATTATGGAGTAGTAATAATACTTACTATTATGTGAGACAAATCTCACACATCACAATATAATATCTATTTTTACATAATTTTTTTATTAAAATAACTAAAATAATTTAAATCTTTTTATTAATATCTATTTTTATTTAAATAACTAAAATAACCTTACTCTTTTTTTTTTTTTTATTGAAATAACTAAAACAATCTCGGTTTGTCTAAATTGTCTGGCACAGGTGTTTGTATTTGATTGCTAACATTTAATTATGAAAATTTATACTCCCTACACCCCACGTATTTTTACCCACTTTTCATATTGAGATGTCCCATCGTATTTTTACTCATTCTATTAATGGTAAAAATACACTATATCTTATCTAATTTTTACACTTTATTAATCAATCCCAACTTTATTTACTTTTTTACACTTTTATTCATAATTTCCAATAACTTTATTTACTTTTTCTCTCAAAATTACAAATTTATTCATATTTTTTCTTACTTTATATATTAAAAAAAAAAATTAATCTTCGTGCCCGTACAATTGGGTAAAAATACCCGGGGAAAAAAGGAGTATTTTGCTCAAACAAATTTTCAATAATTTTATCCTTGCTCATACATTCGGCCCGTTCCGAATTGGGCCCCCACTCATCTTTATATTCGTGAACTGTTAACCCAACCCAAACTTGTTGCAGCATTTAATCCGAACCCCAATTTCCCAAATGATTCAACACACTGTAACAAGTCTATAGCCAATCTCGATTATTAATCAGCTGAGTCAGTCACGTTTTCACAATTCAGTGACTTCACAGACACAACGCGGTGACCCGCTCATAACACTCACTGAGTCACTGACAGCGCAACTACTCGAAAACAATGGCGGCGGCGGCCATTTCCTGCCACCTCTCCTCTGTTTCCTCACAGGACTCAGTTTCTCTATCCTCATCATCTTCTCTTTCGCGTGGCGCTCAAAGTATCCGCCGATTCTCCGGTGTCTCTGTTGCCGTTCCGGCAATCCCTCGACGAATCTCGTGCCAGATTGTTTCTTCTGCGCCACCGTCTTCGGACAATGTTAAAGGTATCTTCGTTTCTTTCCGATTGTTCGGTTCCTGAACTTCGATTGTTATTTGTTTCGAAGGATATCAATATCATATGATTTTCTTTTTCTTACTTGAGGTTCAACTTTTCATTTTTTTTTCCCTGGTAAATTCATGAGATGAATCCCATCGCTAATGTATAATTGCTCATGCTCTTAAATTTGCGCGCTTTGGCAATTTATGTGCTTCTCTCACTCCTTTAGATTAGGCATCTCACTATCTCAGCAATAATGACTGGCTGCATATATATATTTGAAGTTCTTTATTCTCCCTATAATTGAAGTGTTCTTTTGTGTTTTCTGCTTTCGCAGAATTGAGCTTCGATGATGTTTAGTGTCTAAATTTGGTGTATTGATAAATCAATAAAATCATATTATATCAATTTGAGCATTTTTCACTATCTATGATTTCATAATCTTTATATTTGTGTTCGTAATCACGTAGTTTAAACACATTCATAAATTTTGCAGACTGCAGGTGGTTAATGAGGATGACCAAATTTTGTAATAATTATTAGAATTCTCATACCCCATCTAATATTTTGTTTATATTTCAGCAAATGCAGGCCTTAAGGATTTTCTTCACATTAATGATTTTGACAAAGAGACAATTTTAAAGATTTTAGATCGAGCCAGGGAGGTAAAGGCAATAATTAAATCAGGGGATAGGACTTATCTCCCATTTAAAGGGAAAACTATGGCGATGATATTTGCCAAGCCTTCTATGAGGACTAGAGTTTCATTTGAGACCGGGTTTTATTTGTTGGGAGGTCATGCACTGTATCTTGGTCCTAATGACATCCAGATGGGTAAGCGAGAGGAAACTCGTGATGTTGCTCGTGTACTATCTCGTTATAATGATATCATTATGGCACGAGTCTTTGCTCATCAGGTACGCTGGTGAGTTATCAATTAAAGACATCCAAGTTTTGAGAGAACATAGTATTTTGCTTTTGTATCTGAGGTTAAGGTCAAATCCCTTTGATATCTCGTTCTATCAGTTTATTAATATTCATTTGATAAGCTCCTATATGTCTTCATCTGATTTTTGATTATTTCTTTGCCACATGCAATAATTTATGTTATGATGTAGAGTAATACTAGGAAATTCATGTTTCTTGGATTTTTATGATCTCTTGGAGCTTGGATCCCCCATAAGCTGTGTTAAAAGCCATAAATAAGCTTGAAAATCAAATACTATCAGGCCAGATGGTATTTTGGCTAGGACACAAAACTTTATTCTTACAAAAAAATTACATGAGTAGTGTTTCTAAATTGCACAGTAAGAAGAAATAATCATTTTCTTGAATGCATTAAACTAAGTTCCTCGTCCTAACCATCTTCAGCCATCTTTCAACCCCCCCCAATTTTATAGTGGTACTACAGAACAAGAATAATTTCATGCCTTGTTCACTGGTTACAGTTTCACTCTCAACTTGGAGGTATAAGTCCCAAGTAAAAGGATTACAGCAGTTCTCTCATCTTGCAGGACATTCTTGATCTTGCTAACTATGCCACTGTCCCTGTGATCAATGGCTTGACAGACTACAACCATCCCTGTCAAATTATGGCTGACGCACTTACGATCATTGAGCACATTGGTCAACTGGAAGGGGCAAAGGTTGGCATAAGTGCTGATAGCAGAGTGGCTGTCTATCCATTTTTCCATGTTGTTTGTGGGATTGAAGTTACATGACAGTTTCTGTGTGGTGGAAAATCTTCAGGTTGTCTATGTTGGAGACGGGAACAACATTGTGCATTCTTGGTTGCTGTTGGCATCTGTCATTCCTTTCCACTTTGTTTGCGCCTGCCCTAGGGGGTTTGAACCCGACCCAAGGACAGCTAAGAAAGCAATTAAGTCTGGAGTCAGTAAAATAGAAATAGTTAATGATCCAAAAGAAGCTGTTAGGGGAGCTGATGTTGTCTATTCAGACGTTTGGGCTAGCATGGGTCAGAAGGAAGAGGCTGAATACCGGCGCAAAGTTTTTCAAGGATTTCAGGTACGCAACCTTCTAGAGACAATTTGTTACAACTTGAATCACACATATCTGGTGAAGGGCGCATTTGTCCTCTTGGGTTACTCTGCTGACTTAATAATTTGTAGGTGGATGAGGAACTTATGAAATTGGCTGGTCCGAATGCATTTTTTATGCACTGTCTTCCTGCTGAGAGAGGTGTTGAGGTTACCGATGGCGTTGTAGAAGCCCCTAATTCCATTGTGTTCCCACAAGCTGAAAACCGCATGCATGCCCAAAATTCTATAATGCTGCATGCACTCGGGTTGTGAAGTGTGTACTTTCCTATGTTGCTTGAAACTTTTGTCTTGAATTAGTATCCAAATCAATGGCTCTCTTCGCTTAACTACGAGCGTGAACTTTTTAGGCAGATTATCTTCCAGCATGTTGCATAATGTTGAATGAATTGTGGTTTCCACTATGATATGATGAGACTCTAATGGGAATTCATACTCTGCCTTTTCATATCAAATTATAGTCTTTTTCAGTAGAATCAGTCATAACTGACCGACTATAACAACGTTTTGGGGATTAAATAAAATTTTTGTCAAACCCGACCCGAACCCTTATGGCGGAATTGTCCCTCTTCCAATTTTTTGGCGGGGAGATTCTAATTGAAATAATAAATATAGCAATTTTAAAATTAGTAACGGTAAGATTTTGCATTTCTTATCGCATCCTATCAGTACTAAAATAATTACTCGAGTAGTATGGAGTAACTAATAACTAGCATTTTATACAAATTTTCAAGAAAAATTCAATGAAGTAAATCGACTTACAAGCTTTCCAAATTCCTCATGTTTTTTGGTAAATTATAGCTCAAGTTACACATCTATAAAATCATTAAATATTTGAATAAAATTGTATGAACATTCTTATTTGTTATTTATGTATATATTTTATAAAACATTTAATGAAATTGTATAAAGTATAAACCTTATTTAATGTAATTGACTAAAAAAATTAAATTTATAAAATTTCAATAGATGGTAAATTCAATTAAACTATGTCGATGACAAAATATATATAAAAATAACTTGAAAAATATAGAAAATTATAATTTCTTACTCACTAACAAAGCAGCTAATAGAAATATTTTCAATAAATTCAATGATTGTTTTTCACATGAAAATTATAATAATTATTGAAATATTATTTTGTTTATGTTAATCATTGATATATAATTATTATCAACTAATTTTCATTATTTTGATATATATTAGTATACTATAATTATTAATTTTTTGGGGCCCAGCGCCCCCGTCCTACACTCGCTCCGTCATTGTCTACTCTTAAAGTATCAATTTTCTCTTTTTAGTAAAAGGGACCACACATGGTCCATCGCTCACAATCATTCACCACTAATACAACTATCAAATTTATATAAAATAATAATATTTCTTAATTCACGTACAAAAAGCAAACAAATATATTTGTGATGAGCGGAGGGAGTAATTTTAAAAAAAATCATACCTTAAGGGATAGAGGAGTAATGTGCTCCCTCCGACCCATCCTAATAGTTACATTTTTATTTTATTTTTTTGCGTTCCATAGTTACAATTCCCTATATCACACTAATATATCTATCCACTTTACATTAAAATATTATTTCTCTCACCTCAATACACATTAAAATAATATATTCATTAATCCCCATACAAAACGCACATATAATTATTAGGACAGACCGAATGAGTATTCCATAGAAGCCTTTACTATTACTCCCTCCGTTCTGGAATAAGATATACATTTGCTTTTTACACGTAGATTAAGAAGTATAATATTTTATTGTGTAGTGAATTGAGAGAAAATATATTTTAATGTGTAGTGGGTAGTTATATTAGTTTAGTGTGTGGGCCCATGTGTTTATAATAATTGTTTTGTGTGGGTCCCATCAATCAAAAAGAGAAATATATACTTTGTTTTGGGACCGACCAAAATTAAAAAAATGTATACCTAATTGTGGGACGAGGGAGTATTTTTTTAAAAAATATTTTAATAAAAAGAGAAACTCTTTTGTAAGACGGGTTATTTGTGAGGGGGTGTGAGACGGGTCGACCCATCATTAAAATATATTTATTGTATAGATAAAATATGCTTATTTGCAATAAAAGTATGTCAATAATAAATCAAATTATAACACACTAAAATTACTTTAATGCATAATTCAACATACTTTAGAAAACATATTTTAACCACCCTTAAATATACTTTATCTATATAATTAGCCTCATGACTTTCTCGTAAATAACTCTTACAAGAGACTTTGTGTAATAAAAAAATGTAGTAGACTTGGCACAACCAAAGTAGTTTAATTTACCTACTCCCATCCAATTCAAACTTCTATTTAACCAACTTCGTTTCCACTCCAAATTCCCACCACCACCAACCGCAACTACCAAAATGCCGCCGGAATTGTCCTCAACTCCACCATCGCCGCCGCCGAACTACTGGGGCGACCTTCCAGAAGAAGAGTTCTACGTCTCGCAAGGCGTCCGCAACACCAAATCTTTCTTCCAGAGCCCCCACGGCAAACTCTTCACCCAAAAATTCCTCCCGCTCGACCCGACCCTACCCGTCAAAGCTGTCGTTTTCATGACTCACGGATACGGCTCCGATACGGGTTGGATGTTCCAGAAATTCTGCATTAACTACGCCAATTGGGGATACGCTGTCTTCGCCGCAGATCTCCTCGGCCACGGCCGCTCCGACGGGATCCATGGCTACTTGGGAGATCTAAACAAGGTAGCTGCTGCTTCTCTGAGTTTTTTCAAGAGTGTTAGGGTTAGTGATGAGTATAAGGATTTGCCGGCGTTTCTGGTCGGGGAATCGATGGGGGGTTTAGCTACGCTGTTGATGTATTTTCAATCGGAGAAGGATCTGTGGAGTGGTTTGATTTTCTCTTCGCCATTGTTCGTCATTCCGGAGAGTATGAAGCCCTCTAAGGTAATTTCACTTTTCGATGATGGTTTAAGCTAAGGTTGCTCAATGTTTGTGTTTACTGTTTAAGGGTAGATCCAATTAGCTTATGAGATTATGTTCTTGTATGCTGATATCTGTTCATCTGATTTTCACTATGGGAGTTGTTTGTGTGATCATTGTTACTTTTAATCTTTTAAGATTTTTTATTATTTGATGAGAAAGCTCAGCATTGACAACATGATGATCTTGGAATGCAGTTAAATTCTCTGTATTACACACCCTGTAATTCACCATTATATATGAGACAACAGAGGTGGAAGAGGGATTCAAGAATTCATATATTAATTAGGGTTTATTTGTTTTTGAAAATGTAGTTTATCAAAATGTTAGAAATTGGATTGTTTCAATTTGATCAGCTCTATTCTTTTCTGTATAAATAGGGGAAAAATTGAATTCAAATGGTGATAGTGAGACCTTATTTAGTCTGATTTTATAATAGATTTGTAATCATTTTCATGGTTTAAAAATTTGCTTCTCTTTATTCAAATATTGTGTTTTTCCTTCAAGAGTGCTGCTCATAGCTTTTACAACTACAATTGTATGTGTGTGTGTGTTCTTAAAAAATGAGTATTTCTTTACAATTAAATGGAAATAGAATGTCTTTCATGATTCCTAATCCATTATCAATTGGATACTGACTTCTTGCAAGATGGAGTAGAGGGGAAGATAATGCAAATTTATGTAGCCATTCATTTGGATGAATCATTCCTTTTGACAAAAAATTTATGCACTAAGCTTATTTCGTTAGAAAAAACTAATCTTTGATTTTATCTTCTTGACTTGTAGGAGAATAATTAGTATTATTTGACTTAAGAATCAGCTCAATTTGATCTTGTTGACTTGTAGGAGACTAATTAGGATGATTCGACTCATGAATGAACTTAACTGATGGATTTAATCGTTTCACGAGAACCGGTCGCACAAAGAACTCTCGATCTTTTATTCACCTGTAACATCACTGTTATATGATTATTGGGCATTTCAATCAAATCATAATTTTCAGCATAGTATCAAATACCTTGAATTTGTGCATTTATCTGGATTACCAGAATACATATAACTCATCTTTCACTGTGATTCTATGATTCTTTCTATGAAGGTTCACTTATTCATGTATGGGCTCCTCTTCGGATTAGCCGATACATGGGCTGCAATGCCAGACAACAAGCTGGTGGCCAAGGCCATCAGAGACCCCGAGAAACTGAAGATCATTGCTATGAATCCGAGGAGGTACACCGGGAAGCCTAGAGTGGGAACAATGAGGGAGTTATTGAGGCAGACCGAGTATGTGCAGACTCAATTCGACAAGGTCACAGTGCCTTTTTTGACTCTACACGGTTTAGACGACGGTGTCAGTTGCCCGTCAGGTTCAAAGTTGTTGTGCGAGAAGGCGAGCGGTGAGGACAAGACTATGAAGCTATATGATGGAATGTATCATTCTCTGATACAAGGTGAGCCTGATGACAGTTCTAATCTTGTGTTGGCTGACATGAGGGCTTGGATTGATGAAAGAGTTGAGAGATATGGTTCAAAATGTAATTGAACTTCAATAAAATTTGTCTTGTGATGCCGTTATGTGTATGACTTTTTGGACTTCATTATGATATTTCATTTAACTTTATGATAATTTGTATCCATACCTATATATAACGGAGGAATACTGTGAAATTGTCTACTCCTATTTTCCCCGTTTTCCGTTACCATTGCCCACCGTGTGTGATTCGCCCTCTCGTTTTCTCTCTCTACATGGCTGAAAATTGACATAACCATCTGCCTTCCTTCTTTCTACGAGGTTAAACAAGAAAGTAAATTCTCTGTACCGCTCTCTCCTTCCCTCCTCTTCTCCTCAAATCATTCTACAAATAAGCTTACTCTAATTACGATTTTTTTTGGGTTTGATTTCATCGCCTCTGCAGCTCCTACGCTAAGCCCTAATTTTTTCTTCTCCCATCCGCCTCCACTCCGTCTTCTGTTTGATTACGACGTGAGTATTTCAATCAAGTTTGGCTAATTGAAGATTTTATTATATTAAACCCTCGCTTCTCTTCTCTGTTCAACTTCGTTCCTCAATACTTGTGAGTATCTTCCCCCATATTTAGTCCATTAACTCCGATTGTAGTCAGCTGCTGTTATTGTTCGTCTTGTATTTGGCAAAATAAATGATTTCGGGCTATCTTGGTTTTAATAGTTTCTGTTGTGCATGCAACACATTTTGCTTCCCATGTCACTTTCACTGCTACTGTATATTTGATGTGTTGCCAATATTCAGCCTTCAAACAACTATAAGGAATAATTGCTACTGTATATTTGATGTATTACCAATATTCAGCCTTCAAACAACTCTAAGGAATAATTGTTCATAACTGCTCTTCTTTATAGTTGTATAGGATCGTGCCCAGATTTAAATTATTGGCATGAGACGATATTGTAATTGCAATGTATATGACCAACCGTGATACTTTTGGGCTTCTTCATGTGAATATGAATCAACCTTATGTGAGCCGCTCTTAATTTTATTCATGACCAACTCTTTATGCTCACGTTCTTTTTTATTTCACTAAGATTGGGTTTTATGGGATCGTGGACTAAGCACTGCGTGATGGTGTATTTGTTTCTTGTTACAATTTCTTGAGCAAGAATATGATTGCAAACCTCGAACATTAATAGAATGTGATAATACATACATATTTTACTACTTGAACTCTTGATTTTACCTGTCAACGAATGCTTTAAGCTATTTGCTACTTTGAAGGATAATATCCACTGAAAGGCATCACCAACTCTTTTTGTTAGCACGAAATTGTCTTTGAACTACCTTAGAAAGATTATGGCACCACCTTATGTCATCATTCAAATTTGAAACCTATTTTAATGATGGAAGACATTATTGTAATGAACACAATCAGCATTATTGTAATGAACACAATCAGCATGCCTTTCTGTTACCTTCTAAAGCATGGGATTAATGAAGTATCATTATTTAGGCTACAACACCAATTAATAAGCCTTATATTGACATTTTTGCTGAAGAAAAGTTTGAACAGAAATTCCATGACATTGTTTTCAAAATTATTTCAAATTGATCTTATGTTGTTTGGCAGTTACATTTGAACTTGAAATTCCAATTCCATTCCGTTGAAGCTGTTAAGAATCTATACTTTGCACTTTTTGGTGCGTTCTGTGCAGTCAAGTTTCTTCAAAAATATAGCTTTATTGTTATGAGTGATTGATACATAATACTCCCTCCGTCCCCCAAAGTATTTCACACTTTCCTTTTCCATCCGTCCCACAAAGTATTTCACACTTCACTTTTACTAAAAATGGTAATGAATACACTATAATAATACCTACTTTTTACACATATCCCAACAAAATACTCACTTTTTCACACATTCCAATAACTTTACACACATTTTTCATTAAATTAACTAAAATATTTTTTCTCTTTCTTACTTTATACTTAAAAAAATAAATTTTTCTTAAACTCCGCGCACACAAATACGTGAAATACATCGGGGGACGGAGGGAGTATGTGCTATTTTGAAGTGTTTTTTACTCTGCCATTTGCAGCTTCATGCCACCACATGATTTGGCCATTGGACTAGAATTGGAAACCAGCTTTAGTCGATGTGCTCAAAGAAAATTTAAAGCTATGAGGTAGGAAGATTACAAAAAGCAGGTGAACAGAAAAGAAAGATCCCTCTACCATTTCTGAAAGAATCAGTTTACAATTAGGTACAAATGCATCATATTAACGACAAGATATGGATCTGATTACATGATGTAGGAATTTTTACGACCACTTGATCCAGATTCCCAGGACACATATTACTTTCCAACTGTGAAACTTAGAACTCGACTCACAAGCTGAGGTTGTTGATCATTTTGCAAATGTCTTTTCTCAATATTGTTGTGCAGTATTTTACAGAAACTTTTAGGCAATGCTTTAGATTGCATGCTGCTACATATCTTACTAGAGGTTTCAGATATGGTTCTAATCACGTACCAGGATTAGCTATGTTTGTTGCATCAATATGCTATTATAAATCTTATATTTCGTGGTATGAATCTCAATCTAAATTTCTTTAGAATTATTATGTGCAAATGTCTAATGAAATATTTCAAATTCATAAACATCCATTCATATGACGATTTTACTACAAATATGCCCCCAGGACATAGCTCAAGTGGTAGAAGGGAGGGTGGAAAGGCCTTTCAACTGAGCTTGATTACTGCAGGATGGGGGTTCGAATCCTGCCTTTGGCATGGATTTGGCCCCTTGCAATCACAAGTTAAACAGTGAACTCTCTCTATAAACCACTTGAGGCACATCCTGCGATTTACCTCCTCCACCAATCCCAGGACAATGGCGGTGGGGACCCCTAAATAGTAGGGTACACCATTTTACTACAAATACCACCTACCTAGTACAAGTTAAAATTCATCTATCATCTTACTAGGGGAATGATATTGTTATTTTGTACCTAGATGAAGGTGGACATACAATACAATTTGACAAGTGCACTTAAAATTCTTGCATTTCACGTCAGGTATCAATTACTGCTATTTATTCAAATATTTTGAGTCAATCTACAAGTGAAAATATTTGCGTTTTCCTGCTCTATTCTGGTATGTTCTTCAAGAACAACTGTCAGAGAAGGACTAGTAAATAAATTTTAGACACACATAAGATCAGTTTAATTACATAGATTTCCAGTCTCATTTCTAAGCATCCAATGACCAAAAGACAAAGGTAAACCACCAATTTATACAACCAATCATATAACTAAGTACATTAGGTAAAACAAATTCTCAAGCAATTCAAATGGGTAACATTTATTAATCGGAAGCAAATTACATACAGATCCCAAGAGATGTTTTGGCGTTTCGGTTCATTCCTTGTGTTTTCGCCTAGTTTCATCACTTGTAGATTGCATAAAGCAACAAAAATAAAATACAGGGCATAAACTACCAGAGGAAAAATAACAAAAAGAATATAAAGGATTGAAAAACTGTCTCAACACTAGTATTATAGATTCCTCTGTAAGAAGTAATTACTTGGTAGGCCAAGTTGCTTGAGCAGACATAATAATACCTACAATGACACCAAAGAGTCCAAGTGCACTGCCAAAAATCTCAATAACAAGGATCTTAACAAAAAGATTCGAATTTTGAGCATCTGATAAAGCGCAACTGCTTCCAATTATCCCAACACATAGTCTGTGTAAACGCATTTGAATAACAGAACATAATGAAGAAAAATATCAGTGGACAGCAAAATGTGTTTGATAATATCATAAACAGATAAATTATCTAAGGCTGATTGATAGAAATCAGAACTCACCCGCAGACAAGGTTAGCAAAGCCTACAATAATTCCGGATGCAAATATAGCATAGCCTGCTCTGAGGGATTCTGGGTCATAAATATTAGCAGAAGGCACACTCTCTAGCTTTGTCTGAAGGATGATAGCCACAATGACTCCATATATGGCAACAGCCTCACAGAAAATCACACTAAGAGGAAAAATGGAGTTACAATAGTTAATTAATAATAACACAAGTCATTATGATAACAAGAACCAGCTTCACAGCTTAATTGCACAAGTGTGCAGCAGCTCAAATTGAACGAGGGTATGCTAACACAACTAAGATTATGAGAAATTTAAATCATCCATCATTTTTCTAGACTATCCTTATCATATTCAATCATTCTAACGGGATTTTCAGCTTTCCCCACAAAATAAAGGAGAACAAATTTTGTTTCTCTTGCTTAATCCTACCATTTTTCTAAACCAATCTTAGGAATTAAAAATAAAAACATGACATAAGAATGGTATGATGTGGGTCGAGGTAGCTGGGAGGGTATAGTCCGTGGAATGACACCTTGAAAGGTACATTTGAGGTAGTTGTATGGTTAAAAGGTGCATCTGGGTTGATTGCCTCATAATTAAGAATCTATGACATTTGGATGTTAATTCAGGGAATGAATAAAGAGTTTTAACAGATAAGAAGAATAAGAGATGTTTTAATATGGCTCAACTCAATTGAACTGCTATGCACATTTACATTCCAATACTCAGTTCAGTGCACACATGATTCTCGGGAGAGGTGAGTCAACCCTTAACCCAGCCACTCACTCTCTCTTCTCTAACTCTCTCTTTTTCTTGTAGTGCCTTGATGGCAAGGAACACTGGAAATGAAATGGGTCGTGCACACGAAACATAGTTGAAAGTACAAGGGTTCGAGCACGTGGCTTTCAGAAGTCAGAACCAATATCTAAAAGAAACTAGAACAGTAACAAAAATAAATTTTAGTAGGAAATTTGTGGTAAACACACTTTTAAAGTATGTTTCTACAAGATTTGTGCTTTTAATCTCAAATCACACAATCTCTTCAAAGTGTGGAGATATTTGACCACATGATCTAATCCACGTCTAAACCTCAATTAGATTCTTAAATTCTGTATTAGCTAACTGTCGAGATCAAGAGAATCTCCAGCATAAACTAACAATCTAATTATCACTGTGCTATGCCCCTCAGTGTCTTCCATCAAGCAAATTATTTACGAAATCAAAATCAAACACTACAAATTTAAATAGGTTTTAAAAAAATAAATACAACAGCAAGCACTGAAACTCATCAGATTTGAAAAGTACCTGATTAGGTTTTTGGAAGTAATGCGAGGAGCTTTGATGGCAGCACCGATTAAACTACTCCCGGTTATATATATTCCCCTACAAATTCAGTTGATTCAAACGAATCAGCAAATGAAATTTCAGGAATAAATTCGAAGAAACATCTGCTAGATTAGAAGAAAATACCAGGCGGCTCCGAGGACAGAAACGCCAATTGATATGGCGATTCCAATGGCGGAGAACGTGTACGGTGAGATCCGAAGCAAAGCGTGCGACCATGAGCTCGAAGACGCCACCATCGTGGTGCGAACCACTCTCTCTCTCTCTTGGATCGGAAGAAAATCGGGAATTTTCTTTTATCAATCAAAAAATAAAAATAAAATATAATGGGATATGCTGGGCTGGGCTACATAATTTATAGGCTTCTGTGAATTCTGTTGGGCTCATAAAAAAACCAACTAATTTTCTAATCAATTGGGCTCACGGGCTTTGTATTATACACTAATGGACTTTATGTGAACTCCATTTTTACGTAATGGGCTAATATCGCAGTACATTTATTTATTTCTAATACTTCCAAGTAGATATATACTAATTAAATATATTTAGGGTTAATTATATTAAAAGTTCCAACATTTTCACTGATTGCGAATTAGTCCAAACTTTTTAATATTTGCAAATAAATACTCGACCTTAAGTCCATTTTTCAAATCAAGCCACCAGGCAGCTGGAGGCCTGCCCGGTGTTGACATGTCCCAACATTTTTATATTTTATGATTATTTATTATTGTTTTTATATGTGATCTTTATACCCATTTCGAAATTCTAAAAAAAATATTAAATTTAATAAGAAAAAATATCTAGGAAGAATAGTTGAATGAGAGATTATAAGTTGGTAGAAATAAATATAGTTTGAGGATTAATTTGGGTTGTAGTATGGTTTCTCGTGAATTCCGGAGAAAATACAAAGTTGTGCAAATGTAAGACATCTTTCATTAATGCTACCACAAATGTCGACAATTTTAGTTGAGGATAGGCCAATCACCATTTCTACGATCTCAACCATGCCACATGCTCTCTCCTTCAACAATCAAATCTACCTAGCTGTTACCAAAGTAAGAAAAACAAATGGCCCCCACACATAAGTATTCGAGAAGACATTAATGAAAAACCTATTATTTTGTGCAAGTACAATCAAATACTCCCCTGTTCCATTAAAATTTGGACGTTTGCTTTTTACACGTTGATTAATGAGTATAATATTTTAATGTGTAGTAAGGTGAGACAAATAATATATTGTAGAGTGTGTAGGTGTATTAGTATGACATGTGGGCCATGAAGAGAGAAATAATTAATATGTGTGGGTCATCTTTACCAAAAAGAAAAATACACACTCTGTATTGAGACGGATCAAAATAAAAAACGCATACATTCCAGTGGGAAGGAAGGAGTAATAAATCTTTTAACATGAAATTACGAGTATTTACATCATTCATCAAAAGTAGAGGTGTTAATACGGGCCGAGCCCGCCGGCCCGGACCGTTTAAACCTGAAAATTACAGGTTTAGGTTCCTACATATAGTGGACCGTTTAATACCGGTCCTTTCTGGCCCGGACCGGCAAGCCCGTGGTCTAAATGGTCTAGCCCGCAGGTTTTCCGGGCCAGCCCGCCAGCCCTTTACTATATTTTTTAATTACTATTACAAATCACACATGGTAGATTTTCTTTCCCAAGCCAAGGCCCAGGCCCAATTAAAATTAGGTTTATAACCTGTAGATGTTTTCTTGTATCTCTGCGTCTCCTCATCCCACAAAATGAAAATCTGCGCTGCTACTTGCTAGCCTTTTCATCGCTTGCTCTCTTGCATTGGTTCTTCTTCTCTTGCTCTCCTATCGTCGATTCCTTTTCAATTTTAGGTATTACCAGATCTTTTTTTTTTAATATGCGTGAGATTGGGTTTTTAATTTTTATATTCCAAATGGGTTATTTCGTAGATGTGTAAAGAAATGAGAAGAACAGAGAATCCATTTTGTTTGATGTAGTTTTTTTTTTTTTTTTTTGCTTTAGTTAAATGTTGTGTTCACTAACATAATTGATTAATCTCCTGTAAATCTGTCTTAGATTCCAAAAGCATAATTAATGCTAATTTTGTTTTGTCATCTAATATTTCTATACCAGTTGAATTATTCCTTCATCTTAGAAAAATATTATAAAAAAATTATATTATTATTAAAAAATATACTCCATATATTATTGAATAACTCTTTTCAGTTTTCTAGTTTGGAAAGCCTCATTAAAAATATTTGGAACAAATATTCTATTTGAATATTTTTAAAATCAATTGAATTGTACCGTGTATCTATTCTATTCATAATTATTGGATAGTTGGCTGGATTATTATCCCATAATTTTGCTTAGCAGATTCAAAAGACTAAATTAAGTCAAATATAGCTCAATTAAGTTTTAATTATTTATTTAAAAGTTAGATATAGATTGCCCTAAACATATATTTCAAAATTAGTTTAATTACACTAGTGTAATAAATGAGTACTAATACTGCAATATTTTAGAAAAGTCAATGCTTGTGATAGTTGTTGCCTATATAAAAAAAACTATAATACTCTTATCATTATCAGAGAAGAGAGATGTCGGCTATCAAGCTTATGACTTCACTTTAATTATTTTTTGCTTACAAGTTAATTAATGTTAAAATCTGTTTTCTCAATTTTTGCTCAATTGCTTGAGTTATATTTAATTTTTTTGCAGCATGGATTCTGAAAGTCAAGTTGGTAATGATGATGATGTGGAGATCATGGACTCTAAGGTCACACAAGAAAATACAAGTGCTCATGATAGTTCTGATAAATCTTCAAAACGGTGTAGAGAATTCACTTCTCCGGTATGGAATATTTTTTCTAAACCTCTAGATGGAAAAGTGATTTGTAAAAGGTGTCATAAGGAGTATACTTGGCTTAATTCCAATTATGGAACTTCAACACTAGGTCGCCATATGACAGATTGCATGAAAAAGCCTGTTTATGGAAATGTTGGTTTGATGTTAGATGGCGAAGGGAAATTAAGATCTAGGAAGATTGATCAAAAGCATGTTCGTAAAATGATTAGCATGGCAATTATTTCACATGATCTTCCACTTTCCTTTGTTGAATACAAATGGGTTAGAGAATTGCTCAAGTATCTAAATCCTGATGTCAAAAGTTTTGGTAGATTAACAGCTACTACTGACGTTTTGAAGTTGTATGATGTTGAAAAGGAAAAACTAAAATCTGTGATGATTGATAGTCCTGGAAGGATTTGTTTAACTTCTGATTGTTGGACTGCATGTACTGGTGAAGGTTATATTTCTTTGACTGCACATTTCGTAGATTGTGATTGGAAGTTAAATAGCAAAATAATTAACTTTTGTAAAATGGAGCCACCACATTCAGGATTTGAATTAGCAAATAAAGTGTTTGCTTGTTTGAAAGAATGAAAAATTGAGAAAAAAGTGTTCTCTCTTACTTTGGATAATGCTTCTGCCAATGATAATATGCAAGTAAAATTGAAAGAAAAGCTTGTTTTACAAAACAGTCTTTTATGTAAGAGTGAGTTTTTTCATGTGAGATGTTGTGCTCATATCTTGAATATTATTGTTCAAGAAGGCTTGAAAGTAGCTAGTGTAGCTATAAAAAAAATAAGATCAAGTATCAAATATGTGAAGGCTTCGGAAGGGAGAATGAAGAGTTTTAATGAGTGTGTGGCACAAGTTGGTGGCATTGATACTAAAGCAGGTTTGCGTCTGGATGTGGTCACCAGATGGAATTCTACTTATGCAATGCTTGAGAGTGCAATTAAATATAAGCGTGCTTTTAGTTTACTTCAGACGAATGATGAAGGGTTCACATTTGCTCCAACAGATGATGAGTGGATTAGAGGGGAGAAAATGTGTCAGTTCTTACGCCCATTTTACACAATCACAAATCTGATTTCTGGTTCGTCTTATCCTACTTCCAACTTGTATTTTATGCAAGTGTGGAAGATTGAATGTCTCTTGAAATCAAATGTGTTGAGTGATGATGAAGACATTAAGAGTATGACTTTGAGAATGCAAGAAAAATTTGAGAAATATTGGAGTGAGTACAGTAATGTGCTTGCATTTGGTGCAGTGCTTGATCCTAGAGCAAAATTAGGAATGATCAAGTATTGTTATTCTCAACTTGATCCAGCTTCAGCTCAAGCAAAGGTTGATCTTATTAGAAGTAAATTGCAAATGCTTTTTGGTGAGTATGAGAAATATATATCATTGAATGAACCACATGGAAATTGCTCTCAAAGCACTTCAAACTTATCATCTTTCTCTACACCAGCAGCAAGTGGAAAAGGAAAAGAGCAAGCAGATATCAATTTATTTGATGTAAGTCTTTATCTTATCTTCTTTAAGAAATCATCTTTTTTACTTATTTTAGTTACATTATGTTATTTTATTTTATTTTATATAGGTTATGGAAGATTGGCAGAATACATCCACAAATTCTCAAAATGAAAAATCCACATTAGATCTATATTTGGATGAGGCGCCTTTTGAATTGAAATACCATCCAAATTTGGATGTTTTAGAGTTTTGGAAAAATTATAAGAATCGGTGTCCAGCATTATCTACCATGGCTTGTGATATTCTTAGTATTCCGATCACCACTGTGGCTTCTGAATCAGCTTTTAGCATTGGGGCACATGTACTCAACAAATATAGGAGTCGACTGCTCGGACAACATGTTGAAGCACTTATTTGTACTCGGAGTTGGCTAAAAGGCTTTGTTGATGGTAATACTTTTATTACAATTTACATGTTTTAAATTGTGGTATGCTTTTCATACCGTTTCTTAAATTTCTTATATTACTAATTATATGCTCTTGTAATATTTAGATGATGGCGAATTGGAAGATGGCGATATCTATTTGTCCAAGGAAACACCAAATGCTAAAGAAGGAACAAATATTTAAATTTAATGTTGGAGTGGGAATGCATGAAGTTTGGATTTACTTTTTTATATTCGATCTTTTAAGTTAATGTTTGATTGTTATGTATTTGGATGAATTTTATGAATCATACTTTGAATTTAAGTTTGAATTTTGTTTTGTGTTTTTTTTTAGTTTCTTTTTTAGTGGCCCGTTAGTAGCCCGTTTAGCCCGCAAACCGTTAGGGTTAGGTTTAGGTCCGAACTATTAGCAAACCGTTTAAAGTGGACCGCATAAACCGTGGCCCGTTTAGCCCGTGGACCTATAGGTCTAGACCTGTAGGTTTAGGGTTGGCCCGTTTAACACCCCTAATCAAAAGAGATGAGAACTTGACGGGGGTATGAAATAAAAACTCATTCAGATGCAGTATCTAGCTAGTGAAGTGAGTATAGATTTTAGATGGAGAGAGGACAATGAATATTAATGCAAATATTCCATCCAATGACCCATCATGGCTTATTCTATTCTTTCTTTGTAAAGATGAAAAAGAGAAGTCCTTACATCACCACACAACAAATGACAGTGACACCCCCTCACCCCCCCCCCCCCCCCCCCAACCCCCTCCTTACAATCTTATCCTTTCTCACCACCAATGTTCAGTGATAAGGAAAATGTCCTGCCAACAACTAACATCACCGTTTTTACCATATCACATCAATTTTACCAACAGTGCCTATAAGTTTTTTAATTTTTAATTTTTTAAAGTAGGTATTTGTTTAAATGCCAATTTTATAAAAATATCATTGTTTTGGTTAAAATAAATAATTAAATTATACATATTTATAATTCGATTGTGTATATTTATGATTCGGTTATATATATTTTTATGATTTGATTGTACATATTATGACTCGATTGTATATGCTTATGACTCGATTATAACTTTTAAATCAAGTCATAAATTTGCACGGTCAAAGATATTTTCGTCATTTTATGCCTTTAAAATTTTCAAAACAAAATATAGGTAATTTGAAAATTTGTTAATTCAATTTGGACATATGAAAATATCAAACCCACCCCCTTTTTTTAAATTTTCTATAAGACACCCAAAATTAGCTTTGGTGTTTTATTTTATTTATTATTTATAGTTAATATGAAACTCTGTTTAATTGAATAACCAGCTTTATTTCAATCTTCTTCTTCTTTCTTTTTTTTTTTTAACAAAAGGGCATTCTTGTCAAAGCCTATTACACAAATTCACAGAGTTTACCTACTCATCTAAGCTATGCAGTAAAAGAATCTATTTTTTTTAGTAACTTTTTTTTCTTGTTACCAAATATTCCACTGTTTATATATACACTAAAAAAATGAGATATGTAATAGTAACACCGAACTTAAAACCCTTGAGAAAGGCCCAATTACATATCTTCATATCCAAACTACCAAACAATGCATACTCTGGCGCCATTGCCGGAATCCATGACATTATCCGGCAAGTTAACGACGTCGTTCGAGCCCGAATGCTGGTCGGAAGACGGCTCTGTTTTGGACACAGATTATTTCATCAAAACCCTGTCCAAAATCCAGTGCCAGGGGGCTAAACCAGATCTCATTGGCTCAATCATCACCCATTACGCCTCCAAATGGCTTCCCGATTTGGGCGGCGGAGACGAGGAGGAGAGAGCCACCGCCAGTTTAAGACACTCTCCAGAAAGCATTACAGCTTCATGGATGAAGAAGAAGTTCTTCATCGAAACCCTAGTCGGAATCCTTCCACCGGAGAGGGACTCTCTCTCCTGCGACTTCCTGTTGAGAATTCTTCGAATTGCCAACATGGTTGGCGTCGAAGAACGGTGTCGTATGGAGCTGGAGCAGAGGATTTCATTGCAGCTCGATCAAGCTTCACTCAGGGAACTGATGATCCCATCGTTCAGCCACACGTGCACCACTCTGCTCGATTTCGACCTCGTCCTAAGGCTCGCGAACGCGTTCGCGAACTCCGAGGAGGTTCGGAGGAGTGGGGGTGCATTTGTGAAGGTGGCAAAGCTTGTGGATTCTTACCTGGCGGAAGCAGCTCTTGATTCCCAGCTGGCGTTGTCGGAATTTGTTGCTCTGGCTACTGTTCTTCCCAGCCATGCACGTTCGACAGATGATGGACTCTATCGCGCCATTGATACATACCTCAAAGTAAGTCGTTTAGAACCTGCCGCCGTGGGAAAGCGGTGGTGCGATGACTGATCAAAGATTCTTGTTTGGTTGGAGTTTTGTTTTGTGATCCCAAGAAGAAGATTCTTGATTTGAAAGGGTTAAGAAGATGGGTTTTCTTAGGCAATGTCACTTGCATGATACATACCTTTCATACTGATTAGAATATAACAAGTTTGCTTTACTATTATTTCAGTGTCGTGTCATTATAGTGTAACATCTCCTTTTAGTGGCTAGCTCTTAAAGTAGATTAATGAAAGTTTAAATCTAGATTTTTTCCTCTCTCCCACATGTCGTTAACATTATTTACGAGTAACTAATTGGTAAATTTTGACCGTTGGAACGAATAATTAACATATTTCGTGTACTTGGTCGGAGTAGGCACACCCCGGTTTGCCGAAGCAAGAGAGGAAGAGGCTATGCATGTTGATCGACAGCCGGAAGCTGTCGACTGAGGCGTCTCTCCACGCAGCTCAAAACGAGAGGCTACCGGTTCGGGCCGTGATCCAAGTCCTTCTATCGGAGCAGAGCAAGCTGAGCAAGCAGATTGAGTGGAGCGGGTCCTTGAGTGGGGCACGTAGCCCCGGGTTTGGGTTTGACATCACGTCCCGATGCCTCTCCAAACGGGAAATCAACACACAACAAATGGAGATCAAGAGGTTGAAGGAGGATGTTCTTAGGCTGCAGAGTCAGTGCATGAACATGGAAAATCAGATTGAGAAGCTGTTAATGGAGAAAAAGAAAGGCTTTTTCATATGGAAAAAGCTTGGACTTCCAGCCTTCAAGGCTAGTAAAGTGGGACTAGTCCAAGGAGAAGCTGGTGAGGCCCCTGTCGGGCTCAAGACACCCCTGGAGACGAAGGCCCGGCCCGTCAGAGCAAGAAAACCAAACAAATGGAGAGATTTGTTGTACTAAAGCTTGATGAGTAGAATACTGAATTTGATCAATACTATTGAATCAGAATTCTAACAGATAACATAGGATCATATATTGTATTATGGGTCGGATTTTTAGTCATTCATATAACCAGTCGCACAGAAAAACCCGTGTGCATTATATATAGTTATATACATACCTATCGCCTCTGGAAATTGATGGTTTTGATAGCAAAAGCAAACACAAAAGCAAAAACAAGTCCAAATCCAGCAACAACAACAGCCACAACACCTACAAAATCATGTCTGAATCCAAAGTAACTTCTCAGGAAACCTTGAACAGATTGTTTGGTTTCTAGCTCATCTCTAACATCTCCAAACTGCGAAGCAAGTAGACCGTACAATGTCCATGCCACGGGGTTCGCCCAATGGTACCATCTCCACCACACCGGCGTACTCTGTTTGTGTGAAACAATCAAGAAGATACAATCTTTATTTGCCTATCATATGTTCATACATCATTTCATTATGTTACTATGAAAGTATTGCTATAACTCACCGGTCTTGTAATAAACAATCCCGAAAATAGGGCCCAAAGTCCATAAAACAAGTAGGATACGATGTTGCCAATGTGAAGATTAGGAGTCACAGCAACAGCCATCATGCCATAGTAGATGAAGTATATCAATGTGAAGAACATGAAAAATATGTACCAAAAGTATTTAGCAGCTGTCCAATCAAAGCCAACCATTGCATATACAATGGTTCCAAATATTATAGCCTGAGCAAAACAGTATGGTATTTCTATGATAGCCTGCATGCATAGGTGAAACCAAATGAGAATGCATGCCATTTAAGTTGAAGATTTGCTTAAAATACTAGTCCTATATAACCTGTCCGAATGCATACGGTAAGGCGGAATACAGCCCTGCAGCTCTTTCACGGTAAAACACTGTCCTTTCGACAGACACCACAGGCATCACAGATGAAGCAGCTTGGACTCCTAGGAAGAAGACGGAAGAATGGATGGCTCCTAGAGCATTGAAAATGTCTTTAGTCGAATCCCTGAACGTTGCATTCACAGTGTGAAACTTTTCATTAATCATCTAACAAGGATAAAATCATCGAAAGAGAGTATCCATACTTTTTGGTGCCAAGATTCCAGAACATGGACCCGAAGATCAGAGCCAGAAAGGTGGTATACAGAATTCTTACAGCAGAGTAAAGTGGATTGCGCCAGTATGACAAGTGTTGTTTCCATAGACAAGCCATGAATTGAGTAAAGAAAGGCTGAGAATACTGAGTTTGGAAATGCAGATCTTTCGTACCAGGACGAGGTGTGCTTAGCTCCGCTATGAGAGCTTTGTTTCTCCTAAAATTTATTCCAACGTTGATGTACGGCTAAGATATTACTTTTCATGAACTATCAACCTTAACTTGTAAATAAAGTAATAAACTGACCTATAGAGTTCAGAGTTTCTGTAAAGCTCAGCAAAATCGACCCCCAAAGTCATTTCTTGGGCTGAAGATGTTACTTCAAGCATCCAGGTTGCTGGATTATAGCCAGGTCTGATCTTTGAAACTCCTTGAATTCCCTACATGTGAGAGAATAAAACTCAACATTTAGTTTTAATCCACTAATCAAGCATTGTGAGAGTGATCTTTACTTACCTCAAAGTACTGGATCAAATTGCATGAGTGTCGACCCATTGGTCCGACGTATATCTCTTGTCCTCCGCGCTTCATCAAGAAAAGCTTCAAATCCAGAAAACTCACAATTTCAAAAAGGAAAAGAAAAGAAAAGGAGTAATTGTCTATCAAAGTTTCTTGCCTCGTCAAAAGATTCAAATATGTCAATGCTAGGCTGATGGATGGTGCATACTACAGTCCTTCCAGTGTCCACAGTGTTCCTGACAGTTCTCATCACGATTGCTGCAGCTCTTGCATCGAGTCCTGAAGTTGGTTCGTCCATGAAGATTATGGAGGGATTTGACACCAGCTCGACTGCTATTGTTAGCCTCTTGCGCTGCTCCGTTGATAGACCATTCACCCCAGGTAACCCAACTAGTCCTCCTCTTAATGGAGTCAGTTCTACAAGTTCCATGACATTCTCAACAAACGCCTGAAATGTAGAAAGAAGAACAATGCTTACTTTCATGGTATCTTGCAACTGATTCAGGAACTTGTAATGAATTAATGTTATAAAATGACAGACCTTTCGTGTTTCAGAATCTACTTCAGGAGGCAAACGCAGCCAAGCCGAGAAAAGAAGGGACTCATAAACTGTAACACAAGGAGAATGGATGTCATTCTGTTCACAGTATCCAGAAATTCGAGCAAACGTCTCTTGCTTCTTCGGATAACCAGAGATTATTATATTTCCTTCAATATATCCCCCTGTTTTCCGGCCAGCCAGCACGTCCATAAGGGTGGTTTTGCCGGCCCCACTCACGCCCATTAGAGCAGTCAGAACACCTGGCCTAAATGCTCCACTCACACCATTCAGGAGTACCAATCTATCTTCACTAACTCCTTGATTCTTCATTTCCTGCAAGAAGTTTGAATGAGAAACGTTCATCTTTTCGACAACAACATGTGCAGGTTTCAGTTACCTGTGGCATGTCAACAGAGTACTTGACATCATCGAAGGCTACAGAGTGTGGTTCAAAGGGAAGTAGGAAGTCTTTCTTCTGTCTTTGTTCTCCTCTCACTGGATTTTATTCAGACACCAGTATCTAAAGAGTTCATTACTTCACTATACCAATAATTTTTTATCTTATGATTACTCACCAGCTTTTTCAGTTGAGTCCTCGTTCACTGGTAGCACTACTTGAGGTTTTCCCAAAGCTACAAGATGTAATGTTGTATGAAAACATCAGGATGTTTTCTAGCAAATTAAGGTATTACAAATCAGATACATTCAACACTACTCACGGTTGAGATAGGTCAGAGCCAGAATGTAGAAGTAGTTGAATAAGATAGTCATGCCTGCTAATGCACCAACTCCTATCCAGTACCAATATGAACCTGGATAACACCCGAGCGACTTCAGAATCTCGACACCCAGCGCTACATTTGAGTTTGAGGTTACCTTTAACAAGTGAAACAAACCATCTCAATAAATCCAACACCCATAAAAGAAAAGAAAATATAAACTCACATTTCTCCAATTGTGACCTCTGAATTCATTCACCATGATTGCATTTTCACCATACATCATTGGTGAGATATAGTAACCCCATAACCACCACTTCTTTACATCCTCTGTAAAGCATTGATCACCAAAAAAGAGCAGATGAGGAAAAAGAATAAACAACAGCAATCCAATCCTTCTCAATTTGAGAATTGAAACTCAAAATTCTTGCACAGCCATAACTCGTTTTAGGACAAAACCACTATTCACAAAAATTATTAGCAACACAAAGAATCCATACGTGTTTGCTATGATAATGTTCCTACTTGTTGCTCCAATCAATCTAAATACTGATGATACAGCTTGTGATTGAAGAACCAGCAACAAATAATATTTGGCAAATCTGTGGTTAACAAATTCAAGTTTTGAATTTATAAATTGATGATATCCCACCAAGAGATTCAGATATTCAGTTAACAAAACACGTTATAATATACATTACCTCCCAAAATTAGGATCATATCCAATTTCATAATAAGTGAGTAGTGTAAATGCAGCAACTTCAACAGCACTGACAGGGATACTGAGTATCCATAAAGGAAGAGCATATGCCCATGCAGGGAAAAAGAAAAAGTTCCGTTGCTTAAAAAACACCGGAAGCTTCTGTATCGTAATCGCCATCTCTGCCAATCCATTAAACGTGACTATGGTAACAGCATAGAATAAAGCGCCCGCGAACAACCTACCATCTTTCACAGTGTCTCGATGCATTTTAGGACGAAGAAAGAGTGTCATTGCAATGATCGCCATTAAACTAAGCTAAACATGCAGATTCAAGAAACCATCAATAATATGTGTTAAATGAACTAAGAATCGAATAAACACATGAATATCAACCTGGAAGAGCTTGAAGATATAGAGAAAAGAGTTTCTCTTCATCAGTAGTAGTTCTCTGGATGCACATGCTTTCAACAGCTCCTTCTTGCTGACACCATAATCCTTGGTCGTCAAAGAAGCAGGGTGGCTTTTACTCTTGTCGAATGGGATCGAAAGCTCAGAAGTTAGGCTTTGTCCAACGTTAGACACTTTGAATGCTTCAGCAAATTCCTTAACTGTAATAAATCTGTAAGGCTTGTCAGTATCAGCCCAATACTGTTGCTGATCTTTCTTTGATGTTACCTGCAGCAAACAAATTAAAACCCCCCATTTATTGAACAACATAATCTAGCAATATACGTATGCAGTTAATAAAAACCTGAAAATTGAAATTCCTACTTCTTGTAGGAAATCAGCGACCCCTTTTCTGTCTGGGCATTTGAAACCCATAGATTGGAAGAATGCAAGCACATTTTCATGAGGGCCCTGATAAACAATCTGCCCTTCGGATATCAGGAGAATATCATCAAACAGTTGGTAGGTCTCTGGTTCTGGTTGCAGAAGTGACATTAGAATCGTTCCTTTGAGGATATGGATGGATTGTCCGATAGAATCCACAACTTGGAACGTTGTGGAACTGTCCAATCCGGTTGATATTTCGTCCATGAAAAGAGCTTTTGCCGGTCCGACCAACATCTCACCTGAAAAATGAGAAGAGATTACGTTCGTATTTTTATTATGCTAATTACGTTAAATCATTACGTGGAAATTAATGCACATTGTAATACTATTACAATTGATTTAATCTAATTTAGTAAGGAGATTAAAATAGCATAGTTAAGAATTCAGACAGACCTGTAGTGACACGTTTCTTCTGGCCGCCGGAGATCCCTCTAATCATTTCATCTCCGACAACGGTATCAGCACACGTGTCCAGCCCCAGTATCTACAACATATAGAGAATCTATTTTCAATTTTTTTTTTATTTTACAATATTATTATGATTGTGTGAAATTGAAAGTTGGCATTACCTTGAGAATATAATCAGTGACAATACTACCTTCTTGGCCTGCAATTGCTGCTGCCTAAATTTAATTATCACTAACGAATTATACTAATATATAATATAATATAATTTAATTTAATTATTACTTTAATTTAATCTTACTTTCATGTAGATATCCAAGTCAGGATCAGGCTTTATATTTGCCTCCTTTTCTCTTCTTATCAGCTCCGCCACCATCTCTGTACAAATTAATTTATTAGTACTTAATTTTTACATCTTATTTAATTAATTTTCTCATATCTTGAATGATGTGGCATAATTAGAAAAATTAAATATTGATTAAAAAAATTATATTCAACATACGATGATAGGGTCCAACTCCTTGACACCTGGCAGAAAATGCTAAAGTCTCTCTAACAGTCATCTCTCCCATGTGAACATCATTTTGGCTTATGTAAGCTGCACTTCTTTGAGCTACAAATTCTTTCATGCTATGGCCATTGTAGGTGACACTTCCTGAAAACTATACTCCATGTATGTACAATTATCTATTTTAATTATAATTTTTTTAAGAAATTAATACAATCAACACTATTTATTTATTAACCTTCAAATTAGGATCAAGCATGCCAGCCAAAGCCAGCAAGAGTGTGGTTTTTCCTGAGCTTGGAGGCCCTAATAGAAGTGTCATGCTGATCAAGAGAGAGAAAAAAAAAAGTTGTTACTCTAAGCACCCATTTAATTTTGAAGGAAATGAAGATTAAAATTCTAATGAGAGAATCTATGTAGCTAAATAATTAATCATAAATCATACTCATATTATAAGAATACAATAATAAAATCACACTTTTATGTATAAAGGTTGAATCATTTATTACACTGAATTAAGAGTAATATAAACATTGTTGAGATAGGTAATATTTATTATTGATCATAAGAATATATATTTAAAAGAGTAATGTTTTTAAAATTGAGTTACAAAAACTTGTATGCTATTGTTGATCAATAACTACCCAACCAATCAATCAACTAATTTCCATTATTATTATACTCTTTAATAATACTCATTATAATTTATATTCAAGAATTTCAAATTTTCAACTACATAGCCACTTAGTAGTTGAGTTTAAGGGTTATTAATTATAATGAGGGCGTATCTGTCATTTTACATTTAAATGGGTATTGAATGGAGAATTATTTAGAGCTTAGTGGATGAAGGAAAAAGGGTATGGAAAATAATTAAGCTCTAAATTAAAAACTCTAAACTAATGAAGATTTTAAAAAATGAAGTAAAATATAAACAGACTTTGTTGTAATTAATTATTATTACCGGCCTGGCTTTAAGATTCCACTGATGCTATTTAGGATCGATAATGGCTTCTTTCTGCTAGGAAGTATGTGAAGACAGCTTGCAAATCCCTTAAAAACAGAAATTAAAATTAATTAAATTAAAATAGTAATTAATCATGAATGAATTAATTACCTCAAATAAATTAGCAAAGAAGTTGATGACAGAAGGCAAAGCTCTGCTTCCTTCATAAGCTTCTGCTTCCACATTAAGGCTCTCAAATCTCACTTCAATCGTCGGTAAATCTATTCCAACTCTATAAATTAATCCAACACAATTCTATTAATTTTTTTTTTTTAAATGATTAATAAAACAAAATAACACATTTAAGTTTTACCTATCTATTCGATCCTTAAATTTGAGCAAGAAGTTGTGATTGTCTTGATGGGGTACGTTAACAAGTCTGTCGATCAACTTCTTTCTATCTTGAAAGCCGAGATCCTCGACGTCCACCTCGTCAGCAACGCCTCTCGATCCGAATAGAATCCCTTTTCTTAAACGATCGAAGGTTGGAAGCTTCTCAAGGGCAGCCCATTTGAGAGCTTCTTCGTCGTCTTCTTGTCTTGATGAACTCGAAAGCATTTCCATGGAAGTGTTGTTCCAATTTGAAGAACTTCTCCTCATAACTAAATCCAATTCTTGTGAACCATGCAATTATAGGAACTTTAATAGATTCTCAAGTTTGTAATGTTAGTACTTAGTATATATATGCATATATGAATGCAGAAGAACTGAAAATAATAATTATTATTATAAATTATGCATGTATTTTAAGTTAAACTTGATAATGGAACGTGCACAAAAATTAATAGTCCCATTTGTGGCAAATATATAAGCGTTCTACCTTCCTTTTGTATTTTATAACCTTATTATTATTAACTATACACATAACTTTTTATTTTATTTAATTTCTTTCATCATTTAATTTCCATACTGAGGAAATCTTCAATTTTAGATTAGGCTCTGATTATAAAGATCTTCTAAATTGGATCTACAGCTTAGGTACGGCAAATACCAAAATCTTAGCCCATTCATTGTCTTAAAAAAAAAAAACTAATTTAAACTTTGACTTTTATATATATATATATATATATATATATATATATATATATATATATATATATTATTTGGATTGGCAAATGACAATTAAATCTATAAATAGATAATAACTACATTAAATTTTAAGAAAAAGTAATATGCAATGAATCAAGGTAAATTTGTAATTACTCCAAAAAAAATGCTATAAAACGCAAGAATAAAATATATATACTCTTAAACATGAACTTGCGTTAATTTCTTTTTAAAAAATGATTTTATTTAAAACTCAATTGATTTTTGAATTCTCTATATATATATATATATTGTTACTACTTTTCTAAGAAACGTAAATAATTTAGTTATTAGTTATGTGCACCTAAACTTGTGCAAAGTCAACTTATGATAGGTTAAATAAAAACATGAATGTCTCGTAATCAGTCACAGTTTAAAATGGACATATTTTTAGGAAATAAATTTTGAAAAGAAAAATACTCACGTCGATAAATTAAAAAATGTAATTTTTTTAATTCTTCTCGAGATAACTTTTATATTTCTAAATATAAATAACCCACAATATTACAATACTTTAATATGACAAAAATATCACTATATTTTACACTATTTTACCACAATATTCAATAATATCATATATTTGATCTTCACAAAAAGAAATGTGTGATGGTTTTTAAATAAAAGAAATAAAATTTTAAATGTGACGTGTGTGTATGTGATTAAAATATATCCACGTAATTGATTTTTACTTAATACTTATGATTAAGATTAAAGATTACACACGTATGTGATTTAACGTATTGTTAATTATGCAATAACATAATTTTCAACTAATTTTTTTTTAGTCTAGATTCCTTATCTTAATTTGCCTATTTTAAAATATATTAATAATGCAATAACGTATTAATAGTTTCCACTTTTTTCTTGGCTCTATAAGTAGGGCCATAATTTCTTTTCCCCTATATTATTACACGTATTCAATTACTTCATTATTATTATTATTATTATTATTATTATTATTATTATTATTATTAGTATTATAATAATAAAAGTTTTCAATTTTTGATTGTTTGTGTCTCTAATATTTATTTTATATATACTCTTTCCTGAAATTTAAGATTGCACTTCTCATTTGATTAACAAAAGCAAGGATCAATTTAAGAAAATTAAAAAAAAAAGTAAAAATAAAAAATAAATACTTACATGACAAAACTATAATTCCTTAAAAAAAATACAGACACTTTAGTTCCAATTAGAGGTGGAAGTATGGAACTAAGTTTGGGCCTCATGGGCCTAAGATTCGTGTAGTTGAATTTTGTAAAGGGCTTTATCCTGATAGGCCATTTCTAAAACTAAGTAAGCCGCGGTTATCCACACACAACGTTTTAACGAATATACACACATTCATTAAATTTAATAGGAAATATCAAAAATACCCTTTATAATAAATTACAATCATACACACATATCTTACTCACTATTTATTTAAAACTTATTCATACACTCACCTATCCACCAAACATATTAAAATATCTCTGTACACTCACCACTCCAATAAAATTTTCATACACTCCTTCCAGCTCTTTTGAACTTCAAAAAAAGAAAAACCTAGTTCACAAACAACTTCGGGTCATACCCACACACATATGTAGCATGATGGTGGATAAAGGTAGCTCAAAGATCAAGTGGTACGTGTTTTTATGTGTTTTAACCGATTAAAATATAGTTTTGTACTTCTTTTTTCTTAAAATCGCAAAAAAAATGGTCAAACCAGGGCTGAACGGGATGGCAATTTTCGACCACCACTGGCCGAAAAAACTAATACATGGTCGACCACCCGCGGCCGACTGAAGATCAAATTTTCGACCACCAATGGCCGATTGAAGATCACATTTTCGGCCACCACCGGCCGAGTGAAGATCAAAATTTTGTCCACCAGTGGCCGAACATAATGTTATTTGTTGTCTACTAGTGGTCGATCATGAACAACATCCTATCAAAATTTTCTTCTTTCTCTTTTTCTTTCTTCTTTCCTTCCTTTGGTCGACGGGCTTTCTCTTTTACTTTCTTCTTTCCTTCCTTTGGTCGACGGGCTAGCACCGATATGATGTTGGAGTTGAGAGTTTGAGTTGTGAGGTGGGTGTATGTGGTGGTTGTGATATTGAGGTGGGGATATGGTATGTAATGTGTATTAGTGTATAAAGTAAATTAATATTTAGTTAATTTAAAATTTAAGGGTATAATTGTAAAAGTAAGGTGAGTGTATATATAATCTGACTTAGTGTATTCAGTAATGGACGTATTCGTAAAAACGGTATGTGTGGATAGCGGTAGCCAACTAAGTAGTGTTGGACTATGAAAATAGATTATAGATTTGGCCCATCAAATTTAATTTGGATTGAGGACCTTGGAGTGTACCTAATGAAATGAAGAATATTCTCAATAAATAATATTTTCACAAAATGACATAGAAGTAATTAAAGTATTATAACAAATGGAATTGAGGAAACTTGATGTGTAAACTATCTAACAAATGTTTAAAAAAAAAATTATTTGGCATGATGAATAATGATCTGAATTACTACTACCTTTCATAAAGAAAACTGAAAATAAAGGTTTAGAATATTCAAAAATAAATAAATAAATAAACATACATAGTCTTAAATATATAGATTAGGCACGGCAGATATCAAAATCTAGCTCATTTAATGTCTGAAAATACTATTAGTACTTTGAAATTCTTGAAATAAGCAATATTATAGCCTCCGAGCTATTAAATTGATCGACACTGTTTTTATTTTTATTTTATTTTTATTTTTAAAGTAACACCAAGGTCCAAGGAAAAGAAAGATAAAGCCAATAAAAGTGGTGAGAAAAAAATGTCGGTTGGTCTCGATAAAACCTTCTTGTATACTTTCTCCATCCCACAAATATTTGCACCACTCCTTCAATAATAATATTAAGAAAAGTGATAATTTTTAGATGTATTATAATATTTTTTGATAATAAATAGTAAATGATAAAGTATGTTACGTATGTTAAATAAGGTTGATTTTTTTTTTATATAAATAAAGTATATGGGGAAGGGTGATTGTGTTTGATTTATTTCTTTTTTAGAAGGTGCAAATTTTTGTGGGACAACTCAAATTAGAAAGTGTGCTCTTGAATCGCCAAATATCCTTATTTTCCATTATACCAAGCAAATCCATGGGAAAGATTCGAAATCAACAAAAGTCAAAAGAAAAAGTAAGTGGACATGACCCATTTAATTATAACTATATCCGCTATTCTGATAGAGAAAGGGCCACATGATTATCTCTCAATCGAATCAAATTGGCCAAAGGTGTGTGTTCATGAGTCCATGCTAAAATTTTAATCAATTCCTGCCAATATCCACGCCAGGAGATTAAGAACATAAATCCAGTAGCCCAAACACTAGAATCGACATTCTCGAATCTAGAGAGCGGGAGCAAAATAAAAAAAGTTATTTAAAATTTTCTTTAAGACTTTAGTTCAAGAGGACGAGTAGAATCTTTTCGTGCCATCTGTAAGGAGATGGAAGAGTATACTGTAAAATTTATAAGGAAAAAAATACATGAAAGAAAAAAAATATTAAACCACAATGACCATTAAACTAAAACAATTAAAAGCAATAAAGCATAATAAATTAAAATGAAAATCCTTAGATAATAAAATGTTTATGAAATCTGAAGGGTGATCCCATCAATTACTTAATACTGGCGTTGGACCAATATAGATCTTCAATATGAAACTGAGTTTTTTTTTTTAATTAAAAGCAATATTGTTTAGAACTCAATTGATTTTGTATGCTTTAAGCAAAATATTGGTTTTAATAGTATTATTTCTGAAAATTTTATGTTACTTTTCAAGAAAATTAATAACTTAATTATGTGCAACTAAAGTGTCCAAAATCTATTACCCTTTGTTCGTTTAATTTTATTAAATTGATATGTAAACAATATACTAATAAGAATAATTAATAAATCATAAGAATAAAATATAAAGTATAATGGATAAAATAATAATATCAAATCTCTACGTTCGAAGTTATAACTTTAAAATTAAATTGACGATCAAACCCCTTAAAAAATACAATAATTAAACTCATAAATGTAAACCATGAATCTAAAATATTAGTAATATTATAATCATGTGTGTGCTACACTACCAAAGATTTTGCTCACTTTTAATAGGTTATTATATTATAGGAGTTTTTTTTTTTCAAAAAATTCATTACTCGATAAATTAATTATTGATTAGGAATTCCAAAAAGTTTTTCTATCCAAGACTCGAAAGATATAAAGTTTTTAAGACAAAATCATTTAAAATAATTAAATAATATCTACATTAAAATTTTACGTGGTTAACATGTTTTTTTTTCAAAATTTTATTCTATAATTCATTATCATTAAAATAATATATTTATACAATTACATTATATAATTTTTAATAAGACATCATCCCAAGTCTCACACAATTAAATAAAGGATTAATCTCCTGTAAATTGAGTTGACAGAGTGAAACTGTAGTACCATTAATTTAAACCCAAACTAAACATAAGATATAATAGAATATGAAAGGGAGACTACATGGTTTACACAGCAATCCAATCCGTGAATTCAATTCACACAAGTGCTTTTCTTATGTGAGCGATTAGATATAATGATACATGGTAGATTAATTGAACCAGTGATCCAACATAAAAAATGCAAGTGAAGGGCAACTCATTGTTCACCTATGACACTTTTCATTCATATCGCAGAAAAACTGGCACTACTCGTTAAGCCTCTATTCAATGAGCTTCCATATCCCGCCAGATATTAAGAAGCTCATGAGTTTAGATGAACATATTCGGGAGTGGGCGAACTGCCATGAACGCATCAACCATCTGCAGCAATAAAATTGTAAACCAAGTCATCACCAGATAATGACTACATCTTGGGCTAACTGCAATTAAATCATCACATTAAAAAACTAGGCAGCAATGGCAGAGAATATTGCACCAAATTCAACCAGTCAAGAATCCCTAATCGGAGTATTTATTCCAAGAAATTTGCAAGACTCAATTACACTTCAGAAAGTGGGTAGGATCATATATATTCAGCTGCAAGAAATGAGCCTCATTCCTTGTTAGATTTATTTATGGTTTCTTTCTCAAAATCTTGGCCATGACATGACAGGTATATTACATGTAGATCTAATACAGTACATATAATATTAATTATATGTAAAAATAAGTTTGAGATAGTCATAGATCTTTCACTATCAACAACAGCGGCAATAATAATGGTAGACGCATCAAGTATAGTACCTCATCAGTCACAGCAGCTCTGGCCCTGCAGTGTCTTTCAACAAGATCAGTTAAAACTTTAATAAGCCGTTTCTTAACTTCTCCAGTTAGCATACGTCCAGTTCCATACTCCTGTTAAATCATAAAATTAGCATTATGTTGATTGTGCAAGAAAATAGCTTTGTTTAGATTTAAAAATGCAGTGTTCACTCCTTGAAAAGAACACATAGTGTATAATATTGCTTACCGTTCTGATGTGTTCAAGTTCTGCATCGTCTTCCAAAAAAAATCCAAGATATTTAAAGGGTATATCTACCTGAACAGAGTAGGAGAGAGGAGAATTCATGACATCAATAAGTATATAAAAGAATTCACAAAAATAATGGGTGGAGGATGGCTGGTTCTAACCCACATAGCTCAACAATGTTATTAACTGTGATCTCTAATTGCTTAAAATACAACATTGGACCAACAGGAGGATTAAAACCCATAGTTATATGTTTAAGATCAAACATGACTGGAACAACAACTGCACATCAATAAACATACATATATTTAATGCCGGGTGGAATAGAACTTATAAAAGAAAATATTTCAGCAGTTTCTGCTTGTCAAGAGTGTCCAGTTAAAGTTATTACATTAACAATAAGTTATAACTGGCAAGTTCTCTTGATGCAAGATTTCAATCAACATTAGGCAACACTTATTAGCCAAGAATACTGCCAATAGATAAAACATCAATGTTCAGTACCTCAAGGTTAGCTCCATACTTCCTGTGATTCTCTATTGAATCTTGACCCCCAGAGAATGCATATCTATTCACCTGTAGCAAAAATAAATATATAAAAATTAAATTGGAAGCAAAATACAGACAAGGAAGAAAGTATCATGCAAAGGCGTCCGTCCATCTACGCCACCATTTAAGTTGAAACTTTGAATGTAGAAAAAATAAGTGGTTCCGGGAAATTTTGAAGTACAACCTTGTTCTTTATGTCCTTGGCAGAATCAGTCACATATATAGCTGAATTTGGATCACTGGCAGACATTTTCCCCGTCTCTCCCTGAAGAGATAAAAGTTGCAACGCTAGTCAAAGAGAATGTTGCATCAATGAAAATTATAATGGACATAGATGTTTTTATTCAAAGAAACAATTAGTACAAATATAAGTTTTCACTCTCCAGGGGATTCCACTAATTGTTCAATGAGAAATGCATCCCCCTCTATCAAATATAAAAGATACTGACACACTAATCTCGGACTCTCAGTTTCATGCTTTAGGAACTGTTTGATAAAAGAGATACATTCAGATGCTACATCAACAATGCACACGTAATCAGAAAAATCCAACCAATTCCCAGGTAATAAGATTTGAAATATACAGGACACCTGAAGAGCAGGAAAGAATGATGATTCTATCAGAGCAGGTTTATGATAACCTAACCGGGGAGCAACATCTCGCGTCATCCGGAAATAAGGATCCTGAAACAAACTTATCAGAGTTAAGATCAATGTAAGAGAATATTAACATCAAGAAATATCAGATTATGAGAATAATAATTTTTCTTTCAGATTGTCTAGAGAAAAACTAATTGTATCTTTTAAATTTAGCAAGACAGTATAAACATACATAATAGAGAAGAAAATTAATTGAAAAACCAAATGATTAAGGCCAAATCCTTTATAAAAGAAGGGAACAGATGAGAAATATCATGTTAATCTCAGAAATCAAATTCAACTAACAAATTAATATAGAATGATACTCTTATGTACCAGTTCAATAATTAATGAGCCAGCACCTAGTTCTCAGCAGGCAAACACCTTTCTATTAGAATATAGTGAAAATGTCGTTAAGAATTTAAGAGGAAAATATGCATTTTATGCCAATAGATCAGATAAATTTAAAATCCCATAATGGCCCTGAAATAAAATTTGCTATAAATACTTCATCCGTTCATGTTTTTATGCTGTCTACTTTGACTAAAAATATATAACTGGTCTGGAAACAACCATAGCAAATTTAATTTGAACGAGAAAGAGGAAGAACCTGATCAATAGCACAAGGAATCAAGCAACGGAGATTATCTTTACCAGAGAAAAGATGAGGAAAAGAACTCGGGAAGGATGGAGCTGCCTAACAATGTAGAAATTACTAGATGGTAAGTAAAATGAATAAGAGATAAAATAATTACCAAAGCAGTAAATAGGAGACCAGACAGATTAAAGCCTTAAATTGAAACGAATATGAGATAATGAAAAAAAGCAGGTACTGCAGCAATTAATAATGATACAAATAGCAGAAGGGAGAGTAACCTTCAATTAGTCAACTTCTATCCACGTGCAAATAAGTATGACCATAGATGATCCAGAAAAGTGCAGAAGAAAAAACAAGAATCTAACCAGGACGCCAAGATAACTATGTTGTAATTTTTTTAATACACACATAAGGTTGCACAGCAGATACTAGAATGCTGCCAAAGGCATACACAATTTCCCAGACCCACGGAAGGAATAGCATAAAATAGACATGCACGGCGGTTCGGAACCGCCGGTTCCGGTTTGGGAAAATATGGAACCGGAACCGAACCGAGGGTCGGTTCCGGTTTTCTCTTTTTTTTTTTTTTTTTAATTTTAGCCTTGAAACGTAAAAACAAAACCTCAAAAATTGGAAAAACCGCCGGTTCCGGTTTCACAAAATGAGGAACCGGAACCGAACAGGAATATATCCGGTTTCGGTTCCGTTTAGGCCGGTTCCGGTTAAAATGTGCATGTCTAGCATAAAAACCTCAATAACAATAAATAAATAATTAGTAGTTTTAAGGAGCTGTCATTCTTTCTTGTTGACCGTCAGAGTATCTTAGAGGACTATTGTACATAAAAAAAATAAAATTTGATATATACAAGACTCACTATCAGACACCACAACAATTAAGCTATTGAAACGCGTGCGTGATAACATATATGAATATATCATAATAACATCATGACAATGATCACGCTAAAGATTCTATGTCAGGTATTATTAGAGAATTAGACTTCAGATCTTCGAATAATAAGATTTCATCCACGGTAAAGATTAATACCTGAACAGGTGGAAAGCTGACTTTTCCAATGTGATCCTCTCCACTGAATCCGAAAATTCCAACTACCTGCCAAACCTCAAAATCATTAATTCCAGACTCAAGATACAATAAGTTTGCTAAGCCATTCCTTAGTATACTGATCAGTAATCACCTTATTGTATGTGACACACTTGGCAATTCTGACCATGTTCTTGTAAAAGGAACTGCAAACAAGGACAAGAAATTGTCGAGGTATAAGTGACATGAGAATTCTGAGCCTATTAATCCTAATATCCATATCAAATTCCACAAAGAGTGAATCTATGTTTTTGTTAGAGGAACTGCAAACAAGGACAAGAAATAGTCAAGCGACAAGTGACATGAGAATTCTAAACCTCTATTAGTCCTAATATCCATATCAAATTCCACAAAGAGTGAATCTAAGTATTTCCAGAAAGATGACAGAAACACCATTAAAGATGTCATGTTTGTGTATATATCCTACACTGGTGAAATGAAATAGGCTAAAATTAACGCATACAGCAACCATGCCAGGCGTTCCCAAAGGGAGCTCTTTTCAAGTTAATCAGTCATTAATATATGTCAACAAGCAGATACCATTGGCACATGTCCACATTACAGACCAAGAGAGGAAACAGATGTGTGGGACTAAACAACACAAATCACTCACCCTCCAACAAAATCAAAGTCAGAAAAAATGAACGTCCTCGAAATGTCAAATCCACAAGCAATTATATCTTTAGCATTTTCACGTGCAAGTCTCTGACACTCCTCCACAGTCAAATTCTTCCACATACACTTTTCATCATCAGTCAGTTGAATCACTAGCGGAACCTTGAATACATCTTGAAGATACCTACAAAACAGAAGGCATAGCATCGCAATTACAGATACAAAATGCACAATATTCAAATTATTAGGTAGTCATCTAAAAGTAGCACAGTTAAATCGCACTACTTGGTGAACATGAACGGCACAAGATGACCCAAATGCAAGGCTTCAGAAGACGGACCTCGGCCCGTGTAGAGATAAAACTTTTCGCCCCTCTCGTAGGCATCGAGGACATCAGTGAGATCTCTGTGGGCAAAGAAGACGCCACGGCGGAGGAAGACGTGTGGCAGCCGTCCGGTGAGGCGGGTAATCCGATCGAGAAGGGATTGATCAAGACGCTGGCAACCAAATTTGACGATTAGCTTGTCATAGTCAATTTTGCCGCCCTTTTCAGCTGTTACCTCCCATGGGGTTACGATTTGATCATCTTCTTGGTCTACATTCTCCATTGCTCTAGTGTGGAAACTGAAAACACGCAGTGTCACTCAGAAAGCAAGAACCCAAAATACCCTTTTCTACCCATAAAACCCTATGGACACAGCTCGCTAATTCTTTATCACATTTCAGTTTGTACACTAGAGCAATGAAGAATCTAGACCAATTAGAAACTAACCATTAGCCCACTCCAACGCAAGAAGCTGAGCTCCAACGATTTAAAAGAGAATCATAACCAAAATATACTATATTGCTTCAGTTAAGCTTATAGACAACCTTCTTTTAAATTGTCATTGTTAATTTACACCATTGACAAAAGTTCAGAAATTCAATATTTGAGTAATTGTCGTACTCATACAAACCCTTTCACCATTTAATTCACGACCTTAAGTATTCAATCCTTACCAAGGTTTCGAAATTTATAGATTCATAAATGAATGGCCTAAACAAGTCGGTAATACCTTAATATCCGGCAACCGGCGAAGCCTCTCCGGGAAGATAGACCTGAAGCTGCTCGATCCGGCGTCGCTTTGATAAGATTCGATTCACTGATTCAGTCGCTAAGTTTTCTATAAAAGGGGGAGAGTATTATTTCCTGTTTTTTCGAAGTCGCTTATTAGGGCCTTAATTTAACAAGTAAATGGGCCTCTAATTTAAGAACTTTCTATGGGCTCAAGACAAGTCTTATCACATCCTTAGAAAAAATTCCAGAACATCCATTTTCTAAATCCTTGCCGTAGGGATATGTAACATTTTTGTGCTGTACTGTACTCTCTCCACCCACTATACTAAGAGCCTCATATTGTCATATATTTTTTTTTTTTATCTAAACCATATTATATATTCCCTCCTGATTTATTCGGAATCGGACGAGTCTCTCACTCAAGTGAGGAGTTCAGTGGCCAGTGGGCTAGCCCACCTAGTTTCTCATATTGTCACTTTGGGTGTTCGTTCCAAAATATTAATTTAAATACATGTCCCCACTAATATAATTATTTACTATATAAATAAATTAAATAATAATATTACTTAGTCTACATAAAAAAATTAACATAAAAATATTTTCAAAAAAAAAATAAATAAGTTACATTATCAAAATTGTTAGCTATAAAATATTATGAAAATTAATTAGTATTAAACTAAAAATTATTTTTTCATTTTCATATCTAAGAATTTATAATAAAATTAATTTATCAATCTTGAAAATTCTAATGATAAATGAATTAAATAGAATAAATAATTTATTATCCTTCTAAAAATAATTTTATTAATTAATAAATTTAAATAAATAATAGTTTAAAATAAATAAATTGTTATTAAATTTGAGAGTCATATTATATTATATTGGTTGAATAAAAGATTATGAGAAGACGAATTAATGTAATATAATTTTATATAAAATTAATTTAAATTAAAAAAATTAAAGGTAAATTTTTTAATAAGAAAAAGAAAATAAAATGTTTAAATTGGTTGTTATTCTAAAAAAATGTCACATCACAATTAAATTACTACTAGTATGTTATAAAATTTTAATTTTACGTTTGTAATGTTTTATTCAATAAATACAAATATATTCATACACTATAAGTCAATTTTACATCTTTAATATATATATATATATATATATATATATATATATATATATATATATATATATATACTCACTCCGTCCCAGCCTAAGAGGATAATTTTTTCATTTTGGTCGTCCCACTCAAAGAGTTCCCTTTCCTTTTTTACACACATGGGACCCACACACCCCCTCTAATACAATTAAATGTTGGGACCCACACTCCTACTAATACAACTACACACTACACATTAAATAATAATACTCCTTAATCTACGTAACAAAAAGCAAATGACCCTCTTAATGAGGGACGGAGGGAGTATATATATATTCTTCTAATTTATTGTACTCTTTCCATCCCACTGAAAACGTATGCATTTTGTCATTTTGACATGTCATAATGCAAAGTGTGCATTTATTTTTTAAGTAGATAGAACACATACAAAATAATTAATATATCTCAAATAGCCCACACTTCAGCTCAATATTAATACAACTATCTCATTTACATTAAAATATTATTTTTCTTGCATCAACATATATTAAAATATTATATCTCTTAATTTATGTGAAAAAATATTAAAATATTATTTATATGTGAAAAAAAAAAACAAATGCTCACATTTTCATTAGACAGCAGCAGTAATTGATATCTACATACGCGTGGATATGAATTTAGTCTTTACACTCAATATCTTAATATTGAAGTTATTAATAAACTTAGTAATTATACGTCAATATAAGGTGCCACATATGTTTTCTTGAAAAATTATACAAAGAAACGACTTCTCAATTAAGATATACACCAGTACGTCTTAATATATATATATTGGTTGAAAAAAAAATTAAAATTATAATGAACATTGTTTTTTACAAAATAATTAATAGTATTATCATTCTTTTAATTTATATTTTATTATTTGTATTAATTATTTTTTTAATTTTTTTAATTTTATGGTGGAATAAAATTAGTATATAAATGAATACTCCGTTAAGAGCCGATTATAATTTTTAAAAATATACTAGTATATTTTATTAAATTATAATAGTATTAAATAATTAATGAAAAATTAATTCACTAACATTATTATATATCGAAATTAAAATTTATTTAATTATTTACGTAATATGTAATGTATGTAAAATAAAGTAATAAAAACTTTGTATTTAATAATGATCCCATTAAAAATTATATGAATGATAATTAATATATATGCTTAATTAGCTTTTAATGTTTCACCAATAAAAATAGAACATCTATGAATTTTTGTTTACAGAATGATAAAATTGCTACACGTCTGTTTTCCAAAAACCTAAATACGGAAATTACTTCCCAAATATATATATATATATATATATATATATATATATATATATATATATATATATATATATATATATATATATATATATTAAGATTGTATTGCTGAAAAACAAAGTAACAAACTTCTTTTACTATATTTTAGATTAGTACCTACCTCCAATTAAAGTGTGATAAGCCATCATAGTTGCAAATGGCCCTGCCTCATTAATTCTTTGAAAGCTATATATATTAATAAATATTATTTCATTAATATATATTTTTTTATTCATTATTATTTCATGATCACCCACCCTTTATTTACGTAGGGACTAGGCCCATAGGGTACTATTTTCAATTTCATCTTATTAATTATTTTAAGAGACTTTCTTATAAGTATGTTAATTTGTAATTAAAGTATATTATTAATAAATCATATTATAACACACTAAAATCATACTTTAATTTATAATTCAGCAAATTTTAGAAAACATACTTTAACAATAATTAAATATACTTTATCTATACAAAGCATAATTTAGTGATTAATCGACCCGTCTAAAAAATAACCCGTCTCACAAGACTTTATCAATTATTTTTAATAGGCACGGAAAGAACAAATAAAAACAAAACAGGTATTTTTAATGTCATAACTCATAAAATATGACCCTTCAATAAGAAAAATAATATATTTACCTTTAAAATATTGTTTTTATTTGAAAATTTATATTTTTGGGATGAAACAATTACAAATTTGTTTTTAAGATCTTATGCTAAATATTTGGAATTTTTTTATAATTTAAAAAAAAAGTGGACGGAAGTTAATAAAAGAATTGAATAAAAGATTTTGGGCCTTCTAGGCTTTTTTTGTGCTATGGCGTTGTTATAGATGGGCTGTTACCTGATGGGCCTTAAAGCCCATCAAAATCATGCGTTGTGATTTCTTCTGATTAAGGCCCAGTGTCTATCAACACCTAATGAAATGAAGAATCACTTGCTTCTTTTATTTCATTTTTTACTGTTTTTTATTTATTTTATTGACTTAGAAGTAATTAATGTTACTACCAACAAATTAAATTAATTAGGCAAAAGCTCCTGTGCACCCGGGCGTACGGAACACTTTCCGTGCGCCTTTAGAAATTTGTGCTAAATTGTATACCTTTTAGTATACAGATGTGTACCCTTTATTTTCTAAAGAAAAATCTGGGCGCACGAACAACACTCCGTGCGCCTTTAGAATTTTGTGTTAAATTGTATACCCTTTAGTATAAAAATGTGTACCCTTTATTTTCTAAAGAAAAAAAAATATTAATGAAAAGTGTATACCCTTTAGAACAAAATTGTGTACCTTTTAGTAATTAAAGTGTATACTCTTTAGACCAAATTAATGTACCCTTACCCATAATACAAAATTTCTAAAGGCGCACGGAATGTGTTCCGTGCGCCCGGGTGCACGCAAGCCTCACTCAATTAATTAAACTTGATGTATAAATTATGATGGGAAAGACTTGTTTGAATGAGAAAGTTACATTTTTAAATAAAAAGTGATATTTTGATTGATGAATAATAATAGTAGTGTAATGCATTATTTTATAAACAATTTGTAAATAAAAATTATAATATTTTAAATAAAAAGTAAAAACATATTTAATAATAAAAGTAATAATAACTAAATTGGAAAGTGTCATTACAATTATCATATAAAATCAAATGAATGAGAAATTGGCATTTGTTTAAATTTATTATGGAGTTCCTCATACAACCTATCCATCTAGCTACACCTACAAACCAGACATGCACTTGTGGAGCACAATAATTATTGTATAAATGACAAAATAATTCTAAAATTTCTCTTTTATGATGTCATTCTGTTTATTTATTTTTCCTTCAATAACCAACGAATGATCATAATCGAAGAATAAATCTAATGTACAGTATTTTTTATTGGGAATAGAGTTGTTGAACGAGTCGAACGAATTTGAGTAGTGTCTACTCGAGTTCGACTCGATTTGATAACGAGCTTATGAGCGAGCTCGAGCTAGACTCGATTTATTAAATAAAACGAGTTGAACTTTCGAGTCTTAACAAACTTTCGCGCCTAATCGGGCTGAATTTATAAATATATTTAATAATTATTATATTAATATATATAATATTTATTATTAATATTATTATTATTATCGAGCCTTATCGAGTCGAACGAGTATTTAGATGAGCTCGAATTCGAGCTCGAGTAGTCACGAGTCGAGTCGCACTACCGAGCGGCTCGTTTATTTTAACAGCTCTGATCGAAAATGGATTTAGAAATTAAATACCTTTATATAAAAATTATTAGCCTTAATTTTTTTTAAAAAAAATGATCAATAAAAATTTGCTAACTAATTACGAAAACTAAAATATTCTCATCGATTATTTCACACTAATCATAACAACATTTCGCTGAAACCATACTGGGAGGACCCGGCCTGCCTAGACAAACTGATCAATCTATTAACAATCCATACTTTATTCATGCTAAAAGAATTTTACTCATCAACTGACATGTAACCAGGTGGCTAGCCCACCGGTCTCCTCACTTACCTGAGAGACCCAAGTTCGATTCTCATTGAAAATGAGAATTAGGAGTGAAGATATAAGGAGACTTGGAGAATGGGGAGTAAGGAAACTTGGTGTACACTAAAGAACGAATTAGGAGTTGAGATATAAGGAGGCTTGGATAAAGGGGAGTAAGAAGACTTGATGTATACTAACTACTGACTATACTAACAACTAACATTTATCGATAAAAAAAAAATCCTTGACATGTATTTCTATGGAAATATTTTACTTGGAGTGGATAAGTTTTGGATATTAATTTATTTCTAAAATTTTAATCAAAATGGGTGAATATTTTAAAATTTTAAAGAAAATAATACTATGTAATTTAAATAAAAAGTAAAGTGATAAGACTGATAATAGTGGAAGTGTGAATCTCATATTTTAATTATATTAATGGTGTGTATGGGTAGCTTGTGTGTTAAAAGGGAAAGTGAATATTTGAGTTGGAAGGACGGAGTATTTAAAAACATGACACAGATTTTTAAATGAATAATACTCCCTTTGTCTCGGTCAAGCTGCATTGTTTGACTGTATAGAGCTCTCACAAAAACTACACTAAACATAACAATATGAGCTGGACGAATGGAGTAGATTCCATACCATGCAATAGTTTATAAGAGAGAGAGATAGTGAGATACCATGCAATAGTTTATATCACGTGGGTCATGTTTTATTTTATTTAAAGAGTTTTTTTTTTTAAGTATTAATTCTAGAAATAACTTCATTTTCAACTTGCGGTTCAACTAATATTTTACACTTTTGTTTTCATATAGTTTTTACCTTTATTACGATTTATATATTATTACTACTTATAGGGAATGTTTGCTTGGGTGATTAAGTCTTAATACACTACTTAACCCATTTAATAATTAGTTTGATTTCAAAAATTTAGGCCCAATATTATTTTTCAGCTCGATAACTGAATCTCCCAGCTATGGATGTAATCGAATCGAGTCGAGTCGAACACTACTAGGTTTAAGGATCGTTTGTTAATGATTTATCGAACTCGAGCCCGAACTCGACAAGAAAAAAATATCGAACTCGAACTCAAACTGTTTGTTAAGGCTCACGAACGTGTTCACGAACACATGAAGTAACTTGTTCATGAATATTTTTTCATAAATATTTAAATAATTTTGTACGTGGATATTAAAAGAACGTTTCGTTTATAAACATCTAATTTTATTCATAATATTAAATAAACAAACTAACAAAATATAATAATAAATGGTAAAAAAATACTTAAATATTTAAATAATCACTTAAGTTATTATCATATTTTGTGGTTTAATACAAAATATTTAATTATTAAATATAAATAAATAAATAATAATAATAATATATATAATACTAAAGAATAATTATAAAATTTACGAACGCGTTTGCAAGCCTTTAACGAGCCCATAAACGAATATGTTCGTGAGCTTTCGAGCCGAACATCTTTAGGCTTGAGTTTGGTTTGATAAACTATTCAAGCTCAAAATTCGTTTGGTTCATTAAGGTTAACGAACAAGTTCGAATAAATATTTTATCGAACCGAGACTCAAATAATTTGCGAATGATTTGGTTCGCTTACATCTCTACCCACGGTCAAATGAAACCAAGCCCCTTGGTGGGTTTACATACACAGCCATGCGGGAATAGTCTTATTAAAAGCTTCTGACAATTTTACCCCTTGGTGATATCACTAGTTCATTCTCCCTGACTTTTCTTAGTTTTTGTTTAATAATTTTTTTAATGTTTAGGGAAAAAACAATTTGAATAAATAATCTGTTATTTTGTTTGTCATTTTATAAACTAGATAATATTTAATTTTAAAAATTTTGAAAAATTTTGAAATAATTCAAATCTGGTGATTAAAAAATTTCCCAAAAATTAAATTAAATTTTAATTTTAATTTTTAAAAAACTGAACTGGTGATTAAAAACTTTCCAAAAATTAATTTAAATTTTAATTTAAAAATTTTAAAAACTGAACGTGAGATCACTCGGGATATAAATAAGAGAGAATATACAAAAAAAAGTAAAAATTATAATTTTTAAAGACGACAATGTAAATTTACATTTTTATCATTTACTACTCCTTAATTTCATTAACAAGAAAAATATGATAACAAACATATTATTAGCTAGCCTGAATTGTATAATAACCCCTAAAAGCCCACATTGATTCACTAACCCGGTTAGTGAACCAAACACACCCATATTTTTATATAGAATAATAGATAGTTGAACAAATATGCTTACTTGCAAATTAGTGTACTCGCCCTTTTAAGGAAAAAAAATAAAAATTTAATGAGGCGCTTGGTTAGAGGTATTAGGGGAGGGTAATGAGAATGAGAGAATATTGACTCCTATTCCTCATACTTAGTTACTTTGGTTAGGGGGTAATGAGAATCCAAATCCCTCAATCATTCTCCTACATCAATGTATACCCCCACCCTTCAATCACTTTCATTCTTATTACCATTACCCTCATCAATGATTTCCATTACCATTGTCATTCCGAAATTTGAACCAAGCGGCTCCTAAATTCAGAATGCCAAGTTTTAATTCTCAAAGAAAGAAATATGGTCTTATCATATATAGTACTCCCTCCATTCGCTTTCAAGGGTTACGTTATCCGTACCCAAGAGTTTCGTTTCCATTTATGTATAATGAGGGACCCACTAATAATACTCCTACTAACCCTAAATGTATTTGCAAATTACTCATTTTTCCCTCCTCATATTAATAAGGTGGAGAGGTAAAAACGTAAAACTTACACATTACCTACCCACTACACATTAAATAACAATACTCCTTAATTTTTGTGCTCAAAATTAAATAATACCATTGATAACGGACGGAGGGAGTATAGGAAAACAAATATTAGCCATTGTTGTGAAGAATAACAAATTTTCATAAAAAAACTAATAGTCTATGAATGATAAGAGTAATAAAAGTTGCGTAATAACTTGTGTGTAGACATGCACGACGGTTCAAAATTGCCGGTTCCGGTTCTCGAAAATGTAGAACTGGAACCGAATCGGTCATCCCATGATTTCAGTTCGATTTTGAACTGCCGGTTTTGGTTTTAGAACCGCCGATTCCCGATTTTTTTAATCGATTTTTTTTGTTTTTTCAGTTTTAATTGTTTAATAATTCAATTTTAATTGTTTGAGTTTGAGACATTGAACTTGTTGATGAAATCATGAAACACTTAAATCAAAATTTGAAATTTAATTTGCATTTGTAAATTTTTATCTCTTTTTTAAAAATATCATTTGAATTTTGAGATTTGAAATAGATAAATTATAATATTCTATAAAACATAATAATTTATTAAAAAAATTAATTATTGATAATTTAAATTCTAGAATAAGATGATAAGATATTAATAATAAATTGTCCATTGTCATTACAATTTACAATTACAAATGTACAATAAAATCTTACGATTTCAATTTACAATAACACTAGAAAAATTTCAATAATACAAATTACAATCCACAAAATAAAAGGGAAAAAAAAAAGAAAAAAAAGGGACTTGAATTTAAATTTAAGTTTCAATTTGAATATCAACTTGAAACTTAAATTTAAATTACCTACGTATCCCCGAAAGGAATCACAGCCCACGTAGTTCTCGTATCTTACCTCTACTTACCTTGTCGGACGGTGGTCGGGACTCGGGTGGTGATGTCAATCTCACTCTCCTTCCGTATTGATGTCTTCATCCGTCACGTAATCATCATCTTTGTGTTGATTTCGATCTTCCACTTTTGACCAATCATCAAACAAACAAAGATTTTCTAAATTTTTAACACCTAAATTGGATCGTTGAGGATCCAAAAGGCTAAATGCTTGTTCAACGGCGACAGTAGAGGCGGGAGCCGCAAAGACCTCTTTTACAATTAGTGATAAAATAGGAAAGAATTGAACTCTCCTTGACTACTACCACAAAATATCAAAGTTCTCTTCAAACTCAAATGTGTTAGTAAAATAAGAATCAAGTTCTTGAAAAGGATTAGATTGACCACTTGCACGCTTATGAGATCTAGCATCATAAAAGTTATAAAATTTCTCAAAAATTTGATACTTTCTAGAACTATCACCACTTCCACTACTATCATCACCACTAGATTGATCATCACTAGAAGAACTATGTTGTTGTTTGTATTCACTAAAAAGTTTCCTTAAGAGTTGATAAGTATTACCTACTATGTCTTTAGGATTAGGAGCTTGTTGTCTAATGTCTAAATCACAATTAGCATACAAATGATCATAATAAAGTGTTAATAATTCTTCCAAACCATCCATTCTAATACGTGGGTCTAACAATTTAGCAAGTAAACACAAGTCCGGAATATTAAAAAAATACTTTAACCATTTTGATTTCATTGAAAGAATAGTATAATGTAAAATTGGATTTGTTTCATTAGCACTAAAAGTAATGGCAATTTTAACACAATTATCAACAATAATAAACACCGGATAATTCTTCGGTAGCTTCATTAAAAATTTGCAAAACTTCACATAAAGTTATGCATGTATCCCATTGATTAGCAAATAAAGTATGACTGGTGGGTTCAAGTGCATAAAAATTGCATATATGCTCTCTATATTGAAAAGATGCTTGCAACATTTTATAAGTTGAATTCCAACGAATAGAAATATCCAAAGAAAATTTTTTAGGATGAATATTAATAGATTGACAATATCTTTTCCATCTTTTTGTCACGGAGGAATTTCTCATTATATACCATATAGCATCTTTAATAGGACTAATATGTTCTTTCAACGAATGTAAAGCATCTTGAACACATAAATTCAATATATGGCAAATACATCTAACACGAAAAAACCTATCACCAATTGATGGTTTACAAATATTAATAAGAGTTTCTAAACTAGCCGTATTAGCACTAGCATTATCAAATGAAATTGTAAAATTTTTTGTGATCAAATTATACTCTTGCAAAATAGTATTAATTTTGTGAGCAATATTTACGGCGGTATGTGGAACATCAAAAGCTCTATAAGCAATTAATCATTTTGCATAGTCTATGAACTATCAATCCAGTGACAAGTAATACCCATATAATCCGCACGTTGCCAAGCATTACTCCAAATATCCGAACATATAGAAACTTTATGAGGTAAATTTGTTAAAATTTACTTTAAAATCAATTTATACTCCAAAACAACTCTTATAAGACCAATTGTACATTTATTACGATGCAATGGTGGAGCTTGAGGATTTAAAGTGAGATTGACCCAATTTTGAAAAAAACTATTTTCCGCAAAGTTGAAAGCAAATGTTTGGTGCACATAAGTTTAAGATAATATCTCAAATAATTTGGCTCATTAAATTTAAAAAGAGCACTACCTCCCGAAGAACCTCCTTCTCCTCCCGACGAAGATCCCATGAAGCCTCTTCCTAATTGCGTTTGATTTGTTGCTATGCCAATCTTATCCGGATGCTTCTTTTGCAAATGCTTGATGAAAGTTCCATATCTTCCACCATGCTTGAATTTATAATTGGTGCCACAATAGTTGCAACTTACTTTATAATTTGATGAATTTTCAAGAACTTGTTTCTTGAAGTGAATGGTGAATATATCCGAAAGTAGAGTTTGTTGAGAACTTTGACTTGTTGCTCCGGATGATGCTCCAGGTCCGGGTGATGCTCCATCCCCGCCTCCTACTCCGACTCCGACTCCACTTCCACCTTCTCCACCCGAACTTGGTTGGCTCCCTTTCTCATTTTGTTGTCTTTGAATTTGAACATTATCTTCATCGCCGTCGGACTCGATATCATCTCCAAGTATATTTCTATAATTTAAATCATAAAAATAAGGGTGGGTAGAAATATCCGGAGGAAAATTAGGATGTAGTTGTGATGATGAAAATTGTTGATTTGGTGATGGAGCTGGTGATGGACAATTGTCTACGTTGGCAATGTTTTTTCCTCTAGAAGATTGTGAGGAAGGACCAGCACCGGAAGAAGAAGAACCTCTCCTCCTTGGTATTTTTTTGGATTTTTTTTGTAGTGTAGTAAATTAGTAATAGAATAAGTGAAGAAGTAAAGTAGAAAACTAACAAGTAACTAGAAACTAGAAAGTAGTAAGTATGAAATAAGAAGTGAGAATGAAAATTATGAAACTAACACTAATCTAAGAAACTTGAAAGTTGGAAATTTGGAATTGGAACTTGGAACTAAGAGAATGATTTGAACTTATGAAGTAATGAAACTTGGACTTGAAAAAAAAAAATTAGAGCACAAATTAAGAAAGAGTAGTATAGAAATGTTGGAAATTGGATCAAGAATGATGTAGAATTGTAGAAGAAGAAGAAGTAGAGATGTTGTATGTATTGTTGTGTGCTCAAATGAACCCCAACAAGGGGTATTTATAAAGGATGCAAAATGATCCCAACCATCCATTTCAAATAAATTAATTCAAGCCATTGAAAATTAAAAAAAAAAAAGGGTCGGCGAACCGCCGGTTCGAACCGGAATCGCCGGTTCCACGGTTTCGAACCGGAGTGGAGTGGGCGAGGTGATGACCTCAGCCGTTCATCTCCAACGGCCAGAAAATCACGTTCGTCCATTCAAAATGTGAAAATTTGAATTTTGGAGCCAAAATTCACAGTTTGGGCGCGAACCGGAACCGCCGATTCGGCGTCAATGGCTAGTTTGGATCCATCCGTTCATTTCAAACGGCCATTTAATCTCGGCTGTTAATTTGAAAATAAAAAAAAAACAAAAAATACAGAAAACCGGCAATTTTTTTGTGAACCAGCGGGTAAACCGGCGGTTTAGTGGAACCAGCGGTTTTAACTTGCGGTTTTGGTTTTCTGTCTTCTGGAATCGGAACCAAACCGTATAATTTATGGTTTCGGTTCCAAATGGCCGGTTCATAAACAGTCGATTCTGGTTCCTGTTAAAACCGGCGATTTTCCGATTGGAATCGGCGGTTTTGGTTAAATCGTGCATGTCTACTTATGTGTCATCAGACACATACAAGAATGTAAATTTCTATAAAGTAAAATTGTTTTTCAATTTATAATTAAAAAGACGATTATGCACATAACATGATTCTACTTTGAACAATAAAAAATATATATATATATATTTATTTATTTATTGTTCTAAGTAGAATCATGTAATGTGCACAATCGTCTTTTTAAAATGTGTAGACTCTAGTATTTTCTTTCCGGCGTGGCGGGCTAAGCAAGATGTTGTACAACTAAATAAATTGAATTTCATCAACATATATTAATTAACTAGGCTTCCCCTAAATTAAAAATTTGTATTTATTCTAGACTAGAAGTATAACCCAACGCCAAGCCCTTTTATTTGATGTTGCCTTCTTCTGTGAATTAATTGAGGAAGAAAAAAAAAATTTAGTTCCCATATCGAGCCTTTAGACCCAAAAAAAAAATAAAAAATAAATAAATAAAATAAATGCACTTTGTTCTAGAAAACGAGGTGAAGTTAAGATTTAAGTTAAATATTGGATCTGTTTGAAATTTTTTTCCAACTAATTAATTGCATTTTCTGCATGCACTAGAAGACTACATAGGGCCTTAAGACATATTCGTACACTTTAATTAATTGTATATAACTGCTTTTTCTTAGTACTTGGATATATATGTGTTTCTTCTGTTGATTACTATTTCTGCGGTATTTTCTTGTAATCAAGAAATGGATATCATCAGTAACAGCTTAAGGAGAACTTCTTCGGGTTGGAGGAACAGTGGTTCGGAGGTGTTTTCGAATTCATCGAGACGAGAAGTAGACGACGAAGAAGCTCTCAAATGGGCTGCTCTGGAGAAGCTCCCAACTTTCGATCGTTTAAGGAAAGGGATTCTGCTCGGATCGAGAGGTGTTGCCAACGAGGTCGATGTCGATGATCTCGGGTTTCAAGAACGACAGAAGTTGATCGACAGGCTCATTCAAAATGTTGGTGAAGATCATCATGAGAAGTTCTTGTTGAGGCTTAAGAATCGAATAGATAGGTAATCGATCAAGAGAAGTTCGCTCTTTTATGCTCTGTTTGGATAGAAGGGTTTTATAGTAATTTCAAATTATATATTAATATCTTTGATTATTTTTCCAGAGTTGGAATAGATTTGCCAACAATTGAAGTGAGATTTGAGAATCTCAAGATTGAAGCAGAAGCCTATGTAGGAAGCAGAGCTTTGCCAACGTTTTTGAACTTTTTTGCAAATATATTAGAGGTAATAAATTAATCAAACTAAATAATTGTAATTGGATATTAATGTTTTAATTCATCATGTGAACTAAAATCTGGTTTCATTTTTAAGGAATTTGCAACCAGACTTCATATTATTCCCAGCAGCAAGAAGAAATTTATCATTCTTAACAATATTAGTGGAATCTTAAAACCTACAAGGTAAATATAAATGCAAAGGATGGTACATGGTAAGATTTTTTATGGAATCGAATTAGAAAGTGACATTTTTTGATAAATTATTACTCTTCATTATCTATGAAAAACTATTATTCATCTCACAAACAGATTAATTTTCTAGTGCATGGAGAAATTTCAAGTTTATTATTTAAATTTAAAATAATAATAGTTTAATCATGCAATAAATGTGACACTTTCAGTTGGATATATAACTAACCTTTTCAAATAGTACAACCTAGATTATAAAATCTCTACCAAATATTTTGACTAAATTATTACTATTTTTTTATCCCATATTATTTTTGTATGCGTATGCTATACTATACATATAACTTTTATTTTATTATTTTTTTTTTCAGGATGACTCTTCTATTAGGGCCTCCAAGTTCAGGAAAGACCACACTTTTGTTGGCTTTAGCTGGGTTGCTTGATCCAAATTTGAAGGTTAATTATATAAGATTTCACCATTTAATTTTAATTATCTTAATAGGATAGTTTTGGAAATTAAAATTTTGAGTTTGGTCCTCTAAATTGCTATATAAATTGAATTAATGATAGAGACCATCCTAATTAGCAATAATCCAAACGTGAATATGACAGCTTAAAGAAACATGCCTAACGTAATGGGAACAATAAATTGATTATTGGGTTTATTGTGGATGAAAATATTAGTTATGATTTAAATAAGGGATTAATATTATTGTTTTGTAAAAAAAATGTTACTCTTTCATGGGAATTATTTGTAACTTAAAAAAAAAATCACACTTGTGTTTGAGGTCTCATAATGAAATTATTTTATTTTATTTTTTAATTATATTAAAAATGTTAATATATTTAAAATGTTATCAATTATAAGCATAATTTGTTATTAAAATTTATCACTTTTTATTCATTTCACCTAATGATTTTCGTAAGATGATTTTATACAAGTGTTTGCCATTAAAAGAAGTATACTAAAAAATAATAATTTTGTGAAGTAGGCAAAGTTCCATACAAGTCATTACCAACTTAAAAACCCTTTAATTGCAATTTTCCTATTAGTTTTTCGTATTTTAAAAAAAATATATACATATGTATGATCAGTTTTCAGGAAGTGTGACATATAATGGACATACTATGAAAGAATTTGTACCACAAAGAAGTGCATCATACATAAGTCAGAATGATGTACATACTGCAGAAATGACTGTTAGAGAAACTCTAGCATTCTCTGCTAGATGTCAAGGAGTTGGAGCTAATAATCGTAAGTAATTTTTTTTATATCTCATGCTTCCTCCGTCCCATCGAAAGGTCACCATTTTACTATATAGGGTGTCACATCCAAATGTCATCATTTCCCATTTTTAGTAAAAAGGTATAACATGTGGCACACTACTCACTACTAATACAACTGCCCACTACATATAAAATAATAATACTTCTTAATCTACGCACAAAAAACAACCGATGACGTTTGGACGGAATGGAGAGAGTATATTAGTGTCTAATTTTAATAAATAATCTATTATCCGTGATAAATATATTTGTGCAGAAATGCTGGCTGAGTTGTCAAGAAGAGAAAAGGAGGCAAATATTAAGCCAGATCCCGATTTGGATGTCTACATGAAAGTAAAATATTTATCTAGTATAGAATCAAATGTATAACTAGAATTTAATTAAATTGAATTAAATATTTAAATGATTTGTAGGCAGCAGCAATGGAAGGCCAAGAAGCTAGTATTGTCACTGATTATGTTCTCAAGGTAAATATGTAAACAAAATTATTTTAAACTTTTTTTTTTCAATTCAATTATATTCTCATAATTTTTTATTTCTTTTTAATTTTAAATTTATTATGTGGTGCACCGGTGCACCCGAAGGTTTATAGAGTAAATTGGGGTGTAGTAGATAGTTATTAATTTTATTTTTAATTATTTTATTTTATTGTGTGGTAAAAATTGATTGATAATATAATCTAACGGTTGAGGTTATTCAGTGTACCTGTACATGCTAAACTCTTAATTTTAATGTTTTTCTATTTTATTTAGAAAAAAATTCAATATTTTTAAATTTAATGAATTAGTGCATATGTACAAATTTATAATCCATAAATCCAGATGCGCAAAAGAGTGATTCATGTAAATAATATTAAGAGTTCTGCAAAAACTTAATGACAAAGTCTGTAAAATTAATTTCATAAGATGATTAATTAAGAATTAATGATAAAGCGAGTTATGGTTCATTATTAAAATATAATTACAATGTTGTTAGAGTATGATTAACGCGTAAATCATACTACCCTATGATGAATCATACATTAATCATATAGCAACTAATAGATGATACTTTATAGAATAACAAGTTATACTTTAATAAATTATATTTTAATATAATATTCATGGTACTTTTAGTAAATCATATCTTAATTATCTTTATATTTTAGTATTGTTGTTGGTTGATTTTTAATAAATTAAGGTAATATTTCCTCCGTCTCATAAAAGATTGCACCTCCAATTTCAGCACGAAAATTAAAAAAGTGATAACTTTTTGGGATATAATGATATTTTTTTAGTAATAAATAAATGATAAATTATGTTAGATAGAGATGATTTTTTTTTGTATGGGGAAGGTGATTGTTTTTTACTTTTTTGCTTTTTTTTTAAATATGCAAATTTTTGTGAGACAGCCCAAAATGAAAAGTGTGTCATCTAAAATAGAATGAAGTAGTATACTTTTCAATCAAGTACAAGTATGCTCCAAATTATAAGTTTGTTTATTCATTTAAATTATTATGAGTGTATATTGGGTGCACCCGGGTGTAAGGGTGCACCCATATGTGTATGTCTTTTTATTCTATTTTGTATACATATTATTCTATTTTGTATACGTATTTTGTAATAATTGTATACTTTTTTCACATTAAATTTTTATTAAAAAAATAATATCCATATGTATATAATTTTTTATTGAATATTATATACAATTTTTCATTAAAAAATTAACAATTAAATTGTATACATTGTTACTTTTAATTGTATATGTTTTTGTTTATATTTGTATATGGGTGCACCCTATCTTTAGGTGCACCCGAGTGCACACTATAAATTGCTAATTATTAATTATTCCCTTATATATATATATATATATATATATATATATATATATATATATATATATATATATATTTTTTTTTTTTTTTTTTTTTTTAATTATTCCCAAAATACCTCACCGGCAGCAAACGACACAGTTTTATCGTCGCACAATATGATCATGGGATTATATGATCATCACTGTAATTGATGATAATAGATGCATGCATGAAGTGATTCGACCTGGACGGATGGATTCGAGGTGTTGAGATTGGTCGAATCAAAGTCGAACCAACTCATTTGAAGGAGGATTCGACCATAATCTGTGGATTCGACCTGATAGGGAGGTCGAACCATGGTCGAATCAGTTCACTGGGAGGTGGATTCGACTACGACAACATTGATTCGACCTGAACATTCACTCGAATCAAGGTCGAATCGAAGTAGATAGCGTTCAATAGAGTGATTAGCTTCGTTTTATCTCTTGGATAAGCTGATACACACGTGGATAATGATCATTGGAGACTGAAGAATGATTATAACGTGTTGCATGGCAGCTGGAAGCTTAAAGAAACGTTGAAACTAACTCAACAAATATAACTGCCATAAACTGACAGTTTTTTGGCAGTTATGATCAGCCGACTTTGAGGCGGTTTAAGAGCATTTTATCAAGTTACATGAAACCGGCTAGGTAGCTGCATCTCATCTACTAAGTGAGGGCTATCAAGTGGAGGTTTAACCGGATCAAAAGGTTGAAGGAGTAGCATGATATAAAGACTTGAAGTCACCTTGTTGAGAGAGAGTTCAACACTTAGAAAGTTTCACAGTTTCATAGCAAGTTCACTCTCTTGCTTATTCTTTTCGATTCAATCTGTTCTTAGGTGTATTGAATCATCAATAATAAAGTTTCTTCTCCCCAAAGTGGATGTAGGTTATTCATAACCGAACCACTATACATCTTTGTGTAAATTTTACTTTCTTTTCATTTTTCATATCAGAGTGTGTGTGTATTTTTTTAAGAGATTGTGAGGTATTGTGTGATCGAATCACGTCAGTAATCACGTATAACTCGATTCTAACAATGAAATTATAATGGAAAGATGATACGAGAAACTTATATAGTGGATACATAGACTTAAGAGTAATCAATTCTCCCGTGGATATCTAATGGTAATGGAAGACGCTGTTGTTTCGCGCTCTAATTCGATTCCTCAAAACCAATTGATATTTGCGGAGAATGCAATAAATGAACAGTCGATCGGATTTCGGCTCAGTGATGAACCAAATCGAATAAGGTTTAGGTTACGGTGCGCGAGATTGGGCGCGGAGATCAATTTAACGGATTTTAGCATTTTTATGGCTGATATTGTAGATATGATGTGTGATTTATTTCAAAATTGGTTTAACTCGAAAATTTACAGATATTGGGATTGGACATCTGTGCCGATACTATGGTGGGAAATGATATGATCAGAGGGATCTCCGGTGGGCAGAGGAAACGTGTTACTACAGGTGAAAATGGTTATTTCTTCATTGTGTTAGATTTCTTCATCATAGTAGATTTCTTCATATTCTCTTCTATTCTGGAATGTTGACAGGTGAGATGTTGGTTGGACCATCGAAAGCACTTTTCATGGACGAAATATCCACGGGGTTGGATAGTTCCACGACGTATCAAGTTGTGAAATCTATCAGAGAATCTATCCATATTCTCAAAGGAACTATTCTAATGTCACTTCTGCAACCGGAACCTGAGACATACAACCTGTTTGATGATATAATTCTGATATCCGAAGGGGATATTGTTTATCAGGGCCCTCGTGAAAATGTGCTTGATTTCTTCCTATCAATGGGTTTCAAATGCCCAGAGAGAAAAGGGGAGGCTGATTTCTTGCAAGAAGTAAGCAACAAAATCTGGTTTTAAAGGGCAGGATTGTATAGTTTAAACTTTGCTGATTGCGAAGGTGTAATTGTATTTGGCGCAGGTAACATCAAGGAAAGATCAGCAGCAGTATTGGGTAGATAAAGACAAGCCATATAGATATATTACGGTTAAAGAATTTTCTGAAGCATTTAAATCGTTTCATGTTGGACAGAGAGTGAGTTCTGCTCTCTCAGTCCCATTTGACAAGAGTAAATGCCACCCTGCTGCTCTAACGACTAAACAATATGGTTTGAGCAAAATGGAGCTCTTGAAAGCATGTGCATCCAGAGAACTTCTATTGACGAAGAGAAATGCTTTTCTCTACATCTTTAAGCTCGCACAGGTTGATATTTGCATTAATATGTATTGAGTTTTATCTAAAGATGTGTGTTGTTAACGATGATGTCTTGAATTTGTTTTTAGCTTAGTCTGACTGCTCTCATTGCAATGACGCTCTTTATCCGTCCTAAAATGCACCGAGACAACATAATGGATGGCAGGATATTTGGTGGTGCTCTATTCTTTTCCGTCACCACCGTCACATTTAATGGAATGGCCGAGATGGCCTTCACTATCATGAAGCTCCCAGTTTTCTTTAAGCAAAGGAATCTTTTCTTTTTTCCTGCATGGTCTTATGTTCTTCCCTTATGGATAATCAGCATCCCTGATACTGTTGCTCAAGTAGCTGCGTATGCGATAATCACTTATTATGAAATTGGATTTGATCCAAATTTTGGAAGGTAAAGCAATCGATAACATGTCTTATTCATTGTGTGGGTTTCTGGACATCATCAATTTATGAACATTATATTCTTGTATCTATCTTAACAGATTTATCAAATATTTTTTGGTGCTGTTAGCTCAAGGGCAATCTGCATCTTCATTGTTTAGATTGATTGGTGCAGCGGGTAGGGAGATTATCGTTGCTAACACATTTGGGTTCTTTGTATTGCTTTTAAATTTTGCGATGAGTGGTTTTGTCCTTTCTCGAGGTATGACAATGCATTCTTGTTCTGAATTTCAAGTCTCACATTGTGAATGGTTTGATTACTGATCATTTTTGTGCACTTCTGGTCAATGCCTTTCTAGTTAAAGTAAAGAAGTGGTGGAAATGGGGTTACTATCTTTCACCAATGATGTATGGTGACAATGCAATTGTTGTGAATGAATTCAGAAGTCACAATTGGAGAGAAGTAAGTTATATATCTGGTGTGATGTTGCAGGATCAAACTATATTTATTATCTGTCTCAAATGCGTTAAGATGATATTTTGATTAATTTTTCTTTTCAAAGGTTAACCCAAATACCAATAAAACGTTGGGGTTTGAGGTTGTGAAGTCCATTGGGTTTTACCCAGGCAAATACTGGTATTGGATTGGAATAGGAGCATTAATCGGGATGACACTTGTATTCAACCTCCTCTCCACTATGGCTCTAACCTATCTTAACCGTGAGTAGTGCAAAATCTTTCTTAATTTCTAATGCCTTTATGAAACAACTATTCATGCAATGAATGTATTACTTTGTAGCTTTGGGAAAACCTCAGGCAATGATCCCCAAAAATGAGAATGGGGAGTCAACTGAAGAAGATGGTGAGTTGTTATATTAGAATAGACTAAAAACTTTATCATTCATTTTTTTTAAATTTAAATCATAGCTAGATAAAATAATGGGTGAGATTCTGAGTTTTTGAATATGATACAGAGAGAGAAGATCAAAGTCAAAGAAGAGCAGTTGTTCTTCCCTTTGAACCGCACACCATTGTATTTGATGATGTCAAGTATTCTGTTGACATGCCTCAGGTAAATGAATTTAAAATATTAAAATTCTTCAGAAAAGACTATTAATTATATTTTATGGAAAACGATTCAACTAGGTGCATATATCTAACATCGATTTAAATGACTTGCAGGAAATGAAAGATCAAGGTGTTACTGAAGATAGGTTGCTACTTCTTAAGGGTGTGAGTGGAGCCTTCAGGCCCGGTGTTCTGACTGCTCTAATGGGTGTCAGTGGGGCTGGTAAAACTACTCTTATGGATGTGTTGGCTGGTCGTAAAACAGGTGGATACATTGAAGGAAATATTACAATATCGGGTTATCCAAAGAAGCATGAGACATTTGCTCGGATCTCCGGATACTGTGAACAAAACGATATTCATTCTCCTTGTTTGACAGTTTATGAGTCCTTGCTCTTCTCAGCATGGCTTCGTTTGCATTCTGAAGTAGATTCTGGAACAAGAAAGGTCAGTCAATATTTAATATTCTACTTGAGCAGATTCAAGTTTGGAATTGAAACAAACTCAAATCTCTAAATATCTAGGTGATGCTGCAAAATTTTGTTGAGTCTCTTTGTGCATATTGATATTGTGACATCCGATTCTGATAATATCTGTGAAGCATTTGCACAAATTCCTGCATGTTCGAACAATCCAGTAATGTATATAACTAACAAGTTGTTAGTGCGGATAAAAAAAATGTGTGGATGGTGTGTCCTCCTAGCTCTGTGTTTAACCTTTCAAGCTTGTATAGAATAATATGAGGTCCTGTAAGGAGATCAGAAGTTTCTGATTCAATAAAGCGAAGAATGAAAAAACTGTATTGTCATGTTGAGAAGCAGAGAAATTCAAACTAGCAGCATACAGATCAAACATTGATAGCCTTCATATTGTCTACTAGTTATGGCCTTCTCAGCTTCAAACCGACGCTCATAGAAGTTTGTCTTCTTAAAATTGATTAAATGGACACTGGGTAGCACATGGTTTTTTAAGGAATCTATGTCCCTATTGCACTGGACAGGCCATCAGTATACTGTCTTCGTCCATGTCAACAGCTTAATTAGTGATAACTTATGCCTTCGTCCATGCTAACAAACTTGTACAGATGTATCAATATATACATACACATACGCATGCATACAATTTTCACAAATACACACTTATATTTGGATATTTGAGTATGTCTTAACTCAGACACGATTGCTTGGTTCATACGTTATCATCCCCATGTACGTAAATTGAGAAAAAAAAAAGAGGAATGTCTCTGAGTTGCAGTGTGCTCATCTTTGCTTAAACTATTTGTTTAATGATTACAGATGTCTGTATTAATTGTAATCCAGGTAAAAATGCTTAAATCTATAGTTATCTGTATCCTCAGGCGTTCATTGAGAATGTTATGGAACTAGTGGAATTGACTTCATTAAGAGGAGGGTTGGTTGGGTTTCCTGGGGTTAGTGGTCTTTCGACGGAGCAACGCAAAAGGCTAACTATTGCAGTTGAACTCGTGGCGAATCCCTCCATAATATTCATGGATGAACCAACTTCAGGGCTGGATGCAAGAGCTGCTGCAATTGTGATGAGAACTGTTAGGAACACTGTAGACACTGGAAGGACAGTGGTATGCACCATCCATCAGCCTAGCATAGACATTTTTGAAGCTTTTGACGAGGCAAGATGCTTTTATGAAAGTCTTTTTTTTTTTTTTTTTTGTTGATTTTTTTTGACATTGTTATTTTATTACAGCTATTGTTGTTGAAACGAGGTGGACAAGAGATATATGTAGGACCACTGGGTAGATATTCCTGTGATTTGATTCAGTATTTTGAAGTGAGTAAATTGGAAAAACTTCATAGCTCTAATGAATGACTTGTGAATCCCTATTAAATCTTGTGACCTGCCAAATTTAGGGAATCCAAGGAGTTACGAAAATCAGGCCTGGTTACAACCCAGCTGCTTGGATGCTGGAAGTATCATCTTCTGCGCAAGAAATGAGTTTGGGAGTCGACTTTGCTGAACTTTATCGAAACTCAGAACTCTACAAGTCAGTTCACTCACAAATTATGTTGATTACATAATAATCAAAGTATCAATACTTCTATGTGCTAGTCCTGTATACCTAACATTCCTTGCCTATATTATTTAAATGAATTTTAGGAGAAACAAAGCTCTGATTGATGAGCTAAGTAAACCTCGTCCTGGAACAAAAGACCTGTATTTCGAAAATCAGTATTCTCAACCATTCTTCGTTCAATGCATTGCTTGCCTGTGGAAGCAACACTGGTCATACTGGCGCAATCCTCTTTACTCGGCTGTAAGAATTCTCTATACTACCTTCCTCGGACTGATATTTGGGTCCATGTTCTGGGATCTTGGTTCAAAAATGTAAGCAGAAAAGGAAATGTTACAAAGACTTTGATTCTCATTTTACATTGTTTAAGGTATTGACATGATTTCCTCTATAATTCAGAAATAAAACAGAAGACATTTTCAATGCCATGGGGTCCATGTATGCATCTGTCTTCTTTCTAGGGGTCCAAATTGCTTCATCAGTTCAGCCTGTCGTGTCAGTTGAAAGAACGGTCTTCTACAGGGAAAGAGCCGCAGGGTTGTATTCTGCCTTTCCATATGCATTCGGACAGGTGACTACTACAACTAAGCGACGACTTAGAGTTAGTTCCAATTAGTTATATATACCATGGAAATGTCTAATGATCAGCATTCTTCTTGCAGGTTGTCGTAGAAATTCCATACTGTCTTGCTCAGGCCGTCATATATGGTACCATTGTGTATGCAATGATTGATTTCGACTGGACAGCCACTAAATACTTCTGGTACATATTTTTCATGTTCTTTACTATGTTATACTTCACCTACTACGGCATGATGGCTGTGGCCCTGACTCCAAACATTCACGTCGCCAACATCGTATCCTATGCGTTTTACGGTATATGGAACCTCTTCTCGGGATTCGTAATCCCGCGCCCGGTGAGTAGTACCCACTCTTTCTAACATGGTAACATTATAAAATACAGAGGATGAGTTGTCATTTTTTATTCCCTTAATTGTTTGACGCTTTGACTACAGAGAACACCAGTGTGGTGGAGATGGTACCATTGGGGGAACCCAGTGGCATGGACTTTGTATGGCTTAGTGGCATCACAGTATGGAGATGTCACAGATGAGCTGGAAACTAAACAAACTGTCAAACAATTCGTCAAAAGTTACCTTGGATTCAGACACAGTTTTATTGGTGTTGTGGCTGTTGGAGTTGTTGGATATGGACTTGCTTTTGCTGTTATATTTGCATTTGCTATCAAGGTTTTTAATTTCCAGAGAAGATAGATGAGTGTTGTTGAGGAAATAGGGGGAAAAAAATTAAATACTATAGTGCCCATATATTTTGTAGTAGGAATGTTTTGTAAAATATGACCCAATCCAATTTATGAAATTCATGGTATACATTTTGTAAATTGGTGTATAATGTCTCATACTTGGATGGCTTGTTATATTATTTTGATCAGCCAAAGATTTTATGGAATCGGTTCTACATGAAATCGATTCTACAAAAAGTTTGTGGAATCTGCAGAGTATGACTCTTTATATATAAAAAAGAGGATGACCAAACTATATTATTATTTTTTTCTCAAAATTATTTACAACCATCAATTATACTTTATACTAACAATCATACTACTTTGTAATAAGGCTAAAACTTGTGTGTTGTCGGAGACAACGTGCGCCCAAATACCCTTTAGTATTAAATGATGTATATTTTAGTATAAGGAAGTGTACCCTTTATTTCTTGAAAAAAATTTTAAAAAAAATTAATGAAAATGTAAAACAAAATGTTGTATCTTTACGCTTGTGCACTTGGGAACACAAGATACCAACTCTTATAACAATTATACCTAAATACCCTCAATCCCACCATCCTTGCTTTCAAAACCTTATTATACCAATGAACCAAACTATATAAGAAAAGGGAGCGGCTATTCATATCCCCAATTTTACTAATCATACCCCGAAAGTTAGTAAGACTAAAATATTCTTAATAAATACGACATAAATGTCCTTGAAAAAATATGAATAATCCAACTATATATATATTCTATCCCAAATTTTAAACATACCCCAATTATATCGTTGTACATCTGCATTATGATCTCTCCACCACATTCTCTTCTCTCTCGCATTCACTTGCATAGCACTAGTAAATCTACATTTTGCTTTTGATCATCGTGCTGTGCGATGCTTGTCATGGTCGAACGCATTATTCAAGGACAAGAAGGAGAGCGGTAGCCACTCCAAATCCTCCGCCGCAAATACATCTTCTCCTCTATCCAGGGCCGGCCCTGAGATTTCGGGGGCCCTAGGCGAAATAAAAAAAGAGGCCCCAATCATTGAGTCATTCATCCGTTAATAACCTCTTATTATTCACCAATTTAAACAACTTGCAATAAAAATAATACACTGTGTTTGCACTTTTTGAGTACACAAGTCATTTTTTATCTTGATTATCACCATTTGATAATTTTCTTGTGTAATGTATGTATGAAAAGTGTCTATAAAGTTAATCTTTAGAAATTTTGAGATCATTTTCTCTTCTAGGACATTTCTCCACCAATATATCTCTAATAATGTTATTCTAAGCTCCAAGATCACATATATCCTACGCATAATCTTCATTCTCTAGAATATTTTCATGTTTTTCAATTTCATTATCAACATCTTCATCATCTATTTCATTTTCATTGTTTAACAATTTTTCCTCATTTAAGACTATTTCATCTTCAATTACTCTTAAGTAAATTTCTCTTCCTCATTTTCATTTAACTCATTTTTATTCTCAATTCCCACCGTATTTATTTCGTGTAACTCATTACTATTTCTTTTTTAATATCCGATGCATATTTTCTAAAAAACATGATTGATGATTATAAGTAAATAAATAATAAATCTAATTAACAAAATCAATAAAATAACAATAAAAGAGAATTAAGAGGATTGAATATTGAATTATTGATGAAATTCCATAAGGAAGAGAATTAAAAGAAAGAAAGAAATTCAATAAGGATGAGAATTGTAAATACTAAACGTTAATAGGGTGAGTACACAATAAAAAATAAAAAAATAAATTAAGATTAAGATTATAATATTGAAAAGAGAAGATAAGCTAAGTATACAACGATAATAATAATGAAGATTACAACAGCAGTGCATGCTGAGTATAATACAGTCATAATAATTAAGAATACAACGATTAAAAATATAACGATTAAGAGATAACAGTCAAAATTTATTTAATAAATTAATAGGAAAAGAATTAAAAAATATGTTATATATATATATATATATATATATATATATATATATATATATATATATATATATTATGTAGGTATAATTTGGGGGCCCTGGCTGTCGCCCTTCTTGACTATGCTCAGGGCTGGCACTGCCGCTATCAACTCCACCATTGATGTTCTGAATTCTCCCCAATGATCATTCGACCTCTTCTCCACCGCGTAACAAGCTTCCGCCGAATTCTCCGCCGCCAACTGTAATACATTTGGGTCGAGACGTGATCGGAGCCTAGCTGGTGGTCCAGCCAGACCTTCTCCTTGGGGGCGGTAGTTTTGGGAGTGAGGCAGAAGGAGTCGCCGAAGTTGGATGAGAGGCTAAAAAGGCTTCGATTTCATCGCCGCTAGTAAACCAGACGGTGGTGTTGGTGGAAGATGAGAGTTTGTCTATTTTGTTGCATGGGTTTTGAAAGAGAGAAAGAATATTGAGTAGTATTGTTTTTATGGCGAATGATTTTCTTGGATTTGGTTTCTACAACGTCTGGGAATTATCTCAAGTTGTAAGAGAATGGAAAGAGACCACAAATTTTGAGCATCAACTCCTGGCTATCCATGGCTTCGATTAACTTTCATATGTTATGGATGTTTGTTTCCCCCGAAAATATTTTTATTCAAGTTTATAGAGGGGGATTTGAATGAAAGGGTAAGGATGTAAAAGATGGGATATGTTTAGTAAATCATATACTCCCTCCATCCCAGAAAAGTTTGCACACAATTTTCGGCACAGTGATTAAGAAAGTGATAACTTTTAGGATATTATGGTATTTTTTTGTAATAAATAAATGATAAAGTATGTTAGATAGAGTTAGTTTTTTTGGTAAATAAAGTGTATTGGGAAGGGTGGTTGTGTTTGAATTTTTATTTTTTAAGGAATGTGCAAACTTTTGTGGGACAACCCAAAATAGAAAGTGTGCAAACTTTCCTGGGACGGAGGGAGTATATATTTATAAATTATATTGGGGTATATTTAGTATTTGGAGTATGATTAGTAAAATTGGGGGTACAAATAGTAACTCCCATAAGAAAAATATGAAAGAAAATTATAAGAATGAAATTTGAGTCGAAACAAGAGTTACACTCTTTCTCTTTAAGATAAAATTGCACCACTTTGGTACTTACGGTTCGATATCAATCATCTCTAAAATACAACAACAGTATCACAAATCATTAGATACTACTAGCCAAACTGTATTATGAACTCACCTTGAGAGTATGACGATTTAGGAATACACTGTGAATTGTTTTGATAACTCGACTTCACTCTACTTTATTGAACATTCACAACATATGTATTCGAGTGTATAAAAGAATGCAAAAGTATACTCAAAATGATGAGCGGTGTTTAAATGACGAATTATGGAACTGAAAAAAATAATACATATACCTTCAAAATATTGTTTTTATTTTAAAAGTTAATATTTTTGGAATGAAAAAATTATAAAATTTAGAGAGTGACTAGGATGAGACTGGTCCCACGAAAATTTGGTGGAACCGGATCTCTACCAGCATGAAATGGGTTAAAATTGAATCCTCGGGTTAAAATTGAATCTCCAAATGCGCTGCTCCCCATTCTTCTCAATGGAACCACTTTTTGCCATAGATCCCCCATCGATATCCCTTCACCACTGAGCCCCACAATTGGAACCACTAGCGCCGCTGCCTGGCGACGACCAGCACCACCACGGTTCGCTGTCCGCAGTATATGCCGCGCAAGGCAGTCGGATCTGTTGTCAGCCTCCAGTTGCTGCCGCCTTCGCTCCGACGAGAACTGCCGCCGATTCACGGAGAGTTTGGTACATGTTTGAATGCATGGCTATAGGTATAGAGACGTTTGAGAATTTGGTATTGGAGGCTGGTTGAGAAGCCGAAATTGTAGTGCAGGGTGTAACATGTTGGGTTGGGTGGGGTTATCTGGAAAGGAGATAGTCGTTGGGTAAAGGCGTGCTGCCATCACAACCCCAGGATCAAGAAACTTGCCCCCCACCCCCCTGCGCTTCCGCTCTGATGGACTTTCAAAATCCTCCAGGTGATTGACTTACCCATGATTCACTTCTCTTAATAGTTTATGTAAAGATGAGTTTTTGAATTCCGATGCAGGTGGCCGATATGCATTTTGGGACGTGTTGGACAATGAGTTCCCCTATTCTGACCTCAATATTTCCAACTCGAGAACCCTGATTTTTCTGCCTTTACTGAAATTGAATCGCTTCTGCTTTTTTGAATATAGCCGTTACTGTTTTGTGTGATTGAGTAATTGAAATTAGTTTTGTGTGAGTGAGTAATTGAAATTCATGATGGCATGTATTAAAGAACCAGTTCCATTCTGAAGAGCAAGAGTTCCAGTCTGTAGAAATCTCAACACAAATGCGTGTAAGTGGATTATCTCTGTTGGCAACCCACATGAAAGTCCTTGGAGATACTATATACCATATGCCCACATATCGGTTCTTGGAATTATCCGGGCTGAAAAAACCCAATTCAAAGTGCCCTCCAGATGAAGCCAATGTAGTAGCAGCACTGTCATCTTTGATTGACATCCCTGCACTTGGAGATTTAATAGCATGAAATCACAATACTTTGTCTAGGGTTCCAAATCAACTACCCTAACCTTCAATCCTTAGAACTGTAAAGAGTTTTTAGCCCATGAGGTCACAAACAACCCTCATAGCTATCAAATACATAACAAAATCACAAAAGAAGAAATTAAGAAAAGTTACAAAACCCTAGTGTCACGTGGTTTATGTTCTCCCTCCGTCTCTCCAATTGGATTGCCTCTCTCAAACACACTTGAATCTTCCTCCGAACCGATGGGATGAATGGATGGATGGTGGGTGAAGGGTAGGGTGAAAGGTGGATGGTGCGTGAATTGAATTCACGGTGTATTTTTGTGGTGAATGATCGGTCTCTCCTCTTCAAGTGATCTGATCCTTTTTATACCTATTTTCCCAAAAACTGACTTGAATGGGTGTTTTTACACGTTGTCACGCACATGGGATCAAAAATCTCGATTTTTGGCCCAAAATAACCCAACACGAGTTGGCCCTATGTAACTCGAGTTACCTAACTCGACCAGTGTTGCACCAACACGACTCGAGTTAGCAACTCGAGTTGCTGCCTGTCAACTCGAGTTGCGATGCTCTGCATCCTGGATTGCTTTCGAACCTCAACACGACTCGTGTTGGCTCATACAACTCGTGTTGGCTCTCTGGACGATTTTCGGATGCTTTTCTGCCCCCTACTCGACTCGAGTTGCAAGTCGAGTTGGACCTTGCAACTCGAGTAAGCTCTCTGGACGATTCTGGACACTTTTCGGGGCCTAACTCGACTTGTGTTGCAAGTCGTGTTGCAACTCGAGTTGCATGTTACAACTCGAGTTGGGTCTTTTCAGCCCCGTTTATTGCTCGTTTTCGTTCCTGCTTCATTTCTACCCTGTTTTAACCTTCAAAACTCAATAAAACCCATTAGTAGCACCATAATCATGTAAAATATATAAGCTACGCAATCCGACACAAATGTATGGCCTTATTCTAATAAAGACAAGGTATTATGAGATCAAAAAGACATAAATTTCCACTCTCATCACTCAGCAAGTCAGCGTTGGTTCCACCATGAAGAAATAATAAGTGATCAACAACTCAAAATTTATTACGCTGCCAATAAACTGCATGGCTCTACATCTATTACGTTTTTTGGTTAAATTGTTGAGTTTGAATTTCAATTTAACAGAAAAGATTAAGACAATCTCTCAAGAATTTGGATTTGAATGAGAAAACTTATAAATTATAAAAAGTAATCTAATTATTTCTATAGAGTAATCCAATTAATTACAAAGGGTAACCTTTATTTCTATAAATTGATTTATATCAACTTTTTGAATTTGAATGAGAAAACTTATAAACTATAAAGAGTAATCAAATTATTTTTATAGAGTAATCCAATTAATTACAAACCTTTATTTCTATAAATTGATTTATATATCAACTTAAAAACGACACATAATTTAATTCTACACCATATATGACTTCATTTTTAATAAATCAAAGTTTCAAATCAAGAGTAATCTTACCAATTCTAAATAGTGATACAATTAATTCCAAAGAGTAATCCTACTAATTCTAAATAATAATGTAATATAATAATTTCTGTAGAATGATCTAATTAATTAATAAGAGTAATCTAATTATTTTTTTAAGGTAATCTATCAACTTACATATGACATACAATTTAATTTAATTTAATTTATGACTTCATTTTCAGAAGATACGAGTTTCAAATCAAAGAGTAACCCAATTTATTACAAAGAGTAATCAAATTAATAGGAAAAAAAACCTTGTTAATCAAACAGAACTTAACATATCAAAACTTTCAGAAGACCCGAATCTCAAATCAAAGAGTAACGCAATTCATTACAAAGAGTAACTCAATTAATAAGAAAAAGTAACCTTGTTGATTAAGCAGAACATAACATATCAAATCAACATAAAGAGTTTGTTCATAGTAATTCAAATCATTATAAAGAGTAACTCACTCTAATAGAGAAGAGTAACCTTAAAGATGTTGAAAAAAAAACAATGTATAAACAAATCATATTAAGAGTAATCCAAAAATTTGCTCATAGTAACCTAATTCATTAAAAAGAGTAACCCAATAAATAAAAAGAGTAACCTTGTGAATCAACAACAAAGTTATCAACACTTGATTAAATTAATACCATAAAGTAAACAAACATGAAGCAAGCATAAAAAAATATTGAAGAAAAAATGAGATAAAAATTAAGAATGCATCTTCTTCTGTAAAATAATATCACTCCTACACCCAATTTTGGGCGCTTCAACTTCGATGGTTTTCTTGAATAATTTGGGATCGATTCTAGAGCTGTAACTGATCGGTGTGAAATTCACCTAGAATTATGGGCTAAATTGCATGAATTTATGTGGATTTATTTGATTTCAATTCAATAATTAAGCATGATTTTAATGAAAATATTATTAATTGCTTAATTAGTTTGAGAGAGGTATTCTTATGTATTTTTGCAGAAAAGGGATGTTTTGAGCTTGAAAGAGTGATGGAAGAAACGTGAATTAAATTGGGACGAAGACGAAAAAAATGAGAAAATTTGGCAAAGACAACACAGAAAAGACAACACTTTTCAGAAAAGTGTTGTCTATTCAGAAGTGCAAAAAATGTCTAGAGAGCTAAAATTTTGCAAGAAAACACGGGCAGATGCATAAAAACATGACCATGTTTTTACGCACTTTTGAAAGAAAATGTGTGGAGGCTGGGATTCGAACCGTGACCTCTCGGACGCATAAGGGCACCTCCAACCACTTTGCCAAATCACCACATGTGATTAATTCTCGCTCGATTTGGCCTTAAACCCTCTTTCTGGAACCAAATTTTGAGCCAAAAAAACTCATTTATATTCTTGTCCCACATTGGAAACTCTCTAAAAAATCCACTCACCCTACACCTATAAATACCCTTATTTGGAAGCCTTCCAAACCAATTCCTTCATCCATTTAAATTCAATAAAATTGAATCTTTTCAAGATTCAATAGTTGAGAAATGGCTTTTTAGCAAGATCTTCATAGTTGAAATCCCTCCCTCTTTTGGGGTGAGGGATCCGTAGTTTTAATGTTTTTTTCTAGAATATGATTTTATTTGCTTTCCAAGAAGGTGGAGACACCAAGGAGTGGATGATCTTCATGAATGTAAAACTTCATTAAGGTGTAATCTAATCCTACTTATTATCTTTCTATTTTTTATGTTTTGGTGGTTGATTGATCATGCGATTATTGATTAATTTATGAAAAAGGTCTTGATTGAATTTTCAGCTTTGATTAGGTTTCATTTATGAAATTAATATGCTTGTAATAATATGGGATTTATGTCTTTGGTATTAGTGTACAGTGATTAGGTTGTATATTGTGTATCGACATGTCTTGTCGTTGCTTTACCCTTAGTTGCTTTGCATGATTATCACATGTGAGTTTCTTCCATTTATTACACGTGGGTTTAATATAAGGGGAGTCTGGCTGGGAGTCCTTATATTTAGAACAACATAAATGAACACTAGTGAGATCGCTTGTGCCCGAGGATTAAACTAGTGAAGGGAACCTCATCCATACGAACATAGTACCTTAAGGGAATTGTAAGTAGGATCGATCCTAGGAGCTTTTTAGGGGTTATAAAAATAATCTACATCCTATTCACCATGGCCATTGGGGATAGGTGGAAATAGTGATCGCACTTACCATGATTTGCTTAAAAATGGAAACCAATTAAAGATGTTGGATGATTGATTATATGAGTGTATCATGAAAACTAACATGGCATTGAAAATCCAAAAATATTGTAATTAGATTTATTTTCCCTGCATTTTATTTTTTTTATTTTTATAAACCTCCTCTCCGATCGTCCCTAACTAATCACGATACTATACCTAAAGGTCATTAATCCTAAATTCCCTTGGGTTCTATATTTTGTTGCTTGGTCGCCCCGACTACAATGACCAATCAGTAACCAATGAGTAGAATAATGCACATATTAAATCCCTTGTGTTGCATCAACTCTGCATTCTTCTTCTTCTTCTTCTTCTTCCTCTCTCCGTTTTTCTTGCTTTTCTTAACACATGTTCATTGGAACATACATACATGCATATATATATATAATCATGCAGTGCAGTACCCTTTCATTTCAATCAAGCTTTTTAATTCTACATTCATGACTCAACTACCCTTTACTTCTATAAAAGGACAATTGTTTGTTTCAAGCTACGTATCTATTTCTACTTCCAACATTGTATTTATCTCTTGGATATAACTACTAAATCCCACAAAACCTTGAAAAAAACATCTACATAAAATGAAATTATGCTCACCTACTACACATGACTTCAGTCTCACCCTTTCATCAACAAATGCCCATTTTCCAATAATAGTGAGTTGTTCAAGATCATCAATCCCAACTTTATGCCTCTGCAATCTCATATACACTATTTCTCTCTTCTCCAAATTCCTCAACATTATATCTTCCTCCTCGCTTGATACCTGCGCTTCTTGCGCCATTATCTACCGTTTGGGATTATGATCATTAGATAATAAGAACATAGCTATTTTTGCAGATATTAATTGAGAGTAAACTAGAGAGAGAAATGTGTTCATTAGTGAAAGAGTTGTGAAAAAAAAAATAAGAAAGAAACACAAGAAAATAACAACAATTGCACAAAGAAACTTTAAATTAGGCCAATTCCTCCACTCATGTTCCTTCATTGTTAACAGAAAACATAAATGATAACATAGTTATAAGTAATAAATCTACCAGGAATAGCCACCACCACTCCATATCTTCTTTACAGCTACTTAGATAGAAATCAACTGCTACCCACAAAATTCATGTTCATGCATGAAATCAATTTGTCATTTTAATTAGGAAATGAGGTCCTATGGCTGCATCAGGGCTGTCCAAAAATGAATTTTGAATATTTATATACATGTGAAAGAGAACACAGAGCATCAACTAAAAACTTATATATTTTCATCTTATTAATATCAATTTGAAAAACTTTAAAATCACTGCACCTTAATGAGTAGCCAGCTCGTGAGTAGAGAGTTCTTGGATATTTTGTGCAAACCAACAGTAGCTCACCATCATATGATAATTTAATCAAGTAATATTTGCAGTCAATTGCCCACATTGGTAGATCCATATGCCAGGGTTCTCCCAACTTTAGAATTGGGTGGAACTCGATAGTTTTACCAACAAAGTGAATCCTTACTAATTTATAAGGCTTAGGAATATCCCCAGCGAAGGCATAAATACTTCCATTCAAAGACGTCATTGCCTCCAATGTCTGGACATCCTCGTTCCCTCCCGAAGTCATCTCCTCAAACTCATCATCACCAATTTGACAAAAGGCATGCACCACTTTTCCACGAGAATTGAACAAGATATGACATGTTGGTTCGGTAGGAGCATTTGAAAAAACACACGTGGTGAATATAACTGAGCTTCTCAATTCTGGAAGTTCGATAATGTCGCCAGATTGTGGATTCCAAATACAGCAATCAGGTGTTTCTTGACTCACCAAAACTAGCCATCCGTAATTTGAAGCAACAACAGCCTTATCAGTTAAGAGTAGAGAATCAATTGAATGACATTGAATCAATCTTTGTGCAACTATTTCAGCTGCCTAGAACCTTCTTCATTTTCCTTAGTTCTTATTAGAGAAATGATATTCTCCACAAAAGCTTATGGTGAACTAGATGCTGGGGCTTTTTCTCTGAAGCAACAAGTGCAACGAAAATAGATCGCTGATCGAACCCGAGGAGCAATTGCATCCATCTCATCATGAGTGCCACAATACACGACCACTGAAAGGCAAGGACAACGCCACGCATCGCTCAAAAATCCAACAACATCTCCTGTTAAAAGTTTCGTTTCCAATTTATAACCAAATTAAATACTATTAGAATTTACAGAATTAAAAAACATCTTGAAGACCATCTTGAAATCGAGTCAATCTAGGCAAGATAGAAATAGCATTGTGGACTGGATATATAAGAATATTCAAAATCAATATCTCATATATTTACTCAGCTACAACAAAACACACAGAAATACAAAACCCCAATCAACTATAGTCAATTGATGGCAGGAAAAAGAGAAAAGAAACGAAGAAAGAAGGACCCGGTTATTAACACCCCGATTCCACTGTACACACCCCAATAATAATATGGACTAAGTTATCCCTTTACAAAAAAACAAGTTTAACCTTACATATATATTATAGTATGTAATAATAAATTAAAGGGTTAACTTGTACTCTTTAATTAATCATAATTTTTTATGAATAAAATATATAACTATTTTTATTAATAAAAATTAAGACTCATTAAATAAAGAATATTTAAAATACTACAATATAAATATTAAAAAAATTCATTAAAATTATTTTAACAAGGCTTTACGCAATTCAATTATATGAAATAAGTTAAAGGTTAAACTTACAGTGTGTTCAATTTTTTTATTTATTCAATTATTTTAATTATTATGAATTTATTTAAACTACACTGTGTTGCGATGCAGAATTATTAATTTCAAAATTAAAATAATTAATATAATAGTGTTGCTTTAATTTTAAAGCACAATAAATTTTTATGAATTGTTGTATAATTTTTTAATATTTATATTATGTAAATTTATATATTATATTTTAAATAATTAATGTATCTTGATTTTTATTAAGTAAGATAGTTATACTTTTTTAATAAATAATTTGTGATTAAATTCTAAATTTTTATTATATATATATATATATATATTTTTAAAAAAAAAATTTATGATTAAATTGAGAAAATATAAAAAGAATGTGTTTTTAATTGATTAAAAAAAATTTGTGATTAAATTAAAAAATGATAGAAAGATCATGTATTTTTCTTGATAAAAAATAAATTCGTAATTAAATTGAAAATTGAGGAAAATGTCATGTATTTTAATGCAATTAATCCTAAATAAAAATACATATATATAATTCTTATCTTGAAATATTTAAGAAGTGAGAAATGATATGTATTTTATGAAGTGAAGATTGGAAATTAGGGCTCCAAAAGGGATATTTAGTAAGAAGGGTAAAATTGTATTTTATGGGGTGTATAAAGTGAAAAATTAGAATTAAAAGAATTTATTTGGGGTGTATTTAGCTATCGGGGTGTGTGTATAGTGAAAGCGGGGTGTTAATAGCCTTGCCCAAGAAAGAAAGACTTGAAATTAGAGGGTATAGAGGGAAAGATGGACAACAAAGCTTTAGAAACTTCCATTATTCCTCCCCAAATTGCAAAAATTGAAAGAAAATATAGCAAACTGCAAACTCAAAACAAAGGGGGATTCATCAAAATATGGGGAATCCAAATTGCAAAATTCCCCTCGAATTGAACGACTTAGCAGAATTATGAATTCATTGCAAAATTCCCCTCATATTGATACCAAATTTCCAAAAATCAAATCCCCCAAGAGTTAAATTCCTCCTGAGAGAGAGAGGTGGGAAGATAGAGAGGGAAAGAGAAATACCCAACGATCCAAATAATGATATTATCGAGGAAAATAAAAAGGGAGACAAAGGCGAAGGGAAGGCCCAACATAAACTCCAACGACCGATGAAATAGGCGGTAATGGAAGAAAGAAGTGTGCAGGTAACCATGGTCGGCGTCTGACTATTGAAAGCAAAGCGTGGGAGGAGGTATATTGTTGGGACTGCAGTGTCGTCTAAAGTTTGAGGAAGGAACTGTTGTACCCGTTTTCAAATACTTGACCCATCTCTAATTAAAAGATCAGGTCCTATAGATTTAAAAAAAAAAGAACGGTTGCAGTCTAGTCTTTGTCTAAAATTTATTTTTAAGATCTTATGCTACTTATTTGGAATTGTTTTTAATTAAAAATAAAAATAAAAAAGTGGACGGAAGTTAAAAAAATTGAATAAAAGATTTTGGGCCTTCTAGGCTTTTTAAGATATGGCTTTATTATAGATGGTCTGTTGCCTGATGGGCCTTAAGAGCCCATCAAATTCATGCGTTGTGACTTGTGATTTCTTTTGATTAAGGCCCAGTGTCTATCAACACCTAATGAAATGAAGAATCACTTACTTCTTTTATTTTATTTGTTTACTGTTTTTTATTTTTATTTTATTGACTTAGAAGTAATTAATGTTACTACCAACAAATTAATTAAGCACACTTGGCGTAATTATGATGACAATGACTTGTTTGAAACATATTATGAGAAGAGTTCCGCTTTTAAATGAAAAGTAAAATTTTGATGGATGAAAAGTGATAGTAGCAGTGCATTGTTTCATGTACAATTTGTAAGTAATAGTATAATATTTTTAATAAAAAATAATAATATATTTAATAAAAATAATAATAATTATTTAGTTCTAAATGGATTAGGATAAGAGTTACTCCTTGTAATGAGTTAGTTTCTTATGCAATTAAGTGAATAATGTATACGGCTTAACTAATAAAAGTATTATCATTTTTATTGAATCATCGGTTGAAATATAAAAATATTAATATTTAAATTTTTTTTTTTGAAAATTAAGAGTGCAAATTTTATACTAAGGATATAATATTTTTCCAATCAAATATAAATAGGGAAATATTTATGTGAGATTGTCTCACGAAAATCGAGATAAGAAGTTATTATACCATTATAATGAAATATGATATTCAATTAATGAAAAATGATGTTGTGAACTATTTTTATATTACAAATAAAAAGTAATAATATTCTAAAAATAATACTAATAACCAATTATAAAAACATAAAATGATAAAAAAAACTATAGCAAGTTCACACAACTACACACAAATCTACCTGATATAAATAACAACATTTCGCTGAAACGATATTGGGACTTGGGAGGACCCCGGTCTGTCTATTGAGACCAGTGGCGGATCTAGGATTTCCGTCAAGGGGGCTCAACTTTTCTCATACAATAACAGTGCTGCATGAATCGAACACGGGACCTTTAAAACTAAAACATCTTCACTTCACCACTTGGACACAAAGGTATTTCAAGAAAAATTCTATATCAATACTAATAATTTTTAGAAGTTTAGGGGGGCCCAGTGTCCCCCCACCCCCTTGGTACGTCCGCCACTGATTGAGACTACCTCCATCGGTGACACTCCACGTTAGGTCGCCCACTACCTGCCAAAAGAATAAAAAAAAAGAAAAATTATGTATTAATCAGCAACCGATTGCTGTATCTTGGCCTGCCACAACCACATTGAAATGCGTGCCAACCCAATTTTTGTTATCAACATGCTGACACTTGCAACTATTGGTGGGGTTTTATTTTTATGGATAGAATTTAGATTTTCATTATCTAATATTTAAATTATGTAAAAAAAAATTAAAATTCGTAATTTTTTTTCTCTATAAATAGACTACAATATTGATATGTTTTAGACAATTATGGGAAAAATTTGGTAATGACAATTGATTGTAATGATTTGTACCTTTTATTTTTATGATTTTATATTTCATGTAATTTTATTTTTTTTGTATCTCAATTATGTAATTTTTATATGATTATTGCAATTTTAATATTGTTATTTTGTGTGTTTTCAAGAGAATTTTTTTACTATAATTACGGAATTAAATATTTTTTAATATACTATGAGATTATTTTAATTATATATATATATATATATATATATATATATATATATAGATGAGAGAGAAATAAATATTTTATTAAAAAGGTAGGTTTAGTTGGGTTGTTGATGAAGTATAAAAAAATTGAGGTTGAGTTGGGTTGTGAGTTGTATATATGGATGAGAGAGAAATGAATATTATATTGTTGGGTTGGGTTGTTGTGGGTTGTGAATGAGGGTAGTCTGACAGAGTCCGTACAACCCATATTATTTACCTACTTTTTTCATGCTAAAATTAAAAAAAAAATTAAATGATATATATATATATATATATATATATATATATATATATATATATATATATATATATATATATATATATATAAAAGAATTTGTAGAGTGCAGAATTTTCTCTCCAGCGTGCCGGGCTAAGCAAGATGTTGTACAACTAAATGAATTGAATTTCATCAATATTTAATTAACTAGGCTTCCCCTAAATTGCGAATTTGGGGTAAATATTTTATTATTTGGTCCATGTATATTTAATTAATGTGGATTTATTCTAGAAGTATAACACAACAATTCCTTTATTTGATGTTGCCTTCTTGTGTGAATTAATTGAGGAATAAAAAAAAATCCATATCGAGCCTTTTGTCAAAATAATAATGTTAAAAAAAAGAGTGCTGTTATTTGCGCACCCTTTTTATTAATACAACATTTTTATTGAATACACACTCCTTTTAAATTTTTAAATTTTAATTTTATTATATACACCCCTTAAAATTTCAAAATTACCCTTTAATTTTAAGATTATATACCCCAAAATCCATCTTTCAATTTTACTAAATATAAACTTCTTAATTCCCCGCACATAAATTCAAATGAAAATTAAATTCATATGAAATAGATTCCATTAATCCATAACAACGGGACGGGCTGCTTGTAATAATTTAAGAAGATGATTTTAGTTTATTTTAATAGCATATACTCATGTGTCAGTATCCCATATTTCTTCTGTCCTATTTTTTTTCGATTTTTTTCAGTTCTTTAAATTTAATTAAGTTAAAAAATAAAATTTAAATAATATTTTTAATTAATCTGACATAATTTTTTTAATTTAAAATATACTATAATTTTTTTTAATTAATAACTATTCAAACATAAATTTAATTTAACTTATTTTTTAATTAAATTAAATGTATATTTTTTAATTAAGCTGTTTTACAAATTATTTGTAGTGGATAAAAAGTGATAAAAATTTTAATAAAAAATAATAACTGGTCAAAAAAGAGTAATAACCATATAATGAAATTTATTTCATAAATAATTATAGGACAAATAAAAAATATTTATATTTTAATAAAAAATTATATCTAATAGATAAGGAGTGACAATTGTCCAATTAAATTATTTTATAAATAATTTGTAAAAGAAATATACTATTTTAAATAAAAAGTTAAGTTATATAAAAAAATTGATTATTTTTTATATAAAAAATAAGATGCATTAAATATTGTATTTTAATAATTAATAAAATATATTTATTTTAATTTTAAGAAAAAAAATTATTACCAAACTTGTCTTAATATTGCAGAAACAGTTAACTCGCTACGTTAATGACAATTGCTGCGCTTTCTTTTATTTATTAAGAGGTGGAATATATTTTATAAACTACTGGTAATTCAGATTTCTTAATATATATTTTAAGTATATAATAGTGATGTGTATAAAATAAAAAGAAGTGGGTATTTAAAATATTTTATAAAATATATAGGGTGTGTATTTAATAATTTAAGGATAATTTAGATTTTTTAAAAATATTAATTTTATTTTTATAATAATAGGGTGTGTATTCAGTAAGGGGAAGTGTGCAAATAAGATTACCCTAAAAAAAATTAAGGAAAATAATTTGTACTCTTGTTCTAGAAATCGAGGTGAAGTTAAGATTTTTAAGCTGGATCTGTTTGAAATTCTTTTCCAACTATTTAATTGCATTTTATTGCATGCATGAGAAGACTACATAGTTACTTAAAATATATTTTGACACTTTAATTAATTGTACATAACTGCCTTTTTTAATACTTGGATATATTTTGATTACTATTTCTGCAGTATTTTCTTGTAATCAAGAAATGGATATCATCAGTAACAGCTTAAGGAGAACTTCTTCGGGTTGGAGGAACAGTGGTTCGGAGGTGTTTTCGAATTCATCGAGACGAGAAGTAGACGACGAAGAAGCTCTCAAATGGGCTGCTCTGGAGAAGCTCCCAACTTTCGATCGTTTAAGGAAAGGGATTCTGCTCGGATCGAGAGGTGTTGCCAACGAGGTCGATGTCGATGATCTCGGGTTTCAAGAACGACAGAAGTTGATCGACAGGCTCATTCAAAATGTTGGTGAAGATCATCATGAGAAGTTCTTGTTGAGGCTTAAGAATCGAATAGATAGGTAATCGATCAAGAGAAGTTCGCTCTTTTATGCTCTGTTTGGATAGAAGGGTTTTATAGTAATTTCAAATTATATATTAATATCTTTGATTATTTTTCCAGAGTTGGAATAGATTTGCCAACAATTGAAGTGAGATTTGAGAATCTCAAGATTGAAGCAGAAGCCTATGTAGGAAGCAGAGCTTTGCCAACGTTTTTGAACTTTTTTGCAAATATATTAGAGGTAATAAATTAATCAAACTAAATAATTGTAATTGAATATTAATGTTTTAATTCATCATGTGAACAAAAATCTGGTTTCATTTTTAAGGAATTTGCAACCAGACTTCATATTATTCCCAGCAGCAAGAAGAAATTTATCATTCTTAACAATATTAGTGGAATCTTAAAACCTACAAGGTAAATATAAATGCAAAGGATGGTACATGGTAAGATTTTTTATGGAATCGAATTAGAAAGTGACATTTTTTGATAAATTATTACTCTTCATTATCTATGAAAAACTATTATTCATCTCACAAACAGATTAATTTTCTAGTGCATGGAGAAATTTCAAGTTTATTATTTAAATTTAAAATAATAATAGTTTAATCATGCAATAAATGTGACACTTTCAGTTGGATATATAACTAACCTTTTCAAATAGTACAACCTAGATTATAAAATCTCTACCAAATATTTTGACTAAATTATTACTATTTTTTTATCCCATATTATTTTTGTATGCGTATGCTATACTATACATATAACTTTTATTTTATTATTTTTTTTTTCAGGATGACTCTTCTATTAGGGCCTCCAAGTTCAGGAAAGACCACACTTTTGTTGGCTTTAGCTGGGTTGCTTGATCCAAATTTGAAGGTTAATTATATAAGATTTCACCATTTAATTTTAATTATCTTAATAGGATAGTTTTGGAAATTAAAATTTTGAGTTTGGTCCTCTAAATTGCTATATAAATTGAATTAATGATAGAGACCATCCTAATTAGCAATAATCCAAACGTGAATATGACAGCTTAAAGAAACATGCCTAACGTAATGGGAACAATAAATTAATTATTGGGTTTATTGTGGATGAAAATATTAGTTATGATTTAAATAAGGGATTAATATTATTGTTTTGTAAAAAAAATGTTACTCTTTCATGGGAATTATTTGTAACTTAAAAAAAAAATCACACTTGTGTTTGAGGTCTCATAATGAAATTATTTTATTTTATTTTTTAATTATATTAAAAATGTTAATATATTTAAAATGTTATCAATTATAAGTATAATTTTTTATTAAAATTTATCACTTTTTATTCATTTCACCTAATGATTTTCGTAAGATGATTTTACACAAGTGTTTGCCATTAAAAAGAGGTATACTAAAAAATAATAATTTTGTGAAGTAGGCAAAGTTCCATACAAGTCATTACCAACTTAAGAACCCTTTAGTTGCAATTTTCCTATTAGTTTTTCGTATTTTTTAAAAAAAATATACATATGTATGATCAGTTTTCAGGAAGTGTGACATATAATGGACATACTATGAAAGAATTTGTACCACAAAGAAGTGCATCATACATAAGTCAGAATGATGTACATACTGCAGAAATGACTGTTAGAGAAACTCTAGCATTCTCTGCTAGATGTCAAGGAGTTGGAGCTAATAATCGTAAGTAATTTTTTTATATCTCATGCTTCCTCCGTCCCATCGAAAGGTCACCATTTTACTATATAGGGTGTCACATCCAAATGTTATCATTTCTCATTTTTAGTAAAAAGGTATAACATGTGGCACACCACTCACTACTAATACAACTGCCCACTACATATAAAATAATAATACTTCTTAATCTACGCACAAAAAAAACCGATGACGTTTGGACGGAATGGAGGGAGTATATTAGTGTCTAATTTTAATAAATAATCTATTATCCGTGATAAATATATTTGTGCAGAAATGCTGGCTGAGTTGTCAAGAAGAGAAAAGGAGGCAAATATTAAGCCAGATCCCGATTTGGATGTCTACATGAAAGTAAAATATTTATCTAGTATAGAATCAAAATGTATAACTAGAATTTAATTAAATTGAATTAAATATTTAAATGATTTGTAGGCAGCAGCAATGGAAGGCCAAGAAGCTAGTATTGTCACTGATTATGTTCTCAAGGTAAATATGTAAACAAAATTATTTTAAACGTTTTTTTTTCAATTCAATTATATTCTCATAATTTTTTATTTCTTTTTAATTTTAAATTTATTATGTGGTGCACCCGAAGGTTTATAGAATAAATTGAGGTGTAGTAGATAGTTATTAATTTTATTTTTAATTATTTTATTTTATTGTGTGGTAAAAATTGATTGATAATATAATCTAACGGTTGAGGTTATTCAGGTGTACCTGTACATGCTAAACTCTTAATTTTAATATTTTTCTATTTTATTTAGAAAAAAATTCAATATTTTTAAAATTTAATGAATTAGTGCATATGTACAAATTTATAATCCATAAATCCAGATGCGCAAAAGAGTGATTCATGTAAATAATATTAAGAGTTCTGCAAAAACTTAATGACAAAGTCTGTAAAATTAATTTCATAAGATGATTAATTAAGAATTAATGATAAAGTGAGTTATGGTTCATTATTAAAATATAATTACAATGTTGTTAGAGCATGATTAACGCGTAAATCATACTACCCTATGATGAATCATACATTAATCATATAGCAACTATAGATGATACTTTATAGAATAACAAGTTATACTTTAATAAATTATATTTTAATATAATATTCATGGTACTTTTAGTAAATCATATCTTAATTATCTTTATATTGTTGTTGGTTGATTTTCAATAAATTAAGGTAATACTTCCTCCGTCTCATAAAAGATTGCACCTTTAATTTCAGCACGAAAATTAAAAGAGTGATAACTTTTAGGGATATAATGATATTTTTTTAGTAATAAATAAATGATAAATTATGTTAGATAGAGATGATTTTTTTTGTATGGGGAAAGTGGTTGTTTTTTACTTTTTTGTTTTTTTTTTTTGAAATATGCAAATTTTTGTAAGATAGCCCAAAATAAAAATTATGTCATCTAAAATGAGAATGAAGTAGCATACTTTTCAATCAAGTACAAGTATGCTCCAAATTATAAGTTTGTTTATTCATTTAAATTATTATGAGTGTATATTGGGTGCACTGGGTGCAAGGGTGCACCCATATGTGTATGCCTTTTATTCAATTTTGCATACATATTATTCTATTTTGTATACGTATTTTGTAATAATTGTATACTTTTTTCACATTAAGTTTTCATTAAAAAAATTAATATCCATATGTGTATAACTTTTTATTGAATATTATATAATATTTTTTATTAAAAAAATTAACAATTAAATTGTATACATTGTTACTCTTAATTGTATATGTTTTTATTTATATTTGTATATGGGTGCACCCTCACCCGGGTGCACACTATAAATTGACAATTATTAATTATTCCCTAATATATATATATATATATATATATATATATATATATATATATATATATATATATATATATATATATATATATATATATATATATATATTTTTTTTTTTTTTTTAAATTATTCCCAAAATACCTCACTGGCAGCAAACGACACAGTTTTATCGTCGCACAATATGATCATGGGATTATATGATCATCACTGTAATCATGTATAACTCGATTCTAACAATGAAATTATAATGGAAAGATGATACGAGAAACTTCTATAGTGGATACATAGACTTAAAGAGTAATCAACTCTCCCGTGGAAATCTAATGGAAGACGCTGTTGTTTCGCGCTCTAATTCGATTCCTCAAAACCAATTGATATTTGCGGAGAATGCAATAAATGAACAGTCGATCGGATTTCGGCTCAGTGATGAACCAAATCGAATAAGGTTTAGGTTACGGTGCGCGAGATTGGGCGCGGAGATCAATTTAACGGATTTTAGCATTTTTATGGCTGATATTGTAGATATGATGTGTGATTTATTTCAAAATTGGTTTAACTCGAAAATTTACAGATATTGGGATTGGACATCTGTGCCGATACTATGGTGGGAAATGATATGATCAGAGGGATCTCCGGTGGGCAGAGGAAACGTGTTACTACAGGTGAAAATGGTTATTTCTTCATTGTGTTAGATTTCTTCATCATAGTAGATTTCTTCATATTCTCTTCTATTCTGGAATGTTGACAGGTGAGATGTTGGTTGGACCATCGAAAGCACTTTTCATGGACGAAATATCCACGGGGTTGGATAGTTCCACGACGTATCAAGTTGTGAAATCTATCAGAGAATCTATCCATATTCTCAAAGGAACTATTCTAATGTCACTTCTGCAACCGGAACCTGAGACATATAACCTGTTTGATGATATAATTTTGATATCCGAAGGGGATATTGTTTATCAGGGCCCTCGTGAAAATGTGCTTGATTTCTTCCTATCAATGGGTTTCAAATGCCCAGAGAGAAAAGGGGAGGCTGATTTCTTGCAAGAAGTAAACAACAAAATCTGGTTTTAAAGGGCAGGATTTTATAGTTTAAACTTTGCTGATTGCGAAGGTGTAATTGTATTTGGCGCAGGTAACATCAAGGAAAGATCAGCAGCAGTATTGGGTAGATAAAGACAAGCCATATAGATATATTACGGTTAAAGAATTTTCTGAAGCATTTAAATCGTTTCATGTTGGACAGAGGGTGAGTTCTGCTCTCTCAGTCCCATTTGACAAGAGTAAATGCCACCCTGCTGCTCTAACGACTAAACAATATGGTTTGAGCAAAACGGAGCTCTTGAAAGCATGTGCATCCAGAGAACTTCTATTGACGAAGAGAAACGCTTTCCTCTACATCTTCAAGCTCTTTCAGGTTAATATTTGCATTAATATGTGTTGAGTTTTATCTAGAGATGTGTTGTTAACGATGATGTCTTGAAATTGTATTTAGCTTAGTGTGACTGCTCTCATTGCAATGACGCTCTTTATCCGTCCTAAAATGCACCGAGACAACTTAACGGATGGCAGGATATTTAGTGGCGCTCTATTCTTTTCCGTCACCACCGTCACATTTAATGGATTGACCGAGATGGCCTTCACTATCATGAAGCTCCCAGTTTTCTTTAAGCAGAGGAATCTTTTCTTTTTTCCCGCATGGGCTTATGCTCTTCCCTTATGGATAATCAGCATCCCTGATACTGTTGCTCAAGTAGCTGTGTATGTGATAATCACTTATTATGAAATTGGATTTGATCCAAATTTTGGAAGGTAAAGCAACCGATAACATGTCTAATTCATTGTGTGGTTTTCTGGACATCATCACTTTATGAACATTATATTCTTGTATCTATCTTTACAGATTTATCAAATATTTTTTGGTGCTGTTAGCTCAAGGGCAATCTGCATCTTCATTGTTTAGATTGATTGGTGCAGCGGGTAGGGAGATTATCGTTGCTAACACATTTGGGTTCTTTGTATTGCTTTTAAATTTTGCGATGAGTGGTTTTGTCCTTTCTCGAGGTATGACAATGCATTCTTGTTCTGAATTTCAAGTCTCACATTGTGAATGGTTTGATTACTGATCATTTTTGTGCACTTCTGGTCAATGCCTTTCTAGTTAAAGTAAAGAAGTGGTGGAAATGGGGTTACTATCTTTCACCAATGATGTATGGTGACAATGCAATTGTTGTGAATGAATTCAGAAGTCACAATTGGAGAGAAGTAAGTTATATATCTGGTGTGACGTTGCAGGATCAAACTATATATATTATCTGTCTCAAATGCGTTAAGATGATATTTTGATTAATTTTTCTTTTCAAAGGTTAACCCAAATACCAATAAAACGTTGGGGTTTGAGGTTGTGAAGTCCATTGGGTTTTACCCAGGCAAATACTGGTATTGGATTGGAATAGGAGCATTAATCGGGATGACACTTATATTCAACCTCCTCTCCACTCTAGCTCTAACCTATCTTAACCGTGAGTAGTGCAAAATCTTTCTTAATTTCTAATGCCTTTATGAAACAACTATTCATGCAATGAATGTATTACTTTGTAGCTTTGGGAAAACCTCAGGCAATGATCCCCAAAAATGAGAATGGGGAGTCAACTGAAGAAGATGGTGAGTTGTTATATTAGAATAGTCAAAAAACTTTATCATTCATTTTTTTTTAATTTAAATCATAGCTAGATAAAATAATGGGTGAGATTCTGAGTTTTTGAATATGATACAGAGAGAGAAGATCAAAGTCAAAGAAGAGCAGTTGTTCTTCCCTTTGAACCGCACACCATTGTATTTGATGATGTCAAGTATTCTGTTGACATGCCTCAGGTAAATGAATTTAAAATATTAAAATTCTTCAGAAAAGACTATTAATTATATTTTATGGAAAACGATTCAACTAGGTGCATATATCTAACATCGATTTAAATGACTTGCAGGAAATGAGAGATCAAGGTGTTACTGAAGATAGGTTGCTACTTCTTAAGGGTGTGAGTGGAGCCTTCAGGCCCGGTGTTCTGACTGCTCTAATGGGTGTCAGTGGGGCTGGTAAAACTACTCTTATGGATGTGTTGGCTGGTCGTAAAACAGGTGGATACATTGAAGGAAATATTACAATATCGGGTTATCCAAAGAAGCATGAGACATTTGCTCGGATCTCCGGATACTGTGAACAAAACGATATTCATTCTCCTTGTTTGACAGTTTATGAGTCCTTGCTCTTCTCAGCATGGCTTCGTTTGCATTCTGAAGTAGATTCTGGAACAAGAAAGGTCAGTCAATATTTAATATTCTACTTGAGCAGATTCAAGTTTGGAATTGAAACAAACTCAAATCTCTAAATATCTAGGTGATGCTGCAAAATTTTGTCGAGTCTCTTTGTGCATATTGATATTGTGACATCCGATTCTGATAATATCTGTGAAGCATTTGCACAAATTCCTGCATGTTCGAACAATCCAGTAATGTATATAACTAACAAGTTGTTAGTGCGGATAAAAAAAATGTGTGGATGGTGTGTCCTCCTAGCTCTGTGTTTAACCTTTCAAGCTTGTATAGAATAATATGAGGTCCTGTAAGGAGATCAGAAGTTTCTGATTCAATAAAGCGAAGAATGAAAAAACTGTATTGTCATGTTGAGAAGCAGAGAAATTCAAACTAGCAGCATACAGATCAAACATTGATAGCCTTCATATTGTCTACTAGTTATGGCCTTCTCAGCTTCAAACCGACGCTCATAGAAGTTTGTCTTCTTAAAATTGATTAAATGGACACTGGGTAGCACATGGTTTTTTAAGGAATCTATATCCCTATTGCACTGGACAGGCCATCAGTATACTGTCTTCGTCCATGTCAACAGCTTAATTAGTGATAACTTATGCCTTCGTCCATGCTAACAAACTTGTACAGATGTATCAATATATACATACACATACGCATGCATACAATTTTCACAAATACACACTTATATTTGGATATTTGAGTATGTCTTAACTCAGACACGATTGCTTGGTTCATACGTTATCATCCCCATGTACGTAAATTGAGAAAAAAAAAAGAGGGATGTCTCTGAGTTGCAGTGTGCTCATCTTTGCTTAAACTATTTGTTTAATGATTACAGATGTCTGTATTAATTGTAATCCAGGTAAAAATGCTTAAATCTTTAGTTATCTGTATCCTCAGGCGTTCATTGAGAATGTTATGGAACTAGTGGAATTGACTTCATTAAGAGGAGGGTTGGTTGGGTTTCCTGGGGTTAGTGGTCTTTCGACGGAGCAACGCAAAAGGCTAACTATTGCAGTTGAACTCGTGGCGAATCCCTCCATAATATTCATGGATGAACCAACTTCAGGGCTGGATGCAAGAGCTGCTGCAATTGTGATGAGAACTGTTAGGAACACTGTAGACACTGGAAGGACAGTGGTATGCACCATCCATCAGCCTAGCATAGACATTTTTGAAGCTTTTGACGAGGCAAGATGCTTTTATGAAAGTCTTTTTTTTTTTTTTTTGTTGATTTTTTTTGACATTGTTATTTTATTACAGCTATTGTTGTTGAAACGAGGTGGACAAGAGATATATGTAGGACCACTGGGTAGATATTCCTGTGATTTGATTCAGTATTTTGAAGTGAGTAAATTGGAAAAACTTCATAGCTCTAATGAATGACTTGTGAATCCCTATTAAATCTTGTGACCTGCCAAATTTAGGGAATCCAAGGAGTTACGAAAATCAGGCCTGGTTACAACCCAGCTGCTTGGATGCTGGAAGTATCATCTTCTGCGCAAGAAATGAGTTTGGGAGTCGACTTTGCTGAACTTTATCGAAACTCAGAACTCTACAAGTCAGTTCACTCACAAATTATGTTGATTACATAATAATCAAAGTATCAATACTTCTATGTGCTAGTCCTGTATACCTAACATTCCTTGCCTATATTATTTAAATGAATTTTAGGAGAAACAAAGCTCTGATTGATGAGCTAAGTAAACCTCGTCCTGGAACAAAAGACCTGTATTTCGAAAATCAGTATTCTCAACCATTCTTCGTTCAATGCATTGCTTGCCTGTGGAAGCAACACTGGTCATACTGGCGCAATCCTCTTTACTCGGCTGTAAGAATTCTCTATACTACCTTCCTCGGACTGATATTTGGGTCCATGTTCTGGGATCTTGGTTCAAAAATGTAAGCAGAAAAGGAAATGTTACAAAGACTTTGATTCTCATTTTACATTGTTTAAGGTATTGACATGATTTCCTCTATAATTCAGAAATAAAACAGAAGACATTTTCAATGCCATGGGGTCCATGTATGCATCTGTCTTCTTTCTAGGGGTCCAAATTGCTTCATCAGTTCAGCCTGTCGTGTCAGTTGAAAGAACGGTCTTCTACAGGGAAAGAGCCGCAGGGTTGTATTCTGCCTTTCCATATGCATTCGGACAGGTGACTACTACAACTAAGCGACGACTTAGAGTTAGTTCCAATTAGTTATATATACCATGGAAATGTCTAATGATCAGCATTCTTCTTGCAGGTTGTCGTAGAAATTCCATACTGTCTTGCTCAGGCCGTCATATATGGTACCATTGTGTATGCAATGATTGATTTCGACTGGACAGCCACTAAATACTTCTGGTACATATTTTTCATGTTCTTTACTATGTTATACTTCACCTACTACGGCATGATGGCTGTGGCCCTGACTCCAAACATTCACGTCGCCAACATCGTATCCTATGCATTTTACGGGATATGGAACCTCTTCTCGGGATTCGTAATCCCGCGCCCGGTGAGTAGTACCCACTCTTTCTAACATGGTAACATTATAAAATACAGAGGATGAGTTGTCATTTTTTATTCCCTTAATTGTTTGACGCTTTGACTACAGAGAACACCAGTGTGGTGGAGATGGTACCATTGGGGGAACCCAGTGGCATGGACTTTGTATGGCTTAGTGGCATCACAGTATGGAGATGTCACAGATGAGCTGGAAACTAAACAAACTGTCAAACAATTCGTCAAAAGTTACCTTGGATTCAGACACAGTTTTATTGGTGTTGTGGCTGTTGGAGTTGTTGGATATGGACTTGCTTTTGCTGTTATATTTGCATTTGCTATCAAGGTTTTTAATTTCCAGAGAAGATAGATGAGTGTTATTGAGGAAATAGGGGGAAAAAATTAAATACTATAGTGCCCATATATTTTGTAGTAGGAATGTTTTGTAAAATATGACCCAATCCAATTTATGAAATTCATGGTATACATTTTGTAAATTGGTGTATAATGTCTCATACTTGGATGGCTTGTTATATTATTTTGATCAGCCAAAGATTTTATGGAATCGGTTCTACATGAAATCGATTCTACAAAAAGTTTGTGGAATCTGCAGAGTATGACTCTTTAGATATAAAAAAGAGGATGACCAAACTATATTATTATTTTTTTCTCAAAATTATTTACAACCATCAATTATACTTTATACTAACAACCATACTACTTTGTAATAAGGCTAAAACTTGTGTGTTGTCGGAGACAACGTGCGCCCAAATACCCTTTAGTATTAAACGATGTATAATTTAGTATAAGGAAGTGTACCATTTATTTCTTGAAAAAAAATTAAAAAAAATTAATAAAAATATAAAATAAAATGTTGTATCTTTACGCTTGTGCACTTGGGAACACAAGATACCAACTCTTTTAACAATTATACCTAAATACCCTCAATCCCACCATCCTTGCTTTCAAAACCTTATTATACCAATGAACCAAACTATATAAGAAAAGGGAGCGGCTATTCGTATCCCCAATTTTACTAATCATATCCCGAAAGTTAGTAAGACTAAAATATTCTTAATAAATACGACATAAATGTCCTTGAAAAAATATGAATAATCCAACTATATATATATTCTATCCCAAATTTTAAACATACCCCAATTATATCGTTGTACATCTGCATTATGATCTCTCCACCACATTCTCTTCTCTCTCACATTCACTTGCATAGCACTAGTAAATCTGCATTTTGCTTTTGATCGTCGTGCTGTGCGATGCTTGTCATGGTCGAACGCATTATTCAAGGACAAGAAGGAGAGCGGTAGCCGCTCCAAATCCTCCGCCGCAAATACTTCTTCTCCTCTATCCAGGGCCGGCCCTGAGATTTCGGGGGCCCTAGGCGAAATAAAAAATGAGGCCCCAATCATTGAGTCATTCATCCGTTAATAACCTCTTATTATTCACCAATTTAAACAACTTGCAATAAAAATAATACACTGTGTTTGATAATTTTATCTTGATTATCACCATTTGATAATTTTCTTGTGTAATGTATGTTTGAAAAGTGTCTATAAAGTTAATCTTTAGAAAATTTGAGATCATTTTCTCTTCTAGGACATTTCTCCACCAATATATCTCTAATAATGTTATTCTAAGCTCCAAGATCACATATATCCTACGCATAATCTTCATTCTCTAGAATATTTTCATGTTTTTCAATTTCATTATCAACATCTTCATCATCTATTTCATTTTCATTGTTTAACAACTTTTCCTCATTTAAGACTATTTCATCTTCAATTACTCTTAAGTAAATTTCTCTTCCTCATTTTCATTTAACTCATTTTTATTCTCAATTCCCACCGTATTTATTTCGTGTAACTCATTACTATTTCTTTTTTAATATCCGATGCATATTTTCTAAAAAACATGATTGATGATTATAAGTAAATAAATAACAAATCTAATTAACAAAATCAATAAAATAACAATAAAAGAGAATTAAGAGGATTGAATATTGAATTATTGATGAAATTCCATAAGGAAGAGAATTAAAAGAAAGAAAGAAATTCAATAAGGATGAGAATTGTAAATACTAAACGTTAATAGGGTGAGTACACAATAAAAAATAAAAAAATAAATTAAGATTAAGATTATAATATTGAAAAGAGAAGATAAGCTAAGTATACAACGATAATAATAATGAAGATTACAACAGCAGTGCATGCTGAGTATAATACAGTCATAATAATTAAGAATACAACGGTTAAAAATATAACGATTAAGAGATAACAGTCAAAATTTATTTAATAAATTAATAGAAAAAGAATTAAAAAATATGTTATATATATATATATATATTATGTAGGTATAATTTGGGGGCCCTGGCTGTCGCCCTTCTTGACTATGCTCAGGGCCGGCACTGCCGCTATCAACTCCACCATTGATGTTCTGAATTCTCCCCAATGATCCTTAGACCTCTTCTCCACCGCGTAACAAGCTTCCGCCAAATTCTCCGCCGCCAGCTGTAATACATTTCGGTCGAGACGTGATCGGAGCCTAGCTGGTGGTCCAGCCAGACCTTCTCCTTGGGGGCGGTAGTTTTGGGAGTGAGGCAGAAGGAGTCGCCGAAGTTGGATGAGAGGCTAAAAAAGGCTTCGATTTCATCGCCGCTAGTAAACCAGGCGGTGGTGTTGGTGGAAGAGGAGAGTTTGTCTATTTTGTTGCAGGGGTTTTGAAAGAGAGAAAGAATATTGAGTAGTATGATCTAATTAATTAAAAAGAGTAATCTAATTATTTTTTTAAGGTAGTCTATCAACTTACATATGACATACAATTTAATTTAATTTATGACTTCATTTTCAGAAGATACGAGTCTCAAATCAAAGAGTAACCCAATTTATTACAAAGAGTAATCCAATTAATAGGAAAAAAACCTTGTTAATCAAACAGAACTTAACATATCAAAACTTTCAGAAGACCCGAATCTCAAATCAAAGAATAATGCAATTCATTACAAAGAGTAACTCAATTAATAAGAAAAAGTAACATTGTTGATTAAGCAGAACATAACATATCAAATCAACATAAAGAGTTTGTTCATAGTAATTCAAATCATTATAAAGAGTAACTCACTTTAATAGAGAAGAGTAACCTTAAAGATGTTGAAAAAAAATAATGTATAACAAATCATATTAAGAGTAATCCAAAAACTTGTTCATAGTAACCTAATTCATTAAAAAGAGTAACCCAATAAATAAAAAAAAAGTAACCTTGTTAATCAACAACAAAATTATCAACACTGGACTAAATTAATACCATAAAGTAAACAAACATGAAGCAAGCATAAAAAAATATTGAAGAAAAAATGAGATAAAAATTAAGAATGCATCTTCTTCTCTAAAATAATATCACTCCTATACCCAATTTTGGGCGCTTCAACTTCGATGGTTTTCTTGAATAAGTTGGGATCGATTCTAGAGCTGAAACCAATGAGTAGAATAATGCACATATTAAATCCCTTGTGTTGCATCAACTCTGCATTCTTCTTCTTCTTCTTTTTCTCTCTGTTTTTCTTGCTTTTCTTAACACATGTTCGTTGGAACATACATACATGCATATATAATCATGCAGTGCAGTACCCTTTCATTTCAATCAAGCTTTTTAATTCTACATTCATGACTCAACTACCCTTTACTTCTATAAAAGGACAATTGTTTGTTTCAAGCTACGTATCTATTTCTACTTCCAACATTGTATTTATCTCTTGGATATAACTACTAAATCCCACAAAACCTTGAAAAAAACATCTACATAAAATGAAATTATGCTCACCTACTACACATGACTTCAGTCTCACCCTTTCATCAACAAATGCCCATTTTCCAATAATAGTGAGTTGTTCAAGATCATCAATCCCAACTTTATGCCTCTGCAATCTCATATACACTATTTCTCTCTTCTCCAAATTCCTCAACATTATATCTTCCTCCTCGCTTGATACCTGCGCTTCTTGCGCCATTATCTACCGTTTGGGATTATGATCATTAGATAATAAGAACATAGCTATTTTTGCAGATATTAATTGAGAGTAAACTAGAGAGAGAAATGTGTTCATTAGTGAAAGAGTTGTGAAAAAAAAAATAAGAAAGAAACACAAGAAAATAACAACAATTGCACAAAGAAACTTTAAATTAGGCCAATTCCTCCACTCATGTTCCTTCATTGTTAACAGAAAACATAAATGATAACATAGTTATAAGTAATAAATCTACCAGGAATAGCCACCACCACTCCATATCTTCTTTACAGCTACTTAGATAGAAATCAACTGCTACCCACAAAATTCATGTTCATGCATGAAATCAATTTGTCATTTTAATTAGGAAATGAGGTCCTATGGCTGCATCAGGGCTGTCCAAAAATGAATTTTGAATATTTATATACATGTGAAAGAGAACACAGAGCATCAACTAAAAACTTATATATTTTCATCTTATTAATATCAATTTGAAAAACTTTAAAATCACTGCACCTTAATGAGTAGCCAGCTCGTGAGTAGAGAGTTCTTGGATATTTTGTGCAAACCAACAGTAGCTCACCATCATATGATAATTTAATCAAGTAATATTTGCAGTCAATTGCCCACATTGGTAGATCCATATGCCAGGGTTCTCCCAACTTTAGAATTGGGTGGAACTCGATAGTTTTACCAACAAAGTGAATCCTTACTAATTTATAAGGCTTAGGAATATCCCCAGCGAAGGCATAAATACTTCCATTCAAAGACGTCATTGCCTCCAATGTCTGGACATCCTCGTTCCCTCCCGAAGTCATCTCCTCAAACTCATCATCACCAATTTGACAAAAGGCATGCACCACTTTTCCACGAGAATTGAACAAGATATGACATGTTGGTTCGGTAGGAGCATTTGAAAAAACACACGTGGTGAATATAACTGAGCTTCTCAATTCTGGAAGTTCGATAATGTCGCCAGATTGTGGATTCCAAATACAGCAATCAGGTGTTTCTTGACTCACCAAAACTAGCCATCCGTAATTTGAAGCAACAACAGCCTTATCAGTTAAGAGTAGAGAATCAATTGAATGACATTGAATCAATCTTTGTGCAACTATTTCAGCTGCCTAGAACCTTCTTCATTTTCCTTAGTTCTTATTAGAGAAATGATATTCTCCACAAAAGCTTATGGTGAACTAGATGCTGGGGCTTTTTCTCTGAAGCAACAAGTGCAACGAAAATAGATCGCTGATCGAACCCGAGGAGCAATTGCATCCATCTCATCATGAGTGCCACAATACACGACCACTGAAAGGCAAGGACAACGCCACGCATCGCTCAAAAATCCAACAACATCTCCTGTTAAAAGTTTCGTTTCCAATTTATAACCAAATTAAATACTATTAGAATTTACAGAATTAAAAAACATCTTGAAGACCATCTTGAAATCGAGTCAATCTAGGCAAGATAGAAATAGCATTGTGGACTGGATATATAAGAATATTCAAAATCAATATCTCATATATTTACTCAGCTACAACAAAACACACAGAAATACAAAACCCCAATCAACTATAGTCAATTGATGGCAGGAAAAAGAGAAAAGAAACGAAGAAAGAAGGACCCGGTTATTAACACCCCGATTCCACTGTACACACCCCAATAATAATATGGACTAAGTTATCCCTTTACAAAAAAACAAGTTTAACCTTACATATATATTATAGTATGTAATAATAAATTAAAGGGTTAACTTGTACTCTTTAATTAATCATAATTTTTTATGAATAAAATATATAACTATTTTTATTAATAAAAATTAAGACTCATTAAATAAAGAATATTTAAAATACTACAATATAAATATTAAAAAAATTCATTAAAATTATTTTAACAAGGCTTTACGCAATTCAATTATATGAAATAAGTTAAAGGTTAAACTTACAGTGTGTTCAATTTTTTTATTTATTCAATTATTTTAATTATTATGAATTTATTTAAACTACACTGTGTTGCGATGCAGAATTATTAATTTCAAAATTAAAATAATTAATATAATAGTGTTGCTTTAATTTTAAAGCACAATAAATTTTTATGAATTGTTGTATAATTTTTTAATATTTATATTATGTAAATTTATATATTATATTTTAAATAATTAATGTATCTTGATTTTTATTAAGTAAGATAGTTATACTTTTTTAATAAATAATTTGTGATTAAATTCTAAATTTTTATTATATATATATATATATATATATTTTTAAAAAAAAAATTTATGATTAAATTGAGAAAATATAAAAAGAATGTGTTTTTAATTGATTAAAAAAAATTTGTGATTAAATTAAAAAATGATAGAAAGATCATGTATTTTTCTTGATAAAAAATAAATTCGTAATTAAATTGAAAATTGAGGAAAATGTCATGTATTTTAATGCAATTAATCCTAAATAAAAATACATATATATAATTCTTATCTTGAAATATTTAAGAAGTGAGAAATGATATGTATTTTATGAAGTGAAGATTGGAAATTAGGGCTCCAAAAGGGATATTTAGTAAGAAGGGTAAAATTGTATTTTATGGGGTGTATAAAGTGAAAAATTAGAATTAAAAGAATTTATTTGGGGTGTATTTAGCTATCGGGGTGTGTGTATAGTGAAAGCGGGGTGTTAATAGCCTTGCCCAAGAAAGAAAGACTTGAAATTAGAGGGTATAGAGGGAAAGATGGACAACAAAGCTTTAGAAACTTCCATTATTCCTCCCCAAATTGCAAAAATTGAAAGAAAATATAGCAAACTGCAAACTCAAAACAAAGGGGGATTCATCAAAATATGGGGAATCCAAATTGCAAAATTCCCCTCGAATTGAACGACTTAGCAGAATTATGAATTCATTGCAAAATTCCCCTCATATTGATACCAAATTTCCAAAAATCAAATCCCCCAAGAGTTAAATTCCTCCTGAGAGAGAGAGGTGGGAAGATAGAGAGGGAAAGAGAAATACCCAACGATCCAAATAATGATATTATCGAGGAAAATGAAAAGGGAGACAAAGGCGAAGGGAAGGCCCAACATAAACTCCAACGACCGATGAAATAGGCGGTAATGGAAGAAAGAAGTGTGCAGGTAACCATGGTCGGCGTCTGACTATTGAAAGCAAAGCGTGGGAGGAGGTATATTGTTGGGACTGCAGTATCGTCTAAAGTTTGAGGAAGGAACTGTTGTACCCGTTTTCAAATACTTGACCCATCTCTAACTAAAAGATCCGGTCCTATAAATTTTTAAAAAAAAAAAAGAGCGGTTGCAACCTAGCCTTTGTCTAAAATTTATTTTTAAGATCTTATGCTACTTATTTGGAATTGTTTTAATTAAAAATAAAAATAAAAAAGTGGACGGAAGTTAAAAAAATTGAATAAAAGATTTTGGGCCTTCTAGGCTTTTTATGATATGGCGTTATTATAGATGGGCTGTTACCTGATGGGCCTTAAGAGCCCATCAAATTCATGCGTTGTGACTTGTGATTTCTTTTGATTAAGGCCCAGTTTGTCTTCTTAAAATTGATTAAATGGGCCCTGGGCAGCACATAGGTATCTATATCCCTATTAATTTGTCATCAGTGATAATGTGAAGCCTGCAGACACCTGAACCTCAAAGTTTCTGCATCTGAGCTCTGAAGATCGGGTATTGCAGTGGACAGGCCATCAGAATACTGTATTCGTCCATGTCAACAGCTTAATTAGTGATTGCTTAATGCCTCGTCCATGCCAAAAAACTTGTACAGATGTATCAATATATACATACACATACACATGCATACAATTTTCACAAATTCACACATATATTTGGATATGAGTATGTCTTAACTCAGACACGATTGATTGGTTCGTGCGTTATCCTCCCATGTACGTAAATTGAGAAAAAAGAGAGGAATGTCTCTGAGTTGCAGTGGGCTCACCTTTGCTTAAACTATTTGTTTAATGATAACAGATGCCTGTATCAATTGTAATCCAGGTAAAAAAACACATTAATCTTTGTTTTATCTGTATCCTCAGGTGTTTATTGAGAATGTTATGGAACTAGTGGAATTGACTTCATTAAGAGGAGGGTTGGTTGGGTTTCCTGGTGTTAGTGGTCTTTCGACGGAGCAACGTAAGAGGCTAACTATTGCAGTTGAACTCGTGGCGAATCCCTCCATAATATTCATGGATGAACCAACTTCAGGGCTGGATGCAAGAGCTGCTGCAATTGTGATGAGAACTGTTAGGAATACTGTAGACACTGGATGGACAGTGGTATGCACCATCCATCAGCCTAGCATAGACATCTTTGAAGCTTTTGACGAGGCAAGATGCTTTTATGAAAGTCTTTTTTCTTTTTGTTGTTGATTTTTTCTTTGACATTGTTACTTTATTACAGCTATTGTTGTTGAAACGAGGGGGACAAGAGATATATGTAGGACCACTTGGTAGACATTCCTGTGATTTGATTCAGTATTTTGAAGTGAGTAAATAGGAAAAACTTCATAGCTCTAATATGACTTGGAATCCCTATTTAATCTTGTGACCTGCCAAATTTAGGGAATCCAAGGAGTTACAAAAAGCAGGCCTGGTTACAACCCAGCTGCCTGGATGCTGGAAGTATCATCTTCTACGCAAGAAATGAGTTTGGGAGTCGACTTTGCTGATCTTTATCGAAACTCAGAACTCTATAAGTCAGTTCACTCACAAATTATGTTGATTACGTAATAAACATTAAAGTATCAATACTACGATATGCTATTCCTGTATACCTAACATTCTTTGCCTATATTATTTAAATGAATTTTAGGAGAAACAGAGCTCTGATTGATGAGCTAAGCAAACCTCGTCCTGGAACAAAAGACCTGTATTTTGAAAATCAGTATTCTCAACCATTCCTCGTTCAATGCATAGCTTGCCTGTGGAAGCAACACTGGTCATACTGGCGCAATCCTCTTTACTCGGCTGTAAGAATTCTCTATACTACCTTCCTCGGCTTGATATTTGGGTCCATGTTCTGGGATCTTGGTTCAAAAATGTAAGCAGAAATGGAACTGTTGCAAAGATTTTGATTCTCATTTTACGTTGTTTAAGGTATTGACATGATTTCCTCTATGATTCAGAAATACAACACAAGACGTTTTCAATTCCATGGGGTCCATGTATGCATCTGTCTTCTTTCTAGGGTCCCAAATTGCTTCATCAGTTCAGCCTGTTGTGTCAGTTGAAAGAACGGTGTTCTACAGGGAAAAGGCCGCAGGGTTGTATTCTGCCTTTCCATATGCATTCGGACAGGTGACTATGACAACTAAGCGATGACTTAGAGTTAGTTCCAATTAGTTATATATACCATGGAAATATGTCTAATGATCAGCATTCTTCTTCGCAGGTTGTCGTAGAAATTCCATACTGTCTTGCTCAGGCAGTCATATACGGTACCATTGTGTATGCAATGGTTGATTTCGACTGGACAGCGGCTAAATACTTCTGGTACATATTTTTCATGTTCTTTACTATGTTATACTTCCCATTCCCATTCCACACCCTCCAAACCCCCCTACCAAACACCCCTCAATTTTTGGTCCTCTAAATTGAATATGTAAGTTGAATGTTAGAGAACCATTTTAGTAAGGTTATTGTGTATATATATTTGAAATGAAAATACTATTTGGATAAATATTACTTGTTTTATATGGAAAGTGTTATTCTTCCAATTCAAATCATTTGTTATAAAAAAAGTATACATAATAATTTCATGTAGGAGGCACACTTCCATATAAGTTTTTGCCAACTTTTGAAAACCTAAAACTTGCACTTTTCCTATTAACTTTTTTCATAATAATTCTAATTTTAACCATTAATATTTATAATACTTAAATACATGTATGATCAGTTTTTAGGGAGCGTGACATATAATTGACACAACATGAAAAAATTTATACCTCAAAGAAGTGCAGCATATATTAGAGAAACTCTTGCATTCTCTGCTAGATGTCAAGGAGTTGGAGCTAATAATCGTAAGTAATTTTTTTTATATCTCATATATTATTACGTAATTAAAGTATTAACTACAAATATAATACTCCCTCGTTCCACAACAAAGAGTGCATTTTACCATTTTCGTCCGTCTCTACACAAGATGTGTATTTTCCTTTTTAGTAAATGAGACCCACACAAAACAATTAATATATCTCCATGGGACTCACACATCATACTAATACACCTATCCCACTATACATTAAAATATAATTTCTCTCACCTTAACTACCCATTAAATATTATATCCCTTAATCTACGTGCAAAAAAGTTTCGACACTTTTGTTGTGATATGGAAGGAATACTTAAAAGATATTAAAATTAATGTGATGTGTTTATATTTAATATTCAGAAATTCTGGCAGAGTTGTCAAGAAGGGAAAAGGAAGCAAATATTAGGGATCTAGGCTACAGTGTTGTGCCCACTGTCAAAAAACAATAATAAAAAATGCCCGATGCAGAACAAAAAAGCAGAAATGCCCACTTTTGAAAGAAAAAGACTCTGATACCCTTGATTTGACGTGAAGAAGTATCACTTTTTTTTACTGCAGAACATATGTTTCACTCGATCTTTGAATATATATATATATATATATATATATATATATATATATATATATATATATATATATATATATATATATCACTCGGTCTTAAAGCTTTGAGAATATACATATATTACTCGGTCTTGATTTTTAAGAACATATATATCACTCGGTCTTAAAGCTCTGAGAATATACATATATCACTCGGTCTTGGACTTGCTTTAAGAACATATATATCACTCGAACTGAAAGCTTTGAGAATATATATATATATATATATATAACTCGGTCACGAGAGCTTTGAGCACTCGGTCTTGAAGCTTTGAGAATATACATATATCACTCGATCTTTCAATTTTAAGAATACAAATTCATACGTCATTTTAAGCTTTAAAAACATATATGATATTGAGATTTTTTATATATGCTGTAATAAAATTAGCAAAAATTAATGAAATATATTATTTGGGATTTTATCTATTCACCCAAATTAATATTTAAATAATAGATTATAACAAAAATTTAAAAAAATATAAAGAACTTTATATTTTAATTCGATGTAAATTAAATATTTTATAAAGAATGACAAAATTAAACTCGGTCTTTGCAACTCAAACATTTTCATTTTCATTATATTATACACTCGATTTCTGTCAATCCAACCTTTTCATTTTCATTATATTATACAGAGACCAACTCAGCATTTTTATTTTTATTATATTATACACTCGGTCTTTATAAAAAATAAATCAAAAAATAATAGGCATTATAGTATCCACTCGGACTTGGCCAAAAATAATACAAAAAATATTAGGCAAGTTCAAATCCATAACTTCACTCGGTAACTCAGCTTTTTTTGTCTTGTCTTGTCTTGTCTTGTCGTGACACAAGTTAGGGGTAATTCAGTAAAATTAACTTAAAATATGGCATTTTTGCTCATTCTTAGTCAAAATAGACATTTTTGCATTTGTCAAAATGCAACATGGCAACAAACGACCTTTCTCCAAATATTAAGCCTGACCCTGATTTGAATATCTACATGAAAGTACGTAAGAGATAAATATATATAAAATCAATATGTACTAGTATAATGCGTTGCTGGTTATAAAAAATTTATTTTAAATTTGAAATATTTTGTTTATTAAATATAAATGTATTAATAGTATATTAAAGCAAATTATTCTGTGCATCCAGATGTACGGTGCACCCACACTCAGGTTGTATATATTAGTGAATTAAAATAAAAAATAACATTTTATTTTATTTTTCTTCTAATTTAAATTAGTAGATATTCTATGTACGAATTAAGAATTTATGCAATCTTTTTTTAAATGATATACTCTATTAATTTTAATTTAATTAAATTTGTATACTCGACTAACATTTAATTTTTTTTATTAATTTTCATATTCTGAGAAGTACATTAAATACATTTCAGAATATATTTTACATAGAAATCAAATTATAAAATTTTCTTTTAAACATAACATATTAACAAAAGTATTTAATAATTGCAATAAATACATATGAACTACTAATAATTTATAAACACACATATATATATATACCAAAAAAGTCAATAATGCACAAAATGTTGACACTTATGTTTTTAAAAAATCTATATTAACAAACTACTTGTTAAATATCCTAATATATTAAAATTCCCTTGTAATTGTAAAACATTTTTGTCCCTTACATGTTTTAATAATAACAATATATACCGCGATTTACTTGGAGGCAGTTCTGAGGGGCCGGGACTGTTTCCTCGAGGACTAGTCGGGCGTAAGCCCGGAACCTCGGTATCAAAAAAAAAAAAAAAAAAAAATGATACGTTATACTCCATAATGATAACATTAAATTTGTATTAAAGAAAGACTCTTGATACCCATAACCCATTGACACGAAAAGCTCTCCAATAAGATCTCCTTTCCTGCATTTGAAGAAGCGGGATATTCTATCGCTACTCCATGTACATCTACACGGTGGTATAAAAGCCGAAACGAACAAGAAATAAAGGTTAAAATTGATAGGACCATTCAACTACTTGAAATTTTTTAATTTCTTGATTTAATTGTCTTTTTTTCTTTTTATTTTTTAATGTTTAGCTATTAATTCTAGCTTTGAAAACTATGGAAGCATATACCAAAATTGGAAGTAATTGATATAGATTGCTTTTGTGAAGAGGAGAAAGAAGTATATATTGTGGGAAGGCAATCCCTCAATTCTAATAGAAGCCATTAAAAATGTCTGGAAAACGAAACATGGTATGTCATGGAGGGAGAACTGATATAATTTTTGCTATGAAAGTCCCATAGGTAGAGATTGGGTATTGAAAAATCAATCATGGATTTTTGAGGGCTCTCTCCTAAACACCCTTTATATATAAAAAAAAAAACTACTTATTTATGAAGGTTAATACTTTTCATTTGTCCTACAAAAGTTCATATATGAGATAGTCATAAGTCTTTGCCAAACGTAAGGCATATGTATTGTGTTTTAAATAAATATAAAATTAAAACTTTATAAAATATACTCCCTCCGTCCCATTTACTACATATTTTTATTTTGGGTGTCTCATTTCAATGTTTACGATTTCTTTTTTTGAATATGGGACCCACCTAAAATAATTAATACTACATATCACAATAGTCCCCACATCCAACACTAATACATCTATCCACTTTACATTAAATATTATATCTTTCCACCCACTATCTATTAAAATACTATACTCCTTAATCAACGTGCAAAAAACAAACGTAAATATTGAAACGGGATGGAGGGAGTAACTTATTTTAAGATACAGTATAACTATACGTGCTAGCAACCGTGAGAAGCACGTAGGCAGCAGCAATGGAAGGTCAAGAAGCTAGTATTGTCACTGATTATGTTCTCAAGGTAAATCTGCAAACAAAAGACGATGGATGATTGGATGGGGATCTCAATTCTTATGACTATATTGAAAAGACGATTATTTATCAAGTACTCCTACATCTATAAATAAATAAAAAATAAAAAATGAAAGACAAAATTTTTTATGAGATAATGTCAATGTGAGACAAAGTTGTAAAACGAATACTCCTACATCTATTAATTTATGAGTTAGTTTCTTGTAAATCGTAATTACTGTATAAATCTTTTTATCTTTATATAATTTAAACCCTAACAATATAAAAGATATAATAAAATTAGAAGCGAGGACCACAGAGTTTATATCATGAACCCGATTTACACAAACAAGTGTTTGTCTTGTGAGACGCTAATTAGATCAGACGATTTGTGAGACGTGTTAAAATAGAGTGTATATTGGGTGAACCCGGGTGCAAGGGTGCACCCACATGTGTATAACTTTTATTCTATTTGTATACGTGTTATTCTATTTTGTATACGTGTTTCGTAATAATTGTATATTTTTTTCACATTAAGTTTTTCATTAAAAAAACTAGCATTATATGTGTATAATTTTTTATTCAATAGTGTATACATATTTTTTAATAATTGTATATTTTTTTACACTCAATTTTTCATTAAAAAATCTAACAATTAAATTATATACATTTTTTCTCTTAATTGTATATGTTTATATTTATATTTGTATATGGTGCACCTGGGTGCACACTAAAATATGTTAAATTATGAATTGAAATATAATTTTAATGTGTTATAATTTAATTTATTATTGACATACCGAGTCGGCTCAGAGGAACTGTTCTTATGTCGCTTCTGCAACCGGAACCTGAGACGTACAACCTTTTCGATGATATTATTCTGATATCTGAAGGTGAAATTGTTTATCAGTGCCCTCGTGAAAATGTGCTTGATTTTTTTCCTGTTTATGGGTTTCAAATGCCCTGACAGAAAAGGGGTGGCTGATTTCTTGCAAGAAGTAAGCATCAAAATCTGGGTTTTCATTGTCATTGTTTAAACTTTGTTGATTACGAAGGTGAATTGTATATGATTTAGGTGACATCAAGGAAAGATCAACAGCAGTATTGGGTAGATAATGACAAGCCTTACACGTATATTATAGTAAAGGAATTTGCTGAAGCATTTAAAAGGTTTAATGTTGGAGAAAGCGTTATTACTGAGCTCTCAGTCCCGTTTGAAAAGAGTAAAAGCCACCCTGCTGCTCTGACGACTAAACATTATGGTTTGAACAAAAAGGAACTCTTCAAAGAGTGTGCATCCAGAGAATTCTTATTGATTCTCTACATCTTCAAGCTATATGTGCATTAAATGTGTCTAAATGTAAATATTTGTGTTGTTAACGTTGATGACTTGAATCTGTCTTTAGATTAGTCTGAACGCCACCATTGCAATGAGACTCTTAAGATGATATTATAGATTGATTCCTCTTTTCAAAGGTTTCCGCCAACACAAATGAAACTTTGGGGTTTGAGGTTTTGAAGTCCCTTGGTCATCACTCGCAAATACTGGTATTGGATTGGAGTAGGAGTGTTATTTGGGATTCATGCCATTTTGGCTCTAACCTATTTTAACCGTGAGTAATGCAGATCATACGTTCAATGCAATTCTTTTTCAGCTTTGGCAAAACCTCAAGCAATGCTATCCAAAATAAGAATGAGGATTCAAGTTTATCTGTCATTTTTTTCTTCAAAAAAATCATGATTGTGTTTAGCTAATTGAAATCATGGGTTAGATTCTGAGTTTTGAATGTAATCCAGAGAGAAAAGAACAAAGTCAAAAGAAAGCAGTGGTTCTTCCCTTTGAACCGCACACCCTTGCATTTGCTGTTGACGTGCCTCAGGTGAATGAATTTTCAATATTAAAATCTTTAAAATAATGCACTTAACTAGATTTCAGGGAACACTATTCAACTAAGTTTATATAACTTATATTGATTCAAATGACTTGCAGGAAATGAAAGATCAAGGTGTTACTGAAGACAGATTGCTACTCCGTCTTCAGGCCAGGTGTTCTGACTGCTCTAATGGGTTGGATGCAAGAGCTGCTGCAATCGTGATGAGAACTATTAGGAACACTCTAGACACTGGACGGACAGTCCATCAGCCTAGCATTGACATCTTTGAAGCTTTTGACGAGGCAAGATGCATAAAAGTGTTATCTTTTTTTTCCCCTTTCTATCAGGGGGTGGTCTCTTCCTTTTTTCTTTGACATTATTATTTTATTGCAGCTGTTGTTGATGAAGCGAGGGGGACAATCCCCATTTCTCAGCTGTAAGAATTCTGTATACTACCTTCTTCGCCCTGATGTTTGGATCCATATTCTGGGATCTTGGTTCCAAAATGTAAGCAGAAAAGAAACTGTTTGAAAGGTTTTTATTCTCATTTTGCACGGTTTAAGGTATTGACAAGTTTTCCCCTATGAATTCAGAAAGACAACACAAGACATTTCCAATGCTATGGGGTCCATGTATGCATCTGTCTTCTTTCTAGGGATCCAAATTGCTGCATCAGTTCAGCCTGTCGTGTCAATTGAAAGAACAGTCTTCTACCGAGAAAGAACTGCTGGGTTGTATTCCGCCTTTCCTTATGCATTCGGACAGGTTATTTCAGCAACTAGCAAACAAGTTAGAGTCAGTTCCAAAAAAGTTATATCATGGAATTATGTCTAATGATAAGCATTCTTCTATGCAGGCTGCCATAGAAATTCCATATTGTCTAGCTCAGGCAGCCATATACGGCACCATCGTGTATGCAATGATTGATTTTGACTGGACAGCCACTAAATACTTCTGGTACATATTTTTCATGTTCTTTACTTTGCTATACTTTACCTATTACGGCATGATGTCTGTGGCTGTGACTTCGAACCTTTATCTTGCCAACCTCGTATCCTTTATGTTTAACGGGCAGTGGAACCTTTTCTCGAGATTCATAATCCTGCGCCTGGTGAGTTCTACACACTCTTAACAAGGTGAAACTATAAAATACAGATGATCAAGTCATTTTATATTTTGATTGTTTGACTAACTACAGAGAACTCCTGTGCGGTGGAGATGGTATCACTGGGTGAACCCTCTGGCTTGGACCCTGTATGGTTTAGTGACATCACAGTATGGAGATGTGAGAGATGAGCCGGACACTAAACAATATGTTCATGAATTTATCCGAAGTTACTTTGGATTCAGACATAATTTTATTGGTGTTGTGGCTGTTGTTGTTGTTGTGTATGGACTTGCCTTTTCTTTTATATTTGCATTTGCTGTCAAGGCCTTCAATTTCCAGAGAAGATAGATGGTGGGGGTGTGGGGAGAAAAGAAGGCTGCAGTATTGCATATATGAAATAATACAATGTATATTTTGTCATAGGAATGTTAAAATGTGACCCAAGTATGAAATTCATGGTATTCATTGTAAATTGGTTCATTTTTGTCTTTTAATGCTAAAAGAAAGAGGGTTGAAATTTCTGATACAACATAGGTGTTTTGGTATTTGGTTAACTTTTAATTGATACTACATAATTTTAAGTATCGTAAACAATGGTTTAAGTATGCTAAAATTTTATATAACTTAGTTTAAGTATTACGAAAAAGTTGTATAGTTAAAGTTCTTGCAACTTGGTCAATTTTGATTTGGAACAAAAAATAAAACACTACATGTCAATAAAATAGTGTATCACTGAAATATCACATGATAATGTAATTAAAAGTAATTGTAAATTCTGAAGGAATCCAGCCCATGGATGTAGCTAAAGTGGTTGGTTGAGGAAGGATGAAAACACCTTTAGCTAATGGTGTTTAATAGTATAAAATTTTACTCTAGAAAATTATAGATTTGAATTAATAAGAATATTTTTATTTAAAATGTTTGTTGAAATGCGAAGATTATTAGTAATTTTTTTTACTATTTTGAAATAAAGTTGGTATCTACGAATTATATAGTCAAATGAGCTTTCAATTACATTTAAAGGCAAATTGAATTACTATCAAAATAGGACTGTGATTGGAGGGGCCACTTGACTCCATTTTGTTACTCCTTTAGTCCTTTCTTTTCAAATTCAGTCATAAGTCATGACATCAAAATAAATATGGAGTACTATGCATGCAAGTTTAAATAATATACTACCTCATGTCTCATGAGAACCCATCCTTTCAATTTTATCTTTTTTTGGTTGTATATTATATTTTAAAAGTGTTCATTTTCTATTTTTAAATCATATATATATATATATATATATATATATATATATATATATATATATATTTATACTTTTTCTTTTTAGAAATATAAAGTTGACCAGTGGTGAAATCTTAATTAAAACAATGCATGATGACATAAATTTAGGACATAAAATATTAAACGAGACTTATTATGATACGACCCAGCAGCCCAATGAAGAGGCTCAAGAGATTATCCAGCCCAATGAAGGGGCCCAAGAGAATACGTTGGTAGACAAAGGCCCATCCCAGGTGAGAGCCTCCAGGGTGGATGAAGGATTTCGTCAAGAAATAAGAGCACCTTTCTGTTAGAGGAAATGTCAGAGCAGTGGATGAGTGCATTGGACAGTTGTCATTATTTATCTCTGACTTGGTGAATTGTTGAGGCCATTCATGGTGTACCCCACCATAAGGGACCTCCACCGCCCCTGCCCTGGGAATTGGTGGAGGAGGTAAATCGCAGGATGTGCCTCAAGTGGTGGAGGAGGTAAATCGCAGGATGTGCCTCAAGTGGCTTATAGAGAGGGCTCACTGTTTAATTTGTGTTTGCAAAGGCCAAATCAATGCCAAAGGCAGGATTCGAACCCCCACCCTGCAGCAACCTAACTCAGTTGGAAGGCCTTTCCACCCTCCCTCTACCACTTCAGCTATGCCCTAGGGGCGTTGAGGCCATTCATGAATATTGTGATGTTTTTGCTTTAGGAGTTGCATCCATTCGAAGCGGTGCTTATCTTTTCTTTGAGTATTGTAATTCCTTCATCCTTATCAATATCAATTTCCTCCTTTCTATCTTCATTTTCTGTTTTAGTCGCATCATATTATTATTATTTTAAAAAAATAAAATGAATTTATCTAGCTTGCATAATAACGGACACGAGGGAGAAACTACGTTGAAAAGAAAAGAAAAGAAAAGAAATAAATTTGGACTCCCAGCTCCCAACCGCTTCCCTTCCCTATCCCTCTTCTTTTCCATTCTACACACAGAAACAGGGAAACATCTTCAGATCTACAGGTGATTTTCTGTTTTCTTCTATTTCGATCCTCTCTGTTCTTATGCAATGGTTTCCGCATTTCCCTTGAATCCGGATCGATACGCATTTTCCGTTTTCTCTCAATTTTTTGATTTCTGGTGTCAAACTACGAACCTTTGAAGTTGTTTATGTTGTTGGATACTTTGAATTTCCTGATTGAGTTCTATGTTGCGAATACTTGTGTTGATGGCTTATTTCGTAGATTTTGGGTGTGATGCGTGAAATTTACACATCAATGTGGTCGCTTCTGATAGTGATATTCTCTTTCATGATCTTTGACCTACTTTTTGGCTTTTCTGGTGCACATTTCCTTGGAGAATTTGGCCTTCTATGAATTTATCTTGATATTAGTTTAAGGTTTGAAATTTGTCTCTTTATTCTGGAGTAAATGGGTTAGAGTTTCCTGTTGGAATTCTAAAGGTATGAGGTTGAGGTGAGATCAAGACTTCACTTCCTCCAATTGTAACTTTTTTCAGTTGGGTGGTTTGCTGATTTATCAATAAATATTGTTTCTGCTGTTAAATAGAACTTGGGTGTTTGTTTATATGTGCTTTTAGGATTAGAATGTTCTGCATTTTTTTACCTGTTATGATTCCTTATGAATAAGCAACATTCCACAATGATTAAGTTGTATCTTATCCGCTGCAAAAAATGCAGTTTTGAGGAGACTACATAGGAACACAATATTAGACTCTGGCATCAGAAATGGCAGTTCTTGATGCCGCAGAACCTCTTGGATCCGAAAGGGAAGATTTTTACATGTCAGGACCTTTACACCTGACTGCTGTTGATTGGTAAGAATCCTGCGTATATTTTCGAGATTAAACTTATTTTAATCTTCTTATGCTTACTGGGATCCTGCTGATCAAGTAGAGATCCATCATGTAAGCGCGATCACGATCATCACCAATGCAAGAGCTATTACAAAAATTGTGAATGTGGTGGTATCATTCTGCTGCAAATAGCTCTACTTAGAAAATTTTTGAGAGTGATTTTAAAGGAACAGGTGCATGTTAGTGGCAGTAAAAAGTAAATCTTGCAACTTATTCTTAAATTGTCAAGTTCAAGTTTTTTAACCTTTGCTTGAAATGGAGCTTTTAGTTTCACATGGTGATGTTTAAGAGTACCTGACATTCTCTTAGTTTTAACATTATGGCTTACTAAGAAACTTTCATGATTGTTAACTGAAGAAGTTGAATTGGATTCTATGGTTTTAGTGAATAGCCATGGTTCATTTTGTAGGACAAACCCATGTGACCGAAGATCTGTTGCCGCTAGTTTGGTTCAGGGCGTTTATATATTTGAGCGCGACCGCCAAGAAAGGCGAGAAGGTAGCCAAGCACTTGCTCCTCCATGGTGGAACGCTTTCGATTTTCAGCTGTACAGGCTGCTTATTGATGATGCAGATTCTTGCATATTTGGTGCTGTTTACCAACTCACATCCCCAATATCTGATCAAGCTCCACGCTATGTAGTTGCTTTCCGAGGCACTATAACCAAAGGAGACGCATTCACACGAGACCTTGAACTAGACATCCACATCATCCGCAACGGGCTCCACCAAACATCTCGTTTTGAAATAGCAATACAAGCTGTCCGGCACGTGGTGGCCACATTTGGAAGTACAAGTATCTGGTTAGCTGGCCATTCACTTGGGGCAGCCATGGCAATGCTGGCAGGGAAGAACATGGCAAAGAGTGGCGTTTTCCTCGACGCCTTCTTGTTCAATCCACCATTCTTCTCGGCCCCAATCGAGAGAATCAAGGACAAGAGGGTGAAACACGGCCTTCGCATTGCAGGCAGTGTGATCACAGCAGGTCTTGCTATTGCAATGAAGAACAACCACCAAACGGACCGTTCAGGAGGCACTTTCATAGCCCTGTCTCCATGGCTACCACGTCTGTTTGTGAATCCATTGGACCATATCTGCTCGGAGTACATTGGTTACTTTGAACACAGACAGAAGATGGAGGACATTGGAGCCGGAGAGATCGAGAGGTTGGCGACACGACACTCGATTGGGGGCCTCGTGTTGAATGCAGTGTTTGGAAGGCAGCCGTCGGATGAGCCGGTGCATCTTATTCCGTCGGCGGACATGACAGTGAACCGGAGCCCTGCCCGAGACTTCAAGGAAGCTCATGGGATTCACCAATGGTGGAGACATGATCTGCACTTGGAATCCAAAACATACACTTATTGATACATGTATGTATGAATACTTGGATTTAGATTGTGATTTTGGCAACCAACTATTTATTCAAGAGCTGTATTGTGTTATACTGGGATGATTAGTCCACTCTTGTTGTAATAAGAAGTGGAATCTTTGATTCGAATTCAAAGGGAGTGGAGACAAAATGTAGTCCCATTGGTGTGTTGAAATCAAGGCCCCACCACCAGCAGTCCACTTTGTAAAACTGTGCTTTCATTTTCACTTGTATTTATCTACGCCACTTATTTATTTACAATATTTTATATTTAGAATGTGATTTATAATTAATAAATAACAATGAATATAATGTGTAATTAAGATAAGGTAGTATGCCGAATGACCAACTTCTTTACACCAAATCCAGCACTCACATCATCGTAGAACACCTTTAGAGCAATCCATTGGCAATATGATCCAAATCATCAAATACCCAAATTTTTGGTGATTTTGGTCATATCTCCTCCAATAATTTTTACCCAAAATTTAGTGCAAAAGGGAATATTCTATAGAATCCTATTAAAAATATTATTTTATTAAATTTAAATAATTATAATATTCTAAATTGATTATTTATCCCTCTAATTTTAAATTATTAATTAAATAATATATTTCTATTTTGTATTAATTAATTTATATTTAAATTTTAATTTTAATTTCTAAATTTTAATGTTGTATAAATTTTACGAATTACATCAAAATAAATATCAAAATGAAATTAAAGAAATATATAAACAACACATATGGAAAATGATGTGTATGATTGATAAACAATATACCCATTATATAATAAAAAAATTTGTTGGTAGATTTTGATCTCAACCATTAATTTTGGTTGATGGCTTTCAATCTCAACCATTCAATTTTGGTTGGTGACTTTCAATCCTAGCCGTTGAGATTGGTTGGTGGCTTTCAATCCTAGCCGTTGAGACTGGTTGGTTGCTTTCAATCCTAGCCGTTGAGACTGGTTGGTGGGTTGTGATCTCACTCAATTCAATCTATAAATATAGCTTCCATGTCTTTATAACTCACAGTCTCATACTTATCATTTTCTCAAATATCTAGCTTACACAGAGAAAAAAAATGACATCGAAAATTCGTGGCTCGGGTTTTAATCAAACTGAAGATAATGATCTTTGTGAGTGTTATCTTGAATCCTCCCAAGATCCTATTGTTGGTATAAATCAATCATCAAAGAAATTTTGGGATCGTGTTGTTCAAGAGTATGCAAAATTCGGTCATCAGAATCGAGTTGAAAGATCACTTAAAAAGCGTGTGCAATTGATCAAACTTCATGTCTCAAAATTGGTTGGTTGTGTAAACCAAATAGAAAGATTGAATTTGAGTGATGCATCTGAAAAGGATATTGTAAGTTACATACATGATATTATTCGTATTACATTACATAACGTCATTGTTTTAATCATTGTATAAACTCAAACTTTGTAGGTGATGAGGGCAAAAGAATTGTTCAAAGAAGACGTGAATTACAAAAGTGGGTTTAAGTTCGATCATGTTTGGGAGAAGATGAAAGATTATGCAAAGATAGAAACTTCCTTTCAGAATGATGCTTCAATTAATCTCTCATCTCCAGAAACCCATACTTCTGATTCTCATGGTATTTCTTCGTTTAATCTTAACTTGTCTAGTGATGGAAATGATCAAGGTGGTGGTTCTTCCTCGAGCCGACCACATGGAGTAAAAAAATCTAAACTTAAAAGAAAAACTGAAAAAAATGAAGCTCAAAATCAATTTTTTTTTCAAGAAGCAAACAAACAAATACAAGATCTAATGAATGAATTAAATAAGTATCAACGAACAATGATTGAGGCAGCCCAAAGAAAAGAGGAAAATAAAATTATGAAGATGGATCTGACAATGATATCTGATCTTGTTCGGCGTGAATATTTGATCGTAATCATTTTCACTTAGATTTTAGTGTCGTTATGTGTGTATCTTCGGATATTTTTATCCGTATTTGTGTAACTTTTGGTGGAATTTTTTGTTAATTAAGAGAGATATGTACAAGATAAATGTGTGAAAATGAGCTTAAATGTATATGAAATAGGTAAAAAATAGAGTAAAACGGAGTTGGGAGATGAAACGGGCTGAAAAATACCCAACTCGAGTTGCAAGGTCTTACTCGACTTGCAACTCGAGTCGAGTAGAAGCTCGAGCAGATGCAAGAATTGTTCAGTAGCTCAACTCGAGTTGCAAGGTCCAACTCGACTTGCAACTCGAGTCGAGCTAGGTGCCGAATGAAGCTCAGTTTCTGACACGAGTAGACAGGCGAAAGCTCAAGTTATCTTACTCGAGTCGAGCTAGGTTCAAGGCAAGTCGAGCCACAAGTCGAGCTGGGGCAGAGCAGCGTCCAAAATCATCCAGTGAGCTAACTCGAGTTGCTGGATGCAACTCGAGTTGTAGCTCGAGTCGAGCTAGCTCTGAAAAATCATCCAGAATGCAGAGCCATGCAACTCAACTTGACAGGCGAGAGCTCGAATCAGCTACTCGAGTCGAGCTGGGTAAAAAGCTGAGAAAAATCAGAAAATTTCAGAAACTTCTAGAAGGTCCCCAAGGGGTATAAATACATTATTGATGCGAAAATTAGAGGGGGCCTCATTTTGACAGTTATTTTGGAGATCAACACACACACTCTCTCACCATCATTTCACACACTCCATCCGATCCATTTCTTCTACCCTTCAAATCATCCATCAACCAATTTGATCTTAAAAAGTTCATCCATACATCCATCCATCCACACATCTAAGAGGAGGAAATCACATTTGATTGAAGAATTTGGCATGATCAAGGAGGAAGGAGTCAACTTTCAAAGGGAAGTTCAATCACCTTCATTTTGCTACTTTCTTCATTATCTAGCTCATATGGAGCATGCATTGGATTATGGCCAATTTGTAATGAATATTTGTGGCTAGTCCTCAAGTGAGGCTAGCAATATGATTGGTTAGGAATTATGTAGATTTTGCACACCAAAGGCTTGATGAATTGATTGTTATGAATATTTTCTATCATGAATGCTTATTCTCATTTGATGTATGATTTGTGTGATTAAATTCTCTATTCATAGTGTTAGGATGGACATTCTAATGTTATGTACAGTGGTTTAATTGAATCATTGATTGCATAAGATGACTTAGTTAGTATGAGGAGAGGAAATCAATTCCCTTCAAGTGCTTAGAACCTCATGATAGGACATTAGTGATGAACTAGTGAGGGGAACCCAACTTATGATCATAATACCTTCATGTGAATTGAGAGTAAGAACAATCCTAGGAGATTTAAACTTGTAAAAGAGTTGAGAACCTAATCACCTTGGCCATAGGGGTTGGGGGTACAATTGTGATTGCCCTTAATATCATAACATGAAATCATCAATGCATGAGTATGTGTGAAGTCTACATAAGACCTTATCCATGATGTTGCTAGCCTTGATATCTTCTCTTAGATACATTTCATCCATTCATTTCACCTTGTCACTTGATTGGTAGTTGTTATAATTAGTTGCCAGTTAAGTTTGATAGTTAATTGATAGAGTAATCATTAGTTTTAAACCAAACCTTCAAACATATTATCTTTACAAAGCATAAATCAATGAACAATTCGAATACTAGCCAATGTTTGCTTTCTCTTGGGACGACAATCTTATAAATTTTGCACTTGGTCACGCGTATACAACAGCGATAGAGTACACTTGCTCTTGTCATTTTACTAAAATTGCGACTAAGTTCAATATTTTCGACATCAACAAAATATTATTGTGCAAAGAATGAGTTTAAACCAGTCAATGAATCAAGACAATATTTACGGGGATTACTTTCCCACTGATCTTGGTGGTTCGGGGAGTGATTTACCCCCATTTTAATTGTGAGAATAAAAATTATGTTGTTTTATTTTTTAAGTATTTGTGTTTGTGTTTGTATTTGTATTTTTATTTTTCGTAGTGTTTAAGTTTTAGGATATTTATTTATATGTCTAGTGTCTAATGTATTTGTATGTCTATCTTTTTTAATGTTCAATGTAATTTTTTTAATGTAATATGTAATTTTAATTGTGCAAGAAGTAATTTTTTAAATTATTTTAATGACACATAATTTATTATATAAAATATAAAAACATAAATATATATTTAACAATTAAAAATAATTATTGAGAGTGGTTAAAAATATATATAAATATAATTATATTTAAATTGAGCATTAAAAATAATTATAAAAAAAAATATTTGGTTAACAAATTTGGGTAACACCCAAATTTACCCAAATTTGGGTCACAAAACCCTTTTACCCAAATTTTTTGGGTAAAAAGGACAACCATTAGAGGGTCACAAAACTCGTTTACCCAAAAATTTGGGTAAAATGGTCAAGGATTGGAGATAGCCTTAGGTCCTTTATCCTCTTTTTCATTTTTTTTAATGCTTGTATATACTAGTGTTCATGTGTATGTCTCATTTATAAAATAAAATAAAAAAATTGTAAACTTTACGGGAGTACATAAAATATATAATTTGTGAATTAGGAATTTAGGAAATTATTGTAGTTAAATTAGATGACGTCAACATGTGTCAAGTTAAATTTAGAAATAAAATTTGTCAATAATAGGGGTGTCAACGGGCCGGGTCTGAGTCGGGTAGTTAACTACTCGGACCCGGCCCATTTCTGGAGGACCTGCCCCGGACCCGTGCCCAGACCCATACGGGACGGGTCCGCCCCGCCCCGGCCCATTTTTTTTTAAAAATAATTAATTCTAAAAAAATTTAAATCATACAAAATTTTTTCATATATTTAAATAAATAATCATAAGAATATTAAATATAATTATAACTTAAAAATTATATATATATATCATATAGTTATAAATAATTTTTATGTATAAAATATAAAATAATTGTATAATATATATATATTAATATAAAATATAATTATATATATATATAATATAAATTAATTTTTAATATATTATATACGGGACGGGGCGGGACAGGTCTAAGTTAATACCCGGACCCGCCCCGTATATGTACGGATCCGGGCTGGGCCGCCCCATTTCTCCTACGGGCCTGGTCTGGGCCGGGCCAAAACGTGCGGGGCGGACCGGATACCCGCGGGCCAGGGCCCGTTGACATCCCTAGTCAATAACTAAAGGTTGAGCATCATATACAACAAACTTTATACAGTTTAATTGAGATTAATTAAATTAAAGAGAACACCAAAACCCAAATTACATACGGTATGTACTTCAAAAAAAAAAAAAACTAATTAGGCAGATAATTAAGAGAGAGCGAGATTAAATTAAATAAATAAAACTAACAATGGAAGCCTAACACAGATCCATCACTAACGGAAACAGCAACCCGGCAGTCGGCGCGTGCCTCCACGTGGTGGATAAAGAAATGCAGGACCCGGACCCGACCCACCATCTCCAGTTTCGACTCCACCTCCATACTCGGCCCGACCCTGAAACCCTCCATGGGCCCGGAAACTGACGAGAGCGGGAACGACTTGACGGAGAATGTGGCGGCCATGTACTGCGTCCTCCCGGCGGCGATCTTCCCGGCGGGTATGAACATGAAGCCGACCTGTGTTCCGGCGTAGAGGAGCTGCAGGGATGAGTCGTAGTGGGTGAAAACGGCGCGGTTGGGGTTGTTGACGGTGGCGTAGAGGGAGAAGGTGAAGGTGACGGTGGAGGAGTTATTGACGGAGAATGTGGGGAGCTGGACGGCGTTGACTGCGAGATTGGGGTCCTTGGGCTTGAAAACGGTGAAGTAGACGATGAATACGGTGATGATTACGAATATCAGGAACACGGCGGCGACGGCGCACGACGCTAAGTTTGTGCGGCCGCCGCCTCCTTCTTCGGATTTACCCATTTCACCAATGCTGATTCCAATGTGTGTCTCTGTGTGAGAGAGAGAAAGAGAGTGGAAGTAGAGTGGGGAACAACAGGACTGCGAAAAGAAAAAGGACACTGTTATTTATTTAATTTTAATTTAATTTAATTTAATTGTGAGAGTGCTCCTATAGTCCTATTATTTATCCGACATTATAATTTAGTTGATGTCAGTTTGGCTTTGGATCTTGTGAACTCAAAAAATTATAAGTATATACTTCAGAACTTACGTTAACTGTCACGGTAGATATGAAGTCTAAAAAAATTATTTTTTGACTAATTTTAATGACTTTTTAAGGGTATTGTGGTATTTTTAGGTAATAAATAAATTATAAAGTATGTTTTTTTTTTTTAAAAAAGCTACATTAGATAGCTTGAATATCAACTTCAACATAGTTCATAGCAACATCAGGAATGATAAGAGAAAAGAAAGGAGAAACACAAGTAAAAGCATAACTAGCTAGAGCATGAGCAACCATATTGGTCTTTCGTCTTGTCCAACTGTAAGAAACATCCCTCATCTGTGAATCTTTTCTTTGGATATTCTATAATACCCTACCAAGATAGATAAAGTTTGGAGTATGATTCAGAAGGGAATTGACAACAATTTGAGAGTCTGACTCCAAAATGATCTCCTCGTATCCACGTTGCATAGCAATGTCAAGACCTCTTTCCAAAGTCAAGGCCTCTGCTACCTCCACCTCATAAATACCAGAACATCGTTCAGCAAAACACCAAAGAACTTCTCCATTATAGTTCCTCGCCACCCCTGCAATCGCCGCACCACACCCCCTTCTGACAGATGCATCAATATTCAGCTTCACCCTTGTGCTAACAGGAGGTCTCCACCGAATATCCTTGTTGAATACTCTTGTTGAGTTTCCATTCAACTTTAAAGCTTCCAAGTATTGCTGGCGATGGGCTACACCTTTTTGTAGTAATTCATCAAGTGAGAAACCTTTTCCCCTAAAGACATACTCATTCTGTCCCCACCAAATAAACCAAAGAAAGGTAGCAAATAAACTTCTTTCCTCTTCATTCAAGATTTTCAACAAAGACTCAACCCAATCTTGTATCGGTTCCTTTGTCAAGTATTTGGCAAAAGGTGAGTTCATCCAGAAATTGTGAATCCAACTACAATCACGCAAGGCATGATCTATAGTTTCAATCTCAGAACCACATCTCATACATATCGGGTTGATATCAACAAAACAGCTTATAAGATTAATGTCAGTTGGCAAGATATTATGTATAACACGCCAAACAAAGATAGTAATCTTAGGCACTGTGTTTAAGCTCCAGACCTTACCCCACGTAGTATGTTCGACTCTGTTATCCATATTCAGCAGTGACGGTTTTAAAATCTCTTTGTAAGCTGAACGAACATAATAAAATCCATTCTTTGAGAATCTCCATGCAAGAGAACCCCTTTCTTGACAACCACCAACTGACATGGAACATATACTATTCACATCAACTTCTGAAAATAGTTCCTGAAGCTTAGGAAGATCCCAACCACTCTTGTCTGGCAATAGAATCTCACAAACTCTTAGCTCCTCATCTGGATCATCGACCTGCATATTCACATAAGGATTACCTCCATCCCATATCCATGGTTCATTTTGAATTGTCATCTCCTCCCCATTGCCAATTACCCATATCAGTCCCTCTTCTAAGACACTCTTGCCTTCCAAAATGCTTTGCCAAGTAAAGCTAAAGTATGTTAAATATATTAGGTGAGAGTCGTATTTTTGAAATTAAGATAACTTTTTTGAGGTTGTTGGTTGATGTGAAGTTTTCTTTTTTGAGTGGTGAACATAAGTGTGGGACGAACGAAAACGGAAAGTGTGAACATAAGTGTGGGACGGAGGGAGTAGTTTTTTTTTTTTTAATAACATTTGAAGGGAAAAACTTGTTTCCGACTGTTAACTGGAAATTCTTTATGCAATAGTGCAGTTGATGGTCAATAGTTGCATCAAAGAATAATTCTAAAATAAGAGATAAAGGAGAAAAATAAAATTGGTTTTTAGATATTTTGCTGTGTTTGTGGAAGTGGTGGATATCACCTTAATTCATAAGCCCTATACCCAAAAACTCACACTGTCAACATCATAAATGTTTATTAGTTTATTTCTTACAAGATAATAATAATATACCAAAATCCTCTTTATGAATAATCTACATTTATAATAAACCACCAAAATTATAAAACCACCAAAAACAGATCTTTACTACATTAAAAGGTTGGTAAAAGTAATCACACAACTGGTTTGGGTTAGCTCATTGGATGTACTAACTTTTAACCACTAATAAATTAACTTTGTCCGATTAAAAAGAAAAAAAGAAAAAAAAACCAGTTAAAGCTTATATGTTCATCCATGTTTCATAACTTTTGGTGCACTGTCATTTCATATTTGCTAGAAACCACCAAGTTAAAGCTTATATGTACTGTGGGCTTAAGCCCAGTGGGCTTTATGAAAGCCCAACGTATAAAGACCCACCTAGGCCATTAATTATCATTAATCATTATGTTATGCTCTTCATTAAGATTTTTTTCCTCTCCAAATTGGAGATTAGATTAAGTTTGACTACAACTTGAACTTCACACTTCCCTCACAAGTCACAGACTTGATCCAAATAAGTTCTTCGCTTCTTCCCAAAGATCTTTACCAACCAAAGCTTCATTTTCAAACATCTTATCTATCCTTAATCGGAATCATGACTTCACTTCCATAGCAATGTAAAGATCTTACCTTTTCACTACACCTGTTCATACTGTTCATATTTTCAAGGTAAGTCCTGAAAAATCCAGTTTTACATCCGCCATTGTCGAATTTCTATCTGGGGCGTTCAAGATTTCATTCTGATTCGTGGGCAGCTGAAAAAAAAAAAAAAACCCCTTTCCCCTTTTCTTGATAATTTATAGCTTCGAATTTGATGTCGTCTATTGCTGTGTATTGGAATTTGTTTGGGTTGTGGATGATGTTATTCATATATTTTGCAAATTCTCACTATTCGAATAATGGGAATTTTGGAGATAGTAGGAGTAAGCATTCTTCTGGCAACTATGATAGGATTAATGAAGTTAATAAAGTATGTGGCTTTGTGTTGAAATCTGCTTCTGAATTGAAACCTGATGACAGTAGGTTATATACTATCAAAGAGGAACTTTCTTTCTTGAATGGGGATTGGTGGCAAGAGATGAATGGGGAAAGTGTTCCTTTAATGCCATTTGATGATAGAGAGCTTTCTAAGGGTTCCAATGATCTTCGATCCCCTTCAAACTTGGTTTCCTTTTGGGTTACTGATGTTGATCGCCATCATCATTCTAAAAACTCCATTTTTGTTAATGGGGTTCTGCTGATGGGCATAACTCTTGAAGGTTTACTCTTGGAAAGGCCATATGATGTGCGGTTCGATATATGGCCCAGTCATTCGCAGATGTCTGTAGATTTTCAAGGGGTTTATACTGAATTGGAGGGGGAGAGAGTAATGTGCTTGTTGGGGAGTGGTGTATTGCCTTCTCGTCAGCCTGACTCGGCTGATCCGTGGGGGTGGGTCAAGGAGTATGGTTACACTAATCAGCCACTGCTCACTCAAGATGATCAGATTGTGCTTGTTCTTCGTTATCCTAAGACGGTGAGCTTGAGAAGTAGAGCAATCTATGGAAGCATGAAAAGCTTGAATCCAAAGTCGAACCTGAAGTACTTCGATGAAGTTAAGATGTCTTCTTGGTTGAGCTCTTCTGCAAATTATCAACCTGATTCTGGGAATCTTGTCTCCAAAGCTTGTGATCCTTACCCATACAAGGATAATATGATCAGTGGTGATATTGATATCTATAAGGGGCTTGATTTTTGTGTCATTCTTGAGAGATTTACACATCAAGAAGCTCTGACCATTCTTCCAAACTGGAAGTGCAATGGCACTGATGAGTTTTGCAGTAAGTTGGGTCCTTTTCCGACGGATAAGGAGATCAACACTACTGATGGGAGCTTCAAAAATGTCAAGCTTGTCATTCAGGATGTGCGTTGCGAGAATGTAAAGTCGAAGGACAATTCTAATTTTACTAGGGTGACTTCGGTTTTTAGAGCTGTTCCTCCTTCTGAGAATCAATTCACTGCAGCTCAGAGGACTGGACTTAGTAATATGACTCTTTCTGCTGAAGGGATATGGAAGCCTTCCAGTGGACAGCTTTGTATGGTTGGTTGCTGCGGATATGTTAATGGCGATGGTAATGGTTGCGACATTCGTATCTGCTTGTATGTTCCTCTTTCGTTTTCAATAAAACAGAGGAGCATACTTGTGGGTACTTTGTCAAGCATAGATACCAATAAGAGATCATATTTCCCTTTGGCATTCGAAAAGCTTGTACGTCCCGCTGAGTTGTGGGATCAGTACACTGCTTCTCATCCATACTACAAGTACTCTAAGATTGATGCTGCTGGTGCTGTTCTTGAGAAAGACGAGCCCTTTAACTTTGGGACTATTATCAAGAAATCACTCTTGAAGTTCCCGAAGGTAGAGGGCTCGGAGGGATTTCCCTATAGTCTTTCTCTTCTATCTGAAGATCTCACCCTTCACATAACTGCAGTACCTGATCCATTTCCTAGTTCATTTCTCTCTAAAGCTGATTTAGAAGTTGAAATTCTGTCTATCGGTCCTTTATTCGGGCGTTATTGGCCTGCACGATATGATTCGACTTCTCAGAAGGAAAATCCATACCCTGATGTGGGTGAATACACAGAAAAACAGCTCCTCCTTAATATCTCTGGTCAGATTAATGTTGTAGGAAAGCAGTATGCCAACCTGTCTTCATTGTTTGTAGAGGGGATTTATGATCAACATGTTGGGAAGATGTATCTAATTGGCTGTCGAGATGTTCGAGCCTCATGGAAGACCTTATATGAAAGCATGGACCTTGAAGCTGGATTAGATTGTTTGGTTGAGGTGATCATTTCATATCCCCCTACAACAGCCCGTTGGCTGGTTGACCCGACAGCTAGGGTGTCGATTATCAGCCACCGGACTGAAGATGATCCGCTCTTTTTCTCTCCGATCAAGCTCCAAACTGTGCCCATTACGTATAGGAGGCAACGGGAAGAGATCCTTTCGCGCAGAGGCGTGGAGGGGGTTCTTCGTATTGCGACACTCTCTATTGCAATTGCTTGCATTCTTATCCAGCTTTTTTACATTAGAGACAATGTGGAATCTGTTCCATATGTATCACTTGTGATGCTGGGAGTACAAGTTGTTGGATACAGCCTTCTGCTGATCACAGGAGCAGAAGCTCTTTTGAAAAGAGCAGCCACTGGATTCAACGAAAACCAGTCCAGTGATCTGCAGAACAGTCAATGGATCCATGTGATTGACTACACTGTGAAGATACTAGTACTTGTTGCATTCTCTGTTACTCTCAGGCTTTGCCAGAAGGTGTGGAAAGCCCGCGTAAGGATGCTTACACGGGCCCCCCTCGAGCCTCACCGTGTTCCAAGTGACAAGAAAGTACTCCTCATTACACTAACCACACACATTGCAGGATACATTCTTGTTCTTGTTGTCCACTACATGAACACAAGTTCTAAGCCTCTAGAAACGGCGTATTTTGTTGACTCTGCTGGATCTTCCCACGCCATACGCGAATGGGAGACTGAACTCGCGGAGTACTTGGGTCTAGTACAGGACTTCTTTCTCCTTCCACAGGTCATTGCCAACCTGCTGTGGAGAATCCATGTTAAGCCTTTGAGAGAACTGTATTATGTTGGGATCACTTCGGTTCGACTTCTTCCACACGTTTACGACTACATGAGCTCGCCCATAGCGAACCCTTACTTCTCCGAAGAGTACGAGTTTGTGAATCCGCGTATGGACTTCTACTCCAAGTTTGGAGACATTGCTATTCCGACAACGGCTGTTGTCCTAGCCGTTGTTGTTTATGTTCAGCAGAGGTGGGGTTATGAGAAGCTGAATGAAATGCTTAGTTTTGGGAGAGGAAAACTTCTTCCTTCTGGGTCCAAAGTGTATGAAAGATTGCCATCTGTTTCATTCGAAGCTGAACTTTCTTCTGGTGTTACCAAAAATTCGAGATGTGAAGAAGGACATGATGTTGTTGAATGATTTAAGATTAATGTCTGACTTATTCATGTTCAATTGTAGCTAATGGCAACATAGTGTTTTGTTTCATTTATATCATCTCACTCTGTATTGTCCATAAACTGCAAAAGTTTATTCCTCTTTGAAGTAGTTAACATAGTACAAGAATGTAATAGTTAGAAATTGTGGTCCTTTGTTAGATGGTCGTTTATAAACAAGAAGAAGAATGTGAGTGAGTAGTATACTAATACAATTTAGAAAGCTTCCATCATTGCTGCAACTGCAATTGGCATTTGTACTTCATTACTTCCCATCTCCATTTCTTCTTCTCCATCTCCGCTTTCCTCTGCTTCCCACAGGAAACTTGCATACGAACCCAAAACCATACTGCCACCACAAAAAAAACAGAGTCATTCTCCTGTACATTCGGATCATAAGTAGCAAATGTTGAGGAGAGAGAGAGAGAGAGGAGAGAGAGGTGATTACCAGTCATGGGGGGAAGCTTGAAGTGCCTGAGTGAAGTATGACTTTGCTCTGCTTTCATCTCTCTGCGTTTCCCATATCAGCCTTCCGTACAGTGACAGCAATTCTCCATCTCCACGGCTTTCCAGTATCGCCCTCCCGTAGTACTCCTCTGCTTTCACTGCATCTCCCTCCACCTGCAAATGCAATTCATTCATACATAATCTCACCATTTATTAATAATTAATTTCTGCTTTGATCCATTACCTCATGTAGATATTTCGCGTAGTTTCTCAACAGCAAAGAGTTTGTCGAATCCGACTTTATCATTTCTTCATAATACCCTCCCATCCTCCGCTCTTCCCCGCCGCCACCACCGCCATTCCCGCCGCCACTCGAATTCCCTCTCTTATTCATTCCTCCGCCCGGAACCTCCGCCCAGTCACCGCCGAACCTGCTTCCATCCTCCGGTATCCGCAGCGTCGACAGAGATCTCGATCCAAGGCTCCTCATCTCCGAACGAACGAGGTTCGGCGCCGAACAGGAACGGCGAATATTCCGGCGAGGAATCCCCATATGCAGTGACATCCGTGGAGATGACGCGCCGCCGATCTCGCCAGCGGCTCCATGGACGGTTAAAGAGACGGACGATCGGGTTGTGCTCGAGCCGGGCACGACGTGCACCGGAATCCTACCGGAATCGGATCTCAGAAGCAGAGACTTGGAATTCATAGGCGATAATCTAGATTCGTTACTTCAATTCAATATCTATACAGGAGAGAAGATCTGAAGAATACGATCAACCTTTTTCAGTATTAAGTCGCAGCTTCGAAATGTGTGGATATATATAGGTGGGATGGTTGAATGTGAGCCGTTCGATCGGGGTTGACTTATTGACTACGGAGGGGGTGTTGAGAGGCACCACGTGGGGTGGGCGACGGCTGAGACGCCGTGAATGGGGCCCCACGTTTTCACGGAGGAAGCGTGAAACTATGGGTGGAGCCGTCAAGCCACGTGGAGGCATAACGACAAAAGATGGGGCCTACTTTCGTAGTATCTCAATCAAAAAGTTTCAAAGTCAAACATTCACCGTCTTCGGACATGGAGTAATACATTACCCTACTAATACTAATGCAATCTTTCATTCGTCTGAAAATTTGTAGAAATTATACTCTGGCTACTTGAATTAATGAGTATGTAGTATCACATTTTAATTATATTAACGGTGTCTCATATTTTTCGGAACAAACTAATAGAATGCATACTATATTCAAAATTGTGCACAATGCACGAAAGGACTCTTCAATTATAAATGGTATCCTACGGACTTTGAATATAGCCTAATAAATTTTATTTTATAGCATTATGGCCTATGAATTTTTGCTCATTTAACGAGTACTAAAATATAATTGGATATTCAATATAAAAGATATGCATGTGGATGTGCATTGTTTCAATTCCTATATGGTCCCCTTCTTGTATGTATCATGTTATGGGGGAAACTTGGAAGATGTGGAGGCTCACGTGTATGGAAGTCTTGTTATTTTCAGTGGAAACTCAAAAATATAAAAAGTTGGACCAAATACAAAGAATAGTTCTAACAAGTGTATTATAAACTTACAAATCGATTAAAATATTACACTATAATAAGGAGAGTGTTTATATGTTATGTATTTTACTGTGTAAAATGAAACACAGGGGGCCTGGAACTATGACAACCACTAAGGGCAACCCCAATTGGATTCAGGTGGGGGAATATTCTATAAAATTTTATTAAAAATATTATTTTTATTAAATTTAAATAACTATAATATTTTAAATTAATTATTTATCTCTCTAATTTTAAATTATTAAGTAAAGAATATATTTTTATTTTGTATTAATTAATTTATATTTAAAATTTAAATTTAATTTCTAAATTTTAATGTTGTATAAATTTTACAAATTATATCAAAATAAATATCAACATGAAATTAAAGAAATATATAAATTATTTTAAATTATTTTAATGACACATAATTTATTATATATTAATTATATAAAACATAAATATATATTTAACAATTAAAAATAATTATGAAGAGTGGTTAAAAAAATATATAAAAGTAATTATTTTTAAATTAAACATTAAAAATATTTGTAAAAGAAAAAATTGGGTAATGAATTTGGGTAAAATCCAAAATTACTCAAATTTGGGACACATTCACCTTTTACCCAAATTTTTTTGGGTAAAAGGGTGAACCATTGAAGGGAAATTTGGGTAAAAGGTGCCACCATTGGAGATGGCCTAATTCACTTTAAGTTGGTCCTTCTTTTTTAGTGTTTATTTTTATTTTTTATATTGGTTTTCAAAATCCAAACCATTTTTAAAGGGGATTTTAAAAAATCTTTTATACATATATCGAAATTCTATTATTCCTGATGATCTACTCGCTTTTTCATAAGGTAAATTATTTAATTTTTGGTTAGATGGCCTAATTCACTTTAAGTTGGTCCTTCTTTTTTAGTGTTTATTTTTATTTTTTATATTGTTTTTCAAAATCCAAACCATTTTTAAAGGGGATTTTAAAAAATCTTTATACATATATCGAAATTTTTCATAAGGTAAATTATTTTATTTTTGGTTTTATATTTTCTTTTTAGAATATGATATTCACCTCTTTTTAAATTGTATCATTTATTTAATAATATGATACATGAGATAATGTATTAAAATGATGATTAATTATACTGTGCATCCGAGTGCACCCTAAGATAGAGTGCACCCACTTTAAAAAACGTATACAAATATAAATAAAAAACATATACAATTATGAACAATAATGTATACAATTTAATTGTTAGTTTTTTTAATGAAAAATTGAGTGTAAAAAAATATGCAATTATTAAAAAATATGTATACACTATTGAATAAAAAGTTATACACATATGAATGCTAGTTTTTTAATGAAAAATTTAATGTTAAAAAAGTATACAATTATTAAAAAATACTTATACAAAATAAAATAACATGTATGCAAAATACAATAAAAAATGAGTGAGGCTTGCGTGCACCCGGGTGCACGGAACACATTCTGTGCGCCTTTAGAAATTTTGTATTATGGGTAAGGGCACATTAATTTGGTCTAAAGGGTATACACTTTAATTACTAAAAGGTACACAATTTTGTTCTAAAGGGTATACACTTTTCATTAATATTTTTTTTTCTTTAGAAAATAAAGGGTACACATTTTTATACTAAAGTGTATACAATTTAACACAAAATTCTAAAGGCGCACGGAGTGTTGTTCGTGCGCCCAAATTTTTCTTTAGAAAATAAAGGGTACACATCTGTATACTAAAAGGTATACAATTTAGCATAAATTTCTAAAGGCGCACGGAAAGTGTTCCGTGCGCCCGGGTGCACAGGAGCTTTTGCCATAAAAAATTATATACATATGAGTGCACTTGCACCGGGTGCACCTAATAGTAACTCTAAAATGATAGACAATAATTTGTTTTGGTTTTGGTTTTGAAAAATCAAAATCTGTGTATCCAAATTTTCAAAACCATCCATAAATATAATATATACACATACAAAACCTAACCATCCAAAACTCACCTGCGTTTTATACATTTTCTCTTTTTCAATTACTAATATTTTTTTCTCTCATACTCTCTCATCTCTCATCTTAACCTTACATCAATGAATACACTTTTACACATATCACCATAAATTTCTTATATATTAATTTAATATAAAATTAAAACTTACTCTATAAAAAATTCAAAACAAATTATATTACTATTCAATAATTTTCGAATAATAAAAAAACCGTGATTTGAATCTTCGTCCCAAGTCCTCCAATTTTTATTTTTATTTATTCGGGTCTTGACCAGACGGATCATGCCAAATTCATTTTTAACTCAGACTCTATATCATAGATATTGATAGTATAAAATAAATTATAGATTTAATAGTTTATTTTATGCCATTAATTTAGGAGTCTATTTTTTTTATGATTGCACTACAACAAAAAAGCATTAAGATACCAGTTAATAGACTACATATATTAGAAATATGTGTAGTCGTATGCTTTATATATGTAGTCTTAAATATATATGTTGTCTTAAATATTTTTTCACGCACAAAGACTACACATATTGACTGGTGGTGTCTTAATGTGGTGTAAAACATGCTATTTTGTAAGGAAATTTATTATAAGACAACATATATAATAACATATGTAGTTGTAAATTTTTTTTATGCACAAAGACTACATATATGACAATATATGTTGTCTTAAATTTTTTTAATTTTTTTTCTTAAACAAATGGCAATATATTATATAATAATATTTTTTTTCTAATTAATTTATTTAAAAGCAACATATATAATTAGAATTAGAATATTTTGTTACTCATACTTTTGTGATTTTTTAAAACTAATTAAACATTAAATATATAACAGTAAATTTTTTTATTTTAATTAAATATGAAATAAATTTTAAAAAATTATAAAATTAAAGATTCAAATTTCCAAATATTTTTATTAAAAAAATTATGCAATACTTGATGAGAAAATTTTAATTATTATAAAATTTTTAAAATTAAAATTATTTAATAATTAAATTTTTTATTAAAATGTAAAAGCAAATTTAAGGTTATATAAAAAATTCAAAAATACAATGTAGAAGTATTTTGTATTTACTAAATAATAATTGAATAAAATGAACTAATCTATATTTTCTAATTTCCAAAATTTTTTACGTGTTTTGTGACTTTGTCCCCAAAAGTGGAAACTCTAACCCGTGAAGAACAAGCGAAATGCCTCTCTGCTTTGACGACCGCCGACTACTGTCTTCACCCCTAAACCCGTGACTTTGATCACCGCCGACTGCCTCCCTGCTGCGCGATTCTGACGATCGCCGCCGGTGTCCCTGCTCGCGCGGTTCTGTCGAGCGCCGCCGCTGTCTCTATTCGCGCGACTCCGACGACAGCCGCCGCTTTCCCTGCCCGCGACGGCCACTGCCAGACTGTCTTTCTAAGGTTCCTCCTCTTTTAACATACTGATGCATAAATTAATTCTCACTGATTAATTCTCTCTTAATTTACGTGTTTATGAATAAATTAAACAAAATGACATTAGACCTTAGACCTCTCTAGTGGAGCAAGATTTTACCAATGACAGTCCTCTTATATCTGTAATGGATTGTGATTTCAATTAAGCTTTATGATTTGCATTTTCTTGGCAACAAGTGCTGAATTAGTCCCCATTTTCACTGTGTTATGAATTTGCAAAGCTATTCTTTTCCCTGGCAGGTTATAGCTTTCAGGGACATATCACCCCAAGCACCTACTCATATCCTCATCATTCCTAAAGTAAGGGATGGATTAACTGGATTTTCGAAGGTACTATTGATTGTCGCTATTTTCACCTAGATTTTAGTGTCTTTTTGTATGTCTTTTCGTATTATTTTATCCGTATTTTATGTATTATTTGATTGTGTTATGTGTTTTCATGGAAATGAGTGTGAATGGGCTTAAACGTATATAAAACAGGTAAAAATGGATTAAAAACAGAACGTAAGCTAAAACGAGCAAGAAACGGGTTGAGGGGACCCAACTCGAGTTGAAATGAGCAACTCGAGTTGCAAGGAAGTCGAGTTGTGGTCCGAAAGTTGCCAAAAATTGTCCAGTGAGTCAACTCGAGTTGCAAGGTCCAACTCGACTTGCAACTCGAGTCGAGCTAAGGTTCGCTAAAATTGCAGTTTCTGATCGATTCGACACGACTTGACAAGCGAAAGCTCAAGTTGTCAGCTCGAGTCGTGTTGGGTAATGTCCAGGTTGAGTTACAAGCCGTACGGAGCAGAGAAAGGCATCCAGAGAGCCAACTCGAGTTGTCAAGTCGCAACTCGACTTGTAGCTCGAGTCGAGCTAGGTGCAGTAGGTGTTCCAAGTTTCAGAGCATCACAACACGATCGAACAGGTGAGAGCACGAGTTGCCGACACGAGTCGAGCTGGCTAACTCGAGTTGGGAAGGCCAACTCGAGTAAGGTTATTTTGGGCCAAAAAAATCTGAATTTTCACCTGCCAATGTGTGTAAGTGTGTGTAAAAAGCCCAGTTGATGATTAATTCGTGTTCCAACTTAGAGAGGGTATAAATAGCCTCAAGTTCAATATTTGAGAGGAGATTGGATATTCCACACAAGAGTTTCACTCCTACACCTAGATCACACACCATTTCTTTCATTTTTCACCACCATCTTCATCCATTCTTCATCTCTTCCATTTGGGTGCTAGAGATCTCAAGAATTCAAGAGCTAGAGGTGGAGATCAATGAGTGTTGAAGATTCTTTACAAGGAATTGCTAGGGAAGATTTACATCTCTTTTGTTTTTCATTTGGATTTAAGACTATGGGTATGTGTAATGAATCATTTATGTGTTTTGTTACCATTATCATGTTAGGCTAATCACTCTAGTGGGATTAGGAACATGAAGAGCATATTAGGTTTATATTATCATGTGGATTAAATTGGTTTTTGATTTAATTGATGTTGATTTCTATTCATGGGCTTTAATTATTTTGATGTTATGATGACATGGTTTGTTATTCATGAATGATTGTTGGTTTAATGGATTGTTGATCAATGAATGATTTATGATAATTAAGTGCTATTACAATGTTCATGTGTATATTGCTTGGAATGAGACGGAAAAGACCCTCTTAAGTATTAGAAAGACATGAATAGACATCGAGTTTGGGTTTGACCGAAATGATATTTGAATTCGATGAGGGGAGCCAATCCATTTGTTAGCTCTAGTACACAAAAAGGAAGAGTTAATTTTAATTAGTACCTTCTAAGGGAGAATTGGGAGTTAATTAGTAACTAGATGGAAGAGGTTAATGTTGAGCTTTGATCTTAAGTGCTTTTGGGAGTCTTTAGTGGATCAACAACCTTTGTAACCCGAAAGGGAATTTAGGATATAATCTTGATCACCCTTAATCTACATCAATTGAGTTGAATTCCTTTTACATGATAATATGAATTGAATGTGCTTGGATGTTTCTAATTCCATGTTTTTCCATATTTGAATTTTAACACCTATTCTCTTTTCTCGTTAATCTTATTACTTGTCATTTTTCTTAGTTGCTATTTTATTTGCTTGCTTCTTGCTTTAGTTGTTAATCAATCTCTAAACTCCCGATCATCCTTACAAAAATGACTTAAACATGAGCTCACATATTTTACTAGTCCAAACCTAACTCCTTTGTGGATTGATAAATTTATTTCTTGGGATATACTACTACAACGATCGAGTATTCTTGCTCGTGAGTATATTATAAAAATATGCAAACAACTATTTCGTACTTCCCTCAAATCATCCTATTCTTCTATATTTCTACATCGATTCATATAAATGCCATGTAATATGTATTTTAGTGGTTTTTCAAATCCTAAAACCTGAAATTTGAAAGAAAAATTCGGCTGAGATATTTTCATTTTGTTGCTCAAACAAAATGATCCGATGTGGTGGTGTAGCATCTTTAAACGTCTCTAAATTTGTGAGTGTAATTAAGCTGACTCTACAAATATATAGAGCCATTGACTTTTGCTGCTCTCTTATTTTTTGCACTCTCTTTTAGATATTTCTTGAAATTAGTAGGGTTGTGTTGTTGCTCTCTCTCTCGGCTGAAAAAATGTGGTAAAGTGGGTGTATGGTTGCTTTATTTGTTGAATGTGTTGTACTAGTCAAGTACGTCCATATTGAAATCTTTTTACTCTTAGTATTAACTAGAATAATTACCCTCGTATAACGCGATTACAAAAAAATTTATTTTAAAATTAAATATCATAACTTTATTTTAAGTGTAAAATATATTCTTATGATGATAACTTTTTTCTTTAATTTTTTATATCATGTGTTTGAGAGAGATAATGGTTCACATTTAAAAATCTGAATGCTTATTCCTAGCAAATTGTATAAGAATTTCTTTTGAGGTTGAATATGAGATAAATTAAATTCTAGTAAATGGCTTTCTTATTTATTTAGGAATTTCTAAAAAAAAGAAAATGAATAAAGAATGGATGTTCTGTGATAGATTATCACACGAGTATGAGGTAAGAGTAGAGGCCTTTATGCAATTTGCGGTGCAAAATGTTGGTGATCTCAACTCAATGTCATGTCCTTGTGTATCATGCGGTAACTTCTAAAATACCACATCTGCACGAGTAAAAGCACATCTGATGTGCAATGGTATGCTTACGACATACGATCCATGGATATGGCATGGAGAAAAAGTTCCAAAACAAGATGAAATGCCTGAAGGCTTTGACTCTAGACAATTTGATGGTAAATATGTAGCACCTGAAGTCTTAGACGATTTGATTCGTGATGCACATGAGAAGAGCACTAATAACCCAAATGAATTCATAGAGATACTTGAGGATGGTGAGAAGCCATTATATCCTGGATGTTCAAAATACACCAAGTTGTCTACAATTGTTAAGTTGTATAACTTGAAGGCTAAATACAATTGGAGTGACAAGAGTATGACAGAACTACTCAAATTGTTGAAAGACATGCTACTTGATCCCAACGAGTTGCCAAGTTCTTTGTACAAAGCAAAGAAAAGCTTGGTTGCACTAGGGATGGAATATAAAAAAATACATGCATACCCCTATGACTGCATTTTATATTGGAAAGAGTATGAGAACCATACACACTGTCCAACTTGTGGGGAGACAAGGTATAAGGTAGGAAAAAAACTCAAAGATTATTAAAGGAGTTCCAAGAAAGGTCCTCTGGTACTTTTCACCTATTTCGAGGTTTCAAAGAATGTTTCAGAATAAGAAAATAGCAAAGGAGTTAACTTGACACGCTGATCGTGGAGCTGTTGAAGGATCTTTAACTCATCTGGCTGATTTGCCCGCTTGGAAAAAAGGTGGACAATCTATATACTGATTTTGCTTCTGATTCAAGAAATTTAAGGTTGGCCTTGCCTGCAGATGGGATTAGTCCCCATAGTAATATGTCTTCTTCATACAGTTGTTGGCCAATAATACTTGTGACTTATAATCTTTCTCCGTCGTTATGGATGAAGAGAAAACATATGATGCTTACTATGTTGATTCAAGGTCCTAAACAACCAGGTAATGACATTGATGTCTACCTAGCTCCTCTAATTGATGACTTAAAGTGCTTATGGGAGGGAATTACAGCATTTGATGCATTTCGTGATGAAAATTTTGTCCTTAGATCAGTGTTACTCTGGACAATTAATGATTTTCCAGCGTATGAAAACCTGGCAGGATGCTATGTGAAAGGCTATCTTGCATGCCCTGTTTGTGGAGACAATACTAATGCAAAGAGATTGAAGAAAAGCAAAAAAATTTGCTACATGGACCACAGAGTGTGGCTTGAGAGAGTTGATCATCCATATAGGAAGCAAAAGAAGGCTTTTAATGGGGAACAAGAGCATAGATTAGCACCAGAGCCATTGAGTGATTAAAAAGAATAAAAAGGCTTGCACGAGGACCAAACAAAGAAATTATTAAATATAAGAAATACTTTATTAATGGAGTGACTTATCATACAAAAGAGCTGTCTGATGCAAGAGCTACTCAGAACTCAGGAGTGAGATTAGTTGTAAAGACAATGCAATTTTCTAGTACCAAGGATAAAAAGCTAATTATTTGTGACATGTCATATTATGGAGTGATCGAGGAAATATGAGAATTAGATTAGTTAGACTTCATAGTTCCTATGTTTAAATGCGTGTGGGTTGATTGTAAAAGTGGCATAAAGGTAGATGAACTTGGTTTTACATTGGTGAACTTCAACAAAATAGGATTCAAAGACGATTCCTTTGTGTTGGGAAGTCAAGCTAAGCAAGTTTTCTATATTAAAGACCCTAAAGATGCTGCATGGTCAGTAGTACTCGAAACATCTAATAGGGAGAACTTTGAACATCAATCACACACAGATTTTGATGCCACTGAATCAATCCACCATCTTTATTTCACCAAAGGGTTTTCCTTTCAAGATCCTTGTGTATGTGATGATGACGAACCACCATACATACGTGAAGATTGTGAAGGGATATGGTGAGCCTTCAAATGTATATATTTAACTTAACCTAGTAATTTATAACTTAAGTATAACTCAAACTACTTCATTCCCAATAAATTTTCTCATATGTTTGTAATCATAATCTGTAGAAGCCCAACATAAAAAAAGATCCTACAATGAAGAATCCAACTTTGGATAAGATGATTACGTCAAAGTTGTATTTGGTGTATAATTACATGAGTAAGGCTAATGACACAAACTCTGATAACTTAAGCATAGTGTTAGACAAGAATGTCATAAGAGAAAAACTTTACCTTGACTTCTCAGATATTGATAAATTTGGCAACTTGGAGCCAATTTCATACTCCTGTATTGCCATCTATATGTGGTAAGACTTGACATATATTCGATAACTACAGAATTTGGTATACTAGTATTATCAGGCTTAATATTTTTTTGATGTTATATTTTTGTCATTTGTAGCCATATTCATAATAGGTTGAAGTTGTATAACAAGCTCGACAAGTTCAAATTTGTGGATCCATATCGTGTAGGGCATTCTTGTACAACTAGTGTAGATGCTGATACTTTATAATCACATATTGAATTGAGGGCAAAAGCTTTAGCACAAGAAATGGATGGCATATTAGAACATCAAGTAAATTTGATACCTTGTAATGTGAGTAAGTCTTAGTATTATTAAATATTAAATTTAATTTTATATTACCAATTGGTTGATGGACTATCACATCTTATTTATGCTTACGTGCTTTTGTAGTAATCATTGGATTTTGATAATGATTGACCCACTGAACTTGGTTTCAATTTTGGTTAAATTGATTTAGAGCAAGTGTACTCTATCGTGTGTAGCACGTAAGCGACCAAGTGCAAAATTTATAAGATATCAAACCCAAGGGCGAAAGTGGGTAGCCGTGTTTGAGAAGTGCTTCACTCTAGTAGGACGAATCAATAAAAGAGGGGTTGATTATACTACAAACTAATAACTAGGAAAGCAATTAAAGATAGAACATGTACAAATGAGATGGATGATGGGTGAAGGTGAACAATCTAAAAAGTATGTAAGGCAAACAACATTCATGGTAAGGTATATATATAGACTCACACACACACATGCATTGATGGTTTTCATGTTATGATATTAAGGGCAATCACGTTTATATCCCTAACCCCTATGGCTAAGGTGATTAGATTCTCAACTCTTTTATAAGTTTAAATCTCCTAGGATTGTTCTTACTCTCAATTTCCATGAAGGTACTATGATCATAAGTGGGTTCCCCTCACTAGTTCATCACTAATGTTCTATCATGAGGTTCTAAGCACTTGAAGGGTATGACTTACCTCTCCTCATACTAATTAAGTCATCTCATACAATCAATGATTCAATTAAACCACTAAACATAATATTGGAATGGTCATCCTAACACTATGAATAGAGAATTTAATCACACAAATCATATATAAAATGAGAATAAGCATTCATGATAGAAAATATTCATAACAATCATTTCATCAAACATGTGGTGTGCAAAATCTACATAATACCTAACCAATCATATTGCTAGCCTCACATGAGGACTAACCACTACATATCATAGTAAAATCAATATAATCCATAGCATGCTCCAATTGAGCTAAATAATGAAGAAAATAACAAATTGAAGGTGAGTTGGCTCCCCTTTGATGGTGAACTTCCTCCTCCTTGATCATGCTAAATTCTTCAACCAAAGATGATTTTCTCTTCTTAGATTGGTGGATTGATGGAAAAATGGATGGATTTGAGAAGATCAAGTGGATTGGATGGATGAAGTGAAGGGTGGAAGAGATGGAGATGAATGTATGTGATTTAGGTGTTTAGTGTGTGTGGAAACTGATCCCAAATAATTCTTCTCGGATCTTATGATCAAAATATGTATTTATACTCCTTGGAAGCTTCTAGAAACTTCTTGAAATTTTCAGATTTTTGAGTTCAGCTTGACTCAAGTTGCAAGTCGAGTTGGGTCTTGCAACTCGAGTTGACTCTCGGGACGATTTTCTCTGCCCCGCTCAGCTTGCAATCGACCTGGACCATACCTCAACTCGACTCGAGTTGATAACTCGAGCTCTCGCCTGTCAAGTCGTGTTGGATGAATCAGAAACTGAATTTTTTGCGAAATTCAACTCGACTCGAGTTGCAAGTCGAGTTAGACCTTGTAACTCGAGTAAGCTCTCTGGACAATTCTGGAGTGCAACTCGACTCAGGTGCAACTCGAGTTGGGTTGTTTTCAGCAGCATAGTCTCACCGTTTCGCGCATAACTTTCTCATTCGATCTCCAATTCGAATGATTCTTACGCTCACTCGACCCTCTCTTCCGTAGCTTTCCAACCATATATTACATGCCCAGTTTTGAACTCCACATGAATATAGAAAAATTACACAAATTAGACGTGTGTTTTTCAGTATTTTGCTTTGGCTCATTCTTCCTCATTTCAACTCTGAACTGAGCTCCGTTTTTTTCCACATCTTCTTTATCATGTCTAGAATCCATTTCTTCTTGAAAATCACACAAATTACATCAAAATACAAATTCTCTAAATATTCACAAATATAGCACAATTTAAGACACTTAATCATGAAAATCACACATTTATCATTTCAAAGCACAAATCTCCATATCTTCATATAACACCACCAAATGATATACAAAAAAATAAAAACACACAAAAACACATAATAAAAGATACTAAAATCTTTGTGAAAATGACAACGATCACCCACACAAGAATGAAGTTTGTTTGTTGGATCCTTTTTATAATAGGATTCAAAATGAGTCTTGGACACGAGTAGTTAAAATGTAAGTTTTCTTTATAATTTGTTTGTCATGTGTGATAATTTTATTTGTAGTTTGAATAATTACATTAATGAACAATTAAAGGGGAATGAAAATATTTAATGCGGAGGCAATGCTCAACAAAGGAAGGAAAAGAACTTTATGGAAATTTATTAAGGTATTTGATTTTCATTTAATTCAATTTAAATAATTTACTTATAAGTAGGCGATATTTATCATTTAAGTATACATAGACTCCTAAGCAACCTGATGCAAAACAATATGCCTTCTTCATCATGCGATACATGAGAGACATTATCAATATAGATGGAGAGATTGACATGGGATTGATTCAATCATTGGTAATGAATATTTTATTATACATTTACATTTTCTTTGTAGTTGGATTTCTTTTTTTTTTATTACTGAATATTCTCTTGTATAACACAGTTTTCATCTATTGATAACTACTCTAAATATGATATTGATGAAGTACGAGAAGAGTGGGCAGAATTCTTTCAACTTTATATAATGGATTAAAGGTAACCTAACTATGCATACTTTAAAATATTCTAAAATTGAATGATTTGTTACTAATAAAATCTATAAGTTCTGAGCTTGAGTGTGAAATTGAATGATTTGTTACTAATGAAATCTATAAGTTCTGAGCTTGAGTGTGTTTGCTTTGATTTCTTTTTTGTTGCTAGTAATTATTAATTAGTTGTGGTTTGAATCAATTCCAGGTTTTATTGGTTTTTGTAATGGTTTCTATTTAGTTTTGTTGCTTTTTGCATGGATCAAATGTTTCCGTAAGTTAATGTGAATTTTTTCTTGTAAATTTTAGTTGGTTATAGTATATCTTATAGTAAGCTTATTGTAAATTTTTACAAATTATGTGGATTTGCTAATTTGTTGTTGATCAGGTGGACTTTGATTTTGAAGGCCTCAATTTATGGATTCATTTGTGTTGGTTAAAGCTCTACGCTTGTTGATTTCTACTGTTTGTTCATTCAGTATGTGATCCATGGGTATTGACTCCCGAGTACTTCTATTGAACAAATACGATTTGCTTTATGTCCTTACACCTTAATGTGATGTATTTGGCTTTTACCAACATTCGGATTTGAGATATTTATTTAATGTTGTGTATTGTGGATCATATAGAATGCGTTTATATTTTTTAAATTTTATCAATTCCACAGGTTAATAAATATATTAATCAATATAAAATTTAATAAATTTGACAACACATATATGTGTTATTTTAACTAAATAAGACAACATATATAATCAGTTGTCATTTAAAAAATTATTATGAATATAATTGCACAAAGACTACACATATAATTTGTTGTCATTTAATAAAGAGTTTATTAAAAAGACGCACAAAGATAACATATATAATCTGTTGTCTTTGTGCGTAATTTTTTTTTAAAAAAGACGCACAAAGACAATACATATAATGTGTTTTCTTTGTGCGTCTTTTTTAAGCACAAAGACTACACATATTATATGTTTTCTTTGTGCGTCTTTTTTAAGAAAAAAATGCACAAAGACTACACATTATATGTGTAGTCGTAAATAGACTCTAAGACAACATGAGCTTTGACTACATAGTATTTTCCCTAAAATAAGCTAATGGACAACAGATTATATATATTGTCTTAATACTTTTTTGTTGTAGTGTTGACTTCTTCCTTGTATAGTTTAAGGAAGATATTATTTCTATGTATAGTGTAGGTTGAATTCCCTATATATTGTAGAATGTACAATGTATCATTTAATATTTAATCAAGTTACTCTAATGTTAAACCTTAAAACTATCATCAGTAAATATCACATCGACTGGGAGATTAGAGGTTAACTTGCTCACGGAAAGCAAGTTTTTAGTAAATATCACATCGACTGGGAGATCAGATGTTAATTTGCTCACAGAAAGCAAGTTTTTAGTGAGGCTTGGAACAACCTCCTGAATTTATAGATACTCATTACCCAAATCATGTTTGTCGACTAAAGAAAGCTTTATATGGTCTGAAGCAGGCTCCTTGTGCTTGGTTTCAAAGATTGAGTGATTTCTTGTTGAGTATTGGGTTTATCTCCAGCCGCTCGGACTATTCTTTGTTCATCTATATTCGTGGGCCTTCTATTTTGTATCTCTTGATTTATGTTGATGATTTCATTCTTACAGGAAACTCAACTGAGGTTTTGCAAGCGTTCATCACTCGTTTGTGTCATGAATTCTCCATCAAAGACCTTGGTAAACTGTCTTATTTTTTGGGTCTTGAGGTTACTTATACTTCCTCTGGCATTTTCTTCAATCAGGCGAAGTATGCTCGGGATATTCTTCAACGAGCAGCTCTTGAAGATTCAAAACCCGTTTCTACACCTTTGGTTGCAGGCTGTCAGCTTTCCTCTGATGGCAAGCCGTTTGATGATCCAGCGCTATATCAATCATTGGTTGGTTCTTTACAATATCTCACTATCACACGACCAGATTTATCCTTTGCTGTTAATCTTGTTAGTTAGCATCTTCAAAAACTAACAATCGACCACTTTCAAGCAGTTAAGCGAATTCTTCGCTATGTGAAGAGCACTTCGTACTTCGGCTTATCTTTCACTCGTCGCTCTCCGCTTTCTCTAGTTGCTTACTCTGACGCAGATTGAGCTCGTTGTGTTGAAACTAGGCGTTCTACCTATGGTTATTCTATTTATTTAGGTGGCAATCTTGTGTCTTGGAATGCAAAAAAGCAGCCTATTGTCTCTCGTTCAAGTTGTGAGTTGAAAAATCGCGCTCTTGCAAATGCTGCTTCAGAAATAGTATGTATCCTCCAACTTCTTCGAGAACTGAAAATTCAGCTCCCTTCATCTCCAACTCTTTACTCGGATAATAACAGTGCAATCTTTCTAAATCAAAATCCTAGTGCACACAAACAGGCCAAGCACATTGACATTGATTTTCACTTTGTACGGGAGCTTGTTTCGAGTGGTCGTCTAAACACGGAATTTATCTCTTCAACTCTTCAAGTTGCGGATATTTTTACTAAATCCCTCCATCGTCCACTTTTCGAGTTTTTCCGAGATAAGCTCTACGTTGGACCAAATCCCACGTTTCGCTTGAGGGGGAGTGATAGTATAAAATAAATTATAGATTTAATAGTTTATTTTATGCCATTAATTTAGGAGTCTATTTTTTGTATGATTGACTTCTTCCTTGTATATTTTAAGGAAGATATTCTTTCTATGTATAGTGTAGGTTGAATTTTCCTGTAAAATGTATCATTTAATATTTAATCAAGTTACTCTAACAGATATATTCATGAAGCAGATGCGAACTTTAAAAATAAGCTCGACTCAAGATTTGATAAGAAATGTAGTCTATTAGACCTTATAAAATGGATTGGGCTTGGCCCAAAATATTAAATATATTGGGCCTTAACAATTGGTCAATTATGTTCATATTTGTATATATACTTTCTTGTTATAATTTACTCCATTCGTCCCATAGAGTCCACCCACTTTCTTTTTTATTTGTCCCATTAAATTTGATATATTTTTTTTTTAATATATTGGATCCACACAAAAATAATTACTTTATTCTCATGGGGTCCTCATAGCACAGTTAATACAACTACCAACTACACATTAAATATTATTTCTCTCACTTCAATTTACTTTACTTTACATTAAATTATTATACTCTTTAATCTCCGTGTAAAAAAAAAGTGTCAACTTTTCCGAAACGGAGGGAGTATTAATTTATCATACTTATCTTCCAGTTATAAATTACAAAAAAATTTCAATAGATATTTTTTTACACAAATAAAATTTAGAATCTTACTTGACTGACCACGAGTCACCGATTAATCCTCTCACATGGGGATGTGCAGTACGCACCCCCATATTATAGGTCATGACTAATGCGTGATCAAGAATTGGCCTAAAATTTATTAGATTACATGCCGTTAATTTTAAATAGACAATTCAAAAGAAATATTAGGCCACCTCAAATCATATGCCTCCTCATAGACTCATAGTTATTCACATATAGCCACATAGGTTAATTTTTAATGCGACTAACCAGAATGTAGTTTGTTCTATTTTATAGTAATAATCCCTTTCAATTAATCTACGGTCACGGTAGTTATGTGAATTAAGTGAGAATAATATTTTTTAAAATATAATGTATTAAGAGGGTTATTCAAACGAACTAATGTAAAAATAGTGAAAAACTTATTCTAACAAAGGGTTTTATTGTGCAAATTAAATATAAAATATACCATGTATAAATTTAGAAGAATGTTGCATTTATTTCTAGCTTTGCTTCTAGAATACCAAACCATATTAGCATCAAAACATTAAAGTAATAAGAATAATATGTAACTAATTTCCAGCCAAACCTATGATCCAAAGATCTTATAGTAACACTTTATAATTATCTCATTAATGTTAGAACAAAAAATGTTATCATACTTCTCTAAAAAATTAATATTTACATTATGGGGTTACAATATTAATTATCCATCACTCATGAATCATTTTCTTCAAGCCACCCTTAAATTTAAGAATCTCCTCTTCATTAATCATGCACAATCACTCAAACTAGCTAGTAGTTTTCATGCAAAAGATAACAAGATTTCATCGATTTTTTTTTCTTTTTCTAAATGGACCATCGGGGCAATATTACTCGAGCGAGTTCTAGCTTGAGAGAGAATAGTTCGTCATGGTGGAGGAATCAAGACGCGGGAGTTTTTGCAAATCGATCGAGACGAGAAGGAGACGATGAAGTGGCATTGAAGTGGGCAGCACTTGAGAAACTTCCTACTTATGATCGTGTAAGGAAAGGGATTCTTGTCGGATCGAGTGGTGGTGCAAGTGAAGTCGATGTAAGAAATCTTGGATACTTACAACGGAAAGAGTTGATCGAGAGGTGTTTGAAGTTGTCTGATGAAGACAATGAAAAGTTTCTTCTCAAACTAAGAGAAAGAGTCGACAGGTGAATTCCAATTATCATAACATTTAATTCATTCCATTTATTAATTTACTATGTACTAGTATTTATGATTTGTACGTTGTGCTAGCTTTTAGCATTTTTTTTTTGCCCAGTTGCACCCCCAAAATTACTAAACGTACTCCATAAATATTTAAATTGACATAATTATCCTTATAAATTTTATTATGTTCGGTTGCTGCAACCGAACAAATAAGATATAAGAATTCTTTATTCTGTTCGGTTGCTGCAACCGAACAGTTATCCTTATAAAATTTATATCGTTCGGTTGCAACAACCGAACAGTTAAAGAATTCTTATATCTTATCTGTTTGGTTGCAGCAACCGAACAGAATAAAGAATCATTCATCATATATGTTCGGTTGTAGCAACCGAACAGAATAAAGAATTCATTCATCATATATGTTCGATTGCAATAACCGAACAGAACAAGATTTGTGATTTTTTTTAATTCATAGATAAGATAACAGATAAGTTTCATGACATCATCGATTGCTGCAACTGAATATATAATAGATGAATTATTTGTTCTGCTCGATTGTTGAAACCGAACAGTTTGTTAAAAAATCACAGAACAGATAACATATAAATTTCATAATTTAAAAAAATCACAGAACAGATAACATATAAATTTCATAATTTAAAAAAAATCACAAATCTTGTTCTGTGCGGTTCCTGCAACCGAACATTTAACATGAATGAATTATTTGTTCTGTTCGGACGCTGCAACCGAACAGATAATAGATGAATTCTTTGTTTTGTTCTGTTCGGACGCTGCAACCGAACAGATAATAGATGAATTCTTTGTTCTGTTCGATTGTTGCAACCGAACAGTTTGTTACATGACTGTTCGGTTGCAACAACCGAACATATATAAATTTTTAAGGATAATTATGTCAATTTAAATATTTTTGGGGTACGTTCAGTAATTTTGTGGGTGCAAATAACCGCTCTTTTTTTTTCCTGCAAATGTCTTGTAAATTATTTTCACGATGATAATATAATAATAATAACTTATCTTTATTCTTATTACAGTATAATATTTTGACTTAATTAGTTTGTGTTATTGCTCGTAGACTTATTTTAATACGATTCTTCAATTTCTTTTCCGTGAATTTTCCAATTTTTTTTGGAAAAAAAAAAGGGAACTGAATTTAATAAAAGGATTAAATTTAAATAAAAAGATTAAATTCGATCATAATTAAAGTACAAATTTTGATATTTTCTCGAGAAGAGTTCCAAATGAAAAGCATATAAATTAAATAAGCACACTTGATTCATTCTTACAGTAGTGATAATTTTTTCTAAACAAATTCTTAATATCTGGTATTAATCTTGTGGCAGAGTTGGAATTGATTTGCCAAGCATTGAAGTGAGATTCGAGCATTTAACAGTGGGTGCAGAAGCATACATCGGTAGCAGATCACTCCCAACCTTTATTAACTTCACTATCAACATATTTGAGGTCAAAAAAATTAATCCTTAGTTTCTGTAAATTCTTACCACCCCTTTAATTGATCTAACCATATTAATTCATGTCCACAGGGCCTTCTCAACTCTCTTCACATACTTCCAACCAAGAAGAAACACATTTCCATTCTCCAAGATGTTAGTGGAATCATCACCCCATGCAGGTCACATAATTTCATCATCTACTTTAGTTTTCCATCAATGCCTTTTGGTTTCTACATTGTGATCTGATTAATTTCAACCTTCTTTCCGTTTCGAAGAATGACGTTGTTGTTAGGCCCTCCCAGCTCAGGAAAAACAACGCTGCTGTTGGCTTTAGCTGGAAAATTAGACTCTTCTTTGAAGGTTTTTTCGAAAATTGATTAGATTCATTTGCATTTTTTATCTTTGAAATGATATACTACTTAGTAGTGTGCATTCGACAACACTAGGTGTCTGGAGGAGTGACTTACAATGGACATGAAATGAGTGAGTTTGTACCTCAAAGAATTGCTTCGTACATTAGCCAACATGATGTCCATATTGGAGAAATGACGGTTAGAGAAACTCTGGAATTCTCTGCTCGATGCCAGGGAATAGGATCTCGATATGGTAGATTATCCATCACTTGTGTACTGTATGTGAAATTTAAGTGGATGATTGATCTTGTGGTCGTATCTGTTTTGCAGAGATGCTGTCGGAGCTGTCAAGAAGGGAAAAACAGGCCCAGATTAAGCCTGACCCAGATATAGACATCTTCATGAAGGTGACAAGTGTTTGTAGCAGCCAATGCAAGCATGATTTTCATTACATGGTTTGAATCTAGTGTACTTTGGTTTATGTAGGCCGTTTCGACAGAAGGTCAGGAAGCAAATGTGATCACAGATTACATTCTTAAGGTACTATTACATCATGAAATATTCCAAATACTCTGCCCTTGATACTGCATCTTCGCCTGCAGATTTTGGGATTGGAAATTTGTGCTGATACTATGGTCGGAGACGAACTGAGGAGAGGGATATCCGGAGGGCAGAAAAAACGCGTGACGACAGGTAAGAAACATGCATTTGTTAGAACAAACAGAAGTCATACATGATGTAATTGATGGTGATGTTGAAACTGATACCACAGGTGAAATGCTTGTTGGACCAGCAAATGCTCTTTTCATGGATGAGATATCGACAGGATTGGACAGTTCTACGACGTATCAAATCATGGATTCACTAAGACAGTATGTCCACATTCTCAATGGAACTGCTCTTGTATCCCTCCTACAGCCAGCTCCAGAGACTTATGATCTGTTTGATGACATAATTCTACTGTCGGATGGGAAAATCGTTTATCAAGGCCCTAGAGAAGATGTACTTGAATTTTTTGAATCAGTAGGTTTCAAATGTCCTGACAGGAAAGGAGTGGCTGATTTCTTGCAAGAGGTAAGTGAACAGCAGTTGAAATTGACCATCATATCTTATAACTTCTTTTGTTGTTGTTGTTGTTGTTGTAAAAGGTGACATCTAGAAAGGATCAACAACAATACTGGATGAGGGCTGAAGAGCCTTACATATTTGTGAGAGCAGATGAGTTTGCTGAGGCATTTCAATCATTCCATGCTGGCCAGAGACTGAAGGAGAGTCTTGCAGCCCCGTTCGATAGGAAAACGAGCCACCCTGCAGCATTAACCACCAAGAAATACGGAACCAGGACGAAAGCATTGTTGAAAGCATGCTTCTCAAGAGAACTCTTACTGATGAAGAGAAACTCATTTGTGTATGTGTTCAAGATTTCACAGGTTGGTTCATAGCATGCAGGATTCTTTCTAGATCTGCAAGCTATCATGAGCTAATGTTTTGATGGTTCACATGTTGTCTTTCAGACAATTATAATGTCATTTATTACAATGACGGTTTTCCTTCGCACGAATATGCACCGGAGTGGCATAGAAGATGGGACAATTTACATTGGTGCTCAGTTCTTCATAGCCACCATGATTATGTTCAATGGATTGGCAGAGACTTCCATGACGATTTACAAGCTTCCGGTGTTTTACAAACAGAGGGACTCCCTCTTCTTCCCACCTTCTGCCTATGCTCTACCCACCTGGATACTCAAAATACCTATTTCCTTCATTGAATCTGCAGTTTGGGTCTTCATTCCGTACTATGTCATGGGGTTTGATCCAAACGTTGGAAGGTAAAAAACAAATTCTACAATATGTTTATGAATAGATTCATGTAAAGATAATGCTTTTCGTGTACAGGTTGTTCAAACAATACCTGGCACTCTTGCTTCTAAACCAAATGGCTAGTGGGTTGTTCCGACTAATCGCAGCGCTTGGCAGAGTCATAATCATCGCAAATGTATTCGGTTCAAGTGCAATGCTTTCGATTTTCGCATTGGGTGGTGTTGTCTTGTCAAGAGGTATAATACATGCAAGATCAAATGCATATTCATTTGAGTCATTCTTATGTTATGTTATCACTTCTTGTTGGTGCTGTAGATAAGGTAAGAAAATGGTGGATATGGGCTTATTGGGCTTCTCCATTAATGTATGCACAAACATCAATCACAGTGAATGAGTTTAGAGGAAGCAGTTGGAACAAGGTGAGCCCATATACAAGAATTACTTGTGTTACATACATTAGTTGATAATACATTAAGCATCAATCACTCTGCTTGTTCTAAGGCCTTGGTATTCACAAACGAGCCCCTAGGCATCGTGATCCTAAAGATGAGGGGGTTCTTGCCCGAAGCAGACATGTATTGGATTGGAGTTGGGGCACTAGTTGGATTCATAGTCCTCTTCAACATCGGCTACGCTTTAGCTCTCACTTACTTAAACCGTGAGTACCATTTTTGTTTGTCTGAAATTCTTGCATCATGGTAACATAGTATTGTTTAGCCTTTGGTAAGGATCAAGCTGCAATACTTGAAGAAGATGAGAATGGCAATGGAGTAAGTAGTGGTGTTCGCGATGAGAAGAAGAAAAGGGGAATGGTTCTTCCATTTCAACCACATTCAATCACCTTCGATGAGATTGTGTACTCAGTTGACATGCCACAGGTATTTTGGAATGTTAAGGTTGTACTATAATGGTAAAAACTTCTTAATTTATCAGACACTTTTCAGGAAATGAGAGACAGAGGTATTGGTGAGGATAAACTGGTGCTTTTGAAGGGTGTGAGTGGAGCTTTCAGGCCTGGAGTTCTAACAGCTCTAATGGGAGTGAGTGGTGCTGGTAAGACGACTCTCATGGATGTCCTTGCTGGTCGAAAAACAGGTGGATATATAGATGGAAACATAAAAGTTTCAGGGTACTCCAAGAATCAAGAAACATTTGCTCGGATTTCAGGGTATTGTGAGCAGAATGACATTCACTCACCTCATGTTACTGTCCATGAATCCTTGATTTATTCAGCATGGCTTCGTCTGGCTCCGGATATCGATTCTACTACAAGAAAGGTTAGTTCTACATCAATTTCGTCACACCAACTAAGTGAATTGTGGCCCTGAAAAAAAGAAATCTGCAGATGTTTGTTGAGGAGGTGATGGAGCTTGTGGAGCTCACACCATTGAGGGGTGCAATGGTTGGTTTGCCAGGGGTGACTGGTCTGTCGACCGAGCAACGAAAGAGGCTGACTATTGCAGTCGAGCTGGTGGCGAACCCCTCGATTATATTCATGGATGAGCCAACCTCAGGGCTGGATGCAAGGGCTGCGGCAATCGTGATGAGAACAGTTAGGAACACAGTTGACACTGGAAGAACAGTAGTGTGCACCATACATCAACCAAGCATCGACATCTTTGAAGCTTTCGACGAGGTATATATAGTCATAGATTCTTTTTATTGTGTCTTCTTGCACTGATGTTTACACCCGTAGCTGTTTCTGCTGAAACGTGGCGGAGAAGAGATATACGTTGGGCCGTTAGGCCGCCATTCTTGCCATCTGATCAACTACTTTGAGGTAAGCATAATACATGAATCAGGACACACACACACACATATATATATATATATATATATATATATATATATATATATATATATATATATATATATGTGATGAGAAAATGATATCTTAGGTGGTCTTAATTTCCATATGAAGGGTATTCAAGGTGTTAGTAAGATAAAAAATGGGTACAACCCTGCAACTTGGATGCTTGAAGTTACTTCTCCATCACAAGAAAATGCTTTAGGAATTGATTTTGCTCAGGTGTATAATAACTCAGAGTTACACAGGTTAGTACCTCATAATACTCGTCTTTAGTCCTATTTTTACGACCGATTTGAGGCTGAATGCAGCATTGAAACTTAATCAGGACGAACAAAGCTCTAATTAGTGAACTAGGAACGCCTACGCCTGGGTCGAGCGAGCTACATTTCGCTAACCGATACTCTCAACCTTTCCAAATCCAATGCATGGCTTGTTTATGGAAGCAATATTGGTCTTACTGGAGAAATCCCACTTATACTGGAATAAGATTTTGGTTTAGCATCATTCTAGCAGTGATGGTGGGAAACATGTTTTGGGATCTTGGTTCTAAGAGGTGTACACAAACATACTGACAACAATTATATGTCTTATTTTGGGCATCATTAGAAAATGCTAACTAATGTTCTGCAGGACTGGTTTGCAAGATATACTCAACGGCATCGGTTCTATGTACTCGTCCGTCCTGTTCTTAGGCGTGCAGAACTCTATCACGGTGCAACCGATCGTTGCGGTGGAACGTACCGTTTTCTATAGAGAAAGAGCAGCTGGGATGTACTCATCCATGCCATATGCCATTGCACAGGTTTTATACATGTGATCTAGTTTAAAATTGTTCTTTTCCAACTCATTAAAATTCACCAATCTCTCACTCTTTGTCTGTTGAATAGGTTGCAATAGAATTTCCTTATGTTTTTGCACAAGCTGTGTGCTATGCCTTGATTTCTTATGCAATGATGAGCTTTGAATGGACAACAACAAAAGTTCTCTGGTTCATTTTCATCATGTTTTTCACACTTCTCTACTTCACCTTCTTCGGCATGATGACGATGGCCGTGTCACCGAATCACCACATCGCCGCCATCATCGGCTTCGCCTTCATGTCGTTGTGGAACCTCTTCTCAGGATACATAATACCACGCCCTGTAAGTTCAAATCCAACCCCTACGACAATGGTACACAACACATGTATGTAAAAAGTGTTGTTAAAAGTCGCATGTTTTTTTAACTCCTTTTCTCTGGCAGAGGATCCCTGTGTGGTGGAGATGGTACTACTGGGCGAACCCAATTTCTTGGACGATCTACGGACTCGTGGCGTCGCAATACGGGGACTTAGAAGAAGAATTGGCTTACACAGGTTTGACAGTGAAAGAGTTCTTGAGCAGCTTCTTTGGTTTCAGACATGATTTTCTTGGACCTGTTGCTGTTGTCATTGTTGGATATGTTGTTGTTTTCATTTTCACTTTTGGTTTGGCAATTAGAGCTTTCAATTTTGAAAAAAGATGACATTAGTATATGTTTATTTGTAGCTCATAAATTGACCCATTATGATTATTGGAAAATTGGACAATTGTTTGTTTTCATTTTAATGCTCAACAAGTTTTGTTTCTTTTAAAAATAATCAACTATATACATGTATGTATGTCTATATATCTTTAACATCTAGTTATTATATCATACTCAAAGTTAATGAATAATAATAAGATGAGAAAATGAACCCACATAATTAAATCCAATAGATAACGCTTTTTTTTTTTTAATAAATACTCCCTTTTTGTGGGGGAGAAAAAACCTATAGTGGTTTCCCTGTCAAAAAAAATTTTTTTTTTTGATAGTTATTTATCTTGAAACACAAGAAAATAAAATTCATAAAGACTATTTAAATTGATTAACTATTTAACCAGCCGACCCATCATTAGGCCTCATTAAGCCCATCCTTTAATGTGGGCCACTTGAAGTTGGGCTTCAACTGAACATAGCTCGGCCCATTAGCGTACGCATCATTGAAATTTTGTATTGTGTCATTGATGTCGTATAAATTTTGGTGGTAGTTGGTGTATCAACATCTCACAGTTAAATTATTATATTTTTTAAATTAAAGATGTTATTATTTTCTTTAAAAATATTATCACTAATTAATCATGAAATAGACCATTATCAATTTTTACTGATTGAATGTAAAAACGGTTTCTCAATTATAATTATTAAATAGGAAAAATAGATTTTTTTGTCCGCTAACTTTGTCTAATTTGAATTTAGTCCATAAGTTTTTCACTTTTTGAAAATCGTCCATTATATTTGCAAAATTTTAAAAATCGTCCATTATATTTGAAAATTTTGAAAATCGTCCATCATGTTTACCAAGTTCAACAAAATCGTCCGTTTCAACAAGTCATTAGCAGGTTATTCTAAAAAATAAAAATAAAAAATATGTAATATATATATATATATATATATATATATATATATATATATATATATACTATTTTAAAAAAAATAGCCTCCACTAAGAATTTATATTATATCATCCGCCCGAAAGAGGGCATTTTGCTTTTGTGCACGTTGATTAAGAAGTATTGTTATTTAATGTGTAGTGGGTAGTTGTATTAGTGGGAGTGTGGATCCCATATTTTAATTGTATTAGTGGGTATGTGTGGATCTCATGTGTGTAAAAAAGAAAGTGGCCCTCTTTGGAACGGACGACCAAAATGAAAAAAAGACCCTCTTTCGAGCGGACGGAGGAAGTATCAATATTTAGTCAAATTTGCTCTATTTTAGTAATGAGATTAATATTGTTTGTTTGGTATACGGAAGTGAAAAATGAAAAGTGAGATAAAATTGGTTAAATAAAAATATGATATAGATTAATTGAGGTGAAAATATTCAAATGACCTGTCATAGCAGGTCAAATGACCAAAATGTTGAATTTTATGTAGTTAATGGACTAATTTCAAAATTGTTATAAAATTAACGGACTAATTTCAAAATTAAAAAAATTAATGGATTAATTTCAAAATGAATGAAAATTAGCGGACGAAAAAATCTATTTTCCCTATTAAATATGTACCAAAATTATAAATTCTCATTTATAATTATTAAACAAGTACCAAAGTTTTGTTATAAATAACCCTATGATTAGTCAATGCACAACACTAACTCCAGAAAAGTACATTTAAAACTCTCTCTCACAAACACACACTATCATGGGTTCTCTCACACACCACGAACTTCCCACGATTGAATTCACCGACAAGAACACCAGACCTGGTACGGAATCATGGTCCACAACATGCGGTGAAGTAATCTCGGCTCTGGAGAAGTACGGTTGTTTCGTGGCGTTGTACGATAAAATCACCCCAGAAATACACTCAGCAGTGTTTGAATCGCTGCAGCAGCTATTCGACCTCCCAACAGAAACCAAAGTACAAAACAAATCCTCAAAACCCCTGTACGGCTACGTGGGACAGATCCCATTGGTTCCTCTCTACGAGAGCATGGGGATTGATGACGCTAATACCCTCCCTGGTATTCAACATTTCATCGATGTCATGTGGCCCCATGGAAACAACCATTTCTGGTATGATGTTTATTTACTTTAACCACATAATAAAATTTTAAATTTAAATCGATCCCACAATTTTTTACTTTATAAAATTCATAATGATCCAAAAAGTTAAAGAATTGTATTATATAAGTTAATTTTTCAATTTTTTTTTAATAAAGCAAAAAAGTTGAAGAATTGTATTATTTTTAATTATTTTAAAATATTCAATGTTTTTTAATTCTATGAGCTGAATAGATGCTTTTACAAAATTATAAGATAAATTGGAACAAATTGGGATGAAAATAAATACCCTAACTATTTTGAAACATTATCTAATAAAGTAAAAATATACCAAACATATTGTTAAAACTCTTGTTCTGATGAAGAGAATTGTTGTAGTGATAACATTCTTAGGTACACGAAGTTGGCAGCAGAGATGGAATTATTGGTTGTACAGATGGTGTTGGAGGGTTATGGAGTGGGGAAGTACTTGGAAGGCCACGTCAGCGAGGCCAACTACCTGTGCAGAGTCATGAAATACAGACCACCTCGGAGTGGCGAAACCAACATGGGATTTGTTTCCCACACTGACAAGAGCTTCATGTCCACCATTCATCAGAATCATGTCCATGGCTTGGAGATTAAAGCCACAGATGGTCACTATTTTCCTGTTCATCATCTCTCCCCTTCCTCCGTCGTCGTCATGGCCGGAGATGCCATCATGGTCAGACCTTTTCATTCTCATGCGTTTTTCGTCTCATACATCTAAAAGAAACTGGTCTAAAAACCAACACTACAACAAAAATGATCAATAATAATAGATATTATGATAGAGTTTAAAACTTAAATCGTCCCCATATCATTTTACTTTATTTGAAAATAATCAATAATAGTTAGAACGTTTTTTTCGTTAAAAAATAATATTTTTTTATTAATTTTGTCTCATAACTTTAAAAAAATACCGATTCAATCTCATTTTATGGAATTAAAAAAATTGGACATTTTAAAGTTCAAAAAAATCATTTTGGTGAGAATTTAAAATATATGGGATTATTTTGAAAAAATTAAATTTCTTGAAATCATAAAATAATTTTAGTTTTAAACTTGATTATGTTTTATTGTTTCGTAGCTAAAGATCATTAATGAAAGCAATCATGACGAGATATTTGTCATTGTTGATCAACTTTCTAGTCGTGCAACTTTTTGGATCAATTTGAATTTTTTGAAATGACCGCTTTCGAACGAGACCAAAAATGCATTTAAATGATTAATATGAATATATGTGACGGGTCGTGGGACGTTGGTTTAGGCATGGAGCAATGAGAGGATAAAATCACCACACCACAGAGTGAGCATGGAAGGAAAAGAAGCTGCAAGATACTCAATTGCTCAGTTTTCGTTCATGGAGAAATCAATGGTGCATACACCGAAAGAGCTGGTGGACCAGGAACACCCGCAGCTGTATAAACCGTTCGATCATCTCAAGTATCTTGATTTTTTTAGCCAAGAGGAGAACAGACGGCTGGAGAGTGCTATCAAAACCTATTGTGGTGTTTGATCATCACATTTGTTTCTTTTAATTATTATTATTATCACGTGTGTTTGATGCCAAATAATGTTTAATGCTGTGTTTAATTTTCCAATTTAATATCATATGTGGTCAAGTTTCTGTGTCGGTGGTCAAATCAAGAATTCCTAAATAAGTGTGCCATTTATTGGATTCATGTATGATAGTATTCATCGAAAACTACTAAATTAATTTGCATAACTTTATTTCTCCTCTTTTATTATTATTTTTCCATTTTATTACGTTTTTTTTAATTTTTATAATTCAACATAATATCTTATGAGTTAATGCTACGGTAACATATATACCATTTTAGGTTCAATTTTTTTTTATTTAGACACGATTGGAAAATTTTGCAATTTTAATACAGTAATTTAAGGGGTTGCATGCATTTTTAAGACACTATATATGCACTCATATTGACAATTAGATAATAGTAATGTATCTTAATTTGAGTTAAATTCATTTTTTGCCCTATAATTACGCAAAACTTCGATTTTTGCTCTAAAAAAGATAAGTGATTCAATTTTTCCCTATAACTAACGAATTGTTTGAATTTTTGCCCAATTTTTGCCGGAAAATGCAAATTTAGCCGGAATTCGCCACGTCATGCTCAATTCCGGTTGGTCAATCCGACATGACAATTTTGACTTTTTTTTAGCCAATAAAATTGACACATCACCTTCCACCTATTTATTATTTTTCCGGCGAAAAATAAAATAAAAAACTGAGAGTCTCAGACACTTCATCGCCTTCTTCCATCGCCAAAACTGTGGCAAGCTCTGCTGCCCGGAAATGTCTCCAATCTAGAGTTCAGCTGGAAAATGCGATTCCGCTCTCCTCTCGCCAAAAGCTGCCCGTCGAACTAAAATTGCTGCCCACAACTGCCAAAGCCACGTCGGAACCCTCTTCAATCGCCGAGAAATGTCGCAAGCTCTGTTGCCGGAATAGATGCCGATCCAAAGTTCAGCTGGGGAATGCGCCTCCGCTCTCCTCGCCGAAGCCACCCGTAGACTAAAATTGTTGCCCACAGGTGTATAAGCCACGTCGGAACCCTCTTCTATCGCCAAAAAATGTCGTAAGATTTGCTGCCGGAAAGATACCGATCCAGAGTTCAGCCGGAGAATGCGCCTCTGCTCTTCTCGCTGGAAGACACCCGTTGACTAAAATTGCTGCCACAGCCATCAACCACCGTCAAAATTCTTCCCGAGCAGAAATCACAACCACACCACATGTCGTCGGAGATTTTCGCCATCAGCCGCGCATCGGTGCAAGTGCCATGCCGGAAAGTTGTGAATCTACTCCCAGTTCGCCTTAAGCGACGCCACTGTCCCCAAACGTTGTTAATAAGTGGATCTTCAAGTTCAGTGCATCGTTTTCTATTTTGATTTTTATTTTTTGTTTAATAATGGATTAACAGGTTTATTAAATATATATTTTGTGTTATACATTTAATTATAATATTATATGTGATGTGGAAAAGAAAAATAAATTTAAACTTTATAGGAAGAGGTGACGTGTCAATTTTATTGGCTAAAAAAAAATCAAAATTGCCACGTCGGATTGACCAATCAGAATTGAGCATGACGTGACGAATTCCGGCGAAATTTGCATTTTCAAGCGGAAATTGAGCAAAAATTGAAACAATTCATTAGTTATGGGGCAAAATTGAACTACTTATCCTTTTTAGGGCAAAAATCAAAGTTTTACTTAGTTATAGAATAAAAAATGAATTTAACTCTCTTAATTTCGAAATTAAAGAACAAATTAAGTTCAAATTGAAAATTTCGAGTTCAATTACACATAATTTTTAGGTGAGACTCAATAAATGGACTTCTTATATTTTTCGTCACTGACTCACTGCCACATCTTCCAAAATTGACATGTCACCCATTTCTTATTTCTTCCTGTAGTGAATTTCATGGATTTAATAACACAATCTTTTAAAGATGTACATAAGAAGTCCATTTTTTGGGTATCTCGTGATCAAAAGAGAAAAAGTGCAATTATATTCAAAATTTTCAATTTGGGTTTAATTTATCTTTTATTTACGAAAATTAATACATAATGTTATTTAATTGTCAATTCGACAACATAGTATACTAGAAATACAAATTCCTAAATTACTGTCCTGAAATTGCATTTTTCTTGATTTTTAGTAATTTTATGTAATATTTATTTTGATTATAATATTTTAATATAAATATTGCCTAAGAAATTGTAAAAAAAAAATGTTTCTTTCAAATGAGAAAACATCCACTTAGAAACAATGAATTTTTATGTAATTAATTCGTATATAGAATACATATACAGGGTGGATATATATATACCAACACAATTGGAACCATTTGTACCCCCAATAAACTACACATACAACAACCCAATATTTCCTCTAGAGAAAGTCTTGTAATCGGTATTAATACGTTCCATACGTGTTAAAATTTACTTTCTCCGTCTCGTTAATTACTTCTCACTATTCTTTTTATCCGTCACAATACTTATGCACGTTCTTAAAATAAAAAAAAATACATTTCAATAATACTCATTTTTTCACACATTCTATAACTTTACACACCTTCTATATTAAATTATCTTAAATATTCACTTTTTATACACATCCCAATAAATTTACACATTTTTATATATAAAAATAACTTTTCTCAGACGGAGGGAGTTATTGTTATATAGATTAAATATGTCTATTAATTATTAAATATATTTTCTAAAGTATGATAAATGATGTAGTATATTTTTAGAAAGTTATAATATTGTTATAATATGATTCACTACGAATATACTTTAACTACCCATAAATATATTTAACCTATATTATAAATATATTTTAATAATGGATCGATCTGCCTCACTTATATTCATCTCCTAATTAATTCATACGATAAAGTAATAAAAAAATATAATGAAAATATATTTTGATATTAATTTGAAGAAATAATTAAACAAACAAAGTTTTAATCATTTCTGATTAGAAAAATTGAAATAATTATGATTGAAAAGTAACTATTTCAAATTGTAAGGTTTGTTCAATTATTTGAACAAAATTTTGAGGAAGCTTCTTACTTTGTAATCCCATTTGTCATATTATTATGGAGTTATTTCTATTTAATTGTCTCTATTATTAATGCACTAAAAAAACTATTGGCTTTTGAATTTGTCCTAATATCCAGGACCCCATCTCATTATCAATATCTAATACTTTATAATTTACATTAAATAATCTATATATAATTATAAATTAGTGACATGTTAGGTAAAATATGAATTTCATATTACGTCAAATTTTTTGTATGATATATATTTATCTCTTTTGTTCTTCTATTAAAAAAATGTTCTATGTAGGGAAGAATTAACATATAGAAAAGAAAATTAGAATAATTTATATTGGCTAAAATGATGTAGTCTAACATGATATGCAATTTATTTATTTTTCTAAGCAATATAATATGCATATTAAATACTACTATATCACTATCCACAAAACAAGAAATCACACCAAATAACACTATAAAAACACCCCACAATGGGTGTCAGTTATCCACCCCAAATTAAACCCGCCTTAATTAATATTCCTACAAACTAGAAAATGGGTTCTTTACCTCTATCTGAGCTTGTCGTAATTGATTTTAACAATGAAGAAATGAAACCAGGAACAGACTACTGGTCATCTTCTTGCAAAGATATAAGAAAAGCCTTTGAAAACCATGGCTGTTTTACAGCCTTGTACGACATTATTTCTCCACAACTCGACAAATCCATCTTCAAAGCTGCCGATGATCTATTTGATCTTCCTACCCATGTTAAGGTACAAAACATTAACGAAAAGCCCTACCACGGCTATGTTGGCCAGATGCCTATCGTGCCCCTCCACGAGGGTTTAGGCATCGACTATGCCACGACTCTTGATGGAGTTCAAAGTTTCACGAATCTCATGTGGCCTAACGGCAACGACTCTTTCTGGTAGGAAAATATGAGTTTTTAGATTAGGTGGTCATTTTCATTACATATTTTTTATTATTATTATTATTTTTTGTGGGGTGGGGGTGGGGAGAATTTTGATGAAATAATTCTTAAGTTTTAGTTATTTTTGGATTTTTTCAGTGAGAGCTCGTTGACCTTTGCCAAGGCAGTTGCTGAACTAGAAAAAAAAGTGATCAGGATGTTGTTTGAGACCTACGGTGTGGAGAAACACTTGGAATCGCACGTTGAAGCAACAACATATCTTCTTCGATTCTTGAAATACCGTGCGCCACAAGAGGGGGAATCGAACAAAGCTTTTCCATCCCACACCGATAAAAGCTTCATCACCATACTTTATCAGAACCACGTCTCCGGCCTAGAAATCAGGGCAAGAAACGGCGAATGGATCAATGTCTCTTTCCCACCGTCGTCCTTCGTCGTCATGGCTGGCGATGCGTGCAAGGTAATGATCCTATCATACGTTCTACATCACATGCATTGTTGGTTAATTATAAAATGAAATTCAAGAATATTAATTAAAACGTAATATAGGGAGTTTAAAATCAAAATAGTTGGTACAAAATCACTTTATTCAAAATAGTTTTAAGAAATTTAAATTGACCTTTTAATGTCTTCAAAATAGTGAAGTAGCTTTTAAATTCTCAAAAATGATTATTTTTATTAAAAATGTTCAATTTTTCTAATTACACGGAATGTGACTAACTCAGTGCTTTTATAAAGTTATGAGATGAAATTGGTAAAAAAATCTTATTTTGGAACGAAATCATAGCAAAATTGAAAGATTTAAGATGAAAAATGTTTGATTTAACTATTTTAGGACATTTTTTAATAAAATGATAAAATATGGGATGATTTATGCTTTAAACTCGTAGCGCAGGCATGGAGCAACGACAGGGTGCTTTCTCCCAACCACAAAGTGACTTTAGACAAGGATGGAAAGGACACGAGGTACACTATGGGACAATTCTCTTTCCTTAGCAAGAAAGTGGAAGTTCTAGAAGAGATGGTGGATGATGAACATCCCTTGAAATTTAAGCCGTTCGATCATGTTGATTTGTTGAAGTTCTACGATTCAGATCATGGCAGAAGAACCCAGAATATTCTCCAAGATTTCTGTGGTGTCTGAATTATTCTACTTTGATTGATCTTGATAATCATTATAAGTGATCTGTCTGTTGAAAATGAAGTGTTTGATTATGTATTTATTTCGTAGTTAGTTAATGAATTATCATGCGTCTTGTGTGCTATTACATGAATTAGATTATTGTCACGTGTCGTAATCAATGGCCAAATTTCCACCACATGTCCTAAGAGTTTAATAGTCATTAACTAGGGTATAATATTTTAATAGGAAATAAGTTATAGAATAGGGAGTGAAATACCAAAGTGGAATAGGGGATTTGGATTGATATATGTTTGGTGTTGATGTTTGTCATTACAAATTAATAAAAAAAAATAAAAATTGAGTTTAATAATTTATAAGGGGTACAACCGTACAACGTGTATGGGAGTAATTATACTTAGATTTCGACGGCCTTCATTATTTTATGACTAATTATAGTGTGCATCCGGGTGCACCTAAAGATAGAATGAACCCACATACAAATATACACAAAAACATATACAAATAAGAGCAAAAATATATATAATTTAATTGTTAGTTTTTTTAATGAAAAATTGAGTGTAAAAAATATACAATTATTAAAAAAATGTATGCACTATTGAATAAAAAGTTATACACATATACATGTTAGTTTTTTAATGAAAAATTTAGTGTGAAAAAAGTATACAATTATTACAAAACACATATACAAAATAGAATAAAATGTATACAAAATAGAATAACATATGAGTGCACCCGTGCACCTGAGCGCACACAATATACACTTTATTTTATTTATTATAATAATCAAATCCGTCAGTAATTATACTTAGATTTTCGACGGCCTTCATTATTTTATTTATTATAATAATCAAATCCGTCTAAAACAATTGATGCTTTTATTTTCCTCTGTAAAATGCAAATTATATTATATCATTTGCTTTGATCAGCTCTTCAACTTTACTCTTTAACGGTAAACATGAAATTTAAGGAAAGTTAAATTTTTGACATATGATTACTTGTAAATGTGGAATTTAAGAAAAATTAAAATTTTAACATACTTTATTGATTTTAATGGTTATATATATATATATATATATATATATATATATATATATATATATATATATATATATATATATATATATATATATATATATATATATTGTATAATGTATTGAAATATTATTTGTTTTTCAACTTTTACAATTTTTGGAGGGTGAAAATGTAATGAAATAAATAAACAAATAAAGAATGAAAAGTGTAAAGAGACTTGAAGGAGCTATAATATATATATTACTATAAATATATAGGAGTTTTATCAATTCAAGGCCCGAATTATGGGTAAACTATCAATTAGGGTCCTGAATTATTTTTTCTATCAATCCAAGACCTGAAATATATAAAACTATCAATTCAAGGCCTGAATTTGTCAAATATTATCTCATATTTGATCAATTTAGGCCTAAGTTCAGGCCCTGAATTGATAGTTTTACATAATTCAGGCCCCTAATCGATAGTATACATAATTCAAGCCCCGAATTAATAGATTGCCTATTTTTCAAACATTGTATTGTTAAAATTCCTAGTATAATAAAAGTAGAATACAAGTTAGTTGAGTTTAAAATTAAAATCATTACATTCAAATTTACTTTATTTAAATTAATCCTAAAAATTTAATTTTTTCGAAATAGTTTCATAACTTTCAATATCTCACCAAAATTATTATTTTTACTTAAAAATATTTAATTATTTTTAATTCCATGAGATGAAATTAAATTGATACTTTTATAAAGTTGTAAGAAAAAATTGATAAAATATATTATTTTAGAACAAAATTGGAGTAAAATTGAAACACTCTCATCTAATCATCTCCCTTGCTTAAATAAACAATCTAGCTTCCATAAAAGACTTTTTGATTTAATTATGAAAGAAATGGAGTGGAGTGGAGTGGAGTGGAGTTGAGTTATAATAAACAGTTAGTTAGTCCTTGTTAGAGGCCCATATCTTGTTGTGTAGTATGAGCAAGGCATGTTATATTTTAGTCAAAACGATATTCATTTCAATTAGTTAGAATATTAATTTTTATTGAAATTTTAGTAAGTTGAAATATTAAGAATATTAATATTTGATTAAGAAAATTAATTTTTAAATTTGACAAATTAAGAGTATTAAAAGGTATAATATTAAATTAACAATGATATTACAATATAACTGATCGTATGAACCTAAATCCGCAGTGCTTGTTGGCATTTGCTATACAGGATAAAATTAAGGAAGAAAAAGATTGTATTTTTTTCCCCCCTTAAAATCAACAAGGTCATGTGAAAACTTTTTTTTTTCCCTTAATTAAATAGTACTTGGAAGGTAAGGTAGTCATTGATAAGGAATAACTATGAACTGGGATCACGTGAATTTCTTTCCATTTAAAAATTATAAAAGACAATTTATTGTGTTCACCCGGGTGCACCTAAAGATAGGATGCACTCACATACAAATATAAACAAGAATATATACAATTAAGAGTAAAAATGTATACAATTTAATTATTAATTTTTTTAATGAAAAATTGTATATAATATTTAATAAAATGTTATACACATAAGGATGAAAGTTTTTTTAATGAAAACTTAATGTGAAAAAGTATACAATTATTACAGAACACGTATACAAAATAGAATAAAAAGACATACAAATATGGGTGCATCCTTGCCCCTGGGTGCACCCAATATACACTCATTATAAAAAAAAATTATAGCCTTAAACATTATAAACTCTAAAAATAAATATTAATTCTAAGAAAGTTTAAAATTACATAAATCATTACGTACTTTTTTTTTAATTTAAATGAGTCCTAAAATTGTTAGGTCCTATACCGTATAAATTAATTTGTCATTTATAAATTTAGGATTAATGGCAAAAAAAATAAATAAATAAAAATCATGAATTTTAATTATTCCTATTACAAAATAATTAAATTTTGAAAAATTATAAAAAAAAGTACCATTTTTATGTAATGTTGCAAAAACACACTCAATTTATAACTAAAAGTAGGGCATTTTTTAAAGAAATTTAGTATGTTTTGGAATAATATTTAAATGTGGTGTTTTTTTTTTTAATATTTTATAGGTGATGATGAATTTGTAATAATTAGAATAAATTTCACGATTTTTTTCCATTAATCTATAAATTTATGGTTTTAGGTCATGTATCAATATATTTATATATTTGGAGTACCTAATAATTAATAATTAACATATCTTTCGGTTTACTAATTAATCAACTATATGATGATTGGAATAACCAATCTATTACACATTGTGGACCATCTATATGCGTCCAAAATCTCCAACTTACAACAGATTAATATTGTTATTGTTTTAAAATTTTCAGTGGTTTTGAAGTAGCTATCATCGATTATAAATCAACATCAGTGAGATTGAATCTCACTAACTGATATGTTTTCTGCAGTTGTTTTATTAGCAAATAAATTTTCAGAATCTTAAACTCTTGATATAATTAATAAATCATGATACATGTATATCAATAATTAATACTTATGACGCAAATAAATACTTAATTGTGTATGATTAAATGAGGATCACGATCTAAAGCAACAGATTAATAATAATAATTGTAATATTAGATTTTTTAATTGAGAGTGATTAAGATTTGGGAGGGACCGAAATCTGTTTAATTATTGCATTTTAAAAATTATTAATGTTATTATAATTAACTGAAAAGATAGAATAATTATTAAGGATTCAATGCTTTTAATCGATTTCAGTCTCGAAAAATTTAACATGTTAATTACATGGCAAATTTTAATGTTTATATTAAATTATTTTAAGCAATTCTATAATTTCAATACTTCAATTGATAATTTCATATTTTTGAAGACATGAATAAATAGAAAAAAATCTTTCAAACGATAGTTAAAATATTTTCCAAGTTTTGTACTTAAAAAAAAATCTTCTTCTTTTTTTTCTTCTAGTTTTTTATGAGAGAGATTATTTTGTGCAGTCTATCAATTGCTTTTTTAATGTTTGGTCATTATATTAGTTTATAATTTAATAATTTTCATCAGATTTTAATAATGTTTCTGTATTATATATTATTCAAATTATTTTTAAATTCACGAGAGCGTATCATGTCGTGATTGGATTTTGGTGGTATATATTTTTGTATTAGTCATGAGGTTGTAAATATAGTTGTATTGATAATGCCAATTAAAAACTTAATTACTAAAATTATTTCCGTACTTTTGACGAGAAAATAAATATATTTTTTGATAATGACAAATGTGACAACTTATTATTTTGACAAGAAAAGTTAAAGAGGAAAAAAAAAATCTAGTATGCGCAAAATGATTGGTTTAATTATGTGCGGAGTTAAATTTAATTTAATCGAATATATTAATCGTCTGTTTTCAAAATTAATTGAAGGTGCCAATATTGACTAATGAGTGCAATGAGTTAAAGAAAAAATCACTAGTAAAATGTTTCTTATATGAGGGTAGTTTGTAAAACAAGTTAAAGTATGATTTATTATATGTATAAAGTATGTTTATTGGTTGTCGAATTATGTTTTTCTAAATTATACTAATAATGCATTAAAAACATATTTTTAATGTATTATAATATTATTAACTATATAATACATATATACTTTAATATACTCAAGGTTGTTGTTTTCAATAAAATTAATTTTATGTGTATATTAATATATATAGAACATAGCCACATCGATCATATATTAAGTATCATTTGTTGTAAATTTAAAAAACAGGACCACAAAGACTGCAGTAGATCATCTTAAGATCATCTGATGGCAACAACTAAATATAATTAAGAGCATGTAATAAATCAATCCTTCTCAAAAACTTGCCTTTGATTAGATTACAAATAGTATATATTAGTATTAAGTTTAGATCTCTAAATCTAGGTAGGACCACCGAATTATTCAAATAAACTATTTGTGATTATTCAGATAAGTTATTTGTGATCAGTTGTCTAAATCCCAATATTAAAATGTAATACAACATTTGAAAGGGAAATTGGGGACCAAGATTTGTTTTGAGTTAGGGGACCGAAGTTAATTACAATGATATATATATAATTATATATCTTTAAGAATTCACGGTATTTGATTTATTTATAATCTACATTTTAAATTATATATCTTTTAACTAATTCGTGATTAATTTTATTTATAATGTACATTTTAAATTATATTTCTTTTAACTAATTCGTGATTAATTTTGGTATAATTATTTTAATCATCAAATTTAAATTCTAATAAGTTTCATATATGATTTTGTATTTTTTTTAATTTAATTTTTTTAATTGATTTTATTATTACTATTTTTGGTTCATACATATATAATCATATTAAATTAAATTTTTTTAAATTTTTTATATATTTAATTCTTCGACACTCAAATTCATAAGGTATATTTTTTTAATTTTTTTTTAATTTTTTAAAGAATTTTATCCCTCATATTACACTTGTTTTTGTACTAGTAATATATATACTCCACTATTCCGCTGCAGCACTTGTGTTCTCGTTTATTATTTCAAGTTATTTTAGATTTTATTTTTTATTTTTTATTTACCAATTTTATTAATTTTTGAAGACGTTTTAATATTTTTAATAAATAAATAAACTATAAAGTAATACTATATATATTGTGTATGAGTGATATATTTAAAATTAAAATAACTTTTGATATTAATTATTAAATAAAATATTATTATTTTTATTAGGATGTGAAATGTTATTGGTAGTCAAAGAAAGAATGAAGAAAGGTGAAATATAGGACTAAGGAGGAGTACATTACAAAATTTGAACAAGTAGGAAATAGACCAATTTTTAAGAAAGGGGACCAAAGTTAAAAATGATACACTAATATACTCCCTCCATCTCCTTCATCCATTTTTTCTATTTTGAACGTCTCACCCAAAGAGTCCATTTATATATATATATATATATATATATATATATATATATATATATATATATATACATTAATACAATTAAAATATGAGATGCACCCACTCACTAATACAACTACCTACTCACTACACATCAAATAATAATACTCCTTAATTCACGTACAAAAATAAAAACACCTTTTACATAGAACAGTGAGTATATTTTTATTGTATACACACTTAATAAAGCAAAAACACCTCTTTACATAGGACATGTAGTATATTTTTATTGTATACACACTTAATGTGAAAGCAAATAATCATTATATATATATATATATATATATATATATATATATATATATATATATATATATATATATATATATATATATAGATGGAATTAGTGTTAATTCAATTAATTGGTAATTAAATAAAATGACATTATCATGGCAATTCAATTAATTTATTAAATATAACACAAATTAATTTATAATTTTAAGACTTTGATCATTTGTCCTTTAATTTCCAGACATATAAATTTGAAGTTAAAAGTTTTTTTTTCCTATAATTATTGAAAACTTTAGATTTTGTCCCAAAAATATATTTGTATCGATTTTGTCCCATAATTATTAGTTTTGTTTCAATTTTGCTCAATTTTAGCCGAAACCCTAGATTTTTACCGGAAATTGATCACGTGCAGCGCACGTGACATTTAAATTTGGAGAAATCTGGCGAGGGTGGGTGACTTGGACATTTGAGTAAAATTTGGCCAATAGAATCGCCACGTCATCAAATTAATTAATAAAAAAAATTAAAAAATAAAAAGCTGACTCACCATACCTAATTTCCTAAAATATATTTTAAATTATGTTATTAAAATTAAAAAGTAAAACATTAAAAAAACACAAACGAAATTAATAAAACAGAATATGGAATTAAATCGAAACTTAATCCCAAAATCTCGATCAAACTCTTCTGAATCTAATCCCCAAATTGACGAAGAACCAAATCGAAGAGGAACCCTAATTCAAATCCACAATCCACCGAGTAACCTCCCTCCTTCAAGTATCCATGTCACGTTCGAGTCATGAATCGGGAGATGTGTATTGCTTCTACAAGCGGGTGGTTGTAATGTCTACTTCGTTGAAGAATATGAATTCTAGGCTACGATTTTTTGGATGTGGAGGTATCCGGTAAGTGTAATGCAATTATTATTATGCAATAGGTAGCCGGGGAGGAGGCAAGAGGGGTGTTGGCGGCGTGGGTGCAGGGGGCGGTGGTGCAGGGGTGGAGAATCTGGTGGAGGTGAAGGTGGAGGTGAAGGCCCTTGTATAAGAGATCATCGGCGGTGGGGGATTCAATGTCATACGACGTTGTCGTCTGGAACTCAAATTCTCGAGTTTTGGAGGGAGAACTTGCTTCTCTACTACTCATAATTAGCCTTATTGGTCTTACGTATCAGCGAATGGATTGGGAAGATGAACCCTAGAATTGAGTAAACGGCACTTTCTCAATCTTCACTTCTACAATTTGTTTTTTTTTTTTGTTTAGGGGTTCATTTTTCACGTTTTTTATTTAATCGTGTTTTATGTCTTTTGTGTGTGTTTTTTTTAACGTTTACTTTTTAATTTTAATAACATAATTTAAAATATATTTTAGGAAATTGGGTTTGGTGAGTCAGCTTTTTATTTTTTAATTTTTTTATTAATTAATTTGATGACGTGGCGATTCTATTGGTCCAATTTTACTCGGATGTTCAGGTCACCCACCCTCACCGGATTCTCCTAAATTTATATGTCATGTGCGTTGCATGTGCTCAATTTCCGGTAAAAATCTAGGTTGCCGGCGAAAATTGAGCAAAATTGAAACAAAACTAATAGTTATGGGATAAAATTGACACAAATATTTTTTTTGGACAAAATCTAAAATTTTCAATAGTTGGGGGAAAAAAACTTTTAACTCTATAAATTTGTTATTACCCTAAGAAATCAACTCAATTTAACTCTATATTGAATTTTATGAATCACATTTAACTAATTACAATATGATGATATATAGTGATATCTTGCATGATTAAACCCATTAATTAATTAATTAAAAAATATGAGCAGATATGTTTTTAAAATTCTTCAAATTGGTTAGGTGTTGGATTAATCGATATATTATAGGATTAATTAATATGATAAAAAAGATGACTTCAAATATCTTGTCCACATCTTTAAATAAATAAACAATAAAATAAAAAATTAATCAAATCATGGTGCATATATATCTTTAAACTAACATAAAAAAATCATATCTTCGTTAAACGTCGTCATTTGCAATTTGAGTTTCAATATATATAAAATGATGTATTCATTATTAATTCATTCATTCATTATTAATCTCAACATCTATGTATTCATTAAATAATTCATAATTGGATTTATTATAATAGACAATAATTGGATTATAGGACCACAAATAAAATGATGTAGATATTAATCCACATAATTAAAAAAATCATACTATATTAGTACAAAAAGATGCTTCTAAAATTTGGTCTTTTATAGATTAGAAGTACATCTCCCAGAGAATATTAAATCTAGTAATTAAGGACAGCGTATGACCTACCTAGTTTAATCAAACCAAACTATACTTGCCGTCAACTATATCATAGAATATTTAATGTCATTTTATTTGTTTGATTTTATATAATCACATCAATCAAGTTTTTCCTTATATTTTGATGTAGTATTATACTACATGCAAACAACAAATCCCTTTCAAGCTATAAATTCGCAGAAAGTATATCTCGATATTTATTTTAAAAAATATTTTTACCAACAAAATATTTAATTGGTTCGATTGCTAAAGTGTTTAGTAATTTTTTACCTAAAAAAAATTCAATTCATAATCCAATAATAATTAATGATAGATATTATTTTGTTGGTAAAAATAATATAAATTTATTGATATTCCGTTGGTAAAATAGAATGTAATTTTCGTCGCCAATCTATTATTGTAATTATCAATGGACAGGTAAATTTCATTGCGAAAAGGGATTTTTGTTTTTTTAAGTGAAGAGTTATAAGGACTTTTAAATAACATAACTACAATGCCCGTTGATATCTTGCTCTCTCATAATAACAACTTGTGCAAGAAATACACTTGGAATAAAATACATTATAATTAATCATTTAAATATTATTCCATTTCCTTTCTCTCTCGCACAAATCACTTAAAACTTATTGAACTCATACATATTTTTTGTGTTTATTTATTTATTTACTTGTGCAGTGGCTAGTTTGCATCAACAATGGGTTCTTTAGCCGCTCAAACCCTTCCCAAGATAATCTTTTCCGACAACAACTTAGAACATGAATCTCCTTCATGGTTTTCCACCACTAAACAAGTTGTTCGTGCCCTCGAAGATTACGGTTGTTTCATCGCCATCCACACCAATTTCTCCATGGATTCTCACGAAGCCATCTTCAACGCATCCGAGCAGCTCTTCGATCTTCCTACGGACATCAAATCGAAGAACCTTTCCGACACCCCCTCGCACGGGTATGTCGGACAGGAACCCATCATACCTTTGTATGAAGGCTTAGGAATCGAGAATGCCACCACTGAGGAAGGTGTCAACAAGTTCACCACACTTCTATGGCCATCTGGAAATGATAATTTCAGGTATATATACATACGTACATGCACAAGTATACTGTATACTCCATCTGTAGATGGAAAATATCAAAATTGGTCCTTTATGTTTGGGTAATCCAAATTCAGTCCCAAGTTTGTTAAATTCGCAATTTTGATCCTCTAGTGTCTGATTTTGATCTCTTTTGTCTGAATTTAGTCCTTTTATCAAATTTAGTCTTATAATTTTGAATCAAAATTGGACAAATTCTAACTTAAAAGGACTAAATATGGACAAATTCTGACATAAAAGACTAAATTTGGGGAAAAAAATTAGACTAAATTTGATAAAAGGACTAAATTTGGACAAAAAAGAGTAATATCGGACACTAGAAAATCAAAATTGTGAATTTAACAAACTTGGGGACTAAATTTAAATTGCACCAAACATAAAGGAACAATTTTGATATTTTCCCTATTTTGATTGTAGTAAGACTGCTTTGGAGTATTCACGGTTTGTGGCTGAGCTGGATCAAGTGGTGATGAAGATGGTGTCTGAATACTATGGCATACAGAAGAGCTACGAAACCCTACTCGAAAAAACCTCGTATCTTCTTCGATTCATAAAGTATCGCGTGCCCACGAAAGATGAAACTGGTTTAGGGATCGTACCACACACGGACAAGAGCTTCATGTCCATTCTTCACCAACGTCAAGTGAAGGGCCTTCAGATCAAGACGAAAGGCGACGATTGGATCCTCGTGGATCCATCGCCTCCTTCAAATTTCATCGTCATGGCCGGCGATGCTTGCATGGTATGTACCTAGTACTTCATGTTACATAGTTTATACATCTTGGATGTCTGAATTCATGACACGTGTTCGTTTCGTGTAGGGTTGGACGAACGGGAGAATCGAACCTTCGAGTCATAGGGTGATGATTGAGGGAAGTGAAGAAAGGTACTCACTAGGGTTGTTTACATTTATTAGGGATTTGGAAGTGCAAGTGCCAGAGGAGCTAGTTGATGGTGATCATCCATTGCAGTTCAACCCTTTTGACCATTACAAATATATCCACTTTTATTACACTGAGGAGGGAAAGAGGTCCAAGTGCCCAATTAGGGCTTATTGTGGAGTTAATTGAGACTTCTTTGTGATGTTTATTGTAATTGTATAAGTAATTATATGATTGTGTTTTGATTTGAATGTATGGATTGATGTTGTGTAATCTTAATTTATGGGAATAAAGGGTTTGTTATGTTACATCTTTAATCTTGATTTTTTTTTCTCATCCTCTAGTAAGATATTCAGAATTGTTAATCTACTTGGTGACATTTTCTTAAAAAAATAAAATAAAATAAGCAATATATTTTAATTAATTTGGTCTTATACGGTGCACACTAGATCTATTTTTATACATCATTTTTGTGCCACAAGTTGTATATGTTATATATATATATATATATATATATATATATATATATATATATATATATATATGATTAACACGTAAGAAAGAGAAAAAATCATATCATGCATGGTACAGTTTTTCTCTTTCTTGTACTTGACATCCATTCAACAAGTATGACACAGATGACACAAAAAATTCGAATAAAAGAAGTGAGCGATTATTTTTTAAATATCGACTATATATATATATAGTCGATATTTATTTATTTATTTATTTATAAGATTAATATTGGAATCACATGAGTCACAAAATCTAAATGAAGATTCAAACAGTGAAAGCATCATTTTACTGATGGGCTAAAAGCATCATTTTAGTGCAATTACAATTTAATAATTATATAAGATAGCGACTTTAATAATTACAACTTTTATTTTTATTATTATTATTATTATTATTTAATTGAAAATTCAGGTGCTGACATTTTTGTTGAAATTATTATATAGAATGACGTCATTTATAATCAACCAAATAAGTGCATTTTGTATGCACTCCGGGTTTATTAATTAAAAATAAAATCACAATTTGGATTCACATCTAGTTGAAAAATTAATATGTCTACTTAGAACTACCCCACCACGTTTATGGCCTGTGGATGAAAATTGAGTAAGACTAATGGTGGGGTAAAAAAAAATTGAGTATGATGTCGACATTTTTATAAATAAAAGATATTTAGAGTTAATTGTTTGGGTGATTTTATTAAATTAATTTTGGGGTGTAAAATAGAAAATTGTGAATTAGCTTTAGATTAAACATCAAAGGGATTAGAGACATATTTCCATGTAACTGAATGAGTTTTTTTCTTTTAATTCCTTAAAAAAATTCTTCACAAGAGTATCAATCTTTGAAAAAGAGCTGTAATAGCATGTCATTAAGGATTAATTAAATATTAACCTTTGTTATGATTTATGAAGATTCACCGCTTATATATATTCTACCAATTAGAATAATAATACTCTATCATGCAGAAATGTTGAAAAGGAGATATGGTAACTTCCTGCTCGAAAGCATACAAGTATTTAGAATTTAAGATATACACCCTCTCATATCTTTTTATTTTATTTAAAAAAATTCCAAAATAGTTAGATATTAATTTTCATCTTAAATATTTTAATTTTGTTCCGATTTTGTCCTAAAATAATAAGTATTTTTCACCAATTTCATCTCAATACTTTTGTAAAAGAACCAATTCGGTTCCATAAAATTAGAAAAACTTGAATTTTTTTCCATAAAATTAGCGAAACTAGAATAATTAAGGTTTTTAAAACTATTTTACATAAAATAAAAAATTATGAGATGGTTTATATTTTAAACTCTACGAACTTACCTTAATAGTATATGTTTGAACGGATGGATGAAATTAAATAAATAAGAACCAATATAATCATATAAAGAATACTATAAGAAAAATGATTTATCGTGATTCAAGATAACTAGAATATACACATTGTCATGCACCTCAACATATTCTTTTAAAAATATTTTCAAATTAATCCTTTCCAAAAAATAAAAAATAAAAAATTAATTACCACTTCCACTTAACATTCTACTTCGAAACCCACTGCTAGATAATACGACCAATTTGTCGATTTCATAAATACATCTCCGGTCTCCCCCAATATAATAAACACGACATGATTAATTCAAACAAAAAAAAAGTAAATTGAACACCCCCCCTCCCCTAAAAAAAAAAAAAGAAAAAAAACCAATCAACACAAAGAATGGGATCCGATGGTGCACAATCCAACAAGATTCCAACAATAAACTTGAACGAAATCAAGAACTTGACTGTTGAAGATTGAAACATGTCCCTCAATTCCTTCCAGAAATTAAGCACCCTTGTTCCCACTACAACAGCTATATTTGTACTGGCTAGTTTTTCATCTTGTATATAAATAGGGTTATAGTTTATACTTTGAATACAATTCAAACAAGATCAATGAAATCTTTCTCTATTCATTTCAATCTCAATTTCAACATGGTATCAGAGCAGGATTAATCCTGTCTCTTAGCCCTTCAAATCTGTTCAAACAGAACATATACACCTCTAAGGTGTCCTGATTCAAAGAGAGGTTTAACCTCTCCTCTGTCATTAATCTATCAACTATCAAGTCTGCTTACAGACTACTATTACACCTTAAAGGTGTTCCACTTCTAATAAGAGGTTTAATCCTCTTCTGGTTTTTATCTTCAGAGAACCTTCAGAAAATTGATTTCTGAAAGAGGTTCAAGCTTTCTACAAAACACCATTAGAGGTGTCTCAATTCAAAAGAGGTTCAACCTCTTCATTATTCAATCAAGTCTGTTTACAGACCTATATTACCTTCTCAGTCTCCGAGCCTGAAAATAGCGAACGCCCTACAAACAGCCAGAACTAGTCAATCCTGCCGGAATTGAGCAAAGCTAGGGACGACCGCCGTTCAGTTCGGAGCACGTTGACGTCGCGGGTGGTCTCGTTGCATCCCTTCGCCGACTGACAACATCGCCAGTCGCCACCACCGCTCGCTGTAGCTGTTGTTCATTACTGTACCCGTGTGTCACCGTCCCGCGAAGCTGCCGCTCGAAGGTCGCCGGAATCGCGATCTATTCGCTCCGCCGCCCATCGCCAGCAGCTCACCACCGCTGCCAGTCGCTCATCGCTGCCGAAGGACACAGTTGACCACCACCTGCTGCTCGGGCAACACTCGTCGTCCACTGCTCGCCGCCGTCTCTCCGCACTCCATCCGTCGGTGGTTTTCTGGCCGTCAGTCAACAGAGTCCGCCGACTCGCCTCCTAACCGCGCCAGTTGTCTAGCCAACTCGCCGGAAAAGTCCTTCACTGACGCCCGTCCGCCCGTCGCTGCGAGGAAAGCACCGCCGGAAGCGCGAGCGCAGTTCGACGCCACCGGCCGCCGACCACTGCTGTTCCCGTCGCCGCCCGTTCGCTGGAACACGATGCCGCTGCTGCCCGTTCTGAACACCACCGCCGCCACGATTCTTCCGACCATGCTTCCGACTAAAGAGCCGCCAACACCGTTTGCAGCAGGACATCAATTAGGTCATGGAGTGGGAGTGGGAGGCGGATGCTCTGATATATCAAGAGGAAATGGGCCAGGCCCACTTCCTATCAATGCAGGCCTTCTCCAACACTTGAGCCCAGACCAATTTTCTTCTCTTGTGGCCCAAGTTGCTCAAGCCCTGCAAGCCCAAACTCAAATCCAATCCACTAATACAGTGGATGCAGGTCCATTTCCTTCTAATACTTCATTGGGCTCAAATATTTTAAAATCTAATTTTGATAAAAAGCCCACTCATTTCTCCACTTTTCAAAACCCAAATTTTTTAAACACAAAATCCTTTAATTGCTCTAGCATGTTTTCATCAAATAATAATATTAATTTTTCTAACCATTGGGTAGTTGACTCCGGAGCAACCGATCACATGACCGGAAATCGTTCCATTTTTTTAGAAAACTCCCTAATTTTAGACAACTCTCAAAATGTTAAAGTAGCTAATAACACTGCCGTTCAAATTTATGGAAAGGGATCAAGTTATCTTTTTTCTAAAAAGATTGACAATATCCTTTATTTACCATCTTTTAGTTTGAATTTATTATCCGTTAGTAAGATCACCACGGAATTAAATTGTCAAGTTATATTTACTGACATTGATGTTGTATTTCAGGAAAAAGTGACAGGACGAACTATTGGTAAAGGAGTTCGTATCAATAATTTATACCTAATTAATTTCCCTAGTATTGCTTTAAATGTTTTTGATATGTCTCTTTGGCATAAACGTCTTGGACATCCGTCCAATTCAGTTTTCAACAAAATATTTCCTAATTCGTCATATCATGATAAGTGTGATATTTGTTCCTTATCTAAACACACACGTCTCCCTTACACAAATTCCTCTTCGAATTCAAAATCTATTTTTGATTTGATCCACTCGGATGTTTGGGGTCCCGCTCCAACTACATCTTATAATGGTTTTAGATATTATGTTAGTTTTATAGATGATTTTTCGAAGCTTACTTGGATATTTTTCCTTAAAAACAAAAGCGAAGTTTTCGCAAAATTTCAAAATTTTTCTGCCTACGTCAAAAATCAGTTCAACAAGTCCATCAAAATTCTTCGAACGGATAATGGAACTGAATTTATAAACTTAAATTTTCAAAATTTTACAAAAAATAATGGAATTATTCATCAAACCTCGTGTCCCTACACACCTGCTCAAAATGGGGTTGCAGAGCGGAAAAACCGTCATCTCCTCGAAGTTACTCGTTCTCTTCTTTTCCAAAATAATGTTCCAAAACATTTTTGGTCAGATGCTCTTATAACTGCCAATTACCTCATTAATCGTCGACCTTCCCCTAATCTCAATAACCTTAGTCCCCACAAAATTCTTTTTAACACGGATGTAGGTCTTGATCATTTACGCACTTTTGGATGTACGTGTTTTGATCACGTTAACCGAACTGATAAACTTAGTCCTTCTTCGGTTAAAGCTATTTTTCTTGGCTACTCGGTATCTCAAAAAGGTTACAAGTGTTATGATCCTATTACTAAAAAGCAATATATTTCAAGAGATGTTACCTTCAATGAAAATGATCCTTATTACTCTATTGACAACTCCTCCATTGATAATGATACTAACGACTTTGTTTTTCCTATTTTAGCTCCTACTCCTTCTCAGGATCATCATAATGATTTGATCAATACGATTCCTCTCGAGGATGATGAAAATATAGTCGAAGAAAATGCTCCGATAGGGGGAGATCAAAATATTCCGACATGGGGAGATCACGTTCCAGTCGAAGTAAATGCTCCGATAGGGGGAGATCAAAACCAGAACCCAACTCGAGCTAATTCACCTCGGAGATCTCTTCGACAAACTCGGCAGCCTACCAAACTAAGAGATTATGTCACTTATTCGGTATCATATCCTATCCAAAACTCCTTATCTTATTCCAACATTTCAAAAGAGCATCATGCATTTTTAAATTGTATAAATCAATCTGAACCTAAAAGCTTCGAAGAGGCTAATTGTTGTCCTACTTGGCGTAAAGCAATGGAAGAAGAAATAAATGCTCTTGAGAAAAATAATACTTGGTCTCTTGTTCATCTCCCTAAAGGAAAAAAGGCAGTCGGATGTAAATGGGTCTACAAAGTAAAATTCGATAGTTTGGGGAAAATCGAAAGATATAAAGCTCGCCTTGTTGCTAAAGGCTTCACCCAAACTTATGGAATTGACTATGAAGAAACATTCGCACCCGTCGCTAAAATGAGCACCGTAAGAATCCTTCTTTCTATAGGCACTAATAAAAATTGGTCTTTTCATCAAATGGACGTTAAAAATGCTTTCTTACAAGGAGATTTAGAAGAGGAAGTATACATGGCTCTTCCTCAAGGCCTTAAGAATTCGGATCCTTCTTTTGTTTGTAAACTTCACAAGTCTATTTATGGTCTTAAACAATCTCCTAGAGCTTGGTATTCTAAACTTAGTCATGCATTACTCTCTCAAAATTTTCAAAAAAGTTCCGCTGACTCATCATTATTTTCTCGCACTTCTTCAAATTCTTCAATTATTGTTTTAGTTTACGTTGATGATATTATTATTACCGGTGACAAGGAAACAGAAATTCAAGATGTTAAAAATTTTCTCAAACAAACATTTGATATCAAAGATCTTGGCCTTCTTAAATATTTTCTGGGAATTGAAATAGCTCACTCTAAAAAAGGGTTATTCCTTTCTCAAAGAAAGTACACTCTTGATTTACTCAAGGAAACAGGTAAACTTGGTATTAAGCCCGCTATTACTCCTATGGAAACTAATGCTAAACTCAACTCAGAAGATGGATCTCTTCTTCAAGATGTGGGCATGTACCAAAGACTTGTAGGAAAACTTATTTACTTAACAGTTACTCGTCCTGACATTGCTTTTCCTGTGAGTGTCGTTAGTCAATTCATGCAGGCACCTCGGACCACTCACTTAGCTGCTATTGATCGGATCCTCCGATATCTAAAGTCAACTCCGGGACAAGGAATTTGGATAAAAAAAACAACAACAATGTAAGCATTGAAGGCTACGCAGACGCTGATTGGGCAGGAAGCTTTGATCGACGATCTACTACTGGTTTCTGCACTATGGTTGGAGGAAATCTAGTAACCTGGAAAAGTAAAAAGCAAAATGTGGTGGCTCGATCAAGTGCTGAAGCAGAATACCGGGCAATGGCATCAACTGCCAGTGAACTTACTTGGATAAAGCAACTACTTGAGGATATGAACATTCAAACCAAAGGAGCAATTCAAATGCATTGTGATAACAACGCTGCTCGCCACATAGCCTCAAATCCAGTGTTCCACGAGCGAACAAAACATATTGAGGTGGATTGTCATTTCGTTCGAGACAAAGTTCAAAGTGGGATGATCCAAACACCTTATATTGAGAGCAAGAATCAGCTTGCAGACATATTCACTAAATCCTTGGACAAATCTAGACATAAGTTCATTCTTGACAAGTTAGGAGTGATCAACCCGTTCACCCCTACACTTGAGGGGGAGTGTTGAAGATTGAAACATGTCCCTCAATTCCTTCCAGAAATTAAGCACCCTTGTTCCCACTACAACAGCTATATTTGTACTGGCTAGTTTTTCATCTTGTATATAAATAGGGTTATAGTTTATACTTTGAATACAATTCAAACAAGATCAATGAAATCTTTCTCTATTCATTTCAATCTCAATTTCAACATTGACCCCTGGCACAGATTCATGGAACTCGACATCCGACTCGGTCCGAGCGGCCCTAGAATCGTACGGATGTCTGGTTTTAACCTGCGATGAGACAATGAGTTTGGAGTTGTACAACGGCATGTTTGGTATGATGGAAGAAGTTTTCGATCTACCCCTGGAAACTAAAAAGAAGCACACTTGTGACTTTCCAGGATTTGGGTATGGTGGTTCCTTCTCTACGATGCCAATATTTGAATATTTTGGGATTGAAGATGATGGAACTTTCCAACCTAAGAAGGGCTTCACCAACCTCTTGTGGCCTCAAGGACATCATAAATTCTCGTAATTAACTAACTTTTTTTTTTTTTTACAATTAGTTCGATTGTTTGGTAGTTTAAAATTATTTGAAGTATTATATAACATGCATGATTTTAATTAAGTTTGTTTGGCTATGGGTTAAATTCTATTCAATGAATAGTTTTTTGGTTTTTCTAGTGACTTAATTCATTTGAAAATTCGTAGTTGACTAGTTGGTAATATTACTTACTGCATGTACTCTTTCTAGTATTTAAGTAATAAGGGAGAAAATTATAAATATAGTGTGTATTTTATATATATATTGTTCCAGAATTTATTTTTCATCTTTATATTTAAGGGCATTTAAATATTATAATTGCAACAGAAGTCTTATAATTTTCAATTTATACCAATTTTGATCAATATAGCGAGTCAATTAATAAAAGTTAAAATTTTTACAATTAGAATGTCATAGGACTTGTTTTATTTTTATTTTTAAAAAAAAAACTACTTTTGGTACAACATATTAATTATAAAATTAATTTTGTAATTTCTCACAAGTAATTAAATTGACTTTTTTTTCTCATAATTTTTAATGATTTTTTTTTTCAATTGTTGATTTATAGTGAGACATTAGACTCATATTGTAAGTTGCTGGTGGAGTTGGAGAAAATGGTGATGAAAATGGTGGCAAGCAGCTACAATTTGGAAAAATACTACGAGCCTTTGATCGGGTCCAGGTTTTACATGACCCGACTCATGAAATACCAATCGCCCGGTGAAAACGAGTCGGGTGTGGGTATCGTCCCTCATCGGGACAAGAGTTTCATGGCCGTGATTGGCACCAACGAGGTCAAGGGTTTACAAATTGAAACTCGGGATGGAAATTGGATTGATTTTCAACCATCTCCTGTAAACTTTATCGTTGTAGTTGGAGAGCCTTTTACGGTGAGATCACAACCTTCTAATTAATTTATTTTATTATTTTCCGAAAATATAAATTAAATTGTCACATTTTTAAAAGTCGAAAGACCCGTAATGTTTGATTTTCTTTTTCCTCCCTACATGTCAATTATATAATTTATGAGTTTAAAACCAAAAACATCCCACAATTTTTACTTTTTCAAAATAGTCCCAAAATACTTAAAGTTTTTGATTTAGTCCCACAACTTTTCCAAAAGTTTCGATTTCGTCCTATATTTTATTTTTCTCTAAATTAATCCCATAACTTTTGAAAATTTTTCAAGATCGTACCAAATTTTAAAATCAAGATGATAAAAGGAGTGGATAGTACTTAGAAAAATTTTGGAAGATTCTAAAATTTGGGACAGTTTTGGAGAATGTTCAAAAGTTATGGGACTAATTTGGAGAAAAATAAAATATGGGACAATATCGAATTTTTTGATTAGTTGTAGGACTATATCGAGAACTTAAGTATTTTGGGATCGAAAAGTAAAAATTTGTGGGATATTTTTGAGTTTAAACTCAATAATTTATAGTTCAGAAGATATACACGCAAATGACACAGGAAATCTTCGTAATTAAATTAGTTTGTAACATATTTTGGGTGACGTAGGCTTGGAGCAATGGGAGAATATACAGCCCTCTCCACAGGGTGATTGCGAGAGGAGCAAAGGTGAAATATTCCATCGGAATGTTCTCTTTCTTTCGTGAGATTCTGGAAGTTCCATCGGAGTTAGTAAACGATCAAAACCCTTTGAAATTCAAACCTTTCTACAATTTGGAATTTCTTGACTACTGCAAGGAAGGAGGCCCCAAAATGAAAACTGCCATTAAAGAATATTGTGGACTCTAAAAAAACAAAAATATAAAATTAAATGTGTGTGTGTGTTTTTGTGGTGTGATGAATAATGATTGTTCAATTAGAATTTGAATTTGGTATGTGTGTACTCTATAATTTTTCAATTGATTGTGTGTTTGAATGTAAAGGAATTATTTCATGTTCGATGTTGAGCTGGTAATTGGAAACAAGTAAAAAAAAATTATTGAATAATGATATTAATTAATTATTTTAAAAAACAATCAATTCATTATATTATTTATCGTTTGATAAAATCATGTTATGTTTTGATGTTATATCTTTTATTGCGAATTACTACATAAATAATACTCCCTCCGTCCCCCAAAGTATTTCACACTTTCCTTTTTCATCCGTCCCTCAAAGTATTTCACACTTTACTTTTACTAAATTTGGTAAAAAATACATTATATTAATACTCACTTTTTACACATATCCCAATATAATACTTACTTTTTCACATCTCCCAAAAATTTTACACACTTTTTTCACATCTCTCAATAACTTTACACACCTTTTTCATTAAATCAACTAAAATATATATTCTCTTTCTTACTTTATACATAAAAATACAAAATTTTCTTAAACTCCGCGCACACCAATACGCGAAATACTTCCCGGGACGGAGGGAGTACATATAATGTAGATAAAATATAATATTTAAATCCTAAGTCAAAAAGTTTATATGAGTAACATGTGAGATGAATAGGGTGGATAGGAAGAAAAGTGTGACTTTTCCCCTTAAGATATAAATATTCTTTTAGAGTATAAATTTATATTTTTCATACATGTCATTAATCCAATAATTCTTAACAAGATATGTAACATCAAAATATAACAAGAAATCTTAATGGTATTTTTAAATTGGTTAAGAGCAATATGGATTGCATGTGTCATTTTGGTTAAAACATTTACTGCATCATACTGTTAAATGGATAATAATACCTAGGAAAAACTACACAGGTAAGTGACATTTCTAAAGCAATGGTGGGTTTCTTTCTTTTTACTCCCTCCGTCCCCTTGATACGTATCCATTTTGCCATTTTAGTCCGTCCCATTACAATGTATCCATTTTCTTTTTAGATTGATGTGACCACACATGACCTCACACTCAACACTAATACAACTACCCACTACACAATAAAATATTATTTCTCTCACTTCAAAATACATTAAATTATTATACTCCTTAATCCACGTGCAAAAAACAAACTGTTACGTTTCAAGAGAACGGAGGGAGTACATGTTAATCATAAAATTAATGGCATATGAGATGACACACAAAAATGGGAAAACTTCCGCGTGGGCTAAAAGCATCCCTTTCAAATTGTAACCACTTTTCTTTCTACTTTCTATGTAAAGACTTGTGCGAGATCATCTTTTAAGGAAATTTTCGTAAGACGGATAAAAAATGATAATATTTTACTCCTTCCGTTCCTGAATTTTTTGCACACTTCCTTTGTAAATTACAAATGAAGTGTGCAAAAAATTTTGGGACAGAGGAAGTAATTAAAAATGATAGTCGAATTAATGAAAAAATTTACAAAGGAAGTGTGCAAAAAATTTTGGGACGAAAAAAGTAATTAAAAATTATACTCGAATTAATGAAAAAGTGTATTGAATATATTATTTCATGAACGTCAAACACTTGTACGAATTCACACATGCTTGCTAATTTATAGATTACTCTTTAAATAGGACATGAGAAATACTCTTGACACAGAACTATTACTTAATTTTGAATAAAAAAAAGTATTATCTTTAAATTAGAATATGTTGCGATAATTTTTTATATTCCTATTGAATTGAATTAGATGAATAATATTTTTCATTTAAAAGGGTAATAATTCATCTTTTTAAAAATATTTTTTATGTTCTAAATAGTAATAATCTTGAAAAGACAGGCTGCATGGTGAATTAGGTTCATACCAAATATGTACACTCTTCATAAATAATTTGTAATATAAATAAAAAGTTATAACATTTTTAATAAAAAATAAAATCTATATTAAAATGTAAAAAACAATCTCATGTAAGTCCATAATAATAAGGATTATTTTCATTTATCATTTCATGATTAATCATCAGTGATATTGATCCAATTTTAATCAACATCAAATTAAAATATCAGCAATATGTAAGAAATTAGAGTGTATATTGAGTGCATCCGGGTATCAAATTAAAATATCAGCAATATGTAAGAAATTAGAGTGTATATTGAGTGCATCCGGGTGCAAGGGTGCACCTATATGACTATGACTTTTTATTCTATATTGTATATATATTATTCTATTTTGTATACGTGTTTTGTAATAATTGTATACTTTTTTCACATTAAATTTTTCATTAAAAAAACTAACATCCATATGTGTATACCTTTTTATTCAATAGTGTATACATGTTTTTTTAATAATTGTATATTTTTTAAGCTCAATTTTTCATTAAAAAATTAATAATTAAATTGTATACATTATTACTCATAATTGTATATGTTTTTGGTTATATTTGTATATGGGTGCACCTTATCTTAGGGTGCACCCGGATGCACACTATAATTAGCCAGGAAATTAATAGAACGCAACAAATCAAAAATTACGATTTCGTTGAATTAAATAAAAATTTATTAAAATGAAAATTACAACTAGGGATACATGAGTTGTACCTTTTTTCTTTATATATATATATATATATATATATATATATATATATATATATATATATATATATATATATATATTATTTGTACAAACTTTTAATGATAATGTCTTGAATTACTCTTTACAAATGAAAATTCACATGTAATTATAGTTATAATTATAATATTGAATTTTTTAATATAAATAATATTTCAATATATTTACTAACTACATCCAAAATTTTAAATTTTAGATCCATCCCTGCCTTCCACCGATCATTGCTTCACTACTAAAAAATACTTTTTAGTAGCCGAATTTTATTGATGCTAAAAACCATATAATAGATACTAATGAGCTGTAGTATCGAAAATTATCCCTACTACTGTTCTAATACTTATATGGGCGTTTCTAAAGACATAGTATCCGAAAAACGTTATCTTCTGTTAAAGATGGAGATTATAGTATCCAAAATGATCGAATACCCAAACTTTTACCTTTAGTATCAGATCCTCCTATAGTATCAAATTTTAGCATCAAAGTGATAGATTCTAAATTAATTGAATTTTAGTATCAATAGGAAATTGATACCAACCATATGGTGTTGGGTCTTCTAATACCAAAAGATATATTCTATGCTAATAAAAAAGCTGATCCGTGTTACCAAAGCATAATTAACCTAATTCGTGTAATAAAACAACCAATCAATAAACTTTAAAAATACTTTAACTACTAATTTCAATTAATAATGAACATCTTCATACATAGACCAGTTGATTAGTTTTACACTTACAAATACAAGGTAAAACTTTAAGAGTGTAATGAACAACTGTATAAAGAGTATCAAGCAATTTGTTATTATGAATAAACTCTACAGGTAATCGTTTTTAATTACGTGTAACTATCTTCAATAGAATATCCTTAGTCGCTCTATATCATGGTCCTCCGATTCACTACAACTAGCATCATCTTTCTCCTCCCCTATACAAGAAAAGAAAACAGACTAAGAAACGTGGTACTCTAGGGAATCTCTTCATTTTTGTACTATGCACACTATAACAGCTAGCAAGATTTGCAAACGGCTTTGCACAAACCTTAAAACGCATGCCAAATAAAGAAAAGGTGAGCAGGGATGAAATATGGTTGTCCATGTCTTTGATCATATTTAATAACTCCATCCCAAATTTTAAATTCTAGATCCATCCCTGCCTTCGACCAATCATTGCTTCTGAATGCAAGTCCACATATGTGCGCAATTTTATATAATTTTACTAACTATTTTGACAATATTATTCTTAAAAAAATATTGATTAAAAAATCAAATTGATTTTTCTTATTATTATTTGATACACAGGATAATCTATTCCTAAATATTTAATTATAAACGTCGTTATTTTTCTATGAAAAGTACTAATTAATATCCTTTTAACTATATTATATAGTCCTTTTCAGTCTTATACATCAAACTCGTTGGTTTGTTTTTATTTGTATTAATTATTAAATTAGGGCATTATTATGTTTGACACACACATATAGTATTTATTTTAATTATTTTATTCGATAAAAAACCTTATATTAACTTTATTTTAATAGTTCAAATTATTCAATTGCCTCACTATCCTAATATGCACCAGCGATGTCCAAAATCAAAATAATTAAAAAAAAAAAAAAACAAGAGGTGGTTGTGATGTGTTTATCCAGACTGATCTTCTAAATCTTTTATGATAAGAAATAAAATTATTAGAATATAAATATTAAACATTTTTACATAATTTTTCAAACCCTAGTTTAATAAACAAATTATGAAGTTCATGGGCCTGATCAAGTTTATATCCCAAGCCCAATAAGGATGATTTTAGTGTTATCGTTGCAGTCCAATATAGAACAGAATTAAGCCCACTAAACGAAGCAAATAATATAATCAAACAATGAATGAAGAGTTAATTACACAAAATACTCTCTCATTAGTTATTATAATCTGACATACATAAAATAATTTCAAAAATAATATTATAAATCAACAAAATTTTATTAATGAAGTTAAAGATGTAATTTGAATGAATTAAATTTTGAAAATAATATCAAATTATAAAATAGGTCACTTATCAAAATTAATATGAGTATATTATAATGAAGGATGTTGGAAATGTTACTTTTTAAAGCCTGGAAATGTGACATATAAAAAATTAAATGCATGTATAAATTTAAAATAGAGAAAGTAGACTGGAAGTTAATTCTTGGACTGTTTTTGAATGACTGGATGTATACAATTCAGTTCAAATTTTAACTAAGATCCAAAAGACTTCCAATTAATTAATCTAATTAACATAATTATAACATCAATAGACATCAATAATACACATATATTAATTTTATTATTAGTATAGTATATTATGTCATTTTCGAATGATGTATTGCGTGGTTGTGAATAATATAGCCAACTTTCCAAATGTTCGAGTACTACTGCTATTTGATATAACTGCATTTTATTTTTTTATTGTCCACTATATGTATATTATTTATTAATTAAGGTTAACTCAATGCCTTATATATAGGATAAGACATGCAACAATTAAAATAAGAAATATGGATTTTCTTTTTTAATAACAAATACAACTATTATTTCCGTAAGAACCCATCTATACCCGCATAAACAAAATACGCGATGACTTATGTAATACCATTTTACGGTAGAATTTTTATGGAATCGATAAAAAGTGATATTATTTATAGAGAAAATTGATACTTAATTGATAAAAAGATAATAACAATGTTGTAATAATATATCTTTAATAAAAAGTAATATCGGATTACATGATCTCTCCCTAATCTCTCACAACTGCCCCCAACAAAATATAGTAGCTAGTGCCAGTTTATGACCACTAGTATTGGAGCGGGATGGACTATTGCATTTTTTTATTTTTATTTCTTGTGAAAGGAAATATATATAATTATTATTAACCAATTAGATAAAATAGCTAGTATCATCACTGTTATAAAGTAGGGTATTGTGCGCGTAAATGATGGGGATGGGAAACAATATTGGTCTTTAATTAGAAAAAAAAAAATTTAAACTTTAAAAAGATTAATTATTTAATAATCCTTACTAATATTCGAGCATTGTAGAGAGACGGATATATATAAGACGGTTGTGAGTAAGTCGATCCATCATTAAATATATTTATTATATAAGTAAAGTATATATTTATTGATAGTTAATCATTCTTTAATACGAGTCACATATTTATACTTCATTTTCACTTTAAAAAAATAATAATAAAAATAAAAATAAAAACTCAAATCTTGAATACTAGCTATAAACTCATTGCCATTCATTCATAAATCTCAAAACAATTAGCTTTGAAATATAACCAAAAAAAAAAAAATGCAAGTCCACTCATCCCCTCCTCAACCCCAATTACCCTCAAACCCAAACCCTAATGAGGAGAAGTCGGTAGACGATCTTGTTGGGTTGGGTTTCCAAATATGTGGAGAGCCCAAATCAATTCTGGCCCAACATCACATTCTAGCCCACCATCATCACATTCTGGCCCATCATCACTTGGCAGTAGAAATAGGCTGTGTGTGTTCGGGTGAAGGTAACACTCCAACTCCGAGAGCAAAACAAAAACGAGGGCAAAAAGAGGAGAGAACATCAGAACAGTGCAGAAGCAATAACCGGAGTTTCAACCGTCGGATCGAGCTGAAATTTTGTCAGCACGTTCGGAACTCGTGGAGGTACATTCTGAACGGTGGAGATCGTGTTTGGAGCTTTGGGTTGACGGGAATACGCCGAAGACAGAAGCAGATTTCTGGGCGATTCTGTTCTGCGCAGTCGAGGAGAAAGGGTCGTTTCTCACAAACTAACCGTTGGATCGAGCTGTAACTTGGACAGCACGTTCAGGACTCATAGAGGTTGATTCTGGACGGTGGAGATCGGATTCTGAGGGTTCTACAGTTGCGAACTCAGAACGTCAGTTTGCGTAGTTTGGTGAGGTCTTTCTAATCTCGTTGTTTGTTATCAAGTATTAATTGTCTTGATACGTTTGTGGTAGTTCGTCTGTGGTGGCAGATTGTAACTCTTGAACTTTGTCTCATAGTGAAGTTTTTGGTGGGCTTCGGTCCCGTGGTTTTTTACCTTCTCACATTGAGGAGGTTTTCCACGTTAAATTGATTGTGTCGTGCATTGTTGATTGCTTGCTTTATCGTGCATATTATTATTAGGATTGTTTCCTGCTAGATTCACACAAGAGAGGGATAATTGATCATTCCGCTGCGTAGACGAATAGTTTATTGTTTGATTATTCGTGTGTTTATCCCAACAAAGTGGTATCAGAGCGAGGTTTCTGCTCTGTGCCTTGTGGTGAATATGGAAACCAATACTAATAGAATGGTGAATCTCAATGGTTCTAATTATCATGTGTGGAAAGGCAAGATGGAGGATCTTCTTTATGTGAAAGATTATTATTTGCCTGTATTTGAAACTAAAAAGCCTAATGATAAAACGGATGAGCAATGGGCAATATTGCATCGTCAAGTATGTGGTTACATTAGGCAGTGGGTGGATGATAATGTATTGAACCATGTGAGTGGAGAAACACATGCACGATCATTGTGGAAAAAGTTGGAGGAACTGTATGCTAGAAAAACTGGGAACAATAAGTTATTTCTAATCAAGCAGTTGATGAATCTGAAATTCAAAGATAGCACTCCTATGACGGATCACTTGAATTCATTTCAGGGCATTATCAATCAATTGTCGGAAATGAATATCAAGTTTGAGGATGAAGTACAGGGCTTATGGCTTCTTGGTACATTGCCGGATTCATGGGAGACATTCAGGACATCTTTGTCTAATTCAGCCCCCAATGGTACCATTACAATGGATTTGGTTAAGGGCAGCGTTTTGAATGAGGAAACGAGGAGAAAATCGCAGGGCCCTTCACAGCAATCAGAGGTTTTGGTTACAGAGAAGAGGGGGAGAAGTAATAGTAGAGGTCCAACAGGCAAGCAAAAAGGCAGGAGGAGTAAATCCAACAGATACAGCAAGGTTGAGTGTTGGAATTGTAAAACTCCAGGACACATAGCAAAGTATTGCAGAAAACCCAAGCAAGATGACAAGAAAGAAAATGGGAAAGAAAGGAAGAATGAAGAAACGAAAGATAATGATCGAGTGTCTGCTGCAACAGGTGATTTTCTTATCTTTCGTGATTATGAAGTGGTCAATCTTGCATATGGTGAAAGCAGTTGGGTGATTGATAGTGGGGCATCCATACATGCAACATCTCGTAGAGAGATGTTCACATCCTACATGTCAGGTGACTATGGTAATGTTAGGATGGGTGATGATGGCTTAGCTAAAGCCATTGGCGTTGGAGATGTATGTTTGCGGACTAGTAATGGTGCTACACTAGTTTTGAGAAATGTGAAGCACGTGCCTGATCTTCGGTTGAACTTGATATCTGTTGGGAGACTTGATGATGAAGGTTTCTGCAGTGTGTTCTTCGATGGTCAGTGGAAGCTTACAAGAGGTTCTTTAGTTGTTGCTAGAGGTCAAAAACATTCTTCGTTGTATTTGATGCAAGCAAAGTTACTTGATGGCTCTATTAATGCAGTTAAGAATGAGGGGATAGTTGAGTTGTGGCATAGCAGACTCAGTCATATCAGTGAAAAGGGATTGAAGATTTTAGAGAAGAGAAATCTCATTCCAGACTTGAAGAATGCATCTTTAAAGAAGTGCTCTCACTGTTTGGCGGGAAAGCAGACTCGAGTTGCTTTCAAGACCTCAACTCCTACTAGAGCATCAGGTATACTCGATTTAATTTATTCTGATGTTTGTGGTCCTATGAAAACTAGAACTCTTGGTGGTGCTTTATATTTTGTTACTTTTATAGATGATCACTCAAGAAAGACCTGGATCTACACGTTGAAGACGAAAGATCAGGTGCTCGATGCATTCAAGCAGTTTCATGCCTTAGTTGAGAGACAGACTGGGAAGAAGTTGAAATGCATCAGATCGGATAATGGAGGGGAATACATTGGTCCTTTTGATGAGTATTGCAGAGAGCATGGTATCCGACATCAAAAGACTCCTCCAAAGACACCTCAGTTGAATGGTCTTTCAGAAAGGATGAACAGAACATTGGTCGAGAGAGTAAGATGTCTGCTATCAGAAGCAGGATTGTCTTCATCATTTTGGGGTGAGGCTCTGAGTACTGTGGTACATGTTTTAAATCTTACTCCATGTGTTCCTTTAGACTTTGATGTTCCAGATAGAGTCTGGTCAGGAAAAGATGTTTCCTATAATCATTTGCGGGTCTTTGGATGTAAGACATTTGTGCATATTCCCAAAGATGAGAGGTCTAAGTTGGATATGAAGACTCGACAGTGTGTGTTTCTTGGTTATGGCCAAGATGAGTTTGGTTACAGACTTTATGATCCCGTAGAGAAGAAGCTTATCAGAAGTCGGGATGTTGTGTTTGTTGAGGATCAAACTATAAGAGATATTGAGAAGACGGATAGCTCAGTTTCTACACCTGGTGATGACTTGATTGACTTGGAAATTGTTCCTCATGGTCAAGATCAAGTAGAAGTTGAAGAGGAGAATCAAGATCAGCCTGATTTTGGTAATGATGAGCATGTCGATCATCCTTTGCATGATGAAGAGGATATCGATCAGCCGCAACCACCTGATGTTCCAGAACAGGAGGTTCAAGAACCACCTAGAAGAAGCAGTAGAGCTCGTGTACCTTCTAGGATGTATCCTCCTGATCAGTATGTGCTCTTGACCGATGGGGGAGAGCCTGAATGCTATGGAGAAGCAGTTCATGGAGAACACAGGAATGAATGGTTGGAAGGAATGCAAGATGAGATGAAATCCTTGCATGAAAATGACACATTTGATCTGGTGAAACTACCAAAGGGGAAGCATGCTTTGAAGAACAAGTGGGTGTACAGGCTAAAACAAGATGAACACACCTCAAAGCCTCGATTCAAAGCTAGATTGGTTGTTAAAGGTTTCAGTCAGAAAGAGGGAGTTGATTTTGAAGAAATTTTCTCTCCTGTTGTCAAAATGTCTTCTATCCGTTTTGTGCTTGGTTTGGCTGCTAGTCTTGACTTGGAGATTGAGCAGATGGATGTCAAAACCGCTTTTCTTCATGGTAAGCTAGATAAAGAGATATACATGGTGCAACCTGAAGGTTTCAAGGTGAAGGGAAAAGAAGACCATGTATGCAAATTGAAGAAGAGTCTATACGGTTTGAAACAAGCACCTAGATTGTGGTATCAGAAATTTGAGTCAGTTATGGGGGAGCAAGGCTACCAAAAGACTATTTCTGATCATTGTGTGTTTGTTCAGAAGTTCTCGGATGATGATTTTATTATATTATTGCTATATGTTGATGATATATTGATTGTTGGCAGGAATGTTTCAAGAATTGACAGGTTGAAGAAACAGTTGAGCAAATCCTTTGACATGAAGGATTTGGGGCCAGCAAAGAAAATCCTTGGTATCAACATCACCCGAGATAGAGCAAACAAGAAGCTGCACTTGTCACAGGAGAAGTATATTGAGAAAGTGCTTGAGAAATTCAATATGAGCAAAGCTAAAGTGGTTAGTTCTCCTGCTGCCACTCATTTTAAGCTTGGTGCTCATCATAGTCCTTCAACCGATGAAGAGAAGGAAGCAATGAGAAGAGTCCCATATGCTTCAGCTGTGGGAAGCTTGATGTATGCAATGGTGTGTACGAGGCCTGACATAGCTCATGCAGTTGGTGTTGTTAGCCGTTATTTGTCTAATCCGGGAAAGGAGCATTGGAATGCTGTGAAGTGGATAATGAGGTATCTACGAGGTACGTCTAGTTTGAGACTCACCTTTGGAGGTGGGAAGCCCGAGTTAGTTGGCTACACAGACTCAGATATGGGAACAGATGTGGACACCAGAAAGTCAATTTCTGCTTACCTAGTGACATTCGCAGGTGGCGCTGTGTCATGGCAATCAAGATTGCAAAAGTGTGTTGCACTCTCCACAACAGAATCAGAGTACATTGCTGCAACGGAAGCATGTAAAGAGGTGTTATGGTTCAAAAGGTTTATGGAGGAGATTGGATTGAAGCAACAGAGGTATGTAGTATTTTGTGATAGTCAGAGTGCTATCCATCTCAGCAAGAATGCTGCATTTCATTCAAGATCGAAGCATATTCACGTGAGATATCATTGGATGAGGGATGTCATCAATGATAAGTTGCTTGAACTTGAAAAGATTCATACAGATGATAATGGTGCTGACATGATGACGAAGGCATTGCCTAGAGAGAAGTTAGAGGTATGTCGTGTGATAGCCGGAATGGCTAGTCTCTCCACATAATCGGAAAGGGGGAGATTTGTTGGGTTGGGTTTCCAAATATGTGGAGAGCCCAAATCAATTCTGGCCCAACATCACATTCTAGCCCACCATCATCACATTCTGGCCCATCATCACTTGGCAGTAGAAATAGGCTGTGTGTGTTCGGGTGAAGGTAACACTCCAACTCCGAGAGCAAAACAAAAACGAGGGCAAAAAGAGGAGAGAACATCAGAACAGTGCAGAAGCAATAACCGGAGTTTCAACCGTCGGATCGAGCTGAAATTTTGTCAGCACGTTCGGAACTCGTGGAGGTACATTCTGAACGGTGGAGATCGTGTTTGGAGCTTTGGGTTGACGGGAATACGCCGAAGACAGAAGCAGATTTCTGGGCGATTCTGTTCTGCGCAGTCGAGGAGAAAGGGTCGTTTCTCACAAACTAACCGTTGGATCGAGCTGTAACTTGGACAGCACGTTCAGGACTCATAGAGGTTGATTCTGGACGGTGGAGATCGGATTCTGAGGGTTCTACAGTTGCGAACTCAGAACGTCAGTTTGCGTAGTTTGGTGAGGTCTTTCTAATCTCGTTGTTTGTTATCAAGTATTAATTGTCTTGATACGTTTGTGGTAGTTCGTCTGTGGTGGCAGATTGTAACTCTTGAACTTTGTCTCATAGTGAAGTTTTTGGTGGGCTTCGGTCCCGTGGTTTTTTACCTTCTCACATTGAGGAGGTTTTCCACGTTAAATTGATTGTGTCGTGCATTGTTGATTGCTTGCTTTATCGTGCATATTATTATTAGGATTGTTTCCTGCTAGATTCACACAAGAGAGGGATAATTGATCATTCCGCTGCGTAGACGAATAGTTTATTGTTTGATTATTCGTGTGTTTATCCCAACAGATCTTCCAAAAGCGCGTTTTTGGGATGCCATGGACATCACTCAATGGGAAGGCTTTTGGTTCGAGCCGGGCCTTGTCAAGCCCGCCTTCAACTTCCGGGCCACCTTCCACGCCCGAAACGACGACGTTCTCCTCGCTTCAACCATGAAGACAGGAACCACGTGGCTCAAATCCCTTGCCTTATGCATCATGCAAAACCAAACCCACAAAGATGACATTCTAACCATAGATAACCCTCATTTCCACCTCCCCACCATCGAGAGCACCCTCTACTCCACCAAGCCCCTCCGGGCCAACATCTTCGACTCCTCCGTCCCCCGTCTCCTCCACACGCACCTCCCCTACGCCGTCCTCCCCGACTCCCTCAAGAACTCCGACTCCAAGATCGTCTACCTCGCCAGAAACCCTAAGGACACCCTCATCTCCATGTGGCACTTCTTCAACACTATTTTGAAACCGGGTCAGGACCCGTACCCGCTTGACAAGGCCGTGGACTGTTTCCTCTCCGGGGTGCACCAATACGGGTCGTTCTTCGACCACGTGTTGGAGTATTGGATGGAGAGTCGTAGGAGGCCTGACAAGGTGTTGTTCTTGAAGTATGAGGAGATGAAGTTGGATCCCAAAGGGCACGTGTCGATGATCGCGGAGTTCATGGGGAGGCCGTTCGGGGACGAGGGAGAAGTTGAGGAGGTGGTGTGGAGGTGTAGCTTGGAAAGGATGAAGAATTTGGAGGTGAATAAGAGTGGAAGTGTTTTGTTGAATATTCCAAACACGTCTTTCTTTAGGAAAGGGGAAGTGGGAGATTGGAAGAACTATTTGACACCTCAAATGGAAGATCGAATCAACCAAATGAGTCGGATTAAGCTTGAGGAATTTGGCCTCTTTCTTTGATTATTATGCATGTTTGTGTGTGTTCGTATTGGCTTGTGGAGTTGAACCAAAGGGAGATTATGTTGTGTTAATTAACGTTGTTGGTGTGTTTTGCGTGTTTCTTTTTTTTACAAATCTTAAAACTTGGTTGATATTTGATGCAATGTTCAAAAAATATTCAAATTCAGTCAATATTTATACTCCCTTTGGAAAATGCTCATTTATTATTTATGAAAATTTGTTCTTTAATCATCTTTGGAGTGTGAAGGATTTTATTGAATAAAAGAAAATGTGAAAAGTTTGGAGAGTTATTTTTTCAGGAGCAAAGGCATCTCAATTTAAGAGTATGAGATGAATAGTATTACTATTTTATAATAATAAAAAAATATGAGCACAAAATAAAATATATAGAAGAATTCCATAAATATAGGTAAGATTTTTGTTTGTAGTTTTAAGGACACAACAGTTCTAAGCTATATTCACCCCTAATATGGAGTAAAATTCAAACATAATTTTGGATAGCTCAAATTTCTAATTTCAAGCATAATTTTTTTTTGTATTACATCATGCATATATGTGACATTCAAAACTTGTTATTTTTATAATTACGTAGTAAGGAACCTATATATTATAATAATAACAAATCAAATTTATGGCTCAGATCCAGTAACATGAGATGGCCCAATAAGAGCTATAAATTAAATCAAATTTTATGGGCCGGATCGAGTTACAAGCCAAGGCCCAAATAAGTTTCTGAATCGGGAAGTTCGCCAACCTTGCAGTCCAACATAGAACGGCCTAAGCCCCAAAAGGAAACAAATAAGCAATGGGAATAAGATTTTATCATTTCAGTATCTGGCAAAAAAATTGTATCACTTCATTTCAGGCATTACGGTTTTCGAATTATGAAGAAAATTTAAAAAGGTGGAGTACTAATTAAAACTAAATAAATAAATAAATATTATAAAAAGACTAATAATATTTTTAAAATTAATACTTTCTCCGTCCTGAAAAGAATGCTAAAACTTTTCGAGCATAGAGATTAATAAGCTTGCTTTATATATATAAAAAGAGAGGGTTATATTATATGGTGTTAAAGATGTTTGGTTAATTAAATCTTATAGAAATCGTAAGGAAAGAAAATTACATTCAACTTACCCCTAATTACACTAGTATATATGCATATACATCTCTTTTATTACTGAATATACATACATCACTTAAAAAAGTTAAGATCCTAAGTCATACGTAATAACTAATAAGTGCAAGAGTAAGTTTATATTTTATACTCATAAATTTTGTTGTAAGTTTAATAAAGAGTGATAATAATTTTTAATAATATTTGATCAAGAAAAAGTGGTATTGTCTATGATTTATAAAAAATGATATTTGTGAAGTTGAATTTTTTCATGAATAATTTATAGTATTAATTAAAAGGAATAATTTTTTATTTTTATTTTTTAAAAATCAAATATTATACAGAAAAAAGTTCTAATAATTAAAAGTGCATGATATTAGTTTGTTGATTCATACGGAATTATTTATACAGAAAAGAAAGGCAATTGGTCGAATGTCATTCTCGAAAGAAATTTTATTTTATTGATATCTGTTTGGCTCATGCTGATTTATAAATATTATTAAGAAATTATCAGAACCAATCTGTGAGATGTCATTCTCGAAAAAAAAACCACTAAATTATTGTTAAATTGCTATCTCATTTAGTTTATAAATAAATTAAGTAATTTTGATTAAGACATATATTTAATGAGAACTAATTAGTACTCAAATGAATAAACCACCACTACATGAACATTAAAAAGCAGCCGGCCAATTAATTATACATAATCCCATTTTAAAACCTACTAATTATTTATTGGCAACTATAAAAACCCTCCAAAAGAGCAAAAACTTGAACCACAAAAAAAAAAAAAACAAAAAAAAAACAAGAATTAATCTCTTTAATTTTCAATATTTTCTAAAATCCATGAAGACCAAAAATATCCTCCCTCTCATAGATTTCTCCAATTTGAAAAAGGAATCTCCAACATGGGATTCCACGAAGCTTCAAGTTCGAAAAGCCCTAGAAGAGTATGGGTGCTTTGAGGCCACGTTTGGTGAGGTCACTCTTGATCTTCGAAAATCAGTTATTGAGAGCATAAAAGAGCTGTTCGATCTCCCTCTGCAGACCAAATTACGCAACAGAGCAAACACGCCTTACCATGGATACGTGGGACAATATGCCATGGTTCCACTCTATGAAAGCTTGGGCATCCGCAATGCCCTCGCTCCCGACAGCATCGACGCCTTCACCAATCTCATGTGGCCACATGGCAATCCCACCTTCAAGTATGTTAAATGATCACCTCATCTAAAAACTTATGTTAAATGATCACATCGTCTAAAAACTTAAGTCAATTAAGATATTGTACACCATGACCTGGCCAATGGAGGGAAAATTACCATTCGTCCAACATAGGCTAAATTTGATTTTAATCCCAAAAAAAAAAAAAAAAAAAAATTCAGCCACATCCCATCATCAAGTGCTTGAATTTAAACTATGAATTGAGATTAAATCGATTGAAACTGAAAATATTAACTCTTTTTCGGAATTTATATCAAAATTGGTAATAGTTTATGGGAGGAAATATGATTTAATCTTGGGAAAATATCAAAATTCGTCCTTTTAAGTATGATGGAATTCAATTTTAGTCCTCTTTCATTAGGATCTCAATTTTGATCTTTTTATTTGTTCGATTTGGACAAAAATGACCAAAATCGAACAAATAATTCCAAAATTGAAATATGTCATACTTAATAGATGAATTTTGATATTTTCTCTTATCTTCAACATTAAAGTGTAAATTTTTTGTTTGTTTCTTCTCCTTTCTATTATCTTTCTGGCATGCGTTATAACAGTTGTTTTATATATCAGCAAGAGTGTGCAGCGTTACGCGGAGCAACTGCACGAACTGGATAAGATAATAAGGATGATGACCGTAGAGAGTCTTGGACTTGAAAAGTACATGGATGATCACATGAATTCGACAGATTATCTGATTCGAGTTCAGAAGTACGATGGCCCACAAAGCCACGAAGCCAAGCTTGGACTGACATCCCACACAGACAAGAACATCGTCACCATACTCTACCAGAACGAGGTCACCGGACTGGAGGTTCTAACCAAGGATGGAAACTGGATCGCAGTCGAACCCTCATCAGATTCTTTCGTCGTCATGATTGGCGACGCTTTCCATGTACATCCGTCTTTATCAATTTGTTTTGTGAATCCACGTAAGAGAAAGAAGGATGCACTTTCAGTTTATAACTTTTGCCAAATTTAATTTTCGACCTATAGTTATCTCAAAATTTTAGATTGTCCTAAAATGAATTTTTCGTCTCAAATCTTTCCATAACTTTTGAAATTTCAAACCCTCCCCAAATTTTGGGAGGATTTTGAAAAAAAATAAAGAGTTGATTTGGGATGGTTTTGAAAATTTTTAAAGAGTTATGGGATAATTTGCGACGAAAAATTAGTTTTGGGACGAAATCTAAAATTTTGAGATAACTATGTGACTAAACCGAAAATATTAAATAATTTGGGACGAAAATCGAATTCGGTAAAAGTTATGGGACTAAAGGTCCATTTAACTCATTCAAATTATTCCTCATGCATGGGGTTAATTTAGGACATTCTCTCTTCTAAGTGTTGCTCCTCAAATGAATATTGATGTCGTAAATGATTTGCAGGCGTGGACGAACGGTCGGCTACACTCTGCGTATCATAGAGTGATGATGAGTGGAGAAGAAGCAAGATATTCGATTGGATTATTTTCGATTCCAAAAGAGGGGTATATAATAAAGGCACCAGATGAAACAGTGGATGAAGAACATCCTTTGTTGTTCAAACCTTTTGATCATCACAAGTTTCTTGATTTTTACTACTCTGAAGCTGGTAGGAATTCTCCAGCTGCTTTAAAGGCGTATTGTGGAGCCTAAATTTATTTCTGTATATTTTCATCTCTCTTTGGGTATGACTTATGAGAGATAAGCTATGGTGTGTATGTGAGAGAGAGAGGCTATGAATATTTAAATAAATGAAGAAAATATATATGTTCATCTTGGTTGGAGTTCAAACTTTATTTTCAATCATTACTTTATCATTAAAAATTTCGTTATTCTAAGGATATTTCTCAATTGGAGTAAAATAATTGAGTGCTCATAGTTAGAAAATAAAAGATAAAAAATTACAAGTTATTTATAGAAGAGTGTATATTGACCCGTGTGCAAGGGTGCACCCATATGTGTATACCTTTTTATTCTATTTTGTATACATATTATTCTATTTTATATACGTGTTTTGTAATAATTGTATATTATTTTTACATTAATTTTTCATTAAAAAAATTAGCATCCATATATGTATAACATTTTATTGAATATTATATATAATTTTTCATTAAAAAAATTAACAATTAAATTGTATACATTTTTACTTTTAATTGTATATGTTTTTGTTTATATTTGTATGTGGGAGCACTCTATCTTTAGGTGCACCCGGGTGCATACTATAAATTGCAATTATAGAATGTGTACCATATTAAATTTCACCTAAAAAATAGCACATCAATCTCTACATCTAAAAATATACTCCCTCCATCCGCTTCTAAGGTGTCCAGTTTACTATTTTTGGCGTCCGCTTCAAAGGTATCCATTTCTCATGTTTAGTAAAAAAGTATACAATATGGTCACCACTTCTCTCTAATACAACTATCCACTTTACATATAATAATAATATTTCTTAATCCACGTGCAAAAAGCAAACAGACACCTTAGAACCGGACGGAGGGAGTATTTTAATTATAAATTTATTATTCCCACCACATAACATATTTTATAATGTACTCCCTTCGACCAGTAATTACTGCACACTTTTTTTTTTATCCGTCCAACACTTATGCATGTTTATAAAAATGAAAAAATACATTACAATACTATTCATTTTTCAAACACATCTTAATAACTTTACACATATTTTTCATTAAATTATCTAAAATATTCACTTTTTACACACATTCCAATAACTTTACACACTTTTATACATAAAAATTTAACTTTTCTTAATTTTCGCGTACTAGAATATGTGCACAATTTATCGTGATAGAATGAGTATTTATTACCTAAAAATATTACGTTATCCTACAAAATTCAATAAAATTGATAATAATAATAATAAAAAAAGTTATTCTTAAACTCCATATTAACAATAACTGTGAAGATTAAGTTGAGATGAAGGGAGTATATATTAATTAATGGCTATGGAATACCTTAGTTATTTATTAAAATAAATTGGGCTTGAAGAAAGGTACAGGCCCGATAACGGTCCATTGGGCCAGAAATAAATAAGCCTTTGTAAGTTCTAACTATATTTGATACATTTATACAACATTTGTCCAATTAAATTCTTAATCAATATTATAAGATTCGCAAAATATGAACTCATTTTTAACATTCTATTATTAAATCTCATGAGTTGATTTAGTTAATTGAGAGTTAAAACTTAAATACATTACTATATCGTACATATAGTTCGAATTCAAATATTTTTTTTTTAGAATCCATTTATTCAAAAGTATCCATACACCAATTTTATTTTTGTGTCTCATTACTTTTTAGGGCTCATTACAATTATATATTTAAATTAATTATTTAGGTTAAATATTAAATCTTAAGGGTAATATATAGGTCATAAAAAAATTAAAAAAAAAAAGATGGTTACAATACATAGAACAGTTCTGATCGTAGTCATTTTCACCTAGATTTTAGTGTCGTTATGTGTGTATTTTCGAATGTTTTTATCCGTATTTGTGTAACTTTTGGTGGAGTTTTGTGTTGATTAGGAGAGATGTGTACAAGTTGATAAATGTGTGAAAATGAGCTTAAATGTATATGAAACAGGTCAAAAATGGAGCAAAACAGAGTCGGGAGATGAAACGGGCTGAAAAATACCCAACTCGAGTTGAAAGGTCTTACTCGACTTGCAACTCGAGTCGAGTAGAAGCTCGAGCAGATGCAAGAATTGTCCAGTAGCTCAACTCGAGTTGCAAGGTCCAACTCGACTTGCAACTCGAGTCGAGCTAGGTGCCGAATGAAGCTCAGCTTCTGACACGAGTAGACAGGCGAAAGCTCGAGTTATTTTACTCGAGTCGAGCTAGGTTTAGGGCAAGTCGAGCCACAAGTCGAGTTGGGGCAGAGCAGCGTCCAAAATCATCCAATGAGCTAACTCGAGTTGCTGGATACAACTCGAGTCGAGCTAGCTCCGAAAAACCGTCCAGAATGCAGAGCCACGCAACTCGACTTGGCAGGCGAGAGCTCGAGTTAGCTACTCGAGTCGAGCTGGGTAAAAAACTGAGAAAAATAAAAAAATTTCAGAAGCTTCTAGAAGGTTCCCAAGGGTATAAATACATTATTGGTGCGAAAATTAGAGAAGAGGGCCTCATTTTGACAGTTATTTTGGAGATCAACACACACTCTCTCACCACCATTTCACACACTCCATCCGATTCATCTCTTCCACCCTTCAAATCATCCATCAACCAACTTGATCTTAAAAAGTTCATCCATACATCCATCCATCCACACATCCAAGAGGAGGAAATCACATTTGATTGAAGAATTTGGCATGATCAAGGAGGAATGAGTCAACTTTCAAAGGGAAGCTCAATCACCTTCATTTTGCTATTTTCTTCATTATCTAGCTCATATGGAGCATGCATTGGATTATATTCAATTTGTAATGAATATTTGTGGCTAGTCCTCAAGTGAGGCTAGCAATGTGATTGGTTATGAATCATGTAGATTTTGCACACCAAAGGCTTGATGAATTGATTGTTATGAATATTTTCTATCATGAATGCTTATTCTCATTTGATGTATGATTTGTGTGATTAAATTTTCTATTCATATTGTTAGGATGGACATTCCAATGTTATGTATAGTGGTTTAATTGAATCATTGATTGCATAAGATGACTTAGTTAGTATGAGGAGAGGAAAGTCATTCCCTTCAAGTGCTTAGAACCTCATGATAGGACATTAGTGATGAACTAGTGAGGGGAACCCAACTTATGATCATAGTACCTTCATAGGAATTGAGAGTAAGAACAATCCTAGGAGATTTAAACTTGTAAAAGAGTTGAGAACCTAATCACCTTAGCCATAGGGGTTGGGGTATAATTGTGATTGCCCTTAATATCATAACATGAAATCATCAATGCATGAGTGTGTGTGAAGTCTACATAAGACCTTACACATGATGTTGCTAGCCTTGCTCTCTTCTCTTAGATACATTTCATCCATTTATTTCACCTTATCACTTGATTGGTAGTTGTTATAATTAGTTGCTAGTTAAGTTCGATAGTTAATTGATAGAGTAATCATTAGTTTTAAACCAAACCTTCAAACATATTATCTTTACAAAGCATAAATCAATGAACAATTCGGATACTAGTCAATGTTTGCTTTTCCTTGGGACGACAATTTTATAAATTTTGCACTTGGTCACGCATATACAACAGCGATATAGTACACTTACTATTGTCATTTTACTAGAAATGCGACTAAGTTCAAGTTCCATATAATGTGTTTTTTTTTCTTTTGTTATAGTAAGAATCTTGATAGTGTGATTTTTTTAAATTCATGAATTTAATAATTATTTAAGAAATATTTGGCTAGATGCATGCATGTCATATATGATAAAGCAAATGTTTATACACTAATAAAGTGAGAACTTATATATCGATATATATTACACAACAATTTGGTAAAATGTCACATTTCACTTAAACTAATTGATCAATACACAAAATTACGTACATTAATAATATATATAAAAGCCAATTTTGAACCATAAATGATCAAAAGTGATAACTATCTAGATAGAGTTTGATCAATATATTAGTTAGAATTCTTTTTAGAGTTTTAATTTATTTTTCAGTTTATATCTTTTTTGATTTACTTTGTTATTAGTATTTTAAAATATTTTTATTTTAAGTACGTCTACTTAGGTTTTGAAAAATTAAATGACCAAATTAAAAATAATCAATACCAAGATATTTTCTCTTACATTGTGATAATTGCACGTATGTGATATGTACTGTGTATTATTGATAACTAACGTATTTGTAAATTTATATGACATCATATATATGTTATTTCCTTAATGATTGACACGTATTAGGGTTGAGAAATTTAATTTCTTATCCTCAAGATTTATACGTTGATTTAAAATACAAAATTTCTCCTTACTCTTGCATATAAATTTCTCAACAAAGTGAGAAATGTCACGTATTAGGGTTGAGAAATTTATTTTCTTATCCTCAAGGTTTATACGCTGATTTAAAATATAAAATTTCTCCTTACTCTTGCACATCAATCTCTTAAAATATAAAATTTCTCCTTACTCTTGTATATCAATCTCTCAAGTGAGAAATGTCACATCAAAAGTGTTGTATATTTTATATGTTTGTGATTCTATGACCTCATGATCCAATCTGATTATGGTCCATAACAGAAATTAGATTTTCATATAGTAATATTTCAAAAAAAAAATGGAACAATATGCACGACACGTGTGCTGCACATGTGTCTACGAAAAGGGGGTCCATGTTTCATTCTTAGTTTGTCGAGCAAGTCCACATCTTGTGGTGGAAATTAATCATAGGCCATCTTGTGTTCCATGTTTTGTGAGATTTAAATTGAGGATGATCACATAATATATATCATACTTTATATCATACTTTATATAGTTGGAGATATATCTTTTAATTAAGATTTTTATCTCTCCTATAAACAAGAAAAGAAATTATAGAAACAACAAATCATGTCCCAATATAAAAGAATCCAAGAGAGTTTGTACTGTCATAAAAGATGGTGCAAGTTGTTGGACAGTGGCACACAATCTTATTTGGACTTATTACAACACTTCTCTTATTATGCACTCATCATCATCATTCTCATTTGAATTCTTCTAAATTATATATACCACTCCATTTTATACATTTTTCTTTTCATTTTTTTTTCCGTCACAGAGCCACATGATAGCTAGGGCTCGGGGGACCTCGATTTCTAAATTTGTGCACATTAATACAGATATTACAGTTCGTTCGGTGCAACTAGTTCGATATTATGACAATGGAGTATTGATGCTTAGTGATGAATTAATTTGAAGAAGAGGAATGTCTTAGGAGATGATGATCTTACTTGTGGTCTGAAGAATGCACTCGTCATCTCTTCTTCGAATGTGCCTTCTTGCATCAGGTATATGGTGTCTTTGCTATTCGTTGTTAAGTAGTATTTCCTCGATATTGATCAACAAACTAGCATCATTCTTTTCATAACATTTGGAAATACTTAGTAAAGAACTGAAGAATCATGGTTTTATATAAATAAAATAGAATGCTTAAATTTTTTTTCTTTTGTGATTGGCTAGTTAATATAAGAGTAGCACCAAGATGTTAATTGTTGTAAAGTTGTAAAACTTATAAATTTTTTATATTTTTTATACCTCATGATGTGAATGATATTTTTTTTACCGATGATGATAATAATAATAATAATGAGGAGGAGAGGGAGGCGAGCTGAATAAAATTAAATTGGCCCCACCCTATATATCGGGTTATATATTATTTTTTCACTTTTAAAATTTTTATTTTATATTTTGTCCATTTAGAACTTTAATATAATTAGTTGACAAGGAAAGCGATAATTGCAATTTTCTTTATAATGTTTTTTCGTTTTCATTAGGTTTTTCTTTTGGGTGAGAAGTGGGTGTATTTTGTCGTATTGTACATGTAGGAGCATGAACAATTTTGGATGATAGTGTGCAATAATTGTGGAAGAATTTCGCCACATTTAATTGAGTGAATTCTTGATTTTAACCACTAATAATTGTGCATCAATCTATATCTAATTCGTTTTTCCAATTTATTTCCTATATATAATTGATGTTGGCACCTCTATCTATGCCCACATATATATTTCAGTTTACTTATAATATAAATAAATAAAATATTATATATTTTAGAATTTTAAATATAATTTTTAAATTTTAAAATTAAAGAATTAAAATACTTACATGTACGTATCATTATAATGTTCAGATTTACTGTACAAATTTGTTTATGAAAAGTGATACTACAAATTTGTTAATTAATGTTGTATGTTTTTTATTAAATAAATGAATAATAAAGTAAGTTATATGTATAATTAAATGAAAAAAAATTGTGTTAAATCTAAAATTATTAATTAACATAGTTGGCTGAAAAAAATTAACTGACTGCACAAAGTCAGTACCTTAATTAATTAGAGTGGTCTGAATCTTTTATTCTACCATGAAAAAACTCTATCGAATAATTATCAAATGAACGGTTAAAAATTTATACCAATAGTCATATAGTATATCTAATAATCTTCTCATTGAAATTTTCTGTAATTGAAAGGAAAAGATAATTTGTCAAAAGAAATTTTCCCAAAAAAATTAGAAGTGAGTGAAAAAGGAGGCTAGATTTGATGGAATTTTGTAGATTATCATTATGAAATGGGACACCAGTGCGCACTATATATAAAAAAGCAGTTTTATCTTCTATTATATTTTAGTGTTATATTTTTATTGCTTAGTATAAATTTTTATTAAATTAATGCTCCACGAGACTAGGCAAAACATTTCGTTTATTTCTTTCTTTATTTTTTGGCGTCAAAATGTTATGTTTATATTGCATTAAAAATAAAAAATCAGACCATGACAACAATATTTAGTGATAATCAACACCTTAATTGGCCCGACGAAAAAAGTAAAAGGAAAATTAAAGGCAGCAGCCTAATTTGTCATATATATTATATATTAATTTATGTTGGTAGTAAGTGTCAATCAAAGTTCACATCAGTTAGAAGTGAGGATGAGAATGACTATAAGTTTGTGAGTGTGGCTACACTCTCCCTAGTATGAGACTTTTAGATGTGAGCTCAAAGAGCAAAATCCTGCGGGCTTGAAGGTACCCCAAAGCAGACAATATCATGCCCAACAGTAGTATCAGAGTCAGGCTCTAGACTTAGTTACTATGAGGCTCTCAAAGAGCAAAACTGTGCGGACCTGTGGGTGGTCCAAAGCTAGCCCACACTTATAAATTCATAGTCATTCCTAGACATGTACATTTTAACCGGAACCAGCGGTTCTGGAATCGGCAAAAACAGAATCGAAACCGGATATATTCCAGTTCAGTTCCAATTCCTCATTTTGTGAAATCGGAACCGATGGTTTCGGTTTCAAACCGGCGGTTTTTTTAATTTTTCTTTTTTTACTTTTCAAGGCTAAAATTTAAAAAAAAAAAAAAGAGAAAACCAAAACCAGCTTTTCCAAACCAGAACCGAAACCTGCCTACCCTCGGTTCGATTCCGATTTCATATTTTTCGAAATAGGAACCGGCGGTTCCGAACCGCCGTGTATGTCTAGCCATCCCATTAAGGAAAGTCTAGCCCACACTTAACTATGTTAGCATGAGGCTCTCAAAGAGCAAAATCGTGCGGACATGTGGGTGGCCCAAAGTTAATCCACACTTATAAGTCCATAGTCATTCCAGCTAAGAAAAGTCTAGCCCACACTTTTAAATCCAACATTTCATAAAAACACGAGAATATTTGTACGAGTAAATTAATTGATTTATATAAGCAAACATGTCCAAACATTACCGCCACCCATTTAAAAGTTCAACATTAGATTTAATCCAAATTGATTTGTCTGCACATAAAGGGATGTGTTAAAGTGACCTGATAAAATATCTAAGCTTGATTGTCGGATGGGTGTAATGCGCAACATACTTCAAATGGTTTTTTTTTCTCTCTCTCTAAATTGCAAATAAAGTAAATGTTAGCTTGGTTGGGACTAAATTGCAAATAAAGTAAATGTTGTTACCAAATTTTTTTATTAAAAAACAAAAATCATATATACCATATCATACATGTATGATGATTGTGAAACTGATTATATTCCTCTTAGCATAATAGCACATGGTTTCAGGAACATCTCAAACTCAGAGTCTTCTGCAACCATCAAAGAGGCCACTGTCACTCCTGTCTTTACAATAATTCCCAAAAAAATTTAGAGAGAGAGAGAGGGAGTTATTAATGTGGAAATGATAAATGACAAAATTATTTATATGATGATCTTGCTTTTCAACTTGTTATAAGTATTTTTGTGGTGGAATTTGTTGTACTTCTTGTTATCATCTAGCTTAGTTCAACATGATGCATCAATTTGCAATTTGGATTTTTATTTCCTATGTATTTTCTTTTCTATTGGCTTATTTTAATTAATGCATGTGGGTTTTTTTTTTTCAAACATTTTATGTTTATAGTCTCAGGAAAATAGCATAAATTCTTTAACTTTTTTAAAATAAAATATATAAATGTGTAATTGTACATTTAAGTAGTTTTTAAGTAGACACAAGAAAACATAATTAGAAGTATTAAGAATACAAGTAATTAACCATCATGGTGAACTTCAATATAAATACATTTTCCCGTCCCAATAGAATTAATATTCATAGAATGTTTACTTAATATTTCAGGTTGTTTAAGACCATACATTTATATTAATTTTATGACAAAAACATGTGTAACATCGTCTCATGAAAAGGTTTTCAAAAGATGGATAAAAAATTATACTAATATTTTTTTAAAAAAAATGGTATTCGAATTAATAAAAAGTGATAGTAATACATTAAATTATTTTATGAATAATTTGTAGTATAAATAAAAGGTGTTATTTTTAGTGATAATTAATAATATATTTAATAAAAAGTGGTAATTATTTTTTAAAAAAATATTTTTACAATCTCAGGCAAATATACCCTAACTTTATTTGTATAGGTAATCATGTAATAATATTTTTTAATGGGGAAATAATTAAAGTATATTTAGTGGTTATTTGTGCTTACTATGAATTCTTACTATTGTAAGAAGTGTAATGTGACTAATAAATGAGAAAATAGGTGTAAATTTATTCAATTTTAACATTATACTTTTTTTGTTGAATCAATTTCATGAAGAATTTTTACAATAAAGAAATATATAATTAAATCAAATAATGATAAAGGAGTAATAGGTCAATTTGTCTATGTGAAACTTTTTAATGGGTGACAGGAAATTTTTACATGAGTAACGGTGAGATTTGAATTTAATTTTTCTTTTAAAGGCTTAAACCCGTAAAAAGAAAACCATTTAATATTTACTCGGTTCACTCTAACATTAATCAAACCACATAAATGTCTAATGTACACAAGTCGGCAACACCTAATTATTATTCAAACAAAATTGAGTACTGAAATGTTAAATCTTAAAAATAAAATAAAAAAAAGAAAGGAAACAAAAAAAACCATGTATTATTCTAGTATCTAATTATTGTACTCAATTATATAACCTTTTTTTTTAATTCTTTTTTTCCTGGGAAATGCGACCTCATTTTTTATTTTTTTTGCAACCTCTGCACTGCGATAAACAAAAAACATGACTTGACAGTGTTCTCTTCTACTATGTTCTGAATATTTAATTAATTAATTTCCCTTATCCATTATTTCTCCCGACAAAAACTCTATACTAAATAATATTCCTCGTTTCTGAATATTCCAGATTTGCATAAGTACGGTTCTTAAATTTTATTTCAATACTAACCCATCCATTTCATTTTAATTAATCGTCATCTCAATTAAAAAAAGTTTATTAAAGTAAAATGATTTAAATTTTGTAACCACAAGAATTAAATGAACCCGTCCTCTGAATTCTATCCTTGTCTTATTTTTTTCTTATGAAACACTCTAGCATTAATTGAAATTTATTACAAGATTATGTCTTTCCCAATTCACGTAAGTCAATTATAGTGCATTAATGGTGGAAGTTAGAGATATTTTTAATTATATTGCACTAAATTAAAAAAATTAAAGATGGTATTGATTTAAAAAAAAAACCTAATATTACATGAAAAACCTCAAACATGCATTCCTACTTAGAACTTAGAATCAAACGAAGTACTAAAGGGAAAAAAAACATAGTACTAGAACTATGCAGATTTTTGTGTATCTATCTTCTACGGCCACACGATAAAAGGTAGTTAACCAACTTGTACTCGATTTTGATCCTTAGTATCGACAAATCCATTTCTAGGAGCACACAGCCGTACTGATGTGAGTGCTTTGTCGAAATGCTTGGCCTTAGTGCTAAGATACTCACTCCATGTTATTGGGCGATACAGAGGGGGGTGATGTGGGTCTACCAGTTTTGGAAGTGGGCCGATTTTCACATCCGTTGGGGGCCCATATAGGTACGCCACGGACATCCGGTGTCGGCTCCGGTTCACCACGGCCCGATGCAGCGCGCTCGGGTACAACCCGTTCGACAGGATGTGCATCAAATCTCCAACGTGCACCACCAGGGCACCCACGAGGGGCGGCACCGTGATCCACCGCGACGCCCCCTCCCGGAGCACCTGCAGCCCGCTGATGTTGCTCTGGTGGAGCACCGTTAAGATAGTGGAGTCCGTGTGCGCAGCTAAACCCATCGCTCGACCCGGATCCGGGCACGCCGGGTATGAGTTTAGCTGCAGCGCTGCGCACCCTGGTGTGGCCCACTTAACGTCGTCCTCCGTTATGTTTAACGGTCCCAGCATCAGCAACATCAGCCTTTCCGCTAGTTTGTTCACTGCCGTTTTGTACTCGTCGATTGTTCCACTGCAGGAAGTTAACAGTACCCAATAGAATAGAATTAATACAAAAAAAAAATTACTTAAATTAAATATTACAGCAGAGGATGATATACAGACCAGAATTTGTGGTAATCATTGGGCCAAAGTTTGCGCGCGTGTTCTTCAGGCGAATCGGCGATGGTGAACCCTTCGGACCACATGTGTTTCTGAAAGAAAGAAGCAATACGGGCAACACCATAGCCCGACACGCCGTCAGCGGGCCGAGCCGCCCTAAGCTTCTGGTGCATGGGGAGGGAGAACAGCCTACTTTCCTCTTCAACAATCTCATCAAGCAAACTCTTAGGAATATCATGATTGATTACCTGAAACAGCCCCCAAGTCCTGCATGCATGACCTATGAGTTCAGCTGCGTTTGGGTCCTTCAAGTCGATGACAGGGATGGGTGCATCATTTTCGTTGTTGTTGTTGTTGTCGTCTTCGTTGGATGACGACCATGCATGAGTTTCCGGCAACTCTTTGAAGGAGTTGAGATCCATGAACTTGTGGCGAAGATTGACGGGTTGGCCTAAGAAGGCATCAGAGAGTGCTCTTGAAGGCATGATGATAGTTTGTGTTGCAAGAATTTTGGACACCTCGCACAAGCAAAGATGGAGAAGTAGGGCTAAGGTTTAATTGTGGGTGGGATCGAAGAGAATTGTGTTGTAGGGAAGGGAGAGAGTGCCTATTGCATTTATATAGAAATGGAGGGGATGGTGACTACTCATTAGGGTATGGATTTAGTGTGTGTCTGTGTGGAGCGGTAAACTTTGATTGGTTTTGCTTTTCGATTAGTGGAGTAGATTTTAGGGGTGCAGTGGAGTGGGGTACTGGGAGTAGATTTTTTAAATTTTTAGAAAATTTTAGATAGATTAAGAAGTTGAGAGAGGAATGAAAAGATTATTAATAGTATTATTTAAAAAAATGATAGAAAAATTATTAAAACGAATTTTGTGAATACGAGAGGGCAGTGTACATGTGCCTTATCTTATTCACCTCTTCCTACATGGTCCTATTCCCTCCTTCACTAACGACAACGTTCATACTCTCCCCTTCCACTCAGCGATTAAAATGACCATTTTGGTCCTGCCCTTTGAAATACGATGTAACTTCTCTCCAATTTAGGATAATTTAGGATCAGACATTGATGAATGCATTAGCAACATATTCAATCCTATTATCTCAACTGCTAACATTAATGACAATTTAAGTTTATATAACTTTTTTTAAAATTTAATTTTAATTGGTGATATTTATTTTTTTTAATTTAAAATAACTTTTATGATATCAATTTTAGTTTTTTTTTTATGTCATGTCATCAAACATAGAAGTTTTGGATTCCACATTCATTATTTAACGCACAAAAATTTAAACAAAACACCAGAAATAAAATAATATTGTAAATTCTTAAATTCTAATAAAAGAGAAAATATAAAATAATGAATGATATATGTTGATAGTGATTTAGTTTAAGCAGAAAACGTCCATACTCTCCTCCTCAACTCAACTCAGCGATTAAAATGACCATTTTGGTCCTGCCCTTTAAAATACGATGTAACTTCTCTCCAATCTAGGATCAGTCATTGCTAAATACACTAGCGACATATTTAATCCTATTATCTCAACTGCTAACATTAATGACAATTTATGTTTATCTTTTTCTTAAAGGTGATATTTATTTTTATTTAGTTTAATAACCTTTTATGATATCAATTTTAGTTTTTTTTATGTCATGTCATCATTTTTAAAAAAAGATAGCAGTTTAATTTGGATTCACATTCGTTAAACGCACAAAAATTTAAACAAAAACACCAGCAATAAAAAAGGATATTGTGAATTCTTAAATTATAAGGAAAGAGAAAATATAAAATAATGAATGATATATGTTGATAGAAGATTTAGAGGTGATGTAGTTTAAACGGAAAGGTCGTTTCATTAAATTTTCATTCAACTATCAAAATGAAAATTTTGTTAACAACATCTCCACTGTAATTTCTAAATTAACAGCTTATACGATTACCAAAATCATGACAGTTATTAAAATTACTGAATCTATGAATTTTCTAGAGGCCAACACGACAATTAATGTTGACTGAATGGCGATAGAATCGAGGGGGTAAAGATTCCGTTCGAATAGGATAAATTAATTTAGTTAATTTAATGTCCGTTCAAATAGGATAAATGAATTTTAATTTAATGAAAATGTATTTTATTTATATTGTTTCGTTTTAGGGGTTTATGTATCATTTGTATTTTATTTTTATGTTTTTTTTCTACATCAATATCCACTTATTTTTTATAATTATTATTTTTTTTACATATAATTCTTTTATAATTCCCATGTCAAATTATTTTGAGTTGATATTATGTATCATATACGTATTAATTTTTATAATAAATGTTTCTTAATAAATATTCATTTCGTTCGGCGTTTGCTTGAAAGAGTTTCTTTATTTCATTTTGGTGTCCGCTCCAAAAAATTTCTTTTTTTTTAAACACATAAGATCCACGCACATCCACTGATACAATTAAAATATGGAACTCACACACTCACTAATACAACAACCCACTACACATTAAATAATAATACTCCTTAATCCATCGGCAAAAAACAGAAGAGATGTTAGAGTGACTTGATTAAATATTAAACGATTCTCCTCTCTATCAGCTTAAACTTTTAGATGAAATGGTCTTTATCAGCTTAAACTTTTAGATGAGATGGTCATTTAATATCGTTAGGTTAAACTTTCAGATGAGGTGGTCATTTAACATGGTTAACAAAGATAAAGGGTTCAAACCTCACAGGCTTGAGGCAAAAATTCCCCACCTACATGTGAGGAGGCGTGTTAGTCTTTTAGATGAGATGGTCATTTAACAAAAGACTCGTTCAACCGGACGGAGGGAGTATTGTATAGCTTTTTTATATTCTCATTTTTTTATTAACAAAACTAACATAACATTGGCCAACAAAGCCTATAAATTCTGATAGATAAAATATTATAATGTCTCCTTTATGTTTGGCGTAATCCAAATCAGTCCACAAGTTTGTTAAATTCATAATTTTGATCCTCTAGTGTCTGATTTTGGCCTCTTTTATTCAAATTTAATCGTTTTATCAAATTCAATCCTATAATTTTGGACTATAATTGGACAAAATTCTGACATAAATGATTAAATTTGGACAAAAATATTGAACTAAATTTTATAAAATGACTAAAAATTTGGATAAAAATGATTAAAATCGGACACTATAAGATTAAAATTGCGAATTTAGCAAACTTGGAAATTGAATTTGGATTACTCAAACATAAAGGGTTAATTGCAAAAATAACAACGAACTTTACTCCTATTGCAAATTAATCCTCACTTTTGAGAAATTGCAAAAAAAACACCACTTTAAGTAATGTTGCAAAACACACTCAATTTTTGACTAAAATTTTTTTTTTTTGCGCTTTTTCCAACAATACTTAATTCATATAAAAAGTGATCATCAATTTTGATGTTTTCCCAATTCTTATACATTACTATTGTACTTCCTCCCTCCGTCGGATAGGTGGACATTTTGTTATTTTTGGCGTTCGCACCAAAGGTGGACATTTTCTTTTTTAAACACATGAGACCCACACACATCACTAATACAATTAATATATGGAACCCACTCACCCCACTAATACGACTACCCACTACACATTAAATAATAATACTTTTTAATCCACGTGCAAAAAGTAAATGTCCACCTTTCGGGCGGACAGAAAGAGTATATGTTTTTTATAATTAAAATATAAAATTCATACACTCTATTATTACATCTACCTACTATATATTAAATAATAATATTTCTTAATTCATATAAAATAATAAATCTCCCTCCGTAACTCTTACCTAGACACGGAATGAGTATTATTTAAGGAACCAATTGATATTCCAGAGTTATAACCATATATTTAGCCCTCAATGTCAATGGATATATATCAAAGTGAGTTTAGGTTTTGTTAGATTTGTGGGGTTTGTCCCTATATATATAGAAGTAGTGGGAACCCTAGTCATCAAGTAATTGATTAGTGCAAGCATTTAAAGTATCCTTCACATAAATTTGTGTCCTCATTTTGATCCAATTACCACTACCTATTGCCTCTTCTAGTTATCTCCACACACACAAGAGATAAGATTGCAACAAAAAAGAAAGACTTATTTAATTTTATTCATCATTGATCTTATTTTCTTGTTTATATCCACTTTATTTTTTGTATGTGGTGATCATGGTGACCACTATAGAATAGGAACAAAGAAAACCATCTCATTTTAACATGTCAAATGGACATGCCATACATGGGCATGTGCTCTAAAGGACACATACACATGGACACATATATCATTCTACATGCATATGCCCATCACGTGCTTATAACATGTTTTAGTTTTTCTTTCTTTTTCTTTTTAATTATTTTTTATTTAATTTATCACAAATATTTTTATCAATATACATCGCAACCATTAATAGAAACGCTTTCTTTTTTTTTTTTAAGTTAATGAAGTTTTAATTTAGTTTCATTGATCATGACCATTTAATTCATTTTAAGTATAGTTTAGATTCAAGATATTAATTACCACTAATATATTTGATAAAATCCATTAGAGAGCAAAACTTTATGAGATAGTTTTAGGTGAGACTGTTTTATGTTTCATTAAATATTTATTATTTTTTATTAATAAATACCATGACTAATCATTTCAAATGTTATAATTTTTTATTTATATATATTACAAATTGTTAATAACATAATGCATTATATAACTATTATTTTTTATTAAAAATTATTACATTTTATTCGTCTCACAAAACTTTTCTCTTAAAGACGGAGTGTTGCAATGTCACTAATTAGTTTAACCCCCACCCCTATTTAAACATTACAAACATAACTCAATTAAATCATGATATAGTCCATAAATTATCAAAGTCTGTTGTACAGAATAATAGTGAAACATTATGCCTTAATTTGACCGTTATTTCAGGTGAAGTGTGGAAGGGCCCCAAAAATTATCTAAATTTGGAACTTTTCACTATAATTCAACTTTTTTTTTAATCAAAGATAATAATAATGATTTTTACTACCCAAAAAATTGGAAGATGCCTGTGTTGAATTACTTTCTGTCCCAAGTGGAACCACCATTGTCAATTCAAGTTTAAAGTTCGTACGTACATCACATGCAAATGAGTTTATACATGTTATTTCAATTAATATATGTATATTAGAAAATATAATTTCCACTAAAATACAACTTATAACCTAACTTATAAGAAAGAAGAAAGTTAAAAGATCCAATTTTGTTTGTATAATTCTGTTCCAATTTTTTTCCCATTATTTTTCATGGTTGTCAATGAATTATAATTCCACTCTAGCTAATTAAATTCTCATTAATTACCCAGTAATTAATTTGCTTTTTCTCCCATTTAATGGAGAATATTTTGTATCAAGTCAAAAACTTGTGTGCCCCGGGATACCGTGTCCCCATGAAAACACAAGAATAATTAATATTTTATTCTTGTGTTCTCATGGGGCACGGTGTGTCTCCGAAGACACAAGAAACCAACTCTTGTGTCAAATGAAAAAATCATATTTGAAATATAAATACTTAATTTTATAAAAAATTGAAATATGCTTATTAATTAATTATAAAAGGGAGTTCAAATCCAATTAAAATTAAGTGTAGCATTTATTTAATTGAATCAATTAATTAATATTGCATTTAAAATATAATCCGTCTCATAACTTTTTATTTATTCGAAAAGTTTTTAAAATAATTAAAACATTTATTTTCATCTCAAACATTTTAATTGTATTTTGATTTTGTCCCAAGACAATATTTATTTACAAATTTCATCACATAACTTTGTAAAAACATGGATTCAATCACATCATATGGAATTTTAAAATTTGAACATTTTTAAGTAAAAATAATCATTTTGGTGAAAATTAATTAAAAGATGAGACTATTTCGAAAAAATTAATTTTGTTAAAATTATTTTAAATAAATTAAACTTATATAAGATGATTTTGATTTTAAACACATAATTAATATTTATCTATTTCTTATATTAAAAAATAATTTATTATTAGATTAATTGGTATATATACGTGCTGACTATATAATCAGTAGTATTAGTCAATGGATGTCGGCAGATCCCAGAAAAGATCTTTAGAGAAAGAATTAAAAAGGTAATAATTAGCTAATACGACCAGTTAGTACAATTAAACAAACTTTTGACTTGTTTAATTTATTACGCAATTCTGCCACTATAATATGGAGAACAACACCAAACTCCATGATTTTAATTAATCATTCTAATCATTGGTTTCTAGATTTATCACTCCATCTAGTTTTACTTCTTCAATTTCTACAGTCATATATTAAAGTCAATTAAATATCATTTTTTAAGTTTAACTTTCGCCATCTTTTAAAAGTTCAAACCCATAAAGTACGAGTGGTATACGTTGATCCATTTAATTAATATTAAATGAATGGATAATATTTTTTTTTTTTGAAAAAAATGTAATGAATTTTTAAAATAAATGATACATTGCTCAAAGATAAAATAATAATGTGGTAGTTCTATACATTCGAAATTGAATCATTTATTTTAAATAAATAGATTATTTAAAATAAATAAAACAATGTACTGTATAAAATAAATTATTTAATCAACTCTAAAGTCTAAACTTACAAAATTACTGTGAATGTAGCACTTGATTATTACATGATTAGTTCATGGTGAGATCGTGAACTAACATATGATATATACGTGTGTGAGATCATTTCACAGAAAAATTATTTTATATTTTTTAAATATTTTATTTTAGTTTTATTAAATATTATTACTTTTTTTATATTATATTATTATTAATTTCATCATTAATTCATCGTATCATTTTTTATTAAAATTACCACTTAATTCTATCCGTACGTAACAAGTAATATATATGTATGCTGTCACTGTTTATAGGCATTAAGTTTAAAAAAAATAATTAATTGGTCCAACTCAATAAACTAATCAAGTTCGTACACGACGTATAGCCTAAAATTTGATCCATTATTCTGAAATTGACAACCATGAAAAACGACCAATAAATTAATTTTAATACTTCATAATTAACGTAGAAAAATGCATTTTAAGTACGTAGCTAGAAACTAGAAAGTAAAATTATTAATTATTCGTAAATAAATATTATTCTTTATTTGATTCTATGTCACAAAATCTTTTATTTTAATTTCATGCAAAAATTTTAATTTAGTAGTGGATTACAATTGAGTATAGAAGGTTCTTGATATTTTTTATATTATTATTGCTTGTTAAATAAAGTTTCAATAATTAATTAACTCACCCAAGGAAAAAGCTATATCCAACAAATTCATGTTGATTGTCGGGATACAAAGATAAAGTTGGATTGGATATGGTTGCTAGATATTTGGAAATCAATGCTAGCTTTACACCAACAATTTATGTTTAAATTTAATTTAATTATGAAATTAAATCCATTTAATTTAATCAGTTTAACAGGTATATAATGCAATTAATTTGGATATCTATCAATCTTATAACTTATTCACACATAAAAAATGATGGGAAGTAAAGTAACCAGAATAATCTACGCAAGCTGATTTAAAATAAAAGATCAGATCAAAATGCAGTAGGGCATATGAACATTAATCATTACAGCCCAACAAATAAAATAAAATAAAATAAAATAAAAAATCCTTCAATTATGCACTATTATTTCTTGATCAATTTTCATCGTATACTCCAAACTCACAAAAGATAAAACTAAATAAAATAATTAAAAGAATATTTTCATTGAAACACCTAGTATGGAGACAAAAAAGATGAGAAATATTGTATTATCGTTTTGGGGGCAGACAGATAAAAGTAAATGCCCTTTTTTTTAATTTTTATTATTAAAAGCATATATATAAATATTTTTTTAAAAAAAAAAAAACTATTTTTAAGTGGGAGCCCATTTCAATGTCTTTTCTGAAATAAGAGTCTCGTGATCATTTTGAACTATCCTAGATAAAAGCTAAAGCAACAAATATAGTACATACCTAAATTAATTTTTGATGTAATGTAACATAACTAATCTAGTAAGTTTCTGATTCTGCCCTTTGATCACTACTCATCAATGTTTCCCTTAATTTGGTTCTTACTTTGGCTTTTTAATATTCAACAATTGTCATGAATCATATTCAATATTTGGGATGAATTAATTGTTTAAAATTTTGATGAACTTGATTTTGGGCTGATTTTCTTTAAAAGGATATACAGCCCACAATTTTATTGACTTGTCTTGAATGGGCTTTTTGCATGGGTGTTAGCCCAATGGGCTATATCTGTTTCCGTAATTTTAGAATGGAAATTATTATAGAATGTCTATTTGTATTACATTTTCAATTACACAAAAATCGCAGCCTTTTCAACTAATATTTCCTGTTTAGGATATATGGAGTATTTTATTTCGAGAAACTCTCCCTGTAAGTCGGGTTTTTCAATGGTCGTGAGACGGGTTGACCCATTACTAAAGCATATTTATTATATAGGTAAAGTATGTTTATTTATGGTTAAAGTATGTCAATAATTAATCATATTATAACACCCTAAAATCATACTTTAATTCATCATTTATCATATTTTAGAAAAACAGACTTTAACAATCATTAAACATATTTTATCTATATAATAGGCATATTTTAACACGTCTCACAAACCGTTTCACATGTATAAGGTCTCACAAGAGAAGTTGTCAAGTGACATTCATTTAATAATTTCGTAACCGAAAATATAACATCAAAATGTAGCAAGAAAAATGTTCGGGAATTTTGTAGAATTGCAAAAAATTAAAAAACGTAATAGAATAAAATTTTCCAAAAAAAAAAAACTAAATTTTGAAGGAATTAAATTAATCCACTAGTTTATGGTGTTACATATTAAGCAAAAACTTATGTAAGATCATTTCACATGCATTAACAAAACAGAGACAAACCCCATTAACTGATGAATCTGGATTAGATAAACAGTGATCTGTTATTAATACAAATTAACACAACAAATGGGAGACCCTTCGACTCATACAGCAACAATCGAATAAGCCAATATTGTAACTACTGAAGTGAGGAAAAACGAAGATCAGATGGTTGGACCAAAGGCACAAAGAGGGATGTCGAGCAAGTGCAGATAAGATGGTGCTACGCAGATCCGAATTCGGAGAACCACTTCTCGTGCTTCTCGATATCAGCAGCCGAAACACTGGGCTGTACCTTGGCGATGGCTTCCAAAAAGTCGCACATTGCAATGGGATCATTCGAGATCTCATCCTTGGACATGTTCTTGATCTCGTCGCGTGTCTTTCCTGCTATCTTGCGTCTCATGCCGTTCAAAGAAGCGTCACGGCAGACGTTTGTTAGATCGTCTCCACTGTATCCCTCTGTTTTACGAGCAACTTCATCAATGTCTACATCTGGTGCCACCTGATTGCATGCAAAGATAACCACAAAATTAATGGAAACGTGGAACCATTCCAACTGCTAAATTGGGGATCACAACATCAAAAATTCGAAAAACAAAATGGGACATACGTGATATGATAGCATTTGAAAACACATACACTAATGAATAAAAAATTATGCAGTTTGTTAACGAATTTCCTATTATTTTTTTTATGGAAAACTGAATATAAAAAAGTAGTAATACATTCAATATGAATAAATACTGCCTTAAAAATTAAACTTTAGCATAGAGTAGGAATTGAATAAATCAGGAATATAGCAGCAGAAGTGATATTGCTCCCTAGTATAAACTGATTACAACATGAACAACCACACGCCAAAAGAGCATAAAGGTGTTAGTTACCTCCACAGTTTTCACATTTATGCGTATGAGCTCCTTACGACTCTCAAAATTTGGTAAAGGGATGTATATTCTTTTCTCTAACCGCCTCCTGCATTCATCATGAGTCAGATCAAAGGAACATCTAAGTTAGAATTAGAATAAAGATAACAACACTCGTAGTAAATAAACAGAACAAGAATCAACCTCAATGCCTCATCTATGTCCCAAGGAAAATTAGTAGCGGCTAAAACCATCACAATCTTGCGTGTACCATCTTCATTAGTAGAAGAAGCATTGACACCATCAACCTGGACTAGAAGTTCAGACTTCACTCTTCTGGATGATTCATGTTCTCCAGAAGCCCTAAAGAAATGGAAATGAGATCCATCAATCAAGGACAGAATTAGCGAATTAACTATAGAATCATACAATAGGGAACTCATAACTGACCCTATTACGAGCTAAAGAAAATGCTGCGAGTACAGATGCATGCAATCAGGGAAAAATATAAATTTTTCTTGGTCATTAAAAATGCAATGTTTTGGTTTACTTATGGGTGTTCATTGAGTTAGTGAAGGTGTTCTCCAAGAAAAGGAAGCGAATGCAAGAAATATTTGAATCTGCAGAGACATTTCTAATTCAGATGTCATGCCCTGTATGCTTTTCTGTCTGTTAGTGGTGTTATATAAGGCTTTTTCGTCCAAGTATGTTGTATAATATGCAAATAGAAAAAAATATATATTTATGACAATATTGAAAGTGAAATGATAAAATTAATAGATGCAATAAAATTGGTGCTTGGTGAGAGCTATCTTGTTTTAGACCCTTCAAGAAATATTACAGATTGTTTGATTAAATGAAGAATTAATACCGAAAACTCAGGCATTATGAAAGTTGTCTGGGTGGATTAAACAAACACGGCACAAGTATTTGCAAATACATGACATGAATTCTTATCACCAACTCGAAATGATACCAAAATAATTGATTAATAAATTCAACATGCCATTAAATGTCACTTGGCAAAAGACAAGCACAGAAGTTATTATTTCTTACCCACGCGCATTGCAAAGAGAATCAATCTCATCTATGAATATTGTACTGGGAGCATGAGCTCGGGCAAGATCGAATAGGCATCGAACCATTCTTTCACTTTCTCCACGCCATTTTGAAGCCAAGGTTGCAGAAGAAACATTAAAAAAGGTTGTTCCACACTCAGTTGCAACGGCTTTTGCAAGCAGGGTCTTTCCAGTACCTGGAGGGCCAAACATTAGAACACCTTTCCACGGCCTCCGAATTCCCTGCAAGGACATGCATTTAAAATCGTGAAATTAAAAGCACACAGTTTTTTAAAAAGTCTGCTGTATCATTTCAAGACTAGAAAATTAAATTCCACTCCATATTTGAAGAGTACAAGAGAATAGTGCCTGTGCTAAAAGATGCAATCACTGACCACAACCAGGGAAAGATTACTAAAAAGATCAAAATTAAGTCACATTAAAAATTAAACTTTTTAGTCTATCAAGAATCGAGAACATCTCAAATGATTTTATTAAAGTGTGCAAAACCATCAACTTCAACCAAAATCTCATACCTGAAAATATTCAGGCATCCACAGCGGAAGAACCACAGCTTCCTCTAGAAGTCTTTTTGCTTCACTTAGGCCAGCCACATCTTCCCACCTAACACCAGGACTAGAGTCCAAAACGTCTCTTTCAAGCATTGCTGCCAAGTCAGCATCAGGTCCTTCATATTGCACTTTTTTGGGTTTTCCTTCCTCAGCATCGCCATTCTGTAAATTACATAAAAAAGTTATTAGTAATTCATGAAGTCCTATGTAAAAGAAGAGTTAAAGCACTTCAAGCTCCAAATCCTAGAACGAAAACTATTTATGAACTAGATATACAACGCCCCTACAAGTAGATGAATTAAAAAGCTTTAAACTCCTATTTTCCATAAGGAGCAAACCTTCTCCAAAATTATATTAAGCATTGTTACGGATGTTGAATATAAGTGAACTTAAAATGCACATTCAGTTCAATCAAGGTATTCAGAAAATAAAAGAAAACCCATAGACCAAGGAAGAATGCAGCAACCCTAACAGCCAAAGTCCAGTAAAAATGTCAGGAGGGGAAAAGGAAGGAGCATATGCATTCTGCAAAAGCTTAGAAGAAATTTGACAGAGTAGCAATAAAATATCCAAAGCAGAGAAATCCAAGAGAATTGGAATATTATATCAGTCAAATGGCTCAAAAAAACTATGTAATACAAGAGAAAAAATGATATTCCTCAGATAAACTATACAGCAACCCAGAGTTTGAAGTCTCCTTAATGCAATTGCAAAGAAAAAAAAAACTATAGAACGTGACTAAGTCAATAAGAAACTTGAAATATTATTGGAAGAAAATCCATGACATTGTGACTTGACCAACGGAATATTTGATTTTCTATCCAACAACAAAACACACACGTGTCAGATAGTAGTACCTACATTAATTCTCAAATTAGTTAAAAGCAAAAGCAACATAATTATCTCCTGCATTGTAATAGATGCTCAGTTAAAGAATTTAGCATATTCAGGCAGATTACCATTTATATATGTGTGTGTGTGTGCGCGTGCGCTAGCGCGTCAAAGTCCATGAGTTATAACAAGCAACAATGACCAGAATAACAATTACAACTTCTAGCATCACAACTTACTACAGAGTCTGTTTTCCCAGTCGTGGTCTTCACCGAGCCTTTCTTTCCAGTAGTGGATCCTCGAACTCCAGTATTGGCCTTAGTAGAGCCACCTGCCTTTCCACCACGTGTATTAGTTCTTGTAGAAGCCCCACGCGCCCAAGCTCCATCTTGTGGTGACTTCCTCATGCCCACTTGACCGCTTCTTGTAGGTCTCCTACCCGTAGGATCCCGACTTGGAGGCCTCCACACATCAGGGTCGTCCATAGAAGCATTAGAAGAAGTTGGGTATTCATCCAATGGCTGAAACACGAACGATGATTTGGTTGAAATAGGAGGAGAATTAGGCCTTCTACCAAGAGGCACCTCCTTAAACGACCTTTTCTCCGAATCCAACTGCTTTACAACCTCTGTTTCTTCTGAAATTGCTTTCTTTACATTCATCCATTTGGTACGAAGCAAGGGGTCATCAACAGTATTTAGATGCCTTCAAGACAGGTACATATAATTTCAGTAAGACAATCCTCTAAGATCAACACAGAACATACCATCTAAAATTCGCTCTTCCTAAGTTCTCACACATTCATTTTTTCATCCAATTATGAAATATATACACACTGAAACAGTTCTAAATGATGATCCGAACAAAATTAAAGGACCCGATAAGCCTATATTCTCAGGATATACACAGCATAAGTGCGAAAGAAACAAATTGACAAAACATTAAGAAGAAAAACAATTACTTGTTGATCTGAGCAATGGCACCATCGAAGAAGATAACGGAAGTGTCGTAAAGTCCCTCCACTGCGTACTCCCTCGCTAACTTCACATGATCTTGCAAACCCGCAAGAGAAGCCCCAACCATTGTTCGTTTATATACGCGCAATTTGTGCAAATCGAATCCAACAACCTTTGCTTAAATTAGGGTTTGAAATGGAAATCACGACAGCATAGTCAGAGACGAAATCAAGAACAAGAAGAGGGGGATGAAGAAGAAAACCGAATGATTGGTGAACTGCAACACAATGGAAACAAGGAAATGCTGAAGAATTTGAAGTTGGTGAAGAACATCATAGATATGGTAGACGGAGACGTTTAAACGATCGAAAAGAGAATACAAGAAGTTATGAATTTACACTTATAACCTTGGATTTTAACTTCTTTCTTTTTTTAAAAAAAAAAATTACTACACTAATTTTAAGAAAACATTATGAAAAATGTCTTACCTTTTTACTTTTTCTTCCTTTCACCGTTATGTAATTAATATTATAAGACAATGACTAGCTTGGGTCGGATCCGAATCCTCTCCATTTGAGAGGATCGTTAATTTCATAAATTTCTTCAAATCTAAGCCACTCATAAAAATCAACAATTCTTATAAAGCCACCTCACCCACTAATTAATTTTAAATTTATAATCCTCTTTAAATTTCTTAAATTTCCTTTTTAAAAAAATATTATCCCTAATAATTTGTCACATCACTGTTTAATTTTAATTAATCTTAAATTTATATGATATTCATGCTTTTTTTTTAATTCTTTAATTAATTAATTAATACTAATAAAATTAATAATAAACCCTAAAAATAAATATTAAACCCTAAACATAAAATATTTCATAAACCATAGGGGTGAATTATAATTATACATTTAGAATTAATACTAAACCCTAAAAATAAATATTAAATCCTATAAATAAAATATACCATAAATCACAATAATACTTTTTAAATTAACACTAAATCTTAAGAAAAAATATTAAACTTCACTAGTAAAATATATTAAACCTTACAAAAAATACAATTAGATGTAGTTATTAAAGTTGTAATAAATAATAATTAATGAGAAAGAAAAAAATGAATTAAAAGAGAAAAAGTTTCATTAAATTAGTAATTAATACAAAAGATGGTGTGGCAAGAAATTGACGAAATGCACCAATGGTAAAATAGAAAGGATCCAAATCCAGCTTGGGCCAGTCTTATTTTTTAGAATTCGTAGGATCAAATTTTTTTAAGGAAATGGGCTTCCTCAACAACACGCGGATCCCTAAAATGGATATGCCCCCACCTACTCTTTATCTCTCCTCATTAAAATAAGTGTATGGTGTGACTGCTCTTTCTCTCCCCTCATTAATCCTCCCCCTCTTCTTTTTCCTCCTTCTCTCTTCTCTTCTTCTCTCCAAGTCATTTTTTTTTTCTTCTCTTCCTCTCTCCATATTTTCTCTCTTTTTTTTTTCTTCTCTCTATCTTCTACCATGGTCAAACTTGAGGTGGTCATAAAGATGTGGAAAGGATTTCTGATCATGTGGTGCATTCTAGCCTTTACATTTTTTTAATATATTAATTGAAATTTTACAATTTTGTGAAGAAAGGTTGACAAAAAATTTATACAATGAAATGATTTTGAAAGATTGATTTAATATGGAGTGAGAGGGGAATTAAACTTTGATTTTGAAAGATTGGATATTGGGTTCAAATTTTAATATGGAGATAGAGAGGAAATTAAACTTTTAAAAAGTCAAACATGAAAAAGTGTTTTGGAATGTGTGTGAGAGAAAAATAAAAGTGAAGCATGGTTAGGGAGAGAGAGTCAATCACCAGCTCCACGGATTATGAAAGTAATATCTCTTGTCATATCTGACAGGATAAAATCTTTAAAAAATATGTAGGATACTCTTTAAAATGAATTAAATCACTCTTTCGAATTAATTGGATTATTCTTTAAATTTAATTAAAATATATGAAATCTATATTTTGTTAGATCACTCTAACAAAATAATTTGATTACTCTTTGGAATTAATTAGATTATTCTTTTAAAAAATTGGATTACTCTTTGAATTTAATTAAATTAAATCTATACTTTCCAATTAATTTCAAAAACTAATATAATGATTTCTATAGTGAAATTTACATATAATTTTAATCTTCATCATACATGAAGTTATTTAGAGTGTCAAATAAAAGAGTAACATAATGTATTATAAAGAGTAACCCAATTTATTATAAATAGTAACCCCATTAATTAAAATATTTTCAGAAAATAAGAGTGTCAAATAAAAGAGTAATCTAATTTATTATAAAGAGTAACCCAATTTATTTTAAAAAGTAAACCAAGAATTTAAAAAAATCACATAAATAAATCACATTAAGGGTAATTCAAAAACGTGTTTATAATAATCAAAATCATTATAGTAACTCAATTAATTAAAAAGAATAATCTAAAAAAAATTTCAATGCACTTGAACAAGCAAGAATTATTCAGAGCTTGAGTGAGAGCAGCACTGTACACACTATATGCAGCAATAGCAACCCAACAACCTTCCACAAAAATTAATTTGCGGCTTTGAATATCTACAAATCTCATTCATAATTTTTCTTCTCTCTACCTCTATAATCTTTCACTCTCTATCCTCATCTGGACTTAATTCGTTCTCTCATTCTCTCCCACATCCCCTTCTCTTCCTCCCCAACCACCCACCAACAACACTTCTCACCCTTCCTTGCCCTAAAGCTTAAAACGACAATGTCTCCATTCACATGCATCATCAGCTCCGCTCTCAGCCATCGCAGTGCCGAATTCTGGCTTGTGCCCATACTTTTTTTCGTTGGCGGCAATGATTATCGATTAAAGATTTTTCGAAGGGAGAAATGTAGAAAGAGAGAGAGGGGGGAAAAAGATTAAGTGTGATGGTGTTGTTAGAGTAGTATGCCCAGCGCACCAATTAGATTGGATAATTATACTCTTTATATTTTGAATATAAACAATCTCATTGGAAATTATATTATTAAAGGCTGTTTTAATTTATCTATTTTTTGCATTATAACAAATTATTATTAGATAAAGTCCCTAGACCAATTAAAGCTAAAATGTATGGTTACGCATATGATGGTGATCATGGAATTTATACATAGAGCTTTGGTTTTAAACATGGTTCCGAGTCAAGAATTTTTCTAAATGGGACAAAGAATAATTCAAGAAAGACTCGTACATATGATGAATGCTCGTTGGACGAGAATATTGTATTACATCAATATTAGTGTTGTGACACAAATTCATATATGTAGATACTTATTAGAGAATAAGTTTATCGAACATGGTCCGTAGAAAATTCTTATTGGATATGTCGAAATTAGAATTTTCTAATTACGATAGTACACGATTAGTCTTTAGACTTGAAGCACCATGGTAGTCTTGTGTACTTCTTCTAATACTTAGATTTATCTTCTGATTGTTTAGCAATCATAAAGGGGATATGTTGGGTATTATATTGATGTACATGGAGACTTATGTGTGGCTAAGATAAAATCTAACACTTGTCTAGTACAAGAGAATTTCCTGTGTATTTCATTGTTAATGATTCAAAGACCTTGGCCAAGGCAATGAGAATAAAGATTCACAATGAATCATTGTAACATGAAATAGAAGCACAGTTATTGAGTTAATAGAGTTTCGACTAATATTCCTACTCTAAACTCAATCGGGAGATTAATTGTTAGAAAGACCGTACGTGTATGTCACTCGTTAATTTACAGGTTTACTCGCTATTCACCTAACACTAGAAGATCACGCTACTTGCTAGGTGTTACCGTGATTAGTAGGTTCTTGAAATTAATTAGTTAATTTCAAGTGAATTAATTAATTGGATTAATTAATATAATAATTGTTATTTATAAGTTACAAATGTTGTAAGCCTACTACTAGAGTTAGTAGTGAACCTAAAGGATCACACCTTAATTTGAATGAACAATTTTTATCAATTGGAACAATTATTAAATTGTTAATTATTTATCATAATTAAATAATTTGATTATTTAATTAAAATAAATAATAATATTTGATAAGTGGGAGACATCCACCATGTATGATAGTGTTAGTGGATTGTAAAGCTAACATTATTGATGTTAGTGGATTGAAAAGCTAACATTATTGTAGTTAATGGAGTGAAAAAGCAAGCACACTTTGGAAGTGGAAGTATGATATATATTTCCTTCCAAATTTGAGGAGATGTATCGGCACTTTCAAAATGAGAGGAAGAAGTTGATACTTCATATGATTAATGAAGAGAGAAAATAGTTTCTTTTGAGTTAATCTTTGCTTATTCATTTTGTGAACAATTTTGGAGAATAATTATATTGATAATTATTCTTTAATTTATTTTCTCTTATCACAAGTTGATACGGGAAACGTTTATTGATATCAATAATTTTACACTACTAGCGAAGTGTAATATTTGTGTTGTTCATTCAATCGGTGGATTACTTTAGAGGGGATACACTTGGATCCCTTATTGAGAAGTACGGAGTTTTAGCCACAATCCGGGAATTGATTCCCTCACTCCTTGCATCAATTGGAAGAAAGTCTACAAGGGTAAGAATTATCTTTACGTAGATTTCTTTCAATATATTTTAACACCGGATCTTATAATCGTTTTAGAGCACCCGGGGTGAAACCCTTTCATATATTTAATAAATATGATTTATTAATTATGAAAAATTTTAAATTCCGCTGCGTTCACCCGGATCGCTATGACGAACCCAACAGTGGTATCAGAGCCTAGGTTCACGGTGTTGAAATATATTTGGTACTAAAATTATTTTAGTATTATTTAATGGTTAAATAAGAAAACTTGAAACAATGAGAAAAGGTTTCTCGACAATTATTAATCACTCTAAAATTTCAACTGTTGTAGTATGATAAGAATTGTTCTTAAACTACTATTTATACAGTTAAAATTTTTCGATAATTTTAATATAATTGACTAAATATTAGTTTATGACTATATTGGTTTCTCATGTGAATATGAAATATTAAATAAAAGTTATTTATATTTCTTATTCAAAATATTCATTTGGAATGAAATTTAAGCAATACGTTGTATTTAATGAGAAATTGTTTCTTAAAATATCATTGTTTAATATAATAATTATTATTGATAATTTGTTATCAATATTTAATATTTAATTTGATAAAAGCATTAGATGTTTATTATCAACAATGATATTTGATGGCTATTTCTAGAAATGGGTTTCTAAGAAAAATATTTCTAAGTAGAAATAATTAGCTATCGAATTGATTTGGTTTTATTAATTTAGAAATTGTTTCTTAATTAATTAAGGCCAACAAAATTCTTAAAGTCAATTCTAAAAATTTAGTTTTATAATATTGACTAATTGTTAGTCATAATTCTCAATTAGTATTATTTTAAAATGAGAAATAGGAATAATTGTTATTCTTATATCTCGTTACGGTATTATTCATTGTGAATGGATATAAATAAATTTAATATGTTAAATGCATATTTATTTATTTAGGGATGATCATGAGCCTTGGACTTTATGTGATGGTTGTAATTTATTTGGATTTTATGGGGACTGCGAGCCTCTTTAATTTACATTTGTAAGTTCTTTAAATTTATGCAATGAGAGTAGATTAATCCGTGAGGATTTAATTTTATTCATTGTAAATTTGAGGACTTGAAGGAAGCCCAAAAGAAGACCCAATTGTTGATGGGTAATTAAATGTAATAGAATAGATGCTCAAGGCCCATAAGTGTATGTGTTTTACATTATGATGTAAAAGTTCTCATTATCCCTTAGATTGACCATAGACCCGTTTTGGCTCAAACGGGTCGCATAGGTTGGCCATGATCATCTCACCGCTTTATGTATGTATAGGATATATGCATGCTAGAATTTATTTAATGCACTCATTTGATGATAAACATTAAATAATTTACCTAAATGATATGATGAGGTCTTGGAAATAAAAATAATCCCTAAAGTTTTTGAAACTTATACAAAAATTTTTTTGAAATTTTATTTCAAACAAATATGGATGATGAGTATGACCCATCAATCCATGCCTACTATCAAAAGATAGAGACATGATGATGCTACTACACTTAACCACTGGCCATGAGTCGTGGAGTGGGTTTGTGGAAGAAAGTTGTGTTCTTTATCTATCATAATGATGCTCAAGAATTAAATGCATCACTGCATCGGCCATGAGTCGTGGGGTGTTTTGATGTTTTAATTGCATGAATGTTTGATAGGTATTGTTTGATACTAAGTAACATATGGGCTCATAAAATTGAGGTATGCGTGAAAGGTGAGGTGAAACTAATTGAGGGTTGTATAGTGATACAATTGTAAAATGTTTTACTACCGAAGAGAATTTTTCATGGGCTCATAAAATTGAGGTGTGAGGAATTCTATTTGGGCCTCAAACCTACTAGAAAATTATGATTTTCCGATTTTCATTGGGGGTTATGAAATTCGAATAAAATAGTGGGAGACATTTAATATTGAAGACCTTATATTAAATTAATATTAATTTTCATAGTTTTCTCATTTTCTGCTTCATCATTTTGTAGATTCATCTACTGAAATGGCAAACAATCCTATAACTGTTTTAATTGGGCAAAACAAGTTAACTGGACCAAACTTTAATGATTGGCTGAGAAATTTCAAAATTCTCTTAAAATCTGAAAGAAGTGAATATGTTCTTGACAAACCAATCCCTGATGCACCTGGTGCTAATGCTACGACTGAGGAACTTGAGAAGTTAAAACGTCATCAGGATGACGATCTGAAAGCTCGGTGCTACATGTTAGCATCTATGTCAAGTGAGCTGCAGAGACAAAATGAGGATCAAACCTCTGCTTATGCTATTCTTAAACGACTTGAGAACTTGTTTGGTGAGAATAGCAGGCAACAAAGATATGAGATATCTAAAGAGCTCTTCCGCAGTCATATGGCTGAGGGCTCTTCAGTCCAGGAACATGGATTGAAGATGATAGCCCTAACGGAACGACTCGCGTCATTGAAAGTTGAGGTTCCACCTGAGCTTTGCACTGACTTGTTGTTGCAGTCTCTGCCCCCTTCATTTGACACATTTGTTGTCAATTATAACATGCATAACATGACGAAAAGTCTCACTGAACTTGTTAGCATGTTAAAGACAACTGAGTCCACGATGAAAAGGGACAAATCAGTCATGTTTGTTAGGTCCACTTCTGGATCTAAGGCTGCAAAGCCAAAGAAAAAGAAGGGAAATAGAAAGAGTTCTAACAATCCCAACAAACTGAAAGCAAATGGAGGTGTCAAGAAAAAGAAAACTTCTCAGTCCAATGATAAGTGTCACCACTGCAATCAAACTGGACACTGGAAGAGGAACTGCAAGGATTACCTTGCAACCCTGAAGAGTTCAGGTATTTATTATGTTGAAGTTAACTTATCAGTTAACGATACTTCTTGGGTATTGGATACCGGTTGTGCCTCACATATTTGCAATGATTTGCAGATGATGGAAAGAAGTAGAAAGCTAGAAACAAGAGAAATGGTTCTAAGGCTGGGGAATGGAGCAAAGGTTGCTGCATTAGCCGTAGGAACTATTAATCTAGCTTTAAGTAATGATTATGTTTTGGTATTGAATAATTGTCTTTATGTTCCAGAGATTATTAAGAACATTATCTCTATTCCTGTTTTGGATAGAGAAGGTTATTGTTTTAAATTTGAACATGGAAGTTGTTCCATTTCTATATGTTCTTCTTTAATCACTACTTGCATATTGACGAATGGTTTATATACCTTAACTCCCCAAAATTTCATTCTTAATCTTCAACAGAATAAAAGAAAATTAGATAACCGTAGTTCTATCACATTATGGCATGCAAGATTATGTCATATTTCTAAGAAAAGGATAAATAAGTTGGCAAAATTGCTTGACCTAAAGGACGAGCAAGAACTACCAATATGTGAGTCCTGTCTCAAGGGAAAAATGACCAAATCTCCATTTGTTGGACAAGTGGAGCGAGCTACACATCTATTGGAATTAATTCATACAGATGTATGTGGGCCATTAAATGTTAATGCTCGTGGGAACTACAGCTACTTGTTAACCTTTACCGATGACTTCTCTAGGTATGGTTATGTGTACCTATTAAGGTACAAATCTGAAGTTTTTGAAAAGTTCAAAGAATTCAGAACTGAAGTAGAGAAACAAACTGGCTTAAGTATAAAAACACTTCGATCAGATCGAGGGGGTGAATACTTAAGTGCAGAGTTTCTAGAATATCTAAAAGAGAATGGGATTCTCTCACAGTGGACTCCTCCTGGCACTCCCCAACTCAATGGAGTTTCGGAACGCAGGAATCGAACCTTGATGGACATGGTTCGATCTATGATGAGTTTCACATCATTACCTCTTTCTTTTTGGGGCCATGCTTTAGAAACGGCAGCTCACCTATTAAATAGGGTGCCTTCTAAGGCCGTTCCTACTACACCTTATGAGATGTGGTGTGGTAAAGCACCCTCATACAAATACCTTCGGGTATGGGGGTGTGATGCTTACGTGAAGCAACAAATGGGAGATAAATTGGATATGAGATCCAAAATATGTAAGTTTGTTGGATATCCAAAGGAATCAATTGGATATTACTTCTACGATACCTCGGAACAAAAGGTGTTTGTTTCAAGGAATGCCACGTTTCTTGAAGAAGAATTTCTATCTGATAGAAATGGCAAACTCGTAGAACTTGAAGAAGTTCAAGAAACAACAAACCTTCCAATTGCAGTGAATGAACAACCAGTAGAAACTGGGACATCTGATACACAACCTCTTAGGAGATCCGAAAGGATACCTAAGATACCTAGTAGGTACACTTTGTTATTAGAAAACAAAGAAGAGGGACTCCTTTTGGATAATGATCCAAGAAGCTATGAAGAGGCAATGTCAGACATTGACTCAAAGAAATGGCAAGAAGCAATGCAATCCGAGATGGACTCCATATACTCTAACAAAGTATGGACTTTGGTAGACCCACCAGAAGGAACAGTTCCTATTGGATGCAAATGGGTTTACAAGCGAAAGCTTGGAGCTGATGGGAAGGTAGCAACCTATAAGGCAAGACTGGTTGCTAAAGGTTATTCTCAGAAACAAGGAATTGACTATGAGGAAACCTTTTCACCAGTAGCAATGCTAAAATCCATTCGAATTTTATTAGCTATATCTGCATATTATGACTATGAGATATGGCAAATGGATGTAAAGACTGCTTTTCTTAATGGTAACGTTAAGGAAGAGATCTATATGAAGCAACCTGAGGGCTTTATATCCAGTGGGAATGAGCAAAAGGTTTGTAAGCTCCAAAGATCCATTTATGGGCTTAAACAAGCTTCGAGGAGTTGGAACATTCGATTCGATGAAACAATCAAATCGTTTGATTTTCAAAAGAATCCGGATGAACCATGTGTATACAAGAAAGTTAGTGGAAGTGCAGTTACTTTTATTGTGCTCTATGTTGATGACATCTTACTTATCGGAAACGATATAGGTATGTTGCAGTCAACAAGAACTTGGTTGTCTAAACAATTCTCCATGAAGGACTTGGGAGAAGCATCATTTATTCTAGGAATAAAGATCTATAGAGATAGATCTAGAAGAATGATCGGACTATCCCAATCCATGTACATAGATAAGATACTAAAGAGATTTAGTATGGAAGAATCCAAACGAGGATTCTTGCCAATGAGTCATGGGGTTTCACTTTCTAAGGCTATGTCTCCTAAGACGCCTGATGAAAGAGAAAGAATGACTCGCGTGCCTTATGCTTCAGCAATTGGAAGCATAATGTATGCAATGTTATGTACAAGGCCTGATGTCGCGCATGCTCTAAGTGTCACGAGCAGATATCAGTCAAATCCAGGTGAAGAACACTGGAAGGTCGTTAAGATGATCCTTAAGTACTTGAGAAGGACTAAGGATATCTTTTTGATATACGGCCCTGGAGAGCTGAAATTAGAAGGATATACTGATTCTAGTTTTCAGTCTGATGTGGATGACTCTAAGTCAATGTCAGGTTATATATTCACTTTGAACGGTGGTGCAGTAAGTTGGAAGAGTTCCAAACAAGAAACTACTGCAGACTCCACCACTGAAGCTGAATATATAGCTGCATCAGATGCAGCAAAAGAAGTTGTTTGGATCAGAAACTTTATCCAAGGGTTGGGTATAGTTCCATCTATTATTGATCCAGTAATGATATACTGTGATAACAATGGAGCCATTGCGCAAGCAAAGGAACCAAGATCTCATCAAAGATCCAAGCATATCTTAAGAAGATACCACTTGATTAGAGAAATCATGGGGAAAGGCGATGTCGTTATGGATCGAGTCGCTTCAGCAGAAAATGTAGCAGACCCACTGACTAAGCCTTTGTCTCAAAAGATATTTGAGAAACATCTTGAAAATATGGGACTTAAATATATGGGTAATTGGAGCTAACGCAAGTGGGAGATTGTTAGAGTAGTATGCCCAGCGCACCAATTAGATTGGATAATTATACTCTTTATATTTTGAATATAAACAATCTCATTGGAAATTATATTATTAAAGGCTGTTTTAATTTATCTATTTTTTGCATTATAACAAATTATTATTAGATAAAGTCCCTAGACCAATTAAAGCTAAAATGTATGGTTACGCATATGATGGTGATCATGGAATTTATACATAGAGCTTTGGTTTTAAACATGGTTCCGAGTCAAGAATTTTTCTAAATGGGACAAAGAATAATTCAAGAAAGACTCGTACATATGATGAATGCTCGTTGGACGAGAATATTGTATTCCATCAATATTAGTGTTGTGACACAAATTCATATATGTAGATACTTATTAGAGAATAAGTTTATCGAACATGGTCCGTAGAAAATTCTTATTGGATATGTCGAAATTAGAATTTTCTAATTACGATAGTACACGATTAGTCTTTAGACTTGAAGCACCATGGTAGTCTTGTGTACTTCTTCTAATACTTAGATTTATCTTCTGATTGTTTAGCAATCATAAAGGGGATATGTTGGGTATTATATTGATGTACATGGAGACTTATGTGTGGCTAAGATAGAATCTAACACTTGTCTAGTACAAGAGAATTTCCTGTGTATTTCATTGTTAATGATTCAAAGACCTTGGCCAAGGCAATGAGAATAAAGATTCACAATGAATCATTGTAACATGAAATAGAAGCACAGTTATTGAGTTAATAGAGTTTCGACTAATATTCCTACTCTAAACTCAATCGGGAGATTAATTGTTAGAAAGACCGTACGTGTATGTCACTCGTTAATTTACAGGTTTACTCGCTATTCACCTAACACTAGAAGATCACGCTACTTGCTAGGTGTTACCGTGATTAGTAGGTTCTTGAAATTAATTAGTTAATTTTAAGTGAATTAATTAATTGGATTAATTAATATAATAATTGTTATTTATAAGTTACAAATGTTGTAAGCCTACTACTAGAGTTAGTAGTGAACCTAAAGGATCACACCTTAATTTGAATGAACAATTTTTATCAATTGGAACAATTATTAAATTGTTAATTATTTATCATAATTAAATAATTTGATTATTTAATTAAAATAAATAATAATATTTGATAAGTGGGAGACATCCACCATGTATGATAGTGTTAGTGGATTGTAAAGCTAACATTATTGATGTTAGTGGATTGAAAAGCTAACATTATTGTAGTTAATGGAGTGAAAAAGCAAGCACACTTTGGAAGTGGAAGTATGATATATATTTCCTTCCAAATTTGAGGAGATGTATCGGCACTTTCAAAATGAGAGGAAGAAGTTGATACTTCATATGATTAATGAAGAGAGAAAATAGTTTCTTTTGAGTTAATCTTTGCTTATTCATTTTGTGAACAATTTTGGAGAATAATTATATTGATAATTATTCTTTAATTTATTTTCTCTTATCACAAGTTGATACGGGAAACGTTTATTGATATCAATAATTTTACACTACTAGCGAAGTGTAATATTTGTGTTGTTCATTCAATCGGTGGATTACTTTAGAGGGGATACACTTGGATCCCTTATTGAGAAGTACGGAGTTTTAGCCACAATCCGATAATTGATTCCCTCACTCCTTGCATCAATTGGAAGAAAGTCTACAAGGGTAAGAATTATCTTTACGTAGATTTCTTTCAATATATTTTAACACCGGATCTTATAATCGTTTTAGAGCACCCGGGGTGAAACCCTTTCATATATTTAATAAATATGATTTATTAATTATGAAAAATTTTAAATTCCGCTGCGTTCACCCGGATCGCTATGACGAACCCAACAGGTGTGATGTAATATGTAATTAACTATGAGAGATAACATTTATAATAAGTGAATAAGAGAGACACGTTTGAGTTGAGGAGTTATTAAATAGGAGAGAGGGAGTGAGAGGGTGCAGAGAGTCAGACGTTTGATGATTGAATAAGGGAGCAGATTTAATTATTTTTAGAAAGAAAGGGAGGAGAGAGTAGACATGCACGGCGGTTCGGAATTGCTGGTTTCGATTTGGGAAAATATGGAACTGGAACCGAATCGAGGGTAGGCCGGTTCCGATTTGGAACCGTCGGTTCCGATTCGAACCGCAGGTTAAGGTTCTCTGTTTTTTTATTTTAGCCTTGAAACTTAAAAAATAGAAAAAATTGAAAAAATCACTGGTTTGGAACCGGAACCGCCGGTTCCGATTTCACAAAATGAGAAACCAGAACCGAACCAGAATATATCCAGTTTCGGTTCCGTTAGGCCAGTTCCGATTTCGATTGGAATCGCCGATTCCCGGTTCAAAACCGCCGATTCCGATTAAAATGTGCATGTTTAGGAGAGAGGATAAAATGGGGAGAATTACGTATTTTGAGGAGAAGAGATGCGAGATAATAAAATGGAGCATAAAGGGGCAGTTCACGTGAATTCTTCACAAGATCCGCGAGATATATATGGGTGTGATTTAAGATCCGGTCCCATAAAATATTCATGGGACCGGTTCCACCCTAGTGACTCATATTATAATATGTATTCACATATAATCTAATGTATATATTGAGTAATCTTAATCATTAGATTTAGTTATAGTTTAATCTCTACCACTAAATAAAATAATATTATTTATTTTTTTTAATACTAAAACTACCCACTACTCTCACATTAAACCTATAAATTAGGAGGTGCACCCCAGAATTTCCCATAAATTATATGTATTAAATAAAGGTGATGTCTTTTAAAATATACTGTATTGAAAATTTAATTATGTTAAATATACATTTTTATAAATAATAATAAAATAAATAACTGAGAAAATTATTAGGGTGCAGTGGGAGGAGTATGAAATAGAAAAAAAAGAATTGAATGAAAATTAAAATAAATTGTAAGTTTGTTTGTGTGACCAATAATATTTAATAAAGAGGCCATTACTGTAATATCAAATAATTAATCTGGCCCAAGAATAATTAATGTGGCCCAAATTTTTGTGATGAACAATACTTTGTTTCTTGAGTATTAAAAAATGTCAAGACTCAAACCCAACGTAATGTAGAAAAAATAATTAAAACATAACAAAAGTTGGTTCACAATTTAAGAATGAAATTTTATTTTTAAGTAAAAGACATAACTATATTTAGTGTTGTTTCTATGTTTTTTAAAAATTGAAGGATTAATCCTATTTAAATATTAGTGGGTGTGAGTTGTAGGATTTTTTTTTAGTATTCTATTTATATTTTTATTGAAACTAAACTCTTTTTCTAAAATTTGATAAAACGTGTAGAATATTGATACGCTAGATATATATAAATAATTTATTTATTTTTTTTTATTAATATGTTTTAAAAATAATTTATTTTATGAAGTAAATAATTTTTTGCATAAAAATTAGTTAATAGTATATTTTAATCATTCTTTTCTAGGGTTATAGTTAATATTAAATATTGAGATTAAACTTTTTGATATTAATAAAAAAACATTTTCAGAAATAAAAGATGGAAATCTAATAACATCTTTTATGTATTATTTTGAATGTCCACCGTATCTATACGTAAATTTAATAAAACTATTCACTACATCTAAATAATAAATATTTTCTAATCACATCAAAAAATGGTTATTTTATTAAGTCGTGGAGACACGGTTAAGAATAGATTTACTGTTCCACATATATATTTCATCTGATATTTCAAAATATATGAAAGACATATCATCACTCTTACTTTTTAAATTTTGAAAATGTGTCCGTACAAGCATTTGAAATAGAGATATCAAAAACACATCATTACTTTTTACTTTTTTGAAATAGGGATATCAAAGATACATCATTACTTTTTATTTTTTAAATTTTGAAAAAGTGTCTTCCATCCCGATAGGTATCCTATCGTAAGTTAACCTTGTAAATTAAGTTGTGGAGACGCTATTAATCTTGTAAGGAAGGAGATATCGGTACTTTTATCATAGCTGTTTGCCAACACATATGGAACGCTTTATTTTATTTCTTTTAATAAAGTCAAGGACGAAATTGAAATTCGTTCATGACCAAGCCAAAGCGATAGGTTTCTTACATCAGTTATCGTTATCATCACACAAAAACATAACATAAATTTCATATTCTCCCGCAATTTCAGAGGCCAATTTCATATTCTCGCGTAATTTCAAAGCCGATAACAATGGCGGTGTTGACGGTATTATCCCCACCGCCTATTTCGTCGTTATCACCTTCCTCACTTCAACCAATTTTTTATTTTAATAATATCAATACAAGTCTGCATAAAATATGTATTTATAAATGGTCCTCGTCTTCCAAAAATTTTAAGCAAAACAGAGAAAAAGCTATGCAATCGCAAGTATGCAGTCTATCAAATTTCTCAGGTAAGTTATCTGAGATGTGAATCGGTCGTTATTAAATTTATTTTATACTGATGTCTGATGTGCTTATGAAATCGTGTATGATTTTGATTTGTTGGTATCATTCCTCTTTTCATATTTTGTCAGATAGAAATAGTCCGTTCTCTCTTCCCACATTTTGTTTGATAGAAATAGTTCATTCACAACTTTCTTTGATGAAATAAAAAATAATGAAATGAAAATAAATTAATAAAAATGAAAAACAATGAAATTTTAGATGCAGTTATACTTTCTGCTAATTCTTAAAAATGATTTATATACAAACTAAGGATATACTTAGCTGTTTAAATTTGATTTATATGTAAATTAAGAATATGTTTCAGATTTTGGTGTTGTAGTAATTTATATTTGCTGACAATTGAGGATTAAGACAGAGATATTGGTGTTGAAGTAATGTATATTTGCGTCAAGTGATGATTAAGATAGTGTGAAGAATTACAATGAGGGGGACTTATGGTTCATCCAAAGAAAAAAAAATACAAATAGGAAATTCAAAAGTTTGCTACTAATTAGTTTGCCTATTAAGTTGATATTATTATCAATACTATTTCTTGACATATGATAATGTATATATTTGAACAATTTACTTAATTCAAAGGAGTTAGTTTCCGGTAAACTAGATTTACATCATAAACCCTTGTAAATCTTGTGGTCCTCTTAATTTAAACACCCTAGATGGATTGGAAAGAGGACCACAAATTTTACATCGTGAACTCGGTCTATATAAGTATGGAGGATTGGAAGGAGGACCACAGAGTTTACATCGTGAACTCGGTCTACATAAGTGTTTGTGAATCTAAAAATGGTGGGAATATATATTTACAAAATGATGCTTTTTCATATTGAGATATTGGCAACTCATTGGTTAAGTGTTGGTGAATCAAAAAATAGTGGAAATATATATTTACAAAATGATGCTTTTCCATATAGAGATATTGGCAACTCATTGGTTAGATTTAAAATTTTTATTTTTCCATAGGCAATGGTTACACATGGATAAAAGACAACAAAATTGTTGATTGTAGAAGTAGAGAAGGTTCATTGCATTCGGTATATTCCACTGCACCAACGCCACCAGTCTCGTCTATGGAAGATCTTTTTGAATTTATATGTTCAGGCCCTCTCTTACAAAGAGTTGGACTTAATCCGGAGGAGGTGGCAAAATCTATTGACAGATGGTTATTATATGGTTCTCAACTCTGCAGATTATTTCAGATAAACGAATTGAACCTTTCCAAAGCTCAAAAAGTTCGTATTTTTCATTACTACATACCAGTCTTCATGTGGTGTGAACAGGAAATTGCCTATCATAATTCTAAATTCAAAGATCAAGATGACATTCCACCTATAGTGGTACTTTTTTTACTATAAAGTTTCTATATATATACATGTTAGAATGAATATGGTTTAAGGTTTGATGTTAGAATTTATGAACTATGTTTACGGATGCAGATTGGCTTCAGTGCACCCCAAGGTTGCGGTAAAACTACGCTCGTCTTTGCCTTGGAATATCTGTTTCGGATTAGTGGGAGGTAGATTATGAAATGGTAATCTTTGTTGAAAGTAAGACAACTAATTGACTAACCAAGAGGTGGAAAAACTAAATGCTTTATGTCAGGAACACTGCAACCATATCAATAGACGATTTTTATTTGACAGCCGAGGATCAGGTATTCCTAAGCTGAGTAGTTTTAAATTTCGAAAGAATTTCTAATCATTAATGTCATTCTAGGCCAAGTTAAGGCAGAGCAATCCTGGAAATGCTCTTTTAGAGGTACCTTTGAACAATTTTTCGAAATTGTGAAGTTATAATCTATAAGCTGCTAATGATTTATCATTACATGAATGTATCTTTCTCCTTAGCTGCGTGGTAATGCTGGAAGTCATGATCTTCGTTTCTCGATTGAGACACTCACTGCTCTACAGAAACTGACAAAAGAAGGTTATACCAAGATAGTCTAGTATTCATTGTTTTGATTATACTTGTTAAATAATAAGTGACTTTCAGGTACAAAAATGAAGCTTCCTCGGTATGACAAGGTAAGCTCACAAGACTATGTTTTTGGTCTCGTATCCTCGATTTTTAGGACATAATTCTAAGTATGATCATGCAGTCTGCGTATAGTGGTCGGGGTGACAGAGCTGATCCTTCAACATGGCCAGAGGTGGAGGGTCCTCTTACGGTTAGTGGTTCGTTCTACTTAAGTAAAACATATGACTGAGTATTTAATTTAATTTAATTATATAACACAAGCATTTTGTGCATTCTCAGGCTATTCTATTTGAGGGTTGGATGCTTGGATTTAAGCCTCTTCCGGTTGAGATTGTGAAAACTGTAGATCCACAGGTTAGTGAAGTTCAGATTCGGAAAGTTTTCGTTCATCTCCCCTGCATTAGTTTATGCTGATTATTAAGTAGTTTAAAACATGATTGCAGCTGGAAATTGTTAATAAGAATCTACAAGCTTATTATGATGCTTGGGACAAGTTCGTCAACTCGTGGATAGTGATCAAGATTAAGGACCCTAGTCACGTTTATATGTGGCGATTGCAAGTAATCCTCATATTTAATCTCTTGAAATTATCAGTATTGAGCATTCATTCCTTTTAGGCATGTTAAACGAGTCGAGCAATCCCGAGTAGTGCATACTCGAGCTCGGCTTGATTTTATAACGAGCTCGACTCCAAAAGTACTCATTATTATTATCGAGCCTTATTGAGTGAACTCGACTCGATAATCTAAGGAGCATTAGATGAGCTTGAGCCTTATTGAGTCGAGCTATCGAGTGGCTTATTTATTTTAGCACCTCTAATTCCTTTTCAATCCTCACACAATGTGAAACAAGCATTTATTCTCCTCCTTATATTCCCTAACAAATGTAATATTTCTCTTGAAAATGTTATTGTATACATTCAGCAAATGCATGTGGACTAACTTGATTACTACTATACTACTTTAGGCAGAGGTTGCAATGAAAGCAGATGGAAAACCAGGAATGTCAGATGAGGAGGTATATTTAAAATTTAATATCATTATGAAGAAAAATAATAAATAGCAATAAAATATCATATTTACAAATTAAATTGTAAATGCAGGTTATGGATTTTGTTTCGAGATATCTTCCTGCATACAGAGCTTATCTTCCTACTCTTTATACTGAAGGACCAAATGGGTCGGATCCAAAACATTTACTTATTGTGGAAATTGATGAGGGCCGAAATCCTATAGTTAACAATTAGTGGTTCGATCAAAACATTTACTTATTGTCCAAATTGATGAGGACAGAAATCCTATAGTTAACAATTAGATGATGCTGTCTTTCAACTTCAGTTTCTCTAAATTGATGAGGTAGAAATTCTATCCTTAGCAATTAGATGATGCTGCCAAGTTCTTATAAAGCTTAATTTTAATTTCTTTTTTCTACATTAATTTTAATTAATTTTCCAGTATAATGTATTTTAGTTTGAATATATTTATATGTTTTTTTTCTCATTTTTCCAGATAAAAAAATAATAGTAATAATATAATGAAAGCACATTTGAGCAATTAGATAACTTTAGTTAATTTCAGTAAATTTAATAGTGTAATTTAACATTGTAGTTGACTTAAAATCAAAGAAATGGAAGAAAGATACAATCATAATTTAGTCATACCCATCTCACATTAAAACTAATGCTTAAAGATCTGAATTATATAATGCCAAAGCCTACTTGTTTTGACTTAAAATCAAAGAAATGGAAGAAAGATACAATCATAATTTAGTCATACCCATCTCACATTAAAACTAATGCTTAAAGATCTGAATTATATAATGCCAAAGCCTACTTGTTTTGACATGTTCATCATTAAACACACTATCATATTCATAATTCAACTATAATTTTTAATTTAAAGAAACATCATCTTTTATACTCCATTTTTCATCTTTTATACTACTTTTCATTTCTCACCATACTTTCTAGTCATTTTGATCATTATCAATCAGTTTTCACAATATAATACTACTTCATAAGAGCATCTACTTTTCAAAATTCTAACTATCCTATACAATAAAAAATACTTTAAAAATCAAATCATCTCTTTATTATTCATTCACAAAGTACAAAATCAAACCAAACACACCCAATCACTTATTTATATATCTCATCAAATCAGATTAAAATATTATATCTTACGAATAAGACAACTCAAACAAATTAAGATTCTAGCACCTCCGATCACAGCAGCACAACATGTCCAAACAACACTCGCATGTCTCAAAACAGCAAAAACAGCAGCAAGCCACGAACAAGCTGCATAAAAATATGTGCTACTTGTTATCATGTGTACATAAGTATTGAAGAAAGAATGAAAAAAAAAAAAAATACACAAAATTCACGTCGATCACCATGCGTAGAGGCATCCTCTCTCCTCATGTCGTTTTACAACATGATCGGTGTAAGACATTTGCTGGTATGCCGGGGCATCCATAGTCTCCTTCCGTTAATCTCCGGCGGTATGCCTCTGATAGATGTGAGGATGGAATAGTATAGTTTTGTTGTGTAGGGATTATATAGAGGTTTGAATTTATTGTGTGTTGCTTCTAGATTAAGAAATTCTATCCAAACTAATTAAATTTAATGCATAATGGTCCTTTTCTCTTAAATTTGGTTATGATATTCTTATGATATTGAGCTGGTATAGTAGCTAGTACTGATTGGCAAATGGAAATTATGATTCTTAATCTATCTAAGGGAAAAAAATCTTCTCTGTCTTAATTGTGTTTAAATGTATTTAATTACTTCATAATTCATTTTAACAGGACATCCGAGATTGCACAGTTGGTCATTGAGATTGGGATAATATGAATCGATATTAAAGATGATGATTTGACAAATTAATCAACCACAAGATTGGGATAATATGGAATCGATATTAAAGATGATGATTTGGCAAAATCAATCAAAATTAATCAACCACAAATTTTACGGAATTAATTTTGGATTTCAAGACAATATTTCTCTTAATATCTATTCATGTATCTTTAATCTTAATATCTAATCATGTATCTTTAAGCATTTTGAATTGTGTGGAGTTACTGGAGTATATATTTTAAGGCAAAGTATTACGTGTCGTGGATAATGCAACTTAAATTCTAAGTTTTTAAAGTTGTATATTCTAATATTAAATATTAAAATATATACTTTAAAACAAAATATTATTCTTTTATACACTTTATGCACCAGACTAAAAAAAACCAACTAATGTTATAATTATGTCATTTTAACTTAAAAATCTGAATACAAGTTATATTTATATATTTTTAATTCGTGTTATATTTAATTTTATATTCTACTCATACGTAGGTACTATATTTAGTTGAACAGACTGGAAAAATATAGTTACATGATTTCTGCTCCATTTTTTTATGAGAAATTGGGATATCCGAATCCTTATATAGCATCAATCCTTTATTATTTAATGTGAGGTATATTATTATATTGTCACATACTCGCATATCATATTTATTGAACCATCTAACTCCCATTATGACATTATTATAAGTTTAATCTCTAACCCACTACATTTTTTTATCAATTATATATTTTATACACTCAACTGACACGAAAAACATTATATTAAAATGGGATTTTCTTACATGATGATGCAGGCAAATATTTGTTTACAGTAATAGAAATAATTTACACCAAGTGGCCCATCCAATAACACAGGAACAATTACTACTATAATTGATAGCATCAAAAGATCAGATTGTGTGTCGTGAAGAGATGCTAATCTGTAATTAATTCAGATTAATTTGATTAATTAGACAATTAAAACTAACATGAGATTATTAAGAGAAACATGTCCTGTTTTTCTGACTAAACGCAGCAACAGCAGCAATCCAAGCAGCCTTCACAAGTCTCTGCACAGCACCAGCAGCAACACAGCCCAAACAAACTGCACCGTAACATAAGGAAAAAACTTGTGTGAGATCAGTCCCACGGGAAGATTTTTGTGAAACAAATAAAAAGTGTCAGCATATTAATAAATTGTGATATTCGAAATAAAGAAAAGTAATAGTGGTGCAGTAGGTTATTTCATGAACATTACAAAGTATTAATGAAAAATAATATTAACTTTTAATAAGAAGTGATAACTATTTCAAAAAACGAAAATTGGCCACATATGTGAGACGTTGATACGCAAGTCATAGCGAAAAAATATTGGCTGATGTGTGTGTGAAAGAGAGAGAGTAGAATAAAACGATACAAACCATGCATAGAGGCAACCTTTCTCTTGACTACGTTTGTTGATATGTTCAGAGTAAGACATGCCTTGCTGTGGTGGTGCTTCCATTTTTTCCGCCCGATGTTCCGAGAAAGAATGGAGGTGCTGTTTCTGAATCAGTATTTATGAACGTAGCATGGTGTTTAATGAACACAGTTGTGTTAGTTAGCAGCCCTAACAGGATCCTGCTTTTATTATTCCACAGTTGAGATTGGTTTTCACTACCCCTCTTTACATTAATTTATTGTTGTCTGAATTAAAATGTAGCCCCTTTCCATCTTTAGCTCCGGTGGGCGCCATTAATGCTCACAACATTCTCTATTCTAATACTGTGCTTCGTCTTCTATTCCAAAAGTTGAAGTATTGGCAATTCAACGGATATAGAGTATATAGCACAGAGGACATGGAGGGTGATTCGGATAAGGAGGCTTCTCCTGGATGGAGTATTCATATGCAATCCGCACACAAATATGTATGTATACGTACATTGGTCTGTTACATTAACTACGACACTACCATACGAATATCAAACGAGGGGCCTTCTTGATGTAGCATCTATTCACTATCTACACACAAATTAAGGGTTCACACTTGGTTATGAATTTGTATCCACCACATAATATGTTGATGTTACAGTTCTAAATTAAATGCCCAAACAGCTGTCTTACAGCTTCACCAACATGAGAGCTACAGACAATGTCTACTAATTTATGAAGTAAACAAAAATTAACACATAAGTTGATATGTGAAATTTGTAAACATAAACATGGTTAGATAAGTCAATTTCCTTATCTATATGCATCACACAATTTACAGAGACAAAGTGTACAGATACACTGGAGACAAAAATGTGGATAAAGTGTGTGTGAGATCAAAACAGAAAAATTCAATATCATGAACTGGCATCCATGTGAGCTCATGAACCACATGGTTCTACATTTGTCATTTTTCACAACACCAAAGAATCAAGAAAGAAACAACGGAGTGCTCATTTCACATTGGGGGGTGGGGGGTGGGGGGTGGGGAAGAGACACATAAGTGCTCTTTTCACATGAATCTTCAACTGCAGATTCATTCTTCTTGGAATAAGAGGCCACCATATGCAGTTTAGTAATTGCTGAAATAAAGGTCTCTAGTTGACATTAAATCATATGGAGTACGAAATTTCGCAACAAAAAGATCACAAGAATGATGGCTAATCATTATTAATGTCATACAAGAAACTCAAAATCAATTGCCAAACATTCTGCCATTCTCTAGCTAGCTCCAATAAGAAATATAATATGCCTTCCGATATCAAGAACTCTTGGTTTATATCATTCAGAATAAAGAACAATGGGAAACAAATCATATGAACACAACAAATAAAACAAGGAAACCACATGATCCAGTAGTACACATCCTGCAAGAAGCATGTAGAACAAGATAACTAAACCGATAGTAAAGATCCAAGCAATGTCGACTCAATCACTGAGAACTCTTCTGGTAATCCTCCAACTCATTCAACCAGAGATCCCCAAACTCACAATCCTTCCACTGCTCAAACCAGGGTCCCCCAAGAGTGTAATGTATGGCTTTCGGAAACGTGGTGTCATCACCCTCGACATACTTGTTATGCCCCACAAGGAAATTCCAGACAAATGGGATCTCCCCAATCTCATCATCGTTCAACCATTGAAACCTATGAAGAAAAGCACCAGTTTCCTTATTGACCAACTCAGGGGTTAAGTTCTTGTTCTTAGGGTGCCCACAATTGTACAAAACCATGGAAGACCAGTTCTTCCTAGGGTACACAGTCTGCAAAGCACCATCCATTTTGGTGGTCTCTTTGGGTGCATAATCGTGTTGCACACACATTATAGCATACTTATCATCAATCAAATCAATTAGTTTCTTGATGTCATCTAAGTATAGGAAATCACAATCAATAAACAGAGCCCAACCCTCATAATTAGCCAGATAAGGGGTCAAGAAACGAGAGAATGAGAACTCAGTGCTCTCCAATTTCCCCCTCTCACGCCAATAAACCCCCTTTTCGCGCAATTCACTCTGCTTAATAGGAAATATCTCAATAGGAATTGAAGCTCTCTTCAATAAAGAATGACGACAAACCTCATAAGCAACATCTTCCCTCGGATCATACCCTACGAAGATCTTCAACGTCTTCGCATTTCCATTCCCGAGATTTCCATTGCCATTGCTCAAATTCTTCGAAATCGGATCGGAATTATGCGAATCTGCGCCACCTGACATAATCTCCTGCAAAATTCAACAGCAAAAGGATTACAAAAACAAAGCCCTAGAAATTATGCGAGCATCAACGCGAAATGTACCTGGTTAACAGATCTGGGATTAGAAAGGAACAGCAGAAACAGAATATTGAGTAGTGAGTGTGAAGAAAGGGAGTGAATAGAGCATAAGCAAAGGGAACAATGCGGAGAGATTCTTTGTCGTTTTCGTTGATCTGAATCACAGATATTCAAGTACAATAATGGAGGGAGGGAGAGATTATAAAGAGCGCCACAAATGAATCTGTCGGTGGGGTTGCGGGGATTTAGCGCTAACAACGGTAAAATTAGGCGTCAAATGAACTCAACCGCCATGGATTACATTTCACCATATAGTCAAATACACGTTGGCCATTGACGTAACTAAGCCTTCCCAACTCATTATACTCCCTCGTCCCATTTAAATTAAGAGATTATCTCCTGTGTTCCCTCTGTACTCATATTTACTTTTTGGTAATGTTTGATTTTGAGTTATGTAATGTTTGAAAATCATGAATAATGTGTTTTATATTTATTTTGGATTTTGAGTTGGTATGTTTTAACTTTATATCAAATCAATATATTATTTAAAAAATTAAATGAGAGATGAGAGATAAAAAGAGAAAATGTATTAATTGAGGAGATTGAATGTAGTAGGTATATATAAAGGTGGTTTTTAAAATGTGGATATGGATTTTGAAAATCAAAACCTGAGTTTGAAAACCAGAAACAAACATTGCCTTTAGTATTAAATAAATTGTAATTTAATAGTAATTTAATACTAAAGAGTATGAGCACACCGTGTGCCCCGGGAACACACAAGTTTTTGTCAATTTATAAATGACTCTTTAAATCAGAAGAGTTATTAAAAGTAAGGGTAAATAAATAAAATTAAAATCTACATTCTACATATTAATAAAATAATATCCCTTCTTCTCAAAGATATTCATTTTTTTATTTTTTTATGAAGATTAAGTACTCCACTCCATAATATTTTAATGTGAATGGATTAAATATATAACATTTTAATGTGTAGTTGTATTAGTTGTGTGTGTGGTGCGTGTTTGGGTCTTTATTTTTATCGGTAAAAAAAATTCATTAAATCAAAAGAAATAAAATACAGGCACCAGGGGTGCCAACTTATGACATGAATTTGCCTCAAGGATAGGCATTCACGAATGCCTCTAAAGGCGTTACAGATGAAGAACTATAACTACTCACAAAATCAGTAGGAATTTTAGTATGACACCAACTTCAAAACTTATTTTTAACTTTGCTAATAACTCTATCAACATTCCAACTCCATGCCTCACATATAATCTTGTTCCTCCATTTCCATATCACCCAAGTAATACAAAATCCACAGACCCAATGCAATTTTCATATGTTTTTTCCTTCCAATATTTATGAGAAATGACAGAAGTTACCTTTACTATCCTTGTATGTGGCCCAACTAATGCCCAACCAATTAAAAATGAATTTCCACACCGTCTGAGTCGCTGCGCATGAGAAGAACAGGTGGTCGGCACTCTCTTCCATCCCATTATCACAAAGGCTACAGTTGGTTTCAGTCCACTGGGTTGCAATCCTTTTCCTCAAGTCGATCTTTGTTGGAAGTCTGTCGTGTAGTAGGCGCCAAGCACATGTTGTTGTTTTGAATGGAGCGCAGGTCTTCCACACATCCCTGAATACTTTGCTGTTGAAAGTTGATTGATGAGATGGTTGAGAGATTTCATTGATACTGTTGTAAGCCTCTCTAGTCATGTAAGTCCCCGATCTTGAGTTCCTCCATCTATGTAAGTTTCCGATCTTGAGTTGCTTGATGCTCATGTTTGAGTCTATGTGAATATATTAATTATTTTATTTAGATCTCATGTGCTTAAATATAAAATTTGTTAATTTTTATGGAACAATTTAAAAGAAAAAATATTTCAAGGTATTGAGGTATTATATTTTAATATATAAATAAAAAGTAGAGTAAATTTTAAATAAGTTAAAGATTTAAATAATATTAGAAGGCTAATTTAGCCCATGCGACTTCCTTTTAATTTTTTATGGGCTAAATAACATTGTGCCCTTTAGAATTTAACAAAGAAGATTTTTTATCCACATCTGTTATTTTAAATATTTAAATATCTTAAATGATGAAAATTCTTTTTACTATTTGATTTAAAATTTTTAATTGATCCATAAATATATATAATTAAATTATAAATATGTACAATCAAATAATTTATTTTAATTTAATTATAAATTAATTGAAGGATATTTATGTAAATTAGTTCATAAAAAAATTATCATGGCACAAAATTTAACACTGATGATGGGACAGCGACCCATTCCTTATGGTGTACCCCACCATTAGGGGCCCTCACCGTCCCTTTCCTGGAGATTGGTGGAGGAGATAAATCGCACATTGGATTCGAACTTCCACCCTGCAGCAACCAAGCTCAGCTGGAAGATCTTTCCACCCTCCCCTCTACTACTTGAGCTATGCCTAAGGGCGGCAACGACCCATTCCTTCGTTATATGGACTGTGGAGTATCATCCACATCTTTTTAATTGCTTATATATTTTTAAAAAATAATAATAATATAATAAGTTGTCACCTACTCACCTTAACAAATAACAACGTTAAGCACGTTATTGGAGTGATTAATTATTGTTTGCTGTCTGATGCTAAATAGATTCCTTTCGTTTTATATCATGGCACGTGTACTTTTTTCTTTTTCCCCATTAATTTACGCACTGCAATGTTCCTGCCACACATGAGCCTATTTCCTCTCTATTATTGTGTGCCATTTGTCTTTAAAATTATGATACTTTTTATGATGAAAATAACAAATGATTTGAAATCAAATCATTACTTACGTGGAATTATTTCCTCCTACCAATTTATTAATATTTCCAAATGATTTTTAATTTGAACATAGAAACTGTGGATTCTCAACTGGAAATATATTACGATGATTATCTAGTTGTATTAAGTTGAATCAGATTGATCAGACATGAATAATCGAACAACTTAAACAAGGGAATTCCTCCCCCATTGAGTTCCTAAAAATGTAATTTGTTTTTCACTTTTTTCTATTATATATGAAGTTAGGAACGTTTGTCTCTTTTCCCTATCTATTTATATGAAATTACATATATATATATAGTGAGTAATAATTTCGATGGGAGTCATTAATGTTTTTGTCCTACAACGTTAAATGTACCTCGCATCAGGTGTGATGACATTTAATACCTAATAGATATTCTTAAACACTGCGAGAGTTATATAGATAGGGAGTCGGTCTGGATTGGATTCAGAGATATCTGTAAAAGTTGATCCAAGAAAAATGTTGCAATGCTTAGTGTCGAGCCTAAAGGACTTGGTGAGATCTAGGCTTTACAATTGGTTCTTAGTCCTATGATCCACATAACATGCATGCGAGGTTAATAATATTTCGTGGCCAATGATAGTAGTCCCCACGACAAAGTTCTATCATAAATAGTACTCCACAAAATAATGTGAAATAATGTAGAAAGCCATGTGATTAAGTCGAGTACGTGGTCACTCACTTAAGCTCACATTTCTATCAAATTCGAGCTATTGAATATTAATACTAAAGTTCGAATTCAATTCATTTGATAAAGGCACTCCATTTTTACATCTTATTGTTTAAGGCTATCAAAATTCGAAGTTTATTAAGTAACAACAAAAAAATAAAAATAAAAATGCAGAACGTAATAAAATATAAAGCACAGAGGGTAAGAGAATTGATTTTTTTTTAATGTTTATATTTTATAATTTCTCATGCAATATACATTCAATATATTTTTTTTCCTGTACGAACAGAATTATATATATACTTTTTTTTAAAAAAATAGGAATATATAATAATTTATGTGTTTTCTGAGATATGGGCCCATTTGATGATCGAACCTTTTCTAATTCTTTCGTAAATTTGATAACAAATGGCCCAATTATTGCTCTTTAAGATTGGGCCTTTGAAATTTACTGTGTCAAAGTAGACATGGTAAATGATCACGATTTAAATTTTGAAATAATCAATTGAAAAATTAATTAATAATGAAACTTCAGATGATTTAGAAAATAAAATAAATAGGAATAACTATTAGAAAACGTATTATACTACTAAGAATATAATAGGAATAACTATTATTATGTCTAAGCTTCAAACTGAAGGAATACTGAGGATATAAACATATAAATATGTGGTTGGATGTAATCATATATTTCATTTTATATAATTTCATTATTTAGATTCAAGAAACTATAACTGATTTGAATTTAACACTAAAAAACTCTTTTCAAGGAATTTATCAATGGAATTCAATATGTTGTAATTATTATTTATAGATTGTCAATAAAAATTACATTTTTTTTAAGTAACAGAATATCATTGGATTTATCATGTTTTAAAGAACGGAATTATTATATAAATTGATAATGGAATTACTAACAATAGATTACCAACAAATTTATTTACCAGCGGAATTGAATTTTCGTTGCTAAAAATTTATCTACCATTAATTTACCAGCAAATTTAGTTCGTTGTTAAATCTTTGGTAAACCAATTAAAATTTTTTACTAACAGAATATTCCGTTAATAAAAAAAATAAAAAAATTTCAGGTGTAATATACGTTGAAATGTTCAAATTTTGGATAGTATTATATGTAGTGAAATCATTAAAATGTGAAAAAGATTATGGCTACATCTTTATGTAAATTAATTCGTAAACAGGAAAGAATGATAGGACAGGCAACAATGTCGCGTGTGGGTTAAAATATTTGAAGAATGCATGTAATGAAATAGATGTAAGGGGTTTTTTTTTTTTTTCATTACAAAGAATTGCATGCTCTAATAATTTGAATACAAAAAAAAAGGCAGGGTTGAAGTTGTTGAGGAAACATGGAAAATCTTTTAATTAAGCTAATAGTTATATATTTTAAATTTTTTATTTAATTAGTTTAAATATTAAATAGTAATATTAGTTTAATAATTATTTTTTGTACCCAAAATTTTAATGTTGCATCCATCAAGCCTTCCAAGTGCTAATGACAAACTATGTTGCAATTGTAGTTAAATAGAAACCCTTATCACTGTTAATCACTTAAGAGACATTCTACATGAATTGGGTAAATAAATCTACACATGAATAGTTGGTAATTAATTGTGCTTTATGGAAGTTTAAATTGAATTGACTTTTCATGGCTAATTTAAAGTCTTAATGTTTGAAAACGGTGTAAAATCAAAATGTTCAATGTTAAATGAGTACGTTGAATAATCACCAAGTTCGCAAAAGTAAATACTACTATTTCCTTAAAACAAATATCAACGTATATGACGATTTTTATTTTTAATTTTTTTTTTATTTTAAGCTATTATCACTTATCAATTTCATTAAAGATGCAGATATACTACAAATCTTTCATGGTCTACCCAACAAAAATAATCACAAATATTATACATCACATCAATAATTATTTTCAATTACATATCAAATATTTAAATAATGTATATTTTGTTTAAAAAACTAAAAATAATATTAAAAATAAAAGATTTATTATTATTTTAATTTTATTGTAAAAAATGGAGTAAATAGTTGGAGATAAACTATTTGGTCGACTGCATTTTTTTTGTTTTGAATGTGCTCTAAAATAGAGCTTGTTGGAGATGATCTAATATAATAAGAAGGATCTAATATGATCTATTATTATAAACATCATCAAAATACAAGTATCATGAGTAATTCCAAAACACTATTTCAGAGATATATATATATTATATATATAAGCCCTAATAAAACTAATGCCTCTATACAAGCCATTCTCGACAAAGGGTTGCCAAGAATCATCACTTCTTTACAATCTACTTGATGATGATGATGCTTGAGTGCCCTTACAAGATACGCTTTTTGGACCTGTACCAACATTAATTCAACATTAAAATACTCTCCAATTAATTAATATAGTATAAAGTACTATTCAAAAGCAATTCTTCAAATCAAGATTCATATAAATACGCACCTAATCCAATAGCTTCTGAGCCTTTCATCAATCTCATCCTCTTGCAAGATTCAACAAACATTCTGTCAAGAAAACAATCAAACAAGATTAGATCTCTGCACCATTAATGGTCAAACTAGATTTAAATGCATATATATAAATCACAACACAAAGAAATCTTGAGGGTGGTTAAAATGGAGTTATTACTTCCAAGGAACATCTCCAACTAACATCCAATCCCCATCTTTATCCTCATAAGTAGGCACATATTCTGTGCCATTTGTTGAGTCCATGATCTTCTTCTCATTCAACACATTACCTGAAAATCATGGAGTCATTCATAATCAATCCTCAAGTGGGAAAACAAGGTTACATCATATGAATTAAACATAGACATGTTAGAATTAAATGCATACATATGGCCAAGCATGTAAACATATCCCCAAATGCAGCCAACAATTCTGGGTAGCCACTGTAAATTTCTAGATCAACTTTTCTGAGATATGGAGCTCCATCCACAGCCACCTTCACAAATTTGCTAGATTTTATCATCTTCTTTCTGTATGATCTCACCGGTGGCCACCCCACAACCTGACCCCTACAATACATTCAATTGCCCAATTAGTACTAAATATGCCCATTAATTTCGCAATTCAACTCAAATTAAGATTCTGTTTGGGTCTCTAATCAAGATCAAATCCCCAATTATCCAACACATTTACACACAATTCACGCTTCTATACATCACTAAACAAAATCCATTCATAATCGCCTAAAATTGATAAACCCTAGGTGATAAACCTGCATTTGCATGGATGTTTCACGAAATCGAATCCACAGAGAGAGTTTAATTTCTAAATAGACGTACCCTGGAGGAGAAGTTTGCGTAACCACACTAGCTTCATCTTCAGAACCGTTCTCCAGATTCAAATCCACCGTCTCGGAGAACCCGCGCTTCACCGGAGCGTTCGACCGCAGCTCGCCGCCGGGGAGAGCCAGCGTGAGCTCCGTTTTCAGAGCGTCAGAATCCTCCATCTCCGGCGAGTAATTACCTTCAACGATCGACATCAATTTCTCGCCGCCGGATTTCTAAGTTGGTAGGCAGTAAAGTGGAAGATTTGTTTTCTGTTTGCTTTGTTCTTCTTTTGACTCATATACATACACCACGTATATATACACACACACACACACAGTCGAATGAAATAGAACGCGTAGCAGTGTGTGGGAAGAGACGACAGCGTTTTGAGAGACCAGTGAGCAGGGGACACGTGTCCGGGGCAGCAAATTGGGCCAAATGAAGCAAGCGTGTGTGGCATTTAGGAATTTGATGGGTTTCAACAAATGGGGCCCACGTGGTCACATCCTGTCTTCTTATTGTTGGTCCTGTTAATGTAACTCGTGCTCTACTCTTATTTTATGTTTATTTGTTTTGAGAGGATGTATCTTACTAAGGGATTTGTATAACATTATGTGTGGAAATTATAAATTTAATGGTGTGTTATTGGATGTGTATGTGTGTAATAGGTTTTCTATAAAAAAAATTTCCATCGTATTATAAAATATGTTTAAATTAACTGTTTTCTAGTGATGTATAGTACTATAACTTTTACTAGTTACATGACTAGGTTCACTGGAAGGAGGATCTCGTTCATCAACATAGTTTCGTGTGGTGGGTCCAAAAATCAAGATTACGATGAATGCGTTTCGAGAATGTAGTAACATTTTGATGTTAGGTATTGCGAATTATTAAAGGCAAAAACTTATGCGTCTTCTAGTACACATTGTGTTCTCATGTAAACACAATTGTTAGGGAGTTTAAATTGCAAAGGGGCATGGTGTCATTGAGAGTACAAGAGTCTCACTCATTCTTAAATGAATGGAATATTAGTGGAATGGAATATCAATGGAAGACAAAATTTATAAATTCTAATGAAAATATAAGTTCTAAGGAAAAATGTTAAGATTATCTTAGTGATATAACATTTAACACCTAAATAGAATAGGAGATTTGATTCCAAGAAAGTAGTTTGAATAAACTCTAATTTTATACGATTGTAAGTTGTATAAATGAATCGAAATTATATTAAATTTTATTTGTATTTTTATAATTTACAGATATTAAAAATGTTAAATTTTAATTTAATTAATTGATTTATGATTGATATTAATTTTTTAAATAATAAATAAAGCGCAAATATATAATAAGAGTATATATTAATTGAGACTTATAAACTTAAAACTATAGTGTATCACTAGATAATTGTATTAAATTTTATTTATTTATTTTTTTGGCGTGCTAGGAAATTTTGAGAGTGAAAAATAAAAAAAAATATCAAGAAAATATTGAGTTGGAGAAATTAGTAGGTGATCATTTAAATACTACTTAAACGTTGAGTGATTCAAACTTATAAATAATTTTCAAATATTGCAACTATTGTTGTCTCTTCAATGTTACTAGTTTGGGGACCGGCATGGTATGTTGCACGTATACATCATGAATGTTGTAGATATTACTAACTCACACATTTTATTTATTTATTTTAAAATTATTTGGAATAATTATTCATATGTATACACTTTGTACCTATAATTACTATAAGGTACATTAATTTAAAATATTAAAGTAAAATACCAAATGTAACCCTAAATCCATACACTTTTAAACCCTAAACATTCACTCACCGCTGGACTGTCGACCGAAGCCGGAAAGTCGCCGGGACCGTCGCTGCCTCCGTCGGAGCTTCGCTGGAGCACTATCGGACCGCCGCCGGAGCTCTGCCGGACCATCGCCGGACCACCACACTTTTTTTCTGCACACGAACTTTTGCTGCACACAAATATTTATGTTCAGCATATTATACGGATAATATTGGAATATCACTATATATTTATGTAGTTAGTAGTAATATTTTTATATGTTTGTATCTCACAGTAATTAAGGATTTTTTAGTGTACCTATTAGTAATTATCCCAAATTATTTTTATAGTAAAAATACTTCAATCTAATAATTTCATATACATTTACTTTTAAAATTATTACATATTTTCAAATTGCACAACATACTTCGCAATTTATTTATGTATTAAAAATATTAAAATATCCTTTAAAAAATAATAATAATTTTCTTGAACTATTTTCCAACTGTAACTATGAATTTTATAATGAGACGGAGGGAATATAAGTTTAATATTTTTATACGGTATTTAAACTAAATTTACACGAGAAATATAAAATATCAAATGGTTAAATGTTATTTTAATCCATCTATACTATATTGTCTTCATAGATTTTGAAGATATTTAAACACTTTTATTAATTATTATAATATTAAAAGCCTTAAAGTCGTGTTGAGTATTATTGGACAATTTTATTTTTATAGAATTTCTTATTAGCTATTTTCGCTATAGTAATTGCATATTACATAATTACCGTATCATTTTTTACATTATTATTTTTATACTCCTTCGGTTTGTCCTTAAAGGAGTTATTTAGTTATTTTTTTTAGGCTAAATATAGTGTGCACCCACGTACAAATATAAGCAATAACATATTCAATTATGAGTAACAATGTATACAATTTAATTGTTAATTTTTTTAATAAAAATTTGAGTGTAAAAAAATGTACAATTATTAAAATACATGTATACACTATTGAATAAAAAGTTATACACATATGAATGCTTGTTTTTTTAATGAAAAACTTAGTGTGAAAAAAGTATACAAATATTACAAAACACGTATACAAAAGAGAATAACATGTATACAAAATAGAATAAAAAATTATATAAATATGGGTGCAAGGGTACACCCGGGTGCACTTAATATACACTCCTTTTTTTATAAAAAGATACATAACATTTACTCTCATTACTAATATAATTATCCATTATATATTAAATAATAATCATTTTAATTTATGTGAAAAAACAGATAATACTAATAGAGATACTATTTAATTCATTGTATATTTACTTTATAATCTTTATTTGAGATTTTTATCGTTGATCATTTACAATAATAAGTATGAAAATATATTATTATTATTATTATTAATTTTTATGATTCATGACTTTGATTATAGCGTTAAAATAATTATCATCAATTTCTTTAAAATAAAATAGCGTACCAAATTACAATACATGAATGGAAGAGATATTCACCTATGAAATAGGTATATATAAGATTGATAGAGAGAAAATATCAATTTTACTCCTATATCTTTTATCAAATTTAATTTTAGTCCCATAATTTTTAGTGTTTTCAATTTTAGTTATTTTAATTTCAATTTTGGCCCTATAACTTTTAAAATTTCAATTTTAGTCCTATAAGTTTCAAATTTAGTCATATATCTTTTAGAATTATCAAAATTAGTCATGTATCTTTTGAAATATGATATAATTTATAATAGGACTAATTTTGATAATTAAAAAAGATATAGGGCTAATTTTAAAATTAATATGACTAAAATTGAAACTTTAAAAGATATAGGGAAAATATTACATTTGGTCCCATAAGAATTCCTTCAATTCAATTATAGTCTCGTAGGAATACACTGGTCTCATAGTTAGCGGTTTTGGTCCCATAATTTTTGAAAATTTTAATCCCAAATTAACTTATATTATTATAAACTACCAAATTTATATTATTTTCTATCTTTCAAAATAGACATAGTCCATTTTGATCTCGTTAATGGCTCAGAATATTTCATCAACTATTAACAGATTTTGATGAAAATTTTCCATGGGACTAAATCTGTCAATTTTGGGACCTTTTTGGCATTGATCAATTCTTACGGGATTAAATCTGAAATTATCCCAAAGACACATGACCAAAATTAAAACTAAAATGACTAAAATTGAAAATATTAAAAGTTACAGGACTAAAATTGGATTTGATAAAAGATACGAAACCAAAATTGATATTTTCTCGATTGATTGACATTCACTTATGATATGAGTATATTGTGAAATAAGTCGATTCATTATTAAAGTATGTTTATTATATAGGTAAAATATATTTATTGATAATTAAGGTATATTTATCGTAATTCATACTATAATACACAAAAAATAATACTTTAATACATCATAATTTAAGAAATATATTTTAATTATCAATAAACAAGTTTTATCTATATCACATTAATAGTTTAGCACGTTCACAATCCATCTCACATACCACCATCTAATTAGTGACTTTGTTGAACTTGGTTTCAATTTTGGTTTAAATTGATTTAGAGCAAGTGTACTCTATCGTGTGTAGCACGTAAGTGACCAAGTGCAAAATTTATAAGATATCGAACCCAAGGACGAAAGTAGGTAGCCGCATTTGAAAGATGTTTCACTCTAGTAGGACTAATCAAAGAAGGAGGGTTGATTATACTACAAACTAACAACTAGGAAAGCAATTAAAGATAGAACATGTACAAATGAGATGGATGATGGGTGAAGGTGAACAATCTAAGAAGTATGTAAGGCAAGCAACATTCATGGACAAGGTATATATAGACTCACACACACACATGCATTGATGATTTTCATGTTATGATATTAAGGGCAATCACGTTTGTACTCCTAATCCCTATGGCCAATGTGATTGGGTTCTCAACTCTTTTACAAGTTTAAATCTCCTAGGATTGTCTCTTACTCTCAATTCCCTTAAGGCACTATGATCACAAGTTTGGTTCCCCTCACTAGTTCATCACTAATATCCTATCATGAGGTTCTAAACACTTGAAGGGTATGGCTTACCTCTCTTCATACTAACTAAGTCATCTCATGCAATCAATTATTCAATTAAACCACTATACATAATATTGGAATGATCATCCTAACACTATGAATAGAGAATTTAACCACAAGAATCATACATAAAATGAGAATAAGTATTCATGATAGAAAATATAAATAACAATCAATTCAACAAACATGTGGTGTGCAAAATCTACATAATCCCTAACCAATCATATTGCTAGCCTCACATGAGGACTAGCCACTATATATCATTACAAATTCAATGCAATCCATGGCATGCTCCAATTAAAAAGCCAAATAATAAAGAAAATAACAAAATAAAGGTAAGTTGGCTCCCCTTTGATGGTGAACTTCCTCCTCCTTGATCATGCTATAATCTTCAACCAATGATGAATTCCTCTTCTTAGATTGGTGGATGGATGGATTAATGGATGGATTTGAGGAGATCAAGTGGATTGGATGAATGAAGTGAAGGATGGAAGAGATGGAGATGAATGTGTGTGATTTAGGTGTTTAGTGTGTGTGGAAACGGCTCCAAAATGATTCATCCCGGATTTTATGATCAAAACATGTATTTATACCCCCTGGAAGCTTCTAGGCGCTTCCTGAAATTTTCAAATTTTTAAGCACAGCTCGATTCGAGTTGCAAGTCGAGTTGGGTCTTGCAACTCGAGTTGGCTCTCAGGACTACTTTCTCTGTCCCGCCGGCTTGCAACTCGACCTGGACCATACCCAACTCGAGCTCTCACCTGTCAAGTCGTGTTGTATGAATCAGAAACTGAAATTTTATCGGCCCTCAACTCGACTCGAATTGCAAGTCGAGTTGGACCTTGCAGCTCGAGTTGGGTCACTGTATGCATGCTAACCCTGCTCGACTCACAGATCGACTCGAGTTGCAAGTCGAGTTGGACCTTGCAACTCGAGTTGGTGCAGTGTCTGCAGCGCAGTCTCACGGTTTCGCGCATAACTTCTGCATTCGATCTCCGATTTGAATGATTCTTGCGCTCACGCGTCCCTCTCTTCCGTGGCTTTCCAACCATATATCACACGCCCAGTTTTGAACTCCACATGAATACAAAAAAAGTACACAAATTAGACGTGTGTTTTTTAGTATTTTGCTTTGGCTCGTTCTTCTTCATTTCAACTCCGAATTGAGCTCCGTTTTTTCCCACATCTTCTTTATCGTGTCTAGAATCCATTTCTTTCTGAAAATCACACAAATTACACCAAAATACCAATTATCTAAATATTTACAAATATTGCGCATTTTAAAACACTTAATCATGAAAATCACGCATTTATCATTTCAAAGCACAAATCTTCATATCTTCATATAACACCACCAAATGATATACAAAATGAATAAAAACACACAACAATACATAATAAAAGACACTAAAATTTAGGTGAAAACGACACCGATCATTTGTTCAAATAGAATATCAATTTTTTTTTAATGAGTAGTATTACTTTTTCCAATTTAGGGATATACAATTATAAAACCGTTTAGAAAAGTATTTATCGGAATTAAGTAGTTGGAAAGTAAATAAAGAAGACAAAGTCTCTTGTGAGACGCTACCTTCATGAGACGGTTTGTGAGACATGTTAAAGTATGTCGATTATTTAAATAAAGTATGTTAAATGGTTGTTAATGTATGTTTTTTAAAGTATGTTGGATTATGTATTAAAGTATGATGTTAGTGTGTTATAATTTAATTTATTATCGACATACTTTAACCACAAGTAAGCACACTTTAACCACAAATAAGCATACTTTAGTGATGGGTTGATCCGTCTCACATCCGTCTCACCAATAACCCGTCTCACAAGAGACCAACTCAATAAAGAAAAGGTAGTTTCCTTGAATGCAAGCTACGGAAAGGGTGAAGAAATGATGGCGGAAACGGGTGGAGCCTACGTGTCGGGTCTTCCTACATTATAGTCAACCGTTTCATGATTCGAATATGAATAAGAGAGCCTCTAATTCAATTCGGGTCAGTGGGCCCCCACCCGCCATGTGACCGTGTTGTTTTGTCGGCTTCCCCCTATTTATGATTAATCGACACGTGGTTGTCCCTTATTCGCTGTAGCCCATTGTATTTCACCATAACTGTAGCTCACAAGTAGCCGTCTCGTGTTACCGGATGTTATGGAGCATCAGTCAATTAATTTCAAAATCAATTTAATTAATTGGAGAAGGATACATAATAATTCTATGATAATGATGAGATTGGTTGATTTATTATTAAATTATTAAATTATTTCCTTTGTCTCATTTTAGATGTCACACTTTTTATTTTGGGTTGTCCCACAAAAGTTTGCATATTTTAAAAAAAGCAAAAAGTAAAAAAAATCACCCTTCCCCATATACACTTTATTTACAAAAAAAAAATATCTCTACCTAACATACTTTATCGTTTATTTATTAAAAAAACCATTATATTCCTAAAAGTTATTCTTTTCTTAATCTCCATGCCAGAATTGGGGGTGTAATCTTTTGTGGGATGGGGGGAGTAATAATTAAAGTATAGTATGTGAATCGAATTATATTACTCCTTCTGTCTCATCGAAAAATATTCATTTATTATATTGAGTGTTCCATTTAAATGTATTCATTTTTCCCTTAAGTAAAAGGGCCCCACATATACCCATCACTCACTACTAATACAACTATTCACATACAAAATGACAAAATACTCCTTAATTTACGTGCAAAAGTCAAATGAGAATCTTTGCCCGATACGGAAGGAGTATAACATTTAGAATTATACTTTAATTCATCATCCATCTTATTTTAAAAAAATATATTTTTTAAATATTTAACACCCAATAAACATATTTTATTTATATAACAATCACATATCACAAACTGTATCACACAAGTACCGTCTTATTAAAGATTTTTTCTATGAAATTATGTTTATTTTTTTAATATAATGATTTTTGTGATATATGAATAATTATAAAAAAAATGAATAAATAATAATAATAATAATAATAATAAATGGAATGTTGTTATTTAGAAAGAATGGTGAATAAACATGAATAAATAAATATAAATAAGAAAAAATATAAATACCCTAAGTTGGTGTTTGAAAATAAAATAAAATAAAAGTGTTTTTAAATTTATTTTAGTGACTGTAAAAAAAAGGATAAAAAATTAAAAAAGGGTAGCTATTGAATATCATTACTCATACACCCTTATAAAAATTTCACTATTTTTTCATTTATTTATTTCGTTATACTTTTTACCTTCTAAAAATAATAAAAGTTTCAAAAATAAAACCTTTCAGCACATCATATCTTTAAAAATGTCATTTTCACTTAATTCACGTAACTTATTTTATTATTTATTATTACTTTAAAAAACAATATTCCAAGAATTAATAAAATTGCTAAATAAAAATTATTAAAGTATCTAAGATAAAAGTGAAGAATTACCTGAAACGGGTAAATAGGTATATCTTTAAAATCTCATGATTTTATTTCTCCAAACATTCTTTCGAATATAAATATGATATAGCATCTCAAGAACCTAGCTATAAGATTTAAAGATCAATTTAAATTTTAAATAGAGTGAGGCTCCTGGGCACCCGGGCGCACGGAGCACATTCCGTACGCCTTTGCAATTTTCATGCCCATTTGCAATTTAAACCCTACCAATACATAAGTTTAAATAGAATATAGAGGAGGAGAGTTATGTTCACATTGGGACACGGAATATCCCTTCGAGTCCCGAGGGCGCAGGAGCTTTTGCATTTTAAATAAGTTTAACATTACATTTAAAATTCAAATGGTGTTCTCCAAATTGAGCTTTCGAAATATTTTGAAAAATAGGAGAACAGAATATATACTTGTTTCAAATCGTGCATGTTATATTATGGTAACTAGCTAACTAACTATATATTGGAAATTCAGATTTAACAATTAATTTAAGAGAGTTGGATGCACGCATTGAATTTCACATCTGTCAATCTACTTTTGGTCTTGCAACATTTTGTACCTTCATAAATGTGCTATGCTTAAAAAAGAATTTTAAATAATGATACCCAATTTTTACTTAATTTTAAATTGAAAAATAAAAAACGCACAGTTGTGTATTCCTCAAATGTGGCAGGACAAAATTGATTATGGACCTAATGTACCTTTAGTTAGCCTTGTAGATTTAAGCTGTCATGATAAGGTCTGATTTTGACAACCTCACCCTAAAACTAACTCACTTCCATGCTTATATTTGCATTTTTATTTTTCATATTTATTTTTAATTATTAAAAAATATTTTATATGTTAATAAGATCACAATCTCAAAAATACATTTTAATTTTAAAATTATTAACTTTTTTAACAGATATTAACCTTATAATGTATATAGTTATTACCTAAAAATTTTGAATTACTCTAAAATGTTATAAAACAAGAAGTACAATAAGTGTGCAAACATACATTTGAGATGTAAATAATTATACTCTAGAATTTATATTAACACTTCTGGTTAAAGATTAAATAGTACGATAAAATTACGCAAGAATCACAATTGTAAAATATTATATGAATATATAGCAAATATGAAATTATAATTATGTTATTAATAATAGTCTAATGACATTGATAACTAAAAATTTACGTTCGTTTTGATTTTTTTTTTTTTAGAATGTGATTTATCTTAATTTATAGTATCAAATAATACTTGAAATGAGAGAAAATATGTGAGATGAGAGAGTCAGAGAGATAAATTAATATTACCTGAAAGAGTGAATATATAGAAGGTAAGAGTTGAGTATAATTAATATATGCGAGTATAAATTCCGTCTACAATATATATGGACCCTAATTATTTCATAATTTGGAATTTGATTTTCCCAATTTAATAAGACATAACATTTGTTCTAAGAAAATATATAAGTATATATAGAGAGAGCGAGAAAAATACATGGACTGATGTTTTATTATTTTTAAATATTATTACTTTTTATTTATACAATTGATCATGAAACAGTTAATAGCTCCATTATCACTTTTTTACATAAATCCTAGTATCACTTCTTATTTTCTTATTTATTTCACAAAAGCCAACCAATAGATAAAACGATTTTTACACTATTCTTTGCGTTTTAATAGATAGCTGTAAATCTAAAACCGTGTGCAGATGTTCTTCAAACAGTAAGAATAACAACATAAATGTAAATATTTAGCAGAAGATTTAATAAGCACACAATTTAAAAAAATACGGGATAGGCTCCGCCGCATCCCTCAGATCTCTTTCATTAGAAAAGTACAAATATTTCAATTCAACACCTATGAACTCCGTTCTATGTTAATTGACAATACCTTATAACTCCCAATTACTTATCTGGCCACCACGTGGTCTTGACAGCACTGTATGGACTCCCTCCAAGGCTGTGACGAGATCTCCAGAACTCGTTGCTGGAACTCCCTCCCGGATTCTGTGATACAAGGCTGTGTTCTTAGAACATGAAGGAACACGAAATTAAACAAAAGAGAAACGAAATGGAATACTTTGTCTATTTGACTTTGTGCATGATCTCCATTGTCCGTGTTCCTTGATCCTCAATTTGGGTATGGGCTTTTCTTTCTTGTTCAAAGAATAAAACACGTTTATAAAATAATATCTTTAAATATATCTTGACACAAGATATTCAAAGATATCATTGACCAAATCTTGGATGAATCTCCACCTTGATATTCTTTCCATAAATAATTAAATTAAACTTAACCAAATATAAGTTAATTAATTTAATGCCAACTTAATTAGAAAGATATCAAATATATTAGTCAAGCATGATAATTTTTAACTAATTTAATTAGTGGCATGTGAATTGAACTTATATAAGACAAATCACAGTAACTTTATTGAATTTATGAAAATTAATTATGGGTAATATTAGTGGCATTAAAGAATTGGGTTACTCTTGCAATTTTGGATTACAATTTACTCGAATTTTTCAACTAAAGATATCGGATAGCGGCTAAAACTTCCCTTGAAAAGTCGTTTACAAAGTACCATGCATGGGCTATCTAAACTAATACAATAGCAGAGTGAAAAAATCAAAATTGAACTAATTTTTAATATACACCATTGATTTTGATTACTAATTCTTTTCTAATCTCATCCATTCATCACATTATTCAATCTCATCCATTCATCACAATTGTAAGATTAGATCTTGGCCATTAATTTTTTTATCATAATAATGATAACTTATTTAATTTAAGATGATAACTTATTTAAAATAATTTCTTATATGTGTGTTGAATGTGTGGTGAATATTATTTTTTTCATTTTAAGTTTCCATCTTATTAAAATTTTCTTTATGAATTTTTTGAAACTATAAAGTAGTTTTAAGTTTTAACAATTAATTTATTATTAAATTATTTTTTTCATTTTTTTATAGCATATTTTCTACATTATTAATAATTTTGAATTAACATTATTGGTCCTAACATCTTAATCATAATACTTTTAAATAGGTATGTGTAATCAACGGGTATTGATAAACGGGTTTGGGACGGGAATGAGTATTATAATATTTTTTTAATGAAACGGGTACGAATATGAGTAGTTTATATTTAAATGGATACGAATGCGTAATAATTAATTCATTATTAAATTATTTTCTTCATTATTAATAATTTTGAATTAATATTATTGGTCCTAACATCTTAATAATTTTAAATGAGTATTTATAATCAATGGGTATTGATAAATGAGTTTGGAACGGGTATGAGTATCATAATATATTTTATATATTAAGAAATATTTTATATATTTAATCAAAAATTGTAAATTTTCCTATCATATATTTGTGATAGAATTATATTATATTTATGTTATATTTAATTAGTAATAGTATAAGTTGATTTAAAATATTAATTTTAATCAATAAAAAATATTTTAAAAAATAGTATTAAATGGGTATGAGTAATTTACGGGTATTGATAAAAGACTTTGGGACTGATGCAAATATTGTAATAAAATTTTAAAATATTAATTTTTAAATGATATTTATTTATACAAGGGTACGAGTATTATGAAATAAGCAAGTATCTTACTTAATTAATAAACATAATTATTTATTATGTTCAAAAAATAATTTTAAATGGGTATGTGTAATCAACGGGTATTGATAAACGGGTTTGAGATGGGTATGAGTATCATAATTTATTTTTTTAATGAATGGGTACGAATATGAGTATTTTATATTTAAATTGATACGAGTACGTAACAATTAATTCATTATTAAATTATTTTCTTCATCATTAATAATTTGAATTAATATTATTAGTCCTAACATCTTAATAATTTTAAATGGGTATGTGTAATTAAGGGGTATTGATAAACAAGTTTGAAATTATTTATTTATACATGGGTGTGAGTATTACGAAATAAACAAGTATCTTACATAATTAATAAACATAATTAATTATTATGTCACAAAAATATTATTATTTTATAAAAATGCTCAATATTTACCATTTTTTTCTTTCGTTATATATTTAAAATACACTGTTTCATAATCTTCTTACTGCTACAAAGGAACATACTAGCATATATGGATTGAGAAATTGTATTATATAAAAATTCCAATTCAGATAAATTCTATGTGAAGATATACTTATTTTATAAAAATGTAGAGATAGAATGATTTATTTAAAAATCATGATTTATGCTTCTCCTCCTTTGGTTTAAATAATATTAAAACGCTTTAGTCTCGTGTTGCACGGGTTCAAATGCTAGTTAAATAAAGGCAAAAGACTTCTAGAATGATATTAAGGTGATAACAATTTAATGAAAAATGATCTTAATTATTAATAAATAATAATAGTGTAGAGAATTATTTCATGAATAATTTATAGTATAATTAAAAAATAATAATATATTTTTAAAAAAATTAACTTAAAATAAAATTTCTATATATATACACCAATATTTTCATCCTAATTCGTATACGCAATTCTTACACTTGTGAGATTAAATATTATATTTACCATATATATATATATAATCATCAAGATTCTACGCACCTAATTAATTAATTAGTTCTTATTTGGACATTGTATAATTCTATAGTTTTGTGAAATCAACAGGTTTGCTGTCTGACATGCATGAACTTGATATAGAATTTTAAAACACAATGGACATACTTAAAAAAACAATTAATTCTTAATCACTTTCTAATTCTTTACGAACTTCGAAGTTTGGGATTAATTATGGTTTATTTAATTGGATTTGTACCGGTTGTTAACGAACTCTTAGAATCAAGTTCAGCGAACTCAGAGTTAATTATCATCTATGTTCGATTCTTCTTTATAAAATGACATCAACTTAATTATAATTAAATCAATTTATATAGAAATTCGTTCTCAATATTTTTACGTGACATGTTTTACTCCACGTTAACTAAATCATAATTTTCAATTAATATTTTTCATTAAAAATATTATAGTATTAGATATTTCAACTTATCTACAAAAAGAGAAAAATTGCGTCCATATATGATTAGTTAATTAATTAACTGAAACTGTTCATTGAATATATAGTTTCACAGTACCTGCTTCAAATTCAACGCTCAAACATTTTTCTTAGCATTTAGGATTATTTAATATTCCTCTAATTGTTAAAAATTACTTACTCTTGTCTTAAATATCACAAACACTAATAAACTCGATTTACATATTATAATATGATATTTTATAATATGAACACAGGTCCCTATTCATTGTTAGGGTTTAAATTAAAGGGTAACTATAGAGTTTACATCGTAAATTCAACTTACTGGAAACTAACTTCTTAAATATAATGTGCAATATTTGAAAACTGAATATTGAAATTGAAAAAGCACGTGTATTTATTCATATATATAATCCCTTTGTTTTAAATAAAGGTTTATGTTTGTTTTAATTTTGCACATGCATAATATTTTAACGTGTAATGAATAATTATGTTAGTATCGTTTGTGAGCTCATTTGAAATATTAATGTGGATCACACTTATCAAAAAGAGAAATATAAATCTTATATTGGGACGAACTAAAATAATATACCGTAAAGTTTTACTCGGAAGTATATTTTAACCTCATAAAATAGACTTCAATTTGAATTTTTTCTAAAATAAAAAATCTATCTTACATGTAAAACATTTTTATGTAACGATACTAATTGATGTAATAAAGTCACAAAATCTGTGTGCTTATGTAGTATTCATGCACCATAAATTGAAAACCAGCTTAGAAACAGCTACCTAAATTAATTAGCTAGGTTGTTACATTTGATTGAAGCAATCCCTTAATTATCCGTATTTACCCAATTAAGTTATTAACGGCGTTTAGTACTGTCATTTAGTTAAAAGATTATTTTATTGATTGGTAGAAGTAAAATAATTTCTTAATCAGCCATAAAATTAATCTTTGTATTAATCAGCTATTAAAACTCTCTAATTAAATAGTTAATTTAATTTTCGGCCGCTAACACTGTGTTACGCCACGGGAATATTGCAATTTAGTCCCCTTAGAATTCCGATATTATGAATTTTGGCTCCAATTTTTTCCGTTTAGTCCCAATTTACTAATTTAGTGAAAATCCCGTTAAATCCTAACGACATGGTCATGTACGGACTACAGACCGTCAGTTAGTATCACTGTTAAATTCTCTTACTTTGTCTTAAGTTGTTTGATTTAGATTTAGTAAATGTCTTTAATTTACTTTTTTTTTTTAAATTGATAGTTTTAATATCCATTTATTTTAATGTATAGGGATAACCAAATAATTTTAAGCCAGAACTTAATTATCTTAACTATGTGTAGGATTGACCTCACAATCGTTGATCATACTCACGAGTTTCGAACCTTTAAATCCATTTAAATATTGTGATTAACCGACACATTGTGATACTTTATGTATATTTTTTTGAACTTTTATTTAGTGATACTATATAAATATACACTTTGTTAGTATTAATTAGATGCGTTATGTGATATTCTTTTATAATGTGAATCTCTTGATCAAGTAAAATGATGGTATTTTTCTTTCTACATATACTATGTGATATGATACTGTTTTTATATAATATTGTTCTTACTTTTTTTTTTATTCACTATATATCCTAAATTTGTTGAACTTTAAACAATACATGCAATGCCAGAAACCAAAATGATCATCCATACAGCAAAATAATTAACCATTGAGTCAGTTAATTTAATTCAATAACTTTTCCAATAAATATCAAATCTAATAAAATCCACAAACCAAATACTTAATCTTGAAATCATCTTAAAATAGAACATATAGAAATACAGATACCTATAATTAATTAAATTTGAAGTCTAAAATAAATTAATTATTATCTCTCACCCTAGCATATATCAACCTAGTCCAAGACTGATGATCATACAAATTAAGGACACTACAACTCATGAAGTGAAAAGACAAAGGTACCCTTCTCAATCGAAGTCACTTCTCTTTGGCTAGACCCTTGAGAAGGTCTTTTGCTTCGAGCCCTATTCCCTTTGCTTCTGATTTCTTCATGATCCTCAATTTCTTGCACGATTCTACGAACATCCTATCAAAAAATATGATATTTTAATTAATTTAATATTAAAAATTTCAAAATCGACCGTTGTGTTTACGTTTAGACAAGAAATGATTGCTTTAAAGAGAAAAAATGGTATAATTTCATAATTGCGTTTTGTGGGAATTAGAAAAATGTATGTATATTTGATAATGTGTGTGTTGACTTGGCTGACAAATTTCTCTCTCTTATTCAACAGTTATGATGAGGGTTTTCGCATGTGTCGGCCATGCATAAATATTCACCATAAACAACTGAATTTTTTTTTTAAAATAAATATTGATCCGTAGTAAGATTATTTGAGAAACGTCAAAACTCACCGTCCACTAAGCGAACTCTTATTTCAAATCAGAGCTTTTGACTCTATTAGCATGTTTTGAGCTTGAGATTATAGAGAATTTAACTCTAAACACCTCAAGTCCTTATAAAAAATCCTAAAACACCTCAAAGTGTCTAGGTGTAGCAACCTCTATGTTTACTCCTAAAATTCTAATTCTTCTTTTTATTTTAATTGGATCTACTATATGAATTGATCAATTGGACAGTTCAACGTGATTTTTTTATAATTATTTTTATTAATAATATATCCTAAATAATAAATTTCATTATTGATTTTACATTCATTTATTATTTTAAAAAGGAATAGGACAAATTATTAATAGTGTTATGTTCATAAAATCAGTTAATAAAAATTACTCCATAAACTTGTTATAAAAGGTGTGCAAATGAGTTTTTTTTATTAGTTCGTGTAATATTATTATACATTAAAATATTATAGTACCATAATACTTCAAAAAATATTATAATACTTAAAAAAAGTTAATAAAATTGAGAAAAAATAATTTTTTTTAAACTTAGTATTTATAGTATTGATAAACATAAATTTGGGAGGAGGGAACAACATTTTTGATGGACCAATATAATCATGACATATTTAGAAAATGGACTTTTCTAATTTTAGAATATTTTAGAGAAGAAAAGGGATGGACTCGCTGTGAAATCAGTTATGACATCATGTGTCATAGACCGAGTTCCAACTATTAATCTTTTTTCCATTATAATATGTACAATTATTTTTTCTACCTAATACGGAGTAACTCCTAATTCTACAATATAAATTGATACTCCTTCAATTCGTCGACAGGGGTGTCATTGTTATTTGCAAGTAATTTAAAAAATATCATTATTTAATATGTAGTGGGAGTAGTTACATTAATAGGACATTTAAATCAATATTTTAATTATATTAATAATATATGTGAGTCATATGTATTAAAATTGAAAAATGAGATTTTTAAAAACTAACGCAAAGTAACATAAACAAGAATTCGGATACAATTTTAGAAGTTGTACAACCTATTTAACTACATCCATAGATTTAAAAGAAAAAAAAAACAGAGAAGAATATTAAAATTAATAAAAATAGGTAAGTAAAATTGTAGGTACCATCAAAATCCACATTTTAATGGTGTAAATTGAGATTTAATTTATTTTAGAAACAAATTAAAGAATTTTATTTTATGAGAGTGAGAGACTTACTCCCAAGGAACATCTCCAAGAAGCATCCAATCACCATCTTTATCTTCGTAAATTGGAACGTACTCACAATTCTCTGCATCTTTCAATGCTTCTCCTGTTCACATTTTCAAACTAAATTATCCATAAATCCAACCATTAATCAAACGTATAATTTAATTATGTTAATTACTCCCTCCTTCCCATAATACTTTTCACACTTTCCTCATTTATTTGTCCCACAAAACCTTTCACACTCCAAAAAAGGAAACACCACTTTATCCAACAACCTCAAAAGTCACTCTAATTTCAAATTTGTCACTCTTTTTTCACACACATATTATTACTTTATACTTTTTTTATCTACAATACCCTCCAAAGTCTTAAACAACGTGGAACAGTAAATATGAAAGGTTTTTCGGGATGGAGGGAATATTATACTAGTAAAGAAATAAATTAATTTCACACCTATATTATTTTCTATTTTCCACTCTAATATAAATTCAACTCACGGAGTAGCATAGTTGCGTGTACATTTTGCCTTTCCTTTTTCCGACATAAATCAGTGAAACTTAACTTCGGCTGCAATGCAACTTGTTTTTATGACGTCATAATTAGTTATTAATTTTCCAGATCTGATTTTTACTCCAGAGTAACTTAACAATTTTAGACTCGATTTAATCGACCCATTAATATTTCTAAATTATCAGAGGGTAAATAGGAATTAAAATTAATTAGTAGGCTATAAATAAGGTTTAGCATGATCTAGATCTGTCTAATTTCATCCTTAATTAATTTAACATTATAATATTTCATCTACCTCAAAAATCGAAATATTAAAATTCTGTGCGTCTATTTATATAATATACTATCTTAATTAATAATGGGTTAAAATATGAACGATCACTTGAATATCATTTATATTTATTTGTTTATAAATACTCTAATTAAATAGTTTATTCTTTATATATTTAAGACAACTACCCCGTAAATATTGGTAAAATAATTGAGCCTAAAAACATCAATAAATTCGTTATAAATCAAATTCATTATCGAACACAACATCTTTTTGAACGTGCTATCATATGCATAAATATCATATAGAGTAAGTTGGCAATTAATAGATCGTGTATAAAAGATCTACATTTATAGAAATTAAATATCCTAGCTAGCTTTTTTATTTATTTTTAATTACACACTAATTTTATTCATTATTATAATTATTGAATTGAATTAATTAGCAACACAACAACACCCTTCAAAATATTTTTTAAAATAATTAATTCAAGCATATTCCCAACAATGAAACTATGATCTCATTTATTTATTCTTCCTCAAATATTAGAGAGAAAAAATCACGAATTTTGCATGGCAAAAGATCAATTTAATGCATACGTAAAACAAAACAAAACAAAACAAAACAAAACAAAATAAAATAAAAGGATACTTCGTATCTCATGTGAACACAATCCTTTCCTTTATATTTTATTTAAATATATGTATTATTAAGGGTTTAAAAGGTAGAGGGGCACGAAAATGACAAAGCGTGCGCAAGGGAGCCACTCTAAAATAAAATAAAGAAAAGAAGGAAATTATAAAGGTTGCATAAAACTGACCAATGGCGAAACAGCCAAAGAGGTTCTCAAGAGCAACAACGAGATCAGAATAGGCCTTGTGATTGCCCAAATCAATCTTCCTGAGAAAGGGCGCCCCATCGACGCTCACTTTCACGTACATTTTGGTCATCTTCATCCGGTAAGATCTCACCGGCGGCCACCCCACCACCTGGTTTTTGGACATATCAGAAAACGCCCTCTTCTTGTCTTTCTGATCGCCGGGGAGGCCGAGACGGAGCTCCGTCTCGAGGGCCAAAGAAGAAGCCTTGGGATTCATTCTCAGCAGCGTGAATAATGAAAGCGTAAGTTTTTGTGAATTGAAAGTGCAGATGAAGTGTTTGATAATATGATTGAGAGAAGATTTATATATATTTACATGCAGAGTGAGAGGGTAGAGGAGAGAGAGAGAGAGCAATGGCAGGTTATTGGTCGGTGATATCAGAAACAGAGGTGGGGAAATGTTTGCTGCCTACAACACTAGAACGGGCCGGCAAGATTAAAGTGAGATATGCCCAAATCCAACGCTTCTTCTTTCTTCATGCCCTCTATCCTTTCATCCTGGCCATTCAATTTCCTACAACTGGACATTGCATGTGATGTGCTTCTTTGACAGAATATTATATACTACTCCATATTAATATTTATTCATACATCCGAATTGTTACTTATAATTTTGATTGAATTGATATTAATTAATAATTTTAAAAGGCAACCGAGTATAATATTCTAAAAGAGTAGGAGTAAATCATGAATGATTAGAAGTAAAATGGTAATATCACATTTTTATTTAATTAATCAAAACAATTAATTTAATTTTGAATGAATTAGATTATACTAAAATCTTTACAGTAAAATGCGACAAATTAATCTTAAAAATAAATGTTAAAATTGCATCCATATGTATATATGCACCCGGATCTAATGAAAATTTGTGTGCGCTTATTTTAATTAGTGGCGGTAGTAAAGTAATTAATTAGCTAAACAATAATATTTTATTAACTATTTTTCAGTGTATTAGCATGCAATGCATATTTATAATTAATTACCCATGAGGAAAATTGAATTAAGTCTTCTTCAAATTCCTTCTAGAAGAATTAAGTCTAGTTATATATTATGCGTAACTAATTAATCGCGAAATTTATTCATTAATAAAAGTGTAACAGAATCGATGCGAGAAACTATAATTATGTTTACTTTAATTTGTTCTTTAGAAGAATATCATATGTGGATGAACAAGTGTTGTCATGCATGTATATTAATGTGACATGTGTAACATGTACACATGCATGACATAACTAAACATGATTATTAACTTGATATGTATAAAGGATCCAAATTAAGATGTTTATTATATCATAATGACTTCTTTTCAAAGACACATTAAGGAAAATTGTGAATACATTTTCTCCTCTATTTTTTTACAAACAATTGTGTAAACCGAGTTCACGGTATAAACTCTGTGATTCCCATTCTAATCCTATATAATCTATATAATGTTAGGGTGTTTAAATCAAGGAAGATCACAAGGTTTACAAGGATTCACGATGTAAACCCAATTTACAAGAGACTAACTCCTATTTTTATTTCCTATATATATATATATATATATATATATATATATTCCCAGTTTAAAAAAAAAGAAAGAAAGAAAGAGGGATATGAGGTGCATACGTATAATAACAAATAATTAAACAAATTTTGACACTCATTTTTTTTTTAATCTTTTAATTATTCCCTTTAAGTAAAATGAGTCATACATTAATTTTCTCCCAATTCAAACGAACAAGTCTCAACAATCACTTCATAATTTCTGTTCCCATCCAAAGTAGTATGTGAATTTCTATACACACATGTGATCATCAAAAACAAAATAAATAAATAAATGAGTAGTTATAAATAAACTATACCCTAAATATGATAGCTTAAACCTTACGGTGGATTTATTTTTCCTATTACATGTCAATTATTTAACGTGTGATATAAAATATAATGTACGAAAATGACACGAAAGAAGATGGATGTAATTGGCGATGTTTTAAATAACGAGAGAAAGAGGATTAAGTAGTGTGTGAGTGTGTATATGAGATTTCGGAACAAGAGTGGACCGGGCGGTGGAGGTGCCAGTTAAGTAGACCCACCAAGCGACTCGGTTTCACTTTTTAACGCGTTTGAACTCAACTTGCAATAATATCATTATTACAGTTGTATCCTCTACGTCAACTAATCTTCTTATTTATTTTAAGGATGAGGCTCTTGTGCACCCGGGAACACGGAACATATTTTGTGCGCCTTTACAATTTTCATGCTCCTTTACAATTTAAACCCCTAGCAATATATATGTTTAAATAGGATTGGAGGGGAGGGTTGTGTTCACATGGGGACACGGAGCATCTTTCTGTGTCCCCGGACGCACATGAGCTTTTGCCTTATTTCAATTTTATACTCTTATCCTTACGTGATACATTTACTTTTTATATGAAGTTAAAGGAATATAGTATTTTATATACAATAAATTAAAAAATATGGAGTAATATTTTAATATATAGTGAATAGTTGTACTAGTAGTACTGTGTGCAATTTCATAAAGAAATATTAATTGTTTTGTGTGAATCTTATCTAAACAGAAAATACATTTTAATGTTGAATGCCATGTCCTTTAGCATAAAAATTCATGCCCTTTTGATTTTGGTTAAGGTTTTAAAAACTAGATTTTAGTTTTGAAAATCATGAATAATAATATATGATTATTTTTGTTTTTCGTATTGTATGGTTTAGATTTATTTCAATTTAATATAAGAAGATATTAATTTAAATATATGTATAAAAAAAAGATGAGAAAAAAATATTAAATGATCATGAGAAGAGAGAAATAAATTATGATGACTCTGATTAATAGAGGATAGATGACTTCTTATTTTGACAGATTGTGCCCATGCTAGAACAGTACTAGGATTCAATCCTTTATCATAATACAAGACTCCACTCCAATCGGTTGAATTTTCCAATATGAGTGGGAAATCATGAATTAGTGAGATCTTAGTTAGCTAGGTCCAATCTGTTAACACGATTTGGAAGAATATGCATACAAGATCGATACGATTACATATGTATTTTTTTTTTAATTTTTTGTGATTTGTGAGTTAGAAAAAAAATCTCAATTTAAGAGTGATACTTTGAGAACTAAAACTGTAACCACGATATATCCTCAATATCACATCTTCATCATCATTTATAAGAATATTAATTAATTATACTTGTATTGTTATTTGATTCCAAATTAATCTTATTTACAAACTACACATTTACATGATTGGTATATACCTACCACATGTCTACCATTCTCAACTCTCTCTCTCTCTCAACACTTGATACGTGCCCTAATTACTTTAATTTTCAATGCAAACAATTCAATAAGTATATATATATATATATATATATAATTTAAATCACTTATTTCTAGAGCAAATCATATCATGAATATTAATTAATTGTATTTGCACCCGAAACTACTTAACATACCCCATTTTTGTTAAGAATTAAAATATTCTTTAATAAAAACATAAATATCCCTATAAAATTATATAATTAAAATTAAAATTAACTAATAAATTAATTATCTTCCTTATTAGTTATTGCTTTTTCCACTGTGCTCTCTTCAACCTCCATCTCTGTCTTCTCCGGCTTTCAGGCACCACCACTGCCGGTGAAATCTGCCGCCTCCCATCTCTTCCAGCCGGAAGATTCTAGGGCTTCAATTGAAGAACACTACTACGCACCGTCTTGCGCCATCTAGGGTTCTTCTCTGTGGACGACTACCCACGTTTAATCAGCCATTCAATCTTTTCTTTGGTTCGCTGCCTAGGGCAGTTTCTCCACCGTTCAATCCTGGTCTGGTCTGTTCAATCGACGAGGTTTCGTCATTCCCATTCTGCTGCTTTAAGGCTTCTTCTCACCGCCGCTGCTTGCGTCTGCCTCTGCGGTTTAGCTGTTCTCGCCTTGCGTGAGATTATTATTGGGTTTTCCCCAATTTCTATTTTGGCCTCTGACCGCCGGCATTCAATTTTCGACATGTCGGTCCTAATAGATCGGTCCTTGTTGGTTGGTTTCTGTTCGAGAGTCACTAGGCCACCACCGCCAAGATCCGCTGTCCAAAATTTTAGCTTTATATTGTGGGTTGAGAAATTTTGTAAAGCTGAGTTCCCCCATTAATGAGATTGAAAGAGAAAAGAAGAAAAGATTAAATTGTCCATCATCTTTGCTTCTTTCGATTCCATTTACCCCAAGTTTTAAATTTTAATTCTCCATCATCGTCGTTGTTTTTTGTTTGTGAGGTTGGAGAGAGAGACTGTATTGCAGTGTTTTATTTAATTAAAATTCTAAAAGTATTTATTTATTTTTAATTATTGAAAGGGTAAAATAGTAAAAAACGGGTGTATTTAGTAATTTATGTATATATTTATTAATATTAATGGGGTATATTTAGTAATTGGGCTACATCTAGTAATAACCGCCCCCTAATTAATTTTGTATGACGTGAGAAGGGATTCCAAATAATCTACAAAATTGTGTGTGTGGTGAATAATGTTTCAATTCTTGCAATATATTAATTAAACTAAACATGATTTTTTTTCTTCTAATGTTTGATTTTTAAATCCATTAGCATCCTTTGTCCATTTTATGGGGATTTTGATTGAACTCGAATAAAAAATTTGATGCAATCTGAGAGATACTTTAAGATACTATCCAATAGAGATACTTTCATACAATTGATATAAGTGTCGGCACATTAAAAATGTCAAATGTTACTCTTTGTTTTAAAGAGTACGTAATACTCTCTAATGCATAAACTCCAACATATATGATTTTGGCTCGATAACATAAAATTACTGTAGGTGCTTGCATTTTTTTAATAAAAAAAAGATTAGGTTTGGAATTTTTAAAAGAATTTCTATGAGTATAAAACTTAAGGTATTAAAAATGTGGACAGAATCCATCAATTTGATCTTTTCAAGTGAGATATATATGAAGGATGGTTGATAGGTCCAATCATTTTTTAGTTGCCTCAATCATTTATATGCCTCTTAATTAGGACTTTTTTGTTTAGCCATGATTAATCCAATATCTAAAATTATTTCCACTCCAACCCCAATTAGCATGGAGGGTTGAGGGAGCTCGATCGTTTGTATTATAAAGTGCAAAGTTCTAATTTAAAATAGAAATCATAGTTAGGTGTTTGAATCGATTATAAACATTTTTTAAAAAAAATCAGTATGATGCCAATTTTATTGATAATTATCTAAATTTCTAATCATGAGTATTTTTCTCTCACCTTAATGATAATACGAAAAATTAATTAAACTTTTTTTTTATCTCAATATTTGAGCACATCCAAAACAAATTAAACATACTTAATTACTTACTATTACACTTGCTAAAAATCAACGATGAGTATCAAATTTTTGAGTTCAAATTCCAATAGAGATTTTGGTTCGACTTTCTCACTCCAAAAAAATCCCACGTGTTGGGTCTAATTTTAATAACTTAGATTTCACTATTTATTTTTTTGTTGATTTAAATGCTTAAAGTTACTTTGGTCTAACCCTACTATATACTCCATGTAGCTAGTCAAGACAATTAAGTTCTTAAAGTCAAAAGTGATATTTAAAATAAAAAATTAAAGTGAAAAGAAGAATACCAAAGTGATCTCATTTTACTAGTTAGTTTTATATTGTTAATAGTATATATAAATATATATGTAAGAAATGGAGAAGGTAAATATATAAATATTGTCAGTGTCCAACGAGCATATGTTTCCTTAGAATTAGACAAAATAAATAAGTAGAAATGAGAAAATTGGGCACACGTGATGGAAGTTGTCTAAGCCAAATTATATATATATATATATATATATATATATATATATATATATATATATATATATAATTTTTTTTTTTAGAAGCCATATATATACTTAGTATATATGTTTGGTTTTATTGACATTTAGACATCAATACCCAATCTTAAAAATATGTCCCCAAGTCAAAGGTGGGTAGCTCAAGTGGTTAGAACCCCACTACCTAAGACTTTGGTCTTGGGTTCGAGACATGGTAGGGGAATTTATTCTCCAATGCCTTCCACCAATGATGTGTTGACCCAGTTGTCTGGGTCAACATGGGTCAACATTGAGGTAGTCCCCCGGAGCACAATGGTGGAACAATTAATATTGAGGGCTAGAAGCGGCAGTGTGGGAGGCTGAAACTCGGTGGAGTATCGACTCCTTGTGCGCAGTAGTTAAAGATATTACTTGAGGATCCATTATCGGCTACCGCGGTTTACCTGGAGGCAGTTCTGAGGGACCGGGATTGTTTCCTCGAGGACTAGTCGGGCGTAAGCCCGGAACCTGATCATAAAATATGTCCCCAACAACCTACCTAATAATTATTTATCTTTTAATTTCCAATCATGCCATTCTTCAAGATTATTATAATATCGCATGTTTATAATTAATTTTGATAAATTCATCATTATATATTTTCAAAATCAATATAATTACCTTATTTATAATTGAGTCGCAAAAATTAATTTATTTTATTTAGCCAGCCTTTATATTTTAGTAGCTCAGTGCCCGAATCATAATGATTTAAGTACTAAATAATTCAATGTGTGTGTGTTAGAGAGAGAGAGAGAGTACACTTGAGTGTTGAGGTTGAATAATTATATGTGTTCACTTTGAGACAAGAATATCTTAATTATTTTGTTATATAATATTTTAGCTTATATAATTTTGATGGATATGTATATAATTAATGCATGGTTCCTAGTAAGAAATAAAAATTTCAAATTGGCCCTACCTTCACGTTCCCCATTCATTGTAGCAACTCGCAAAAGTCTGTTCAATATATGTTCTCATTTTTTAATTTGTAAATATTGTTATCGAGGAAAATTAGATGAGGGGTAATTAATTAGTTGGTGAAACATGTAATTAATTACAATACATAAGATAAATCACACTATTTTTTTTATATCTCTTAATTATTAAAATAAAATTCAATAATATTATTTTTGCTATATTTTAAAGCTCATAAACCATTTTTAGACTTTAGAAAAATCAATAATGGTCAATGTGGATTCTGTTAAATTTTTTAATAGAATTTGAGATGATTTTTAATATAAACCTAAACAGCATAATTATGGGTTGATTTGGAAAGAAACCTTTACTTAAAAATAAAAAATAATAAAAAGACCCTTCTCAACAGCTAGTTTGACCTAGATTTTATGCACGAGAATACCGTTAACATGAGTTGTAACAACATAGAAAAGAAAAGGTGGTAGATTTTTTTTCTTAGATTATTTATATTTTTAGAAAGGAAAAGTAAAACTGGTGAAGTGTAAGCAATTAATGATGCAATGGCTTCCGTCAAAAATAAAAAGAAAAATAAAAATTGATGCAATGACTAAATCAATGGGCCCAAGCCCATATTAAAATTTCAAATATGACTGATTTTGACATTTGGATATTTAAGTTGTGGATGTAAGATTGGCTATGTGTATCAAATTAATCCATGGATTCCACCGACAAGATTACAATCTTATTTCTGTTCTTACATCAAACACTGGCCCATATTCTAGCCCAATTACCAATTTGAAAATACATTCTACCCTCTTTCACATGCCATCATATATTTCAATCTTTTCTCACATTTTAAATTTTAATCAATGTTAACTCATTAATTACTAAAATTGACAACTTATTTTTAAAAAAATTATATATATATTTGATGTCATATTATTACAAATACTTTCTCATTTGAGAAGCATACGATGTTCAATGATATAGCAACGATTTGATAAAAAGAAATCTTGTTATAATTTTATAAGTATCTTTATACAAAAGCCCATCAAAATCAAATCAAAAAATGAAGTTAAGCTTACATAATTGCGAACTATTAAGTAGAAACATAATAAGTTTTCGAAAATAAAATATTTTTTTAATTAAAAATGAGGACACGAAAATAAATTTAAAAACAAAAACAGATGGGCTCATCTACATTCAATCTGATCTCCATCTCTTGTTGTCAGAGATTGTTCAAACTGTCTACAATAATTAATCCAACAAATTTATTAGCTTCGAAAATCAGACAAAATTTTCACATAAAAATACCATTTATACATCAAACTGATGGGTGAAATAATTAGAAAAATACAACATGCTCTTCAGATGGGATAACTATAGGTGTGTGTTTGTTCTATGCTGAGAGGCTAAAAACATCTGTTGTCGAAAATCTTGCCACCTTTAATTTTTCTTTCTAAATTATAGCCAAAAGAATCCCTCTTCTCCAGCAGAAATGCAAGATTAATACAAAATCCAACTTTCCAAACAAAGCAGATGAAAAGTATACACATTTGCAAGATTATGCCATACCAGATTGGTGGAAGGGTTGGCCACGGGCATAAAAGAAAAACCCATCTTCCTCAGATCTGAATCTCATGCTCCAATCATTTGCCTCATCACATTCTCAACTCCAACACATATTTCTTACTCGACCACCGGGATATGGCGATCTGTATGAGGAAAGTTTAGCCGATATGTGGACCTCTACTGAATGACGAGATCCTTAAGTGACTCCAATTTCTCTATGCTTCCATTGGAAGACAATGGGAGTGAAATCTGATCAGAAAATGAGCTGTTTGAGCTGCCGTTTTCGGGTACTTGATGAATTCGGTGGCGTGCAGAGCTCAGACTTCCCTCAAAATACGTAGAGTGAGGAAAGTACTCGGCGCACTTAACTTTCCATCCTAAAAACAAAGAGCCATTTCAGGCAATGAAGCATAGAAATATGGCTTAAATATGGTTTTCTATGTTCCTTATTCACATATTTGCAATGTTAAATGACTATATCTAGCACTTGGCTTGTGCTTCAACATTCAGCAATACAAAATCAAGTACAAAAAAAAAAAAAAAGGTCAAAGTAGGGCACGAAAATGAATATTTTAATAGCAGAGACATAGATATGCTGATGTGATAGAGCAAAGAAGACATGTATCAGCATAATTTCAATGTAAAATATATCATTCCACATGATCTTCGGAAGCAGAGAACAGGCCAGTGCAGATAACAGGTGATCTCAAAAAATGATCTCTCAGATTAGCAAACCAAGAAGGATTGAAATCGGTATCAAGAGCATATAGAAGCATGGAGGGAGCAAAAGCCTTACTTGATGCCGCATCATGATCATCTAAAACTGTCTGTAGGAGTCTGTGGACGGAAATGCAATCCTTAAGCCTCCATTTTATAATAGTCCCAAGTGCTCCATTTCTAAAAGGAGTAAACATGTATTTAAGTTCCTCAAGAAAAATTTTCATATGTATGAAAACTAAAATATATTGATCTTGTAGCATACGGTGAACTCAGGTCGTTAGATGAATCTTCGATCAAATCAGTAAACTCTTTCTTCTTGTTTGGTTCCAAAACATTCATCATTTCTGCTACAGCAGCTCTGTGCCTCATTGAATCTACCAAGGACAAAAAAATAAATATTACTAAGTATTAAACAAGGATGTGAGTACATGCATAAATCCAGCAAAGATCATCACCTCTATGTTTCTCGAGGAAAAGAGAGTTTGCCTGAATAAGAGATTTCCCATGCAACTGACTGAAAAAAAGGAACAAGCCATATAAGCACAAGAATGTTTGAAACAATAGGAGAACTAAGACTACTTGGGTCTTATTTCTAACAATTAGAGAGGACAGGGATACCAGACAAACAAATGCAAATTGAAGGGGGTTAGAAGTATAGGAGAGAGAGGGAGAAATGCTAAAATCCCAAAAGCACCTAAATGTAGGACGCTCAGCTTCAATGACACCCCAGATTATTTTTTCAGCATCAGTTACTGGAGCAGGCATGGTTCCAACTTTATGGAAAAACTTAATCTGCAAGACCGGAATTTTATTTCCAACAAAAAGTAAATTGTGTCCTTCTAAGGAAAATTAAAAAAAAAAAAATCTTATAATATTACACAACCCTTATAATATACTCCCTCCGTCTCCTTTCAGATGGCACACTTTCCATTTTGGGTTGTCCCACAAAAGTTTGCACATTCCAAAAAAAGCAAAAAGTAAAAAACAATCACCCTTCCCCATATACTTTATTTACAAAAAAACCATCTCTACCTAACATACTTTATCATTTATTTATTACAAAAAAATACCATTATACCCCTAAAAGTCATCACTTTCTTAATCTCCGTGCCGAAAAGAGGGGCGCAAACTTTTCCGGGACGGAGGGAGTAGGGAATATGGATGTGCCTCCACCCATGCATTATATTAATGGTATAAAAACGATGCATCATAGCCATACCAAGCAGCAGTGCGTGTCTGCATTATCAGCATCCAATCGGACGAGATGCTTAACTGCCTGAAAAAACAAGAAGGACGTTCATTCTGCCTCTTCATTGTCAACTAAAAGAGATCAACTTTCTAGCTAAATTAAATTTAGAGATATAGGAGGTTAGACTTGAGATGCTTCAATGGTGAGCAAAAACAATAGTATAACAAAGTAAATTTATATTAAAGCAAATATTTGTGAGAGAATATTCATTACTATACATGGTATCCATTAGCAGAAAGTTACTTGAACAAAGAGCAAAGAAGCCATCGCTCAATTTCCAAAGATTTTGGTTAGACAATTACTTTAAATTCCAGCTGAATGAGGAAAATATGCCATGGTGCTGATATGAGCAAAAGGAAGGACAAATATAAGAAAGATGAGAACCAAGTGGGCTAGCTCACTTGGCCACTGGGCTCCTCACTATAAGTCAGTGACCAAGGTTATATTCCCAATGGAAACAAATTAGGAGGGGAGTTATAAGAAGGCTTGGAGAAAGGGGAGGTATGGATGCTTGGTGAATAACTACTAACTATACTAACAACTAACATTTACCGATCCAAAAAAAAAAAAAAAAGAGATGAGATTTATTCAGGATTTAGAATTACAAGAGATTACCTGCAATGCAAGTAAGATTTTTTTCTTTCTCATATTAACTTCAAATGAAAGCAAGTGAGTCTCTAAAGAATCAGAAGAGTGCTTCTGAAGTAGCTTCAGGTACTTTGTAGCTTCCACCAAAGGATCCTCAACCTACAAGTAGATACTTGGGCATCAAACTGCAGTTGTATTACATTTTCGTGATGTTTTACACCCTTAATATGCTATAGCATGCACAAACAACAGCTTCAAAAGGACGGAACTAGAAAAAAGAGAAAATCCTCATAAAACAAGATTGTAAGCACAATCCTATGAAAAAAACAACTAAAACCTCTCAAAAAAAAAAAAAAACTAGGACCAACGAAGTCTTGAGATATTATAGTTATAGAAAAGCACCTGAGTTAACTTCACCCCGTGTGGATCAAGATCTACAGGCTTTGCTTGGCGTTTTCCAGATTTTGATACAGAAGTAGCATTTGTTTCTTCTTTAACTTCTGCTTCCTGTACACACTGCCATTTAGTCAAAACTATTTCTTTTTTTTAAGCTTACAAAGCTAACTTCATTACTTTCTTAGCTCGGGCTTCAGCCTTCCTCTGCTTTTGCCTCAATTTCTTTTTCTGAGAAGGAGGTAACTTTGATATCTCCTCATCTTCATCTGCGGATGACTTTGCAGGAGAATCATACAACTTCAAGTAGCATCTGCATGTCAAACATTATTAATCAGAACGAAACAAAGAGGAAAGAAAAATTAACAGTCTTCATGGATTGTTAGCAGGCATTCTGGAAATTTTGTACCGACCCATACCAATCTTGATTTCTTGAGCAGATGGCACCAGACTTGGTTTAAATGCCAAAAATTTATAACTAAAACAGATATAGAGAGCAATACCTTATGGCTCCAATAGCAGCTTTTCGGAAATAAGAATGTGAATGCAGATGATCTTGAAATTTAAGCATTTCAACATAAGTTCGAAGAGTCATTTTTCTTAAGCAGTATGAGTGGAAGTCAAATTGATCTTCAGTAATGTCTGCATAATGCTTTTCCACAGCCAAGAATTTCTTCAAAGCCCGTCCAAGGTCCCCTTGGCGCAGATAACTTTCCCCAGATGCTAGTTCATACCTAAGAATCATCAACAGTAAAATTGATTTAAAAGAATATAATATGATTTGATGAACCTATCAATTCGGTAATTTGAGGGGCAAAAACATACCACATGCATTGCATATCATGAAGGTTATTGTGCTGCTCTCCATCTTTTGTGAACAAAACAGCTGTCTTATCTGCCAATGCAACCTAGAGTAACAATACCACACATAAGCGCACAATCAACAGGTAGAGACCAGAAGATGCATACTGCTGTTCTAAGCTAGATATTGGACAAAGGACAACAAAATAACACCAAATCCAAACCTGATCAGCTTGCAACATACGTTTGACGCATTCACTGTTCACATAGCGATCAGCAAGATCCATACACCTAGCTTCATCAGCCAAAGCAGCAGCAGCTACTGGATCACCAGCATGCTTCAGTATCCGACTCTGTAGGGAGGGAGCAAGTAAATAAAAATCTCTTTTAACATTCGCAACCAGAATAGCTCATAATTGGTTCCCCGAAAACAATGTACCAAGTTCACATGCTGTGGCACTAAAATGGAAATGATGGAATCAACTACATAAAATAACCACTCAATGTCTCCAATATGTACAGCTTAGAAGCAGTATCGATAGTTTTTCAATTACCTTCACAGAGTATAAATCAATGACGGTCGGAGTGTGTTCAATGGCCTCATCAATTTTTTTGAGAGCAAGATCATACTGACCGCGTCTGTCATAATGCTGTTCAAAGGAAGCTTTTTAGCAGTAGAACAAAAGTGTAATAACATAAATGAGCAAAGCTAGCAAACAGAAGCTCAAAAGTAGGGACACGTGCAAACCTGAGCCAAATAAAACAAAGTCCACATTAGTGTTGAAGGAGGCTCCTTGTCCACCCTGAAGACAGCCAAATAAAATGTCAGTTATGAGTGAGGGAAACAAGCAGAAAAAGGAGTAGGACAATCAAAGAAAAAATGTTGGGAGTTCCTACTCAAAATAAAAGATCAGGTCGCATCCCTCTAATTTAACTTATATCACGTCACATCCCTGATAATATAAAACAGATATGTAGCACACAAAGAGAATAAAGCCGAAGAGAAATTATTTGCCAGTATTCATCAGACAAAAAGGGATAATCACTCAGTTTGAAAATATAGGTGAATATGTTTTAAGTTCCATTAAAACATTAATATGATCCATGTCTTAGGTTTATAGTCAACCAACAAATATTTTTGTAATCTATATGGGTTCAGAAAGCACATCACATCAAACCATTAACCATGTAATTCTTGATGATTGAACCCACAAATATAGGACATCTAAGAAGTTGTGGAAATTCAGAATAACAATTAGATTCCAATAGTAATCCAACTCAGGATTGATACCAGAAAAACGAGACAATAAAACCCCGTCTAGTCAAACTAGGAGATCAGTATAATCATCAGAAAACGACTCCGCCACCAAAAAATGACCAAGTGCAATACTAGAAAATATGCAAATAACTCCTAAACGGTAACCATTTTACTGCCATTGCTCTGTTTCAAACAACAAAAGAAATGACCCCATTAATCATTATGCACAGACTATACAACTAACACCTTACATTAGATAGAAGCAAGAAAAATTACCTCCCAGGATATCCACCAGTAGTTCTGATGGAGTGCTCCACCTCAAGAATTAACTGCTCCAAAATATCTGCCTGTACAACATTTTTACAGCAACACTTACACACTAACCCTGAAAGTTGAAATCCTTATATATAGCGAAAAATTTACCATCTTTAGAAAAAATACACAAACCTTTCCAGGATGATCATAGAGGGGAGAAAGATCAGAGAACAGAGAAGGAATGCCCTAGATATGCATCAAAGACAAAATTATAAGTCATCCTACAATTCGGACAGGTAAAATGATTAGAGTTGAAGATGAGTACCTTGGTCAGAAACGGTCGCAGATAACTTTCAGCTGCTATACGAAATTTTTCAGCACTTAAAAAATCAAGTGGTATCCTCTGTTCAACATGAGTTCAAAAACAAAATATAAGAACAATCCATAGGGCGTCACACTGAAACTCCAACCAAGATCTAGAATACATTTCTTGGAGCAATAAATTTCGAGCACAAGCAAGTAGTACAAATTTAGTGGACCACTTTGCATGAATGAGATATCTGCAGATACATGTTATATAATGAAAAAGTTACATATTTAATTCCTGATTCAAATACAATTAGTTCTCTTGAGAAAATCTATGAAATTTCACAATTTCAGAAGTCAAGCATGTAGAATGTTCATGTAAAAGTAGCATGCAATCTGGTAATTCAAAATGCGTAAATAGGAAAATGAAATGTGTATTGCTAGAGAGAAGGCACAGCCTACAAGTCAAAACACAAATACTAGAATGAATCATCCTTTCCACTCATATGTAAAGTCGTTCATTTCCAGGCGCATACAAGTTTTTGGATACAGTGAACTTTAAGACAAACCATGGAAGAATGAGTGAAACATGAAAGCCAAACTTCAGGACTCCGTGATTTGAAGCCAACCGAAAACACACACACACTAAGGAAACTCAACTACGAAGCTTCTCAATTGCGATCTTGCTATAGACAAAGATGAAGAAGAAAATGAGAGATCCGGAAAAAGTTACACCTTGACAGCTGATGACCTACTAATTTGCTTGTTGAGTGATGCATATAAGGCGTCCAGTTGATTAATTTCATCAGAAGAATATTGTCCATCGGCTGAATAGAGCCCCATGCACCTTTGTAGGCCTTCATAATACCTACCATTATGAAGATTTAGATGTGTGATAGATACTGATAATTATCAAGCAAATTTCTAGATCAAGAACAGTTGTTCAAATAATTAAGTTGCATATTTCGATAAAATGCTCCAAAATCAGACCGAGATCTAACAAACTGAAATAAGAGATTCCAAAGAACAATACAACAATTCAATAGTTCGAATTAATAAAGAAAAAAAATCACACCCAAATCATGAGTCCTTTAAAGTTAGTAATTCTATTTAAATTACATTACTAAGTCTAATGTCTGACTCCAAGATAACATTCGAATCAAGAATGAATAATCAGTAAACCATATCCACCAGCAATATAACATTATGCTTCACGAGATTGAAATCTCAAAGGATTAAGCAAACAAAAGTAATGGAGTTTGACACACAGAAAACTCATGTTCCCATTAACCTTACAATCGCCTAAGAGACATCTCAATTCTATATTCTATCTAATAAAACAAAATATAGATGGATAAATTCGGCAAGAAAGTTATGGTGAAGAAAATGATACACGTGGATACATGGAAACATCATCATGGAGAGTATATTGTTCAAGCATAAATTGTTTATATCCTTCAATATAGTGATATAGAATAACCACATCAAGATACCTGTAATTGTCAGGATTCATAGAAAGTAGTTTCTTGTACAATTCTTCTCCCTCATCTACACGTCCTAGCTTAACAAGCAGAGAAACCTCTTGCTCCTTGTAAGATAATTTATCAACCTACAGTAACGAAAGCAAATGCTCAGAAGTGAGAAGCCTTATGCAAAACTCATATTTCAAAGCACCAAATGCCTTAATTATCACTCACTATCTTGGTTTCTTTCTGGCGCAACTCCTCAAGAGCCCTCTCAAACAATCCACATTCTTCCAGTAAGGATATCTAGTAAATATTACAGGAAATATCAGATAAGTCATAGCGAGGTGATTCTTACTTGAATCAGAGAAAAAAGCACATTTAAAACATTAAAATAACAAGAGAAGCCAATATATATTTCTGGCTCAAAGTGAATCTAACATTTCCTTTTGTTCGCACCAAAATTCATCCACAGTCAAACTTATTTAAGGAGCACCCAGGTGCAAGGGGCTTAAGGGTTAGCGCCTTTTGAAGCCCGAGGCAGGAACTGCAGGTGGGCTGTGCGCTTCTGCGCATGTAGACTGAAATTCCCAGCAAAAAGGCACAATCTCTTTGTTAATTTAAGGCTCTCAAAATGTTCCCGTATTAAAAGAGACAGAAACATGCAGCTAAAAAATAAGAGACATGACATTCCAACATCCACCAAGAGTTTACATGCTTAAGCAGAAAAGCCAGAAGAAAATGCTTGACTCACAACCTTAATTGACTACCATAATCTGACATCCTCCATGCCTCCACCAGCCACTGCAAACTACTATTTCAATATTTTTCTAATTCCTTGTATTTAAGATGTGCCATTACATGATATTATGTGATTAATTGAACTTTATTTCACTGGGTCATTAGGTGAATATTTGTAATAAAACATTAAAACTACTATTTCCTGAATTTGATGTGTAAAATTAATGGCCCATCTACCAAGAAAAGTTCAGCAGTAGCTATTTGAGCATGAAAATATGGTGGTAACTGGTAAGTAACACAGATAAAGAATCAATAACAAAAGCTTATGTCTGCACAGGAAAAGCCATGTGAGCCTCTGAACTGTATAATAAAGATATCACTGTTGAAATACAATATGCTTATAATAAACACCATGTAAGGGCAGAAAAAAAAACTTAAAGAACTTGCGTATTTAATAATTATGCACATACTATGACTAGAGTAAATACTGCCTGCTACCTTGTACAAAAGCATCTCTCCATGCTCACAACGTTCATTATCAGGAGGGTAATCATCCTCTAGAGTCCCTTCATATGCTTGAAGGATATCAACAGCCTTTGATCCACTGAAAAAAAACCAAGGGGCAATAACAGAATATGAATTAAAGAAATCAAATATATCCACAGGCCAGTTAAATATTTGAGAACATAATTTATAAATGCACAAACAAAACTTCACATGAATGATTACACCTTATATATAATCCACATACTCGTGTAGAGATAAACTATAAAATGAGAATGGCTCTATATGACTGAGATTTCAAGAGAATCAGCAATACAAAATAGTGTTTTAATAATTTACTCGGGCTCAGTTCTAAGAACCCAAAAAGAGAAGGCAGGAGAGCGTAAGAGAGTCAAAGAGCCTAAAAGAAAAAGGCACAAAATTCTCTACCCTACAACCATCAATTAACAAAAAAGCAGAAGAAGAACCATTAGATAAAGCAAAAAATATCAAATTTGAAATCGTACTTGGAATTCAGATGCTGAGCAACTGCAAATCCAATCCAATTCATTCGATGGTTTGGTTTCAAGGTGAGCAACTGTTGTCTTGTCTCAACAAAGCCTTCCAAGTCACGCATTTGTGCCTGTAAATTTACAAAACATACACATAATTAGCTGCAATATTATACTAAATGTTTAGGCAGCACATATAAAATTAAACTTTAAAGAAAGGCAATATCATATCTATGCTTCGGGTACTTGCAATATAAAATAGGACATACCAGTGTAAGTTTTTTACTTTTTAGCTTCAATTTTTTGTGAAAATATTTTTTTTATCATTATATCTGACTCATCTCTAGTAATTAAAAATATTTCTGCAAGCATAAGCATGTAGATAAAACACCTGTAAAAGAGATAAATCCCGAAGTATTTCAATATTATCAGGATCAATTCTCAGTGCATTGCGGTAACACTTAATTGCTTCCCTGTATTCTCTGTCTGAACGATATAGAAGACCGTATACATGCCAGCAAACATGACTCTTAAGGTCATTCTGCAAGATGATAACTCAAATTTTAGACTGTTGAACTGATCAACCATCAATCAATAAGATCAGGCATCATTCATGAGATAGAAAAAATGGATAATAACCTTTAATCCAAGTCTAACAAGTTCATATGCTTCTAACTTTCGGTCCATGCAATTCAACGTCAGCCCTTTCATTGATAGAGTTTCTGTTGACCAAAAGCGCAATAAAAAATGGAAAGAATTAGAACATGATATTAATAACATAACAAGAAAGTTAGAATTTAATAAAGGGAAAAAAATAAAAAAGAGAATTTGAAATCAACCATGCCCTTAAATGACCAATAGGAGCCTGTATCCGCATAGGCTTGATGGATAAACATTAGTTACTCTTATTTTATTTCCCCTGATAAAGCTAAAAGCATCAATGCATCATCAACCATCATTGGCTATATATAGGCACAATTTACATTGATAAGGTTGTACAATTATATAAAAGATGAGGTAGGAGAATGTTACAGAACATTAGCAGAAACACAAAAGATATGTTCTCTGACAAAGTGATGTACATCATGGATGAAACTCCTATGGCCCAATAATCTTCTAAAAACTTACTTTAGAATTACGTCCAGTTGGACATAAACAACATATATTTTTTTACATATATATTATCAAATATATTCATACATCTCATATTTATAGTAAAATTTGAGAGCTCTCTTCCACCCACCCTGATATCATTGATTTTCAGCTTGGGCATAACAATCCATACAGTAACAACAATAAACATGAGAATAAAAAATTAGATATATCTGTATTTAACAGTTCATGTCTACGTAATTTCTAATGATCTTTTTTGGATGATTTCATTTTGATTGGGTCATTTGAATACTTGAAGTGTGCATTTGAATACTTGAATATATATAATGATCATCCTTCATATGAAGTTTGCATCTTACATCAGAACCTAAAATAGCCTCATACCAAATTACAAAACCAGATAAATTTTGACATACCTCCATGATCAGGGAACTTCTTTAAAATTGCATCAGCAGCCTTTAAACCTTTCTTGTACTGTTTTGTTTCATATGATTTCTGAAATTAAAAAATAAAAAATAAGAAGAAAAAAAAGAGGACTCAACCAACATGAAATCATCAACCTGCAACATTAGAGTGAGAATTTTTACAGAAAATAGAAAATATGAACCATCTCTTCTTTGATTAGACTGATCTATACTTGCAAACCAAATCCTACAATTAATGAGCGGAACTGTTCCTGAAGGCTAATAATATTAGTGTAATATGAAGTATTAGACTTAAAAGTGCAAAGCCACACTACATATAAGTCACTGAAACTGCCTGGCATAGAGGGCACAAACATCAGGAGATTATCATTGATTTCCTCATTTTCACAGATGTTTAATTTTGAAGCATCGTGTAAAGGTCAAAATACTCAATTCATGCTAGAATGCATAAACTGTCGATGTATAACAACTTCAAACTGCAAATTCTCTGCTCCAGGCATTCGAAAAGGCAAAGGTAAACATCCCTTCACTAATATTTGTATAATACATATCAACTATCAACGATTCGAAATTTCATTAAGAACATTAGGGTACAAGAAATCATAGCACAAAGAAACAACTGATTCAGCATTTAACAAGTAGGGCTTTCGCTAAACTACTTCAACAACACACAACAAAAAATAGGTTTTAATCTATCCAAATCAATTACCTCACTAGTTATTGAACAAAACTGTGTAAAACATACTCAAATGACAATAATTACAATTAATCTAAATTGCAATGCATGCACGATAACATAGAATTATTAGAATATTCATTCAGAACATTTCATCCAAAATAAAAAATTAAAATAAATTAAATAACAAACCAATAAAAGAAAACAGTGTGATAGCAGTAGCAGTAATCAGATCAAAAGTCCTAGGGTTTTACATTGTGTAATTTCGCAAGTCCAATCAGTAAAACTCTACTAAGATTTCTAGCCAACCAATACCTGAAAACCACGAAAATTAATACGAAAAGGAATTCTTACAACGATGAGTTTAAAGAGGTTAGCCTCTTTGGAAGGAAGCGAAGCGCCCATTGTAGCAACTGAGAAGGCAAGACGCAGAGAAACAGCTAGTGATTGATTTGCAAAGGTTTTGTGAAGTTAGAGAGAGAAACAGTGTGAGAAGTGTAGAGAGAGAGAGAGGGGGGGTTTGCGGTGAGGTGGGGGTGGCGTTTATCTGCTGCAACCCTACAACGCGGAAGAATTGCTAAAACAAGGTACGCTCGGAGATTACTGTGAAAATGATAAAAGTCAAGGGTCTTGCTTGAGGGTATTTTTGGTAATTTTTTAATTTATAGATTTCCTCGTACTTCATGGATTTTATTACTTTATTTATTTATCGGCTTAATTGTAAAAATTAAGCTCTTCGAATTCTACTTTCTTTAATTTCGGGTAAATAAAATAAGACTTCTAACTCTTTAATTTAGCAAAATAATAATAATAATAATAAATAAAGTGTGTAAAAGTTTGGTCAACTTTGTACCAAGCTACAAAATTATAAAAATTATCAATTTTTATCTATTTTACACTATATCATTGCCTTATATTTATTTATTTACTTGTCAAGTGTTGCCATTCACTTTTATATTTGCTCAAGTATATAAATAAATGCATTACAAATATGATCAATCAGTGGATCCTACTTTCCATTAAATTACACATATTTTAAAGATAAAATGTTCATAACCCAACAATGTAAAACATAGCCAAAATCAAATACTCTCTCAACCCGAAAATATTGACGCATTTTTTTTGGCACGAAGATTAAAAAGTATAATAATAATAATTTAATATAAAGTGAAGTTAAAGAAATAATATTTATTGTATAGTGGGTAATTGTATTAGTGGTAAGTATGATGTGTTTGTAGGCCCATGTAAATAAATATATTATTTTTGTGTGGGTCCATGTTCTTAAAAGGAAAATATGTCAATTTTTGTGGAACAGCTCGAACTAAGAAATAAGGACCAAAATACATGAGGTAATATAATCAAATCTTTTTCTTTTTTTTTTTAATAAAATTATGTTATAAAAGTAACTATGCCTTTAAAAATTACTCGATAAAAATGCAATAGACATAACCGAATGTTGCTTCAACTGATCTTAGCCCAATAAAAAAGTAGCCCTTTAAAAAGCCCACTAAAATACTAAAAAAAAATCAATAATAACTATTTAAAAAGCCCACTGAAAATTAATTTTGCATATATTAATCGAGCAACACAAGCAAGAGAGTCACTTTTGAGGCGACCATAATAAACACATGTCAGATTTCTTAATCAAAACATTGTATCATTACAAAAGAAAAAAAGAAAAATCCATCTTTTTACAGTGAACGAGCAATGGTATTGTAAGCTTGGTCTATTTCTTCTTCTGTCATCTCAATCGTTGCATCGCTGTCGCAAGACAGCTCACCTCTACCTTCATCTTTTTTCTTGATCCCATGAGTTTGAGGCTTCTTCATGTGTGTAATGTCATCACCCTCCATATTGAGAAACTCTAGCTCGTATATTTGTCTACTGGCCATTGCTTCTCTACAAAGATCTTCCTTGCTTGAAAAATTATTGCCATCAGACTGCATCAGCTGCTCAACCACCCGAGGAAGGCAGGCCCATTGCTCTGCTATCTGTTGGATTCCCTGATAACAAAAATGCCACATTTCAAAGTTTTTTCGTTCTAATTGAACAATAATATATATATTGTGCATGGTGCATCACATAGTTCTAATGTTTCCCAAGATCATAAAAACTTATAATGGCCGAAAATGATGGATGGAAGTTTTCTTGGACCGAATTGCATAGGTAATTTCCGGGGAGTATATAGTTATGGAGATTAAATGCAAGTAACAACTAATAAAATAGATGTACCTGCCCTTGCTTGAGAGCATCTATAGCATCCTGTAAACAGGCTAGAATTCCTTCTGCAGCTATCTTCTTTATCTCTTTTGGCTCTGGCTGCATAAACCGTAAACAGTTTAATCCACATATCAAATACATGTTCTTACAAGATGATCACTCTGACAAAAGTTTTTTACGCATGTCCATAATCAGTGATGATTGATCAACAGTCAGTTAGATAATGTAGACTCAATGGAGTCATAGCTTGTCAAGAGCTGTTGTTGGCTAAAATAAAATTTTATACTGCCAATCCTAAAGTACAGGAAAGAGATCATCTCTCATTCGCAAATCTGAAGTTTCTGCTGTTATCTATGATTAGCAATATCAAAATTGCATATTCAATTAGCATCTAACTACAAGATTTTAGTGATAAAAACCAAATGGCAGTATGACCTTCGTGATAGGCATTTAAGCTCTTATGAATTTTTCACAACTGTAGTATTAGCTAAGCAGACTATTGCTTAAAATATTGAATTCATTTTTTTCTATTAGTTAGTTCTAATTATAGGCAGGTTTGAACGGTTTCTTCACACCATAGAATTGTCTAGAAATTTTTGCTCAAAAGCAATCACTTGAATCCTTTTATTCCAGAAGTGTGCAAGATTTAGGACACTGAAACAAAATCATTGTGATTCTTGTTTACAGTATCAATTAAGAAAATATACATAGATGAGAACAATTATTGACAGTAAGTCTAATAAAAACACATCTCCGTCTAAACAGAAATTTTTGGAAGGTGGAAAAGGTTAATACAATTTATTAATCAAACAACAAAACATTAACTGCTTAAATAATAGTCAAGCTATATACCTTGAGCATTTTTAAGCTATGAAGAATTAAATTTCATACAGTTGGATTTAGCCGGATATGACAATTTACCTTTTCTTCTTGGTTCTCCAGCCATGATATGGTTCTTTTAAGATCCTCAACAGCCCACTTCTTCACTTTTGTAGGAGAAAAACTGAGCACCTTGGAAGAGACAGTAGTCTTTTTTGAATGCGAGCTTGTTTCTCCTTGCTTCAAATATGCAGTGGATACATATGTATTAATTGAACAAAATAGCAAATAACCAGAAATTTTCCACGCAAAAAGACAAAACTATAAGTACCTTGGAAGAGCTAGTACCCTTCTTTGGATGTAAGCTCATTTGTTCATGCTCCAAAGTTTTAGCAGTAGCAGATGACTTTACCTCTGCAAGTATAGCATGGTATAAGTGGCACTGTACCTTGGAAGAGCTAGTACCCTTCTTTGGATGTAAGCTCATTTGTTCATGCTCCAAAGTTTTAGCAGTAGCAGATGACTTTACCTCTGCAAGTATAGCATGGTATAAGTGGCACTGTTCCTTGAATATTAGGAAAGACACTATGTTTAAGAAAAGCCAACATATACAGGCCAGCATAAATAATATTTGAGGTAAGCCAAAAATCACCATTTCTGTAGCTTTTCTCTTTTTTCATTTTGGAAAAAAAAAAATCCTTTGCTTTTATGCCTTAAGATTGGCCCACTGGTCATAGGAAAAAGTCAAAAAGAGAAAAACTTCCAGCAAACTTTTAATGACAATGCAGTGAAAGGGAACTGAGATGAGAAGTTAGCCAAGGATCTCCTTTCTTTGACTTAAGCCTCCAGATTTTTGAGCTAGCAGATTAGATTGACCTACCCAAGAACAAATACTGACAACAATGAGATACAAAGCGGTCCACTTTCATCAATTTGCAGCACCTCTTTCTTATATAGCAAGCCATTAATAAATTCATACATGGAGTTTCCACCACAACAGTTTTCTGTTTTCAAACATCAATTCCCAAAGAAAATTCTACAATAAAAGAACCTGAACCTTACCTTATCTCCACAGATCACATTTTTGACAAAAAATCAAATACTACTCCTTATTTTCAGTATCAAGGACATCACTTCACAAAGATATTCACATAAATACAATAGATTACTAAGTGGCTAATATATTGTCTCCTTATACTATCCATCAAAATGCATTCAATTTTTTCTAATAATACAACTGAAAGTATATACTGAGGTATATTGACTCATAAAGAGGGGTTTTTCCTACTTGCCTACACCAACACAAACACATGAAGAAAATCGTAGGACAATATTAAAAATATAAAAATGCAATAAGTAATTTTTCAATGCTGTATTTCAGCACTCAAAGGATCTCTCCTTCTTCTTTATACTTTTAAATTCAACAAATTTAACTCTAGGAACCCTAAGTCCTCATAAAATATCATAGAAATACAAAATAGCATAAGTGGAAAGAAGAAAAACATAGTCAATCGAACTGCAATCAGAATACTCAAGTAGATGACACCTGTTAGACATGCAACATTATAGTATTTACATATAAATACATGTATGTGTGTGCAAAGAAAATGTATAATAGAGAATCATTTTCTTTTGGGGAAGATCAGAGACCTTCTCTAGCTTCATGCGAAGTACGTTGTCTCCTCCATGGTTTGCCAGCATGCAGTAGGAATGGCTCAATATCCACAAGTTTTCTTTGATGATAACACTCAGATATCCAGTCCTGAACCAGATGGCAAATACTGTCAATCGCAGTGGGATAAATGGATGGGTATAGTTAATTACTAAAAGGGGGGCGGGGGAAGAAAAAGAGAAAAGGAAGGTCCAACTTTACTGGAAAATGAATCTGGATGAAACAGTCGGCAGCTCAATCGGATGATGACTTGATGGTATAGTAAAGTAAATAAATGAAAGAAGACTGCTTCTGGAGTATTTATGTGAATACATAGTAAATACAGAATTGAAAATCAATCATACAACTTAAATTGAAACACAGCTCGTAGGATAGCATGGTCAATCATAGCGAAGGCCAGAGAACTAATCAGAAGCTGGAAAAGTGGAGGATAACACCTATTAAGTATTTGAAATCTAAATAACTACAGATCACTCTCTATATCAAACAGGCCATATCATTTGGATTATAAATGCCAGAAAAAGAGGCCACTGCTCGATCAGGCCAGATATATCTACACACAAACTTCACTCTAATCCAGTGTGATAATATTGTATCGTACAAAGACAGATCACAGATGTATAATAGCCAACAGTGCAGTCAACAACCAAAAACTTGGCATGAAAACAGCAGAAGATCGAAATGCTGTTTCATCACCACGTCATTATAAGTCGAAAGAACTGAAAATGGCCAATATCCATACAGCAAATACAAAACATATAGCTTCATTCAAAATGTGGTGAACCTTGGATATAACAGTTCCTCCATCAGATTCAACTTGCCGAAACTTTGGAGTGTTGGAATATGCACACACCAGAAGGGTGCAATTTGAGTTCCAATCAGGCTGATATTCAGCCCCCATTTCCAGCATTTGCGACCTAAGATCACTGCGCTCCGGATTCACAAACCCAGATAGCACAAACACTACACCTTCCTGCACGTGTGAATTGTCCTCTAAGACAAAAGCCCTCAAAAAAAAAAAAGTGATTAAGTCACAGCTGTACCATGAGTCTTGAAAAATCAGAGGCACCTGAGCCGGTAGCTGAGACAGATTCCTCTTCACCTTTGCCTTCGAGATTGATTGCATTTTGTTTTTTGTCTGACTTACCATGTTTTTTTGATTGCTTGGATTTATCACTATCATCATTTTCCTCTGCTCTGGAACTCATCCACGAGGGCAAATTCCTTTTTCTTGCGTTGGACTCAGGCATGATAATGGGTGACCAAGGTCCCCGCGTGTAATCAACAATTAACAACTAGAAAACACACATTCAGTACAAACAAAATCAGAAAAGGGGAGAACACCAACCAGCAAGTAATTTCCACAATTATTTTCAAACAGAATACATGATTGACATTTCTTCAATTGAGAAAGATAAGAATAACAACATAATCATAGTTATCAATGTAGCTTAGACGAAGTAAACTAATCAATCTGCATGCACGACAGTCAACAATAGTTAATTAAAAAATTATTCGACCACGAACACCGCATTAATCTAGTTGTAGCCAGAAATAAGCAGAGAATAATTTATCATAGATCGCACCGCTTAACTGCCAACCTAAACAAATTACACCGCCAAACAGGGAGCTCAAAACTTCACGATTCGAAGTTCGCCATTGCTAATTTCCTCGCGGATTTGCACACCAGTGGCATCTCGAATTTTAAAATCATATATCCTACGTCTCTGCAAATATTTGGAGAACTTTATGTTTACAGGTTAATTTAATAAAAAAATAAAAATTTAGAACAATCGCACATGAGCAGATGAGCTTCTCTTTATTATGGGCCTCTGCGAAATTGGTTTACATAAGCCCAAATATATTTGATGGATGACGGCATTATTCTCACTCGATTTTTTACTTAAGGCACCCGAATTAAAAATAAAATATGTGTAAAATTTCAATAATACCCCTATCCTATTTATAACCCTTGACTCATTTACTACGTCAGAGAAATAAAAAGAAAAATATTGTGTACATCCATCCTCTTGTATACTTAAAACACACGCACACGGCACACCAGAATAAAAATTGAAGAGAGGAGAGAAGACTGGAGAGTGGAGGAGAGGAGAGATGAAAAAGAGGAAAACTCAATTTTATATTCAAAACATCAAAATATGGAATCAGTGAAATAATTTATTAAAAGTAAGTAATTTTACACTACATTTGTATTATAGTTTTTGTTTGTTCCTAAAATATTATGGTTTGGTAAATTATTGGTGGGTTAGTAGAATTATAAATATAATTTATGTTTAATGGGACAGTGGGAACATGAATGCATGTTGTTTGGGATTGAAAATTGAAGGTTTAAATTTTCAGAACTGATTTGACGAAAATCTTGCTAAATTTCGGGAAGAAGTCGTCGAAAATTGTAAAATTTTCGATTGGGGACTACCCAAATTTTGTTAAAATTTCGATGTCGAATGTTTATTAAAAAATTCGGTAGGGGTTAGCCGAAATTTCGTCAAACTTGGTTAGAGTTAGTCAAAAGTTTGTCATGTTGTTTTGAGGTGTAGGCCGATGCAGTGGGTCTGGATCTTCTGTACCACTTTGGTGTGACATCTCTTGTGACACTCCATTAGATGAGTGACACGTAAGAGAGAGAAGATAAACTATACCATAAGTCAACCAGTGAACCCTTGGGTAAGGGATTGGATTTTTCCATCCCGACACGTGTCATTTCATAAATAGGTGTTACAGGAAATGTCACACCAATATGTCACAAAACATATCGTGCCGTAGTTAAATGCCATGTTATTATGAAAAGTTTTCAAATTGTGTATTCCATTTCAGACAGGAAAGTTATGCAAATTCCATCATTGAACAATTGACGGCCCGAGGAAGTGCTTGTTCAACCTTTGGAAATGGATAGGATAATGGGTAATTGGGTATCATTGTTGGAATGATATGCGGAATGTAGTTCTTGTTCTTGATACAAATTTTGCAATAATGTGTTGTTTGATGTGCTTTCTGTTGCAATGTCATATATATATATATATATATATATATATATATTTGAACGTAAGTGTGGGAAGAGTGTGAAAGGCAAAGTTTTTTTTTTTCTTTTTTTTTTCAGTTAAAAAAAGAAGTGAGAATATTATTGAAATTGCCTTCAGCTAAAGTTCAGGTGGCAATAGCCCCGCCCTTGATGGATAGTATTATTGGGCTTTTGTAAGCCCAAATATATTTTATCATACGTTTTATCATATCTGGTTTTGGGTATTCCTGAAAGAGTGGATATTGGGTGCACCATATGTTTATAACTTTTTATTCTATTTTGTATACATGCTAATCTATTTTGTATACGTGTTTCTTAATAATTGTATAATTTTTCACACTAATTTTTTCATTAAAAAAACTAGCATCCATATGTGTATAACTTTTTTATTCAATAGTATATACATGTTTTTTAATAATTGTATATTTTTTTACACTCAAATTTTCATTTAAAAAACTAACAATTAAATTTTATACATTTTTTCATAATTGTCTATATTTTTGTTTATATTTGTATACGTTTTTTCACCGGTTCGAATCTTCTGTTACATTTGGTGTTACATCTCCTGTTACAAACCGTTGGATAATTGACACGTATGATAGACTAATCTATACCCTAACAATCAACTCTAAGGGGAAAGGTTGAATTTAATCTCTCTGCACACGTGTAACTCATCTAACACGTGTAACATTAAATGTAATACCAAAATGTAATAGGACATCCGACTCCCATTTTCTGGAGCTTCTTTCACTTTCTTCACTGTTGCATAAGCACTAAATTCAATGAATTTTAGGTTATGGTTAAAAAATTAAATAAACCTGGCTGATGCTCTATAACAACCTCCAATATGCATTTTCTGTAGAATTCAATGAATTCAGAGGAGAATGAATTGTTGGGTGATTACATAATGGAAGGTTTGGGAAGAGTAATTTTTGGTATAATATTTATTTCCTTGCCAAGCTTGTTAACGGACGTTATGAACAATGTTAGTAGTCTATCTCTCCAAGGACACGTGTCAGCTCATCCGATTAGTGTAACATGAGATGTAACATGGTAATGTAACAGAGCATTCGAGCCGGTGCAAAACGGTGTTGTTTTGGACGCGTGCGGGGGACGTGTAATAAACAGTGACACGTCAGCCACCGATTGATTTGCAAAACGAAATAAGTGTCAAATATTTATTTGTAAATATTAAAAAGTTTTGACTAATTTAAAATTCGCAAAAATATTGAGACTTTTGTCGTAATTAACCTTAATAATAATAATTATTATTATTATTGAAACATTTCACACAAATCTTTACCATATAATAAAACATTGCAACAGTAGTGATTTTTAGATAGAAGTGAAAAACTTCAAGTTACATAATAATTAATGATCCATAAAATGGAAAGGTAAAAATATAAGAAAATTGAAAGCCAAAATTACTTTCAACTTTCTCCCCTTCTTTTTAATTTATTAAAAAAAAAAAACCTAATTAGACATACACCAAAAAATGGGAACCGGCGGCTCGAACTGGCGAACCGCCGATTTTAATCGGAACCGGAATCGCCGGTTCCGTAACCGAATATACTCCTGTTAGGTACCGGTTCCTCATTCTTTGAGAAAAAATCGGTGGTTCCGGTTCGAACTGCCGATTTTTCAATTTCTTTTTACGTTTTTACGCAAAAACAAAAAAAAAGTAAAACCAGAACCAGCAGTTCCAGTTTGGAACCAAAACCTTCATACCTTCGATTTGGTTCCGATTCTCCATTTTCGGGAACCGAAACCGGCGATTCCGAACCGTCGTTCATGTCTAAACCTAATGCATAAAAAATATTACACATAATCAGTTTAAGTAACCCAACCCTAGAAATCCTATGTACACAAAAAGGTATGTGAAACAAGTGGCATTAGTATATGAGAAAACTAATGTACTGTATTTCAAGACGCAGTAATTTATAACGTGAATTTAGTTCTTAAAACAATTCATTATCTTTTCTCAAAAAAAATAAAAAAAAAATAATAATAATAATAATAATTCATTATCCCGCCAGCGATCAGTTTTGGGACTTCGCCTGAAATTCAAAAGTCACTTCTGTAATCTGTACCCCCACTCTTTTCTCTCTCACGCACTAAACGGAGAAGTAGGTGCCCAATGGTGAGGGAGACGTCAACAAACGACTCCGTCGATCCGTTGAGCGGACTCAACGGTCCATCACTCTTTCCTCGCACGATTAGGGCTTCAGCCAACGCTCCGGTGCCCTCCAATTCCAAAGACCTAGATTACATTCACAATTTCATGAAATCTGTGGTATTAATTTTTTATTTTAGTTAATTTTTGGTTATACGACCTATTTCTGTGTACAATTGCGAGCAAGCTGGTGCATTGTGTCATTTACAAGTTATTTAGTTCAGTAATCATCTATCTTCCTTCATAGCTGTACAGTTTGTGTTTCTCCTTTTAGTTTTACATGATTGGGAAGGTTTAACTTTATTTCTGCGTGGAGTTAGTGGTCTTGAGTGGTGTTAGTGACTGAAATATTTTTTATGTCGCATGAACTACCAGCTTTACTGGCATTCGTAAGCCTCTAATGCTGCTCAAACCTTCATGCATTTTAAGTGTGTTAAATAAATTTTATTTTTCACAAGTCTGCAGATGGCTTTCTGTTAAATGCTAGCTGTTTGTGACTTAAGGTGGAAAAAAGGCGAAAGACGACAAAAGAGAGAGTTAATCGAATTAGATCTAATTTAATCTGGTTTAAGTAATTGATAATTCACTAACTCATGGGAACTTATCTGCCACTAGGAAGATAGTATGTGAATTTTTTCTTAAGGTACTTTGTTGGGCTCATGTTAGGAGTTAAGGAGTCCTCAAAAGCTCATGGATGAAGCAAAGAAAATTGTAGACGGTGGAGCAGAGCTTCTGGATATTTTGGGTTTTACTGGAAATATGAGCATTACTAATGCCATCGCTGCTAAGGGTAAAGACAAGCCTCAGGGAGAAAGACAAGGCCTTGGCCTTGCTCGTAAGAGGATACCATTTAAGCTGAGAACCAATTCTAGGTGAACTCTGAGGATCACAACTTCTATTTTTTTTATTTATTTTTTATAATTTCCCATGCGTCATGAAAAGATTTTTGTGTAGATTATATGATAGTTCATGTAGCTTTTCTCTTTCCCTGCAGTCTGTCTACTGAGAATCTGAATCCAACTTTTGATGGTGATCAATATGAAGACCCAAATGAATTCTTTGATGCTTATGAGAGGATGGAAAGTAATTAATTAACGCTGCCTGTACACATTTTGTTTTTTGTGTAACATGCAGATACGCAGTTTACTCCTATGTTTTTGTTTTGCTCTTATGATCTCATATATTCATCTTTTTCAGATGCCAAAAAGGAGATACATAAGAAACTAGGTCAAGGTGTGGTAAACGTAGACCCTCATAAACCATCAAATAGGGGATGGGGTCGTCGACCTGGAATTTTGGGGTATTGTTTGCGTTGCAATAATTCAGTATGCATGTTATTTACGTGTGTTCTAATTCTATGAATTATAGGAAGTCATATCGAGACAAATTCCAGTGTCCAGTACCTGCTGAAAATGATAGCATGTCGATGTTCTCCGAAGAGACAACATTTCGGACTAGCCCAAGTGCACCTAAAGATGTATTGCAAGAAAAAATTGTGCATTGTGATCCTAATCCTGATGCTGAACTGGAGGAAGTTGAATTGGCTGGTAAGTGGGTCTTCATTGTAAAGTTGGTCAAATGCAAACCAATATGAATGAATTTTGTTAATGGTTTTAATACTACTAAGGAAACAGTATATTCCCAACACTAATTTATTAGAAAAAAACTGGTTTGTCTCATTAAAATTTTTTTTGAGCAGCATCTGCTAAGAAGGCAGACAGCATCAACATTATATTGAAGGAGATGTTGTCCTGTAATGATGAAGATCTAGACGAGGTTAGGGCTTTGAATATCTTGCAGCAGCAGCTTAATATCTCTCCTCTTAATATTGAGGAGCTATGCATACATGAATTCCCTGATGTTAGAAGGACAAATATTTCAACTGCATCAGAAAATGGGCAAACGCCTCATAAAAGTTCAATGCTGAAACTTATGAGGTGGAAATCACATGCGGTACAAGAACCTTCGGCTGAGATTAATCCTGTGTCTTCACCAACTCCTCCAAGAAGTCCATTTTCATCTATATCTTCATTTAGTAAGAAAATTTTACGGTCCAATCCCCCGAAGGATCCATTTTCACCTCTAAATGATAATCTTCTTTCACCCCGAAATGACTCTCCTGCCCAGCCCAAGGATAAAGTAATTGGAAAGGTTGATGCAAATCAGGGCGTGAGCATGTCTGTTGAGCTGGAGTCTCATGTGGATTTCTGTAATCCTGAATTACCAATTTCTAATGTGTATGCACAGGAAAGGATGAGAATTGCTAATAGTATCCCTGAGCAATTTGTAGATGAGAATGCGAGCATACACATTGAAAATGCCAATAGTAGACCAAATGCTTTTCCTGCCCGTCCCGAGGATAATCTCCTTGAAGAGTTTGATGCACCCATGGAATTGAGCATGTCTAGCATGTTGGAGTCACATGTAGAATTTGATAACAGTGGACCTGCAGCTTCCGATATGAATATGCAGGAAGTGATCAGAGATGCAGATAGTCTTCCTGAGCATTCTGTAGGTGGGAGTGCAAGCATGCAAAGAAATGCTGATATTAGGCCAAATGAAGAATCAGAAGACAACAATGGGAACCCAATGAATGTTAATGAGGGTAAGAAATAGCATGATATGTTGTTGTCCTTTAATTGATGAAAGATAGGAGATGATCTTAGTAATATAGATGATAACATGGTAGTGTCGTTTGTTTGCTGGTCTTTAAGATGCTAATGTGTGTGCACCGGCACCAGAATTCAAAGAGTTTTTTTTTTTTCAGTTCTCTTTTGTAATTTTTTACTAGGATGTATTTGGTCAACTCTACATCTTAAATTATAACCTCTTTACAACTTCACTTGCTTACCTTTTTGAAGATAAATCAAATGCTTGTGTGCTTGTAGAGGAAACTGGGGATGGTATATCAGGCAGGCAGCATACTGATCCAGAACAACTTCCTGAGGTTAGTTAATTTTTTGTTATTTTCTCTAATTATTTTTATGTTTATCCCATGATTTTGGTTTTTAATTTTATTTTATAACTTCGTTTGAAGTCTTTCATTATGATTGTGTTGCAGCTCCCCTAATGGACATACAGGCCTTACCATATATCTTCACAGATTAGTAGTTTTTTACATTTATTACTGTATGCATGACTTTTGTTTGATTATGAAACTCCATCTTCCTATAAAATGATTTATTTGAGCACCTGCAGTTTACAAGTAAGATATATACAGGGTAATTAGGTGAAAGTGGAAAAACCATTGTTGTGGTCAGTATTGCTGAAGCTGAAGGACTGAGAACTTGGATAAAATGGGGGGTGAAGAAATATTTGTGTTTTTCAACATTAAATGAACATACAAGGTTTTTGATTATGTCATTGTCCATCCATTTGTCTCTTGACTCGCCCTCGGCCCTCCTCATGTAAAAGTTTTCCTAAATCTTTGGGCTCTGCTAGCAAAGTGAATCCATGTGAAAGTTAAACAAAGTACTTCATTATTTTTATTTTTTTTTCTTCCCTATTTTGCATATCTTCTTACCTTTTCTGCAACTGAAGATATAAGAATTTATATTTAACCGTAATTTACCAAACCATGAGTCATTGTGACATACTGACATTAGAGTTTGTGCGGTCATTGTTGTAGATTTTTTTAAAGATCAAAATATTAAATCAGCTTTATGTCTAACATCCCTATCAAAGTTTCAGGCACCTGCAGCCAGGCCTCATAAGGGTAAAACTGTGACGGGTAAACGCATCAGAAATTCACATACAATTAGGAAAAGTCTTGCAGGTATTTGAATGTTCATCTATCTGCAGACACCTGTATTATCAACATTTCTTCCCGATTTATTCTATATTTTCTGACAATGCAGAGGCTGATACAACTTTTGATAACGGAGTAAGGAGGAGCAAAAGAATTAGGTCAAGACCTTTGGAATTCTGGAAGGGGGAGAGACTTGTATTTGGAGTCGAAAATGAAAGTGCGTATTTCCTGCATTCTAAATGCTTTTAGTACTGAATTTTCCCTCACATGAAATTTTTTAACTTGCATCACTTCAAATGGTCTTTCTTTTAATAGTGTAATTCTTCTTAGTCTTGGTTTTTATTTAATGTAATTTATAGTATTATTTTATTTTATCAGTCTGTCATGTTGGAGTGGAAGGGGTGGGGGAAGAGAAGTTGTTTGTACTCTCTTCTTCACTCTTCTTCATATAAGATATAACATGTTGGGTGTATGGATTTTGTTATCACTTGCTGAAATTACTTATTTGTCCTTTTTGCAGGCTTAAAGCTACTAGGATTAAGATATTTTTCTCCAGGTAAGGGCGATGAGAACCTCGAAGTCAAAGTAAAGAACTTTGTCTCAACGGAAAACAGTGCAGTCAAGAGAATTCTTGATAAAGCTCTTCTTTATTGACACCCTCCTCTTTCTCTTCTTCTATCTGTATCTCTATCTCTATCTACTTAAAGATTCTGTCTTTGATGAAATTTATGTTGTTAAAACTCTTATGGGCAACCTCTTTGATGAGCATATCAAAGTTCTCATTATATTATTGTGTTAAGCCTGCCTTTTTGTTGGTTCACCCCTTTTAATGAGCAGGAATTGAGGTCATAAAGGTGGTTTCCAGTCAAGTCAAATCTTGTTAGTTTTGACTATATTTTTTTTTCCAAATTATTTGTGAGAGGGATGAACCTAGTTAAAATATGATAACTATGAATTAAAGTATGATTCATTATAAACATATTTTAGTTGTTAATAAATATATTTTGTTTATATAATAATTCTACTTAAAAATAAATTATATCGTTTCACAATTCTATACCCTCTTTGCAAGAGAGTACTCCAAATTGTTTCCTTTTTCAAATCTTTTCTTACAAGTGGAGTTAGTGGAGTAACAGGAATGACAAGAGGGTTTAAACGCACACAAAATTTCTATCATATTTAAGCATATCTTTTCATGCATTTTGAATAGGAGATTGCATAGTGATGTTATTTATTTCGCGCTGGAGTGATCAATAATCAATCAACAATGTCTAAATAAAGAAAGTTGATTTATTCAACGGTATTCATAATTCTTTTGATATTTCTTTCTATCTTTTTCAAAGGCAACTATTTCTCTCACTATATTTGAGACTCAGAAAGATTTATTCTTTTATTAGATAAATAAATTATTATTTTTGAATGACGGTTATTATTTACCCAAAAACATTTTTTTTTTCAATGAAGAACAATTGTTGTTATTAAAAATTATTTTCATGTAAGAATTGTTACTTTCTCATTCAATTCAATTCTACATTTAATAATTATTTTCATGTAAGAATTGTTACTTTCTCATTCAATTCAATTCTACATTTAATACAAGCTTATATCTTATCTGGAAAATCAGGATATATATGGATTATGTGAAGGGAGTATTCTTATTCTCATTTTCAAACAAGATCTGACAATTAAATCTTACTATAAGATTTAAGTGTCCCATCGATTAGAATGGACAAATGATTAGAAAACTAAGGATAAACATGTCCAAATAGATAATTATACTACTCCTTTAATCTTTATCTAATTTTATAATTCGTCCAATTCAAATCGTGTTGTTTTGGAATTATTACTACTTCTTATGGTAAAACGTGTCATTTTCAACAAGTTCAAACACAATTATTCCTTATTTTCATAGATTAATTGAGTAAATTCCTCTGCAATGAAATTTTGTTTCTTCCTTTTTTTTACTAGACAAGAAATAATATTAAAAGTGTATCAAACTTTTTTATTTATTACATATGTATTTGATTTACTGAATTTAATGGGTCGCCCAACGTCCAATTCCTTCTAGAAAGCTTTTTATTTTTTGGAAACGAAAAAATAAATAAATTAGTCACTTCAAAAGAGTGAAAAAAAAAAGTATGATATACTTTATCAAAATGGGCCATGAATTCATCTCCAGCCATTATTTTGACAAGGAAAGCTGATCACTTTCTTTCCAAGTTACGAATTAAGAGTATAAAATAATATAAATATATAAATAATCTATTTATTTATCACGTTAAGTAAATTAAAACAACAGTTAACGCGAGGAGATGAAATTAAATAATTTACTTATTTTGCCTTCGAAAAATGAAATTTCTAAGGTTATGTTTCTGTGCAAATTTGAACATGGGTTTTTAGTTTCTAAACTCACACATAATTTTTATTAGTTCTTAAAAATTATCCACACACAGTGGCGGACCTACGTGAGTGCTAGGGGACATTGGCCCCCTGAGATTTTGCCTTTCTTTTATATATATAATAATTTTGTTTAACCACTGTAAGGGCATAGTGGAATAGGTGCTGGGAAGACACCGGGATTCTGCGTTCGAATACATTATATCCCATTATTTTCTTTTTTCTTTTATCCTTTTTAATTCTTTCCACTATTCTATTATTTTCTTTTTAATTTATTATATATTAACTTAATATTACACTACTAATGAATACATGCGTGTAATTTATTAACAAATTTCCCTTTCATGTGTTAAAAAAATATAATATTTTAGGTGTATTTATATGGTGTGAGTCCTATAAAGATATATTATTTATTGTTTTGTGTGTAACTCATTTATCATAAAATGAAATATAACTTTTGAGTCAGACATCATATAAGTAAAATGTAACTCTTGTAGCGGGACGGAGATAGTACTTCGTATTATTATTTGAGCCCCTCAACACAAATTCTGCGTCCGCCACTGTCCACACGTATATACATCTGTCAATTGTAGTACTCCTCTTCAATCCACCTATTTTTATATATTTTCTTCCTTAAATTTATATTTTTTATTTCTTTCCTTTTTCTCAAATTTTCTCTAACACGTATTATTATCCATTTTCTCTTACACATTGGCATAAATTAAAAACATGCCAAACAAATATTCAAAATTCTTATAGATTATTGTCACTTGTGATTTTCAAAACCTATAGTATAATTCTAATTTATTATACACAAGTGCAATTTTGGGCTTGCATGTAATGATGTAAATCTTCTAGAAGGCTTCTCTCATTGTTAGTTAATATAAGTATAATTGAGCAGAAAAGGTAAAAACCACAGCTGAAATTATGCCGTTCTAATGTTTCCTTGTCTACATCAAATCTGTCCCACACTGTATTTTTTATATTATTTTCATTTCTTATTAATTTTACAAAGGCAATTACAGCTTAATTTTATTTTTTTTTAAATTGTATTTTATAAGTCATGCTTACGTGATATGGTTTGTGGCCTGTATTAAAGTAATATTATTATATAAGTAAATTATGGTTACTATTAGTAAAAGTATGTCTTTATAAAATATTTTAAATGATGAATTAAATAATTATAAAGTATTATAATATGATTTATTATAAATATATTATTTCTTGATAAAAATACAAGTATGTAGGGGTGGGTATTTTTTCGGGTTGTGGTACCCGAATCGACCCGGATAAAAATTATTCGAAAAACTCAATTTTTTTGGGTAATTTCGAATTTCGGGTATACCCGGACCCTGTTGTTTATTATCGGATTGAGTATCGAGTTTTTAAAATTACCCGATCGGATTACCCAGTTATTTTTAAAATTTTTTATATATAATTAAATATATATACTAATTGACTATTAACTAAGTTTTTTACACATGAGCTTGAAATGCTTGAAGGATATATGTTTGATTTATGTTATACAATGTTTATAATCTTTAGATGTTTAGTATTAATATTTATTTAAGTAAGTGTTGATTATATATATATATATATATATATTTCTCTCTTTGTCTTGCAAAATTCACCATCTTGAAATGGATTCAACAATTGTTAAAATGTGACAACGAATGGATGTAAGTAGTTACAATTTCAATATTTTTTATTAGATTATTTTTATTGCGAGATTTTTAATGTATATGATTGTATTTATAATTGTATTACTTTTTTAAAGTAGTGTATAAAATTAAAAATATTAAAAAAAATAAAAAAATGTAATACACTTATTAAGAAAAATTTATACACTATTGAATTTAAAAAAATACAATATCTGATAACAAATATTTGAAGCAAGGATCGCAGATCTAAAGCATAGTAAACAAATCCCGGGATACATTTTCAAAATTAATTTCATAGAAAACTTTTTCCCTTAATTATCCTTTCTCATTTTCACCATTTTAACACATATACATTAATTAATGATAAGTAATACAATATTATAAAAAAAGTAATACAATTCAAGCTCATGCCCAGTTCAACCTTCAATCTGCCTCGTGAAGGAATATTGGGGATGTTAGTAACATAGCTGGATAGCATTGCAGCCTCCACCACCAGCTGAATCCATCGCTGAAATTGTGGCACCACCGTCTATTCTCGGAAGTCCCTTCACGATCAGATTTGTTTGAGGATATACAGCCCAATCCATTCTTGCCTCTGCCATATCTATCGCATTGTGAGAGAAGAGATAGAAACGGCAGAGGGAACGAGGCAGCGGAATGAGAAAGGAGACAGCGGATGGCGGCGGCGCGTAGAGAGAGTAGGTGGAGCGGCACAACAAGAGAGGAGGCGGAATGACGGCGCAAATTGAGATCTAGAAGGGCTGCAACATAGATCTAGAAGAGAAGGTTGATGAGATTAGCGTGAGATCCGGAAGAGAAGGCAAGGGAGGAGGCGGAACGACGGAAGGGCTGTAACGGTGATCTGCAAAAGATCTGCAGAAGAGGGTGAGGCGTAAGATTCGAAAGAGAAGAGGAAGGAGATTGCGTGAATTGAATGACCCATTTGAATTATATAGTTGACTCATTAGTTGACTCATTTTTAAATATAGATCTTATTTTTAGTGTACGCTACAGTATATCAACTCATTTCTTGAACTATAATTAAGGAATCCTTTTTGTCTCATTAAAGTTAATACATATTATTATTATCCTAAGTTTCGATTCATCTAACATAATAATAATAATAATAAAATAAAAAACATCGGTTACCAAAAAGAAAGAAAAATCTTGTGATGAGCCCACTATCACGCTTTCCTTCTAGAAGACTTTAGCCCAACCTTTCATTTCATGCCATAATGCCAGTTAGATAGGATCATAGGGATACTTCGCTATCACTTCTGCTCTATTTATAATATATCCAATCTTCATCTCTTCTTCCTCACTACACTTTCTCATTATATTAATTATTATATTATATTATATGGATCTTTTTCCGGGTCTTCCGTATGATCCGGGTCTTGAGTGTCTGATCCGAATACCCCATCACTATTTGTCTTCACTTGCATCCGTTTGCCGGACTTGGAACCGGGAGGTTTACCTGCCTGAGTTTTGGACACGCCGGAAGGCCTCCGGGTTGACCCGGAAACTCGTCGCCGTTGCCCAGGCTCGGGTTGACCCGACCCGGAATGTTGGGTCTAAGAAGCATGCTATTGTTCCTGTTTATAGGGTGGCGCTTTGTGAGCCGGATACGGGTTCCTGCTCGGAGCTGCCGCCGGTACCCGGGTTGCCCGAGGGGCTGCCGATGTATTGCCAGCTTGTCGGGGTCGGGTTGAACCTGGTGGTTATGGGCGGGTTGGACCCGGTGACATGGGAGGTTTCAAACAGCGTCTTTGTTTTCAACTTCGTATCCGCCACGTGGCGCCGCGGAGCCGACATACCCGGCTGCCGAAGGTTGTTCTTCGCCTGCGCTTCGGATTCCGACCGGGCGGTGTTCGTGGCGGGCGGACACGACGGCGATAAGGGCGCATTGAAATCCGCGATGGCGTATGACGTGGCGAGAGACGAGTGGACGAGCATGCCTGACATGGCAAGCGAGCGTGACGAGTCAAAAGGGGTGTTCCACCGTGGCAAGTTCCACGTCATCAGTGGATATACCACGAGTGCACAGGGTAGATTCGGGACCAGTGCTGAGTCATTCGATGCCACCACGTGGCAATGGGACTCGGTCGAAGATGAATTCCTGGGCGGGCCATTTTGTCCAAGTAGCTGCGTCTCGAATGAAGACGGTGAGTTTTTCATGTGTCATGGCACCCAAGTGGTGGCACGACAAGGAGTAACGTGGAGGGCGGTGGCTGAGCTGCCGCCCCAAGTCAAGATTACAGCTTACGTGACAGCGTGGCATGGGAAAATGATGGTGATTGGATCAGAAATATTTGGAGGAGCTCACAAGACTTTTGTGTTGGATTTGAACAGTAGGAAGTGGGAGACAGTGGAAAATGGGGATGACTATTCAGGACATGTTCAATCAGGATGTTGTTTGGAGTTGTAGGGGAATTAATTAATCAATGTCCAATTTTGATATTTTTTTAATATAATTATATTTTCAAACTCCAATTTTGTTACCACATTGAGATAGATGAATACACTGTATGAAACTATTAAATGAAATGATGGTATGTTTTATATATTAGTATTCTGAAACATATATGCCCATGTATAAATAGGCTTATTTGTCCCTCCTTTTCTTTATTACAATGCCATATTATGTCTCAAATTTCTATATTTGTCAAGTTATACTTTTATTTATATAGGAGTACTTAATAAACAACAATCATTTTTATGTACACGGAATATATCTATATTAATATGGGCTTTCAAAAAGAAAAAGAAAAAGAAAAAAGAAGAGCATATTAGATTATTAGTTTGTTTATTTGTATTAGTTTGTTTATTTCTATTTTTTAAAATAATTAAAAGAGACGGTTTTTATTTTTTAAACCATTAAAAACTCAAATGAAATTCATGCCAAACATGACATAAGAATTAACGAATGGACTATTTATTTTATTTAATATCTCATATAACACAACAAAAATGGAATTCAAGCCACACGTGTAAAATTATCCTAATTAACCGATTAGTGTATATTTGGGTGCACCCGGGTGCACGGTGCACCCATATGTGTATGACTTTTTATTCTATTTTGTATACATGTTTTGTAATAATTGTATATTTTTTCACACTAAATTTTTCATTAAAAAAACTAATATACATACGTGTATAAATTTTTATTCAATAGTGTATATATATTTTTTAATAATTATATATTTTTTTACACTCAATCTTTCATTAAAAAACTAACAATTAAATTGTATATATTTTTCTAATAATTATATATATTTATTTATATTTATATATGAGTGCATAAGATACACGCATACACAATATAATTAGCCTAATGTAATTAATCCACAATCTTATCAATCCACCGCATCTGCCAAACTAAACAGTCATTAAGCTAAAACCCCTTGAATTCTCCAATCACCTCCGCCGCCACCGCCACCGCCACCGCTGCCGAGTTTATCTGCTTTCAGCATCTTGTGAGGTATCTCGATTCCCACGAAAAAACCTAGTAACATGTCGAACGATGAGGGTTTGATTAAAATGGTGGACATAGAAAATAGAGGAAGAGCATTGGTTTCCACTAGGCCGCTTAGCGCCGGAGAAATTGTCCTCAGGGACTCTCCTATCCTCCTCTACTCCGCCGTACCTCACGCCGGCGCCGCCCATTACTGCTCCCGTTGTTTTAGAACAATCTCGCCGAGCTCAGCGACAACTGTTTCTTGTCCCCATTGCTCTCAGTGCCAATCCATTGCTATCTCCACTTCCCACACCCCATTTGTTTGCCAAGCTTTGACCCGCCTCCACGCCGCCGATTCTCCGCTCCTCCACCACCACCACGACCGCTTAGTGCAAGCTCGGTTTCTTGTAGCTGCTTATAATCTTGCAATGGTGTCGCCTTCTCATTTTCAGACTCTTCTTTCGCTTCAAGGTGAATCCTTTCCAGATGATACATCCATTTTGTTACATTCTGTAGTTTCAACTGTGTGCCAGTTTTCGAATCTTGGGCAATTAGGATTTTCGTTAGAGCTAACAGCAGCTCTGTTGGCTAAAGACAAGCTGAATGCTTTTGGATTGATGGAGCCCTTTGATTGTAATAAAGAAAGGTCTGTTAGAGCTTATGGGATTTATCCCAGAGCTTCTTTTTTCAATCATGATTGCCTACCAAATGCTTGTAGATTTGACTATGTGGACTCTGTATCTGATTTTAGCAATACTGACATTGTGGTGAGGGTTATACATGATCTGCCCTCAGGCAGGGAGATTTGTGTGAGTTATTTCCCTGTCAATCTTAAATACTCCGAAAGGCAACAGAGGTTGAAGGAGGATTATGGTTTCGTGTGTGATTGTGATCGTTGCAAAGTGGAGGCTAATTGGAGTGATAATGAGGAAGGAGAGGGAGAAATGGAGAATGAGGATGAGGATGATGATGATGATATGGATGAAGATGCAAATGATGATGAGGGGAATGATTTAGAGACTGATGATAGTGAAATGGCTAAGGAAAATGATGACTTTCCTCATGCTTATTTCTTCATGAGATTTATGTGCAATAGAGAGAATTGTGGTGGCACATTGGCTCCTCTACCTCCGGTTGATGCTCGGCCATCTACTGTTATGGAGTGCAATGTTTGTGGCAACTTAAGCAACTGCGACGACTGAAGGAAAGACGAGGACGAGCATTTTCAGTGAGTATTTCTAAAGCTATAGCATTTTTTATCCTTTTCTGTTTGTACACTTGATTCATTATATATTTGGTTGTTTGTACTTTCATTGTTTCTGTCAACAGGTGAATGGTCTGTGTGAATCTGTTTAGATGTTGTTTGGGTTATTCTGCTTTGATCAATGTGATTAATTTAGTACTTTTGTAAAATATCAAGTGAACTATTTTTATTGTGTGGGTATGAGCTAATTATGGAGAAGGAAATGTTTTAGGACAGACATCTCACAAAACTTTCTTTGTGAATGCATTAAGAGATCAGATTGTAATAGCCACTTCTATAAGCTTTTTCCGACTGAATATACACTACCGAATATAGTATAGTATCACGACAACTGCAGCTAAGCTTACTCATGCTTGTTTACATTGTCAGTAGTTTATAGTTCCTCATTTTAAAATGCCAGCTTTCTTGAAATCTGAATAATCGCAATTCAAACGGGCAATTCGCCTTGACTAAACGTAGGGCATTACAATTTTGAATTAATCTAGATCACGCTAGCTAAACATTTCTCAGCAATGATGAGATGAATTTGTTGAGTTGTTGAGTTTTTGTTTCTAAACAGATCACTCTTAACGAATGGTGTCTTACAAAAAACTAACACCTTTGTACTTTCCTTATTTCGCAGGTAAGAGATATTAAACAAATCAGTTGTCATAAATTCCGATGCTCAACAATTATTCTGGCTTAATACTTCAACTCTGCAACGAACATGACAGACATATTTTTCACGTCGTGCCAGTGTACTGAATTGGGATCATCTAGTTTCTTTAGTAAAAGAATTCCTGGATGTAGCATTCTACAACAGTATCATATTCTGCATCTCTTTCTCTGTCTCCATTTTTTTTGAAAATTTTCGCATGTGTTGATTAGATCTCATTTGGTTCCTTTTATATGGTGAAATTCTAACATCTAATGATGTCTTATTTAATTTTAATCAGAACGAGAGATACTTTCATAGAAGTTACTACTTAGAATTGTTCATTTGCTCTGAATGAGATAACAATGATCAAAATCGGATTCAATCGTCAACTGCAAGTTTCAAATCTTGTATACGAGTTTCAAATGCAGCATCAATCAATGGCCCAAGGCTGTTTAGATGTAAAAGCTCAGAAAAATAAAAATCAAGAACTTATAAAAAGATAAGTCAGAATGAAGAAAATATAATGAATTTGTTGCTATATTGCCACTAAGGCTGATACAATCATTTTTCTAACCAAACCTCTATAGATTTCACAAAAAATTAAGAATGGTAATAAAGCCAGTTTGGGGTGCTACTTTATTCTCATACACTTGTACAAAACTTCCCCAAATTTCTGAAACATATGCTTCTTTAAGTACATTTTCTCCACCTTCTCTCTACCTTTGATACCCATTTCTTGCCTTGCTGAGGGATTCTGAAGAAAGAATTCAAGATTTTTTGCAAGAACTCGAGCACCTGGTCTACCTAACGGATGGAGCAGACCCGAGACGTTGTGCTCGACAATCTCTGTCGTTCCTCCAGAGTCTGTTCCCAGCACCTGCACCAAAGTTGTCATAAGAGATCAGGCAAACTAGTTCAATTCATGAACAGCCTTTTGAAATTCTTAAAACAATCAAAGAATGCATGTTATTTTGTTCTAGCATCTTGGAACTCAAAAATCAAGATTGGAACATGATGGCAAATAATGCTAATCAGTTTAATGAAAAGAAAAGAATCCATCCAGAGTTTCTGAGAGCTTATCAAAGATTAGTGTCGTACGGGTAGTCCGAAAGCCATAGCTTCAACCGTCACTCGTCCAAACGTCTCTCCAAGTCCCTGCAAAGAAACAAAACACGAATTATTCGAAGGTTTCTACTACCGGATACTCTGAGTCGAACGTTGATTGGTTGAACATGTAAAATCACTTAAACAAGATCAGCAAGTTCCAGCAAACAAATCATTTGAAATAAACATGAAAAGAAAAAAACATATGCTTCAGACATTCTAGATTCTCATGTACTACTATTAAGGTCAACTGATCATTTGTTTAAGTGAACTGAAACTTGAAGAGAGAAAATTAAGCACCTGAGAATTCATAACATAAACATCTGCTGCAGCATAAAGGGAGGCAACGCGAGTTGTCGCCGGTGTCCACAGCACTGAATTCGACAAGTTTGAATGTGTCGATAGGTAAGTAAGAAGCCTCTTTACATAAAGAACTTTGTTACTTTTAGACCCCACAGAGCCAATGAGAATCTTAAGATTTTGTTCCTTCGTCTCATTGTTCTTAGACAGGAGTTTTCTCATGGTATAATCTCCTCGTAACATCATAGAGCCGTTGCCACCCTTGTTGTCGAAGAAACGGGACAACCTTACATTACTGGACACCTTTGATCCACTGGAAGATTCAAGTTTTCTCCGACTCTGGAGCAGTGCTCTAGAATAATAATCATGATCTATAGCAATTGGATCTTTGGCACCAGAGCTGTTCATGTCTTTATCCATCAACAAACGTGCCGATTCTAGAAGCAGTAGCTGACCCTTTCCAGGGTTTATACTACTCAATGTAACAGCTAACATATCATCATCATTCAGCCCCATTTCTTTTCTAACAGCACTTCTCAACAGCTCTCTCCTTTCCAGCATTAAGTCTGTAGTGAACATTGGAGTGTTCAACGAGCTGGAGATTCCTGCTACAAAGGCAAGCTCATCGTTGACAGAGAGCGGAACCATAGCTGGGTCGGATTTCAACTGGATGTTTTCTTCCTCACACCAAGCTAGCCACTGTTTTGTTTGCAACTCAGAAAGAAAGATCAACTTCTTCACTCGGTTCAGGACAACCTTTGATCGATCAAAATATTCTCTTCTATTCTCCATAATCCACCACATGATTTGAGTAGAACCGAGCACAGTACGCGAGAGATATTGTTCTGAGACCACAATTAAGAAAAAGAACATGTTTCAGATATCTTCTTCAGCATTTTCTGTATGATGATGCATTGCTGCTTCAATTTAGTAACAAGTAATATAAGACAATGTTTCCATGAACTCCTAAGATGTCATACATTGCTAAATATCCAATGAGCTTAATTATAAAAAAACTAAGAATTTGACAAAGTATGAATAATGACCTTACTCTTTGCCAGTTTAACAATAAGTATAGCCAAGTGAAGCTAAGTTTTTAAATCGAATAACAAAGATATAGCATTCTCACCAATCCAGGATGAGCAGACAGCAGATCCTGCAATGATCAGATCTGCTCTCATGGCTGTTTTGAAGCTTGCATCAGTCTTGTCCTCGAGCACTTTGATTTTTCTTCTAGAAAGTTCTGGCATCAATCCACCCTTCTTATTCAGTACTATAACTGAAATTGTTGCCCCACAGCTCAAGAACTCCGTTGCTAGCTCCAGCATTGCAAGTGGAGCTCCGGTCATGGACAGCTCATGGAAGATTAACACAAACTTTCTAGACCAAACGAGACGAGCAAACGGACCCTTCCTATCACACGTGCCTGACCGTCTCTGAGGACTCCACTCCAAAATAGTATCCTCCACAGAGCCAAATGGACCTACAAGGAATCCATAAGTCGTATTTTTCTTGGGAATGTCTTCTACTTGTACATCAACTTCACTTTCTTCATCCTCTTTCACCACCTTGGGCTTATTTGAGCTCTTCTTTCGAGAGCTACGCCCTGATTTCTTGCTTTTTTTCTTCGAAGGCTTATTCGAAGAAGCACCACTTCCGTTCTTGGCAAGAACCACATCCATACTCTTCAAACTCGTTTCATTCGTATCATTACGCAACTTAACTGTTCCAGATTCAACAGTAGCAATCAAGTCCCTCCTATTCTTCTGTTGTGGTTCAGGATTCACACCACCTGATTCACCTCCATAACCACCACTAAAAAGATCCTCCTTATTATCTCCATGCGCCCATCTTGACTGAAAATAGAATCCAGCATAGGCCCAAAGTGTGATCAACAACAACCAAAGGACAATCCGGTTGTTTCTAAAGCACACAGAATTATAGAAACCACCCCTCCCTTCTCTTCTCGGAGTTCTCCCAGAGTTCAACCTCCTAAATGGAGAACCTCTTGGGGATGACTTCCCTGACGATGGTGACTTCAAGGAGCCACCACCAGGTCTCAATGGTGATAACCTAATCACATTTCCTTCTTCCATTCAAGAATATCTAATCACTCTATCACAGTTACTAAACACTCATACAACAACATTTAAAAAATACTATTACACTATCCAACACAGCTCCAACTACTGGTTGTTAAAATTCTTGAATTTAAACACCCAAAAAACCAAATTAATCTTCTCTCTCCTTTTCTGTCAAAAAAAAATCTTCTCTCTCCTTTCTATTGGAGAGCAATGCACGATGTTTACCTGCAAAAGATCCCCCCAAAAAAAAATGTTGAATAACTATGATTATTTTGCATATATCATAATAATCTAAGATGAGTCTAATCCTACACATCAATTTAATTAAAAGAGTCAGCCAAGAAAACCAATGAGCATTCCGTTCTTGAAGAGCTAAAGCAGTTTAACAACAAGAAAAGAAATCATAAGACGGATCAAAGATAAGTGTACGCCGGTAGAGAAAAGCAATCCCAAAAGACCCAAGAAACTCACCAAGATTAGCCACTAGCGGCAGCTAGCTAGTGATCTTCGAACTAGTAAATGGAATTATTTACGCAAGTAAAAACTCGATCTTGAAACAGTTTTACAGCAAAGATCCCACAAGAAAGATATTAAGTTGCTGTTTCTTTTAGCCGAAAGATCTCGAGTAAAATTCGAATGCCACCGACAAATCCAAAGTCTACGTATGTTACGGCAGTGAATCTTTTTTACTGAGAAGTGGGTACAGCTGCTGTGAGTGGTAGAGACAGAGGCACATAGGAAGAAAGAGGGTGCAGAGTGCAATGCAGTTGATGAGAGAGAGAGAGAGAGAGAGAGAGAGATGGGAGGGAGAGAGATGAATTGAAGAGAGAGATGGCTCGTGAGTAAAGAAAGCTCGCTCGTGCGAAAAGTCGTTCGTGAATTGGGAGTTATCAGAGAGATGACTCCAATATCTAGCATTAAATTAAATATTATAATTTCAAAATTTTAGTTCTCTATTATTACTCCTATTAATTTATCCTTTAATCCTTCTGATTTTAGCTAATACTCCATCCGTCTTATACTTATATGTACCATTCATAGTGCAAATAAGTATGGGACGGAGGAAATATTCTTTTAGTTTTATAATTCTAAAAATAATGTAATTTAAATCCACCGAAATTTTATTTATACAAATTAGTTTCATTTTCAGATTGAATTTTAGTATCTATTATTATCATCATACGTTGCAAGTAGTAACCATCGCCCAGATGGATGATGGTAGCATTAAATAGGTTGTTGCTTTTTGAAAATTAGCATCCAGTGGAACAAAAAATGTGATATTTTATGGGAGAAAAAAAAATTAATAAAAATAATACTCTTAAATTTACAAAAACAAAATAACACTCCACACAATAATAACACAACGCACTTTAATTTTAAAGTATTTGTAATGCGGTTATACTAGTAGGAAAATATGGAGAAGTACATAAACCAATTTATTTTTATTTAATTTTCAATTACTATTATATAAAAAAATATAAAAAAGAAAAGAAGATATGTTATATCTCAATATTTTTAAATTTTAATGTAACATACAGTATGTGTCAATTATCTAGTGGGTTGAAAAGAACAAAAAAGTACTAATAGATATAAGAGAGAACATGCATATATACTAACAAAATTAATTGTGATTTAATAAGTTGGTAAAAACATAATCCAACACCTCTTGCCACATTGGATTCTTTCTTGCATAATTAATTACAAACCCCAAGATAGGCACATTAAATTCAGCTTTAAGACGTTTGCCCAAACAAGACAAGGTCATAATTAAGTTGACCAAACAAAGATTAAACAAAGCTCTTAAATACATAATGGTACTTAGCTGTATATGGATTTTTATAACTACAGAAATCTAAATTACTCCACTATTTCAACACCTGAAACTCAGTCTGAAACTTTCTTTATTTCTTCAACTCAAAATCTAAATTACTAAAAAGTACACATCTAAAATTTTCTATATATTTTTTTTTTCAAAAAGAAAATTTCCTATATTTAAATCCGAATAAGTGATTCAATTATCAAAACTCAGGCAAGAAAACGATAATCTGAAATTCAATGCGACGTCGTACCATCAAAGTCTTAGACTCCAAATAGCAGGAATGCAAGTTATTCTCAACCCAAATTTATACTAACACAACGACAAAACCTCGTTTCTTACATTACGAATGACTAAAGTTGTAATCGACTCGACCAGAAAAATACCAGAAATTGAAAGATCTCAAAACCTTGATAAGAACAAGAGAAACTTAGTTCAATAAAGCAAGCAGCAGCCGCACAATAACACTTATTATTCCTTTTTTTTTTCAGTTTTTGGAGGAAGCCTCGTTAAAATCTTCTTGCAAGCGTCATGTAAATACTAATGCACAATAACCTGCATCAAATTATTAAACGATACTTGTTCAGTTTATGCTCCAATGAATCCAAGATAAAATCACGGATTTGGGTGGTACTTACAGCATAAAAGAACAAGGAACTGCCACCCGTCAAGCTGCAGCGTTCTTCCTTAAATAAGCAGCAAGATCAGGCGTTTTCAGGTACCTAATCACCAGCATACTAGAGAGAATGAATATATATATGAACATGTCATGAATCTCAGAGTAAATGATGGATAGAATTAGAGTGTAAACAACTAGGGTAGAATTGGAAATACATCATATTCAGCTCGAAGTTGACTGAGCACTCAAGATAACAATATCATACAAATTTAACCCTGCTATATTTAGTTATATATACATATATATGATATATCTACAAGATAATTGCCAACAAATAGTTATTCAATTTGTCTAAAAAGGTAATCGTATCGCATTCGTCACAAGTCTTGCACTAATCCATTTAGTTAGTGAAATCCAAGGTAGCAATTTTTTTTTTTTTTTATACTTTAATTTGTACTGTGCCAAATTTAGAGTATTTCTCAATATGACTTTCTGGCAAATAAAATAAATTAATATGTAAAAACCAAAGAGAATTAGAGCATGTTACCTAAAGTATCTCAGAATATGCAGTAGCCCCAAGTACTCCAGATCAAGAACTGGAGATAAAAAGGACCTTTAATAGAAGGCCTGCTGCACCAAAAGCACACCGAAGAAACTCTGCTACACCCAACAGATTGGAAGAGACATGAACTCTAGGATTTTCGATTTTATATGCTTATTCCAAGGGACCCACCTATGTAATTACTTCACTGGTCAAATTTCATCTCTGTATATCTGCAGATCAATTTATATGTAAGTGAAGGGCAATTAGTTGAAAGGAAGAAGCAGTATAGCAAAAGTCACTTACCTACGAGGATTCTTTTGCCTCAGCCCAAAGTCATCGTTCGCAGACTCTGTAGGGGGGTAGTTTTTTATATTATATAAGGGAATGAAAGTTAAAGAAACTAAGACCAAATAGTAGATTGCAACTTACCAGGTCTCTGTGCAGGTTTCCAGTCATTACCCAGTTTTCCTGTAATATTATCTTTGCTGCAACCAAAGTAGGCAGTTACTAATAAAAATAACTAAATGTTGCAAACACATCTTAATTCTTAACTTCATAACAAAAGGGAAGAGTAGTCAGGTGAACAATTATTGGGGTAGTTTGCCCGGAGGACAGCAACATGACACCATTCAACAAATATTTTCACAAGCGTTTAGGGTTTAGGGTGGACAGCAACACAACGCTTTTCACCAAATATTTTCACATACATGCACACCAGGTGTAAAGTCATACTCAAGCATGAGAGGGAGGAGACAACAAGGGAAAGTATGTGAAAGCAAAATACAAGATAATTTAAAACCATCATTATCTACCTTGAAGCAGCAGCTATGGAAGACGATTGTGAGGTTGGGCGGGCATTATATGATCCATCAACAGTGAGGTATGGTGGACAATAAGATGCACCAAGTGCTCCAGCAGCACCAGCTAAAACTGGAAGCCTGACAGAAATTGAAATAGGAAACTCAATATCTACATCAAAGAACAATTGTGAATTTGGGAAATATAAATGAGAAGAAAGATAAATTAAGGACTCCATATTAGAAAAAAATCAGCAAGTTGAAAAGTAATAAATTCTGGTCTGAGAATAAGTAATGAATGAACATCTGTGTGTACGACAATTATTACCAAGTCATATCAGAACTCCCTAGACCAAGCTGTGGTTGAGCAACATATCCAGGGAATGCCATGCCGACAGCAGGAACCCCGATCCCTCCAGGATGCTGGCCTCTCAATTGCATGACTGTAAGATCCAAGCAACATCAGCCAGCCAATACATGAATTTAAGAGTCAAACAAGGTAAGCATAATAAAAACAAAGACGATAGTAAATAATTCCACTCACTTAGCCATTTATAGTCACATATCAAATTGGTAAAAATGGAAAAAAGACTGATACAAAGACTAGCACAGACTCGACAATTTTGCAAAGATTTCATTTGCTCTAATTTCATACTCCTAGATATTACATGATAATACTCAGGAAGAATAAAATGAATGTGTACTCAGTTCTCTCACAAAAACTAGTCTTCCAATAAAATATTCAAAGCACAAGTTCATAATTTTGTAGAAAGAGTGCATTATCTGGTGGCACATGCTGTTGGAAGAAAATATTGGCGATGAAAAATGTAAAAGCTACTATTATAGCTAAGTCAAAAAAAGACCATTAAGATGAAAAGAACAATTTAAAACCATTGTGCTGTGTGGATTTAGGTTTCTTCAACTTTCTAAAAATAAATATGCAGGAATTATACCTGGTAAGAAAGCACGAAAGTTTTTATCACCATGACCACTGCCCATATTGCCAGAGGATCCCATAACCTGAGCTCCACCATATAGGAAGGACCCTTTTCCACTGCCCTGAACATTGCCTTTTCCTTTAGCAACCAATGTCGTTTTGGATTGATTTAATTCTGAAGCAGATTCCAGTTCCGCAGAGTCAAATGTATTTACAGCACCAGCAGATTTGGGAGGAGAAAAAGCTTGTGGTCCACTGGGCAAACGTTGAGCAAACTGCGAAACAGGACCTTGAGGAAAATACTGAGCACGACTTTGACCAGAATTCCTCTGAACACCTGGTTGCTGGCTCGATGGAGAAACCCTACTGAGTTGGTTATTAGAGACAACTGGCTGGTATGCCATCTGTGAGAAGGAGCCTTGTCCTCTTCCATGGCCCCTCAACTGAGTTTGAACAGGATTTATAGATGAGGTTCCAGATAGTGGCATTTGGACAGTATTTGAAGGCTTCCCAGTCATTACAGATGGTGAATCACCAATTGAAATACTATCCAGACTAACAGAATCCACTATATTTTTACCCCGAGTAGTAGTAGTGGATTGTGCCATGGTAAAACTCTCACCAGCAACCGAAGGCTGACCATTTCTATTAATAGTGCCAGATAGGGCATCTCTTCTTGGAGGCACAGTGTTATCTTTTGTCGAAGAACCAGTTGGATAGAACGGAGGAGAAGCAATGCTCAGATTGGATGCAACTTGTTTTCTGGGAAGAACCACATCAGGTTTTGCATTAGATACAGGTTCACTGTTTCTTCTAGAACTTACATGGGAATGCTTTTCAACTGACTTCCCAAAGCTACAATTGGAAAAATATAGCATCAATCAGAATCTGAATCAACAAAATAACATAGAAGAAAATAAAGAGATTTACTTACTGTTTATTTTGTGTAATTGGCGCCTCATTATTGTTGTTCTTAAAAGCCGGTTGATATCTCCGTGGTCCTCGTCCTCTGACACCTTTAGGAGCATTGCTCTGACTTTTATTATTCTGATTGCTGTTGTTCATGTACTCTTTGGGCCTGTTTCCATGTGCAGATCCACCATCTGTACCTCTATTATTACTACTACGGCCTCTAAACCGACCCCTAGAACCTCTTCTACCCTGTAATTCAACCCATAATCAAGAAAATATAAAGTTGCACAAACAGAAAGAAAAACACTAACATATGTTTAAATAATTAACCTGTTCATGATTCCTCTCATGCATAGTCAGCTCCTCAAACTTATCATGCCCCCATTTTCTATCATCTCTAGACTCCCACAACTTTCTTCCTCCAAGTGTTCGCCTATTGACAACAAAATCCAGAATAATGAGGGAACTATTTTTGACAGATAAAAGGTTCCATAGAGATCAGGTAAACGCACAAGATGGTACTGCCACCATATTATAATTAATTATACTGAACAGATCAACAATTTAATATAATTGTTCGAATAAAAATGTAAAAGTAAGACTTTAAAGTTCATTCATTCATTAGTTGAAAAACTTCAGACAACTGACAACTTGATTGAGGCACTTTCAAACAGCTTTCCCATCACCATGGTGTATCCTACTCTTCATAGAGAAGCTAACTTTCTAAATTCATATTTGCCCAAACTCTTCACACTATCTTTTAATTGTGAAGCCAAGACAGAAATTATACAGAAAGTTTAAGCTACAGATTATCCCATGAAAGTAGAAGCACTCCTAATTAGACAGCGAGGTTCCCGTGTGTGGCGACTAATGTCATAAAATCATAATTTAACAGCTTCCAGGATAAAGAGGAATGAATACACTGCTCAGGATAAGGAGGAACGAATAAACTGCTCAGGATAAGGAGGAATGAATAAACTGCTCAGGATAAGGAGGAATGAATAAACTGCTCAGGATAAGGAGGAATGAATAAACTGCTCAGAACAAACAATCTAATTAATGATCACATATTTTCGAACCTAAAACATCCCAACCGCCGAATTCAGTTCACTATGTTACAGAACATCATTAAAAAACCTAATACACAAAATTAATACCTGTGTCGCCCACCGGCATTGTCCCGAAATCTGTCATCGTGCATGTAAAACGCCCCTGCAGTAGGTACAGAAAAGGGCTCAATTTCTTTTCTCTCACCTTCATGTTGACCATCTGCAACACTGTTATTCCCGTCATCAATTACATCAGTATCCTTATCAACTCCTTTCTTTGCCTCTGATTGCTCCCCTTCAAAAACTCTTTTATCCCCACTCTCCGCTCCTTCCACCGCCACATCCACACGACTCCCATCCCTCTCTTCAAACTCCACCTCTTCATCATCCTCTACATACTCCTCGTCATCCAAATCATAACCTTCCTCTTCTCCATCCGATTCTTCTTCATAATCCGCGGCAGCGCCTTCCAATTCCCCATCCGAATCATCAATCCTCCGCGGCTTTTCCTGGAGATCTCCCCCTTCCTCCCCCTCTTCCTCATCATCGCTTGCCTCTCTCCTCCGAAGCTTCAGAGACAACTTCGCTTCTTCCGGATCGCTCTCGTACTCAACTTCCTCTTCGGCCTTTTCCCGGAGATTTCCCCCTTCCTCGTCATAGCTTGCTTCTCTCCTCCGCTGCTTCATAGACAACTTCGCTTCCTCTGGATCGCTATCGTACTCAACTTCCTCTCCGGCCATAACCAGCAACCCGAAAACACAAACTCAGTAATTTAAGCGGTTTCGATCAGTTAGGGTTTGGAATGTCATCAGGAATCGATAAACCCTAGATTTCCACGATTAATCGGGGAATTGATTTTAGGGAGTTTGGATTTAAAATTTTGTGGTCAAATTTCAGCAATCAAAGGTTTATATAAAGAAGATTGTTTTGACAAATGAGTTGAAGTAGTTGTCATCTAATCCTAATTGAAATTCGGAAAACCTAATTAGGCGTGGTATTATCTTATTTCTTTAGGGGCTTCTTGTAATTTCGCTATTGGATCGGCCTAAATAAAAACCGGACTGCTGGCTTTATAATAAGCCCGATAACGTGGGCCCATAGCCCATCTAAATTCCAACAATCACCTTTCATCAAAAAATTAATCCCAGCCCATTATCATCGTCTTCTCTAACACCCCACCATTGACCACTGTAGTGTCTTCTAGTTCTTCTAAGAATCTCATCTCCCACTCTTAGAAAAATATTGTTACGCGTTCTTCGAGAACTGAAGTCATGCTATCCTGCAAATTGTTTAATAATTCTTTGGTTTTTTCTTGGTTGATTCGTTTAATGCTTTATTTTTCTTCTGAATCTCCACAATGTTTGATTTCTCCACTTACAGCTAGGTTTTCGAAAATCACATTCAGCGACTCCATTGTCGAACATGGCAGCTTATGCAGCTGTTCTTTCTCTTTCGCACACCATAGAAGGCCTCCTTAATCACCCCCGCCCTCCAATTTCTCTCGGCGTATCCTGATTGAATCTCTCGCTGAGAATATCGCCTTCTTTCTGGAATATCTCGAAGGTTGTTACCACGGCGTCGACGCCGAAGAATGGCGTGATTTGGAGGTTCACATTGCAGATGCAGCTCTCGCGGCTGAAGATATAATCGAATCTCATATAGTGGATCAGATTTTTGAAGAAACCTCATCCTCGAGAACAGCGTTTTTGGGAGATAATTTCTGCAAGACCCGTAGAGAACAGATTTGTGCAATTGACTTAAATAATGGTCTGCGTGAAATGGATTTCATTAAGAAACAGGTGATTCTGATGAAAGAGAAGGCAGCTTCAATTCAACATCATATGCAGAGAAATCCAATTCCGGTGGAGGATTCACCAACATCATCGTTTACAACGCAGAGTATCGTGGTTGGTTTTGATGATGAAGTAATCGAAATCATGGACAAACTTACTGGTCAACAATCCAGTCGCCAAATCATCCCCATTGTAGGCATGGGTGGAATTGGTAAGACTACCCTTGCTAAAAACGTTTATTCAGATTCACTTATTCAGCAGCATTTTGATATTTGTGCTTGGATCACAATTTCTCAAGAGTATAATGAGCAAGAACTACATAAAGCATTGCTGAGTCAGTTAAAGATTGGGGGAAATGGAGATTCAAGTGAATTAGGAGTAACATTACACAAACACTTAACGGGTAGGAGGTATCTTGTTGTAATGGATGATATGTGGAGTATTGAGGCGTGGGAAGTGATACAATTCTACTTTCCCGACAACGACAATGGGAGTCGAATAATGGTGACAACTAGACAGTCGAACTTAGCTTCCCAATTAACAGTCATATTGTCTTAGCCTGAAATTCTTGGATATGTATAATAGTTGGAATCTGTTCTGCAAAGTTGTGTTTGGGGAAGAAGGTTGCCCTTTTGAGTTGGAGGAAATAGGAAAGAAGATTGCGGAAGGTTGTAGAGGGCTTCCTTTGTCAATTTCTGTGATTGGAGGACCTCTAGCAAAGTCCAAATGTGAACGGGAGTATTGGGATTATATAGCACACAACTTAAACTCTGTTGTGAATTTAGAAGACAATGAACATTGTTTAAAAGTGTTGCACATGAGCTATGACCAGCTGCCAGTTCATTTAAAGCCATGTTTTCTCTACGTTAGAGTTTTTCCAGAAGACCATAAGATAGGAGTGACGATGCTCATTGAGCTGTGGGTTGCAGAAGGGTTTCTTAAGCAAATTAATGGCAAAAGCTTGGAAGAAGTTGCACGGGAGTATTTTAATGATCTTGTTGATAGAAATCTCATTTTAGTTGATGAATTGGGATCTACTGGAAACATAAAATACTGCAACATTCATGATCTCTTAAGGGACCTCTGCTTGAGACAAGCTCAGAAAGAAAGATTTTATAATGTCATGAAGCAACATAGTTCCGACGCTCCACAAGGCAAAAGTACACATCTCCGCATTGTTTGCCCTTTATGGAAGTCTTCAACTGAGAAGGAGTATCATTTTCATGTGCCATCTATTCAATTTACCCGTTCCTTGTTCTACTGTTCTATGAGATCTCCATCTTTGCAAAATTTTCGACTGTTGAGAATAATCAAAAGATTTGGTGTTCAGCTTAACTTTAACTTCAGCAATGCTCTGGAGAACATATTTCACTTGGTTAACTTGAGATACTTGGCTGTCACAGCTAAAGACACTTCTAGTTTATTTCCTTCGATATGCCGCCTTTGGAATCTGCATACGATCATTGTTGATCATTTTGGGATCATGATGGCGCCATCTGAAATTTGGAAGATGCCTCAACTTAAATGTATCAAGTTCAACATGGTTAATCTTCCGGATCCTGAATACGTGGATGGAAATGATACCGTGTTGCGAAATCTGCACACTCTGTCAGTAGTAAGAAATTTGAAGTTGAGTGAAGAGATTATTAGGAGAATCCCAAATATCAAGAAATTGAGAACGAACTATTATATTCAGGAGGAACCCTCTCTATATGTTTTCAGCAATCTTGATCGTCTGCATAAACTCGAATCATTTAGTGGCACTTTTCTTCACACTTTCCCTGGATTGTACAGGGATATCACACCTTCCCAAGCTCGCTCAAGAAATTGAGTATCAAAGGCTTCGCTTCGAAAGATGTGTTGGAAAAGATAGGTTCGTTGCCCTTTCTAGAGAAGCTCAAGCTCTCAACGGTGCTTTTTGAAGAACACGTGTGGGAAACAGTTGAAGGGCAATTCTGCAACCTTAAATTCTTGCTACTTGAGGATTTTCGTAGTCTGGAGGTCTGGACAACTGACAGCGCCCACTTCCCTCAACTTGAGCACCTTGTTCTTTACAATGTGCTTGAATTGCAAGAGATTCCTTCAGAAATCGGAGAGATACCAACGCTTCAATCGATTCGCCTGTCATTTTGCAGCGAGTCTGTTGTTGAGTCTGCAAAACGAATACTAGACGAACAAGAGGAACTTGGTGAAAAAAATGGCCAGTCGCAACTTTTGTCGGATGTTGTAACTTGTAAGAGTAATCTTGACCCCTAGCAATAGAGAATCATGGTTTAGGGGGAGAAAAAAGCAGGGTTCATATTCTAAGCTAAGCTATATAAATAGCGGGTTTATTGATTAACTATTATAATTTGGTGAAATTTAATTTATACACTGTTTTAGACTATCATTAATTTACATATTGATATTTTGAGTTTTAAATTTTTAATCCACCACCAAAAAATTGAATTTAATCTCACCTACACAATTCAACCTTTTCTACAATAGTCGGTCACCCTTCAATAATACCTCAACTCTAAACACCTTACACCATAAACTAACTTTTCATCCTAATATAATGTCATTAATCACACTATTTTTCCTATCGTAGTGTAATGTTTTCTATAAGATTTACATACATTTTGTGACTAATAAATTTCTTTCTACTTGTCACATATCATTCATTTACGAAATTACACAAAAAAAGTTAAATCAAAGTGTCAGACAATTAGAATCGATTGTAAGAAAAGGAGAAAGTTCATTATTCATCAAGACTTAATATTTCTTTAATCCAAAAAAGAAAATTTTCAAATAGAATATTCGACTCGAGATTGATTGTTCACACTCTTCTCTTGAATCTCCACTCAAATGCAGTCGGACTCGGCGAACGAGATGGGTCGCATTTCCGACAGCATAATATTTCACATTTGGACTTAGCTAAGATGGAACCAAATTCACAGTTGCTTTCACTCTTACATTAATGTAACATGAGTAGGGACTCGACGTTGGATGTCTTGATATTGATAGTTGGTCAGGATCAGTTTTGGCTGAATTTCCAGAAAATAGAATTACTACCATCATACCTGTTGGGTTCATCCGCCCAGGGAGCCGGGCCGGGCCCTTAGAATAATCAGACCCACTCAATCCACTTGTTGGGTTTATCCGCCCAGGGAGCCGGGCCCACTCAATCCACTAGCATGATATTGTCCGCTTTGGGCCGCCCACTGGCCCGCACGGTTTTACCACTCTGGGCATCACACCCAAAAGACCTCATGCTAGGGGGAGTCCATCCCTCATTTATAAACTCATCGTCATCCCAACTTCTAGCCGATTTGGGACTTTGGTTGACACCCAACCAATATTTCCCCATCAAACAAAGTCCCGCAGCTAGACCATCCAGTTTGAGGTCCGAACATCCCACCAACCCCGGGCTGGGCCGGTTAAGTCTGGGGCCTGGCTCTGATACCACTTGTTGGGTTTATCCGCCCAGGGAGCCGGGCCGGGTCCCTAGAATAATCAGGCCCACTCAATCCACTAGCATGATATTGGTTGGGTATCAACCAAAGTCCCACATCGGTTAGACGTGGGGATGGGGGGAAATATTGGTTGGGTGTCAACCAAAGTTCCACATCGGCTAGAAGTGGGGTTGGCGAGGGGTTTATAAATGAGGGATGTACTCTCCCTAGCATGAGGCCTTTTAGGCGTGATGCCCAGAGTGGTAAAACCGTGGGGCCAGTGGTCGGCCAAAAGCGGACAATATCATGCTAGTGGATTGAGTGAGCCTGGCTCCCTGGACGGATAAACCCAACAAGTGGTATCAGAGCCAGACCCCAAACTTAACCGGCCCAGCCCTGGGTTGGTGGGATGTTCGGACCTCAAACTGGATGGTCTAGCTGCGGGACTTTGTTTGAGGGGGAAATGTTAGTTGGGTATCAACCAAAGTCCCACATCGGTTAGACGTGGGGATGACGGAGGGTTTATAAGTGTGGATAAGTCTCTCCCTAGCATGAGTCCTTTTGCCGTGCGGGCTAGTGGGCGGCCCAAAGCGGACAATATTATGCTAGTGGATTGAGTGGGCCGACTCCCTGGGCGGATAAACCCAACAATACCCACCAATTCTATTCTAACATTCCTTTTCATCATATCTTTAATTAATTAAAACAACTTCAAGTAATTTATAAACAATGACAAGGCGTTATGACTCATTCACTTGAAAATATCAGTGGTTACAAACTTTAATTAGTTCTTTAAAGAAAGTTTTATTATTATTTTTTAATAGAACAATTGTACACTACATTGATTCGTATTCCTTTTTTGTTCTTATTAAGTTATTATTACTCCATATTTATCTTCAGTTCTTTACAAATTAACTACACTTATGCAGACGTTTTTCTTTTTTTAATAAAATATGAATCTTATATGGCTTAAAGGGCCTAAGGGGAGGTTGTCAATAATAAAGTAATGAAAAATTAAGAAAAATACTTTATTTAATATACTTATAAACTTTATTAATCTACATATTAATTTTATGTAGTTTAGCATTAGTTTTAAGATATAATAATAATTTAATTATTGTGATACATATAATATTTCATGATCATTTTTACCTATAAAATTAAATATTTGTTTTTAGAAATTAATATTAATTTTTAAATATAATTATATTCTTAACTCATCAGGGTCGAATTTCATCGGGTGTTTCTTCAAGTTTATTACTACACAACATCAATGAGAGTTACTACATTTAATACACTTGATAAGTATATGCAATAAAATCAATTGAAGATATGTTAGTTTCTAGTCACTAGTCATCAAATAAAATAAGATTTATTAAGCTATACAACTACACAAGATGCATCTTTGAATAAATAATAATAATAATAATAATAATAATAATAATAATATTATTATTATTATTATTATTATTATTATTATTGCTGCTGCTGTTATTATACATATTTCATACAATCATGTTTTTTTTTTTTATGTAACTAGCTTCAAAACATTAATATTGAAATCTTCTCATACACAAACCTAAAGACCATTAATTAAAGAAAAATAATTATTCAATCATACTTTTTATTAGTAATTCCAACAATACCAACATCCATGTCTAAATATTATAGTAGCATTTTTTTCGAATCAAACGACGTATTAATCCTGCTTCGTATTTGTTGCAGGTGGTTTGAATTTGGCACACTTGATTTTTCGACAATTCTCCGTACAGGTGTAACTTTTTGATAATTGACTTCACAATCAGTATAACAATTTAGTAAACATTTCTCGTATTCCCCCTTCCACCTCATATGCTGCACAAATCAACAAAACAATAGTAATTATTAAAACTGCATTAACAGTTTTCAACCCTTGTTTTTTTCATTTTTTTTTTATGTTTTTATCTTTAATTTTTTTTGTAATGGATTATAGAGAACTATAATCTTACTATTTTTAGTCTTTATTTGACAAGATTTTGGTGAGTGATTAATTCTGGATTATGAAACAAAATCAAATGAAATTAATGTGTTTTATTAATGAGTTGATGTGCAACTACATGTGTATTAAATTCAATTCAATAGCGTATATTTATTATTTATTTTTTTAATATAAATGTATAATTTTTTTATATTCAACTTTTTACTTAAAAAAATTAACAAAAATTCGTTAACAAATTGTACAAGTTTTTAGGGAATGTCTTACACGGAGCAATGCCGCGTGGAGGTAGAAGGCCCACAGGTCGTGAACTTTTTTTTCCGGAGAAGAAGCAATGACGTAGCTATACTCGCCTTGAATTGATTTGAAGAGTGTATTGCCTTGCGTTCATTATAATATTCCCTTCAAACATAGATACAAGATCTCGCCCCTTATCTGCTAGGTCAATGCTGATACAATTTTACACTTTTTAAGTTAGTAAACACTTCAATTGTAAAATATTATGTTTTGCTATAAATTTTATCACTTTTTATTTATATTATAAATTATTCTTAAAATAGTATAATTATCATCTTTCATTAATTAAGATTAAACTTGGAGTATTTATTACTATTGTATATACTCCCTCCGTCCCAAAATTGATTGCACACTTTTCACATTTATCCGTCCCAAAATAGATTGCACCTTTCCAAAAAAAGGAAATATCACATCAATACCCACCCCTAAAAGTTCATCTTAATTACAACTTTACCACACTCACCTAACACACATAACATACTTTATAATTTATTTATTACCTAAAAATACCACAATACCCCTAAAAAGTCAACATTTCTTAAACTCCGTATCTACAGTAACAGTGCAATCAATTTTGGGACGGAGGGAGTATATATTTTACTCCCTCCGTCCACTTACAAGGTATCAATTTTACCATTTTGGGCGTCCACTTAAAATGTATCCATTTCCCTTGTTTTGGTAAAAAGTTACATCCTGTGGCCCACCATTTCCCTCTAATACAACTACCCACTTTACATATAATAATAATATTCTACCCACTTTACATATAATAATAATACTCCTTAATCCACGCGCAAAAAACAAATAATTACCTTGTAAGTAAACAATTACCTTGTAAGTGGACGGATGGAGTATAAAAATTTATAAATATATAAATTTTGAACATGGGTAAATTTATTTTGAGATCTCGACAATTAATTTGCTTTTAATTAATTATTATGTACTCCCTCCGTCTCTGAAAAGTTGGCACACTTTCCATTTTGGGCTGTCCCATAAAAGTTTGCACATAAAAAAAAAACAAAAAGTAAAAAACAATCACCCTTCCCCATCCACTTTAATTACAAAAAAACCATCTCTACCTACCATACTTTATCATTTATATATTACATAAAAATACCATTATACCCCTAAAAGTTATCACTTTCTTAATCTCCTGCCGAAAAGAGGTGTGCAGACTTTTCAGAGACGGAGGGAGTATATATTTCGATTCTTATTCTGACAATCTCTGTTGATTATGACGCATTTATTATTCTTGAATATAGTTGGCCAAAGAAATTTTAAGTTGAACTTTAAATAGTTGTATATACCTTTATAAATTCGATTCTATTATCATGACAATTAAGTTAATTCTTAATATTCGCAGTTAATAGGAAATCATTTCTTATTATTTTTGGGCAAAAAGCAGGACAAAAATAATCATGCTTTTTTTTCTTTTACTTCCATAAAATTATAGATTTAATAAGAGTTTAGATTATGGGATGCATACATATGTATAGAATAGACATTTATGAATAAGAATTAGAAAATTAAACTTGTGAATTTCTTTAAGTTCAGTTAGAAATTAAAATTTTCAATCTTATTTACTGTCGAAATTTAAAAGGGTAAACTTATTTTATAAAATTCCAACGGTCCTGATTTCATCTCACGATAAAATTATTTTATATTTTTTTAATTAATTACCATGATGTTATAACTTTTTAAAAATATTACAATTTTTATTTATACGATAATTTATTCATGAAATAATTACGGATAGATACACACTTTGTACCTCTAATTACTACTAGGTATATTGATTTAAAATAATTATTATTTAATACAAAATATTAAAGTAAAATACCAAATATAACCCTAAACCCATATACCTTTAAACCACAAACTCCAACCCCCACCCACTACCGGACCACCGCTGCCGCCGCCGTCGCCGGAAAAACTGTTCTCCCGAAAAAAAATGTGATCGCCGGAAAAGCCGTCGGACCGCCGCCGCCGCTGCCGGAAAAACTGTTCGTCCGAAAAAAAAAAAAATTGGTCGCCGGAAAGCTGTCGGACCGCCGCCGCCGGACCACCACACTTTTTTTGCTCCACACACTTTGCTGCACATAAACTTTTGCTGCACACAATATTTATGTGCAGCACATTATAGGGGTAATATTGGAATATCACTATATATTTTTGTAGTTAGTAGTAATACTTTTGTATGTTTGTACCTCATAGTAATTTAAGATTTTTTTTGTGTGTCTAGTAGTAATCCTCCCATTATTCATTATAGTTCATTGATATAGAATATACTCACTTTTTGGTTAAAATATTAATAATTTCTTATCAGTCTCACAACGTTCATTCGATTACTTCGTACACGTGTTTTGTGTGTTCTGTAAATTTGCTAAAATTATAAAGTTTCGAGCCCACATTATTTTGGGCTTCAGTTATATTAAAAGCCCAACTTTTGTTGGATCTGGCCTGGTGTTCTTGCTGGGTAATGTAGTTTGAGTTAATGATAATGGGCTGATCTTCACTTGGGTCTCACCTTAGGGACTTATTCCTTTAGCTGTTTAGCTAATGTAATTTTGATTTATTTTGGGCACTTTTACATTTTCACAAATTATTTCCAATCACTATGCATCATCATTTTTTATTTTATTTTTACAAATTCACCAATTTTGATCATCTCACAAGCATTTATTTTATTTTATTGAAACTGCATAATGTTAATTTTCATAAATGTACATTAAGATACACTGTCATCGTTTTACATTTCACGAAAGTATTTACATCAAATAAATGAAAATACATTCAAATAAATAACTCCAAACCAAAGACAGTATAACATCTTTATATTATAACTTTTTACTTACTTTATAAAATCTGCATTACCCTATTTACTTTTTTTAAAATAATCAATAAATTGCTTTCCTTAAACAGCTTGAAATAATTCATATGTAGATCCTCACGAGAAGTGGCAATATCGTGTGAAATCATCTTAAATTTTTTTAATTAATTATCAATGTTTATTAAAGATTTACTGTTATTTTCTTCTAAAACGTTATCATTTTTCATTTATACTATAATTTATTCATGAAATAGTTCACAATACTCTTATCACTTTTCATCAATTATTATATATAAATTTTATAAGTTATCATTTTTTATCTGTCTCATAAAATCATTTCGTGAGACTCGAAAAAATTAATTATTTTACCATTGTTGTTTAGATTATATCATTCAAGTTCATTTGGTACATTTAAATGTACAAATCCATAATCCTCTCATGATATAGCACAAAAGTGATTTTCTTGCAAACAAAATTATGACATTTTGTACACAAAAATTTTTGGTCCATCACTACACTATTCTCTAGCTTTTGAATTAAAAAGAATTTGCTAATGAAACTATATATAAAACCCAAAATACATGGAGATGGAGAGAGACATACATATAAAAATATTGATGGAGAAAGATTAGTTAAAGTATGTGTCATAATGTTGATAATATTAGAGGTAAAAATGGTGAGACCAGATCCATCAAATGCATGCATACTAAAATGTAGCTTCAAGTGTGGGATTCTTAAAAGGGGGAAAAACCCCTTTTGTGCAACTGAGTGCTTGAAGAAATGTGACAATAATACATCAATAGCTGATTTCCAATGTACTTATACTTGTGCCAGTTCTATCTGCAAACTTCAAACCACAGGTGATTATATAACTAATTAATTAACGTATTTAAATGTTTCTTTACCTTTGAAAAATTGTAAAAAAGAACCTTACTTTACTTTTAAATATTGTTCCATTACGCATCCAATTTCTAAAAAAGAACTCCACCTTTGAGAAATATATCACACATTGAATGTATTTTTCAACAATATATTTAGATATAATTTTTTTAAAATTTTTTGTCTTAAAGGGAAAGATTAATTTTTTCTTGTAATTAACTCTATTCCTTTTTAATGTGGAGATTTTTCTGGTCCAAAACTTTGAAAAATAGGTTAAGTACGTATTAATTTGGAGTGAATTTTTTTTTAAAATAATTTTATCCGTTTTGGGGAATAGAAAAACATTGACTCAATACCTTTCATAGAGTCGTTTAAAATAAATGAAAAATTTCAAGTAATTAATATGTAACTTTAATGATAATAAATTGTATCTCTTTTTTCTTAAAATGTTTAATATTTAAATTTGATGTAGTTGTTCTCAGTTGATAGTTTTATATCTTTCAAAGTACTCTTTGTAACAACAAATTTTGTATTTATAATAAAATAAATACAAATTGAGTACAAAGATGATTTGATATGGATTTAATTTGGAGAATATGTAAGCGGGTTACAATCTCAATCAATCCTCTGATTCTTCTCTCGAACCAATTTGGCTTTGACTTGACTTTGACTTCTTTTACGAAGTATATGCCGATTGTGTTGACAGCGTGTGTTAACTTGACTTGTGTTTGAGTCGGATCTTCAAACGAAGCTTGTCCGAGCTCGAGTGTGTAGTTTTGAACGTTGACCCGGAGGCGTTGAACCTTTGTTCGGATTAAACGTTGACCGAGAGCTTTCCACGAAGAACACTTGATCTGGGGGACTTGGAGCCTTGATCCCAGATTAGTAGCTGTTCTTGACTTTGAAGTTTGAAGATGTTTTGAGGCTTGAAGACTTGAAGCTTTGTTGGAGATCTTGAGCTTGAAGCTTTCGAGGCTTGAAGACTTGAAGATCTTGGGCTTGAAGCTTTAGAGGCTTGAAGACACTTTGAAGATCGCTTGAAGTTTTAGAGGCTTGAAGACTTGAAGCTTTGTTGGAGATCTTGCTTGAGCTTGAAGCTTTCGAGGCTTGAAGACTTGAAGCTTTGTTGGAGATCTTGAGCTTGAAACTTTCGAGGCTTGAAGACTTGAAGATCTTGGGCTTGAAGCTTTAGAGGCTTGAAGACACTTTGAAGATCGCTTGAAGCTTTAGAGGCTTGAAGACTTGAAGATCTTGGGCTTGAAGCTTTAGAGGCTTGAAGATACTTTGAAGATCGCTTGAAGCTTTAGAGGTTTGAAGACACTTTGAAGATCGCTTGAAGCTTTAGAGGCTTGAAGACTTGAAGATCTTGGGCTTGAAGCTTTAGAGGCTTGAAGACACTTTGAAGATCGCTTGAAGCTTTAGAGGCTTGAAGACTTGAAGATCTTGGGCTTGAAGACTTAGAGGCTTGAAGACTTGAAGCTTTGTCGGAGATCTTGAGCTTGAAGCTTTCGAGGCTTGAAGACTTGAAGATCTTGGGCTTGAAGCTTTAGAGGCTTGAAGACACTTTGAAGATCGCTTGAAAACTTGAAGATCCTCGAACGTTCTTCGATTGAAGCTTTGAAGATTTGAAGACGCTTTGAAGATCACTTGAAGACTTGATGATCCTCGAACGTTCTTCGCTTGTTCTTCGCTTGAAGATCTGGAGGGAGCTTTACTCGTGTTCTTGATCTCTTCAAGTGCGTCGTCTTCGAGTGCTTGAATGTGTGTATGTCCGAGTGCTTGAATCTGTGTGTCTCCGTGTGTTTTCAAATGAATGATGGAGACCCCTTTTTATAGGTGAAAAAGGAGGTCCAGGCCACCTTTGGGCCTCACTTAACGGGCTTGGGCTTCAACCTGACTGAACCATAATTAAGCCTATTTGATTTGGGTCTGACTTAATTTGTCTGGGCTTGATTGACTTGGGTCAAGCCTTATTTGACTTGGACTTGATTGACTTGGGTCAGACCTCATTTGACTTGGGCCAGACCTCAATTAATTTAAGCTCATTTAATTTATTGTGCTCAAATTATTTATTAATTTACTTTAGAAATTAATTTATTTAAATTCCAAAATAAATTAATATTTACTCAATAAAATCCACGTGTCGCCATTTAATTAGACCATTTAATTGGACCGTAAATTTTAATTGCTTACACTCTTAACTAATAAAAATTTCTTTTCAAAATAGTTAACTCATTCTTAAGTGGAAAAAACTCTTATTTTATTTTTGCTCGTAAGTATGTTAATTAATGGTTATTCTCAGATGAGCCTAAATATGAAGAATGTGTGGATACATGCTCAAACGACTGCAGCATCAAGAAACGTTGATTGCTTATGATCAATGAATTAAAGAAATCTTTGAAAAATGGAGTACATAAATAATGCTCAATTTTATTCATCTTGTCTATGAAAGTAAAATAAATTTTATATTTCCTCAATTAATCATATATTGTTGGAATAAGAATTTATCTCTCTCTATTTGATTAGAATTTGAGTTTATGGCGGTACATAATTATGTTTAAAACTTTAAGTCATACATTAATGACCAAAATTTGTTAAATCATATATAAGCTACAGTTAAAGACAAATAAGCAATATGTATAATTATATATGATAATATGAAAGCAACATTATCATTTTTCAGGAATCTACAATCTACAGTACAATTAGAATTAATCCAATTAATTTAAATTATAATTTTTAATTTGATTAATATTGTTAACTTTGACTCGGTAAAAAAAAAAATTCCATCAGATATTACAAATTCAGTCATATTTCAAATTAAAAGCAGTAATTTAAATTTCTTATCCAAAAAATATCACTTAAAATTTAAACTATTTTAATTAATCACAAAAAAAAGTTTTCATACAGCAATTTAGTATCTCAATTTTGCAAAAGAGATTAATTATTTATACATATGCTGCAATAAAAATTCCTTATCATCCGCATGCATCTGAAAAAAATTTAAAAAGAAGAGTTGTATTAGTATAATATTAAATTTAATATTCAAAATCAAAACATTACTCTCAATTCCAAAACTGATGATAATAATACATATAAATATAAACCAAAAACTAAAAATAATTTAGATAAAAGAAAAACCTTATGGAGTGAGGGGTGCAAATTTTAAATCTTGTCCACGTGGCGGGAAAGGATTGGTGCAGCAGTTGATACAATACATGAGGCAAATATTGGGAATGCCACCATTAGCACATTGTTGCTCACATTTCTTCTTACATAATTCCACAATTGATTGCTTAATCTCAGACAATGAATCTACTCTCAAAGTTGTTGCTAAGACCATGTTTGCCATCACCAATAATGTTGCGATCACAAATATTGTTGATCTTTTTCCTTTTATTTCTTGTCTCTCTCTTTGATTTTCTTTTGGGCTCAAAAGAAGGTTGATTTTAGAGGAATATAAGGTTGCATGCTATTTATAATGTAAGAAGTTTGACAACATGAAGAATGTTTGACTGCCTTTTTCCATATAAGACAATGATTATATTAAGTTATTACAGTAAATAAAATTTTAAATTGAAATGGAGTAATATTATATATTATTTTAGTAATGTAATTTATGACTTGTTCTATACTTTTCGAATTTATTGCGTAATTAGAGCATTGAGATTGATTGATATATTGTACAGAGAACTATGATAAATCACAATTGAGAACAAGTCTATTATAGGGAGTAAGAATATCTAAATTTGGAAATAAAAAGAAACAATTTAATTATTTATTTTGGTAAGGCATTAATTATATAAATCATTAATTGATATATTTTGAAAGAATTGACATAAATCGAATCCATTTTTTCAGGGTCTAGGAAGTAGATTTTGTTAAGATTTGAAAAATTAATTATACAAAATCATCATAAATAATAATAATAATAATAATAATAATAATAATAATAATAATAATAATAATAATAATAATAATAATAATAATAATAATTTTACCCCAAAAACTGCACCATTTAGGAACTTATACATAAATTGCCCGAAAAATATTTTGGAACAAGCCTAAACTTTTGGCCCATCATGGCACTATTAATCAAACGGCCCAATAAGTATTAGCCAAGAACCCACTCAGAGTTTAATCTTATTTTCACTCAACCAATCAAATGGCCCAATTTTGTGACAAGTGTAGCGCGGTTAACCAGTCCGATATTGGTTTTTTTTTTTTTATTAAAAAAAAAAGTTAAGTGCTTTTAAATTTAAAAAACTTAAACACTAAAAAATAGGAGTATATTGGAACATTTTGAATTTATTAATATTATTTTAAAAACTGTTTTTAATACAAGACCCAAAAAATAGACTAATCATCATTGAGGATTGAAATATTTTTCTATCAATTTAAGATTTGAAAGATTTAAAATTATTAATTCAAAACTTAAAATAAGAGTAAAAAATTCATTAAAATTTATACTCCCTCCGTTCTGTTTAGCTCTTACCTTTACTGTATCGTAACTACAAAATTTAAGAAAAAATAATTTTATTGACTTTTCAAAAAAGTAACGTAATAAACGTATTACTTTTGAAAATAAAATATATTCAAAGATCATTCATTTTGTAATCTTTTGTTATTTTTGGATAATGAAGAGTAGTGAAACAAACAAATTTGGAAAATAGTATATTCATATATAAAATTTTAATGTAGTTGTTATAGTATTATATTAATTAATTTAATGGTTCTAATTAATCTGAATGGATAATTTTATATTGTTCAAATCCTAAATAAATAAAAACACGTCTCAAATCAATAATTAACCTATTTTCGTTTTTACATATATTCTCTCAAAAAAAAAAACCTCTTACTCCTATTTTAAATGATTTCATCTGTTGGATGAGTGAATTCGATTATAAAACATTTGAAAGTGAGGCATTTCCGAATGAGTGCACCATTATACGTACAAGTGCTCATTCCACCGCCTTCATCATTATTTTTATTTTCAGCTCATTAATTTATTTATTTTTAATATTCATGTATATCTGAGTTAGATTTCTTCATCATGCCCATTTTCTTGATTAATTAATTATTATGATGTCATATAGAATTGAACTTCGTGTTAGCCTTTTATAATATAAAATCATAAGTTCATAACCCATAATTAGTTTATTATTTGGCCATGTATGATTAATTTAGAGGGTTGTGTGATTCAAATTAAACAAATTTGTTACAAGTAATACTCCATCCACCAGCAGTTATTTACTATATAATTTTTAAAAATCCATACACAGAACAGCTTTTACTTTTTATAATTTAATTTTTTATTAATGATGTTTGAAATATTCGAATGTATATACTATTTTTATAACTTACTGAATTAGAAAGTAATTATAACAACTGTACAAGACAAAAAACAGTCACATGTTGCATTGAACTTTTAATCGGCTTATAAAAAAGGAATACATAATATTAGTACAAGTGTATAAGAAAATCTAGTGTATATCCACTTTGGACTAATTTTCAACTACGACTCTTCTCGTATCATAGTATAAATTTATAAGTAATGGAGTACGTATTTACCCGTATAAATATTGATTACATACATTTTATTTTTTATAATTGATTACTCGTATTCAAAAGAAGTGTAAGAGGAGTAATTGTTAGTATATACTCCTCCTACCTATAGAGTGTATTTTCTCATTTTCGTCCATCTCACTATAAGAGGTGCATTTTCATTTTTTGAAAATGTGATCCATACAAAATAATTAATATATCTCTATGGGACCCACACATCACACTAATATGCCTACCCACTATACATTAAAATATTATTTTTCTATCTTCAATTACCGATTAAATATTATATTCTTTAATTTACGTGCAAAAAAAAAAACGCTACTCTTGTGCCGGGACGGAGGGAGTATTCTTTATTTTACGGATCAATCATATAACGAATAACTCGTAATATGACTTAACCAAGTGGGATGTGTGCATGGTGTGGCATCTATTTATAATCTATATAAGATGAGTAAGTGTGTGATAGGGCAAAACAAGATTACATTAGTGGAAGAAAATGGAGGTGGTGAAGGTTATATTGGTAGTTATGGTGTTGGGAATGATGGGAGGGAAATCAAGTGCTTCATTCAAAGATTGCTACACCAAATGCTTCATCTTCTGCATGATAGAACCTTCTCAAACTCTCTGTTATTGCACCACTCACTGTCTCAAAGATTGCATCTTTCAAGAAATCCAGAATGATGATGCTGATTCTGATAACAACCTTGGATTCTGCAAACTGGGTTGTGCACTCTCCTCCACCTGCTCTGCTTTTAGCACCAAACACACCCCAAGTAAGACCACCCACCCCCCTCTTTTATCTCTTATGTCATGAATGTAACATGTTGTTTGTTTACAGATGGAGATAAAGTTGATAGCTGTGTGGGATCCTGCTCCAACAGGTGCACCAAGACCTACTCACTCTCACCTTAGAACAAGATCAAACTAGCTGTCAATCTCATGTTGTAAGAGTAATTGGATTCTATATTTCATGCCTTGTTGAATTTTCTTGTTTCATTTTCAGTATGAGTTTCCACAAGCCATTTGGCCCATTTCTAGAGTTGTATTAAACTGTTTGATAAAGATTTAGTGTTTCTCAAGCATTCAAAATCCTTCTATATCCATTTCAATTCACATATCTTTTTGTATTAAATGAGATTAAGGTAGATGAATATTAGAGAATTTAGTTGGCATGGAAAACATAAATAGAAAGGGTGAATCATGTAGTATTAGTATATTATATAGTAAAGAAACCCGTGAAGGAGATTCAATCCAGAATAAGTGACAGAAAAAGGAGATGTAACAAAATAAAATAGTCTACAATTTGTGGCTATTACATTTTACAGACATGTGTTGAGGTGTGGCCCACTCAAGATATGCTAACTCACGGGACTAAATGTGGAGTATTTTTAGATAACTATTCGGATTTTTAATCTATGATAAGACCCATCTTCCTTTTTCACATTATTTTATAAATAAAACTAGTGCTGAAATTTATAAGGATTCATTTTTAAAAAGTACCCAAAAGGAAGTAAAATAAGAAGATAGGGTTCATTATTGCTCACAATTTTATTGACTATGAACTTAGTCCCAATTTTGATATAAATTGATTAGAGTAAGCGTACGCACGTAAGTGACCAAGTGCTGGACTATCTATCAACGCTGGGTTGGCCCCCTCTTAGTGAAATCGATCAGAATACGAATGAGATCAAAAATGCCATCATTAAAGCGAAGAAAGGCAAAAGTTATAATATCGAACCCAAGAGAAAAAGTGATGTATCCGTATTTGAAAGATGTTTCACTCTAGAAGGACTAATCAATAAAGGGGGAGTTTAATTACACTATAAACTAACTAAGAAAGCAATTAAAGATGGATCATGTACAAATGAGATGGATGATGGGTGATGGTGAACAATCTAAGAAGTATGTAAGGCAAGCATTATCATGGAAAAGGCTCATGTAGACTCACACACACATGCATTGAAGGTCATCATGTTTTGATACTAAGGACAATCACTTATTTACCCCTAATCCCTATGGCTAAGGTAATTAGGTTCTCAACTCTTTTACAAGTTTAAATCTCCTAGAATTGTCTCTTACTCTCAATTACCATGAAGGTACTACGATCATAAGTTGGGTTCCCCTCACTAGTTCATCACTAATGTCCTATCATGAGGTTCTAAGCACTTGAAGGGTATGACTTACCTCTTCTCACACTAACTAAGTCATCTCATGCAATCAATGATTCAATTAAACCACTAAACATAATATTGGAATGACCATCCTAACACTATGAATAGAGAATCCAACCACACAAATCATACATAAAATGAGAATAAGCATTCATGATAGAAAATATTCATAACAATCATTAACACGTGGTGTGCAAAATCTACATTATCCTTCACCAATCATATTGTTAGCCTCACATGAGGACTAGCCACTATAAATCATTATAAAATCAATATTGTCCATGGAATGCTCCAAATGAGTTAAATAATGAAGAAAATAACAAATCAAAGGTTGATGGACTTCCCTTTTTGAGTTGGCCTTCTCTTCCTTCAACATGCTCCAATCTTCACTCCTTAATGTTATTCCCTTCTTAGATTTGTGGATTAGTGGAATTCCTTCTTAGATTGGTGGATTAGTGGAATGGATGGATGGATTTGAGGAAATCAAGAGGAATGGATGGATGGAATGAAGGATAGATGGATGGGATGAAAGATGGAAGTGTAAAATGGGTAGAATGGTGTGTGATGTGTGTGGGCACCCAAAACCCTCAATTTTATGCCTTCTAATGTTGAGATTGGGGGTATTTATACCCCTTCACACACCTGGAAATCGCACAAAGGTGAAAGCGCGACTTTCAGTCGAAGTGCAGGAAAACACGGGCGTGTTTTTCTGCACTTGCCCGTGTTTTCCTGCAAAATTTTGACATTCTGTAAATTTTAACACTTGCAAAAAACACGGACACTACATAAAAATACGGGCGTGTTTTTATATATTTTAGCTAATTTTCTATTTTCTTCAAATTTCTCCTTTCTTCATGCTTTTTATCACCATTTATCTTCATAATCACCTATTCAAAGACATGAAAATTATCATCATCAATTTTCCAAAATACTATATAAAAAAGATATAAAAATACAAAACAAAAGAACGAAAACACATATAAAAATGACACAAAATTTAGGTGAAAATAGCAACGATCACTATGCTCAGATCATACGGTTGTAATGTACTCCCTCCGTCCCTTCGATAAGTGACCATTTGCTTTTGGGCACGTGGATTAAGGAGTGTAATATTTTAAAGGATAATGAGGTGAGAGAAATAATATTTTAATATGTAGTGGGTAGTTGTATTAATGTTGAGTGTGGGCCCATGTGTAAGTGGTTGAGTATAATAATATTATTATGTTGTGTCACATCAATCCAAAAAGAAAATTGACACTTTGTATTGGAACGGACCAAAATGACAAAATGGATCGGAGGAACGGAGGGAGTAACATTTACAATAGGTAAAGCGATTCCATTAACATTGGAAGATAAGGTTCTCTTTCTTTAAGAGTGAGATCTTTTCTCATATAATAGCTTCATTATTGAAGTGTAGCAAACTGTACGAAGAGGATATTGTTAGTCAAATTACTATTCATGTTTAGGCTGAAGGTAAAACCTCAAATATTCATTCTATGTGCTTAGCTAAAATCAAAACTGATTTAAACGAAATTGATAAAAAAAAATAATTATAGCCTGATAGGTTAACCAATTTTCAATTTATGAATTAATAAAATTCCTTTAGTTGGGACATTCCCTACATTCATAAAAAGTGTTCCCTTTAATAAAATAAAATAAAATAAATTAGGAGCCCACAAGATATTTTAATTAAAAAATATCAAAAGTGGAAAAAAAATTAAATAAATAAACAAAAGGTATATAAAGAGCGTAAAATACTAAAATTTGCCCTTTCCCTCAATTGAGGGATCGGGAGTTATTACATCAAAATATATGAAATGTATTTATAATTATAATTTAAGAAATAAAATAAATCGAAAAGATAATGTATTTACTAATATATATTTAAAATATAAAAGATACACAAAATATTCACTTAGAGATTTTCTAAATCATGATCTGTAATATCTCTAACCCCAAATATACTACTAATACTCACCCATGCTCTTTTCTTTTCTGTATCTCCATCTTTCTTTTTTGGTTGCGACTCTTGCCGTGCTTCATCACCGTTGTCTGGTTGCTTGCCACTCGGTTCTTCGCTATTTGTGCCACTGCGATTCTGTTTCAAGCAACAAATTTCGGTAACTAATCTTACGCCTCCTCAATCAACCACGCACAAGTTCAGATTTATTGATTTTGGTGTGACCCATTAAATTTCATAGCATATTATTCTTTTAACGTTTCTTGGTTGTGCTGCTCTCATATTTACTGTCCGTTATCTGTTTGATGAATTGCCTATGATAAATTCAACCAACTCTCTACAGATTTCTTATGTAAGTAATAATTGTGAGTGTTGGAGAGACCGATCAAAAAATTGTGAGTGTTGGAGAGTATACATGTTCCTTTGTTGTGCAATTTCAAAAAAATATCCCATTCTCCATCAAAATTTGTGCATTTCTGTTTGTTTTTCCCTATTAACTATAATGACCAACAAATGAATTGTGATTTCTAAGGTGCTGCCTAGACACATATAGGTGCTTAAGCTTTTATCAAACTACTCTTCAGTTTGGTTGTGTGAGGTGAAAAGATACACAATTTTTATTTTTTTTATTATTTTGGGCCATCATAGATTGTCATTTTCTCATATTGATTGACAAAAATCTCTTATTTTATTGCCTCTACAGATAAAGAAAAAAAAATTAAACGCAAAAATTGCCATCAATGATGAATTGATAATAATTTAATAAGACAGGCTTATCTGTTTTTTACACTCTTGTGGTCGGGTTTTCTTTTATTGCATCCAAGATCTCTTGTTCACTATCTTTTTTAATATCTTTTTTAATTGTCTTCCAAGCTATTTAAACTCTTAAGTTTTACAGTTTGTCAATCCAATTAAATGGAAAAAACTGTAGTAGTTTGTCTTTGAATAATATGATTTCTTAATAGGTATTCTGTCTGATTTTGTTAACCTAGGGCATACAATACAAATCAATGATACAGTATTTCCTTCTCCTCAGATTCTACAGATCCACATGGAGAATTTACCCACAATTGTTGTCAACAGAACTGAGCTCCTACTAACCATTAGGGACTTCTACAGAGAAGAGTCCAAAAATTACAATAACGATATTAATGAGATGTACGGCAGCGAGAGGCACTCAGTGCCTGCTGGTGGGACTTACACTATTAAATCTGGCCAATTTGCGGTGGCATATAACAAAAGATTGAAGGCTTTGGGTGATTCAAAGTTAATCTCTCAACAGATTCATGTCCACAGCTGCGAACATCTTCTTCTTGTTTTGAAGCATGACCCTTTTTATAAGAACAAGGGAAAAGAGCTGATTCTGGACATGGTGGACAACCGTCTTAGATACGCTTTGGTTTCCCCAAATACCAATATTGTTGATCAATGGATCTGGTTGGCTAATCCTCATTCATATTCTTTTTCTTTTCTTTAACAAGTTTTCTTCATGAATATTAATAGTGTTTTTCTATACCATAGGGGTGAGCCTTCTGTTTGTAGTCTAACTGAGTTGATGCTAGAACAGCGGTGAAGTCCTCTCTCTCTCTCTCTTTTCTTAATATATACTCCCTCCGTCCCCCAAAGTATTTCACACTTTCCTTTTCCATCCGTCCCACAAAGTATTTCACACTTCACTTTTACTAAAAATGGTAATGAATACACTATAATAATACCTACTTTTTACACATATCCCAACAAAATACTCACTTTTTCACACATTCCAATAACTTTACACACCTTTTTCATTAAATTAACTAAAATATTTTTTCTCTTTCTTACTTTATACTTAAAAAAATAAATTTTTCTTAAACTCCGCGCACACAAATACGTGAAATACATCGGGGGACGGAGGGAGTATATATTAACATTTAGTGATTATAATCTAAACTGTATACAACATACACAGAATATGGGATGAGCAAGGCTTTGATATTGGGAGAATGGAGGGATTAAAAACGAAGGTCGTGAACAATACAGAGCTAGTGCTGACTTTGAAGGGCTGCAGCGAGGCAATAAGATTGGCTGCTGGTGGGACAGGCATGTTCTCCTCTGGGAAACTCTGTAGGACCTGGTTTGGGAAACTTGGTACCACCAAATGTGGGAAACTCTGTAGGAACTGGTTTGGGAAACTTGGTACCACCAAATGTGGGAAACTTGGTACCAATAAGCATGATACGGACAACTCATGTCAAAGAATTCGTGTGAGTAGCGGGGGATACATGCTGCTTATGCTCAGTGACAACGACTTCCAGAATAATAACAAAGGGAAAGACCTTATATTTGAGTTGGTTAATGATAGCTTGAGATACACTTTTGTGTACCCAACTGCTCCTCCTCAGTGGATCACATGTCCGCTCAATGGCATCCCCGCCTTCTTAAAGGAGAAGGAGCAGCGGTAAGAGTTGTTTGTTTTAATACAGTAACTAATCTTTTGTGTTATAGTTGACATGCGTGTATGTATGTGTAGGAAGGTGTATGAACAAGAATGCCAGAGTTTGAAAACAAGAGTGGTCAACAAAACTGTTTTTCTACTCACTTTGGCAGGATACTACGGTTATAGCTGCAGGAAAAAGATAAGAGTAGGAGAAGGTGGGGCAAAGAGCCTTTGTTTAGGAGAGTTTTTTAAGAGAGAAAAATGTGGTTATCTTTATCGCCGAGAGATACATGTGTTGAGGGGTGTAGAAGTGATGCTTGTCCTCGACCGCGACCATTTTCACAAGAATCAAGGGAAACAACTTATTCTAGACATGTCCGAAGGAAAACTCTCTTATGCTTTTGTTCCCCCAACTCCCTCCATGTTTGGAGGAATTACTTGTCCCTTGGGCAAACTAATCAAGGTAGTAGGGGTCTTGGCTTTATTTATTTATTTATTGATATATCTACTTTCTTGATTATAATTCCTTGTACTTCACTACATTACATAAAGCTTTTATACAATTATGCTTTTCAATGAATAATCGTCTTCATTTGATCTCATTCTCACACCACAAATAATAAGATATCTTGTCCAACGCAGTAAATATTACACTAATGGATTCACTTATTTTATTTCATCAGTATTTTGAAAACTGCTACCGTACTCTTAATCCTCAAGATGTTAAAACATGCCTAATTAATATCACAGAATGTCAAAAACACTCTTTTCTTTTTTGAGTGAGGCTCTTGTGCACCCGGGCGCACGGAGCATATTCCGTGCGCCTTTACAATTTTCATGCCCCTTTACAATTTAAACCCCTAGCAATACATTGGTTTAAATAGGATTGGAGGGGAGGGTTGTGTTCACATGGGGACACAGAGCATCTTTCCGTGTCCCCGGGCGCACGGGAGCTTTTGCCTTCTTTTGTGCACCCGGGCGCACGGAGCATATTCCGTGCGCCTTTACAATTTTCATGCCCCTTTACAATTTAAACCCCTAGCAATACATTGGTTTAAATAGGATTGGAGGGGAGGGTTGTGTTCACATGGGGACACAGAGCATCTTTCCGTGTCCCCGGGCGCACGGGAGCTTTTGCCTTCTTTTTTCACACCAATATCGAAATAAACGTGACTTATATTGAAAATAGCTATCATATTCATGAATACTTTGTCTTTTTTAATTAACTGAAATTAATATTTGATTTAAATTGGGCAAAAGTTCATGTGTCTCGAGGACATGGAGGGATGGATACTTACTCTTATGTATTCTATTTAAACTTATGTATTTTTAGGATTTAAATCCGTGTGCCCGAAAAAGAGACTCACTCTTTAAATTGAGTGGTCACATGCATTCCACGTGGTTTCTGGCGATTTTTTGGGTCAAAATCGTCGTATAATATTGGTAAGAGTACCCTTAAATACACACTCTTATTAAATACACACCCCATTTTTATTGTTTAAATCTTAGTACTAGTTTATTATACACACTCCTAAAAAACTCAAATTTACTTTTTAACTTTTAAAATGATACACACCCTTAATAATATTTCTAATATTATAGACATCATTAATAATACATTTTTGAAATTATACACTCCATCCATAGGTAAGAGTCTCATTTTACCATTTTGGTTGTCCTACCCAAAGAATCTCATTTAATTTTTTTTGGATACATAGGACCCACCAATACCCACTAATACAATTAAAACATGTGGTCCACACACCTACTAATACAACTATCCTTTACACATTAAATAATAATACTACTTAATCTACGTGCCGAAAAGCAAATAGGACTCTTATGCCAGGACGGAGGGAGTATGCTGAGTGAGAGAGGTTGAGACCCCACCACCACTGTCACAACCTCGCGGAGAACTGCACTTCTCTCCATGCACAAAAGGATTGTGGGGAACTAATTGTGAAAAACATTCAGTACTGCACTCCTCTTCCACCAAGGATTTTCTCATCTCCAAGAGAATGTTGATGGTGGACTAGGGTTGGGATACATTCCCTCTTTGTTTATTGTATCCCATGTTTGATGTTGGAGATAGAATCGTTATTGAGAAGATTTTTTTTTTTCTTTTGAATTAAAGCTTTAATTTAATTTTGAAATTATATTAGCACATCCAGATAAGCAAGACAAATCTGTTGACAAGATTGGTGCTAATGCCTTCCTGCTCACATGAAGGTAGTTTGATCATTCATTTTGGTTTCTTATGTTATTTGCAATTTTCAAGAATCTAGTTAGATTGTTAAAAAAAAAATTATCGTTAGATTATTGTGGATTTATTTAATTGATTTACAGGTTGGAGAGGGAACTATGGACTTCATAATTGATACAATAGTATCCGTACATCCATTAGTCCCACTGCTAAGTTTGATGAAGATGAATGGGAAACTTATTATTGTAAGCTTACTAAACAAACTTGTTGAATGAGAAACTTGTTAAAAAATTTGTTGATGAAGATGAAAGGGAAACGTGTTAATCAATTTAAGTTTGATGAAGATGAAGATTACGAAAGATATAAAATAGTATATTAAATAAAAAATTAATAATTAGGGTACATGACAAAAATATTAAATTAATGAACTGGTTCATAAAAACAATAAATCTCCATATGTATTAATCAATTTAGGATTTATTAGATTGTATAAAATATTTAGGGGTCTGTATTTAATAAATTAAGGATAATTTAGACATTTTTAAAATATATATTTTAATTATATAGTAATGGGGTGTGTATTTAGTGCCACCCTATTAGTAATTATGAGATTAATTCATTGAAAAAAAATCTTTTTAGAGACAAAAAGTAAAATACTTTTCTGAGTAGAAAAAATGAATACATTTTTTTGGGGGTAAAATACTTGACCAAACAAGAAAAGATAATTGATAAAGGTTCGACGAAACAGGCCCAACGTAAAAGGGCTCACAAGGGATTAAAGATGAGGAGCAAAGGGCTGAGGATAATACACCCTGTAAGGACTGAGCTAGTATATCACATTAAAATCACAAAATATTGATCTAAAGCTAAAAAGAACCAAATTTAATATACTGTAATACAGGTAATAAATACTAATGAGAAAGACAATATATAATGGAAGTAGTAACAAATACCCAAAAATTTATGCTATATAAACGAGTTTAATAAAACTGTGGAGGTACCTCAAATTTGTCTCTCCAGAATAACATTAGCAGTGTAACACTGCTTAAGACTCATAACCTAGTACATTGCCCCCAGATGACAAATGATTCCAAGATACTCTCAACAAGTCAATAAGAGATTAACAACAATTAAATGACTCCGAAACTACACAGAGACGTCGCGAGGTTTAAGATTCTCACTTCACTCTACTCGTGCGAAGAAGAAGAAGAAGACATCGTTCATGATGCAGGTGTAATCCTCTCAATTGGTGGGCTGGTGCTTACTAATCATCGGCTTTGGGAGAATTTTCCGGGGTTTTGAGAGCAACTGGTTCTGTAGTTTTATGCTCCGTAACAGCAGCTCGAAAATCTTCAACTATGGAGGCATCCTTGAATTTCAAGGCGAATGTTGAAAGACCATCCTTCCCTTCACCAGCACTGTTCACGCAAGCAAAAGTGATACCTCTCTTGTCCATATTGGTTAGCTTCATATCAGCGAAAAGACCAGCATTCAGAATTAGTCGATAATTTCCTCGAGCTCTCATGATAAGTCTTGCTTTTCCAGCCCCTGTTGTAGGAACATTGACCTTGAGTTCTCCCTTCCCTCGTTCCTTCCAAGCTCCGTCAATGTATTCAAAAAGCACGGAATCAGCAGTGAAAACAGCTTTCTCATTCTCTTCTCCTGTTTCAACTGGAACCTCCTGCATGGGAGGAAACTTTCTGCTCTCACTCTTACTGGCAGTATTTACCCCGGTGTTACCAAAGATAGAAGCGCTTCCATAATTTGAATTAACAAAACTAAAGGTAGATCCTAGAGGAGATCTATCTTTAGAAATTGATCCAAATGAGAACGAGGTAGTAGAGAATCCTGATCCAGAAAGTCCAGAGAAAGCATTTTGGCTGCTTGATAGGTGATGAAATGAACTAAATTGGGTAGAATCTGCATTCTTTTCAGCATTATCCTCCCCATTCTCTTTTTTCTTGTCATCCCCTACTTCATTGACATCCTTTGTGGCTTGAGTCTCACCAGTATCATCATCTTTCTTCACTCCATCACCATTGTTTCCACCTTCTGACACTTCCTCAACTGCAGATTTTGGGTCTTCGTCAAAGACATTTTGATTTTCATCCTTTGTTTGGGGTTTTAGGTCATCATACTCATTTCCAGGTAGCTTGACATTTTCCTCATTAACAACAGCTTCATTCTCCACTGCAGTAGATTCATCTTTTGGTGGCCCATTAACCTTATTTTCTGATTTAGTGACATCAATTTGCTCAGCTTCTTTTTGTGCCTCAACCTCTGGCGGTGCAGACGAAGCAGGAGGAACCAAGCGAAGAGCGGCAAATGGATTAGAAGCAGACGGAGCTGGAGTTGATGTTGTCTGGCGACGAACTTTCACGATTCTTCTAGCAGCCAAAACCGCATCACTAGCTCTTTTAAAAGTTCCTGCCTCTTGTTCGGATGTCTCTTCATTGTCATCAAGACCAGGGTTATCACGAGATAGTTGCACTACAGCAGCTCTCTTTTTGGATGATTGAAAGTTATTTTCGGCATCCTCCATTAGCAGATAGAGTTGAAAATAAATAAAGTCTTTTCTTTAGCTGTGGAAAACCAGCAGTTCTGCATGAAAGCATGTCAAAGCTCAGGAAAAATGAATGACTGAATTGATCTCATGCTTGTTTAAAATGCAAATCATATGTACAACCAGACTATACCAGATACTTGCACACCCTCTTATTTTATTATTAAAAGTGTATTAAAATCAATTAACCACATCAAGCCAAATGGTTCATTTACAATGATGATTCAAGGAGCAGTCACCAAATTTGGGTAAGTAGAAATCACCAATATAACAAGTAGACAATTAAATGCAACCACCCCATACATTAAATCCATTCAGAATAAAATCAAGGGTTTAGTTGCAAGTGTATCCACATACATCCTTGCAAGGTTCAACACTAGTTCAGAAAGGAACACAGAGTATACAAACTAAGAACATGAAGCATAACCTCTTTACCAATCTATTAGTTGCATTTTGAAAATTAAATTAAATCTGGTGTTCGGTGTGCCTTGCAAGAAGAATTAGTAACGTCTCATAATTCATAGGATAATAGAATTTCTACCATAAAAAATAATAATAAAGCACAAGGAAACAGAGGTGGCATTTATTCTCATCTTTTCATCTTGTTCATTGAACACTGGGCATGCTAAAATATAACAAAATACTAAAATTCAGAAAGCTGATAAAGTGGAAGTAGAGATCTTGAAAATTTCTAAGCTCATGTGCAACAAGAGGAATGGGATATTAATACACAACCAGCAAAACATTACACATTACAGGCTTTACAGTCAATAATTTTAAGGCGAAATTCCGGGGGTGATTTAGATGATATCACCCAATTCACCCCCTAATATTTTATCCAACTATTATCAACTACTCGGGTCATATATGACCGGGTCACAATAAAATCAACTCAAAATTCCAAGTGCAACTTCAGAATGTACAGCAATGGCAAAATCACACTATTTCAGAATTAAAACCATCTTAAAAACTCTTGCCCCAAATATTCCCACAAATAAAACCTGCAATTTTATAGAACTTAAATGATAAAATAGATTTCGAATAATCCATGAATAAAATACCTAACAGCTATAACATCAGTTAAAAAGGGAAGTGAGTTTTTTAGTATGCCCTCCTCAAATCAAATAATACACAAAACATGAAAAACAGAAGCAGCGCACATAGTCCAAGAATAACCTCTTCTTTCAGTCGAACCCAGGCCCAACATAAAACTTGCTGAATTAAAAAACCAAATTCTGATATGCTAAACCTAACTTCGCAAAATCATAGAAATAACGAATTGTTTTTAAACATTAATCGAGGAATGCAGAGATTTCATAAACTAGAATCGATGCACCCCGTATAACCAGAAGCAACATATTTTGCAAAAAAAAATAAAAACACCCCGCAATCGCACATATCAACAAATTTAAATTAAAATAATAAAAATTAAAAAGCAGAGCGCGAAAGAAATTCGAAAGAGAAGGAGGTACCCCAGAGAATCTCAATTAGTTGAGGTTCGCTTGATTTCGAAGCTCCACCTTTTCCCCCCTCTGAATTTTGTTTGGATCTGCTAAAACCCTAATCCAATGATAGTAGAATGGACAGATATGAATGCTTCCGCCCCTTTTTACTCTTTTCTAAATCCATTTTTTTTTTCTTTTATCGATTACTAGCATTTGACTCTGCACGGGAATAAATTATTTTAATTATTAAATTTTATTTAATAATTAGAAATTTATTTAAAATAAAATATACTATGGGTATATAACTATTAATTTTTTTTAATATTATTTAATTTATGTTATTGAATTTTTAATATTTGAAACTTCGAAATTTGATATGGTAATTCGAGTATTTCATTCTTTCTACGAATAATATTACATTTACTGTTTGCACAAGATTGAACATTGCATTTATTATGTAATGAATTGAGAATATATATATATATATATATATATATATATATATATATATATATAGTGTAATTTGTGTTGTGTGTGGCTCCATGTATATATATTGATTGTTTTGTGTAGGTTTTATTTACAAAAAAAAATAAAAATATAACAATATTTATGAGACGCCCTATTTAATAAAATGTAACAACACTCATTGGACAATATATTCCCTTCGTCTCACCCAATTTGTATTGAAAAAATATATTCTCTTCGTCCCATGAGTGTTTTTATATTTTACTAAATCACGCGTCCTACAAATATTATTTTATTTTTCTTTTTAATAAATAATACCCATACAAAACAATTAATATATGTCCATGGACCCACATATAACACTAATACAACTATCAATTATACTATACTTTAAAATATTATATTATATTTTCTCAGCCCACTACACATTAAACACATTGATACATAAAATATACCTCAAAATACGTTTTCTATAGTATATAAAGTTCATAAAAAATATATAATTCCCCCGTCCCACAAATATTGTTATATTTTACGAAAATTATACATATACCCCATATTTATTATGTATAATCTAGATTGATAAATAAAAAATACGACATCAATTTATAATTTAAAAGTAGACAAAAATTTGTTAATAATAATAATAATACGTATGGCATAAATTGATAAAAGACAAAAATTAAATAAATATATTTCCTTCTTTCCACCCAATTTGTATTAAGATAATATATTTCCTACGTTCCACCCAATTGGTAATTAAAAACGGATTGAATTTCGTTGCTAAAATAGAGAATAAATGCCTAAAACAAAAATGTCATTTTATTGCTAATCCATTGATAATTATCAATAGATTAAATTCCGTTGTTAAATTCGATTGGTTTTTCTAGTGGGTTTATCAGTTATATCTCGAATTCCCCATGATTTTATACTCTTTCAAATGAGATTACATGAGAATAAATTGTCCTATAATTACTTCTATATTTTACTTTTTATATAAGTATATTATGTAAAATTTTAATTTAATTCAAATATCAGAAAAACGAAAATGTAACAATATTTATGAGACGCCCTATTTAATAAAATGTAACAACACTCATTGGACAATATATTCCCTTTGTCTCACCCAATTTGTATTGAAAAAATATATTCTCTTCGTCCCATGAGTGTTTTCATATTTTACTAAATTATGCGTCCTACAAATATTGTTTTATTTTTCTTTTTAATAAATAATACCCATACAAAACAATTAATATATGTCCATGAATCCACATACAACACTAATACACCTATCAATTATACTATACTTTAAAATATTATATTATATTTTCCCAACCCACTACACATTAAACACATTAATACATAAAATATACCGCAACATACGTTTTCTATAGTATATAAAGTTCACAAAAATATATATATTTCCCCGTCCCAGAAATATTGTTATATTTTACGAAAATTATACATATACCCCATATTTATTATGTATAATCTAGATTGATAAATAAAATATACGATATCAATTTATAATGTAAAAGTAGACAAAACACTTGTTAATAATAATAATAATATGTATGGCATAAATTGATAAAAGACAAAAATTAAATAAATATATTTCCTTCTTTCCACCCAATTTGTATTAAAATAATATATTTTCTTCGTTCCACCCAATTGGTAATTAAAAACGGATTTAATTTTGTTGCTAAAATAGAGAATAAATGCCTAAAACAAAAATGTCAATTTACTACTAATCAATTGATAATTATTAACGGATTGAATTCTGTTGTTAAATTCGATTGGTTTTTCTAGTGGGTTTATCAGTTATATCTTGAATTCCCTATGATTTTATACTCTTTCAAATGAGATTACATTGGAATAAATTGTCCTATAATTACTTCTATATTTTACTTTTTATATAAGTATATTATGTAAAATTTTAATTTAATTCAAATATCAATATTTTTCTTTTTTTATTTACTTATATTTCCTTTTTAAGTTTAAATATTTATTTTTATATTTAATTTGCAAAGATCTTTAATTTCACACTAATTATTTGTTGAAATATATCACGTGAAATTCATTAAAAAAATAATAATTTATGTAATAAATAAGAAAAAGACTATTACCATACATAAACAAATTTAATTAGGAAAATATCATGAATTTGGAGGGGAGAATTTGAGAAGAGTTATTGAGAAGAAATAAGATATTTTGAGGAGATTTTGACCAAAATTTTTGAGCGGAAAACAACTTTGATCCTATGTGCTTTTATATAAATATATATATATATATATATATATATAGATATAGATAGATTTATTTATTTTCCATTTAGTTCTCTCTTCATCGTTAATTATTTAGGCTCTAGAGCATTTTACGTAAGAAAGCTTCTAATTATAAATTATTAATAAATATAAAAACCATAAATACCAAAAAAAAACTAGTAGAAATATCTTCAATCCTTTGATATCTATATTTTTTATGAAAGCTTTTAATTATAAATTATTAATAAATATAAAAACCATAAATACCAAAAAAACTAGTAGAAATATCTTCAATCCTTTGATATCTATATTTTTTTATGATATTCAAATTTAAATGGAGTATTAATTTATTCTGATTTTATTTAAATATGATTATTTGATATTAAAGCAATGTTACTCTATTCAGCATGATATTCAAATTTAAATAATAGACTCCCTTATAACCAAGGTCCAATTTGAATACATATCAAATTTAAACTTATTCCAGTTGAATCATTTGAATACATATCAAATTTAAACTTATTCCAGTTGAATCAAGCTGTGTACTAAATATTTTTATTTTGGACCGATCGAATACCAAAATTTACATTAAAAAGGTTTATTGTACTGTTATATAAATTGAGACTAGAAAAAAACTATTATCTAAATCTAAAGATAAATGAAAAGTTATGAACCAGTACCACAATTATAAACTCCTATATCTCATTTCATATATCTAATTTAAATCATTAAATAATGAATGAATTTAGAATAGAAACTAAAAAAAGACACAAAACATTCTAAATCATAATCTAAAATTTAATATTGCGTATTGGTGTACTGCCTAAGGAGCCTCTGCCCAAATTTTGTATCATAGAGTTCTTCATTTTAATGTTACCCATTACACAAATCAATGCTACTTCATATTTTTGTAATTAAATTAGATACTAAATTTTGCATTCTAGAGTGTTTTATTAAATAATGCAAAATAAATAAATAAATAAAATTCTTAATTAATACACGTGATCCATCATCCAAACTTCAAGTATATTCTTTACATACCACATCACAATCAAAAGGAAAGAGAGTTGAGATTCTTCAAGGGCTCTAATTTTCATGTGGAACAATGATTTAAGGTTGATGTACAAAAGATAAGTTAAAACTAAATATGGTAGTACCTGTTTTGGTACAAATTAATAAGTAGTAATTCATCATTTTATTACCCCGACAAATGAGCCATAGTATTTAACGTAATATTGCATATTGAAAAGAACACACTTCATTAGAGTGTGACAAAAATTGTGATTCGACAATGAGGCACAGTAAACAATCAATCAAGCATACAATTCGTAAATCGTGTACCCTTAGTATGTATCTACAATTCACAACGGCATATAATGCTTTCAAAGGAAAATTGGCACCAAAGAATATAGTTAAACTATGCCGAAACTAAACTATAACCGAAAACCTCTTGAATTGACTACACTGCGTGCCCACAAATATTCATCTTGCTCATTGCCTAGCTTGCACAAAGACACCCGGTCCCTTGATCACCTCGTTCGGGCAACCTCTAGCATACCTGGTAGATGAATAGTTAAGTTGTCTGATAGGAATGTGAAAATATTAATATGTTACTGAGGAAAGACGAAAAAATTAAGGGTTGTGGAAGAGTACGGTATAGAGTCGATGATATAACTAAGCAATGTGTGCTTGGACAGTCGCTAGATACAATTCAATGACATGGCTAAACAGTTAGTTTAACATATAAATTGTAAACTATTGAATAGAGCAAAATAAATAAAAGTATATATAGAGAAAGAATGATGTAATCAATCCCTGGGCGACGTTCTCTAGATTCAAGAAATTGATTCTATGTACAGCTGCAAGGAGTATAGACCAGTGACATAAGAAATTCATGGAACCAAATTTTCTGACTAGGAAGTCTAAGATGAATCCTCAATGGGATGGGAGAATATTTAAAAATAAAAATTCAAGACGATTCAATATTGTGGACTTGTTGTCACCATATTCAAGACGAAAAAACTCTACAGTTCTTACTTACCATGAGAAATAGTTAACAGCTGCTAGAACCGTCAGTCCTCAGTCACGTGGTGTAAGCACTGCAAGCTCAGCACAAGAGAGAGCAATATAAGGCTCATCAATATTTGCTTAGAAGATGTAACTAAATATCGATGCATAATAGAACTAATGTTTCTGGAGCATCATGCACTCTCTTTTGAAAAAAAATCTTCGTATCGAAAAATGATTAAAGCAAATTTACACAGTGGGTGGGTATCAGGTGGTATTAAAACATGAATTTTACATCAAACAGTTCTGTCCCAGCCTAATAACATGCAAAAACTTGCTTAAAATGAACTCACTTGTATATTAATTTCAGCTGAATCCTAAATTTCTAGTGGTAGATGAAATGATGCAGCAAAATCACAGATGAACAGAATATGAACCAATAACATAGAAGTAAAAAGGCTACAAAAGAATGGGAGTCAACAAGCAGAAAATCAATTAATCACCAGGAACAAAACTACGAATTTCACACCGGCCCAACCAATTGCTTTTAGGCTGACGGTTTTCCTTCATTATTCGTACCCCACTCTTCCTCAGCCTCATTGCCATTGACGAGTATGGCCCCATCTGTAGAGTCAGCATCCACCACAACTGCCTCTTCTTGACTTTCCTCATGTTCCACTACTTGTGTGTCATCAAGCCCCTGTTGAACTTCTCCATTTGCCTCCTAACAAGATTTGAGAAAAAGGAAAGTAAAGATTACCATACTGAGAAAAATGATTTGATAAAAAAAAAAAAAACAATTGTGATGTTGCACCAAGGGATATAGATACCACAAAAACGCAAAAAACATAATGTGAGTCTTGAAGGCTCAACATCTACAAATACTATATATATATATATATATATATATATATATATATATGTTATAGACTAAAGTTTTATAGAGAGAGCATCTTGTTTTACCTTTTACATCAAAATTTGCGACTCGAGAATTAAAAGGAAAGAATGCAATGAGAAGTAAATGAAATGACATTTACCTCATAATCCACGTCCCCATTTTCAAGGGGCTCCTCTTTTTCTGTTTGCATGTTTCTAAAGAGCTCCACAAGACTTGGGGTTGACCTACCAGCATGTTGCGTGTATTCAGATGCCGGAGGAAGGTTACCCCTACAATTCAAATGAAAAACAAGTTACCACTGATCCTTTGCATGACAGAACCTGAAACTGTACCATAGAAATAATCATCCTGTAAAATCTTAAAAACAAGCAAAGAAAAGGAGAATCAATTCCACAGGAAAAAAAAGGGGTAACCACCTAGCAGGAAACTAAAGCTCAAATACCTTGTCTCTGCGACTTTAGCTTCAACAGCAAGTGCAACTTGCCAGTCCTCAAACAAATTTGAATATTCTTCAGGATCAGCAAGAGATTCCGCAGCTTTTGGATTAATCTGCAAATAGTTTACAGCAAGGGAAAATGAGTGAATAGCCTCCAGATTTATTAGACTTTACCATTCTAGTCATACAGAGAGTATAATTCCATTTGGTCATCCTGATCAAAAAAATGTAGAATATAGATAATACCACAAGCATTACCTTGCTGAGGTCCTTTCTCCAAAGAGCAACAATTTCTGATACCTTACTTGGAAGATAAGACCGAGCCATCAATGCAGCTTCCGGTATACGATTGCTGCAATAAACTCTCAGCTTATCATGAAAGCACAAGGTAAATAATAGACCAACAAGATTAATTAGTGCAAGGTGTTACCTGTCAACCAACAGCTGAAGGCAGTCCTCCAATTTACCCAACATAAACAGACAAAGGAATGCAACATTGTTTTTGCCATGCTCTTTGGCAAGAGATGCAAGTTTCTCAATTCCTTCAGCATCACCTAGAGAAGAATAGAATAGCAATAAACCACTCAGGTCATTAGCTTGCTTCAAACAATCCTCTGCCATCTCCAACTGCAATGAAAACAGAAGCAATATTTTTTACAATCATATACTGGAAATGATTTAAAAAAATCTTTTTTAAACATATACCCTGACCAGGTAATCGCTCATATGCAAAAGAAAGAAACTTAAGAATTAATCCAATGCATTCAAAGAGGATGCTTTGATAGAGAAGTGGCATTAACTCTTGAATTTGGAGAAAAAAAATAACTTCAAATTTCCCAGCAGCTTAATAATTATGAAAAAGTGTTTCCTTAAAAATAAAAACAAGAAGTACATGATCGGTGAATAGTGATCAACATAATACCATTCCAGCAGACATAGCTAATTCACCCAATTGTTTCCATTTAGACTCACTCTGCGCTTCCATTGCAATTTCCTGTAGAAAATTACAGCAAAGAGCATTTATAAGAATCACATAGAAATCAGAGCACAAAATTCCAATAGAGAAGCCGGGGAGCCTAATAAGAATCAATGAAAATAATGTAGGCGAGCTAAATTAAAAAATGTGACAGTTAAGTTTGTAATAGGCCAACCAAAATCAATACTCCCTCCGTCCTAGAAATACATTCGCGTATTCCTTGCACGGAGTTTAAGAAAAGTAACTTTTTGTTGGTGTGATGTAAGAAAGAGAGGGGGTATTTTGGATAATTGAATAGAATAAAGTGCATGACATAGTTGACTTTGACTAGATTATGTGTAAAAAGGTGGCAACTTTGTAAGATTGTAGTATTGTAAGGTTATTGATATTGTGTATTGTATCCATTTTTAGGGGGTGAAAGTATTCTTGGACGGATTAGAATAGAAAGTGCGAATGTATTCTTGGGACGGAGGGAGTATTGTTTACCTTTGCTATCTCTAGCTTGCCTAGCTGTATAGCTAACTCGAATTTGTAGTCGGGATCTGTAGCAACTTCAAGTGCATCTTCTATCATCCCTCGTGATTCCAAGAAATGGGCCACACTACGTCCACAAATAGTTATATCCAAATCAAATAGGTGAATGATTATTTGAAGTTCGTGTTTGAAATCAAACAAGACTACAAAATGCAAAAGATGAGGGAGAAAAAATAATCAGGAGCCTTCCGAACTATACTAGGTATTGAATTTGTCAAGTTTTGTGTAGGAACAGGAATTCATACCCAGCATCAGCATTATCAAAGCCAAAAAAGCCACCAGAAATGTTCACCAAGATAAAATTCTAAGGCATATTCTGAACCACCTGATTACTAATTTTTTTATAAAAGATTATCACTAATTATCACAATTTGTTTAGACCAAAAGTATATGATACATATATATATATATATATAGACACACACACACACATCAAAAGAGAGATGCTGGGTAATAACATGACTATGCAATGATATGGAATTCCATTTTAATCAGATAGTAAAGAATTTTTAAATTAGCTGAACAGGTCACCATATCTGTCGCAGTAAATGCATGTCCATATTTCCTAAGCCAAAGACAGTTAAGATTATTATGGCAAGTTATGAGAGAATTATGAAAGCAGATCAATGTCAATGGATAGACTTAAGTGCTAAAAACCTGTTAAGATGTTCCTTTGGAATTGATGGTAAGACTTCATTTGCCCTATCAAGATCTCCTCGCATTACTAGAGTCTTGTACTCAATGAGGCCGAGCAGCAAAGTGTATCCAATGACACTGAAAAAGTGATTCATGAAACAAATGAACGATTGCAAAACCAAGAAAGGAAATCTGCCTTGAAATAAAGTGGAAGGGGAGTCAGCTTCAATGGGAATTTATTCAGTCAAAAGAATAAATGCATAAACAGATGTACACATGATAATGAAATCAGAGAAAACATTGATTGAACTCACTTAAATTCTTTGTCGATGAGATATATACGACTTTGATTAGCAAGATAACCAAGCAGGTACATGGGACGATCTAAATGAAACATTGTTGTAACCTAAAATATCACATAAAGAAACTTTTAATTGACATAAAGATTTAAATCTTTATAACATTCTGGAAGTAACATAGGCAGGTAGCAAACATACCTCACCACCTACGCAGTAATTAAGTCTCCAAGAAGAGTTATTGTAAATAAAACAATCCCCAACCCAAATTCCAGTCCGTACTCTTTCATTAACTTCATAAAGAAGCTCAAAAGCATCTTCGACGCCTTGTTCATCTACTGATCTCCCACTATCCAGATGTTCAGAGACTACATCGCGCTGTGAAGGCAAAAGTATTAAAAAGAAATCTTGGCAAAAGTACTACAAAGAAATCTTGAAAAATACGCAAGCAAATTCACAAGAAGATGAACAGTACACTTACATTATACTTAAGTATATAGAAAGTTGTGTCACTGGCAATGGCCACTAGATCACCGCTATCAACCCAGTAAAGATTCTGAATAATATTGCCAAAAAACATAATAAATATGTAAGCAGACGTATGTGGTGACGACAATAACATGAGCAATTAATACATTAAGAAAAACTTTCTTACTTTAACATTGACATCAATGCGCCGTATCAACCTACATTCGGCCCAGTCATAGAAACAAATGAAATCATTTGAGCACATTGCTAGTAAAGTGCCGCCATAGATGTGTTCTGCAGAAAAAGTGGGACGCATACTTTTCTTTTCCTGGATAGAAAATTATACCAATTACTAAGACATCATTCACGAAGAGCCAACTCATGGAAGCACACCCTATGTTTCAACAGGGTAAGAGAAAAATATACAAGTAAAAAAAAATTGCATAACAGTGGTTCTAAATGCAATGGGAAACAAGCTTCTTTATCTATAATAATAACAAGCAGAAAAACATACCCTTCTTTAGTAGGGAATGAAAGAAAACAAGAAAAATATAGAAGGAAACCAACCATGAAATTTTTTGTAAAGATCTTTATTTTTGATGTACTTTCCCTAACAGCATGTTCCCCATCCGTCGACCAAACAAATTCCAATGCAGAGCCAAATGATCTGTTTCTCCACGCCAAAGCTGTGTATATTATGTACTCACCATCACCACAGACAACGACAAACCTACCATTAGGATTGTGCTTTAAACTCTGTCAGAAGTTTAAGCAAATACATAAGTTAATACAAAGTCAACAGAGTATCAATGGTAATAGAGATCATTCTGAAATGAGCCATTCAAGTAAACATCAAGTCAATGATAAGACATCCATTTCAAAAAAAATTTCAAATTCTCCATTCAAGAATTCATGAAGACCATTCATGCACATTAGTTATAAAAAAAAGGGTTGAAAATAAGGAATTGCAAAAAAATTCTCAGTCCTCATTGATTCAGAGAACTAAATGTCACAGCTACTAAGTAGGGATATTCAAGACCAATTTTTTTAGAATTACTAGTTTAACTTTATAGCAGCAAAAATGAAGAAACAGGGATTTGTTTGAATTGGAGAACCTATACATTTTCATCCAAGAACCTCTTTATAAATAATAGCATGTCAAAAACATAATTTAAGTATATGACTTATCCAGTAACAAGGCATTTTTTGTTTAAGGTGTCTGCAGCGAACACATTGGATTATCATCCCCACAAAGGAGGCATCTCTGGTGGCATCTACACAAAACTCTAACAAAGCATAATAAACCTTCCAGTATGCCATAGATGCAGCTAAATCATAAGGTTCAAGACGTCAAACCAATCAGAAGACATCTTAAATTTGCACAGCACCATATACAATAAAACACTGCAATACAACCACCATAAACTAAGCCTTTTACCCTATTATGTCAATCAGGGGGTATAATGACATAAATGAACATCTACAATGCATGAAAATTCTGGAGTTCCCATTTGATGATAAATGCACCAATGAGTTCTGAAATGGTTCAATCACTAATGATTGATGACCAAAATTTAGACATGTTTCTAAATTAATCAGATGGCTACCTAACCATGCCCATTTTAAAAAAGAGTCAAATACTATCAGTGGTCTCTCAAAAAATTAACACTGCTACAATCTAAATATAAAATTAATTTTCAATTGACATATTAAACATGAAATGAAAGATCCTGACATGAACTACGGTAAATAAAGTGGACAAGAAGGTGCAATTTTCCTGACACTTTAAACTATAGAGTACAGACCCAGACTTGAATTTTCACCAAATAATTCATGAAGATTAAGAAAATAACCTGTGGGTAAAGGTCACAGGTTCCCAGCTCCTTAACAGCCAGAGGCAATCTCTCTCCATCAGCAACCTGAGAAAAATATTAATATTTCAAAGAAATGATCGACTCAGTAACTGTGATTAGACCAAGCAAAGGCATACTTCATAATCTGCTCCGACGCTCTTTAAATTTACAGTTTGAATTTCATTGTGCTTAGACCATATGATTTTCCCACTGTTGTCCATGCTTGCAACAGGCACTTCTCGACCAAGCTTAACCATGATGGTTCCTTCATCATAACCAATTACAACCCTGCAAATTGAATTTACCAAATTAAGGTGCATCAAAAAAAAAAAATAATGGATACAGGAAACCTGAATTATCTAATAAGATCCGGTAATGGTCCTAAAATTGTGTATCATCAAGTAAGAAACCTAGAGTAAAGTCTATGCCAAGCATATATACCCTCCTCCTGGGACACAGAGATGAATTAAAAGCTGAAATGTTTATGGCTTATGTAACATATAACTTTCAGCACCAAAATAATGAATTATAATGGGCACACTAAAAGCCAGCACTAAAATCCAACTAAAAGAAATGAAAGACCGCCTCACTCTGAACATGAAACCAACTACAATAGACTTACCGTCTTGATCCTCTCATGTAACAAAGAGCCCAAACTCTTTCCAGACCATAATTCAATGTGTTCTCTAGTCTGTAAGAAAAAATGACATCATTTGTGAGACATAAATGATAAACCAATTGATGATTTGAAACAAATAACATGTAAGAGAAGTAAAAGGGAATAGAAAAGAAAGCTTATAAAAACATAATTCGTAAGCACATGCATATAAATACACATACAATTACATAGTGATCATCCAACTGAGAGGAGTTCGGATAATGTAGCAAAAATTACAATTCGTTTTTCAGTTAATCAATCTTAAAATAGAATTACATGCAAAGAATTGTCAGTCAAGTAGATGTTGATTACAACTAAATCCAAATTCCAGTACACTTGGTCATGACAAACAATCCCCCACTAGATTTCAAAATATCATATGACACAAAGTAGTAACTAGAAGAGTTCAAAAAATTTAGTAAGCATAACACCTAACATGCTATTTGAAATCCGAACATGAAAAATAATTTAATATTAATAATTAATAACTAAGAGAAAGTCAATAGTATCTTATGTTATTTCGGATTATTGATGGAGCTGGAAATGAGTTGAATCAAACAATATAATCCAAGAACCGAGCATAAAACATACCGATATGTGGTGGCGTGCCATATGCGGACTGTACCATCCTCAGATCCTGTTATTATGATTGGAAGCTCAGGATGGAAACAAACAGCAGAAACGTTGTGAGTGTGGCCTTCTAGAGTCTGGACACAGCTCTTTGTCTGATAATCCCAAACCTGTTTCACAACAAGTTCTCCAGATGATTCTAGATTCTGCATGTTGGTAGTCATGATACTTCATACTAGAACTACAAAAGCAAAAAAGGGACAACCTTAGCAGTGTGGTCATCAGAACCAGTGATTATATAAGGCTTATCACCACCGGTAAAATAATCTACACAATTTACTCCTTTCAGGTGCGCATCCAGAGTAAAGTTTGGGTCGGGGGAGCCAAGATTCCAAATCTACAAAAAGAAAACAGACTTATAACTCATATAAAGTGGACACAGAAAAACTTGTGAAAATTGACTTGGGTAAAACCACTCCTACCTTAATTGTGCGATCAAGCGATGCACTGGCAAAAGTATTGGTGTCTTTAGGATTAAAAGTTACTTGCATCACATAATGGGAATGACCCTCAAATATTTGAGTGCATGCCCATCCTTTTTCCCAGTCCCAAAGCTTTATGAGCATGTCATCTGAGGATGACAATACATATGGAAGAGTGGGATGAACTGCCACACACCTAATATAATCTGTATGGGCCTCAAATACTTTGACCTTATCCATAGTATTGTAATTATACACACGAATGAACATGTCATCAGCACCAGCAACCATCCACTGTTTTTGTGCTATAAACTTCGCAGATCTAACTGTAAAATTTGACAGGAATCAGCAGTTTGTTCCATATTGTCACACCAAAATGAAACATATCAACTCAAACAAATAACTCAAATCATGAACCTGGTAGCTCAGTAACCTCAAATGATTTAACCATTATCTGCAGCAAGAAAATGGGCTTGTGATTATAACACATAATATAGAGATACTCACATTAGAAAAGGTTGTTAGTAATAACTAGAAAAACAAAAAGGTTTCACATCTCCGATCTCTTGGTCCTTGAACCTACTGCTTAGAGTTGCAAATCAGTAGAACACTAGCGTAAAATGAATTTAATGATTTTCAAACTTACACACATAAACGAAAGGAAACAGAAAGCGCGACATGGAGCTTGTGTCCGAGCTAATGACAAGAAGTTAAGAATTATTCGAATGCAAAATCAATTTTCCCAACAACGGACCGTCATTGTGGCTTATAAGTTGCAGCACAAATAACTTGTACTCCCATGAAGCACCCATTATTATGAATTGTGTTATAATCATTGGATATTCAAAGTCTATAATTCATTTCCTATAATAAAAGAAGTAGCTGCATATTCATCACAGCACACAAATAAATTGACATGACTGTTGAAGCTTTCAATGTTAAAAAGAAAATTGTTCACAATTATATCCAGGCAATCAAATATGATTAATAAACAAAACTTAAAGACACAGCTAAATACGATAATGCCAGCAGAATTTTGCAAACCTGTGTCTGATAATTCCAGATGCAAACAGACCCGGTATACAAACTCGCCAGTATCCTGTGGGTGTACACATCATGGAATCAATTGAAATACCAGAAAAAGCAAGAAAGGCAACAGATATACAAATATGATCTTGTTCTCCCATATAACATCAGCAGGTTAGCCAGACAGATAATTAATTATAACCACAAACTTCCCATTTAAACAACAGAAGTATAACATAGCTTAGGTAAAGTAAAATGAGCAGCATGTAAGACCCTAAAACTGTTTTTCGAACTTCATTGCAAAGTGATTCAGATTCACAGCAATGGAAACCTCTAAGCAATACTCACAGAATGCATAATGTAGATAGAAATTATTTGATTATGCCAAATAATACTACATTAAATTTCATTTGAATTAGCATACAAATGAAGTTTGAATAATGTCCCAATTGCTAATCTGAAATACAAAAACAAAGAATAAGGGAAAAGTAGGCGCCGAGCAGCATTCAAAGCGTACCATGGCTCTGTTGGATGTAGATCCACAGACTTTACCCTCTCTGATCTTTGGGCGAGTTTCCTCTGATGAATATTTCAGAAAGTCATCATATAACATCACTTACTCCGAAACGAACCAAAATTTTCAAATTAAAAATTACTTCAGTACCTTGATTTCTAGTCTGAGCGGCTGCAGCACAGCAATGTAAGAATTCAACACCATAATCACGCGAACATAAAATTTGAGTTAGCAAACAAGAATAGCAGTTCCAGATCTCAAATAACCCGCAACAAATCCAAACAAATTACATATACAACTCCATAATCTAAAGCAATCAAAATGCTGAATCTCCCAACCAAATCAAAGACAAAAACAAATCACGAAACACCAATTTGACCCAAACTCCAGAGAAACACCAGATCTGAGACCTCATACCGCTCGAAAAATCACATCAGCTAAAAAATGGAAGCAAAACGACTCACCATCTTCTAAACTAAGTTCCGTAATCGGAAGGTCCTAGAGATCGCCACAGCAAGATCAACCACTGAATGAATCGAGTGAGACGCACTCGTAGCCGCGATCAAGAGAGAGAAAGTGCGCGTACTAAGAGAGAGAATGGAGGTTTTGCACTCATATATCAACAGCAAGAGTGTAAATATTTTCAATCAAAGAGATGATGGTAAAAAATATTCCTAATTTAATTCATTTTGTTAAAAAAAAAAATTGTCTATGGTTCATATAACAGAAAATCAAAACGATGCCGTAGGATTGAAGCAAATATTCTGACAATTTTAGGGTCAATGGTTTGTCACGCAATCGATCATGGCCGCTGATTAGTACGACCTATTTGGATTAACGATTGAGATTTCGTACGTTTCATCATGCATTGGTTTTTTTGGTTTTCTTCGGACAATTCTTTTTTTTTTTTTAAATTCTTCACTAATTTGTTGAACCTACGAGGCTATGCTAAAATGCATACTAGTATTTTTTTTTTTTTATTTATGAAGTGATCCATATGATATTAACAACAAGAAATAAATTATTTGTTATTTTCCGATTTAAAGTGATTTAATGGAGAAACTCGAATCACTATCTTCACTGATTTAATCTCCAACCAAGTTATAACAACTCTTTTGATATAACTAGTCTAAATTATGAATAATTAAATGAGTGACATGCATGATGGGTATAAATTTTATATTAGTGAAGAAATATAATCTTTAAAAAAAAAATTCTTATATACATATCACTTATTTAATCACTTATTTAATGCGTATATCATTATATCCCAACCATTCTAGAATAGTAATAAAATGGTCTAAACTTCCTTAAATAAAAGTACAATTAGCTTGTACATTTTTAAGACTCTTCAATCTATCTATCTATAACTATAAAAATGTAAAATTGTATTTAATTTGATAACAATACATGTATATATTTAAGATTTCAAATATAAAAAACACAAATTATTTTCAATATAGTTTTTAAAGTATGTGATGTGATAGTGATAGTAGTTATTTTCACCTAGATTTTAGTGCCTTTTCGTGTATGTTGAGTGTTTTTATTCGTATTTTTACTTCATTTGGTGGCGTTATATGTTTTTATGGAATTTGTGTGTGAAGGTACTTATAAATGGTAAAACATGTGAAAAATGGAGTGAAAACAAAGTCGGGAGAAATAAGGAAACAAAGTAACCTAAACATGGCCAGCCGTGCCCTGCGCACAAAGCGTGCAGCGTGCATGGCCGTGCTCAGCACACGGGCATGACCGAGAAGCCGTGCGGGAATGTCAGGAGACAGTACACGGCCACCTCTGTAGCCGTGTACTGAACACGGGGCGTGCGCTGTCTGAAGTCATTGTTGACCAAAGCCCCAGACACGACTCGGGGCGTGTGCAGAGCTCGAGTCGTGTAGGTGTCAAAATTGCTGAAAATTTCCAGATCCCTTCTAGAAGCTCTCCCAATGGTATAAATACCATCCAATTCAACATTTGAGGAGAGAGAACAAATTTGAGAAGCTGCACACACACCACACACACAAGTTTCTTCATTTTACACCATAACCTCCTGTTCATTATCATCCATTCCATCCCACCATACAAGTTTCATCAAATTAAGTGCAAGAAAGCAAGGAGGATAGGAGAATACAAAAAAAGGAAGGGAATTACCATTGAAGCAAAATTAAGGGAGTTTCCATTCACAATTTGTATTAAATCTCATAGTTTTCATGATTTGTAAGAACTTTAATGTTTATGTTATTGTTTTTGTGAAGATGATAGGTTAATCTCCCTTGTGAGATTAGCAACATGAGAGTTGTTGGATAATTTTGGGAATTGTGTAATTAAATTCTTATGTTGATTGGGATAATTGCTTTTCTATACTTTGTGTGATCTTTTATTTTAGGCATGTTATTAGATTGAGAAGCCAATGATATGTTTAGGATAATTGGTTGAATTATTTTGTCAAACACATCATGTGCATTATAAATTGTGAAGTGGTTGAGAAATCCTTTATAGTTTAAAATCCATTGATAGAACACATGATTAGTTTAATTGAGAAATTGATTAATGATGTGAAGGGAAGCTCAATTTAGTCTAATACCTAGTTGGAATGGTTAAGTGAGAACCACTAATTTGAATATTATGTTGTTTATGTCTTAGTCATTTCGAGAGGAAGATTAAGAGACTTTAGAGGTGGCCTTTAAGCAATTACCCATGATCATTTGAATTTGATTAGCATTCTTAAGATTACCACTTTTTTAGTATTGCTAGTCTCACTTTCACTTAAATTGGAAAACTCTTTATCCTTTATTTATTTTGCTTGTTTAGTTATTATTTGTTTGCTTGCTTTAATTGTTGGTTAATTGATTGTTTGATCACAACATCCTATTTGATGAATTTTCTCTATAAAATTACGAGAGACGAGAGATCGCTTAAACACTAGCACGACCTCCCTGTGGTTCGATAAGTTTATAATTGGTCATCCCAACTACAAAAATGGCTAATCAGATAACACACTCAATAATCTCACTATCTCTTAAAATACGCACGCAAAAATGATAGAATTTGAATCTAAAAGAAAAACTTTGCACCAAGATGTATAGTGGTTCGATTATGAATAACATACGTCCACTTTGGAGAGAAAAGACTTTATTATTAGAGTATGCTTACAAACAAGATCAGATTAATCACAATCTGTCACAAGAAACACAAAAAACGCAGCTCACAAACTGTCAACCCTCAATGTGAAAACTTAGTGTGATCAGCCTACTTTGAGAACTTATATCTACCTACCCCTTTAACCTATTGATCAGTTGAACCTCCACTAGATAGCCTACACTTAGTAGTTTTGATGCAAGCACATTGTTGTTTCTAGGTAGCTTGATAAACTGCCCAGCAACTGCCTCAAAACCAACTGCACACCGTTGCTTCAATTTGACAGTTTTCAATTGGTTAAGTTGTTAGTTTGTTTTAACTGCTCCAACTTACTTCCAGCTTACATGCAACACATTATAATCATAATTGAGCATCCAATGAACACAATCCACATGTAAAACAAACTCATGCATGCATCTATTGTTATCCATATGAAATACTATACTTGCTACGTAAATTGTTATTTCGAAATTGAAATTCAGAACTAAATTATTTAAGTAAAAATAGATCAATAACAAAGAAGTAAGAATCCCACTATCGGGCCACTCAGTTAGAAGTCTGTTTTAGTAATTTAAATTACAGCCCAAATTGTTTAAACCTTCGTATGGGCTTTGCACTGTTTATACCATTAAACTGGGCTTTATAACATTCATATGATTCCAACATTGGGTAGATTGAAAAGAAAAAAAACATATGATACATATTATACCCAATAAAAGATTTTTTAATTTAATTTAATATACTAATAGAACAAGCAACTTATATATAAAGGATATTGGAGGAAAAAACTCATATGGTTAGAGATGATTGTTATAGTCATAGATATGATTTTTTTTAACTATATTTTCTATTTTAATTTGAATTAATCCCTTGTAAATTGAATTTACATAAAAAAAACTTTTATAAATTCTGTAGACACCTTAATTTAAACACACTAGTAATACATAAAGTATGTAAAATTAAAAAGAGACTACATAATTTAAACTGTAAACCTAGTTTAAAAACATAAGCGACTTAAAATGTGTGATACTTGATACGATAGGTTAGTAGTGTCTATATCTTTTGTCATCATCAACATTCTTCGCGTTCATTTCTCTAACGATTCGACTTTTATTCCAAGCAGCCGTGACAGCAATTGACACTGTCAGTGAACTGAGAAAGACAATAGAGAAAAGATCACTCAAGGTAACACCACCTCTATACATAGCATTCATGTTTTTAAGCAGTTTTTTCGACTCTGTCTAAACATTGCATACAACTCATTTGTTTTCGACGACAATGCAGCTTGTGTTGGTGAACCCTGTGGCGAATGTGATGGAGAAACTGCACGAATCGAAGATTTTAGAGTCGTTCGGTTTAGAAGGGGTGTATCTGAGTGTTGACGAAGCCATAGCTGATATTTCAGCTTCTTGGAAAGCTTAACCATCTAACATTAATTGCTTCAATTGTCATAAGTTGTTCTCATGGAAAGCTCATCTGAAGAATATCAATGGCTTCCATTGTCTTCATGGAAAGATCACCTGAAGATATTTAATGTGGTTTTTCTTTGTTTTGTTTCTGAGGAACCGAAGCTAAAGTTGTGTTGCTCAAATGCAATAACTCTTTCATGAGGAGAATTTTGTAATTTAATTTTTCATCTTATTATTAGTATTATTATTATATTTAACGAGTATTCATAGAGAATGATAAATCTGGATAAACGAGTATAGAATAACATTAAAGACATTAAATCTCATCCACTAGCTTAGTTTGACATTTGCACATTTTAGGTGGAAATCAAATACTATGTAGTGTTATTTAGGATGAATTAGATTTAAACCACAGAAAATATGAATCAGTCAGATTAAATTTATTTGATGGGAAACAATTTATCACTCAAATTTATGTACATAATAATAAAATAAAAATTAACATTTCTAGACATACTTGCAATTGTAATTTCACAGCTCAATTATCATCCGCAATCATTATCCAACAAGTCAACCAATTTCCATCCACATATGTGGGACAACTTCACATATGAGATGAGGAACAGGTCACTAGATTCAAATTACCAACCAAACATAACCTTAAACATCAGTTCAACAACATAAACTTAAACATCTAAAACAAAACAACCAAATGAAGCACAACCAAACATGAATTAAGATCAGTAATAAAATACCCCTTGTCCGATCTTCGTCAACATGCGTACTGTGTAGTATGAAACGATGACGAAAGCCGTATAAAATGGTACTCCTCCTTTCCACTGCAGTTGTATGCCCAAGTAATAGTAAGCAGTAATGAATAAGACAGTAGCCAATAAGATGGAAGATAAGAGGAAGGCTATCCCATAGGTAAGAAGCCTTGGGATTGATCGTTGGAAAGCGATCAAACTGTAGGTAGAGGTGATTAGCCCGAAGAAGGAGAGCATTGCTATGATGGAAGACATCATAGAACAGTAACCTGCAATAATATGAACATTAAACTCAAGATCTCGATAGTGAAATGACATTCTGGTACTCTCAATCACCCTACCCGGTGGGGTGAATACCGCAGCGAAAACGACCCCAAGCATTAGGGCTGTGACTGGCAAGGCAGCTTCCGCCAATTTCTGAGTAGAAATTTCATCTGCAGTTCTTTGTGATTGTCATTGAATAGCTGGCTCGCTGTCTTTCCTTGTGTGTTTACCTCGCCTCTCAAATACTCAGGTGCAGAATTCTTGACCTCCTGCTTAGAAAAAATAGTGAGTTATATGTAAATAACAGACATAAAAATAAGTAACTTAAAAGTATTACCTCAAACCAAGCCATTTGTCGTTCGAATTCATAGACTGGATGCAACTCATCCTCAAGCATACGATGCACGGGCTGCCCAGCGGCTAGATGGAGTACAGAGTTGTTCTGACCATCTGTCATGGCTAAAGCAATGGGAGCTGGTACCCCACAATTATCCAAGAAAAGATCAAAAATAGCCTCCTGCCGATGGACTACAGCTAGATGCAGAGGAGTAACCCCTTCATTATCCCTATCCCTATGCAATATCAATGTAGGGAATCTTCTGATAATCATCCTGATGAATTCTAAATCTCCCCATTTAACCGCATCAACCAATATATTTGGTTTCATTAAATGATCAAAGGTTTTGGATTTATCACTTTCCTCCATTGCTGTCAACATCTGATTAGCTAGCTTTAACCTTAACTGCTCTTTTTTCTCTAAAATAACCTTACTTCAATTAATGTACTGAAGAACACAAATTTAAAATAAACTCTAACAAAATACTTACCAAACCATCCGTCCCGGTGGATCACTCCAATACTAGCTAATTTATGCAGAAACGTGGGATGTTGTTCATATTTCGTGAAAGCAAGGGTAGATCCAGCAAGTTTCCATTGTTGAGAGGCAATATCTGCAAAGAAAAAAAAAAACGCCCATGATAAATGCATACATAACTAATTTCAAAAATTCATATATACGATGACCTTACCGAAATATTTGGCATCTATAAGATGGCCAATCAACACGGACAAATCAGAATTGTCCAAATCCTTATGAATCCTAAGTAAACTCTCCAGGAGTCCTTTTTGTCTAAACAAACAAGATTTGTCGATGGGGAGCGCTCCATCCTTGTCTCGGCGTAGGAAAGCTTGTTTATCTTTTTCGATTAACAATTCAGCAATCTCAACGTTTCCGGTTGCCGCTACGTAGGAGGCCGCATTGATTCCTTTTTCGTCCCACGTCGTCAGAGACCTGTTATCGGTTAGAAATTGCAGTAGTTTCTTCACGAATTGGACTTTATCCGTAGCTATGGCAAGATGCAAAAGCTTATCCCCATTAATGGAAATAGTATCATATTGAAGCTTGTCGTCATTCTTAATTATATTCTCACAGTCTTCCCAATTCCCACCGCGAACAGCTTGAACGAGCTTTTGATGAATTTCAGTTGCAACATAAACGTTGGACATGTTCATAATAAATTTTCAAATAAGAAAGAGAGAGAGAAAAGGTTTTTAAGAGAGAAGGTTTGCCCTAAACTTTGGGAGATACAACTCTCACCTTTTACTGAGAAAAGGTTTGCCATAAACTTGGGCAAAGGGTAAGACCTTCAACTTATTTTGTAATATCAGATTGCCCTTTTATCTTTACTTTTATTCATTCAAGTCTTTTGTTTATTTTGATGTGTTCATTCAACCCTTATCTTTATTTTGAAGGTTCATTCAAGCGTTTCAAATGACCCATTTATTAAAAATTAGCAAATGTCAAAATAATTAATTTCCCTTTCTCTCATACTAATTAATTTGGGGTTAAAACTAAAACCCACTTCTTCATTCATTAAGAAAGACACCTGCATCGGTGTAATGGGTAGGAATTATGGATAAGTTTCCTTTTTTTAACCCAAAATTAATTAGGAAGTTAACAAAAATTAACTATACAGACATTTAATTTTTTAGAAAAGTGGTCATTTGATCATTTAAATTAGATAAGGGGCTTAGATGAACAAAAATATAATTGATCTAAACTACTTGATCCCATAGGATAAAATTAGGGTCTAAATTGAACTTTTGCCCTAAGCTTTTATTCTTGCAATTTCAACGCCTAGCTCTTACACCTTCGTATAGGTTTCAAAAAAGAGGATAAATCCTTATGCATTTATTTATTTAATTAAGCAACTGTCCTAACACTTAAGAAAATGAAGTAACATGTGAAGGATTTCTCAAAATAAAATAAAAATACTCTCAGCCAAAAAGATTTAGAATCAAATTAGTTAGATGTGACATGAATTATGATAATTATATTCGTCATATATGTGTACCATATCATCATTAATTAATATAGTAACAAATTAGCTTAAAAAAAATAATAGTATGATAAGTTAACATTATTGGATTATAAAAGTGTACAAGTAACTAATATTCTATAATAATTCGGTATATATTTTATTTTTGTTTTTAAAAATCAAAGGGTTCAAAATTCAAGAGATAAAATAATCTTCTAAATAAAGATGTGACTAGTTTAATATGAATTTTAAATCAAAGAGTTTAAAGTTAGTATTAAACTAACAATTTGAATATATATTTAAGTTATGACCAACTATTCCTATCCTATCTATGTCCAACTAACTATTCCTAGTTAATGTAATGATGTTTTTGTAAATCTAAATTCTAGCTCTAATGCTAATTGTTTGTGGGTGTGCTAATGTTCATGAATCATAGCTATTGTATTTAATGCTTTTTAACGATCTCACATTGATCTCGTTGTTGAAGCGAAGTGAAAATGTAAGATCGTAATGAAAGGGCCCTGCCATGTGGTTGTGAGAACAGTAGTAAAATTGGTAACAAGGATCAACATTTTTTTTATGGGTAAAATGGCGGTGGTTAGTAATAAAAAATCAATTCTATTGATAAAAAATTTCGTAATTTATATATCACTTTTTATTTATATTAATGGATAAATTGTGAATAGTGTAATGTAATAAAGTGAGAATAAAATTCCATATTTTCTTCGTTCGCTCAAAAGAGTCTCATTTTTCATTTTGGGCGTCCGCCTCAAGTGTTTCATTTAATTTTCTACACATATGGGACCTACACACACCCACTAATACAATTAAAAAATTGGACTTACACATTTACTAATATAACTATCCACTACACATTAAATAATAATACACATTAAATAATAATATCTCTATAAGAAAAGCAAATGGCACCCTTCAAATGGAGTAATTGAATTAGAATAGCGTAGGTTCCTCAATATCCCATACTAGAGAACTGATTGAAGACATGGAGGCCATAAGAAATTAAGGTAAAGTTTCTTATAAATAGAATTTGTATGTCTTAAATAAATCAAATTAAAATCTATTAAGTACATAAATCATTAATACTTTACATATATAGTTTATATGGAATAAATTATAATTTCCTTTAAAAAGGTATGTGTTTGGAGTAGTTGAAATGTTGAAAATTATAATAATAAATTTGAGGGATTACTTGCGTGATCAATCTTGTATTACCCAAAATATTACTTGCAGCATTAATTCTCACAATAATTTTTTAAAAAGTATTTTATTTAACTTATTTCCCCACTCTCTTTCTTTCCTCTTTCACATTATGTTCAGCATCAAATTCTAACAGGTTATACTGATCAGTTCGTTGATCCCAACGTCTCTCTCTATTCAATTCATCGTCTCCATTATTGGGACATTAAATTTGAAGAGAGAAAATCAATGTGAAGAGAGTGAGGAATTGTTAACATAGCAATAATTTTTTAATCGGATTTATAAACTGAATTCAACAATGGATTCTAAGTACTCTTCTAATTCTTTCGATTTACGAATGAAAGAGAGCTATAAAATTGGAGAAGATAAAAGGCTCTGGAAATTAAATAACGGTTATTGGGAAGAATTTTATGTGGAAAGGGATGAAAGAGTGAAATTAAAAGATAGTAGTATTAAATAACCTTCTGTACCAGTAATTAGTTTATTATTGAAAAAACAAATACTTATTGATCTAAAATTGTAGAATAAATATACTATATCTAACTGCATTTAGTGATTTGGGTAATGCATTGCACATGTTATAGTTATACAAGAATCCCCTAAATTTGAAGGATTTGATTCTGTCTGAGAGAATTAAATCCGCATCCCTTTTTCCATCATGTCCAGATTAAATCATCCACGTTTTCTTATTTTATTTTAATACTAGGAATTTACTTTTGTTGGGAGTAACATTATTGCCCAAAAACTGCTGCATGGCCCAATTTTGTTGGTAAATTAACTATATATGTTTCTTATATAATATATTTGACTAATTCTCACGTAACCTTAATAATAGATAACTCAAATAGATATGAATAATTAGATATGTTAGATTTAATCAACACTGTTAGATAAATAATTTTCTAAGTATCCAGTAGTCATATATTTTCTTTTATCACATATATACGCATAATTTGCAATGTGCATATTATCCAATTAAAATGGGTTAAAATACTTTTTATTAATCTAATTTTTTTATATATAAATTATAATTATAAGTCTTCTAATTACATATATAGTCCTGTATTTATTTTCATTTTTAAAAGAATATAATTTTTTAAAAAAGTTAAAATTACGTTTGAAATATTATAAAGTAAAATTAATAAAAATAAATAAAACATGTGTCTTTATTATGATACAAATCATTTTCCATAATTATTTTTCAAAAAATACACGTTTTCACACCTTATTTAATCATTAATTTAAAATACTGAATAATATATATTACAACTTAAATTAATTTAATTTTAAAAAATAATATGTTAAATTTAAGTAAAATTGAGGATGTGGCAATGATAAAAATTTGGGTGGTAGAAGTCACTTAACTAATCCCCAATATGTTAGAAATTTTTAATATCCATTTCAATATATTATTATGTAATTATATTAGTTGTTCAATTATTTTATAGACTTAATTAAGTGATTCAATTAAGGTAAAGTCCATGAGCTATAATATTTTGATATGAGACAATTGAGTAGATACTCAATACTACTTAATTATGTGATAATGGATGACCTGATTAAAGTAGTATACAAGGTTACCAGGTTATGGTCCCCAATATACTAAGCCGCACATGGTCTTCCCTTCTTCCCATCGGGAGGGATTACTACGGCCCCATTAGGAATAAGGAGGCTTAGTTGAGGAAGACCATAAGACCTCCAATCTCCGAATTCATATTCCATCTAACAACTCCAGAGATCAAGGTCCGTTACGATTAAATCTCATTTATTATAATAGAGTTAAGGATTCATGGATTATTTACAACACAATATACTATTTATTTATTGTCATTAAATATGAGTATATCTTTGTTAGTCATATAATTAAGCATTTTAATTAAAAAACTAATAATCATATTTCTCTTGTAATAAATTTTCCATTTTCCAATTTGATTATTTTCACAATATACTTGGTCATAAAAGAAGTAGAGGGTGCAGCAGCCTAGATAGGTAATTATAGCACCCATTTGTGGGGGCTTGTCAGAGCGAGGCGCTGGCGCGTCACATTCAATCAAATGAAAATTTTGTTAGACACTGTCGTGAGGTCCCATCTGAGAATAAGGGTTGGTGTCGTCTTGAGTGTCCAAACTGCACCCCCAATTCCAGGCCTCTAAGGAAATTGGACCCCATTTAATCCACTCATCGACTATTCTATTCATCTTAAGATAAACATCTTTTTCTTATTTTGTTTTAATACTAGGAATTTACTTTTGTTGGGAGTAACATTAATGCCCAAAAACTGCTGCATGGCCCAATTTTGTTTCATCGATATTGCTACATTTATTATAGTTTTTGTAAGAGTTTTTTACAGTTAAATATAACAGTTTGATTGGGACGGGAAGAGTATATATTTCTTATATAATATATTTGGCTAATTCTTACATAACTTTGATATAGATAACTCTGGATCATTACATATTTCAGATTTAATTATCACTGTTAGATAAAATTATTTATTTTAGAGAAATTAAATGCTCATTTAAGTATCCAATAGTCATTTTTCTTTTATCACATACTCCCTCCAACCCACCCAAATAACACAATTTTACTATATTGGGTGTCCCATTCAAATTGCACCATTTTCCTCTTTTGGTAACAAAAGTACACCAATGATCCACCACTACCCATCACATCTCTCTAATACACATACTCACTTTACATAAAATAATAATACTCCTTAATTTACGCGTAAAAAGTAAATGGTGCGATTTACTTGGGACGGAGGGAGTATATATATATATATATGCATAATTTGCAATATGAATATTATCCAATTAAAATGGGTTAAAATATTTTTTATTAATCTAATTTTTTTTATATAAATTATAATCATTTAAAAAAAATTATAAGTCTTTTGATAACATAGTCCTGTATTTATTTTCATTTTTAAAAGAATGTAATTTAAAAAAAAAATTAAAATCACGTTTGAAATATTATATAGTAAAATTAATAAAAATAAATAAAACATGTGTCTTTATTATAATACTAATCATTTTTCATAATTATTTTTTTAAAAAAATACACGTTTTCTCACCTTATTTAATCTTTAACTTAAAATACTGAATAATATATTACGACTTAAATTAATTTAATTTCAAAAAATAATATTTTAAATTTAATATTATTACTATTATATGATCAATAAAAAAATAAAATTATACTCCCTCCGTCCGGATTCAAGGGTACCATTTACTTTTGGGCACGGAGATTAAGGAATATTGTTATTTAATGTGTAGTGGGTAGTTGTATTAGTGGAGGGGTGAGTCCCATTTTTTAGTTGTATTAGTGGGTGTGTATGGGACCAAATATGTATAAAAAAGGAAATGAGACCCTTGGGAGCGGACGCCCAAAATGGAAAAATGGAACCTTTGAAAGCGGACGGAGGGAGTATATTAGAATAATTAGATTATTATAAATAAGTTTTTTTTTTAAAAAAAAAATATTGTAAACAAGTATTACTCACACTACAGTTAATAAACTAACTAAATATGAGAACGTGGTCAGTAAAATTGAGGATGGGACAAAAACAAGAAATAATATAACCCGAATTATTCGCTAAAAATTTGATTGATAGATGACCCAAGCCACCTAGGTAATCCCCCAATATATTTATTTATTGTCATTAAATATTACTCCCTTCGTCGTCCCAAGCATATTGCACCATTTGCTTTTTACACGTAGATTAAGGAGTATTATTATTTTTATGTAAAGCAGGTAAGTATATTAGAGAGATGTGATGGATAGTGGTGGGCCATTGGTGTACTTTTTTTACGAAAAGAGAAAAATGGTGTAATTTGTGGTGAAATTTATTACTCCTTCCGTCTCTCTCTGAAAAGTTTGCACCCCTATTTCCGGCACGGAGTTTAAGAAAGTGATAACTTTTAGGGGTATAATAGTATTTTTATGTAATACTATATAAATGATAAAGTATGGTAGGTAGAGATGATTTTTTGTAATTAAAGTATATGGGGAAAGGATGATTGTTTTTTTGCTTTTTGCTTTTTTTGGAATGTGCAAACTTTTGTGAGACAGCCCAAACTGGAAAGTGTGCCATCTGAAATGAGACGGAGGGAGTACTCCATCCATCCCAAAATTGATTGCACTGTTACTGTAGATACGTAGTTTAAGAAATGTTACTTTATTAACTTTTCAACTCAACTTTGAGGTGTAAAATTGTCCATGCATTTTTGTTTATATTTATGTTTATATAAATGTTTAAAAAGTGGAGGATAAATTGTTATTTATTTTTGTTATTTTTGGAAGGTGCAATTTATTTTGGGATGGATAAATATGAAAAGTGTGCAATCAATTTTGGAACGGACGAATTATATCTTTTGTTAGTCATATAAGCATTTTAATTAAATAATAATAATCATATTTCACTTGCAATAAATTTTCCATTTTCCAATTTGATTATTTTCACAGTATACTTGGTCGACAAATTCTCTTGTGAGACGCCAATTAGGTAAGACGGTTTGTGAGACATGTTAAAGTATGTTTATTATTTAGATAAAGTGTGTTTAGTGATTGTTAAAGTATATTTTCTAAAATATGTTAGATTATGCATTAAAGTATGATTTTGGCATGTTATAATTTAATTTATTATTGACATACTTTAACTGTAAATAAGCATACTTTATCATTACAATAAGCATACTTTAGTGATGGGTCGACTCGTCTCACGCCCGTCTCACAAATTACCCGTCTCACAAGAGAGTAACTCTACTTGGTCATAACTTATTAGTTTCAAAATAAAAATAATATTTTAGATTTAAAATTATCATTAGTACATTTAAGCACAAATAGCATGTTTTTTTACTTTATTTATTAAATGAAAAAGACTACATTACATTTTGAAAAGTTGATAATCAGTAAAATTGATTTGGGGAAGGAATGTTGGAGTTCATAATATACTCAAATCTCATTAATCAATTGTCATGTTATTGATTTAGAGAACCCAACAGTCACGAGTTGGCTCCCCTTAATACCCGTCCCTTCATCACACCCCTCCATATCCCCAAATCTACGTCCACGATTTCATAGATACTTTTATTAATTATTACCATTTTCATTAGAAACCACCGGATGCATTTCCGATGTGAACCCCACCCACCCATATTCCCACATCCAGCTATTCAACTCCACCGTACCCTATTTCTTCCATTAATTAATAATTAAATAAAAAAAGATAAAAGTAAATAGAAGGCAGAGGGTGCAGATAAGACTTATGGGGTCAAAGGTGGAACATGTTGGCTAGTCGGGGCCACGCGCTGGCGCGTGTCATTCCATCAAATAATACTAGTACTTTGTTTTGTTGGACACGTGTGTGTGATTCGATCAAATGACAATTTTTGTTAGACACGTGTCGCGCGTCGTGAGGTCCCACCTGAGTAAGGGTGCAGTCTTTGAGTATCCAAACTGCACCCCAACGCCAGGCCTCTAAAACAGCTGCCTCGCATGCGACAGGAATGCCTGGAAGATACGATTTTATTTCCTCCAATAGCCAATAATACACACCCTATAATTATATAATAATTATATATATTTTTAAAATATCTAAATTACCCTTAATCCATTAAATACACACCTTTTTATTATTTTTCTTACAACATGTTTGTATTAAATTATATTTTTCGCTTGCTACTGCGTGTAAGTTAAAATAATTTGCCACCACCTGGCCAAAGTTTTATTTCTTACTCCGGCAGGTCAGCATCTCTCCGCCTGGTGTATTTGCAGCCACAAATGTCGACCGCATCTCATTGACAACGCTTTCAGAAAACAATGAAAAATGAGATTTATGTGTACAGAGGGTAAGCCGAGTTGATGGTTGGGGGAGGGACAGAACACAAAGTTAAAACAATTGCTTGCCATTTCTATCAACTTCTCAGAATAGCCGCCAATGGCGATTCTACCTGCATCTCAACAAAATCATCCTGACAATCCCCAATGAATGTTATTACAGCACTCAGCATTGTTCTCATCGTGACAATGCCAGTGGGTCTCATTAGATCAATGTCTTCAGTTTGTTCATACAACTAGCAGTTGCAATCCTCTGCCCTACACCATCTCAATTAGTATTAATTTTTTTTCTTCCTTCCTTCTCAATCCACTTCAATCTTTTCCTTATCATGCACTGTCTGCTTATTTAAATTTCACAGATACTGAAATAAAATATATATATATATGCATCAAGATTGTGGGTTTAACATGTGTGAGAACATATGTACCTAGCTAATTATAATCGGTGTCAAATTTGTACATTACTAAACTAATTCAGACATTCATAGTGTACAAAAACTTATCTTTAACCCCCAAACTATTGAGTTAAAATGAGCGAAATAATCCAAGATATTAAATGGTGATAATATTATTAAAAACAGTTACTACTGTTCTATTGTCTAACTCTAATCATGCTCTGTTCACTGTTTTAATTTTTATTTTACGTTTTATCTTACTTTAATTAATTACCGTAATTGTGATTGTAGCTATTAGAAAAATCCACAAGCTTCAATGTGCATCAATCTTTAGATATCATCAGAGGAGGTATATCACTAATCGGACATGATGCTTGTGGGACGGCCTGTGGCACTTGTTTCTTGCTGGTTGCTTGTTGGTTGGTGATTGAATATTTTTTTTATTGTTTAAAAGATGTTCTAGTTTATAGGAAAAGAATATAATTGGATAGATACGTCGTCTAACGGATGAGATAAATACTTATATAGCTTATATGGGTGTGTATTTTGTTTTAATTATAAAAGGGTATAATGGAATTTTAGAGGGTGTGTATATAATAAAAATAAAAGATAAAAGTTGAAGAGGGTGTGTATTTAATAAAGGGTGTGTATTCAATAAATAGGGGTGTGTATTTAACAACACTCTTAAAAAAATTCAGAACTACTTTTTTAATAACAAAAGAGTAAGAATCGCACCATTGGGCCTCTTTACATAGAGGTCTGTTTTAGTAATTTAAAATATTGCCCAGATGGTTTAAACCTTCATATGGGCTTAGACTGGGCTTTATAAACCTTCATATGATTCTAGATTGAAAAAATGATAATATGATACATACTATACCCAATAAAAGATTATTTATTTAATTTAATATACTATACTATTATTAAAACAAGCAACTTATATATAAAGGATAATGAATAATGGAGGAAAAAACTCATATAGTTAGATAGATGATTGTTATTGTTTTAGCTATGATATTTTTTTAATAACTGTATTTACTATTTTAATTTAGGGTTTAAGCAGCATGCTATGTTTACTACTCCCTCCGTCCAGGGTATTTTTACCCGTTTGTACGGGCACGGAGATTAAGACGTTTTATTTTTTTAATATATAATGTAAGAGAAAGTAGGAATAAATTAGTAATTTAAAAAGAAAAAGTGAATAAAGTTATTAGGAATGATGAATAAAGTGTAAAAAAAGTAATTAAAGTTGTTGGGATTGTAAAAAGTAGGTAATAAAATATTATGTATTTTTGCCAAAAATGGAATGGGTAAAAATACGTGGGAAACCCCAAAAATGGAAAGTGGGTAAAAATACGTGGGACGGAGAGAGTATATTTTTTATTTAATATTATCATTTACTCTAATAATTTATTATTAGATATCTCTTAAATATTTTCATATATAGTCAATTCTTTCAAAATTTAATTATTGAATCGGGATGTTTGATGATATGAAATACTTCCTCCGTCCCAAGCAAAGAGATGCATTTGTTTTTTGCACGTAAATTAAGGAGTATTATTATTTTATGTAAAGTGTGTAGGTATATTAGAGAGATGTGATGGGTAGCGGTGGGCCATTGGTGGATCATTTTTACTAAAAAGGGAAAATATTGCAATTTGAATGAGACGCTCAATATAGTAAAATGATGTTATTTGGGTGGGACGGAGGGAGTAATATACTCCCTCCGTCCCCTTGAAACGTAACCGTTTGTTTTTTGCACTTGGATTAAGGAGTATAATAATTTAATGTAATTTGAAGTGAGAGAAATAATATTTTATTATGTAGTGGGTAGTTGTATTAGTGTTGAGTGTGGGGTCATCTGTAGTCACATCAATCTAAAAAAGAAAATGGATACATTGTGATGGGATGGACCAAAATGACAAAATGGATACGTATCAAGGGGTCGGGGGAGTACTTTCTCAGTAAAACATAACGTGACACTATTTTGCTTCGTTTTAAAATAAAGTATACATTTTTTTAGTCGATAAGACCCACAAAACAATTATTATACATGACATTTACAACTACTTACCATATGTTAAAATATTATATTATATTATATCACTTAATTTACTAGGTTTGCAAAAGCAAACGTATAGTATGTTGTAGTGAAATGAAGGGAGTGGACTGTGGAGTATTATTTAAATATCATATTCTCTTTTTAGCATCGTGAATTCATTTGAGATTAAGGATGTGTTTGGTTCACTTTAAATTAATAATACTCATTGGACTTTGATATTTTCTAAAAATTAGAGAATTTATATGCTAATTGGACTTATGCGGGCTTAATTTTCATCTAAGCCCATTAATAAAAAGCAAGGGGCCCGGTGAAATACAACCTTGATGGGAAGTGTGTTACAATATCCCAGGAAACTAATATGGAATTAAGAGAATTCTAATGCTCATCAATTGTTTATCACATTTACAAGCTTTATTAACCCACCTATTAACCTTAATAAACCAAACACACCCTAAATTAATTAGATAATATGCAGGTACATATAATCTTTGTGCTGGAGTAAATAAGATATGAGCTGATTATGATAACAAATGAGATTGCAAGTAGGCCATACATACATGAAAATATCTTCAATAGTTGATTTTGAAGAATTGCAGGGTGCTGTTTGGGTAGTGGAGCAACAAGAGATTCAGCATAATCTTTATCCATATAGATTAACTACGGTGTCACCAAACAGGAAATTATGAATCTACGGAAGCTGATGTTGTATGGCATGCTGATGTTATTTATATGCAATAGTTCATATTTTTAGGTTATGAAATATTAATATCAATTATTTTTTCTAATTCTGAAATTAATAATGGGTACATGTTTTAAATCATTATAAAGAAAAACTATAAGAATATGACATATGTTATTATAAGTCATTGAGTCAACACATTGTCGTATATACATGCATAATTTGACTAATAGACCTAATTCACAACAGTATCAGATTATTAATAATTAATTATACTTTTCCACCACAATGAAGAAGATGGACCTAAGGGATCCATAGAATACTATAAAAACCAGTAAAGAAAACTCTTCAATGTTTGTGGCTTCTGAAATTGATGATAAAGGTAGAAGCATTAGTCTATGAAGTGGCACATGAAATTAGTAGGCTCTCATCAAAATTGACTTCCAAAAAGCATATAGATAAAATCAACACAAATGAGTCAATTTTGACCATGATTGCTTGTTAGCACTCTTGAAGCTATACAGGCAATCTTTCCCACAATTTAAGATGGGTATATTCTTGGAATAAACTTGTCCACTAATGGTGGATATTCAAGGAAAAAAAGATAGGAAAAATGGGCTCCAATCTTTTCTAAATTGTGTTCATTAGTTTATGGAATTATATAGACCCTAGCCATTCTAACAGTTCAATCTCTTGCTTTTATAGCAAACCCCACTTTAATTACTTTTTACTTAAAGTGGGTTTTTAAGCTAAGTGTCATCAATTTAGATAATTGGGATTATAATGAGTACTGTCCACCACTTTGAGAACTTCTTGGCCCTTTTTTGATAAATGGGGTGTCCAAGTTTCTTCCAACTAATCTTAATTTCCACATAAACAAATTATAATAAAATAATAATAAATGAAATTCAAGTCAAAAAGCTTGACAATATGTGAAGTGTTTATGTATTAATTAATTTATTATTATGGTTTTTAATTACACCAATTTTATCACTCTACATTATGGGTACTTATATTCCAAATAGTTTAAGTTACGTGTAATTATATATGTAATGCTTTATTAGTGCGATTGTAGGCTTCAAAGTTGTGGATTGTCAGATGGATTGAGACATGCCACATGGGAATATATAATTTGGAGTGGTAGTAACAAAACATACAAATTAATGTCTGCTTTTGGAATTGATTCAGCTGCAAAGCAAAATATGAACATACATATATGAAGTGTTCAAATGAAGTTTCTTTCTTTTTTCTTGTTATTAATTATTATTTATAAAGTTTTATTTTAACGTGAGATCATGTCACGCATGCAACAGGATTTCTCTCTTGCTTATCTGCTTTAATATTAAGAGTACAATTAAGGATATGTTCAGTGAGCGTGGAAATTAGGTGATCTATTTGGATTTAAGTTAAAAATAACACTCTCACCGTCCCAAATAGTTAAATATAGAGTAAAAAAATGTTGTTTTTTTTAAATATGGAGTATAATGTAAGAAAAAGTAGTGGTAAGTTTGGAATTTAATGAAAAAAATATAAATAAAATTGTTATAAATAATGAATAAAGATTAAAAAGTAGATGAGATGTACAGTTTATTTTAATTATTAGTGGAACGCACATAAATACACTCAAAATAAAAAGTGTGCATAAATACTATATCTTACTAGAGATATAGGGAGTAAAGTATTCGTTTAAAAAATTACTTTCTCTGTCAATCAATAAAATAACCATTTAATTTTCGTAAGTTGATTAAGGATCTTATAAATATGTTCATACGATTAAAAAAATAAAAATAAAAATGAAATCATTGCACTTAAAATTTTAGCTAAAATATTAGTAGAATCGATAATGGGGAGAGACCATAAAACTCAATTAATTATATAGAGCTGATAAGTTGATTTCGTGCTCACAATTCGTTACACTTTACACAATTCACACATATAAACTTGTCGTTTGCTAATAAATAACATGAGTTCAAGTAAAGTGAAATTAAAATACATTAATTGTCGGTCTTGTTCTCAACAATTGCAAGAAAATCGGCCCATTATATTATACATGTATCAACTCCACGGTAAAAGATGCTTTAATCTTCAAAAAATTTGGCATCTAATTTTTTGTGGGGCCACTTATCCCACCCAAAAAAAATAAAATAAAATAAAATAAAAATTACTCTCTCCCTCCATTGTTAACCCTACAAAAAAATATTTTTTACGAACCGAATTTAGCAACTGAATTCAATCTATTAATAATTAGCAATGGATTAGCAACAAAAATGACATTTTTGTTTTAGCAACGGAATGTCAACGGATTTATTCTGTATTTTAGCAACGGAATTCAATCCGTTGGTAATTACCAACGAATTAACAAGTGAATCATTATATAAATTACCAACGGAATTATTAGCAACGGATTACCAACGGAATTATTTACCAACGGAATTGATTTTTTGTTGCTAAAAATTTACCAACCACCATTTTACCAACGGATTCCGTTGCTAATCCGTTAGTAAGCCAGTTTAACAATGGAATTAAGACTTTTAGCAACGGAATATTCCGTTGTTAAAAAATAGTTTTTTTTATAGTGTAATGTGTACATTTTACTATTTTAGGTCATCCACTTTTAATGTATCAATTTCCCTTTTTAGACATATGAGCCCCACACACATCACTAATACAACTAAAATATGAAACACACACCCCTCACTAATACAACTACCTGCTACACATAAAATAATAATACTTTTTAATACACGTGCAAAAAGTAAATGGACACATTAATAGTGGACGGAGGGATTACAAATTTAGCAAGAAACCATGATGTCGAAATTCAGGGCTCATATGCTTACAACAAGAAGTTGAATGCAGATTCTCCACTCCGTTACCTCGAGAGGTTATCGTTCAAACTAAGCTATTCTGCTAATTAGGACACGACACGTTAGGGTTTTCGATTTCAAACAGTGTTCATGAAAATCGGAGAAAATGTAGAGAAAGATTCATATATAAATAAAGTAGAAAGGGACACTCAGGATTTGGCCTAATATTGGTGGTGAGGAGTACTTGTGTTTTAGAATGAAACTTCTTGAGGTTCAGAATTTAGAACGCATGGGAGCACAAGCAACAATATCATAACGCATAGTTTTGGTTTTGAAATGGAGATTAATCAATGGGAAAATATTATCCTTAAAATATGGTAGATTTCAATTTTAATCATTTCTTTTAATTCTAAATTAGATTTTTTTTTTCTAATTTTGATTCTTTTTGTTCAAACTTAATTATTTGATTAAATTTGGTTAATTTTTTTGTTCAAATTTTATACCAAAATTGGTCAAAATATAAATGACTAAATTTGAAATAAAGAAAAAAAAAACTTAAATGTTGAATTTTGATATTTTCTCATTCACCTATCTACATTTCAAAGCCCAATTGTTGGATTTATCGCCCAACGGAGCTGAATCCACTCAATCCAATAGTATGATATTATCTGTTTTGGGCTGCTCACTGACCTGCACTGTTTTGCTCTCTGGGCTCACACCCAAAAAATCCCTTAAAGAAAGACCCATCCACACTTATAAACTCATCCTCATTCCTATGTTTTGTATAAAAAAAATAATGAAAGTAATTAAAAGGGATATTCATGAAATAAAAAAGTGGGGTTTTGACCTGAGTATTTAAAGCTGATCCATCCATGGTGGGTACTTGTCACATTGTTTCACCATATTTTATACATCTTTCATTTTCAAATATACCCTTATTCAAAAGCATCCACTACTCGCCGCGTAAATCTAAATCAATCCATACAAAATCATCAATCTATAAATTTATTCAACCCAAATCTCCTATTTCACTCCCTATTTCATAACTTATTTTCTATTAAAATATTATACCTTAGTTAATGACCATTAAACCCTTGAAGCATTTGGTGTAAATTTAGCCATTGATTACGACACGTGGCAAGAAATTTTAATATACCCTAGTTAATGACCATTAAACCCTTGGAGCATGTGGTGTAAATTTAGCAATTGATTACGACACGTGGCAATAATCTAATTTATTGTACTTCCAAATTTCAATGGCTGCATAACAATGATGTGATGCGACGCTCCTACTACATTTTCATATACTTTTGATGATAGAATATTACGAGAGATACAAAATTTAAACTCTTTAAAGGAATATAAAAATTGAGAATAAGAAATTTACATTAACTTAACATCAATTAATATTTTTTTCTTTCACTATCAGCTTTAATGATCTCTTTCTTTGAATCCTCTCAAAAATAATGAGGGATAACACTATTCATGATTTATCTTCTTTTATACTATATAATAAAACACACTTTAAAAGTCAAAATTAAACTAAATTTTTTCCTCCCATTTTAACCTACCTAATTTAGTTTGGTAATATTAAATCTTCACTACAAAAAAATCATCCGTTAATGACGGATTTAGTAAGGGATAGTGACGAATTTAGTGACGGAAATGGCTCTGTCACTGTTACACTCGTTAGTAAATTATTGTGACAGATCCGTCACAATAGTGACGATTTTAGTGACGGAAATACTTTGTGACGGATTACAGTAGTGACGGAATTTGTGACGGATATAATAGTGACGGATTTTAGTGACGGAATTAGTGAGGGAAATTTATAGTGACGGAAATTTCCCTCACTAAATCCGTCAGAAAAAAAAAAATTTTTGGCACCTCCTCTTATTTTCTATTTATTTTAATTCTTGATATTATTATTTGTATATTCTCACACTAGGCGAGATTCGAACACCGGTCATAGTGTGAGAGCCTTATGACTAGTCAAGTGACCATGTGGCATATAGTGTTACTTGATCATAATTTATCAAATAATTTATTTATATTAAAGTTTCTTATTAATTTAATTATCTTTCACAAAAATATTCGTCACTATTTCCGTCACTATAGTGAGGGAAAGACTCCGTCACAAAAATATCCGTCACTAAAAATTCCGTCACTATAGTGAGGAAAAAGATCCGTCATAAAAATATCCGTCACTATTTCCGTTATTAAATTCATCACAAAAAATTCCGTCACTATTTCTGTCACTATAGTGAGGGAAAAGCTCCGTCACAAAAATATCCGTCACTAAATTCGTCACAAAAATTTCAGTCACTATTTCCATCACTATAGTGACGGAAAAATCCGTCACAAAATTTTCGTTACTATTTTCATCACAAATTTGAATTTTCGTCACAATAACCGTCACAATAGTGACGGAAATATTTTCGTCACAAAATTCCGTCACTATCGGAGCACGTTTTTGTAGTGTTGGCCCTTCATTAGTTATTGTAACATCTCATCCCTTGATTGTGATTACCAATATTTAACTGTTGGATTGTATACTAAAAGTCTAGCTTTAGTATGAACAATGTCATAACATTATTCGAAATGAGAATCATTGATCAAATGATTGCATCTTATAATTTATTTTATATGCATGATGCAAAAGTCCATTTACTTTATACTGTAGATAATATGTTGTGCGACAACACGCGGAAGATCATATTATCGGTTTCCTTATAAAGTATAAACAGATGCTCACAACTGAGATAGACGAGGACTCTCTATCGGTATGGTTGTAGTGTGGTTTGGTATTAGCTTGTCTTGGCTATAGAATCACATTAGTGCACTGGTGTGTATTGAGTAGGACCGCTTGAGATCGTTCGTCTTATACTGACTTATAGAAGAACTTGATCTCTGTTATTATGGAAGTTCGTGCTCTTAATCCCTATACAATAACCTCGACACGTAGGGCAGTATGTATTTCTTTGATTCATCAATGGGTGAGATTTATAAGTATTAAATCAACAAACTCGGTGAGTTGGGAAGTAGTGCTGTATCTATGGTGTGTTGTTGATTGTAGAAGGAATCCATGTCCGTCATAGGTTGATGATGTCCCCTTGAGGAGCTCATAAGGTTTATCATGTAAATCTTGCAAGTGGATTAATTTCCGGCATGATAAAAAGGTTGAGTGGTACTACTCTCGGATGAGATATTAATTAATTTGAGTTGTCAGTAACTTAATTAATTAATGGACATTGAATATCTTAAACATGGGGAGACTATCGGGCTTATAATAAGAAGGAGCCCAGAACATAATTTTGGGATTGGACGGGTAGTGCAATAATAATATTTTAGTGGACTATATTATTATTATTGGATTTAATTAAAAGCTTTGGGCTAAGCTTGGTTAATTAAGTTCAATTGAGGCCCAGCCCAATTTCTCCTCCTGGTCCCTGCTGTAGCCCAATATATATAGTCATCTCAGCTTCTGGAAACCTAACTTCCTGCGCCTCTTTTGACGTGAGTTAGAGAGAAGCAGATTGAGAGAACTCTGGGGATTGTTGACCACCCAACACCAGAGTTGACTTGGGACATACAGCAGAAGATCAAGAGGTGTTCTTCTGCAGTGATTCAGACTCTACATCAACCCTGAAGTACGGTAATCATGTTTAATCGCTTCCGCTGTTTATGTTTACTGTAACCCTAACGATCACGTTTGGACCACACGATCCAATTGCCCAACAATTGGTATCAGAGCGTTGGTTTCGTGGTGATACGTGAATCGTAAGGTTGGGTTTTAAGTGATTATGTGATTATTGGATATAATCTAGTTGTAATTGCTTATTGTGGTTCATTGAAAGCATGTATTAAAATGGTTATATGATTACATGGATTAATCTGTAAATAATCAGAAGGGTTTTGGATTATTTTTTTTAATTATCCATGAAATCCTATGGTTTTGATGGATGTTTTTTTCCTGTATGCTTTCTGTTTAAACACATTGTTTCACACACGTGTGCTTGTGGTGGCTGGGTTCGTTGCGATCTGAACACAAACGCCGATGGGCGACTGGAGAAATCGAATGAACAATCGATGAGGCACTGGAGGCTGGGCCTTGTTCGACGAGGGGTGTGGAGCCCGACGGCTGGTTGATGGCTTGTGCGCGGCGGCACCGAAGTGGGCAGCCACCACGACGACAAATCTGACGAGACTCCCGAGGCGAGTCGAATGCATGGACAGACCGCGTCCTTGGAGGTTCCGGCGAGAAATCGACTGAAGATTGCGGCTGTCTGCCGCTGGTTGATGGTATTCAGTCGATTGGAAGAGGAACTGGGCGAGAACAGGCTGCAATTCTGGCGCATCAGATCTGGTGGCGCTGAAGGCGGTGGCTGTCCCACGACTGCACGTCGAAGGCACTGTGTCGGCGCGACTTGGAGGTTCTCGGACTGGGCGGCGCGTTGGACTCCGTCGCGTCTCGCCGGTGTGACGCGTTTTGTCGATCTGGTTTTTTCTGCATGCGCCACTGTTGGTCGGCGATAGCGCGGCAGGCGGGCACGGCTGTCGAGCTCGAATCACTGACGGCTGTCGGCGCGGCGTTGCTGGAAGGTCTGGCGTCCGGTGAGGATGGTTGCAGGTGCGTGTCGAGGGTCAGTCTCGTTGCAGTCTTGACGGCGCGTCTCCGGCGGAGCTGTCGGGTCTTGACGGCGCCAGATGAACTCCGGCCGCCGGGAGCAGAGGACTGACGGCGCGACTCCGGGAGCTGCCGTCTGGTGATTGTCTGGACAGCTGTCGGCAGCAAGGGGTTGAACGCAAGAGGTTGCGGCTGAGCGGATTAGGGCAGCAGAATTTGGGCTGCCTTGTTGGGCTTCCCTTTTTATTTGGCTTTGGGCTGGGATTTGGGCCCAAACTTTAATCAAAAGGATATTGGGCTGGTGGGCTCTATTTTAATTAAAGTGGATTTGGGCTTGATTCTGTAGTTCATGGGCTGATGGTTTAATTATAAGGGCCCAATTCAGTAATAAATAAAAGGCTGACTCAATTTATTTTAATTTGGTTGTTGGGCTTATGGGTCCAATTTAATTAAAATGTGTTTTGGGCTGCTGGGCCAATATGGATTGCTGAATTTAATTAATTGTGGGTAATGGGCCAAGCATGATAAATTAATTTTAATTAATGGACTAATTTTGTGCTAGTGGGCTTGGTGGGATTAATTTAGTTTTGGGCTAAGATTATGGGCCATAGATAATGAGCATGATTAATTAATTAATCTGCTGCTCATTTTGTGCTTATTTGTTGCTCTTGGGCCCAAAATTAATTGATCCACTAATTATGCAATTAATTAATGTTATATAACTGATTAATTGATTTAATTGTCAATTATTGTTGTATATGTAAAAGGCATGTTCTATGTGATTTATTTATTTAAATTGCTGTTAATAGAAACATGTCTAGGATGTATATTTTATTTCTGAAATATTATATGCATGTTAAAAACCCTCGGTAATTAAATAACTAAGTGGGAGAGGGGATTGGTAATAAATTCCCGCGGCCTCCATTATTGGTTTGTTAGCAATGTGAATAGACTTGCGCGTCGGCATTAGAGCCTTCCTCCCCATCGGATGAGTTTATTCATGGATTGCTGGAACAGACTTCATTAAATAATTACGTTTGTAATGTGATGCATATGAACTTGCGCGTTGGCTTAGACCTTCCTCCCTATCGGATGAGTTTATATGCGGTTCACTGGTACAAACTTGTAATTGATGACTGTAGGAAGTTATCCGAGCGCGTGTGTACTTCTCCATCTGTAAGGCACACAAGCTTGGGCCGCGGACTTGGGGTCAAATAATGGTGTACACTTAGATGTAAATAATAAGTATCCTCCCCATCGGAGTCACTGCTTTTATTTGCATGGCTAAAGAGAAACCGACTATTAATTATTTTGTCATAAAGTGAGGTTGACAAATGAAATTAATGGGTAAAACCTTCTCTTGTAAATGTTCGGGTTTGTAAACGTCCACACTATCGTGGCTTGCAGACTCACGGTGCTTGAGATGTCGGTGAATTTTATTTTATATTGTTTTGAGGGAATCGATATAAAAGAATAAAATTCGAAGATTTGATCGGTAAATTTAATTGTGATTCTCTGAATTTCGAATGGCTTTATTTCACTAATTGTTAACTAAAAAACATTATATTTACTTGTCCAAATTAAATGATTAGAAAAGAATCTTGGTTTTGAAAATTACTGCTTAAGAAAATACATGTGTATTCTCACAAAGGACGTCTCATGATGCCTATTAAAGTCTCTAGTGAAGAGATGAGAGGTTCATAGAAATATGATGGTCTCATGAAACTTTTCGGAGACTTGAGTATTTTAAAAAGGTGATAAATCATGATAAAATTTGATGAATGTATTGGAATAATGTGGAATAGAAGTTGAAGGGGAAACCTAAGTCAATTTATTTTCCATAATTGCCTAGATGTTTTGAGTAAGTTCCACCTGAATTACATGAGGATGTATATGGTGAGAAACTTCTGACAAAACATGTGGCAAAGGAAAGCCAGTTTCATCATGATATGAACAAGTTTAATATCTTATTTACTAATGGTTTAAACGTGATTAGTGATGGCATCTACTGACACGAAGTGTGTAGATACTGGAATCACTAAATGTTTATCACTTAGTAAGGATAAGATTATTAAGACATGGGTAAAACTACAAAGGTAGTGGCTATTGCAGTGGGAGTTGTTTATTTATCTCATGATAAGAATAAACGATTGATTATGAGAAATTGTCTTTACGTACGTTTCATAGAAAGAATTTAATTTCGGTTTCTATGCATTAACGGATGGATACTTCATTTCATTTAAATGACATGGTCATAGAAATGAGGAATGAGGCTATAATCCGTTAAAGTACATTGGTGGATAATTTGGATACTCTTGAATCATGTTCATCCCACAGATGCAAGAAATAGTAATTAATAATGCATCTTCTAATATTAGTAAGAGAAAGGAACCTTCGAAGATGAACTAAACATACATTTGACGTCTAAGATTAGTTCATTTTACTTGAGTAGGATTCAAAAGTTGATAGCCGATAGACCGTAAGGTTTATCTGAAGTGGAAACTATCGAACTTGCGAGTCTTGCTTGGAAGTAAAAAAAAATGATTAACTGCCTTTTCAAGGCTGTGAGGGTAGAGCCAAAGATATATATGTTGGAATTAGTTCATTCTGATTCAAGCGAACCTAACAATATCCAGGCGAGAGGTGGTTATGAATATTCAAAGATTATTCTGGGAATCGATATATTTATTTGATGCACTGCATGTCTAAGTTCTTGGATTAATTCAAGAATTGTAAGGCTGGTACAGTGAGCGTCATGGAAAATATATCATATCATTACGATTCAATCGTGATGATGAAGACCTCTTAGGATAGTTAGGAACTAATAATCAGAAGTTGAGATTAAATCTCAAGTTGACTACACCGGGCATGCCCCAGCTGAATGGTGTGGTGGGTAGAAGGTATTAGGCTCTTATGGTTATGATTAGATAGATGATAAATTATTTGAAATAATTAAATTTATTTTATGGATATGCCCTAGATACAGTAATTCGTGAAACGTTTGTCTGTATATGGGATATTCTAAAAAAAATGGATAGTGATTTATTTAGTCCAAAAGATCGAAGGGTAATTGTTAACACAATGACCAGATTTTTGGAAAAAGGACTATGTAATAAATCACAAGCCCATGTATAAGTTGTTCTAAAGGGAGTGAGAGGAAAACACTAAGTATAAGTACCAAGTGTACAAGAGGATATACCACAAGGTAAACTGCAACGCGTGTCACGTCTGATACACAATTACATGTAGTGCCTTGTCGTAGTGGGAGGGTTGTATGACAACCCATAAATATATGTTTTGGGAGAGTCGTGAGACTTGATCCCTAGTGAACATGATATTGTCCCACGGATATGACGTAGCACTACAAGATGAAAATGCGGAATCTTAGTAAGTTGCAATGAATGTAGAAATAGAATCTACGGATTCTAAATTAAGTCTGGGAGCTTAGTAGACCACTACATAATGTAAAAGCCATTGGAAGTGGTCATAGGAAATAAAAGAGGATCATATGGAAAGGTGAAAACCTTAGAAGCAAAGCTTGTTGCGAAAAGATGTACTCAGAAAGAAATGGTTCGATTATGAGGGAACATATTCGCTGGTAGCTATGCTTAAATTGATCCGGATTCTTTTATTTATTGCTGCTCATATTAAATTATGAGGGACAACAAATAGATGTCAAGACAGCTTTCCTGATTGGAAGTCTTGAGGAAAACATCTATGTGAAGCAACCAGAGTGATTTATTGCAAAGTACTAATAGCATTTAGATAGTAAGCTTAAAAGTGTCCAGCGATGGACTAAAAGCAAGCTTTGAGATCGTGAAGCATCTGTTTTGATTAGGTAATCCAGTGGCATGGATTTAAATCAATGAGCGGATGTGTCTTGTGTGTTGTAAAGAGTGACGAAAACGTGGTGGTGTTTCTTGTACTATACGTAGATAGTATCTTGCTCATTGGAGACAATGAAAGAGTATTATCGGGCGTATGGGTACGGTTAATAAAGCGGTAGAAATGAAGGACTTAAGAAAGGCAAAATATATCCTTTTGATCACGGTAATACGGATCACAAGAAAGGATACTATGCTTATCTCAAGTTTCATAAAATGATACAGTCCATACTCATTTAGCATGTGAATAGACTTGCGCGTCGGCATTAGAGCCTTCCTCCCCATCGGATGAGTTTATTCATGGAATGCTATGAACGAAGTTGGATATCTGTTTTGGTTAACGCATGAACAGTGGGTATCAACGTAACCCGGAACAAGAATGATGAACTGTGGTAAGATATATATGAAGTGCCTGAGAAGGACTGGTTATCATATATACACTTACTGGACAGATTCACTGCTTCTTGTGGATTACGTAGATTCGGATTTTTAGTCAGATTGGACGGCAGTAAATTCTCCTCAAAGGTTATGTGTTTAATTTTAGGAAGTAGAGTCATATTGTGGAGGAGTGTTATATAGAAATATATTTCAGACTCCGGACTCCAACATGGAAAGATGATAAATTGGAGCCTATGAGGCAACCAAAGTATCTATGACTCTAGAGACTTCATGATGGACTTTGAAGTGGTTCTAAGTTTGCCCAAGGTAATCACAATTTACATTGATGATATTGGTGCAGTTGCAAACTTGAAAAAATCACAAGTCTATAAGGCAATTAAACACATGGAGCGCGAGTACCACCTGTTACGAGAAATCGTATGATGAGGGGAAGGTTGTTGTCGCCTAGATTGCATCGGATGATGACCTAGTAAAACCATTTACAAGGACCTTAAGGCGAGAGCTTTTAATGATCGTGTAGTGGAAGTAGGAATCAGATGTATGGCAGAAGACATGACAGCATAGTCTTTTAGTATAAGTGGGAGATTGTTGGATTGTATACTAAAAGTCTAGCTTTAGTATGAACAATGTCATAACATTATTCGAAATGAGAATCATTGATCAAATGATTGCATCTTATAATTTATTTTATATGCATGATGCAAAAGTCCATTTACTTTATACTGTAGATAATATGTTGTGCGACAACACTCGGAAGATCATATTATCGGTTTCCTTATAAAGTATAAACAGATGCTCACAACTGAGATAGACGAGGACTCTCTATCGGTATGGTTGTAGTGTGGTTTGGTATTAGCTTGTCTTGGCTATAGAATCACATTAGTGCACTGGTGTGTATTGAGTAGGACCGCTTGAGATCGTTCGTCTTATACTGACTTATAGAAGAACTTGATCTCTGTTATTATGGAAGTTCGTGCTCTTAATCCCTATACAATAACCTCGACACGTAGGGCAGTATGTATTTCTTTGATTCATCAATGGGTGAGATTTATAAGTATTAAATCAACAAACTCGGTGAGTTGGGAAGTAGTGCTGTATCTATGGTGTGCTGTTGATTGTAGAAGGAATCCATGTCCGTCATAGGTTGATGATGTCCCCTTGAGGAGCTCATAAGGTTTATCATGTAAATCTTGCAAGTGGATTAATTTCCGGCATGATAAAAAGGTTGAGTGGTACTACTCTCGGATGAGATATTAATTAATTTGAGTTGTCAGTAACTTAATTAATTAATGGACATTGAATATCTTAAACATGGGGAGACTATCGGGCTTATAATAAGAAGGAGCCCAGAACATAATTTTGGGATTGGACGGGTAGTGCAATAATAATATTTTAGTGGACTATATTATTATTATTGGATTTAATTAAAAGCTTTGGGCTAAGCTTGGTTAATTAAGTTCAATTGAGGCCCAGCCCAATTTCTCCTCCTGGTCCCTGCTGTAGCCCAATATATATAGTCATCTCAGCTTCTGGAAACCTAACTTCCTGCGCCTCTTTTGACGTGAGTTAGAGAGAAGCAGATTGAGAGAACTCTGGGGATTGTTGACCACCCAACACCAGAGTTGACTTGGGACATACAGCAGAAGATCAAGAGGTGTTCTTCTGCAGTGATTCAGACTCTACATCAACCCTGAAGTACGGTAATCATGTTTAATCGCTTCCGCTGTTTATGTTTACTGTAACCCTAACGATCACGTTTGGACCACACGATCCAATTGCCCAACATTAACAACTTCACATCCATTTATTTTGTCTTTTATTTTATCTCATTCATTCATTTTCTTGGCTAATTATTTTTATATCTAAGTAATTTTATTTTTTTATTTGAATTAATAATATCATTTGGAAAATCTTTATTTATATTATTTTTTATTTTTAAAGGTAAATTTCTTTTTTTATTATTTTTTATTTTATTGTAATATTTTTTGTTTTGTTTTTAACGTGAATACATAACATCATTTACACAATCTTTATCTTTATTGTTGTAATATTTTATTTATTTTGTATATTATTAATTTCATTGTCCAAAATATTTTCTTATGTTAAAAATTTATTTTAATTGTAAACTTTTTTTAAAATATAAAAATATTTTCTTATGTTAAAAATTTATTTTAATTGTAAACTTTGTTTAAAATATAATTAATTCAATATCAAAATAGAATTTATATTATATTTAATTAATAATAAAATATTTATTTAAACAATAAATAAATATAAATATAGATAAAATAAATTAATATTAAATGAGTATGGGTAACCCACGAGTTTTGATAAACGGGTATGAGACGGATATGATAATAATTTTTTTTAACGGGACAGGTACATATACGAGTATTTAATAAACGGATACGAGTATAAGTACAAAAAAAATGCAGGTACCCTGCCCGTTGCTATCTCTATTCCTACATGTTATAACTTCACACTTTTTATTTTTGTTTATTTCAAAATTTATGCACATAATAATATATAGTACAATATTTACACTCTTAAGGTACCACAAAATTAAATAATAGATTTTATATTATATTTAATTAATAATAGTATACTAATTTTTAATAAAATATTAATTTAAATGAGAAGGGTACGAATACGGGTAATTAATAATTAAACGGATATGAGTATGAGTATCCCAAAATAAGCGGGTACCTTACCCCTTTGCCATCTCTATGTTCCCTCCCATTTTAACATACATAATTTAGCTTGGTAATATTAAATCTTGGCCCTTCATTAATTATTGTAACATCTCATCCCTTGATTGTGATTACCAATTTTTAACAACATCACATCCATTTATTTACTTTTATTTTATCTCATCCATTCATTTTCTTGGCTAATTATTTATATATCTAAGTAATTTTATTATATTGAGTTTCCTTCTCTTCGGGATCGAACATCAATTGCAACGATTCGCTCATTGGGATAGATATAGATGAACAATACCAAAACAAAATACTTTTTCTTACTAGGTGTGATCCGCTGAACATAGATCCAATTTTTAAATAATTTAATCAATTTTCAAACCTCTAATCTAAAAAAATTACAATATGATAATCATTCCGCCTACTTTAAAAGTGGTCATTATTTTTTTTCGCGTGAATCAATGAGTACTCCCTCCGTCCGCTTTCAAGGGTATCATTTTTCCATTTTGGGCGTCAACAATTTAATGTTTGAAATTTGTTACATTCGAGTCTAGCAAGTTCGACCAGTCGATACTTAAGCTCGACTGGATAAGATAATGAGTCCAAGAACAAGCTTGCCTTGACTTTAAAATTATTCAAGTGAGCTCGAGCTCAATTAAATTCGTTAAGTAAAGCGAGTCGATCTTATGGAACCAATTTTTAATTAATTAATATATTTTATATTTATAATTTTATTTAATAATTATTGTATTATTATATAAAATTATAATTAAATAATATATATTATTAGTATTAGTATTAAAAATTATAATTATTATTAATTAAAATAATTGAACCTTATTGAGTTGAGCTCGACTTGACTCGTTAAGAAAACAAGCATAAGACGAGCTCGAATATTCACGAATCAAACCAAACTCGAATCTTATCGAGTCCGAGTCGAGCTCGATAGCTCGCTAAACATAACAGCTATAACAAAACACATGCAACTCTTAGCTAAACAGCTAAATGGGTGCAATATAAAGCACGTACGGTGGAGCATGATCACTTGATCAATACCTGTTCGCAAAAATCTGCAGGTAAAAAGCAGATAGAATATCGGCTGGATTATTAATTAATTCTTATATTAACACTTTATCTATCTAGATGCTCAATCTCTGTCAAAAAAGAAAAAGAATAAAAAAAACTCGATGCGCAGTTATCAACAATGGCATTACAGTTTTATTATAATTAACGACTAAAAATCAAGAAATGATTAAACAACTTTTTTAGTGGGAAAAAAGGAAGGCCTACAAACTTGGAGGATTAATTCTTTTAAAGTAGAACTGTATATGTTGTTTATATTTTTATTTTTTATTTCGTTCAAATTGTTTTCTTTCAGTCAGTTTCTACTTGTATAAAATCCCTCATTTATTTTTAAATTTGATTTACTAAGTTCACCCAATTCTTTTTTTTTTGTTATATTGACCATATGTAATTAATAATTACCCAATAAAAAACCCAAATTCATAAATTTACACGACAAATCTTAAAAAAAAAAATGTTTGAATTTCTATCAAAATAGAAATAACTTATCGGACATACAAAGGAAAAAAGAAAAAAATCTCAAACTTGGACGATTCCATGTAATCAGATTTAAAAAAACTGGCATCCTTTTGTATTAAAAACATTACTTTCGAAAACTTACAATATATGAGTAATAAAACATTAACTCATCTTTTAGATGTACTATAGTATTAGTTTATTAATTAATTCATTAGAAGAGTAATAGTTTGTCATTTAAAACGTGACAATTTCTAATTTGATTCATTTCATCAAAAATTTTATCTGAGAATATTCCTACAGTAGGGTAAGGATGTATATTCACCGTGAATAACAACTTATATATTTTATTAATAATTTTTTGACAAATTTTTTGTTAATTTTTTAATAATAAACTAAATATAAAAAAAATTATATATTTATTAAAATTCAAGAATATACTATTAAAAAAAATATATATATATAAATATTAGTGCATACATATGCAGGGATATGTAATCTATCAATACATGTATACCAATTAAATGAAATACAAACTTGAATTAAACATGATAATTATATTATTCCAGGGTTTGTATCACTTCATTTACCAGGCCTACCATGATGTTGTGGTGTCCCTTCGCAACTTCTTTGGGGTCACGTTTTTAATATGGGTGAGTCTCCTATGCACCCGGGCGCACGGCTCCTTTGCAATTTACATGCTCCTTTGTAATTTAAACCCTTAACAATATATAGATTTAAATAGAATTGGAGGGGAGAGTTGTGTTCACCTAAGGACACGGAATATCTTTCCGTGTCCCCCAGCGCACAGAAGCTTTGGCCTTTAATATACCAATCTATCTAGGTTAACACTTCCATAGTGCTCTTTCCACTAAATTAAAACAGCAAATAAATAATAATAATAAAAAAGCATTTTCTGGTATTTCTGGCGAGTGAGTTGGTTGCCAGAATTGAAATAATTCGTTAACTGTAATTTGAGTGGATCAATAAAAGTAAAACACGGTGTCTTCCTTTATTTCGAACAGTTAAACCAGTTTCATTCTACCATCCTTTTTGTCTCCACTAATTATCACGTGCTGGATCATTTGACTAACGCGGTATTGTAGTTTTTTTTTATCGGATAAAGTTAATTATTAGTATAGTTAGTAATTAGTTCATCATCTCCTTATTACTCTTCACCTATTCGTTCCCAAAGAGAATCGAACCTGGGTCACTCACCTTAGTGAGGATCCCAGGTTCAACTCAATAAGGATTGAACTTAGCTCAACACGTAATTAATCAAGCTTGAGTGTAAGCTCATCTAATGCTTATTAGGTTAACGAGTTGAGCTCGGATAGGCTCAATAAAACTCGATAATAATAATAATTAAATATAAATATTATTTAATGAAAATAATACATATATTTATATTATAAATATAAATACTACTATTAATTACAAACACGTTTGAGTCAATTCAATAACGATAATAAGCTCAAAAGTTGGACTCATTTTGCATAACGAGAGCTTGAATTCGAAAGAGGAATTTTTAAGTCGAGCCAAGCTTGCTCGTAAACTTATTAGTGTATCAATTCGAGTTCAAGTATGCACTACTTGAACTATCAGTTTGATAACCTTATGCTATGGAGATTAGATCACTCTTAAATATTTACTATTCATATTTAATTCAAATACGTGTGAGAGATTTAATTTTTTTTTATCCTTACCAAATTCGATTGTGTATATACATGGATCACTCATATCTATTTAATATTTGATATAAATAAATAAATATATACTCATATAATTTCAACATGAAATATGAGTGATTTTATGCCAACACTTTTTATTTACAAATTGTAAAGATAATTATACCCTTAAATATTCTAAAGTCTAAAATAAACTTTAAACCTAATGTATAATATACATAAGAACATAAATCAGTAAAGTTTACATAACTAACTAGGTAAATTATAGTAAACTCGGTTTACAAAAGTATTTATTTGGAGTTATTAATTACTAATGGACAAAGTCTCTTGTGAGTTGTTACTTACGTGAGACGTGTTAAAATGTCTATTATTTAGATAAAGTATGTTTAATACTCCCTCCGTCCCAGAGAACACTTCACACTTCCTTTGTAATTACAAAGGAAGTGTGAAGTGTTCTCTGGGACGGAGGGAGTAGTTGTTAAAATATGTTTTCTAAAATATGTTGGATTATTATTTATTTTAAATATGGTTTTAGCGTGCTATAATATGATTTATTATTGACATAGTTTAACTACAAATAAACATATTTTATCTATACAATAAATATACTTTAATAATGGGTCGACCCGTTTCACACTCGTCTCATAAATAATACTATGTCTCACAAGAGAGTAGCTATTGGGCAACATATGATCGTTATGAATTATGATTGATAATTCCCTCGTGTAATATAGGGCAACAAAGCTCCCCAACAATTAATAATTCTCAATGTTATAAATTTAATAAAAAAATTCGTTAGACATCACGTAAGTATTTGTTTTTTATTATTAATAAAAATGACAATTTGAACTTATTGAGGTCATAATTATAATTCCATCCTCTCATCTGTACATTCTTTATTAAATGTTTTAAGTTTACTTTTAAGATTTTTTAAGTTGATGATGAAATTTTTAAATGTTTAGTTATCGATGCAATTAATTAATTTCCTCAATAGATCATTCGGAAAAGACTCATATTAATTATCAACATTAATGGCACTTCCAGTACGTTGTTTCAAGTTTTATTTAAGTACATTGTCTCAAGTTTTATTTATTACTACCGGTTCATTATTTAATAGATATATGCCGTTTAAGAAAAGAAAATTTGACTTTTTAATTAGGGTATTTTTTGGATAATAATTTAAGTATAGTGTATGTTAATTGTGTTATGTGAGAGAAATATATATTTTTAAAATTAAAATAACTTTTAACTTTAGGATTGATGTAATATTTTTTTAATAGTGAAAATAGGTACACTACGGAAAGTTTACGTATGATGTTTACAGTATATGTTCTTAGTCTTTAAAATTGTTATTTCATTATTATATTTAATTTCTCGCTTATCCACTAATTAATTCTCCTCGCCCATTTTTCTTCTCTTCTTTAAACATGTACTGTTTAATTAATTAAAATACCCACTTTGAATTTTTTGGAATGATAAATATTAGCATGAAATGATTTTATGGCAATGTTATTATTATTATTATTATTTATTTTTATTTTATTTTTAGAATGGAACCTAGTAGCGTCATTAGGATATTGTTATTGTTATATAAAATAAAATATTAGTCGCATGTCATTTGGGTCGACGACTCTACTGTTAGAGTGTAACATGATTAAGTATTAAACGATTCAACTCTCTATTAACTTAGCATTTTAGATGAGGTGGTCGTTTAACATAGTATCAGAGATCATTGTTAACAAAAATCCAGGGTTCAAACCGCCACCCATTTATGAGAAAATTTCACGTGCAAGATTTGAGGCAAACGATTCAACTCTCTATCAACTTAAGTTAAATGAGGTGGTCGTTTAACATTAATTAATTATTAATCTATAAATAAAACTTCAAAATTAGTTAAGTTAAAAAACACAAGAAGACATATTAACGGTAAGTATATTGCGTCCAACTAAAATTAAACTCTAACGTGAAAGCAAGTTTTGATATATGAAAAAATATCTCACAATTACGAATAGTAATACCTAATTAAAAATAAAATAAAATAAAACAATCACACCGTGACATGCACAATTTTTTTCTCTAAAATTTGCCTAAAATTTTATATTATAATAAAATCATTGGTATTTCTATTACATTTTCATGACTTTTTTTTAAAAAAAAAAATCATATTTTCATGAACTTAATTAGTCATAAAATTTGAATATTTAATGACATCCACGAATTGATATTGTGACCTAGTTGTGGATCAGTCTTGTTAGCTGAAAAATTAAGTCAATAATGTGATCTAAATTTAATTTAATTTATTAATCAATTCCACAAATTAGTATTGCGATCTACATTTTCGGAGAATGAGTCATTGATTTACAAAAATCTATTCAATAACAAAAATCATGGTGGTATCTATTTTTGTTCACTTTCATTTCTGTCTTTCTTTTTCTTTTTCTTAATCTATTTTTTGTATTTCTAAAATACAAACAATACATGAAACTAATTGACACTCTTAAAATATTCCTTTAATTGTATTTTATTAAATTAAAGCCAAACCTATGCAAGTTTAATTAAAAAAATGACAAATACTTACAACTTACTCTCAACCAAATTAAAGCCTAATAATTTCCAACATTTTATCTAATCAAATCACACCGGATCTCCTAATTTCCAACATTTTATCTAATCAAATCACACCGGATCTCCCTATATCATTTCCGGGGTCATTATTCATGTGATTCACACATAAGAAAATAAACAAATTCAATCTTTGTTCATATAATTAATATATATATATATATTTTTAAATGTAGCATATATGCCACTCATTTATCAATATGACACAAAAATGAATTGATGAAACTACCCAAAAATGTCAATTTTTCTTTTTTATCACCCTACAATCCCATTTTTCTTCCCAACATTATCATTTATGTCTTTTCATGTGTTTTAGTTACACCAAGAACATAAAATAGCTTTGATGAAAAAATCAACCTTTTATTTACCTTTAGAAGCTTAATTTTTCTTTCAGAGTATCGTTTTCTCCTCTCTCTCACATGTAACCCATCGTATAAGATGATACACATATGTTCCTATAATAATTCCAAGCATTGAAGATTTGAGAATATTCCAAAGAAAACCAAGTAAACAATAGAATAGGACAAGAACAGAGAAATAGGATGTCGTGATAATCTGGCTCTATAAAATGGGCAACATATCTTTATCAATCCTTCCCAACTTACCTTAAACCATTTCAACTAACCACCACCCTCCGCCACCGCCGGACGCCACGGGAGTTGGTACACAGCCATTCCCAAACATGGGTATAAATTCTAACAGAGTTGACCACTTTTCTTCCACTGAAGGATCACCACCACCCCCCATGGATTCCACCACCACCACAGTCCCAATGCCGCCGCCTCCGCCGCCGCTACAGTTGCACAAAGTGAGCCTTCCGCAGCCGAGGACCACCGGTGAGAAACTCCGGCACCGCCTGTCGGAGATATTCTTCCCCGATGATCCACTCCACAAGTTCAAGAATCAGACATGCTTTAGGAAGTTGATTCTGGTGCTCCAGTTCTTCTTCCCCATTTTCGAATGGGCCCCGAATTACAACTTTAAACTTCTCAAATCCGACGTCGTTTCTGGTCTCACCATTGCTAGCCTTGCAATCCCACAGGTATGTATGTATGTATACATACTGTGATCACAAGGATCATGATTCATGACATGTTGTTTTATTACATATGTTGAGTGTTATCAAGATTGTGTTTTTCTTACCTGTGTTCATCTTTTTATATGAATACAGGGGATTAGTTATGCAAAGCTAGCAAATCTGCCACCCATAATTGGACTATGTAAGTGGCAAAACCATAACTCTTACCTTGTTGTCATTAAACATTTCATTTGATCATGTGTATAAATTAATCAAGTGTTGATTTTCTTGCAGATTCAAGTTTTGTACCACCTTTGATATACTCAGTTCTTGGAAGCTCTAAGCATCTTGCCGTTGGCCCAGTCTCAATAGCTTCTCTTGTAATGGGGACGATGCTCAACGAAAGCGTTTCCTTCGTCGAACATCCCGATCTTTACCTTAAACTGGCTTTCACAGCAACATTCTTTGCTGGAGTATTCCAAGCTTCACTCGGATTTCTGAGGTATAACATTAACGTCTATTATTTGTTGTCCGAAACTTTATCACTCACTTTTGCAAAATGGAAGTGTCTTTTGCAAAGTGTTTGCAAGAATAATCAATCACTATGAGCACAAAATAAAGTTGATTATGCTTGTGATCTTTTAGCAGAATCTATGTTTTTTGTTTACTTAATTTGCTTATGATATCAAGTGTAGATGCTTTTTCCACCTGAGAAAAGACTACAGTGCTGTGGACTTTGTTTAGGAGTGTATTTGACTTGGATGCTGTGATTGTAGATTAGGATTTATAATCGATTTTCTGTCGAAGGCGACTCTGCTTGGGTTCATGGCTGGTGCAGCAATCATCGTTTCGTTGCAACAGCTAAAAGGGCTGCTTGGGATAGTCCATTTCACGAGCAAGATGCAACTATTGTCCGTGTTAGAATCTGTCTTCCATCACACAAATGAGGTAGAATCTCTACCTTAAACTGTTGGTAGTAGTTGGAATGACTGAGTACCTTATTAGACCATACTAACATAGTTTTAGACAGCATTTGACTATATTAGCTCTTTCATCTCTGCAGTTTTCTTGGAAAACAATTGTTATGGGAGTTGCTTTTCTGGTTGTGTTGCTTGCAACGAGGCAGATCGTAAGAGCCTACGATCTCTTACACTTCTTATCAGGATATTTTTCCTTGTCTAAACTAATGATGGTTTGATTCAATCATGCAGAGCATGAGGAAACCAAAACTCTTTTGGATTTCAGCTGCTGCTCCATTAACATCAGTTATTCTATCAACTGTTCTAGTTGTCTGCCTCAGATCAAATATTCCCGACATCAAAACCGTATGATCATTTTATCTATGAATTCTTGATTGATTAGGTTGCATATATATGTACACTTGTGTTTTGTGGATTCAGATGACCTTGTTTTTACAGATTGGACACCTGCCGAAGGGCCTTAATCCGCCTTCGACGAACATGCTGTATTTCCATGGACAGTTCCTTGGTCTAGCAATCAAGACTGGCATCATAACTGGAATACTTTCTCTTACAGTAAGTTCTTTGAAGAAACTAGCTTTTGTACTTGGTAAGATTTCAGACAATTTGTTTTAACATATGAAGATCAATTCTGCAGGAAGGGATAGCAGTTGGGAGAACATTTGCATCCTTAAAAAACTACCAAGTCGATGGGAACAAAGAAATGGTGGCGATCGGCCTCATGAACATGGCCGGCTCTTGTTCGTCTTGCTACGTCACCACAGGTTTGTGTTGTTACAAACACACCCTCACCTTAATGTTTTCAATGATGCCTAATGTGTGTGTTTGTTTGTTTAGGCTCGTTTTCAAGATCAGCTGTGAATTACAATGCGGGCGCACAGACTGTTGTCTCAAACATTGTAATGGCTGCAACCGTGCTCGTGACACTGCTGTTTCTGATGCCCTTATTCCAGTACACTCCTAACCTCATCCTAGCTGCTGTCATCATTACTGCTGTGATCGGCCTAATCGACTATGAGACGGCCTTTAAATTGTGGAAAGTTGACAAACTCGACTTCTTCGCTTGCTTGTCTTCCTTCGTTGGTGTTCTGTTCATCTCTGTGCCTGTTGGTCTTTCTATTGCAGTAAGTTTTCCTACATCTTTCCACATTATGAACACTTATAAATCTCCTTTAGCACTGATGATTGCATTGATCAAAAATTTCAGATTGGAGTTTCTGTTTTCAAGATTTTATTACATGTCACAAGACCAAACACAGCTGTCTTAGGAAACATTCCAAGAACTCAGATATATCAAAATCTGACCAGATACAGAGATGCAGTTAGAGTTCCTTCTTTTGTCATTATTGCTGTTGAAGCTCCTATTTACTTTGCAAATTCCACTTACTTACAAGAAAGGTAGGCTCTTTTCTTCACTCGTTTTTCGTCTATTCAACGAGCTCCTCTGCTAATCAAGGTGTTCGAATCAATGCAGGATACTGAGGTGGATCAGAGAGGAGGAAGAGTGGGTGGCAGCAAACAACATAAGTGACTTGAAATGTGTGATACTTGATATGACAGGTTAGTAGTGCCTAAATCTTTTGTTATCATCAACATTCGTCGCGTTCATTTCTCTAACGACTCGAATTTTATTCCAATCAGCCGTGACAGCAATCGACACGAGTGGAATTGACACTGTCAATGAACTGAGAAAGATAATAGATAAAAGATCACTCAAGGTAAAACCACCTCTATACACATGAGCATGCATGTTTTGTAAGAATTTTTTTCGACTCGTCTCCAGATTGCATACGACTGACTCAATTGTTTGCGACGACAATGCAGCTTGTGTTGGTGAACCCTGTGGCGAATGTGATGGAGAAACTGCACGAATCGAAGATTTTAGAGTCGTTCGGTTTAGAAGGGGTGTATCTGAGTGTTGATGAAGCTATAGCTGATATTTCAGCTTCTTGGAAAGCTTAAACATCAACATTAATGGCTTCCATTGTCATAAGTTGTTCTCATGGAAAGCTCATCTGAAGAATATCAATGGCTTCCATTGTCTTCATGGAAAGATCACCTGAAGATATTTAATGAGGTTTTGCTTTGTTTTGTTTCTGAGGAAGTGAAGCTAAAGTTGTGTTGCTCAAATGCAATAACTCTTTCATGAGGAGAATTTTGTAATTTAATGTTTCTTCTCATATATTATTATTAGTACTTATCTGCTGTTATCCACCCATACATTAGAAGATGAGTCAAATTATAACTTTTTCTTACAATTGAAACACATGAAACCTGTTCAAAGTTACCAAGTCAACATATTTTGCTAAAGTATTGGGAATGTTACTCTAATTTTCTACAAATATTTAGAGGATGATAAAAAGATATATATTGATATTTAAAATTAGAGATAAATATAAGAGTCTCCTAATCATTTTATTACAATATTATTACAATAAAGGTGACGTAGAATATATAATACATCACAAACATTCTTATAAACTCGATTGACGTAACCTTTTATGTGAACTCGGGTCATTTAATTTCTTACTCTAAAACTCTTAGTCACTCTATTTCAATCATATATATCATATATATTGATAGATGTTTAAATTAAAGAGAAATTACATGGTTTGCTATGTAAACCTGATACAGAGGAGATTAAGTCATAATACTCCCTCCGTCTGCCCAATGGGTATCATCTGCTTTTTATTTTATACGTGGATAAATAATATTATTATTTAATGTACAGTGATTAGTTGTATTAGTGGGGGTGTGATTCACATATTTTAATTGTTTTAATGAGTATGTGTGGTCTCATATGCAAAAAAAAATGAGACCCTTGCGACAACCCCAATGGATTTTGTCATCAAATCACCAAATCACTAAATTTTTGGTGATTTGGTGATATTTTCTCCAACTATTTCCTTAAATCACCATATCATCAAATAAATAAAAAAATAAAATAAAAAGAAGAATGATGGAGGTTTGAGGATGGCATCAAATATAGGGAAGGGAGAGGCATCCTCAAATTTGAGAATGAATTAGTACTAATCATTAAAGCTAAAATAGTACCAAATCCTTAAATTTGAGGATTTGCTTCTCAATATTATTAGAGAAGCCCTTAGAGGCGGACGCTCAAATTAAAAAAAATTGAACTTTTTGGGAAGAGGGAGGGAGGGAGAGAGAGAGAACATGTTACTCTTAACAAATACTAGTATAAGAAAGTTTTTTCTTCACAAATTAAATCTGGATAAACAAGTAAAGAATAACATTATAAGACATTAAATACAAGTCATCCACTAGCTTAGTTTAACATTTGCACATTTTAGTTGGATATCAAATCCTATGCAGTGTTAGTTATTTAGGATGAATTAGATTTAAACCGCAGTAAAATTAATGAATCAAATAAAATTTATTTGATGCGAAACAATTAATCACCCAAATTTATGTACATAATAAAATAAAAATTAACATTTCTAGACATACTTGCATTTGTAATTTCACGGGTGAATTGAGAACTTTGAATTAGGGATGTCATAAATGACACGGTTTGCTCAGACCCATCTTAACTCCGTGAATTTGGAGCAGATCAGATCTGACCCGTATTAAGAATGTGCCAGGTCTGAACAGTAGTGATGCCCCGTTTTGATCCGTTTGGACTAATTTAATATTTATATTATATAACATATTATAGGTATAACATGTATATTTTATTTATATTTTTATTGTATTTATTATTTATAAGATATATTTGCTTAATTGATTAATTAAATAGAAAGTACATCATATTTCTATTTATATAATTATTACTAATTAAATAAAATAATATATATATATATATATATTATTTATAATAGATATAAATATTTAAAATAAAATAAAATTTAAAATGAGCCAAAAACGAATCCCCGTACAGGTCAAGGACGATCTTGACCCGCAACAATAGAATGAGTTTGGATTCGGGTATTGAACTACCCATCCAGCCCAAACCTATTTACATCCCTACTTTTGTATATCAAAATAATTAGGAAATTCAAGAATAGATCTAGCAACATGAGTTCTACGCCCTAATGTGCAACTGCCTTATCCAATATCTGGATTCTTAAATACTCCCTCTATTAACTTTGCATCAAATTTGGAAACTTTACATCAATATGTATATAATTTTAAAATACATTTTAATTTTAAATTTTATCACTAAAAGACTATGCTATCTCCTTTAAAAATCAATAAAATTGATTTTTAAAAAAATAAAAATTTATTTCTCTTAAACTATGTGTCTCTTGTAGACACTATATGCCAAATCAAACTAAAGGGGTAAAAGAAGAAAAGTTATTATTTTATCATTGATAAAAAGACAAAATATCACATTTGAGGACCCATTTCCTTACTAGCTAGGTTTTTATGATCTCTTACATAAAATTAAATCAATCAAAGATATGCCTATTAACTTCGTAGCTATTCTATAATTACTCATAACGATGGTTGTAAGATTGAAGGACATCGGATTTATAAAAGGTTCATGTACATTCTATATATTAATTCATTTATTCTATTTAATTATTTACTCATTGAGAAGACCTTTATATTCATAAATAAATATTCAATACCTCCATCAACACATAAAAAGAGTTGATATGCTCCAAACATTTTTTTTTCTTCTAATTTTAATCTATTAATTAATGTTAATTTTATTCTTTCAAATTTGTCTTTTTATTAAAAATTGAAAATTTTATTTTTACTATTTATTAACAGAAATTGAAAAAATTAAAAGATTATAAGACTCAAATTATCACAAAGAATGTGAATTTGTAGTCTGAAAATTATGCTAAACATGGTGTGTATGTATATAAATCTAATTAATTAACCAATTGCAAATCTACCATACCATACATGGTTAAAAACTACTGCATTTAATCTATAAATTAATAAAAGGAGGATAGTCAAGTTCCCGCCCAAAATAAGGGTATTTATGTAAAATGCATTAAAAAAATATTTATTAGTCACAAAAGCACAGTAAGTTTGTGTAAAATGCATTAAAAAAATATTTATTAGTCAGAAAAAGACAGTAAGGCTTATGGGAATAGAAAAGTGAAATCACCCAAATCTTTTTTACTGTGTGTATAATAAATGTTGCTCATTGCCCAATAAATGGTTGCGTGTCTCAAATATAGTGCCAGAGAAAGCTTCTGATGTACCTCTCATTGTAAATCTCACTGACGTGATTCGATCACACAATATCTCTCAAACTCTCAAGAAACACACACACACTTTGATATGAAAATTTGAAAAGAAATGTAAAGTTTTTGCACAAAGATGTATAGTGGTTCGGTTATGAATAACATACATCCACTTTGGGGAGAAGAAACTTTATTATTGTTGATCCAATACAACCAAGAACAGATTGAATCGAAGAACAAACAAGAAAAGGAACTATTCTGTGAAACTGTGAAAACCCTAAATGTTGAACCTCTTCAACAAAGTGACTTTGAGCCCTTATATCATGCTACTCCTTCAACCTTTTGATCCGGTTAAACCTCCACTTGATAGCCCTCACTTAGTAGATGAGATACAACCATCTAGCCGGTTCTATGTAGCTTGATAACTGCTCTTAAACCGCCTCAAAGTCGGTTGATCATAACTGCCCAAAACTGACAGTTATAACAGTTATATTGTTGAGTTAGTTTCAATCGTTCCTTTAAACTTTCAGCTGTCATGCAACACGTTATAATCATTCTTCAGTCTCCAATGATCACTATCCACGTGTATATCAGCTCATCCAAGTGATAGACAGAGCTAAACACTCCATTTGAACACTATCAGCATTGATTCGACCTTGGTTCGATCAGTTGATCAGGTCGAACCACTAGTGTCGTGGTCGAACCCATCTCCTGGCGCTTTGGTTCGACCATGATTCGACCTTCTAAACAGGTCGAACCATTAGTGTCGTGGTCGAACCCCCCCTCTAATGAACTGGTTCGACCATGGTTCGACCTCTTTGTGCATGTCGAACCCATCTGTACAGGTCGAACCCTTTCATGCATGCATCTATTGTCATCACTCACGATTGTAAATACTCTTCCTATATACCTGCGGTGGGACAAAATATAGAATGAAAATAATTGAAAAAGAAAAAAGAGATACTGCAATCGGTCATTGTGGTGGCAGGGCTGGCGCAGAAGCTCCGTGACTGAGTAGGTAGTCAATCTTGAGAAAGCCCACATCCCCGAGGAGGCCGGCGCCTGCGCGTCATGCAATGGAGCGCGTCACCGCCGACATCCGCCCCCAAGGCGGCCTCCCCGTGGAGGCGCTGCACTGAATCCGTCGGCCATGATATGCACCAAGGGGAAGACTGGGACCGGCAAGATTCGCGACGTGTGCTCCGGGACAATGAGCAATTCTTCACATTCGTGAGAAGATTCAGGTGCCGTACGATTTGGTGATGCAGACGGTGGTGACGTGCTCCATCGCGAGGGGCGTGGCGACGTCGGCGAAAGCGGCGCTGATGATGCAGCGATGGTGCCACTGGGTATTCAAAGGGTCAAATCCCGATGAGCTCTTCTTTAGTCGATTTTGGGTTATAATACAATTATTCTGATAAGATGGATTTTTCGATTCGATGTGTTCGGAGGGCGAAAGTGAGCCGACAAGGATATTGTTCTTAGAGCATAGTGTTTAGAATTAAGGTAGAAAGGAAGAAATTATTTATCTCTTTAAAAATTCTTTCAATTCATGAAAAAGAAAAACTCAATAAGAAATATGTCGAGAGAGAAAGAGTTTGGAATTTTATGATGAAGAAAAGCAGCATCTTGATTTGTGGCTGCAAAATTAACGAGTATGAGGATCATCGAGATTGCATCTTGAGACATTATCTAATTCTAATAGACACTAATCATTTTTCAACAACTTTAAGCTAATTGTATGAGAATGTAATTAGAACGTATATTGCTGTGTATACTGATTTTACAATATGAATAGTATTTATGATATAGTTGTGCTGCCCTATCTACTGCCTAAAATACGTCAAGGAAGTAAATAGAAATAAATGAAAATTATATCACAAGAGTTACAAGAATATTTGAATGGAATATTATCTTGTATCAAATTGAGTGTGGATAGGGTAACTAAATGTAGTTTATTTTATTGATCTATTGAGAAAATATATAGATTTATATAGATTTAATATATAGATAGATTTTGTATATATGGAAGAAAAAAGAGCATATCATTTAGTTGAAACTTATTGGAAATAAGTGAATATTTGATAAAAAAAAAAGTAAACAAAAAACCACATAGTGTATTTGAAACGGAAATAAGCAGTATTTGTTTTACAAAATATATTATTTTTGTATATAAAAGGAAGAAAAAAAAAGTGAAACGAAAAAAAAAAAAGACATATCATTATTCGTTCTAGAAAGAAGTCGCGAGGATGATTACAAATAAGTATTACTCTGCGTCCTACTGAATATATAGATTTATAATAGATACTCCCTCCATCCCAAAATCGATTGCACCTTTATTGTAGATACGAAGTTTAAAAAATGTTGACTTTTTAGGGGTATTGTGGTATTTTTAGGTAATAAATAAATTATAAAGTATTTTATGTGTGTTAGGTGTGTGTGGTAAAGTTGTAATTAAGATGAACTTTTAGGGGTGGAGATTAATGTGATATTTCCTTTTTTGGAAAGGTGCAATATATTTTGGGACGGATAAATGTGAAAATTGTGCAATCGATTTTGGGACGGAGGGATTTGTATATAAAAGGAAGTAAAAAAAATGACATTAAAAAAAATGACATATCACTGATCAGAAAGAAGTTCCGAGGATGATTTCAAATATATAAATTGTTGATTTTGAAGAAATAAGAAAATAAGTATAAAGCTGTAGAACTGATCAAAAAGAAGTTCCGAGAATAATTACAAATAAATAAAATTCTTTATTTTGAAAAAAGATGTAAATAAAATTTAAAATTATTCTATATACTGTAATTTACGGAAAAATTAAGAATTTTATAAAAATGGAAAAAAGAAGAATATAAAAAGAGGCATATTATTTATTTGAAACTTATTATAAATAAGTGAATATCGTATTGTGTTAGTTTTACAAAATATATTGTGTTTTTATATAAAAGAAAGAAAAAAAAATCATATATCACTGATCAGAAATAAGTACCGAGGACGATTACAAATAAGTATTGTAGTTCGTTCTACAAAATATATATAGTTTTTGCATATTTTTGCATATGAAATGAAAAAAAAAGGTGAAAGGAAAAAAATAGAGAGAGAAAATATATCACTGATTAGAAATAAGTCAAAGAATGATTACAAATAAATAAAATTATTAGATTTTGAAGAAAGATGAAAATAAAATTTGAAACTATTCTGTATATTGCACCTCAATGACCTCACGAGTAAAATTAAAGAAATTTATAAGAATGGAGAAAATGAAAAAATGTTGTAACTCACGGTAAAATTAAAGAAATTTATAAGAAGAGATAAAAGGAGAAAATATAATAATTGGCGATGTAAGTACATTTTATTTATTTATTTATTTTTCCAAATTTTAGTTATTTTTGCTCAAATTTAGTTATTTTTTTATTATTCAAATGAGTTTATTATGTTTCAAAATGTCAGAAAAAAATATACTTACAAAATTTGGATCAAAATTAGATAAAAAATGATCAAATTTCGAAAAAATTAAAATTGAACAATAAATTATCAAAATAAAAAATTCCAAAAATAAAAATGACACTTTAGAAAAACATACTTTAATTAATAATAAACATACTTTAACTATACTTTAACAGCGGGTCGTAATTATGTAATTAAAATTTAGTTCAACTTCACTCATGGTTCATAGGCCTAATTATATTCAAGTATATAGAATGGAAATTAATTAGATTAGAATAAAAAAATAATAATTAAGTATAAAATTTAAAATAATACTTTTAATATAGAACATTCGAAGGGTAAATGTATTTCATATAATATAAATGAAAGTAAAAAATATTATTATGTAATATATTTTTTAATTGTTAAATTATGTCTCTTTTAATTCTTAACCAATATTATATAATATATAGTATAAAAGACTAATTTAATGTAGAAGATAAATAGACATGATTGAATGGAAATTAATTATATAAAATTAAATTGTAACATGTGAATATAAAGTTTAAAAATAAAATTTTAATATTGAATTGCCATTTGAAGGGTTTAGATGTATTTCTTTTGAAATTGATACATGTGTCGACCTATTATTAATTAAAATATATTTATTATATAAATAAATTATGTCTATGAGTAATAAAAGTATATATGTAGTAAATCATATAATAACACCTAGGAACGTACTTTATATTTTAAAAAAAAACATACTTTAACTACTAATAATCGTATTTTACATATATAACAATTATTATATTTTAACACATCTCACAAATCATTCATGACTAAGTTTAATTATACGAAAGATCATAAAAACTACATCTACTCAATCTAACAATGTAATAAAAAAGTGAAAGGAAACAACAAGTTAACTAAGAACTATTAATTAAAATCATATTTTTATTAACACTTCAGTATATTCATAAAAACATAATTTAACTATTAATAAACGTATTTTAGGAATATATAATAATTATACTTTGATAATTACAACTCTTCTCATAAACACCACCTTAAAAAAATTGTCTTTTAAACATTACTCTCGATCAATACACATAACTTATTTAATTATTTATTTATTATTAAAATTTAATAAAATTAATTAAAATATCATTTTTCTCATACAATATAACTTTAAAATTTTATTAAGATAGATAGAGTAATTTTTTATTTATTTATAATAAAATTATTTATTTTTCCATGCTTCGCACGGGTGCATTACTAGTTAAATTAACATGAAAATAATCATTATCCGCATTTAATACCAGCCTATCAACTAATTACCTCACATGTGGAACAACGTCACATGAGAAGTAACAGCATCAGCAGAATCAACCATTTACTAGTCATCAAATTAGGTACAGACCAAGAGCAAACACACAATGCCAAACACACAAACACACAATATCTGGATTTTTAAATACTCCCTCTATTAACTTCGCATCAAATTTGAAAACTTTACATCAATATGTATATAATTTTAAAATACATTTTAATTTTAAATTTTATCACTAAAAGACTATGCTATCTCCTTTAAAAATCAATAAAATTGATTTTTAAAAAATAAAAAATTCTTTCTCTTAAACTATGTGTCTCTTGTAAATATAAGACACTATATAACAAATCAAACTAAAGGGGTAAAAGAAGAAAAGTTATTATTTTATCATTGATAAAAAGACAACATCACATTTGAGGACTCATTTCCTTACTAGCTAGGTTTTTATGATCTCTTACATAAAATTAAATCAATCAAAGATATGCCTATTAACTTCGTAGCTATTCTATAATTACTCATAACGATGGTTGTAAGATCGAAGGACAGCGGATTTATAAAAGGTTCATGTACATTCTATATATTAATTCATTTATTTTATTTAATTATTTACTCATTGAGAAGACCTTTATATTCATAAATAAATATTCAATACCTCCATCAACACATAAAAAGAGTTGATATGCTCCAAACATTTTCTTTTCTTCTAATTTTAATCTATTAATTAATGTTAATTTTATTCTTTCAAATTTGTCTTTTTATTAAAAATTGAAATTTTTATTTTTACTACTTATTAACAGAAATTGAAAAAATTAAAAGAATATAAGACTCAAATTATCACAAAGAATGTGAATTTGTAGTCTGAAAATTATGCTAAACATGGTGTGCATGTATATAAATCTAATTAATTAACCAATTGCAAATCTACCATACCATACATGGTTAAAAAACTACTACATTTAATTAAATTAACATGAAAATAATCATCATCCGCATTTAATACCAGCCTATCAACTAACACATGAGAAGTAACAGTAACAGCAGAATCAACCATTTACTAGTCATCAAATTAGGTAGAGACCAAGAGCAAACACACAATGCCATCACATAGCTTCATCACTTAATACACTATGCCATCACATAGTTTTATCAGCCTCTTTACTGCCATGTATGTAACAAATATGAATGGTATGTAAACTGCCGTACCTCCTGTTCACCCCAGCTGCACTCCAAGATAGTAATAAGCAGAAATGTATGTGACACTCGCTGCTAAGATGCACGTTACCAGGCTGACTATCCCCGTCTTAACAAGGTTTGGGATTGATTTCTGATAAGCAACCAAGCTGCAACTTGACATAATCAAACCGAAAAAGGAGAGAATTGAACTGATGGCCGTAAGCATGCATACATATGCATCAATGATATGATAAAGAAATACAATATCGTGGCCATGAATAGGAGTTCCTACTTCCTCGTTGAATCCGCCAGGAGGGGTGAATGTTCCCGTGAAAACCACGGTCAGCATCAAAGCATCCATACTAAACCTGATTCCCCCAATCTTCGGGTAAACGCCTCCGCCTTAGATTGAAGATCGCGGTGATTGTCGTTGAATATGTCGCTAGCCGTCTTTTTTTCGCGTTCACCACTCCCAATAAGCATTAAGGTGTTGCAATCATAACTTTCTGTTTAATTAGAAAAAATAATACGATTAGAAATAAAAATAATTACGCTCCTACAATTAAAAATCTTAACTACCTCGAACCGTTGCATTTCTTTTTCAAATTCATAGATCGGAAGCATATCATCATTCTGAATTCCTTGTACCGGGGGCCCCGCAGCAAAATGTAGAACATAATTCAATTTTTTATCTAGCATTGACAGTGCCATTGCTTTGGGGACTCCACATTTCTGCAGAAGAATATCGAAAGCTGCCTCCTGTCTGTGAATCACAGACAGGTGCAATGGAGTTATCCCTTGGTCATTTGGGTAATGACGTGATTCGATCACACAATACCTCTCAAACTCTCAAGAAACACACACACACTTTGATATGAAAATTTGAAAAGAAATGTAAACTTTTTGCACAAAGATGTATAGTGATTCGGTTATGAATAACCTACATCCACTTTGGGGAGAAGAAACTTTATTATTGTTGATCCAATACAACCAAGAACAGATTGAATCGAAGAACAAACAAGAAAAGAAACTATTCTGTGAAACTGTGAAAACCCTAAATGTTGAACCTCTTCAACAAGGTGACTTTGAGCCCTTATATCATGCTACTCCTTCAACCTTTTGATCCGGTTAAACCTCCACTTGATAGCCCTCACTTAGTAGATGAAATACAGCCATCTAGCCGGTTCTATGTAGCTTGATAACTGCTCTTAAACCACCTCAAAGTCGGCTGATCATAACTGCCCAAAACTGACAGTTATGGCAGTTATATTGTTGAGTTAGTTTCAATCGTTCCTTTAAGCTTCCAGCTGCCATGCAACACATTATAATCATTCTTCAGTCTCCAATGATCACTATCCACGTGTATATCAGCTCATCCAAGTGATAGATAGAGCTAAACACTCCATTTGAACACTATCAGCATTGATTCGACCTGGTTTGATCAGTTGATCAGGTCGAACCACTAGTGTCGTGGTCGAACCCATCTCCTCGAACCCATCTCCTGGCGCTTTGGTTCGACCTTCTAAACAGGTCGAACCCCCCTCTAATGAACTGGTTCGACCATGGTTCGATGATTAGAGCTATTTTCACCTAGATTTTAGTGTTTTTTTATATGTGTTTTCATATTATTTTATCTGTATTTTATGTGTTATTTGGTTGTGTTTTGTGTTTTTATTGAAATGTGTGTGAATGAGCTTAAACTTATGATTTTCATTTTTTATTGGATTCTAGATATGATAAGGAAGGCGTAAGAAAAAGCGGATCTAAATTCGGAGTTGAAACGAAGGAGAACGAGCCGAAACAAAATGTGAAAAATAGGGGCATGCACCAACACGGGCCGTGTACGGAACACGACCCTGTAAGAAGTGGCCGTGTGCCGACATCAGAAGATCCAACACGACCACCCTGTGCCCGTGTTACAGCACACGAGCCGTGTTGCGTAACACGGCCCTGTAAGGAGAGGCCGTGCGGGAGCATCAGAAGACACAACACGGCCACCTTGTAGCCGTGTTGCAAAGCACGACTCGTGCCGTGTAAAATCCTGCTGAAATTTTCAGATCCTTTTAGAAGCCTCCATAAGGGTATAAATGCCCATTTATTCAACATTTGAAAAAATCCAAAATTTCACCCTTCTACACACACCTCACACACCATTTCTTCCATTTTCACCATCATTTTCATCCATCTTCATCCATTCTTCATCCCTTCCATTTGGGTGTTGAAGATCTCAAGAAATCAAGAGCTAGAGTTGGAGATTCATGAGTATTGAAGATTCTCTACAAGAAATTGCTAGGGAAGATTCATATCTCTTTTGATTTTCTTTTGGATCTAAGACTATGGGTATTTGTAATGAATCATTTATGTGTTTTGTTACCTTTATCATGTTAGGCTAATCCCTCTAGTGGAATTAGGAACATGAAGAGCATATTAGATTTGTATTATCATGTGGATTAAATTGGTTTTTGCTTTAATTGATGTTGATTTCTATTCATGGAGTTTAATTGTCTTGATGTTGTGATGGCATGGTTTGTTATTCATAATTGATTATTAGTTTAATGGATTGTTGATCAATGAATTGATTTATGGTGATTAAATGCTATCATAATGTTCATGTATGTATTGCTTGGAGTGAGACGGAAACGACCCTCTATAGTATTAGGAAGACATGATTAGACATCGAGTTTGGGTTTAACCGAAATGATATTTGAATTCGATGAGGGGAACCAATCCATTCGTTGGCCTTAGTACACAAAAAGGAAGAGTTTACTCTAACTAGTACCTAGATGGAAGGGGTTAATGTTGGGCTTTGATCTTAAGTGCTTTTGGGAGTCTTAAATGGATCAACAACCTTTGTAACCCGAAAGGGAGCTTAGGATACAATCGTGATCACCCTTAGTCTATATCAATTAAGTTGGATTCCTTTTGCATGATAATATGAATTGAGTATGCTTGGATGTTTCTAATCCCATGTTTTTCATCCTTGAACTTTAACACCTATCCTCTTTTATTTTTATTCATCTTCACTTGTCGTTTCTCTTATTTGCTATTTTTATTTACTTGCTACTTGCTTAAGTGGTTAATCAATCTCAAAACCCCCTATCATCTTTACAAAAACGACATGAACATGAGCTCACGTATTTTGCTAGTCCGAACATAACCCCTTTGTGGATTGATAATTTTTCTTGGGATATACTACTACAACGATCGAGTATTCTTGCTCGTGAGTGCTATAAAAATAGGTAAATATTCGATCTCTTTGTGCATGTCGAACCCATCTGTACAGGTCGAACCCTTTCATACATGCATCTATTGTTATCAATTATTATTATTTTTCTTCTGCAGACATTGCGTACGATAAAATATGGAAGGATTCTGGAAAATCCATTTGTTCTTTGCCTGTGCCGGTTAACTCCGGTGGGGGACATGTATACTTGCTACACAAGATAGCTAGGATTGGAGTGATCCAACCAGACGGTAAGTAATTTATTCAATCCGATATTCTTTGGCAGATTTCATGGTTAAGTCATTTTTGATCTAATTTGAAATGTTATTTTAGGAGAAAAAGAAAAAGAAGAGCTACGTAGATTCAAGTTGCTGGCTGCTGAAATGTTCAGAACAATGTTGAACCATGATGAAAAAAACCTGATGACTCGTCTGAAGAACCCCAATATTCTAGAAGAGCCGATCAAGTGTGGACATATTTATTTGATAGAGATGATAATCACAAAACTGCCTGATCTCATAGTTTACCTGATGACAATAGATGCATGCATGAAAGGGTTCGACATGCACAAAGAGGTCGAACCATGATCGAACCAGTTCATTAGAGGGGGGATTCGACCACGACACTAATGGTTTGACATGTTTAGAAGGTCGAATCATGATCGAACCAAAGCGCCAGAAGATGGGTTCGACCACGACACTAGTGGTTCGACCTGATCAACTGATCGAACCAAGGTCGAATCAATGCTGATAGTGTTCAAATGGAGTGTTTAGCTCTGTCTATCACTTGTATGAGCTGATATACACGTGGATAGTGATCATTGGAGATTGAAGAATGATTATAACATGTTGTATGGCAGCTGGAAGCTTAAAGGAACGATTGAAACTAACTCAACAATATAACTGCCATAACTGTCAGTTTTGGGCAGTTATGATCAGCCGACTTTGAGGCGGTTTAAGAGCAGTTATCAAGCTACATAGAACCGGCTAGATGGCTGTATCTCATCTACTAAGTGAGGGCTATCAAGTGGAGGTTTAACTGGATCAAAAGGTTGAAGGAGTAGCATGATATAAGGGCTCAAAGTCACCTTGTTGAAGAGGTTCAACATTTAGGGTTTTCACAGTTTCACAGAATAGTTCCTTTTCATGTTTGTTCTTCGATTCAATCTGTTCTTGGTTGTATTGGATCAACAATAATAAAGTTTCTTCTCCCCAAAATGGATGTAGGTTATTCATAACCAAACCACTATATATTTTTGTGCAAAAACTTTACATTTCTTTTCAAATTTTCATATCAAAGTGTGTGTGTGTTTCTTGAGAGTTTGAGAGGAATTGTGTGATCGAATCACGTCAATTGGTGCCATCTGTGGGAAACAAACACACGAGGAAGCATTCAAGATGAACACCACAAGATTTGATGTTGAAAAGCTCACAGAGAAATCAGATTTCAATCTATGGAAAATCAAGATGAAGGCAGTTCTTATGCAGCAAGGTTTAATGAATGCATTGAAGCCTCCTCCACCGGTGAAGGCTGAAATCAACAAGGATCCTCAGGCTGCAACAGGTCCTGTAAGAGCTCCAGTGGATGATCAGGTACTTCAAAAGGCCTATTCTACAATAATTTTGTGTCTTAGTGACAAGATACTTAGAGAAGTTTCAAAGGAGACAACAGCTATTGGAGTATGGAATAGATTGGAAGCTTTGTTCATGGTAAGAACATCTGCCAATAAGATGCATCTCAGGCAAAGACTTCATGCTTTCAAGATGACTGATGAAAGGTCTCTGATGGAACAAGCTGATGAATTCTGCAAGATCGCAGATGATCTGGAAAGTGTGGATTTCAAGCTATCCAGTGAAGACAAGGCCATCATGTTGCTGTCAGCATTGCCAAGATCACAAAGATACTTCAAGGATGCTGTTCTTTATGGAGGTAAGGATGTTGTGTTGCTTGAAGATGTGCTGAGAGCACTTAGATCAAAAGATCTGGAAGAAGGTACTGATAGAAAAGAAAAGTCAGGGACAGAAGGACTCTTTGCCAAGAAAGGAAATCAGAACAAGAAATGGAACAAAGGTGGAAACACTGATCAAAAGAAAGGTGCATCAGGACAGTCTAATGGCAAGAGGTGTTACTTTTGTCATGAACCAGGGCACTTCAAGAAACAGTGTGCAAAATGGAAGGCTAGTAAGTCCAAGAAAACTGAAACACCTGCTGGAAATCAAAAGAACCAAGTCAATCAGGTTGGTAAATACAAAATAATGCTGGTATGGAAGGTATTGAAGCTCTGTCCATCACTACTTCAGATGTATCTGTTGAGTGGGTATTGGATTCAGGGTGTACATTCCATATGACACCTATGAAGCATTGGTTTGAGGAATTCAAGCATCAGGAAGGAGGATCAGTACTTTTAGGTGATGATCACTCTTGTGAGATAAAGGGACTAGGATCCATCAGATTGCTTATATTTGATGGAGTTCAGAGGCTTCTTAGGAATGTAAGATATGTTCCTGGATTAAGAAGGAACCTCATCTCTCTTGGGATGCTTGATACTCAAGGTTGTGATTCAAACATGAGAAAGGGAATCCTCACTGTGACTAAGGATGATAAGATTGTCATGAGAGGGACCAGGAGATCAGATTTGTATTTCTTGGATGGGAGTGTTGTTGTAGGACAAATACACAACACTGGTCAGCAGGATGATGCCAAGCTTTGGCATGGCAGGTTGGGACATATTAGTGAAAGAGGAATGCAAGAATTGGCAAAACAACAGCTGATCAAGTTCAGTGAAGGTGATAAGATCAGACAGTGTGAGCATTGCATTCTTGGTAAGTCCAAGAGACTTAAGTTTGGTGATTCAGAACATACAACCAAAGCTAGAATGGATTATGTTCATTCAGATCTCTGGGGACCTTCAAGAACTGTAACCAGAGGTGGAGGGAGATACATCATGACCATAATTGATGATTACTCAAGGAAGTTATGGGTATATGTTCTGAAATCAAAGGATGAAGCATTCACAACCTTCAAAGGTTGGTTGACAGAAACTGAGAACATCACAGGGAGTAGTTTGAAGTATTTAAGGACAGACAATGGATTGGAATTTGTGTCTGAAGAGTTCAATTCATATTGCAAGGAAAAGGGGATTAAGAGACACAAAACTGTCCCTGGTACTCCTCAACAAAATAGCATTGTAGAAAGGATGAATCAGACACTTTTGCAAAGGGTCAG